>OY829545.1:52186221-53610106 GCA_963691705.1 Viola odorata | reverse complement strand
AATTAAAAAGTAGTGCATATAATTTCAATTCTAAGTAAATTTCCAATTTTCCACTTGAGGGACTGAAATTGAATACATACATGTTTGTGCCGGAAATTATTTTGTCTATTAAATTCATAATAGAAAAGAAGCAAATGAAATCTCAAACAAGCTCTATATGGATGGGCATGATAAGCTTGAAAGAACATACATAATGCAACATGTGGCGTGTTTTAAAGAGTCCCACTTCTCAGAACAAATAAAGTATAGCATACAGCTGCCTAAAAGACCAATTTAAAACACAATTAAGTTTGTTACTAGCTGTTAAGGCTCAAAGGTCACCCAAACAACTACCTATCACAAACAACAAATTTATGGATGTGTAGAAAGCCGCTGTATAAATTTTCTAGAGTATAATGATAATTAGAGGTTGTGAAGACAAGAGTCCCTTGTTATATAACTTGATTCTTATTTTTACGCCTGGTTTGGTTGGGATGAAACATGAAAGCATGATAATTGATGAAATAGGGTTGGTTGCACACCCGTGCACATCAAAGAGACATGGATTCTTGGCAATAAAATGGTAGGTGTCAGTGACAGATCAAAATGTGCACAAGTTCATTGGGGCATATGAATCAAAGCATATAATGTAGGATCAGCTACTGTACAGTGTATACAAATATTTAAGTAAGCAATAGTGACCACAAACAAATCATAAACTAGCATACTTTCCAGTTGACAAAAAACAAGAAAGGACAAGTTGAAACCACAAGTATGAAGGCATGAATGAATCCTACATTACCAAGAACAATATACAGAGGACGAAGTAATTAAAAGGAAGAAAATATTTACATGCAAAACATTCATAGATTATAAACATAAAACTAGCAAGCAACCAATTGAGGCTATCATAAAACAAAAAGTCTCAGCAACTTACACCAATTTCAGTAGCAGATCCACAATCCATATGAAAAACACCAACTAACCTAAATCTCCAGAAACTAGTTCAAATTATGAACATCTAACTAGGTTCAGTCATCACAGTACAAACTTTGGTTCACTTAAACCGAATTCTAAATGAAATATATCTCCCCAAGAAGGATTCAAACCTATGACTAGTCAGTTCGACAGACATGATAAATTAAGCCACCACTAAATCACAAGCAAGTAAAAAAAATCCAACTTTAGAATCAGTAGATAAACCAAACTAAACAAAATCCATGGGTCGCCAAAGTATTTTCCAGACAAGTCAACACAACTGACACAAACTACAAACTAATTTTAAAGACTGAGTTCCAGCATAAGCAATACAACTAAGAATTGAATCAAAGTAAAAACAGGGTATCCAATACATATGAACACATCATATACAAAAAAGCATTCACCAAAACAACCAATTCCAACAAATGGGGTTCAGAGCTAAAATACAGTAAAGCCTCAAAAGGTCATCAAAGATGCAAACTTTTGTTTTCAAAAAACAAACTAAAAAAGCTCAGATTACATTAAAATAAAGCTGAAGAAAGTACCACAAATCTTGATGGGTGCTTCAAGCTCCAACAAATTAGGTTGTTGTAAGAAAATATCTTTAGACGGAGGCGAGGAGGAGCAACCGAGAGCAAGAAGAGTCGGACAGAGGCGAGACAGGAGAAGAAGGCCGGCGTGAGGGAGAAGAAGAGGAGCAAGGGAGAAGAAGAGAGCGTCGTGTGATTTAGGGCAAGAAGAGAAGAAGAAGATGAATTTTGGGCATTGTGTCGACCATTTGATGAAGGGGGGTATAATGGTATTAAAAAAAATTCATTAATGTTTCAAACTGAAAACCGAGTTTTCAGTTTTAAGCATAAAAGAGTTAGAAAAATAGAAAACAACTTTTTCGCGTTCTCCAAATTTGTTCATCGTCTTTTAAATTAAGAATTTTTATTTTTATTTTCAGTTTGAAATAACGCAAAGTAAACACGTTTTTTGAAAAAACCTCCCGTTTTCTAAAAACTGGAGAATTTTCGGGAGAATTCTGCGAAGTAAACGCAGCCTTAGCCACTCATACTAATAAATAAAAACACAGATTTCATATAAAGCATAAAATGAAAGGAAGAAATAAAAGAAGATAAAACTGAATTAATACCGACCGGAGCTAATGCTCTGGTTTGAAGAGTAATACCGGCGGCGGCTATAAAAGGGAGTGACAAATCCCGATGAGAATGGAGAAAGGTGGGTGAGCGGCTGCCCCCAAAAGAATTCTATGATGTAATATGAGATGTTGTCCTAAAAACCCTAAAACTAATGTTTATATACCCCTCAAAGCTCACAAAAGGACAAAAGACAACTAAGAGATGGTACAAGGGGAGCGTGCGCCATAAGGGAATATTCCTAGGGTAGCCAAAAAGGGATCTGGAAGGAATCCCGCGTGAATCTTGCTGCGCGCATCCTTGAGGAAATACCTGCACGTGCGGCAGCAAGTCTCGGGCAAAATTCGGCACTAACAAGTGCGCACTTAAACAAAATAAAAAGTAAAGGGATAAAAAATACTATTACCCCAAAAAAACTTTCATAATTACATTAAAATGAGTTCTAACATCCAATTTGAACTCTTAATAATCCGCACATAATAATCTACTCATTATCTTATTATTATTATATAGAAGTATAGTCGTTTGAAACCAGATTAGACCAGTCAGTTTAATTTGGGAAACCTGTACTGATTTATTTTTCAGTTTTGTTTAATCAGAAAATCATTTTGCAAAAAACTATGAAAAAGTCTGTGAATTGGTAACTGAACAGTTGAGTCTTTTTCCTTATTTTTCTTACATGTCAATTTCATCCTTATGTTTCTCCAATTCTCCCAATTAAGTCCATATATGAAGAAAAATGTGTAACCAAAATTTGAAAGGGGCATAACTTTTGACCCGATTATTGCATCAGGTTTAAAATTTACTTGCGAATTCGCAACAAACTTAAGCAAAAATTGAAAGTACATGTTTCGAGCGCTCGCTTGGATACTCAAAATCTTCTCTAAATGACCTAAAAAATATGTGCTAAGTTTTTTTTTCCATATCTTGTTTATTACAAACTAAAGACTATTCATCGCTAGATAGTTTAATTTTTCTATCTGATGAGTGTCGAATCCACCAAAAATAAATTACAACTTATCAATACGTGCAAAAGATTGCAAATAGTGGTAAGAGGATCAATCCACAGAGAATGGTGAGACTTGAAACAAGATAAAAGACCAAAATAAATCACTTAGGTGAATGGGGGTTTGTTTTAAACTAAAGACTAAAAAAAAAATAAAGCAAATAAACAGTCTTGGCCAAGAACGGGATCAAGACACAAATCCAGAAATGGGAATCAAATATATGAGGCAAATTCCTAGTAGAGGCTTGGCAAGCGATGAGATATGAGTTGTAATCATGGACACAAGGGTATTCATCTTCAATCTACAAAGTTGCTATAGGATCAAGGTACGCTTATGACCCTTGCTTCCCTCCTGAATCAACACCACCTCAGGTATGCTTAGAAATGATGCCTTACCAACTAGCAACTTGCTAGTTAAAGGGTTTACTGAGTTGGCAGATGAACGACCAGGGGAAGACAACTCCAATCTAGTATCCTCGGGCGTCAATCGGGACTGGATCTGATTAACCTTTCCCCCTACCGTTTCCCAATCCCGTCGGTAGCGCGTAGGTGTCTATTTCGATCCTGCTGGTCGATAATCCACAACCAAGAAGAATGATTGTTGCGTGATTTGTTCAACTCTAGGTTAGCTACGTCTAAAATCGATCAGAAAACACGTTAAGAATAATTATGAGATTAATTAAATACAGATGTAAAGATTAATAAGATCGATTAGGTCTCATGCAAACTCATACTCATGCTTTAAACTCCTCTACTAAGAACAAGAAAGATTAACTAAAGAAAGACCAGAGAAATAATGAAAACGATAGAACTATTATTAAATATAAAATTCTTGGAGAAACAAGTTCAAAACTAGAGAAAAGAGAAGAAGAGATGTAGAGATGATATTCGATTCTATGATGCTCTAGGGAGAGTATTTATAGTGTTCTTCCTCCCTAAAAAATCTTCTAACAAATCCTAGTTTCAAAGATTGAATCTAAATCTAATCTCTAAATAACTAACCAAATAAAATCAAATAACAAATCTCTCAGAATTTAATTCAGTGATTTAAAATGAAATCCAAAGATATGTCCAGCCACTCCTTCTAGAAGCAACCGTGCAAGCAAGCGTCTTCTGTCAAGCGGCCCAAGTCCGAGTCCACTTCTTTGTTTTCTCAAGCCCAGCTGAAATCTTCTGCCAGCCAAGAAGGATTGTCTTGGCCAAGAAAAGGTGTCTGCTCCAATTTGTCCAGATTTTTGCTCTTTATTCTCCTCTTTCGTGCTCCCTACCTCTCCAAAGTTGATTTTTGCACATGTAGAGAAATTCATCTCTAATCAGTAGATTCATCATCTAAATTATATGGAAAATAGATAGTAAAAATATTTACAAATTAGGCTAAATCACTATCTCTTGTTTTAGAGAGAACATTTTCTCCTAAGTGAATCATATATATCTCCTAGTGAGCTTCCTTCCCCCATTGAGTCCTTTCCTTGGTCACCTCCCACACTCTAGTTTGTTTCTATTTTCTTGTCGTATGTACTAAATAAGTAGCCATTTGTTGTTTTGAGAACCAAATCCGGTGAGATGGGCACCAAATTTTGACTTTTGAGTTATTGCATGCCCCAATCTTTCTATCATCAGAGACCATTAGGGATGTGTAGGTTGTTTCAAGTGGATGATGACCCTAATAGAGGTAGGGTTTGTTCAGGGATATCCGGTGGTTCATATTATTTTTGCAGCTACTATTGGTTGTATCGGTTTCGTGTCCCAACATGAGTTTGTGGCCTAAGACGCAGTATGGTGGATCTGAGGCCGACACATTAGAAGCTATCTATGGATTGCAGCTGGTTCACTCAGTGGTTCAGATTTTTTTCCTTTGTGAGGCTGAGCCAATCTCGGTCGAGTAGGTCTAGAGATATTTCACCACTTTGTGTGGTTACATTGACCTTTGTGTAAGCCTCCTCTCTCCTTTGTGAGCGGCAGACTAAGTTGTAGAGGTTTTTTCGTCCGGTAATAGTGGTAGTGCTGATTGGTTGCTTATATTTGATGTTTTATGCTCTCTTTCTCTTGTGGATTGAGAGTATTTATTTGCTTCTTTTGGCCATTTACTTCCCTTTTCCTTTGTTCAGGCTTGAAAGATCAGTAGGAAGGAAAAGGAGTAGAATCGGTGAAAGATAGAGCATTTCCAATCAAGGCTGATTTTGGAGGCTGTTTGCAGAAATCGTCCCGTATCCATCCCTAGGCCTAGGGATGGATCGCCTGCGCTGGTGAAATTCTGGGAAGTTCGGCCATGTTTATGCGCGCCAAGGATTATTTAATTTCTTAGTGCTATTCTTGTCTCCTGAGCATGCTAGACAGCTTTTGGCTCCACTATCTCGTGTTCCCTCATTATTCTTTGACTCAAGAACTCCTTGGAGACTCCATAAGGAATATATTCCATCTCATCTTAGTGCTAGACAAGAATTTATTCTTGTCTCTTCCTTGTTGTTGGAGCCGCATGTTTGCATTTGTTTGTCCTTTGAGTGCTTGCTCCTTGGGGAGATGTGAGAGGAGATGGCTGAGCTATAGATAGAGTGGATTTTCGTCCAAGGAAGGGGTTCCCATCATCACATTCGGGCAGAAACAGAGAGAGAGGAGACGAGGACAGCAACGGGCTGCACTTCTTCTTCACCAGCAATTTCCAGATTTGTTTACTTTTGAACAATAGTTTAATTTGTAATTTTAATTATGTGTTGTAGCTAATTTCCTCTGATTCTTGGTAGAGATTAGAGGTTGACTATCCAAGTTATTGTGAGACTTTGTTGAACTTAATATGAATATTTTTGTATTTCTTTCCTTCTCATTTTAATTATCAAAACTTGTTCTTGTTGAATTTAAAGCTTGATTAACTTGTGATTTGATTTGAATGAGTAATGTCAGTTTCATTTATGTCAGCGTGATTCCTGCATTTATGAAGATTAAGTAGACAACTAGTGAATATTTGACATAAGACTTGTCTTTAGGATCTAGGAAGAAGAAAGGAATGGGTTCAGGGCTGAGTAAGTCCATCCCTAGGCCTAGGGATGGGTTTCCCGTATGGTTACAATTTTCCAGCAACTTGACAAATTGTTAGGAAAGTTAGGGTCATTATTAGAGTGCCTCTTTTAATTGACTTGTATAGGGGGAAACCTGGGAATTTAGAGTGTCTCTTGTTCCTTTAACATCTCTATAAATCCATTTCAGAATATGTTTTGTCAATGATCAATTACAAAGGATAGTCACCTTGCTTAAATCTCTACCAAGGATTGCCTCTCTACTTCTGATTTCACTTGTATTTCCAGTTATAATTCGTGCATGCTACTGTCACTCACTGATTTACATTCAAAGTACTATTTTTAATTTGGTTTCAATCACAAAAACTCCCCCCAACTTTGTTACGATTTGGTTTTTACAAGAAAAATACGAATTATTCAAGATTTCCTCCCTGTGGATTCGATCCTCTCATCACTATCTACATTATATTTCGTGGTTTAGCACTGAGTTGAACTTTTATTTATGCAGTGGTTGCGACGCTTCTGTCAAGTGCCTTCTTACTTGTACCTTTTATTTTTTATATTCATGGTTCTTGTCCCTAGTAATAGGTGTGCAAGTTGGAGTTTTGTTTGGGCTGCAACAGATTTGGCAATGCCTTAGAACAACGACGGTGTAGCTGCTGCTTCTTTCTATCGGGAAGGAGTTGGTATTTGGGCAAAGCTTCTGTACGCATGTGCGTATGCATGCATGTGTATGAAGAGGTCATAAGGGGGTATTTATTAGGGGTGGCAATATGGACACCGTCCGTCCAAGTTTAGACGGGATATGGACAATATTTTTTATCCCATTTAATAAACGGGCCGGGTCAGATCCGTCCCACTATATACACGGACAGACGGGACAAACCCGACAGGTTCCCGTCTGTCTATTTATTGTTTAATTTTTTTACAACATTATTTAATTTTAAAAAAAAAATTTTTTTAATCCTCGACACTCTGAATCTCACCCATCATGATTCAGTTATTGATCACATTGAATCCAAGAACAGCAGGGCTGACTTTCTTCCCCTTCTTCCCTTTCTTCTTGCCTCCTCCCTTGAGGATCCATCAGCGCCCGCAGTGATGTCATTTTCAAAGTTCCCAATGCCTGCACGGTCAAAATTCACCTCTCTAGCACCATACACAGTGGGGATTTTGATCGTTCCGACTTTGAAAGGAGATTTCAAGTACCTCTGCTGGTAACAAAGCATTGTAATTAAGGAATTTGTCAATGAATTCATGATCAGGATCAAATGATCTAAGGTTCTCCACCAGAAATATCTCAGCCTCAGATCTGGATTTCTTCAGGCAGAACTCTAAGAAACTCGTATCCTAAAAAATAGAAACTCCTTGCCATTGTCGGAGCCACCGACTGGCAAGATGAAATTTGAAAAAAATTATTTTTTATTTTTTTGAAAAAAAATAATTTTTCAAAAAAATATTATTCAGATGGGAACCCGTCTCATTTAGATGGACGGGTCTGGTCCGTCCGTTTATTAAATGGACTGGGACTAGTTTGTACAGCTTATTTATTGGACTAAACGGGAATGGTCCACGGACGTCCGTCCGTCTGTTTTGCCACCCCTAGTATTTATAACCTCTCCATGTGGGTCACCTTGTACACATGTCATTTGATCTGGGTATGTTGCTTACCGATACCTGTCCCTTGACCCGATAGTTTCCCTAGTATGTAATACAAGTGATATACTTACTTGGTATAGCCGGTATATACCGGCATATGTAGTCGAGACCCTCGTTGATGATGAAAGGTCGTAGCTGCCCTTGTTTGCATTATCAGCTAGAAGGTATGGGTACCGGTGCCATCTATTCTTACCGGTAAGCTCCTTGATCATACAGCTAGATAAATGCATATCATGAAGTTACCGGGACCACATTGACCTAGTCCACATGACATACACTTTGTCGTGTACCAAAAGCTAGGTTACCGGTTCTAGGAAATGACAGGAATATCCTTGGTGTATGTTAATGTATTATCAGAGGCCCAACTGAAAACGAGCCCGAGTGTTTACGCAGGGCTGATATTGGCCTTTTCTTTTCGGCGAAATCGCTTCCCGTTAACTCTACCACTAATGTACTCTTGTGGTATAATAATTACCTACCCATGGGCGAAGTGACATGGCGCTCTTTCGTAGAGGTAGGGTTTGTTCAGGAATATTTGTTGGTTCAATTTATTTTTGCAGCTACTATTGGTTGTTTCAGGTGGATGATGACCCTAGTAGAGGTAGGGTTTGTTTAGAGATATCCGTTGTTCATATTGTTTTTGCAGCTACTATTGGTTGTATCTATTTCGTGTCCCAGCATGAGTTTGTGGCCTAAGAGGTAGTATGGTGGAGTTGAGGCCGACGCATTAGAAGCTATCTATGGATCGTTGCTGGTTCGCTCAGTGGTTTAGATTTTTCTTCCTTTGTGAGGCTGAGCCAATCTCGGTCGACTAGGTCTAGAGATGTTTCACCACTTTGTGCGGTTACATTGACCTTTGTGAGTGGCTGACTAAGTTGTAGAGGTTTTTTCGTCTAGTAACAATGGTAGTGCCTTCTTACTTGTACCTTTTGTTTTTTATATTCATGGTTCTGTCCCTAGTAATAGGTGTGCAAGTTGGAGTTTTGTTTGGGTTGCGGCAGATTTGGGCATGCCTTAGAACTGCGACGGTGTAGCTGCTGCTTCTTTCTACTTTCCTTGCTATGCTTTTAGATTGGGGTAATGCCATTTTGGATCCTGAAATCTACTAAAATTGCTATAATGGACCTCTAATAGAAAAAATGGCCATTTTGGACTCTAAAGTTGTCCAAAATTGTCATTTTAAACCCTCCGTCAACACGTAACTGTTAAGTGCTGACATGTTTTTTTTTTGTTTTTTTTACTTTAATTCTTTTATATTCTGTATTTCTGTTTAAAATCACAACCCATTTACTTATAAAAGTAAAAATAAAAATAAAAATAATTTCATCTCCTTCATCCTCATCTCCTCGTCTCCCTCCCTCACATCAAACAGAATAATTTCATCTCTTATCCTCATCATTCTTCACCACCACCACCATCGTCAACCTTCGCCCACCACCACCACCATCGTCAACCTTCGCCGCCACCAACCAATCCATCATCATTCACTACCCTCATGCGCTGCCACCCTCACTGGTTTACCACAACTACCACCGAGGCCGCCTAGATCTACCACCATAACCAACCATCGATCCGTTTTCGGGGAATGGTTGCCCCGTATGTGGTCGGCGGGCAACTTGGACGGTCGGATCGGAGGGGTAGAGGAGAAAGATTGTGCCAGAGAAGAGGAGGATAGTGGCGGTGAAGAGGATGCAGCGGCGGTGAATTGGGTTTTTATTTGATGGTTGGTTTGAGTTTTGGTTCTGGGTTTTAAGGCTATAACTGTTTGATGGTTGGTGAAAAAGCAATTCCTTTCATTGTTTTTCGTTCTCAATCGCTCTGTAAGTCTAAATGCAGATCCTATGCTTGATTTTGTTTTTTCATTGTCAACAGAAGTCCTACACTTAGTTGCCTTCACGGATCTGTTTGATGTTTTGTTTGTGGACAAGAATCTGAAGAAAGAAATGGATTCTTTAAAATTTGAGGTAGTTTGTTATCAAGAAGCAATGCAGGAAGTGAATGGAAGAATTATTTTACTTTTTTTCAAAATGGATTTTTTTTTATAACTTCTACCTCTATAATTTTTATTTATTTTTTCCAATTATAAAATAAATAAATTAAACACGCACTTAACGGACACGTGTTGACAGAGGGTCTAAAATGACAATTTCGAGCGATTTCAGGATCCAAAATGATCATTTTTTCCATTAGAAGTTCATTATGGCAATTTCAGTCGACTTTAGGGTCCAAAATGATATTATTCTTTTAGATTTGGGGCAAGTTGGCTTTTAATATATTTTATGGATTCTTATTTTTATGCTTCAACTAGATCTATTTTAAATCCATACTACGTTGGGCTTATCATGATACGATCCTAGTTCCCTAGGTGCGTAACAAGTAATTTCCCGATCTAGTTCAAGGCTTGGATTTTAATGCGGAAATAAATAACTCTTACTTGACGAACTTAGACCTCAACTCACACCTGGGAGAAGCAACCTAATCGATTCAAGAGAGGTTCTTGGATCGGATTCTAGACCTCGACTCACACCTGGGAGAAGCAACCTAGTTGAAACGATTCAAAATGGGGTGAACTTTCGGGTTTTACTTGTGATTTTAATCGAATGTTCTAACTCAATTGAAGACAAGACTCTCACAAGAAATATTTGAGAAATACTCTCTATATTCAATTATCAAAATTCAGGGTTTTTTTTACAATGAGATATGTGCTCCTTTATATAGCCTTGCGCTAAGTACTAGTTTAACTATAACTAGAAAACCTATTTTAACTAGAACTCTTAAGTACATTCGAAATAGACCTTCTACTAGTATAATAACTGTAAAAAATAATTAATAAATACAATATAAAGTCTTCTAAGACTTCTGGAACGTTCCCCCACGGTTTGGACACGTTTTGGGCCGAACTTTCCAAATCGCACCCATGGCTCGCGCATGGTGCGTGCCAATAAGTCACCTCGAGCCCTAGATCGATTGGCTCGAGCGTTTGACCTCAAATTCAGTCCAGAACCTTCCAACATCTTGATATGTAAGAAAAAAAGTCGATCGTTTGCTTCTGGACTCGTTGGACTCAATAGATTCCATCGGATGCGCTTGCGGACCTTGTGCGCACCCTTCTTGCGTATAACAAGCTCGACCTGGGCGTTCTTGTGTTCTCCCTCGTGCGATTGAGCCCAATCTTGGCCACGACACTTCTAAGATATCCCTCTGTCTTATATTTACTTTGGTTCGTTGGTCGAAGCCTCTCTTCAATGGGTTGGCTCGGCTGGTCATCGCATGCGTACGTCTAGGCGCATTGGCGTGTGCCGCGCGCGCTACAAGCTCTAGGGTTTGTGTTGTCCGTGCGACGGGCGCTGTCTTGACTTGATGAGGCTGTGCGAGCCTCCCTCGATGCTCCTCGGTGTCTTTGGCTCGATGCGCTCGTCTACTAAACCCTCGGTCTAGCCCTCGGTGTGCGTTAGGTGCGTGTTGTGTGTGCGCTAGGGCTAGGATCGTATCATTCCCTCCCTCTTGAAAAAGATTCGTCCTCGAATCTAGACCTAAATACATAGCACAACACCTTAAGTCAGTATCAACAAAAGGCACACTCAAAAGATAGAAATTACCCGAGACATCCACATCGGCGGTGGTGTCTATGTGTGCGGCGATGATGTGGGTCGAATCATCATCTCCCTTGGCTAAGGCCTTATCGAATCGGGTAGGCAACCTCTGTAGGTGTAAAAACATCCTATCCCAATCAAGAACCCTAACAAATAGCTTCAAATGCCTACGGTATCCATGATCCGTCCGTGGCATACCCAAACGCTCCATATGCGCTATGGCTTGCTCGCGTGGTATCTTCGCCATCACCAAGTCCTTGTCAACACTTAAGCTTGCATAATACTTTAAAGAACAATGAGTTAACGGTACCACAAGTATAAATCCATATCCAAAAGAATTGCAAGTAAATAACAATGATAAATCACCAATAAATGCAAACTTGCACACAATCGGATACCAAACGAAACCAAGAGTTCGTTTGTTGTCATCAAACGCATAGACCTTACCCTTCGGCTTTTGCATACTCACATCATTAATTAAATTAATTTTAAACTCAGAATGATATAATTTAATGATGTTCAAGAATAAACTAGGTCTAAGAGATGAAAAGTATAGCAAACCGTTGCGACTAGGGTTAGCCACTCTAGTCTCCATCTTTGCACAATACTTTTCATGTTTCTTTGTCATAGCTGAACGTTGCTTCTTCACTGCCAATGACTCTCTCTTTTGCTGCACATGAGGAAAAACAAAAGTAGAAGAGAAAGTAAACGGTTTAAGGTTAGTGAAATCAAAGCGCAAAGGCTAAAAACTAGGTTTTTGATGGCTCACGCCAAAACAGATTTTTCGCATGACCAATGCGTTCCTTACTTTCTTCTCTCTAGCGTTATCACTCATCTCTCCTTTTTTATAAACGCTACTCTTGGCATGCTCTCTATTTTCATGCAAGTGTTTTCCTCTTGCATGCTCACTCTTTTCATGCGTGTTGTTTTTCTCACAAGCGCTCTTCCTATGCTCAATCTTTTCATAGGAACTATTTTTACTTTCAACACTCTCTTTTTCTTTTTCCTTTCTCTCTTTCTCAAACTCAGCATAAGACTCAATGAGTCACTTTTGATCTTTGAAGATCTCCTCTTTGGTTAAAGGCGCTAGACTAAATCGCTTTCCATCCTTGATCAACTTATAGCGATTTCTTCTTCCTTCATGTTCGGCACTCCTATCGAATTGCCATGGTCGTCCAAGTAAAAGATGACTAGAATCCATAGGAACGACATCACATAGCACTTCGTCTTGGAATTTCCCAATTGAGAATGCGACCAACACTTGTTTCGTCACCTTCAATTCGCCGCTATTGTTCATCCACTTCAACGAATAAGGTTTTGGATGCTTCTTGATCGTCAAGCCCAACTTGTGTACCAACAGTGTGCTTGCACAATTAGTACAACTCCCATTATCAATTATCACCAAACACACCTTCTTGTCAACCAAACACCGAGCATGAAACAAATTCTCTCTTTGTTCCTCTCCACATACTTCGATCTTAGCTTGCGTATTGAGCGAACACCTAACCACGAGTGTCAATCCTTCTATTATCACCTCGCCCTCATCCGAATCAGATTCTTCCTTCACACAAATAGGCTCCTCGGTTTCTTGATCATCATCTGATTCTAACTCTCCATTTTTCCGAACAAGCAAGATTCACTTGTTAGGACATTCGGCTTGCCTATGTCCTCGACCAGAACACTTGAAACATACAATATCCTTTGTAGGAATCCTTGTTGCTGAATTAGATGAAGGAATATTGTTGGTAGGATTCTTCGGTGGTGTAGGACTACTTGATGCCCCCTTGGTGTCATACGAGTGCGGTAAAACCCTAGGTGGCTCTTTCGCAACCTTGTCCTTCGCCCAAGGCGCTTCCTTGTATGAGGTAATCTTTAAACCCGAATTAGCATATGATGGCTTCAACTTCTTCTGTTTCTCAATCCGAATAGCCATATGAAGCATCTCCTCAAGATCTCTATAGTGCGTCAATTCTAACGCATGGGCTATCTCTCGGTTAAGTCCTCCAATAAATCGTGCCATCGTTGCTTCTTGTTCCTTGAACACTTGCGCTCTAGCTAATGCTATCTCTATCTCATTAAATTAATCTCCAACACTCATACTTCCTTGTGTCAAAGATTGCAAATGTTGGTGTAGATCTCGATGAAAATAGGTAGGAACAAATCGCTTGCGCATAATGCTCTTCATCTCTTCCCAACTACCAGGCGGACCTACTCCAATTCTATCTCTAGAGTTAATCAATTGGTCCCACCAATGAACCGCATAGCCACTGAATTCTACTGAGGCTAGCTTCACCTTCTTATCCTCTGAATAGTTGCGGCAAAGAAAGATCGAGTTGACCTTTCGTTCCCACGCTAAATATGCGTCTGGATCGTCTCTTCCTTCAAACGGTGGAATCTTCATCTTTATACTCCCAATGTTGGAATCAACTCTATTCTCATACCGTGGCTGTCTCTCAAAGACTGGATTTTGCCTAATGTTGTCAAAACCCTCCTCAAAGTGTTGCTCATGCCAACACGCGTTAGGTGGGGCGCGCTCGGCTCGTGCACCATGTAATGAAGGTTCGCGCGATGGTGCGCGTTGATGAACCTCACCGCCTCCAATAGGGCCAGTCACGAATCTTATGTTCTCCTCTCCTCCACCTATATACCCCTCGGCCGTGTCTTCAAACACACCTTCGCCTCCTTCTTCGGGCTTCGGAATATTATAAACATGCCTAGCGTTACTCGGATTTAGGTTTTGAGTAAAACGCATAGTGGGTACTTTTTCTTTCTTGCCTTGCTCCTCCCTTCGCCATGCATCTAATGACTCCAATTTATTACTAAGGTTGTGAAGAAGCCGTAGGACTTCCTCACCAGTCATACTCACGGCGCTTCCATCGGACGCCCCTGACATCCTGAAATCACAAAGACAACAAAACGGCGTAAAGTTGAACTAAACCTAGCACTCCCTCACGTATTTTTGCTCTCGTGTTTACTCTCTATTGAACTCTCAAGATCACTCAAAGTATCTCTTCAATTGTTCCTGCACTCAAATCGTTATAGACAGACTCAAGAATTTCAAGGAAAAGCTTCCAATAAGACTCTCAAGGACAACTAGCTTCAAAATAATTTTTTTGATGTTCAACAAAAAGTTTAGTTGCAAAGATCAATCAACTAAATAATTGTTGGACTGGAATAGAAGAGATTTTTTAATGGCAGAATCAAAGAAAATCTCAAATTAATATAGGAAGACTCAAATAAATTCACAAAAGATTGTGTAAGTGTGTGATTCTCGGTTTTGTGAAATTAGGGTTTGTGTCTTGCAAACTTGATAACTTTCAACTCCGAACTCCAAATTGAATGATTCTTTTTGCTATGGAAAGCTAACACCTTCAAGTATCTTGTATGTTATTTTTATTTTGATTTCGACTTCTGCTCTTTTTGTTATTTGAAATCGTTTCTGTTTTCGATTTTTTTTTATTTATTTATTTTTTGACTCTTTTTGAATGAAACGAAATATCAACTAATTGACACTTTGGATTTTTATGAATTTTTATGACTCAATACAGTGCTGAAATTAAAGACACTTTGGGGACTATTTTTGTTTTTTAAATTGATACAAAAATAAAGACACAAGACGCAAACTAGATCTAGGGTTTGTAGATCGACTCGACACACTAACACAACAGGACTCAAGGAGATTGATATAGATCGGATAGAAGAAGATCAATCTCAACAATTGAAAACTAAATAAAAACACTAAAGATATATAGGATAGTTACCAAACGTTGAACGCCTTTGCTCCGCTACCAACTGATACGATCCTAGTTGCCTAGGTGCGTAACAAGTAATTTCCTGATCTAGTTCAAGGCTTGGATTTCAATGCGGAAATAAATAACTCTTACTTGACAAACTTAGACCTCAACTCACACCTGGGAGAAGCAACCTAATCGATTCAAGAGAGGTTCTTAGATCGGATTCTAGACCTCGACTCACACCTGGGAGAAGCAACCTAGATGAAACGATTCAAAATGGGGTGAACTTTCGGGTTTTACTTGTGATTTTAATCAAATGTTCTAACTCAATTAAAGACAAGGCTCTCGCAAGAAATATTTGAGAAATACTCTCTGTATTCAATTATCAAAATTCGGGGGTTTTTTTACAATGAGAGATGCGCTCCTTTATATAGGTTTGCGCTAAGTACTAGTTTAACTATAACTAGAAAACCTATTTTAACTAGAACTCCTAAGTACATTCGAAATAGAACTTCTACTAGTCTAATAACTGTAAAAACTAATTAATAAATACAAATAAAGTCTTCTAAGACTTCTAGAACGTTCGCCCACGGTTTGGATACGTTTTGGGCCGAACTTTCCAAATCGCACCCATGGCTCGCGCATGGTGCGTGCCAATAAGTCGCCTCGAGCCCTAGATCGATTGGCTCGAGCGTTTGACCTCAAATTCAGTCCAGAACCTTCCAACATCTTGATATGTAAGAAAAAAAGTCGATCGTTTGCTTCTGGACTCGTTGGACTCAATAGATTCCATCAGATGCGCTTGCGGACCTTGTGCGCACCCTTCTTGCGCATAAAAAGCTCGATTTGGGCATTCTTGTGTTCCCCCTCGTGCGATTGAGCCCAATCTTGGCCAAGACACTTCTAAGACATCCCTCTGTCTTATATTTACTTTGGATCGCTGGTCGAAGCCTCTCTTCAATGGGTTGGCTCGGCTGGTCATCGCATGCGTACGTCTAGGCGCGTTGGCGTGTGCCGCGCGCGCTACAAGCTCTAGAGTTTGTGTTGTCTGTGCGACGGGCGCTGTCTTGACTTGATAAGGTTGTGCGAGCCTCCCTCGATGCTCCTCGGCGTCTTTGGCTCGATGCGCTCGTCCACTAAACCCTCGGTCTAGCCCTCGGTGTGCGCTAGGTGCGTGTTGTGTGTGCGCTAGGACTAGGATCGTATCATATCACATGTATTGATTGCCATATGACAACGACCAATGATATGGAACCATACAAATTTCTTGTCATGGCATCTGAGTAATTAAATAAATAAAAATATACGAGTGTAATCAAACAAAAAATTAGCTAGTATAGGTCCCTATAGGAAGGTACTTAAACATAGGGTTGCTCAACAGTTTGCAACAACCGAAGAACCGAAATTCCGAAACTGAAATTTTGCTTGTTCGGTTTCGGAATTTCAGTTTCGGATATTCAAAAACTGAAATTTAATACAGTTCGGTTTCGGTTATTGGTAAGCGAAAGTTCGGTTAACCGAACTAACCAAACTTTCGTTGGTTGGTATATAAGCAATATTTTTTCCTAAAATATCCCCCTCCATTCCCGACCCAGACCCTCATCTCGTTCTCAGTTCTCACTCTCTCACTCTCCCCTCTCCCTCTCGTTCGGCCCGACTGTCCTCCTCAACCACCCACCGGCCACCGCCTCCTCAACCACCCACCGGCCACCGCCTCCTTTACCACCACCACCCACCCACCGCCTCCTCCTCTGAACTTTCCCTCATCCTTTCGCCTCTCCCTCTCGCTCGGCTCGCTCAGTGAAGGTTGTTTAGTTTTGTACCTAGTTGGAGCAAACAGTTCATGATTTAGGAACCATCACTCAACTAACTGCTTCTGAAATTGGTTTTCCTTGGATGCTTTTAATGCTTGAATGTTGATTACTACTAGTATTGAATAATGTGTACAAGCTTTCTGCATTTTACAATAGTGGTTAAAGTATTGAAATATAGTTAGTTGATGACTATGTGCAAGCTTGTGTTTGTCTGAATGTTGGTTAAAGTATTGAATAATGTGTGCAAGCTTGTGTTTGTGCTTGTATTGAAGAAACCTTTACTATATTTTTACAATGCAGGAGGTATTAATGATTTAGTAACTTACTAGTATTGAATGTTGGTGGCTATATTATAGTTTCAGTTGGTATGATGACTCTACGTGCTTGTCTGTTGGAGCTTGTTAGATGCATCAATTGACAAAGGAGCCTATTTGTTATGGATTTTAGTATATCATCTATAAATTGCGTGTTTGTCTGATTGATTGATTTGTGTTTAAGCTGATTTAATAACATTGTCATAGCATGGTACAGCTGCTACTGCTCAGTGCTCCCTCATAAACTGATTTAATTCCATGAGCTCTAAGAATGCAGCAGCAATAATGGAGCAGCAAATTTATGGATTTGGAGATTGTATAATTATGGATTGTTGTTTAATTATAGATTTATGGATATATTTTTATGGATTGTATGTGTTTAATTATGGATTTATTGATATTTTTTATGGATTTGGAGATGGGAGATTGTATAATTAATTATGGATGTTTTTTTCATGAAATAAAAAAAAAAATAGGTTGAAAATTTCGATTTTAACCGAAAAACCGAACCGAAATAATTTCGGTTTCGGAATTTCGGTTCCATAAAATTCGGTTCGGTTTCTCATTTTAGGGATTTCGGTTAACCGAAATTCGAAACTTCGGATTTCAATTTCGGTTAACCGATGAACAGTCCTACTTAAACAAAACATTTAAATTGGGGTAAAAAGTTACTGTACCCTTTTTAAAAACATTAATAGACATAAAATTACATTTGCTGAACTTTTTTTACAGTTGTAGTTGTCCAGCTGGCAACCCATGTTTTATTAAACATTAATAGAGAATAAATAGTTTAAAAAACAAGACTTTTACTTGAATATATTTGATTTGATTTGATTGAAGGCCATTTGAATTAGAAAAGTGCTAAATATTTTCTCCTAATTACTTTTTCTTTTACATTTTCTCGATTGTGATCATCTGTGTCTTTATCCTATAATTTTTTATTGGTGACTTGTTATCTTCTTTCTTTTTTATTAACTTATTTTTATTTTTTACACCATTATTAATTTAGCATATTAAAATAGTTATCTCTTTGAAGTTCTTTTTTTTTTCATAAATAAATAAAATATTGCATTAAAACAACCAATTTTTCAAACAAATACGTAATTATTTATTTAACTATTTTTCTTCTAGACATGCCAAGTAAAATAAGGGCGTAGGATTTATTTAATTTGATATTGAATTTCTTTCTAATTAATTAATTATAAAAAAATGAAAATTTCTTTTATAAAATCTAAAATATATAGTATTGTGAGAATATCTCATGGATATTACCCTAAAAAGGATCTAATTGGATTTATTATTTAAAAATATAATAAAAGAAAAAAAAACTATGGAATTGGATATATAAATAGTTTGCTCCATCAACTCTTTCTTGCTAGTTTTTTGTCTATCAATTAGTCTTTAAATTTTTAAACAATGTCGTCCCGCTCAAGCGTATTTCTACTCCTAATTTCTTTCATAGAAGCCAACAGAGAAATCCTCGTTGGAAGCAACTCAAATTCCTGGAAAAATCCACCATCCAATTCTACTTTGAATCAATGGGCAGAGAAAAATCGTTTCAAAGTTGGCGATGTTCTTAGTAATTATAATTCTCCATCTTAATCTTTTACTTTGCAAAAAGTATCACTAAACTGTTAAATTAATTATACTAGCGCGTGATTTTGAAATTATTGTTTCTTGTTCGTAACTAATTCTAACCGGACACGTTTTGATGATTCCATTCGATTCGATTGTAGTTTGGAGATATGATCCAAAAGCGGACTCTGTGCTTGAAGTCACAATGGAGGATTACCATGGATGTAACACAACGAACCGAAAAAGGAGCACAAAGATAGAGCTGAGCCATTCAGGGCCTTTCTACTTCATCAGTGGAGCTCAAGGAAGTTGTGAGAAAGGAGAGAAGATGATAGTTGTTGTCTTGTCGGAAGATCACTGGCGTAAAAAAGACAACACTGTACCCGTACCCGTACCGCTCCAGCTCCCGGACCAACCGGTAAAGCTCATGGATTGAGAGGTGGTGGAGTTTTAGGATTTTTCATCATGTTGGGGTTATGGACATCGGTTTTAGTGTGATTTTTACTCCAATGAAGTGAAATACGTTACGCTTTAGGAGGTTAATTAGCTGTGTTAATTATTTGCATTCGGTAGATATTGAATTTTTGTTCTAAATAAATTAATGGTAATTTTGGATAAAGTTAAGCATTTGGATTCTTTGATTATTCCTCTGAAGAAATGTTATGTTCTTGAGACTTCTGCCGTTTATATGAACCATTTTTTTTTTCTTTTATAAAAAAAGTGCTTTTTGGTAGTAGAGAAATTTGTTTTACTGTAATTATTAATTAACCAAAATAACATCTCATTCGTTAGATATATGAGAAATTTGAGATCCGAAAGGTCAAAAGTTCTTGCCAAAGTCAAGATGCGCAAAAGTTTGTGTTCGGAGATGATGTGAGTGATGTTATCCTCACACTCACACCTAAATTGTTATTCACGCACCTTTCCTCTTGAGAATTTACTAAACATATATCTTAATTATATTTTATGACATCCAATTTTTTAATAGTTAAATGATTAGGTTAGTAAAGTTTCAAGAAAAGTGAACAATGAGGCAAGAGAAAAACACCATAATGAGAACAAGTAATGAACAAAAATGAAACAGTTAGCATAAGATACAGTAGTAACAAAGGGCTTATTCACCACCAGTAGCAAGCTGCTGAACAGAACCAAACATACAAGTGCGGCAGACAAACTTATTCGTTCACATCTCGACAGAAAGCATGTAAAGAGAGAAGAACAACATTTCATTTTCCACCAACAAACTTCTTTTTATCCAAAGGAAAGGACACCACGTCTTCACTTGAGGAGTGTCTTGACAACAGATTTAACGTTCAACTTCTTAAGATCCGTGTAAGATTGCCCGCATCCCACAAACATCACCGGTGAACCAGAGATGTAAACCATCGATAGAGCAGCCCCAACCTGGATGCCGTCAAAGAAATTCGAGGGTCGATTAGCAATTGGCAACGTACATCAAAAAGTGGGGAGGGTCAGAAAAAGATACGGGGAGAACGGGGAATAACCTTATCATCAATTGTGTCAAACTTGGTAAGCAAAATGCCATCGATTAACCTTGGACTGGGTGAAGTGGCGAGATCAGCTAATTTCTGCAAAAAGAACAGGAGTGTTGCTTGAGAAGCTTACGCTTGAAATTATTAACATACAGACTCGGCCATAATTTTGATAATTTACCTGATTGAACTTTGAAAGCTGATCAACAGCATCATTCCCAACCAATGCCTCTCCAACAAATAAGACCAGATCTGGATTGTTGAGGTAAATGAGCTTCGAGAGAGCTCTCATTAAAGGTTCATTGTCCTGAATGCAAGACATGTTTACAAGTTAGATGAACCCATTGTTAATCCTTCAAAAAAATAGGAGTGATGACGCAATACACTGTTCCTAACACTATGGTCTATATTTGCATGAACGCCAGCTGCTTGCCTGGATAAATGAAACGCTGATGTGTTTATAAATGATCCAGATTAGATAAAAACAATAACTATTACTGTAAAAATATAACTCTAGATTTTCTTCACTATCTGGTCATGTATAACTAAAGCCTCCAACGATAAAAGGCAGCAAATCAGCAGTAGTACGAAAATCAGGACCTCCAGCGGTCACATGTTACCAGCTAAACCATAAAGGAAAAAATTATAGGTGAGACTCCGACTTGTCTGCCACTTTGTACAAAGTGCTTGCCCAGGCAGGCTTTTCCAGAACAGGTGCTAAAGCACAGCCTCACATCACCCTGCCTGGGGCATCCAGGTGAGAACCAGAATGTCTTTTAACTTCAGTGACAGAAGATATAGGCCAGTTGTGTTTGTTTGAGTTGTCCCAACCATGTTTCCAATTCTAAATAACTTAAATCAATTGCATTTTGAAGAAGACAAATCAAACAAACTCTTCTATTTCAAACAATGTAAAGAATGCTGATAAAAGAAAAACAAAGTAATGTAAAGAGTGAGAAAATGCTAAACATATAAACCATTGGCTTCTTTTTAGTCTCTCATACGTTTAAGTTTGCATTTGAAAGCTGTTCAGTTAATTGTGTTTTGAATAAGAAAATCAAATAAATCACGCCTTACCAAGCACACATAGGAACTGCTATCGATGTACACATTAACTTATGAATGCCTTTAGTAGTTACTACCAACCAAACTATGTGGCGGAAAAATATTATCATTAATTACCTGCATTCGGCCAGCAGTATCAACCAGGACAACATCAGAGCCATTGCGCGCTGCCTCCTGAATTGCTTCCTTTGCTACAATAGCAGGATCTTTCTCATAGCCCTTCTCAAATATAGGGATCTAGAAAGAGAACACTTGTGAGTAACATATACTGTAAAACTTCAGCCCATCAAACATTATCAAAGAAACAAGAGCATACTGCAGTGGAGATGCCAGACAATTTCTCTAACACAACTTCAACTCCTTACCTGAAGTCTACGTGCATGAGTCCTCAACTGCTCAACAGCTCCTGATCTAAATGTATCACAAGCGGCCATCATAACACTGACATTATGCTGCAGAAGCCAGTATGCAACCTGCAGCATGACAAGCACAAAAGCCAGTCAAGATCAAGAAAGCATGTCCGCAACAACATTGATAACAAAATCCTTCTACGACAAAAACAATAAGAACTTCAGACTAACCTTAGCAAGGTTGGTGGATTTCCCCACCCCATTGACACCAACAAATACCACAACATATGGCTTCCTCTGTTCCCTAGCAGCATGCACATCCCTCAGTATATCAATGGACCGCCTAGGAGTTAAAATACGTACAAGAGCTTCTTCCATTGCTGCCTGTAGCCATAAATTCAAGAAATGACAGCCAACTTAATCCCAAATCTAAATAACATGCAAAAATGAAGAAAGTGAACATGGCATGCCACAGACCTGCACCGTCGAAGATATCCTTGTGAAAGATGCCAGCTTTTTACCTTCAAGACTAGCTGCCACTGACTCACAAAGCTTCTCTGCTATCTCCTCAGCCTGCAATGGACGCAAGATCCATAAGCATGAAGTTGTGATTGTTGAGTCAAGGGAAAAAATGATGTTCATGGACAATGAAGAAGCAGAAAAGGAAACATACCACATTCTTGGTCATGAGCCTGTCCTTAAGAGCTTTCAGAGCTGGTTCCAGATCTGCCTTCTCTAAATTTGCTTTCCCAGCAATACTGAGGCAAGAAAAGACATTAAGGGGGGGTTGGATTTCCATATAATTTCTTATTTGTCAGCAGATAGAAATTGTCAAATTATTTGAGTAATTGGATATAGCATAACTTATAATCTATTTGGATCAACACAAGAACTCAGCATGTTCTTGCAAAAACTGAATATTTTGACACCATATGCTGCTACTGAAAACATGTGCACCAATTAGGAAAAACCTATTTCATATCAAAAGTGCACAACATTGACCTCAAAAGAAAAAGAAAAAGAGAAAACCCAACTGGTTTGGGACTAGAGTTACAGGTTTTCCTAGAAAAAGGCCTACAAAAAATTCACTCATAAGAAGAGTAACGTCATAATGCAGTGAACACAGCAAAGTAGACGGTGCCAAATCCAAGGCTGCACATCTATCAGAAGTGTCATATCTGAAAATGATGTATCAAGTTCGTATTCTGCTGCATAATGCAAGAGACATAACAACAACTAGGGAAACATGAAAGGGATGGCATGCATCTGGTAACCAGATAAAGGTCATGTTAATACTGAATGACAAGATATAGATCACTTCCCAAGCAGAATTCCTAAAAGGAATCACATAGACGAATAGAATAAAACAAGGCCTAACATATAAGGATTCTTAAGATTGAGCAAGCACATGTGGCATATTGTGAGGCGTTCTGATAGTTTCTCCTCAATACAATTCTAACTGACAAAAAAAGTATGCTGCAATTTCCAAGTATCCTTGACATTTGAAAGCACTTGATCATGAAATTCCCTAGTCTTCTTATATTGTTTAACCCTTATGTTCAACTAAAGACAGCATGGCTTCCAAATGAAAAGAGACGGGCATACATGTTCAAACTAATCTCAAGGACAGCAAAGAGAATCAGATATAATATCCATCAAATTCCAGACCACAAATCACACTCACGTAGCCAACTTGAAATCAAAGCAAATAAAACACACAAGGATTAGAAAGTACGAATTTACCTCTGGAACATGGTTGAAAACCATCCCTTCTTCTTTGTATCAGCCTTGCTGTCATTCCCTACTTCCTCATCTTCTTCAGACTCGCTATCACTACTAAAAATCTCCTCTTTGTCCATCATGCTTTCACCTTGATTAGCTGCCACAACTTCTATATTGTCATCTCCATTCTCCCCCGCAGGATCTGTGAAGTCCAACTTTGGTGCTGGAGGTGAATCATCCCAAACTCTATTCTTCTTAGTCCCCTTTTTCTTAGGCTCCACCTTGGGAAGCCCCTTACTAACAACAGGATCAGTTTTCTTTACCCCTTTGCTTTTAAGCTTCTGAAGCTTACTTACATCAAAAGCTCCATTATTGGAGCTCGTATTTTCTTTGTCATTAGAGAAACTGTTAGCTTTCTTGGACCCTTGTACAACATGGTTACCATTACCATTGGAGAGTCCATACTCCAATTTACGGCCTTTCCCATTATCCCCATCAGCACCATCACTTGCATCACTCTTGGTCATGTTTCCTCCTTCAAGCATGCCCTTTTTCACCTGCCCTTGTTTCCTACCATCATTCACAGGCTTCGCAACCTGCTTTGATTTCTTCAGCTCCTCAGCCCGCGCCTCTGCCTCCTTCCTAAGCTGCCTAAAAGTTTCATCAAAATCATGATAGTCCACCCTCTTTGGATCATAAACCTGCGAAAACTCATGCTTCACCATTGAAAGCAACTCATCCACATAAAGCAGATGGAGGATTCGCTGATACACAGCAACAAAAACAAGGCCAAGCTCATTGTGGAAAGTCCATTTGAGGGTATAGCCAGCACCAGGAGCATCATAGTTATAGGAGGCCGCACCTGATCGTTCCTCCAAAAGACAGGACCGGATCAAGGTGTCAATAGGCGACCCTTTAAGAGCATTTCCAAGCTCCTTACATGTCCATAATATTAAACCTCCTCTAGTGAAAATCAACAATTGCTCTAACATCCTTGATCAACACTAAAAAAAAACCTGCAAATCAAATCCAGTACGAGAAACGAAATATATCAATCTAACCGTTCAATCTTTGAAACAAACAACAATCCCATCAAAAGAAATCTAATCGCGAAGAACACACATCAGAAGAACAAGCATATACGGCATGTAAATGAGAAATTTCAACAATTATACAAAATAAGGAAGGAAAAGAAAAGCCAGGAGCAAAGTTTTGGGTCGGATCTGCATCTGCGAGAGAAAATCGAGTACCTGTTTTGGTGCTTCTTGTCCTAAAGTTTTGAAGAGAAACCTACGAAGAATAAAAAAAAGAAACAAGAAAGAAAAAGGCAGTGGGGAAGTATTTATATTATTGAGAGAGAGGGGGTTAATAAGGTTTCTATTACAAGTATAACTATTATTTATTTATTTGCAGAAATTAGAATTTAAAGGAAAAAAGATATTAGATTTAAAAAGAAATAAATAAAAATCGGTAGCCTGGTTGGTTTGACTTGATTCGCTGGGCGGCGGAAACAAAATGGATTTTTTCTTTGTTTTGAGACTCGGAATGTGGATGAGATCATGAAACACCAAGCACGTGGATATCGTGGCTTCTTTTGGAATCAAATCAAAGTGAATCAAGTGGTTTTTCTTTTGTTGTATTTTAAAGGGAGAGCAAGATTGTAAAATTTCGTAATTTTAATAAATTTAGAAGTAGAATTTAATATTTGAATTGAGTATAATTTTTTTTTTAAATAACTATATGTTGTCATTTAATATCATAAATATAGTATTTATATAGTGTCTAAAATTATGTTGGCCAAAACATTGTACATGGATTCCAATTCCATGTTTAACATTTTTCTAAAATTATATTCTTTATAAATATAAATAATTCGGGTCAATGCGAGTTAGTCTGGATTAGATTCACCGGTTCAACCAGTTGAATTAATCAATTTTTAAAAAAAACTAAAAAGTGAGGGTTTTTAGGATTTTTAAACCCGATTTGGTGATCGATCGTCGAATTTTTCCATCAAATTGCCCGAGTCAGGCAGATTTGGCAATCTTGCGGGTGAGTGGTTTATTTTACCTGCGCTATGAAATTTTCCAAAATTATCATATTAATGGATCTTTATCACATATATTTGAAATGATGATATTTACTCTAACGGGCCAAAAGTGTATAAGTTTGATTTTTTTTTGTTACGAACGATTAGATTAATCATTTACAGATTTGATTGTAAATCTTCTACAAATACGGGGTGTGAATTAATCAATTAGGAATTTAACTAGAAAAAATTTATGATCATGGACTTAGATTAATCAACAAATAAGAGTTTTAAAAAAAGATTAAATTAAACAACATGTGCAAGTTTGAAAAAATACAGAGACTAAATTAATCATTTAGGGTTCAATTGAAGATCTTTTATAAATACATGGACTAAATTAATTAGTTAGGATCTGATTTATTTATTTTTACAAATAAGACTAAATTAATCAACAAAAGTTTTTTCAGAAAAATGACAACAACTAACGTAAGCTAATCTATCTTGGAACCAAAGCTATAGTGGAGTTTACAAAATCTTCCATTATAGTGTCTATAGTTATGAAACTTGCTATAGAACCTTATAATTTTCTAAAACTTCCAATTTGATCCTTTTTTTGTTCAAATATGGTAAGGTAATGAAAAAATAAACTAGTTTAAATAGTTTTAGCAATTTTTTTTCTC
The DNA here is from genome assembly GCA_963691705.1 of Viola odorata. Classification (NCBI taxonomy): domain Eukaryota; kingdom Viridiplantae; phylum Streptophyta; class Magnoliopsida; order Malpighiales; family Violaceae; genus Viola; species Viola odorata. The sequence continues at coordinate 53,583,962 of OY829545.1, read as the reverse complement.
CTTTTTGTAGTAATTTTTTCAATTTTCTTCATTTTCTTAGTGAAGTTGATTACACCATATTTATTACATTTGTTCTCTAATTTTCATCATCTTTTCTATTTTTTACCATTTAAAAAAAGATTAAAACTGCAACTTTTAAAAAATTATATGATTTATGTTGCAAATTCTAAAACTAAAGGGACCGAAGTGGGAAATTTTGTAAAATTTAGGATATTTTCATGTAGTTTATCCTACTTTAATTAGTACAATTATTACTATATTTAGTACAAACTAGAATTCATATTAGAGTTAAAATTGTTTAATTTAAAATTATTATAAAGGGTCATAATATGTACTTCACAAAATTGAGGGACGCCGGTTAAACAACTTCTCACGGTTAAAGGAAAACCATTCATCTTTATAACTAAAAAGATATCTACCATGAGATTGTGCTCACTTCACATTCACGGGTAAATTAATGTTACTACCCCAAAAATTAATTCATACATAATATCCCTTCAATGAATAGAACAAATCCTTGATAAAAAAGGATTATATATTATGTTCAAATGTCAACATTGGCAAGCCAAAAGAGCAATGGGATTTGAGCAGTAGCAAGGAGAAGCAACACATAGTGGCGCTTGCTGGAATGCTTCTCAGAACAAGTCATCTCTGCAATCAAAATTCTCTTGACGATCTTGACAAACAACATTCCCATGCACAAGCATTCCCACAATGTTACTGCACAGCAGACAACATGGTAGTAGTAGCTGCACATTGTAATCCTGGCAACTAGAGAGATCGACACTCCGGCGAAAATGTAGCCTCCGTAGGCTACAACGTCAAGTAGCGGAACATCTCCATCGCCTAGCGTGTGCAATGTTGCTTCCAAAATAAGGACTTGGCACAACCAGCAGAGCAGCCCATTTGTTAACTGCACTCCTAATGCTTCAGGGCTAAACCTATGTATATAGCAATACATATATAGAGATCAATTGGTTGAAGCTAATTGGTTTGCCTAGGTTGATGATCAAGAGCTACTAAAAACTTGAAATAAATATGTTCTTATAGTCATAAATATGCTTAACAATTAGACTCGGATCGATATCGGCATTCGTGTTCGGTTGAAGTACCATTCATCTAACAAAGTATAAAAATGAAATAAAAGAATTAAAGGTAGTCGAACTATAGGAGTTAAGAGTTATATTAATTTATCAAGTCCTAACTCCTCCTTTCATTTTAGCTTTCACATTGGAATTGTATGGTGTGAATGACGTCAATCATATTTTTTCAAATCAAGTTTATATAAAAATGTTAGTATCCGTACCGAAGGAGCACTTACTTCCCATGGATGCCAAGAAGGAAGCCAGATAGAAGCAAGTAGGTTCCAAATGCCATGAATGGTATGTACAAATCAGGGGCATTTATGTCATAAATCGGTGGATGATAAGAGAATTCCCCACCATTACTCTGATCACTTGATCTTATCCAATGCCCCTGAACACATATTAATTAAAATGAAAAGTGCATATATGCTTTTTTACGTGACCAAAAAAGGAAAAAAAATTAATTAAAAGAAAAATAGAAGGAGAAATTATTATTTTCATGTATATATTGCGTACCCGGTGTAGGAAAGGGAAGGCAATTATTTTTAATTTATTCTTCACGTACTCGTCATTGACTTGAAAGTAATATTGGGGGTTTGGCAAGTATCTTCTACTCATCTGTATTTGTCGGTGGTAAAATATCAACGGAGACTCGATCAAATCGTCAAAAAAGAGAGGTTCTAATTACTTACATTAATATCTTGCATGTAGGATGAGCTTGATCCCAAGAGCTTTACTCCATAAGATGTTAGCTCACTTCTGATAAGATCTGAAGTAGCAGCACCTGATCCATAAATAATTGCATCTCCAATTCCAAATGAATCGCCTCCCTTCGGTTGTTGATACATATTGCTAGCTAGTAGTTCAAGGTAAAATATACGTACACCTAGGACATACATATATATACACGAGTAAGTAAGTAGTTCTACCGTTTTTATGATCGTCCGTCGTAATTAATTTTTCATACTAACCGATCAATGAAATTAATTAGGAATCCGATGCTTATACCATATATTATATAAAAAAAATATTAATAAGTCACAGTAATTAAGCTGGATGAATTATGTAAAAATTAAGCACAGAAAATAAATAATAATAATAATATAGAGGAAACTCTTAAACAATCAAACCTTTTTTTGGGCTTCAGATATGATCAGTTCTTCACCTGCTAGTGCAATGGTGCAAAAGCAAAGGCAAAGTAATGCAACCTTGAAGTGGCTCCTCTTCTTTTTTATTATTTGTTTTGGACTGAGGATGTGGCAACTTCATGGACCGCAATTCAAAGCAGTGTGTATTTCCAGGCCACTGCCCGTGGAAAGTGACGCACCTTGTAGCCTCATCAGCAGTGATCGAGTCATAACAGCCTCGTCTTTGGGCAAGGTTTTAAAACCCAAACTAGGAATTATTGGTCCATATAAATGAATTAAATATTCTATATAAATTAATTAGCGTAAATTTACATTATTTTAATATCCTAATACCAGTTTGAAAAATAATGCTCGAATACTTAGTTCGACGGGGGAAATTAACACGGGAAATGAAATACAAATTTAAAAGAAATATTGTCAAAATGAAATCAAATGTAGAGATTTGCGAAAATCTTCCGATTAAGTCCTTGCATCAGCCAAATCCTTAATTTATCCATAAATTTGCCGAATTGGTTCAATTAGGTCATTGACTTGCAATGATTGGATTCCCAAGAAATCAAAATAAGAACTAAAATAACATTAATTGTAGTCAAATGGTAATAAACTTATCTACTTTTAATTAAAATCTCAAATTCGATTATTAGAGATGGAGAAAATTATGTTGAGACACCACATTTAAAGAAATAATAAAACTCAAACATGACTAGTCTCGGTGTCAGTTGAGAAGACAGTAAAGGATCTAAAGTTTTTAATCATTCCATCGTTACTAATGTAAACAAGGAAACAAGAAACAGAAGAAACTAATAACTCCCACAACGGTAACTATTGATTGAATAATTATATAGTGGTTTTACGCGTTTCATCTAGGCATTTAAGTTAAAATAATTAACTAAATTGTATCCTAAGGAAAACATATTAAATATTAATCATTGACACCTAACTAACCTTCCACCTGTATTTTAGTTTCTATACTTTATAACGTCATTTTAAATTAAATATCACATCACTAATTAACCATTAAATCTATTCAATAGTATAAATTTTATAATTATAAAATTATTAATTAGTTATTAGATCTATTCAACGACATCACAACTCAAATAACGACGTTATAATCATCTGTTATAAAATTTCTCAACGTATGCACGCACAAAAAGACCGAGGGCGGCAATAGTTATTGGGCCTACGTAGAGGAAATCCGCATGATGGGCCACTTAGAGATGGGCCCATAACTCACGAGTAGTGCGAAAACCAGAAACCAATAGTGCAATTAAAGTTACACAGCTCACTTAAATTTGGGAACCATTGTAAACAACTCGTCAAACTTCCTCCGAAACTTCTATACATACTAGTAGCAATTAAATAATTAAATTGCGTGAGTTGCAAGATCTTAATCGAGCCAATATATAAATTAATCTCAAAGTCAAAGATGAAGAGACAACATGCAATTTTCAATTTCTAAATAGATCTTAGTTATCGTAGATGGCTTTATATAAATGCTACAAGAGTAGAAATTATTTGGAAGTAGCATAGCAATTGCATTTATTTATATTTATACAGCTAAGACAGAAAAGAACACAAAGGGATGCATTTATGATGCCTAGCCTAGCTACTACCTCTTCTAGTTGGTTCCCTTCCTAAAAAACTCTTACCTTATTTTCTTTCATTCGATATCGATGAGAATATAGACAAAAATATTCGAATTCAAAATTTTATTTTATCTATTTTATTCAAAATACTATTCTCGGCTTAAATAACCCCATAACATACAATTTTCTTTCTCATCTACTACTATGGAAGTTGCAATGGGAAGAAATAGAGTTGCTGCTCTAGAAATCAGGAGTAGCAATTCTATAGTGTTAGCCCAAGGGTACTTCGAACCTATTTTGATGATGAAACGACATAAATTAATTAGATTACTAATTCAATTTTAAGTGAAAATGTATTTGTAGTTTGCGACGAGATATCAAAGGAAGCAAAATCAATTATCGCAAGCTCGAGATCAAGTGTAGAATTGGACTTTAATTGAATGTAAGTATGTGTAAATTCTAACACTTGATCTATGTTTCAAATACCTCAAGAATATTTGTCAAAAGGTTTTGAGCGAAAAGGTTTTAAGCGAAAATGTTTTTGAGCGAAAATGTGTTTCGAAAAGATGAGTTTTTGCATTTTCGTCAGGCTTAAAACGCCATAGCGTTTGTGAAAACGCTATAGCGTTTTGCTACTGGAACGAAGGATTTCGTCCAGGAGCAAAACGCTATAGCGTTTCTCAAAACGCTATAGCGTTTTGAAAACGCCATAGCGTTTTCCAAAACGCTATAGCGTTTTGCCTCTGAAGTTACGGAATAACTTCAGTAGCAAAACGCTATAGCGTTATGCAAAACGCCATAGCGTTTTGGCCCAACGGCTAGTTTTCTAACAGCTAGTTTCTCCACAAAAAACGGCTCCTTTTGACCCCATTCCTTCTTGTCCGTTCATCCCTTCATAAAAGGCTATAAATACTCATCCTAGATGAGCTGAACATGCTGAGGAACATAGAAGAGAATTCATTAAACTTGAAGAAACCATTAGAATCATTTTATTCATTTTACAAGCTTCAAAAATCAGTTTTTACAACACAAGCATTTCACAACGATTTCAATCCTTCTTGTGTTAGTTTCTCAAGCTTGTTTTTGGGTTTCTTCTTGAGGTAATTTGTTCATTTATTGGTGTTGAATTTATTCATACAAATATCTATTTTGTACACCAATTTTGTTTGTTGCTTATTTATACAAAATCATTGTTGAGGTTTGAAAAGTGTACCTAACACTTTTGGGTTAAGGGTAGTGTTCTCATCCCATTGAAAGAGAACTTAGGTTTGTGGTTGAGCCCTTGAAAAACCATAGGTTATAGTTGTGCCTTGAAAAACTATAGGTTGTTGGTGAGCCCGTGAAAACCAAGTGTAAGGTTGTTGGTGAGCCCGTGAAAACCAAGTGTAAGGTTGTGAGCTGAACCCGTAAAAGCTCAAGTTAATAGCAAAGTGGTTTGCATTAGAAAATCCTAAGAGGAGGACTCTTAGGTAGTGGAGTACAATTCGGTTGTGAATTGGAACCACTATATATCGTGTGTCTTTGCTATTCTTCCTTCACTTGTGTGCAGAATTTTTAAGTGCCTATTCACCCCCCCTCTAGGCCTAGTATTGAGATCATCAATTGGTAGCGGAGCAAGGTCACTTGGAAAAAGGTTTAACCACCTCAAGTGCAAAGATTAAATATGGTCAAAGAGGGTGCTGCACAAAATTACTCACTATACCTTGATGGCGAAAATTTCCGACATTGGAAGAAAAGGTTGAGAACCTTTCTTGGTGTTCAAGACGACGAATCTCTTGCCCTCTTCACCGGTACTGTTCGTGAATTTGTTAATTCAAATTCAAGAAGGAAGCATCGGAGAAGTACACGTAAACACTCTTCCGGAAATGATGAAGCCTATCAAAGAAGTTCTTCACCAACTTCCACCTCTACCTCAAATGAAAACATGGAATATTGCTTTATTGGGCAAAGTGATAATGAGGTTAGTTCTTCTAATGAAGAATATTCTTTTGATGAATTGCAAGAAGCATACAATAGTTTATGTGTTCATTTTCAAGATATTTGCAAGAAAAATGCTAAGCTTGCTAAGAATTTAAAGAAATTAGAAAATGATATTCTTGAATTAGAATCGTCTTGCAAATCCTTGAAAGAAGAAAATATTGACTTGACTAATGATATTAAAAATCAAAACATTTCTTGCAAGTCATGTGTTAATTCCTCCAAAGAAGATTTTAGTAAAAAGATTAATGATTTGGAGAAATCCAATCAATGCTTAACGGAGGAAAATAATTTGCTTACTCTTGATAATGTTGATTTGAAACTTGCTTTGGCGGATGCTAAAAGTGAGTGTAAGTATAAGGCTAAGGGTAAGGCAATTGATAAAAACTCTACTTGTGTTGATTGTGTGAAATTTACTCAAGAAGTAGTAGAGTTAAAAGAGAAGAATAAGCATCTTGAGACCACCCTTGATAAATTTGTTAAAAGCAAGAATAGTCAACAAGATTGCTTAAAAGATCTCAAGAAAGGAGGTGACATGAGAGGGATTGGCTTTAACCATTCTTCACGTGAAAAGAATTTCAAAAATTCTTTTGTTAAAGCAAGTTCCTCTAATCACCATGCAAGCTCTTCTAATTATCATGCATGCTCATCAAATCATCATGCTAGCTCTTCTAATCATTATGCTAGTACTTCAAATAGGTATGATAATTATTCTCATAATTGTCATAAACCTTCGCATGATAAGCCTAGATATAAATGTAGTTTTTGCAATAAATTTGGTCATTTATCATATTTTTGCTACATTCGAAGAAGGCTTGTGTATGAAAGACAAATGTGGGTACCAAAGGGTACTTATGCTAACATGGAAGGACCCAAACGGATTTGGGTACCAAAAGCAAAATGATTTGTCTTGTAGGTGTGCCGGAAACCCCTTGAAGATTAATGAAAGACATTTAGGGTATTCGTGGCACAAGTCGGGTGATGAATCGAAGCTCACCCATGTGGTAAATTTTGGCAATAATATTTAATATATTTGATTGATTTATATTTCTAATATTGATTATAATTAATTGTTGTGTTTATAGTTATCTCATGAATTGTTTAGAAAGAATTGTTTTGTAGGAATTTCACTTGATTGGTAGCCCAAGGGAAAACCAACAAGTAGGCTTGGATTTTGATGTTTGCCTCGGTTGCACTTATGGAAGTCATTTTTGCGGAATGACATATGCTTATATTGAATAATCGCAACCGGTATTCCTAAAAACTATTCCTTTTTAAATTATGTTTATGTGATTAATTATTGATGCAATGCTTGATTATTGATTGTGTTAGTGATTAAAATCTATAATCTCATATGCTTTAGAATTGCCATAAATTGTGCTTAATTTGCTATGCAATACATATTCAAAATATTCTTGTGAAATATTTGATATAATGTATTGCTACAATTGCTTTTTGATTGTATGTGCTTATATGTGTTTAATTTATATTTGCATGTGCGTAATTGCATTTTGTTAAGTTTGATCATTGAGGAAAAGGATTGGAAAATGAGTCATTTTGGAGACAAGGATTTGTGATTTTGGAGTTAAGGATTTGTGATTTTGGAATTAAGGATTTGATCGATTGGATTTATTCGTTGGAGCTGTTTTGAGGCATTTGCGGAAGCTAATCGGATTGGAATTGAGAAGATGTTGGAAATGGTGCAGGGCCAAAACGCCATAGCGTTTTGAAAAATGCTATAGCGTTTTGCCTCTGCAGTCGATATATCGAGTCTTTTCTTCTTCTATTTTCATTCTCTTCTCAAACCAAACCAGCAAAACACTCCCTCTTCATCTCAAATCCGATTTCCCTCATATCTCACTCAAATCTCCACCAAATCATCCCAAATTTGAACCAATCACTCATCACATCCTCCTAAACAAAACCCTTCCATCAATTTCAAAGATTAAACACCCAAATCAAACATTCATCCCGAATTTCTCTCAAACCCTAAATACCCATTTTTCGGATTTCTCTTCCAAACTTCAAATCTATGTCTGGGGAACCAAGACCCAAGCGTTCTAAGACCAATGCAGAAGTTTCCAAGAAGAAAACCCGTTCGAGTAGTCGTATTGGAGCCTCTTCATCAGCAGCTGCACCTCCTTCGGGTTCAGTCACTGATTTTAGAGCAATGGCAGCTAGGAATCCGTCGTTCTACATTCCTCCAAGCTCCTACGATCGTTCCTTCTTCTCAAGTAAGGGAAATTTCAAGCTTTATGATTCTATTTTCTCTAAGAGCAAGGTTATAGTTCCTACGGTTTGTGATTTGTCAAACACTATTGCTCTTGGTATGGATAAGTTGCTTGAGATTCAAGGGTGGGATAAAGCCGTTAGGTTGCGTAGAAATTACAGTCCAACTTTAGTTAAGATGTTCTATGCTAATTTGAGACAAAAGGATTGTAGGGACATTTGGAATGGTCCATCTTGTGAACCTACGGCATGTGAGATTAATTCATCTATTTTAGGGAGAGTTGTTTCAATTACTGTTGCTTCAATGAATGAGATGCTTGGTGTTCCTAATGATGGATTGTGTTCATTCACTAAGAAAGGAACCGTAGATAATGCTAGTTTCGGTCCTACCGAACAATGGAATCTTGTATCTCCCGGAACTCTCTCATTTGGTCCCATTCCATTAAGGAAGCTTGATCCCTTTAAGCTCATTTTGTTTCACATTATATCTAAGGTGATCCTTCCTAGGGCCGGTTGTTTGAGTGAAGTCACCGGCATTGAAGTATGGGTGATGGCTAATTTATTGAGAGACACTCCTCTCAATTGGGGCTTTCTTATCCTCAACCACATTGCCAAGTTTAGAGGGAAAAATTGTTCATTGCCTTATGCTCATTTCATTATGATGATTTTGGAGAGAAATGGCATATCTATTCCCGTTTCATCCGAGTTTTCCAACTCCTTTAAGGTTCTCGACAATGAGCATTTTGAGGTCAACCTCAAGATTCATATGAACTCCAAGGGAAAGCTTGCTTATAGCTCTTCTAAGAGCAAAGGGAAAACTTTTGCGGTGGCAAAGTCTTTGGATGAGGATGAAGAAGATGAGGATGAAGAAGATGATGGAGAAGATGATGAAGATCATGAGGATGTAAATGAGGGTACTTCATTTGCTCCTATGGATATGGATAGATTGGCTTCTCAAGTGGATGCTCTTGACATCAATGTTCAAGGAATCAACTCAAGGATGGGAGAAGGTTTTTCAAGGATAGATGCGAGATTCGCCTCCATAAGCGATCAAGTGACTCACTTTGGGGCTGATTTGAATGCCATTCAAGAGTTCCAAAGGAAGATGTACGAAGACATGATGAGCCGTTTTCCTTATCCTCCTCCTCAATGATCTCATTTAGCATATGTTTGTTGCATCTTAATTATCCTATGTTTGAACTTATTTCTATTTGGATTTATATTTGATATTTGTGTTGGATAATTGTTGGATATTACTCTTATGAAGTAATATTTTCATTTGATGTGCTTTGTTTGCTTATTCATTTACTCTTGATTACTTATGCTTACTTCCTTGTTTCTTATGAATTTGTTTCACCTTTGTTGACAAAGGGGGAATGAATTTAGGGGGAGCATGGTATTAAGTGTGGGATATGAAAGAGTGGGATGTTTAAGAATGTATGCTCATTAAATTGATAGCACTTTATTTAAATTCATACCAATTGGTAGCATTCATCGTTTCATATGTTTTGCCTATATGTGGATTTATATAGTTATCAATTGGTAGTTTATTTGAGTTCATCCTTTGAAAACTCACACCCTCCTTTATGATAGTTTAAATGTTTTGACAAAGGGGAGAAAGGTAAGATTAAGGGGGAGCAATCCTTAATTTTGTGTGTTTTCTTATTAATTTTGTTGGCACTATATTTAATCCTAACTAAGTTGTAATATTTAATCTAGTTGTTTGTGTGCCTTGTTATGCTTGCTTGCTCCTTCAATTCTCCTTGTTTGAGCCATATTGTTTTTCCTTCCTTTTTATATTTACCCTTTTTGCTAATGACAAAGGGGGAGAATATGTTAAGGGGGAGTATAGGAAGAAATGTATTGGGGAGAATATGTTTAAAGGCTAATGATGTGTGCATGTATAAATTGATTTATTTGATTTATAAATTGGTAGCATGTTTTTAGTAATTAGTAGCAAGCTTTGTACCTTGTCATGCTCTTGTGCAACTAACGTTTTATGTAAGGGGAGCTTATATGACAAAGATTTTAGAGGAAGTTTTTTTTTTTAACTCTCCTCTCTTACATTTCTCTTAAAATTGCATGCTTATTATGTTTTAATTAATTTATGGTTGTCATCATCAAAAAGGGGGAGATTGTTAGCCCAAGGGTACTTCGAACCTATTTTGATGATGAAACGACATAAATTAATTAGATTACTAATTCAATTTTAAGTGAAAATGTATTTGTAGTTTGCGACGAGATATCAAAGGAAGCAAAATCAATTATCGCAAGCTCGAGATCAAGTGTAGAATTGGACTTTAATTGAATGTAAGTATGTGTAAATTCTAACACTTGATCTATGTTTCAAATACCTCAAGAATATTTGTCAAAAGGTTTTGAGCGAAAAGGTTTTAAGCGAAAATGTTTTTGAGCGAAAATGTGTTTCGAAAAGATGAGTTTTTGCATTTTCGTCAGGCTTAAAACGCCATAGCGTTTGTGAAAACGCTATAGCGTTTTGCTACTGGAACGAAGGATTTCGTCCAGGAGCAAAACGCTATAGCGTTTCTCAAAACGCTATAGCGTTTTGAAAACGCCATAGCGTTTTCCAAAACGCTATAGCGTTTTGCCTCTGAAGTTACGGAATAACTTCAGTAGCAAAACGCTATAGCGTTATGCAAAACGCCATAGCGTTTTGGCCCAACGGCTAGTTTTCTAACAGCTAGTTTCTCCACCAAAAACGGCTCCTTTTGACCCCATTCCTTCTTGTCCGTTCATCCCTTCATAAAAGGCTATAAATACTCATCCTAGATGAGCTGAACATGCTGAGGAACATAGAAGAGAATTCATTAAACTTGAAGAAACCATTAGAATCATTTTATTCATTTTACAAGCTTCAAAAATCAGTTTTTACAACACAAGCATTTCACAACGATTTCAATCCTTCTTGTGTTAGTTTCTCAAGCTTGTTTTTGGGTTTCTTCTTGAGGTAATTTGTTCATTTATTGGTGTTGAATTTATTCATACAAATATCTATTTTGTACACCAATTTTGTTTGTTGCTTATTTATACAAAATCATTGTTGAGGTTTGAAAAGTGTACCTAACACTTTTGGGTTAAGGGTAGTGTTCTCATCCCATTGAAAGAGAACTTAGGTTTGTGGTTGAGCCCTTGAAAAACCATAGGTTATAGTTGTGCCTTGAAAAACTATAGGTTGTTGGTGAGCCCGTGAAAACCAAGTGTAAGGTTGTTGGTGAGCCCGTGAAAACCAAGTGTAAGGTTGTGAGCTGAACCCGTAAAAGCTCAAGTTAATAGCAAAGTGGTTTGCATTAGAAAATCCTAAGAGGAGGACTCTTAGGTAGTGGAGTACAATTCGGTTGTGAATTGGAACCACTATATATCGTGTGTCTTTGCTATTCTTCCTTCACTTGTGTGCAGAATTTTTAAGTGCCTATTCACCCCCCCTCTAGGCCTAGTATTGAGATCATCATATAGTTCATCTTTTCTTCTTGTTATCTTCCATATTGTCGTTGTTGTTGAGCAGCACTACTACTAGTGGTTTGAGTTTGAGCAGTAGTAAAGAGCAAGAGATGGATGAAATCTCAGCTCTCCCTGGGCAACCAAATGTCAGTTTTGCTCAATTTTCAGGCTCTGTCACAGTCAATCAGGAGCATGGGCGCGCGCTCTTCTACTGGCTTACAGAAGCCACTTCCAGTCTGTTGGAGTCCAGCTCATATTGGCTGAAAGAGAGATTTGTTGTGGGCCTAGCCCAATTGGGGCTATTTGTTTTAGTTTGATTAGAAAAAGGAAAGATTGGAGTATGACTTGAAGTAGGATTGTGTAACCTAATTAATTAGGTTGTCCACTAATATATATATATGGTGACTTAGGTTTTGAGAAGATAGAGAGACAAGAGAGATTGTAAAAGGGTTGTTGTTGAACATCCTGAGAGATTGTGAGAGAGGGTTGCGGTTGAGCATCCTGAGAGAGAGAAGAGAGAAAACAGATTTCGCCAAACTCTGTGCAGCTGCGGGAGAATCGTCACAGCGACTTCGTTCACCGTTGGATCTGGGTGAAATTTGGACAGCAGGTGCACGACTTCTGGTTCTTCAATCTGAACGGTTGGATCGGTGAGAAGTTATCTAGTGTGGTAGAAATCCTGTCCCGATTGAAGCAGTGGAAATCTGGTTTTGGTTCTCTATTCTCATATCTCTTGTTTTTCTCGGATTGATTGATTGATTGGATTGTTTGATTGGTACTATTGGTGATAGTGGTGTATTTCAGATTATTCCTATAGTTGAGATAGGGATTTTGCTTGGTTGTACACATTGATCATCATATAGTGGATTGACTGGCTTGTGCCCGTGGTTTTTTACCTGTTGAGGTTTTCCACGTTAAAAATCTCTGTGTTATTTTTGATTGCTTTTGATTGGTAGGGGTTATTGATTCTTAGGATAAGATTGTTTGCTGCGCAAATTGATTGTCGATTGGAAATAACCCCAACAACTGGTAGCGGAGCTTAAGGTTTGAAAGATGACCGACAACGCAAAGATTGAGCTTTTTGATGGACAGAATGATTTCGCAGTGTGGCAGACAACTGTGATGGATTTGTTGACTATGAAGGATCTCGACGTCGCTCTTGGTGATAAGATGCCAGAAGGAATGAAAGCTGGTGATTGGGCAACTGCCCTAAAAAAGGCGACCAGATCAGGCTAGCATTAGCTCCATCAATAAAGTATGCTGTGATGGGGGAGCAGACACCAAAAGGAATGTGGGAGAAGCTAGAAAGTATTTATGCTTCCAAGTCTGTGACAAACAAACTTAGTCTGAAGTTGGACTTGTATTCGTTGAAGATGGATGAAGGTATGAGCATCCATAAGCACTTGTCGGATTTCAATCGGATGTTGACGAAAGTGCTCAATACAGGGGAGAAAGTAGAAGATGAGGAGCAAGCGATACTTCTTCTTTCTTCATTGCCTGTGTCATACAAGTCACTGGTGCAGTCCCTTACAGCAGGGAAGACAAGTTTGAAGAAGGAGGATGTGACGACTTTCCTAATAGATAATGAGAAGCTGTTAGGAGTGGAGAGCAAGAATAGTGGTGAGAGACTGTTAGCTACAGAAGGGTCATCGAGTGGACGGGATCATCGTGGTAGAAACAGAGGAAGAGGAGCTTCTTCCGGCAATGGAAGAAACAGATCCAGTTCAAGACCAAGAGTAGACTACAGTGAGAAAGAGTGCTACTATTGCCACCAGAAGGGTCACATCAAAGCATACTGTCAGAAGTTGATGACTGATTTGAAAGAACTGCAGAAGGATAAAGAAAAGATTGGTGATGCTGCAACTATTCAGGATGATGATGCTGAATTGTTGGTTGTGCAGAAAAGTAAGGAACAGGTAAGGGATTCCTGGATTTTAGATTCTGCATGTTCTTTTCATATTTGTGCTAACAAAGAATTGTTTAGTACATTTGGTGATTGTGATGATAAATCTGTCACATTGGCCAATAACGAAAAACTGGAGGTTGAAGGTATTGGCAATGTGAAGATCAAGATGCATGATGGATTGGTGAGAACTCTCGGCAATGTGAGATATGTGCCGAAGTTGAAAAGAAATTTAATCTCTCTTGGAAGATTGGATTCTCGCGGGTATAGATACACAGCGAGAGACAGATTGATGAGGGTAAGCAAAGGAGCAGCTGTAATCATGAAGGGGGAGCTTGCTTCCAACAATGTTTACCGATTGATTGGAACCGCGGTTAAGAGTAAAGTACAAGGTACTTACAAAAGATTGAATGATGCTGATGGCCAGATAGAGTTACCTAGGAGAAGAGTTAGCTTTGCGGTGTTGACCGGTGAGAAAGCGAACTTGACTCCTACTCAGATTGCATGAAGATTGGTGATTCCCCCATGATATGAGCTGGAGGGGGAGATTGTTGGAGTCCAACTCATATTGGCTGAAAGAGAGATTTGTTGTGGGCCTAGCCCAATTGGGGCTATTTGTTTTAGTTTGATTAGAAAAAGGAAAGATTGGAGTATGACTTGAAGTAGGATTGTGTAACCTAATTAATTAGGTTGTCCACTAATATATATATATGGTGACTTAGGTTTTGAGAAGATAGAGAGACAAGAGAGATTGTAAAAGGGTTGTTGTTGAACATCCTGAGAGATTGTGAGAGAGAGTTGCGGTTGAGCATCCTGAGAGAGAGAAGAGAGAAAACAGATTTCGCCAAACTCTGTGCAGCTGCGGGAGAATCGTCGCAACGACTTCGTTCACCGTTGGATCTGGGTGAAATTTGGACAGCAGGTGCACGACTTCTGGTTCTTCAATCTGAACGGTTGGATCGGTGAGAAGTTATCTGGTGTGGTAGAAATCCTGTCCCGATTGAAGCAGTGGAAATCTGGTTTTGGTTCTCTATTCTCATATCTCTTGTTTTTCTCGGATTGATTGATTGATTGGATTGTTTGATTGGTACTATTGGTGATAGTGGTGTATTTCAGATTATTCCTATAGTTGAGATAGGGATTTTGCTTGGTTGTACACATTGATCATCATATAGTGGATTGACTGGCTTGTGCCCGTGGTTTTTTACCTGTTGAGGTTTTCCACGTTAAAAATCTCTGTGTTATTTTTGATTGCTTTTGATTGGTAGGGGTTATTGATTCTTGGGATAAGATTGTTTGCTGCGCAAATTGATTGTCGATTGGAAATAACCCCAACACAGTCCACTCCAAAAACCTCTCCTTCTCTGGCTCAATGGAGGTAATTAATTATACTCATAACTTCTTTATTTAATTCCATCCAAAAACATAAATAATTTGTTCTCTCTTTTTATTTTTATGGGCCATTCAAATTTTAAGTTCCAAAGTTAATATAGTTTATAATGCTGTTTTACGCCTACTAAGAAGAAGATGATTGGTTTTAGTTTTTTTACAAAGATACCCTCTTAAAATAGTAGTACCGAATTAGTAATTTAAAGCAATATTAAGGGATAAATTAGTCAAAAATTACCAGCAATCACCTAAAAATGTAAAAAAAGAAAACAGTGATTTGGGGTAAATTTTTTACGGTGGTACT
Organism: Viola odorata; assembly: GCA_963691705.1. Lineage (NCBI taxonomy): Eukaryota > Viridiplantae > Streptophyta > Magnoliopsida > Malpighiales > Violaceae > Viola > Viola odorata. Next base: position 53,568,879 of record OY829545.1, on the reverse strand, counting down.
GGTGGGATCAAATCATAAAATTATAACCAATAAATAAATTAATTAAATTCTAATTAAAGAATTGTTGAAGTCATTTTTTCAAAAAATAGTTTTGCTTATTTAGTTGTCGTATTTCAATTTTTAAGATTACTTTTTGTAGTCATTGATAAAATTAACCCTAAATAATTTTAAATTAACCACTTTTTGAAGGAAAATGAAGGAAGAATGGTTCATAATTAATAAGGGTAGTTTAGTCAAAAATTATACAATAATTGTAATCTAATGATTGTCTTGGTTATTGTAAAAAGTAAAAAAATGACAATTAAAAAGAAACATAAAGGAATAGAAACAGTCGCAATTATTAGTTATTTTATTAGTAACAAAAATATCAATAAGTACTCGAATTCAAGTTCGAATCTCATGTGAGTTCAACTAAAAATAAATCAATGCTCACAACAACTTGTATCCTCTTTTTTTTGTTAATAATTTATTTTTTCCCGTTGAACCTTTGGGTCTTAATCTTAATTAGGTAACAATAATTGCGCCGTACTCAACCTCCGAAGTTCAATGACCGGAAAATCATGACATGAGATAGTTAGGGTGCGTTTACCTGGGAGAATTTTCAATTTTCAATTTGCTGTTTTTGAGAATTTTCAATTTTCAATTTGCTGTTTATTTTCATTCTGAAAACTAGAAAACGCGTTTACTTCGCGCTTGTTTCCTGATCAGAAAAACTGGAGAATGCGTTTACTTCGCACTGAATGTAAGAATTTCCTGATCTGAAAACTGGAAAACGTGTTTACTTCGCGCGTTTTCATTTTTTGTGGAAAACCGAAAATATTTGTAATGAAAAGAAGAAATCATTTGAAAATTATTTTAATAATCCTAATTGTTTATTTTAATATATTCAATATGAAATAAATATGGAAAAAAGTTTTATTAATTTAGAAACTTAAAATAAAAATAGTCATTTTAAAAAGAAAAAATTTATTAAATATAACATCAATCTGAATTGAGGGCTAAAGAGAAGGAAGAGATGGTTGAAAAAAAGAGAAGTATCATGGTGAGGATCATGTCCAGATTCTGAATTCATTGATGCTTATTCTGCATTCTTTTTTTGTTTATTTCTTTTTATATGTGATCCAGAAAACAGTTTGCATTATGTTGACAGCTAAGTGCCCCTTTGGCGTTCCGGTTCTACACCGGAACGCCCGTTTCCCACCGCACCAAACACTTTAAAGTGTTTGGTAATGGCAGCTTTTGCTGGGCTTCTCAAGAAGCCCAGTTTCATTTGCAAGCAATTTGCTTGCGTTTGAGGCTGGAGCAAAATGCTCCAGCATGGGAAACGCACATCCCTCTCTCTTACTTTTCCTTTTTTTTTTTTTTTTTTTTATAAATTCAATTTTCTTACTCTATATAATGAATAAAATAAATTAAAAACTACCACAATAAAATCTTCATCTCAAGATAAGTAATTCTAGATCCATTTTTCCTATTTTTATTAATTTTTTTAAAATGGGTTTTATACCCTTTATGGTCATTTTACAATCCAACCATAGTTTTAACTGCAATTTTTACCAAACACCATAAAACAACTTCTCGTTTCCCACCGCACTTTTCCAGAAGTACTTTTCATACAGCACTTTTCCAGAATCACTTTTCCAACTAGAACCGGAACGCCAAACAGGCCCTAAGTCGATTAGCAGTGCATGTTGTTTCGTGTTCAAGACTGGCACTCTTGAGAGTTTCCAGTCCTTTTTGTAATTTACTAAGAAACTGCCCAGACTAGTGTTAAATGAAACTTGGGTTTAGTAGAATAGCATCAAAGGACCCATTAAGGCTCTGTTTGGCGTTCCAGTTCAGGCTGGAAATGGTCAGTGGGGAAATGTTCAGTGGGGAAACGACATCTGGGAAACGGAGTGTGCTGTTTGGTAACAAAATTGTAAATGTTCAGTGGGATACCTGAAGTGTTTGGTAAAACAGTTTTCCAAAACTATGGTTTGGATGTAAAATGACCATAAAGGGTATAATTCATTTAAAGTGTTATAATTAACTTTTTTATTATCTTTATATATGTTTATAATCATTTTATTTATAATCTAACATCTAATAATATTTACCTATATACCATAAATAAATTAAACTTATTTAAATCATAAATAAAGTAGATTTTATTAAATCCTTAAAATTAAAAATTTGTGTACTTTGAAATTGCATAGTTGACTACTCTTAATTTTTGTAAACATTAGTTCATTAATTGATGCCAAATAATTCTGATAAAAAAAGTTGATAAAAAAATATTCAATCGTAATAATAGATCATATGAGTTCTAGCATCAAGAACTAATGAAAATAAATTGCTCACAATTAGCCATTTCAAATGCTACCAATTAAAGCATTATCAATCTCCCCTTTGTCAAACATTTCTAACATTTCTTCCCTTGATATTAACCTCCCCCTTAATATTAAACTCCCCCTTAATATTAAGCATTTCTCCTAAAATTATCTCCCTCTTTGCTAATCAGAGTTCACAATTATCTCCCCCTTTGTCATAAAAGAAAAGAGAGGGCATCATACACACAAACAATCATAAAATGGCAATAATTTTTTTAAAAAAATAAGCAGGATATATTAATAAGCCATAGAGAAAATGGCTCAAGGAAAAGAACAAAAGATACAGAGGACAGCAGCACTATTAATCAAGCCTGGAGCTGCTCAACAGAAAAGAAAAAAGAACAAGAAAAACAACAGATGCCTTAGCTCCCAACCTCAAACCAAACCAGAACACACACACGACCTAAAACTTCCCCACCTAACACCACTCCAAACAGGCAGCAACTCACAGCCGAGACAGGAACCCAGGTCTGCACAGAGAACCCAGCCGTCCCAAGAATGAATACCAATAATAACAAGGCTGATCCATCTCAACAAAAAGACACGAATGGAAGGGGTAAGACAGCACATCAGCAAGAACAAGGCTTACACAGCAGCAAGCAGCAAGAACAACAAAGCAGCAAGCAGCAAGGACAGCACAACAGCAAGCAGAAAGGAAAAACATCACAAGTACATTAGCAAAACGAGAATCAAACATCATACTGCACATCACAAATATTTGAGGAAATACCAATTTGATCATAAAACATACTACATATCATAAATATCAAAGATCCAAAAACTATCAAAGTCAAGTCAGACTACATGGCATATCAAAAGACTTAAAATACTAAATACTATGAAAGCTGACATATAAACATATCACTGAGGTGGAGGAGGAGGAGGAAGTCGATCCAAAATGGCCTGTAACTTGGCGTCGATGCTGGCATCTCTTGCAGCCTGTCTTGCATCACTTTGACCAAGCCGAATACCAAGTTGTTGCATAGATGTCTGAAGATCAGCAACATCAGAGGAGATGTCTACCATTTGCTCCCTCAAAACAGTAATATCCACATAATCTTCATCTTCTTCAGCATCACCATCATCTTCATCAAATTCCTCTTCATCCAAATCAGCTTCATCATCCATAGGTGCACTTGTACCAGCTTGAGAAGACATATTCTCTGCAGGTGGCTGATCAACCCCATCACCACCCTCATCGGGAAGAACTCTAGCAACCTCATATTGTTTTCCCAAGGACTTATGATAGTTATACGCAAGCCTTCCCTTAACATCAATGCGAAGCTTCAACCGGGAAGTGATATGATTCAAATCAAACAATACACAATCATCGGTAAACTCATCACACCAAGGAATGTGTATGCCATGAGCTTCCAAAATGTCCATGACAAGATGAGGATAGGGAAGATGGACAGTGGTTCCCAAATGAGTGATGCGATCCTTAGCCATGTGATTTAGCACTAAATATCCTAGATTGAGTTTCTCTTTTCTCAACAAACAAGATAACACCCAAACTTCAATACCAGGAATAGTACTTAAATCACTCACCCTAGGAAGAATGACCCTAGACACTAGGCAGTAAAGCAAGAAACACAGTGGATCCAATGAAGTGATAGGGATAGGTTTTAGAGGGGGTTGACAAGGAGCAACAAGATTCCATTGTGCAGACGCATTAAATTCAAGATTACGAACAGGTCCTCTAGATACAAATGAGCACAAACCCTCATTAGCCACACCCAGAATTCTACAAATCATCTCTAGATGAACACGAATGGTTTTGCCAAAAATGCGAGAGGTAATAACACAATGCTCAGGATTCCTAATGTTCTTAGAGAATTCTAAGTTCGCATAAAATGTTCTCACAAGCACAGGACTATAAAACCTAGTCAAACCAACAGCCTTAGTCCATCCTTGAGCATTCACAAGCTTAGGCAAATCACAAGGAATAAAATTCTTGAAATTAAAGACTTGTGGCCTAATCATACGAGCCGACTTAAGAGATTCATGAAAATTCTCACAGGCATCAGTATGAACAAAGAACTTGGCATCAAAATCAGCCGGAGGAAAATAGAAGTAAGGATTACCCGCGGCCAAAGCTTTAAAATCGGGTTCCACGGAGGAAGAAGAAGCGGCATCACTTTTCCGACTCTTTGAAGACGGTTTCTTTGATGTATTAGTCCTAGCACGCTTAGAAGAGGATCCTTTGGCCATATTGAGTGGAGATAAAGAGGATTTTGGAGTGAAAAACGATTTTTGGGAGTTAGGGTTCCAAAATGGGGATTTTATGGGTTATGGAGATTGAGCAATTAATCCCTAAAATTGACACATGAGTTTTGTTTAGGATTGAATGAGGAGTGTTTAGCTAAATTTTGGCTGGATTTCGTCATGATTTGAGCAAGAAATGGAAGAAGTCGAATTTTGGAGAAGGAGAGGGAAAATGGTCGGGCTAGAGGAGAGAGAAAAAGTCTGGAAAGTGAGGAAGAAGACATGAACAGTAAATATATACCCTTCCTTAGCGTGATAACGGTAAAGCTAACCGTGATTACGGTAACGAAATTCTGCTTAGCGTGATCACGCTAAGCCCTTAGCGTGAATCACGGTAGGCACTGCCTCCAAACGCCTAATTTCCTAATTTTGCTACCGAACCCGAATGTTGTGACGAAAAATACGAAAAATATTATCGAACACACATAACACAACATGATTCCCTTCATCAAAGTGAAGGACAAAAAGTTGAAGATGGTTTATTATAAGTAATTGAGACATATGAAATCAAACCCGTTATCACATATTTAAAACTACAATTACTAATTAAGCATTAAACTATTAGCTATTGAGTTACGAACTTCATTCATCGGCAAGAATTGACTATTATTCCCTCCACTTTGCGTACTTCCTGCACCCATATGCATTGGATCATGCGAAATACCCTCTGGATCTGCGAAGATATCTTCTGGTATAAAATATGGATTCTCATCCATACTTTTGAAAGCAGGATCCTCTAACGATTTTCGTCGTATAAAATTGTGCAAAACCATAGAAGAGATTACAATTTTAACTTGCGTGCGGAATGGATACGATGGCATGTCACGTAGTATTTTCCATCTTCTTTTCCATATTCCAAATGCTCGTTCTATACAACTTCTTAATGAAGAATGAGCCCGATTGAAGATTTCTTTACGACCACTGGGTGGTTGGCCTCGTTGAAACTCCGGCAAATGATACCTTGTACTCTTGTAAGGTTTCAGGTACCCAATAACATCAGGATAGCCAGCATCTACTACATAATACTTACCTAATATCACGAAGAAGTTAAGGTTATTAATACAACAATAACTACTAGCTTAAATAAGTAAACGTTATAAAAATAACAATTTAACCTGCAGGTGGTTGAGGAAATTTCCATTCTGGATTGTTCACTACGGAATAGAAAATACGGGTATCATGGGTAGTGCCTTCCCATCCGGCGCAAGCGTAGATGAATTGCATGTCAAAACTACATGCTGCCATAATATTTTGAGTCGGCATACCTTTTCTGCCAATGTATCGAATTTGATCTTCTGCGTTGACACAAGCATGGACATGTGTTCCGTCTATAGCTCCAATACAATCCTACCAGAAATTGGGACTCAATTTATTTAGATGCATAACATAAAAATAATTATAAACCCAAAATAAAATGAATTACGAATAATGTGGCAAATACCTTGAAATGTGGCATATATCTTGGATCATAAAAAATTTCCTTCGGGACCGTATTGAAATCTCCTGGACGAATAATGTCCTCTGACAATGACCATAAAGCGTCTAAAACCTCATTAAATACTCTACTAGTAGTTTCAGTAGAGTGTTGAAAACGTTCGCATACGTGTCTGTTTGACGCACCTAAGGCGATTGTATATAAAAACATACACACTTTCTCAAGAACTGACATTCTTCGTGACGACTGCAAATTGCAAGACTCTTGTAATGTGCGCACTAGTTCTAGTATTGTGTCCTTATCCATCCGGAACATGTTAATAGACCGTGAAACTCTACCAGATAATATCTCAGTCAACCAATTCATCCCCGTTTGGTACGAGGTCATACACGGTTCTTTATATATGTAAGTGTAGAAATACGTACTCAAGGTTGCAGTCGAAGCCGTTATTAAACTCCAAAACTCTTCGTCATCCTCCACGTGCAAATCATTACCTTCAACAGATTAAAGTTACGAATATTAAAATTACAATCTATACGTATCAGATGTAGTATTTTAAAACACGTTAATAGAAACTTGATGCAAGCATCAATACAAAAGTATATTTTTTTTTTGTTTTAATACGTGTATATGTTTCATTAATCGTTGTTTTCCTTACCCAAAATAAAAACAAAATTAAAATAAATCCCTATTTTCTATCGTTAAAATCTGAAAAACAAAAGTAAATTTTTTTCCGTTAATTACATGTACATTGATAATGATTATTTTTAAATATTAGTTTAATTTTATGAATTTTCTAAAACTTAATTATTATTATTAATTTTAAAAAATAACATAAATGATGCGTAGAGTCCACTATTCAAAAATCAAAATTGATTAAATTCCCAACAATACAAGTATAATCATCCCAACAATAAAAAAAAATGGGTTGGTTGGTTGGCCAGGCAATATGCAAGGCAGTATGGCAATATGGCTTTTCAAACATAATTTTTATACGTGGGAGCAAATGGAGAAGGATGAGAAAGGCAAAATAACAATTACATGAAAGTAAAAGGAGAAGGATGAGATTACCTGTACTCTCCTCTTCACTTCCTGCGGAGCTTTCCATATTTTTAGGTTGTAATGGGTGAAAGAGTTGACTCCATAAAAAGTTGATTATGTTTACTTGATAGTAATTACATAGGGTGGTAGTTTGAAAGAGGACATGGGTTATTTATGGTTGATGGAAGTAGGTAGTTTTAATAAGGGAAAAGGCACCCATGGGTTATAAATTAATTACATTGAGTTTATTTAATTAATTATATTTGTTTTATGAGTTTCTAAATTAATTACATTTGTTATTAAATTTTTAAAATTATTTTCTGAATTTTTTAAATTAATTATATTATTTTTCTGAATTCTTAAATTAATTACATTGTTTTTGTGAATTTATATCCTAATTATATTATTTTATGAAATTTTAAATTAATTACATTGCTTTTTATAAATTAATTATATTTTTTTCTCATTTTTTTAATTAATTATATATTTTTCTGAATTTGTAAATTAATTACATTGTTTTTCTGAATTTTGTAAAATAATTATATTATTTTCTGAATTTTTAAGATTAATTAGATAGTAAAACCGATTTTTTTAAAATTATTTAGATAATAAAAGAGAAAAAGAAAAAAATAATTATATTAAAAATAGCTGCATTTTTTTACATTCATTTCAAGTGTACATTAGGGCTATAAACATGTAAGTATGATTCTAATTAACATTTGATTTATGTTCAATTATACCTCAAGAAAATGTGTCAAAGGTTTTACGCAAAAACGAGTTTTGAAATAATGTATATTGAAAAGAGAATGGAATTTTGAACCAGTGCTTACCGTGAATCACGGTAAGGGATTACCGTGACCACGCTAAGCATTTTTCTCTTAGCGTGAACACGGTAAGCTCTTACCGTGATCACGCTAAGGACCTTGACAGTGGCCAAATCTTTCCAGTGGCTACCGTGAATCACGGTAAGGGATTACCGTGACCACGCTAAGCATTTTTCTCTTAACGTAAACACGGTAAGCTCTAACCGTGATCACGATAAGCACCAGACAAGCTCTAACAGCTATTGTACACCAATTTGTTTGTTGCAAATTCATACAAATGGAATGTTATACAATCCCGCAAGACAACAAATATCTATTTGCTAAGTACTAATATTGTCATACAAACCCGCAATACAACAAATATCTCAAAGCTAAGTACTAATATTGTCATACAATCCCGCAATACAACAAATATCTCAAAGCTAAGTACTAATATTATCATACAATCCCGCAATACCACAAATATAATAACAAAGCTAAGTACTAATATTATCATTCAATCCCGCAAATACAAAGTTCACAAACTACATTGCCCCCGATCGAGTAAAATGATAGGTCAACCAGTTGATCTTGTGTGCCGGTGAATCGAGCTCGAAATAGACCTCCCTCTTCATTTTGTCTTCGACAAATTGAGTGGCCCACATGAAGATTTCTCCGTTGATGTCCAGCCCTGGTAGAGTTTTCATGTCTGCCACAACAGCTCTTAAGGTAGGCACTTGAGGTTCAGTAACATTAGAGTTCACAGTTGAACTCCTAGAGGCTACCGCACCGACCAACGTATCCAGATGTCTAGCCAGCATTGCTTGGCCCCCTGTTTGCCTATTTTTTCTCTTCACTCAGAAGGTTTGAATTGCCACACCCCCTACTCTCCAGATTTCTCTTCCGATTATTTGGTAAGTCCGCTTGACAATTTTCAGACTCAAACAAATCATCCAGAGTTTGATCAAGGTGAATTCCTTCATCTGAATCACCACAACCTTCAACATCAGCAGCGGGCTCCTGTGGCGCAGGTTGCACATGGCAGCCGGGTGCCATAGCAAACTCGCCCGTAGCTATTATGGTGCTAAACATGACTTCTAGTTTCTGTTCGAGTTCTGGTTCAATTCCAGATATCCTCAAGTTTGCAAAACTCGGGTTAATCTAGACATTAAAAAGACATATCAGACATCCCTCATGCGAAGATCTAACAAAATATTATGAAAGTAGAGCAAACAAGTTTCGAAAGGCAAAAACTGACCTTTATCTTTTCTTCCCACCAAGCATCATCTGCACCAACAGTCATTTTATGCGGATCCCATCCTAACCCCGTCTCACTACGCATCAAGTCTTTCCACAATTTGTACTCCTTCTTTAGAGCATCCCATTTGCTCTTAAGTTGTTTTTGCTCGTAACACAGTCCAGTTTTAGTCCGGAACTCACTCGAGATAAAGTCCCACCCCTGTTTGTTGAAATGCGTGTGTGGTCTAAACATTTTTTCAATGGCAACAATGCACACATCACAAAATGTGTGCACTGTACTCTTGTGCCAAATGGCCTTGGGTGGTCTACTACCAGTTCCTTGACTTGTCATCTAAAACAAAGACAATGCAACAAGAACAACTTTCAAAATGAAAAAGAAGACTTCTTTGAAACACCATAACAAGCAGAAAAATCCAGCCAAGAACAAGCAGAAAAATCCAGCCAAAACACGCAGAAAAATTGGCAGCAAAATGGCCATACGGACAGCCAAAACAAGCAGAAAAATCCAGCCAAGAACAAGCATAAAAATGGCAGAAAAGCAAGCGTACAAACAGGTACAGAATTGCAGAAAAATCCAGCCAAGAATAGGCATAAAACTGGCAGAAAAACAAGCATGCAGACAACTACAAACTTGCATGCTTTAGCTACGAAATTGACCAAGAAACAACCCCAAATTAAGATCCAAAAACAGCCACATTAAGCATACATTGACCAGCCATAATAATGAAGCACATAAAACTTCACAGCCAAACCACCCAAAAGTACTTTGTCTTAAAAATCAAGAACAGAAGGCCGCTGAATTACTCTTCTTTCCTCACAAGCCCTAACTCATCACTTTTATTCGACTTTTACACTGTAATGTATCAGCATATAACGTGAAACATGTAAGCTGAGAGCTGAAAGGAATAAACTACCATAAAATCAGTATCTTTAGGGATGTGGAATTTTGCATTTAGAACCACAAAAATCTTCAAAATATGAATTCCAATCAAGTACCTCCAACAAGCACACACCATACCATACATCAAATCCAATACACAAGACACCACTTGGCCCAGCTAAAATTCTAACTCTTATGATGAACAGATTGACAACTCCCTACAGTATTGTAGTAAACTTCTGAAATATTGAAAGAATCAGTAGATTCCCATGTCAAGATTCTATCAGAGATTGCCAAAACACAATTCAATGGTCTTACCAGAAACATGAAAGCAAAACCAGACACAAAACAGGAAGCAAATGCGTATATTCTCTGCTCAAACAAAAACCCAATGTACCTTAGCTGGGACAAATCCTTGAAATAACTACCACGGGCCGAAGAACGATGGACGATGAGAAAGATGCCGTGAATCGCGATGGAGAAGAAGGCCGGAGACGAGAGAGGAGTCGGACGGAGCCAATTGAGGAGAAGGAGAGGTGCTGTTGGAGGATGTCGTCCGGTCGGAGGAGAACGGCTGTGTTTGGGAGAAAACCCTAAAAAATGGTAGAAGAGAACGAGAATGAGGAGGATGTGATATTTTTTCAAAATTATATACTTGGTACCATTGTAATTAAACAAGAATAGAAAGGGCATTTTTGTCCAAAAATTTGGACAACCCTCCATCCCGCAATCTCTATTTTTCCACTGGTCCAATTTGGGCCATTCCCAAATTGGAGAAAATGCTGGATTGGGACTCCAGCATTTCCAATTTCATTTTGGCAACTGGTGTTTACCAAACACTTTTTTTCAATTTCAGTTTGGGAATGCTGGTTTCGGTACCGAAACCAGAACCCCAAACACAGCCTAAGTATTGTGATCCTCACCATGTATACTAATTCATTACTTATTGTTTGTGTATACACCAATATTTTCCAACAATTTTTACAACTTTGCCACTGATGTGACTTGTAAGTTCATACAAGATTGACAATGTCATTATCACTGCCTTAGCGTGATTACGCTAAGGGCTTAGCGTAATCACGCTAACGAAAACTTCATTAGCGTGATCACGCTAAGATGTTAGCGTGAATCATGCTAATCACTGGTTCAACTCCTTGGATTAAGCACAAAGTAATAAACTACACTTTCCATTAAGCACAAATGTAGGATTGCACAAATGTCCTTCTTGAGCACAAATTCAGGTCACATCAAAACAATATGCAGATTGTAGTAAAAAAAACATTTTTTATTAAAATTAATTTAGCACTTCTTTGTTAACTATTATTGCACCAATTATGCATTCTCCAATGCCAAGTTTTGCAGCTCTGGACCAGTTTCAAAGTAACCTCAAAACCACCATTATAGACTAGTTAAAGAAAACATGCTCACTGTAACCGGTCTGCTGCATCATATATGCTCATGCTTTCTGTGCTTGCATCATTTATTGCTAAGATAATGTCACCAGATAAAACGCCAGCCCTACTTGCGGGACCACCAGGTGCAGCTGAAATGACAACCAGTCCAGGATGTGATCCGTTAGTTGGTGTTGAGTAGCCTATTGACAACCCTACACCAGTAAGAGAGCCTTGTGTTCCAGACTGCCTTCAGAGAAAACATAAGCAGGTGTTAGATATAAACCGCTGAATGCATATCATTCCCCTGAAATTAAAAATAGTATACTAAAAATCAAATAGCAATTAACTAAATTTGAAGAAACTCCCTCATACCCGCAAACTCTTGAACTTCTCAGGCTCCAGAAAGCGAGTGAAAGGGTCATCCAATGTGGCAAGCATCTTCTTTATAGCAGTGTCTGTTTGCAAATGGCATATTATTTAAGAGGGCAATACGCTAGATCTATTTCATACTCTAACTATAAGGTAAAGGGACTGATGCAGTGAATATAGTACAGAAGTGCAGAATATAATTAAATCAGAGAGAGGCATTCAGCCACATCATCACATGAAATATGTCTCAACAAACATAAAAATAATGGAGGGCATATAACACGATGAAAAAGTGGAAAGCAGAAACGAAGATTTGAATGTAGCCCCTCCACGATGCCAATAGAACTAGAAAAGCATTATATTAGTCAATTTGCTAGTTCAACTAACTTGGAGTTTAACAAAACTATTGGAAACAGGGCATGCTAACACCCTGTCAGCTCCTTGTTACACACATGGAATGTATAATCACTAAGCAGACACTGAATCCAACAACATAACAAAAGAGTTCAACACCAAGATAAAATCCAGTACCTATACCCAAACGTAAGTATTTTCTTCTGGTCTCACCAATTCAATGGCATTAATAACACGACCAAATAGGCTTGAAATGCAAACGAGCGAACAAGATCAGTACAATGACAAAGGGAAATTGAAGCGATGACAATGTAGCAATGACAATGATTAGTAGAAGATGGCTCTAGTTAGCAAAATCTTGAAACTCAATGTTTAGGATTCATGCATCACTGTACAGTGCAGCATTTTACTTACTAATATAATACTGGAAGGTGTTATAGGGTGAGACCAAAAAATCACGTAAGCCAAGTAAAAACAGAAATCAAGCAAGTTCTGTTGCTGAAGAACATGCTCCCCACGTTAAATCAACAAACTAAAGATAGAACAAACACAATTGCATCAGCGTATAAGAACCCAACAAAGTGTTGCACTCTTCAATAACATGCCAACTACACTTTCCAATTTACCATAACAATTAAACATAGAAAGCGCAAACTACCAAATCAACAAGATACAGAGAATCAAAACCCATTTTGCTGCATCAAGAAAACAACATAGACGAGCAGGATCAGAAGAAAGAAAGGCGAGAAGAGAAGAAATCTGACGTGGATAAAGAAGGGCCGAGGAAAGGGTTTTCAGAGATGGGCTGAAACGACATCCGCCCAAAGGCCTTGACAGCGCAATCGCCGTGAGAGTTGATCAAGCACTTGTTGACGAACATGGTGAAGAAAAAGATTAGCTGAACGACGAAGTGACCGAAGTGTGGGCTCTTGGGCGACGGTAGCTAGATTTGAAGAAGGGGTTTTGTCATCGTCGACACAAAACCTCCTTCTTTATCTTCCTATTTGGACAAGATTTTGCAGGTTTTGAGAGAAAGCAAAGAAAGAAAAGACCAGAGGGTTGTATTGTACCTGATTCGGTACCTGCTATCCTTGGTGCTGGGTGATGGATGCTGGGTGATGGAGAGTCGAGAGCAGGTGCTGGGTGATGGAGAGTCGAGCGCTGGACTGAGGACGAGAGGTTGATGCCGAAGAAGAGAATCGAATTTAGGGTTGAGGACAAAGGACGAGAGGTTGAGGACGAAGAATGAGGGGAGTGACAGAACCAGCATCGAGGGCGAAGAGGCAGAGATGAGTAAGGGGTAGAGTTGGTATTATGAAAGTTTTATTTAATTTTGCAAATGGAGAAGCGTGTTTTGCAAATGGAGACATTCCTTTATAAAATTTTGAAAACAGGTTTTTGGTGTTTTCAAAACTTACACATGAGTTTTCAATCCGAAAATTTTCGTTTTCATTTTGAAATTAAAACAACGCGAGGTAAACACGTTTTCGAAAAAAAAAATCCAGTTTTCAAAAAACAGGGAAATTTTCTGAAAACTCCCCCAAGGTAAACACGGCCTTAGGCCCCGTTTACTTCGCAGAATTTTCAGTTTAAAAATTTGCTGTTTTTCTAAAATTTGCTGTTTTTCTAAAATTTGTAAATAGAATTTTCAAACTGGAAATCGCGTTTACTTCGTCACTTTTCCTGATTTGAAAAACTGGAAAACCTGTTTACTTTGTCACTTTTCCTGATCTGAAAACTGGAAAACCTGTTTACTTCGTCACTTTTCCAAATTATTGCAAAACCAAAAACAATTTTGTTCCAACAACTTGAATTTTCTCATTAAAAAAATCATGTTATTATTTCCTTCTATTTGCAAAGATTAACAAACTAATAAATATATTTGTAGGAAAAAATTGACACTTATTATAATTGAAAAATCTAAAATTGATCATTAATCTACTAATATTCCATTACATATAAATATAGTAATTCATGTTTCTACATGAAAATAAAAAACGTATAAAATAGTCTTATTGTTCAATATGTAAATATAAAAACAGATGATATTCTAATGATTATTATGATGAGCCTATAATTTATTATTATGATTATTAAGATTGGAAATATTATTGTTATTATTATTGTAATTTATTATTATGATTATTCTAATTTATTATTGTTCATTACATAATTATTATTATTATTATGTAAATATATTCTAATATATCATTATGATTAACTAGATTGGAAATCTAGCTTTAAATAAATCTTTTCCTTTTCCTTCTTTCTTTCCTCGGCCCGAAAGGCCCACCACCTTTGCTCATCCTTCTTTCTTTCCTCGGCCCGAAAGGCCCACCAGCTTTGCTCATCCCTGACCTTGGGTCGCCGGAGCCACCGGCGACCAAGGTCCGGTCAATTTCAGTTTATCAAAATTCCGAGACAACCAAAATATTCGTAAAATTAATGTCGATCCACCCGTTCGAACCAAAAATCTGATTACTCAACACACAAGATTTAATTTCAAAAATACAGTAATTTGACAAATTAATTCAAAACATGAAATTGGAGCAAACCATTAATCAATTTACGAAATTGAAAGCATGTAATTAATCTAGAGATTAAAGACTAAATATTTCACAACAGATTGATCATCAATTTGTTCTAAAATGCAAGCAATTGAATTAAGTAGAAAATGGACATAAAAAATTATTTGTTCTAAATTTACCATTGTGTCATTATAATTAATTTGGTACAAGTTACTGTTCATCTTCTTCCTCCTATGCCTCCGTTCATCTTCTTCCTCCTCTTCTTCTTCTTCTTCCTCCTCCTCCTCCTCCTCCTCCTCCTCCTCCTCCTCCTCTTGTTCAACTTGTTCGACTTTTGGTTGCAGAAGCTCCTATGGCTGATTTTGTTCTTCTTGCAATGGACTTGGTTCCATCAGGGTCGGAGATGAGGATGAACTCGTTGTTAGAGTTGCTGACTGTGTAAACAGCGGTGCCTACAAGCGATTTCGCCACGTCGTCGGAGCTCAGAGTTGCGGCAGAGGGGGAGGCGGGATTAGGCGGAGAGAGGGACGCGAAGGGCGGAGGACTGGGTGGAGGGTGGAGGGCGGAGGTGGCAACTGCTAGCACGAGACCGTGTTGCGATGGAGAAGAAGAAGGAACGCAGCGTGAGGGGATGAGGGCAAAATTGGGTTTTAAAAAGATTCATTAATCACTCAAACTGAAAACGCGTGTTTTCAGTTTGAGAAAGTGAAGGCAAAAAAATGTAGAAAAATAGAGAACAACTTTCAGGCGTTTTCAAAATTTGTTCCATCATTTTTCAAATAGAGTATTTTCGTTTTCGTTTTCAAACTGAAAAAACGGCCAAGTAAACACGATTTCCATTTTTCACATCAGTTTTCAGAAAAATGGAGAATTTTCGGGAGAATTCTGCGAAGTAAACGGGGCCTTAATGTTTCTGTCTCTTCAATTTGGCATCTCTCTCTTGGTTTCTTTTTCCTTTATTAAAAAAAAAAAATTAAATACTCCTTCCATTTTTATATAACTATTGTTTTTTTCAAAAAATATATTTTTTTATTTAATTGTAACTTTTTTGGTTTTCAAAATAACTTTTGTAATCAATGATAAAATTAACTCTAAATAATTTTGTAATAAAAAAGATAGGTTTATAATTAATAAAGGTACTTTAGTCAAAAATTATAAATAATTATAATCTAATCATTTCTTTGGTCAGTGTGAAAATTTGAAAAACGACAATTATATAAAAACGAAGTGAGTAGACTCTATAGTATATTTTTTAATATTTTTTTTTTAAAAAAAACTACACATAAATGGTAAAATTGAAGAGAACGAGGCATTTTCATAACCAAAATTCTTCAAAATCAGAAATAATTCTTCAAAAACTACACCTAATTGTTTAGCTAAGGAAGTCTTAGTTGTCGTTTGGCATTTAAGTCCTACTTGAGAAATGACTTCCCCCAAAGTCAAAATCCATGCTTGGGTGTTTGGTAAACACCAAAACTCATTTCCACAAAATGACTTTTGTTAAAAGTCATTTCAAGGCAAGGCCAATTGCCCTTGCTTCCCACCGGAGCAAAATGCTCCAGTGGCCAACGAGAAGGCCGCCTTCTCTCTCTCCCTTTTTTTTTTTCAATTTCATTTTAATTTTTTTACTTTATATAGCCAACAAAATAAACTAAGTAAACTAAGTAATATGAAAGATTGGTTTTAGTTTTTTTACAAAGATGCCCTCTTAAAATAGTAGTACCGAATTAGTAATTTAAAGCAATATTAAGGGGTAAATTAGTGAAAAATTACCAGCAATCACCTAAAAATGTAAAAAAAGAAAACAGTGATTTGGAGTAAATTTTTTACGGTGGTACTGGTGGGATCAAATCATAAAATTGTAACCAATAAATTAATTAATTAAATTCTAATTAAAGAATTGTTTAAGAACATTGATCATTAATATGATCTAGAGTAACTTATAAACAAAATAGTTTTGCCAGCCTATTTAGTTGTGATATTTCAATTTTTAAAATTACTTTTTTTTTAATCATTGATAAAATTAACCCTAAATAATTTTAAATTAACCACTTTTTAGAGGAAAATTAAAAAAGAATGGTTCATAATTAATAAGGGTAGTTTAGTAAAAAATTATACAATAATTGTAATCTAATGATTGTTTTGTTTATTGTGAAAAGTAAAAAAGAACATAGGAAGTCAAAACAATGGCAATCATTAGTTGTTTTATTGGTAACAAAAATATCAATAAATATTCGAATTCAGGTTCGAATCTCATATGAAGTCAACCAAGAAATAAATCAAAGCTCACAACAACTTGTATCCTTCTTCTTTTTTTGTTAATAATTTATTTTTTCCCGTTGAACTTTTGGGTCTTAATCTTAATTAGGTTAACACTAATTGCGCCGTACTCAACCTCCGAAGTTCAATGACCGGAAAATCATGACATGAGATGAGATAGTTAGGCCCCGTTTACTTCGCAGAATTTTCAGTTTAAAAATTTGCTGTTTTTCTAAAATTTGCTGTTTTTCTAAAATTTGTAAATAGAATTTTCAAACTGGAAATCGCGTTTACTTCGTCACTTTTCCTGATTTGAAAAACTGGAAAACCTGTTTACTTCGTCACTTTTCCTGATCTGAAAACTGGAAAACCTGTTTACTTCGTCACTTTTCCAAATTATTGCAAAACCAAAAACAATTTTGTTCCAACAACTTGAATTTTCTCATTAAAAAAATCATGTTATTATTTCCTTCTATTTGCAAAGATTAACAAACTAATAAATATATTTGTAGGAAAAAATTGACATTTATTATAATTGAAAAATCTAAAATTGATCATTAATCTACTAATATTCCATTACATATAAATATAGTAATTCATGTTTCTACATGAAAATAAAAAACGTATAAAATAGTCTTATTGTTCAATATGTAAATATAAAAACAGATGATATTCTAATGATTATTATGATGAGCCCATAATTTATTATTATGATTATTAAGATTGGAAATATTATTGTTATTATTATTGTAATTTATTATTATGATTATTCTAATTTATTATTGTTCATTACATAATTATTATTATTATTATGTAAATATATTCTAATATATTATTATGATTAACTAGATTGGAAATCTAGCTTTAAATAAATCTTTTCCTTTTCCTTCTTTCTTTCCTCGGCCCGAAAGGCCCACCACCTTTGCTCATCCTTCTTTCTTTCCTCGGCCCGAAAGGCCCACCAGCTTTGCTCATCCCTGACCTTGGGTCGCCGGAGCCACCCGCGACCAAGGTCCGGTCAATTTCAGTTTATCAAAATTCCGAGACGACCAAAATATTCGTAAAATTAATGTCGATCCACCCGTTCGAACCAAAAATCTGATTACTCAACACACAAGATTTAATTTCAAAAATACAGTAATTTGACAAATTAATTCAAAACATGAAATTGGAGCAAACCATTAATCAATTTACGAAATTGAAAGCATGTAATTAATCTAGAGATTAAAGACTAAATATTTCACAACAGATTGATCATCAATTTGTTCTAAAATGCAAGCAATTGAATTAAGTAGAAAATGGACATAAAAAATTATTTGTTCTAAATTTACCATTGTGCCATTATAATTAATTTGGTACAAGTTACTGTTCATCTTCTTCCTCCTATGCCTCCGTTCATCTTCTTCTTCTTCTTCCTCCTCTTCCTCCTCCTCCTCCTCCCTCCTCCTCCTCCTCCTCCTCTTGTTCAACTTGTTCGACTTGTTCGACTTTTGGTTGCAGAAGCTCCTATGGCTGATTTTGTTCTTCTTGCAATGGACTTGGTTCCATCAGGGTCGGAGATGAGGACGAACTCGTTGTTAGAGTTGCTGACTGTGTAAACAGCGGTGCCTACAAGCGATTTCGCCACGTCGTCGGAGCTCAGAGTTGCGGCAGAGGAGGAGGCGGGATTAGGCGGAGAGAGGGACGCGAAGGGTGGAGGGTGGAGGGCGGAGGTGGCAACTGCTAGCACGAGACCGTGTTGCGATGGAGAAGAAGAAGGAACGCAGCGTGAGGAGATGAGGGCAAAATTGGGTTTTAAAAAGATTCATTAATCACTCAAACTGAAAACGCGTGTTTTCAGTTTGAGAAAGTGAAGGCAAAAAAATTTAGAAAAATAGAGAACAACTTTCAGGCGTTTTCAAAATTTGTTCCATCATTTTTCAAATAGAGTATTTTCGTTTTCGTTTTCAAACTGAAAAAAACGGCCAAGTAAACACGATTTCCATTTTTCACATCAGTTTTCAGAAAAATGGAGAATTTTCGGGAGAATTCTGCGAAGTAAACGGGGCCTTAATGTTTCTGTCTCTTCAATTTGGTATCTCCCTTCCTTTTTTTTTTCCTTTTTTTCAAAAAAAAAAGAATTAAACCTTCATTTTTATTTAACTGTCATCTTTTAAAAATGCATTTTTTTTATTTAATTATCACTTTTTTCGGTTTTTAAGATAATTTTTTATTATTTTCAAGGTCACTTTTATAATTAATGATAAAATTAACCTTAAATAATTTTATAATGAAAAGGATGGATTCTTAATTAATAAAGATACTTTAGTAAAAAATTATAAATAATTATTATCTAATCATTTCCTTGGTTAGTGTGAAAATTTAAAAAACGACGATTATATAAAAACGGAGTGAGTAGATTTTATAGTATATTTTTTAATATATTTTTTAAAAAAAAGCTACACCTAAATGGTAAAATTCAAAAGAGCCTACAAAATCGAGGCATTTCCATAACCAAAATTCTTCAAAATCGGAAATAATTGCTTGTTTAGCTAAGGAGGTCTTAGTAAACGTGGAAGATATCATAGTCCATGTACTTTATGTTGAGGGCTCTACCTAGTAATTAATTGGTAGATGTGATATGACCTGGACCGAAAAACTATACTATAATTTGACCAAAAATTAAAAGGACCCAACTTAGCCAATGTCCCTCCCTATCCACCAAAAGCAGTGAGTGAGGACTGAGGAGAAAAAAAAGTAAAAAGTAGAAAGTAGTTGGCACTTGTCCAATTATAGATAGATTATGAGTTCGATTTATCAAACAGGTGTTATAGTTTACGAAATACCCATCTGTCGGCCGATATACCCATCTGTCGGCCGATATAGATATTACCAAATGGTTATCCCTTAAGTGACGTTATTATTACGCAGATCAAACCCCCAATTTCTTCAGAAAGGGTAAATTATAGTCCAAACACCCTTAATATATGTGCAATTTGTGGCAGGACGTGGTTGCTCATCTGTAGCCTATGGAGCATCAGAGGAAATTGGGCCATTCCGGATTAACAAAACCGGTTCATCCCTTTACCTCAACAAGTTTTCTTGGAATAAAGGTATCAATTATATTTTACTAGCACTTGAAAAAAATTCTGCTTTATCTGTTTTTTTTTTAAAATAAAAAAATAAAAAAATAAAATAATGGAAAGTATATGTTATTGTGTATGCCTACATGCAGAAGCAAACCTTCTCTTCTTGGAGTCACCAGCTGGAGTTGGATTCTCATACACAAACACAAGCTCTGATCTTAAAGATTCTGGGGATAAAAGAACAGGTTCTCATTTCATATACATGCACATAAAACCAACAGCTAGCTGTTTCATTAATTAATTAATAACACAAGTTTTTTTTTTTTTGACAGCTCAGGATGCT
Source organism: Viola odorata (assembly GCA_963691705.1). Lineage (NCBI taxonomy): Eukaryota > Viridiplantae > Streptophyta > Magnoliopsida > Malpighiales > Violaceae > Viola > Viola odorata. The sequence goes on along the minus strand of OY829545.1, from coordinate 53,548,511 downwards.
CTGGTTTTTGTGATTAGATGGATGTCAAGATTTCCTCAGTACAAGTACAGAGATCTTTACATTCCTGGGGAGAGTTATGCAGGTACACATATATAGAACCTGGTTTAATTTCTCCATTTCATTCACTCGAACCTAAGACATGGGTTAAGGATGAATGAATTTTTTACCACTCTATAGCTCGACAAGTGTTGTTAGTCAGAGTGTAATTAAACTGACCATATGTATGACATGCAGTTAATTAAATCTGTGTTATGCTTCTTTCTTGATCAGGACATTATGTTCCACAGTTGGCAAAGAAAATCCATGACTACAACAAACAATACAAGCGACCCATACTCAATCTGAAAGGATTCATGGTAAGAAAAACACATACAAAATTGACATCTTTCATTCATTTATTTTAAATCATGAGATGAACTACATATTAACATTTCAAGTAATTTTCAAGAAAAAATTTAGAATAAAAGTTGAAAAATTACTATAATTTGCAGGTAGGGAATGCAGTGACTGACAACTACTATGACAGCATTGGAACTGTTTCATACTGGTGGACTCATGCAATGATATCAGACATGACTTATCGGTCAATCATGGACAATTGTAACTTCAAAGCAGAGAAAACAACCAACAAATGTGATGATGCAGTGAGCTATGCTATTAACCATGAATTTGGTGATATTGATCAGTACAGCATCTACACACCCGCTTGCCTGCAACTTCCAAATCAGACAACAACATCATCTCATGCTGTACGACTCAAGAATACCCTTTTGCATTTGCGAAGAAGGGTATCTGGGTATGATCCTTGCACTGAGAATTATGCAGAGAAATACTACAACCGACCTGATGTGCAAAAGGCAATGCATGCAAATGTCACAGGAATTCCTTACAAATGGACTGCTTGCAGGTATTTCCTACTTAACTCACTCTCTTTGTTTATGTTTTGTCGGGATAACAGAAAATTTTGGTACATGTACTTGAGTAAAGCCACAATTTTGATACTTCAAGTTAAAGATGGACAGTTATGGCTTGTTTTTTAACTGTAAGCTTTTGGTGCTGGACAGTGATGTGCTGATTAAGAACTGGAAGGATTCTGAATTTTCTTTGCTGCCAACTTACAAGGAGCTAATTGCAGCTGGTCTTCGAATATGGGTTTTCAGGTAAACTAAAAGTTTTAGGCTGCGTTTACTTCGGAGCTTTTTCCAGAAAAATCTCCAGTTTTTAGAAAAATAAACAAAAAAATAGAGAACGTGTTTACTTGGCGTATTTTTCCATTCTCGAATGGAAAAGAAAAATCTCCCTACTGTTCATTTGTGACAAATTTGGAGAGGGCAGAATTGATGATCTCCATTTTTCCTCTCCAAATGGAAACACGCGTTTCCAATTCAATAAACAGTGCCATTTAAATGAATTTTTCTAAAACCCAATTTTGCCCTTTCTTCTTAATTTCAACGATGCCTCATTTCTTCTCATCTGCTACCTTTGCTAACCCGATTTCCTTCATCCCATCTCCTTCTACTCTCCATCCGATCTCCTTCCTCTCCATCCCGATCCTCTCCTTCTTCTCCATCCCGATTTCCCGATCCCCACTGCCAAATTTCCTCGCCTCCATCGCCAAAGTCGTCCTCTCCCTCGACCCCCTCATGCCGATTTCCTTGTTCTCTCCATCTCGATCCGACCCCTCTTCTCTTCAGGTTTGTATCCGAAATCCGGATCCCGATTTCCTTGTTTTTTAATATGTTTTGCAATACACACTACTAACTCTTGATATGGGTGCTTGTTGATGTATTTGTTTGGCTGTTAATTCTAATGATTTTGATTATTGTGTTGGTGGCCAAAATTTGGGTTGTGTGCTATATAATGGATTTATCATTACCCTTTTGGGATGGTGTTTCTGTTTACTGATTTTTAAAGACTGGATTGGGGAAGAGTACATATATGAAAGAATACAAACATTTACTGGTGGATTTAGGAAAGGATCATTTGATTATTGTGGCCGGGGTTTTTCTATATATGGACAATGTGGTATGGTTAGGCAAGCATTCATGCTGTGGCAGTTATGGCTGAAGGTTGAAGAGCAAGAATCCCTGTTTGGTTGGGAAGGAAAGAAAGAGTGAAATTCCCCCGTTTTATATTTTGTTCATACCGAACTGTACTATAGTTGCTGTCTCTTTGTATTGCTCATATCGCTCTCTCCCATTTTCTTTCCTTTCAACCAAACACAACCTATGACACAAAATGCATCAAAGAAACGAGGTAAGGCTTTACTCGGATGGATCACTATTTTTCGTTATAGCGTGTCTCCATGTTTAGTCTAAAATTAATTCAAATTAGTTTTTTTTTATCTCATGTAGTGTTTTTTTACTCAGTCTGCTAATCTTCTTCAATGTTGTGTTTGCTTATATATAATATAAGGTCGTTACTGGTTATTTGTTTATTTTGATGATAATCATTATCTAATTGCTTGCATTTTAGATAGTCTTGATTAGACCTTGTTTTGTTGGCAATCTTTGGAGGGAGTTTTCGAAGAAATGGGTAAAAATGACCTTAAATAATGCATGAACGTATAAGTCTTGACCAACACTTAAGTAGTAGAGCAGTTTAGCTGATCTTGCAAGACTTAGCCTGGCTATGCGGGGACAAATTCCGGGAAGAGAGAAAATGCAGAAGCTTCCAAATTTGAGATGAGTCTATATTTTATCTAGGATATAGATATATTTGTTGAGATGTTTTAGGAATTTTGAGGAGATTTTTTATTCAATCCTTAAAATGCTCAAGTTGATTACTATTTTCGGCACGCAACTCAGTGAAATCATAAGTAGTAGACATCAATCATGTCTGGCTAAAAGTATTTTCATGAAAACTTTGTGTTGGGTTTTCTTTGCTTTCAGGGCGAAAGTAGACTCGGATAATAATGAGAATCGAGTCAGCTTCCCCGCTGCTGCAGCTGCTGCCACCAAGAGGATCAGTTGGAATCGCTCACTTTCTACTAGGTACTTCCCTAAGGCTCCATGTTTCTTTTTTTATTTTGTTTAATGAATCCATTATGTCTTTGGTTGTAATCTAAATTTCGGGTTTTGGTAGTCAAGTGAGGTTTGATTTCGTAGAATTGTTGAATGTAGTATGTTAAATGTAAACTCTTTTGGGGATGTGATGGTGTGTTTTGTTTGGTCAGTAAGTGTAGATGACAAATGGATTAGAAGCTTTGAGAGGGTAGCTTTCAGAAGAGTTTTTTTTTCTTGTCCAATTACTTGATGACTGGTGTAAATATGCATGGAGGTTCTGGGCATGTGATGGTTCTTGCACAAGGCCTTATTGCTGAAGGTGTCAAGGTCTGTATATTTATACTTATTTCTGAAAGTTTATGATTATTGCAGTAACTTTGGTGGCTGTTGTGTTTACATACGTGTAAAATCTTATCATTCAGGTTGTTGCTGCTGGAGCAAACCCTGTTTTGATCACTAGAGGCATTGAGAAGACCGCTAAGGCTCTACTGAAAGAACTTAAGTCAATGTCTAAGGAGGTAATTTAAAATGGCGTAAACAAAGCTCAGAGATCTGTATCTGCCGTCATTGTAATTTTCCTCATATTTGTCATAAGTTGGTTAAACATACTTGTTTGAATTATTGCAGGTGGAAGACAGTGAGCTTGCAGATGTGGCAGCTGTTAGTGCTGGGAACAACTATGAAATTAAGGTGCTATTAATTTGCTATTCTTTCTTGACTTTTAATTTGCTATTCTTGATTGATAATGAATGCTCAAACTTGCTACATGAATTTTGAAATCTGGAAATCAGTTCAGCATGTGTTGTCATGATTAGTGTACTTAACCCAGGTAGAAAATGTGAACTTGTGATGTAACCTACTAGTCCTGCAACTTCTCAAGTCTCTACTATGCTCTTCTTGATTGGATACCACAGATAGAAAATATTTCGAATCCTGCAGATACTGTAAATGTTTTTAACTGATAACATGAATTGAAGTTAGTTGCTTTATTGCTATTTATTTGTGGCTTTGGAATTTGAAGCTGAGTGTGTGGAATTGCTTGATTAAGCAGATGACATCTGTGATGTACTGAATGAGAGTGCCACTAGTGGAAGCCAAGGATTTAGGGAACCAGAAAATATTACTGAAATTCAGTTGAATACCGTGCCTGAACAGAAAATTAAACAAGCAATACTCCAAAGTAAGGTCAGTTTGGCATCAAATGAAAGATTACCAGGATCCATTCAGGTTACACCTCCTGTGACAGTGTACGAACCACTTAGGTCAGTATTCTATATTCAATCTTGTGGTCAAAGTTACTTTCTTGGCTTGGCTTGGACCTAGTATTCTATATTCTATCTCGTGGGAAAAATTTGCAGGTTGCTAAAAAGTTTCTTCTGGGTATTCTATATTCTATCTCGTGGGACCTAGTATTGATTCCTTGTTCATATTTTCATGTCAACAGAAACTAGTGTAGTTTGATGGTTAAGTTTCTTCTGGGTAGTTGAGTTGGTTGGGAAGCAGTAGTGTTGCTCAAATTGTCTTCTCGGAGATGGCAGGAAACTATAGGTTCTCGATGGAGCAAAAGGATACAGTGAAGTTGTTGATGACTACTGTGGGAAGCTTCACACATGATCGGTTGATCAATATAGAACGAAGGCACCAGCACAAAGACCAGTGTGCTGAAAGATTGGCGGCAGAGGATGGGAACACAGACAAAGATGCGGTGATTCGATACTCTGATCAAGCAGTTCTAGCAAACTTGGATTGGGGTATTGAGGCTCTTGAAGAAGCAATCATCACCTCCAATGTGGAAACTAAGATGGCGCGGTTAGACTATGCAGAGAAGATGCTGCAGGTGTGTGCCATGTTGAGCTCGGATCAGAAGACACTGGTTCATGCTAATCTACGGTCAAGTTTTGTTGTTTTTACCTATAAATTGAGGTGTTGGAAGAACATAGAATGAGAGAAAGAGGGTTGTATTACATTTTCCTCAACGATTCATTATTGTTAATAACAATCAAATGATGTCAATAAAATAAAATTTGTAGATGTATTATTTTTTTTTATTTATTGTCACGTTTGAAACCTTTGAAATTAAAATTATTCTTTTTAATTTTATTAGAACTCAAACTAAATACTAATCCAAAATAAAAAGTAACAAATAAATAATTTTTTCATGGTTGAATTTAAAAGGTAAAACATTCACTGATTTTTTTAAAAATGGTTTTATTATACTTTTATGGTTTTTTTGCGAGTTGCAGCATGAAGACCTATGCACAAAGCTTCAAAACAATCCCATGATTTGTGGTTTTTATGCAGAATATTGTGATGGACACACCAACTATTTTATATGTATTTTATTTTCATGTAGAAATATGAATTAATACATTTATATGTAATGGAATATTAGTAGATTGATGATATATATTAGTGTCGTTACGCCCCAAGCAGAATTTATGATTTTTTTGCAAAAATCATACCAGCGTCATGACGCCCAGGCTCAAGCGTCATAACGCGCCAAACAGAAGAGATGGGTTCTTGCGAAAATATCCGAGCGTCATGATTCCCAGGCTCAAGCGTCATGACTCCCCAAACAGAAGTGATGGGTTCTTGCGAAAACATCCCAACGTCATGACGCCCAGTCTCAAGAGTCATGACGCCCCAAACTGAAGTGATGGTTTTGCGAAAACATCGCAGCGTCATGACGACAGGCTCATGCGGCATGACGCCCCAAACAGTAGTTATGGGTTATATCAAAATTAAGTCAACGTCATGACGTCCAATATCAAGCGTCATGACTCCCAGGCTCAAGCGTCATTATGCCCGGATCAAGCGTCATGACGCCCAAACACATTTCCATTTTTCCAAAAATTGAAAATTAGTGCGAAGTAAACACATTTTCTAGTTTTTCAAATTTGGAAAATTTTTAAAAAATGCGAATTAAACACGTTTTCCAATTTTCGGATGGAAATAAAAAAGTTCAAAATTCAGAAAAATAGAATTTTTTTGGAAAGAAGATTTTTCCAAAGTAAACGCACCCTTAGGATTTGTTTTTGCTAGTACAGTTTTTACTATGTGCATTAATGTTTTTGTTGATTGATCACGTCATTCATAATTAATCGAGAAATCAATAAAGAAATGATGGGCTGAACAACTTACTGATTGATTATTGCTGGTCAAAGTTGTCTAGTCACTTCAGATTCTTGGAGATAGATCATAGAATAGAAGATTAATTAATTAATATTAATAATAATTATAAACACAGGTTGTTGAGTGTTTGACCATCTATCCTATGGGACTTCGATGATGGTAGCATTTCATCACAACTGTCATATTTATATAAATTATATACTGGTTGAGTTGAGTGTTCTGCTACAGTTTCTTGTGATAGTGGAGTGGAGCTGCAGTTGCATTTCAGCTTCCCAAGAGTCAATGTCACTAGTAAATTAATGGCTTTGGTTTAATTCTCTGTTTTGAAAAGGATAGGTCAACGCATAGGACAAGTTTTATTGCATAGCTTTTCTACTGTGAAATCTACAACTGTTCAAACTATTTTGGTTACTCTTAAGAAATAACTTTAAACCACAATTGTCAAGGGAATTATATATCCTTATTCAAGGTCCTGCTTTCGAGTATGAGAAACCAAAAAGAATCATAATGGAAAAGACTTTAAAGGTAAATTATTCTCCAACAAAATTAGTTTTTTTTTTCTAAAAATGAAAAAAAGAACACGAAAAAAATAAAACTCTAGCTAGCATTTGTTTGAAGAATTGTTGTTTCAAGTGTTATTTCATCTTTGCAGTGGCGATACGGATTCTGTGGTTCCAGTGACAGCCACAAGGTTTTCACTAGGCCACCTAAATCTACCTATTAAAACAAGATGGTACCCATGGTACTCAGGCGGCCAGGTAATTAAAGAGTACTTTTTTTTTTTTGGTCACTAATCAGTATAAGAGTATTTTTCAAACATGTTCATTCTGGGTTTTTATAGGTTGGAGGATGGACAGAAGTGTACAAGGGACTTACCTTTGCAACTGTGAGAGGAGCTGGCCATGAAGTTCCACTGTTTCAACCCAAAAGAGCTTTCATTCTCTTCAAATCTTTCTTGTCCGGAAAAGAATTGCCTAAATCTTGACACACAAATGCTCTCTACTTGCAGACACAAACTCAAGAATTGGAGTAATCCACTTACTATTAGCAGAAACCCCATGCAAAAAAGCATGGATGCAATGAAACAAACTAGGATACATATCACCAATTCATTAAAATCCCAAAGTTTTAAGACCATTCCTTACAAGATCCATTGCATTTTCTAGGGGGGAAACAAAAGTATTGTTAGTGCCCTACATAAAATCATAAGAGATTTCAAGTCTTTTATTCAGCAAATAGTTTGGTTACCATCTTTGTATCCCTATAAAACCAAATCACTGCTTTTATGACCTTTTTAAATCAATTCTTGGATCCCAGAAGAAGGGACTTTATTGTGCCTTTGCTCTACACTGCCAAATTCATTAGTTGAACTCAACAATAGAGCAATAGCTTTTTGCAGAAAAACAATCAGTTTAAATTGCAATGTGAAAAAATGCTTCATGTGCAGTGCCGTAACTTGTAATGAATGTGAAGTGAAGAGCATCCTTCACAAAATGCCACCAAAAGTCGGCTAAGTTCATCTAATTTACCAGACTCATGACACATTTCTTCTTCATGGGTGAGAAGATAATAGGTAATATAGTTCATTTAACTAATACCTTGTTTTGAAGAAATAATGCTGTTATGCCATCAAGTAATAGATGCCACGCATTCAAAAATTTGCACATTCAAATTTTGACCATCAATAAATAAGTAAAACAAGAAAGCAAGTCAGAGTATTAAGGAGGGCTTCTAAATGGTCCAATTACAAAATTGAAGCTTTCAAAAGACGCAGATGCAATGCACTCTTACTTTAATCCATCACCGATGCCTGGTGGCATTCCTAAGCTTTGAGCAAGATCGCTCATTCTTTCCTTCATGGCCTGAGAAAACAGTTAGGCATTGTTTTAACTCAGTAATGAATTGAGGAGAATTTTTCATTTATCCTTCTGAAACAAGAGAAAAAGTGAAGAGGGAAGATTTTACCAGGACACTCTTCTGGTGCGCATCTTTGTATGCCTCGGTAACTAAAAGTGAGAGTTTCTGCAAAAGACGAGAAAACATGTGAATCAATATGGAGTTTCTAGATTGCATCCTTTCTGATCCTTTTACCAAAATTAGTTCTCAAGCACACAAAGTCTGAGATAATGAAAGTTGAAACAACCAATAGGATATGGCAAGACAGGTATAAAGCCTTTTGCACACAAAGATTAATACTGCAGCCACAGATGGGCAAAAACAAACGTCGGCACAACATGGTTTGAACAAATAATGTTTAATGTAAGTCTTAGCTAAGCAGGGACATAATAGGGAGCATGATTTCGTGGCTTGGTTGTAAATTTCTTGGTTGTTTTTGAGGAATCAGTATCCACTCTTCTCTTAGTCTTATTTTGGTTCCTTGGTTATCTGAAACCCTCCTGTACTTCCTTACTTGCCTACTGGGCTAATAATAAAGTATTGCCTACCAAAAGAAAAGGGTTATATCCCATCTCAGCAAACAGTATAGCATGAGCATAACAAGTGAATAACTTCCTGTACCACAAATGCTAACTAGCTATTTTCTAGTAGGTATCAAAATTTTGTACTATTTGTGACTCAGAAAGGGCACTAGCGTTAGCAAACTTCTTAAAACCTTGGCATGTTGATATCAACATTCTAAATGGAAAAAATCTGCAGACCAGATCAAAAGTTGGGAGGCTGCAATCCCTATAAAGGAGGTTCATGATAACTCAATGTACTGTGCATGCTAGCCAGCCTTTTTCACCATTCCATTTTCCACAACTATGCAATTGGAGAAAAGCCAAATGAGGTTACTTATAGACGATGTAATAGATAACATGAAATAAAATGTGAACCACTGCGCTAGGAACTTGGCTTATTTAAACAACATTTAGATCAGAAAAGTGGCTCCCAAATGCCAAAAATAGGCAGTGGACAGCAGTTTTGTAGCACAAATTCAATATAGTGAGGAATAAAGTTGGAGCTATAGAGGGTCCGATACAAAAATCTACTTGGATTGGTGGGAGTCTTATTCAACTTTTATGGCATTTTAAGCAGTGAATGATGAGCACAAAATGGCGGGACAGTTTTGTGAGGACTCTCCATGGTTAACAAATTTCAAAGTTTTCCTGTACTCCACAGCATAACTAATAAGGATGGCATATTTATGAAGAGAGGTCTTGCTAGTCCCTTTTATTCAAACAGTATCAGGTATAGAGTCAAAAGTTTTATGCATTGAGGGGGAGCAAGAAACAGGATCCTTTCCATGAATAGTTTGTGTGAAGCTGGCAAATTATTAGAAGTGAGTAATTTGATGGAAAGGAATTTGGAAACAGAGACTATTGGCATTTTTATTTGGAATGACTCCTGGAACACATATGACTTCGTTTAACTCATCAAGAGAGAATTTATTATTTGAACACAGATATGTTGTGATGAGAAGAAAAAAAGGATGACTAACTGTTACCTTATATTTGTATCATGATTTTTTTTCTTTGGAAGGTTCAGGTGCACCCAAGTTCAGCTCATAATTCAAGAAAGTTAGCAATTGATGTAGAATAGGCAGGGGGGATCAAAATTCAGCTGTAAACCAAGATGAATCTGAAAACTGATAGAAGTCGGTACAAGTGATGAAACTTAGGGCGTAGAAACCTCTAGGTGTGTTTTAGTTTGATAAAATAGCATGACACCAATTAAATGACAATACATTCCCAAAAAAAAATCCTAAAATAATGCTAAAAAATATATACACAGTAACATGAACAGTGGCATAAAAGTAACTTGTTCTCTTTTCTTTTCTTTTGTTCAAGCTCCTTTTTCAGTGACTCAGTAATGCAATGCTGCCCCAAGATTAGGAGGGGAAAAAATGATGGGATTGCTAAGGGCAGAAACAGAAGAACTTTTCAATAAGAAACCCCATTACTGGGTTGAACAACAAACTACAATAGCTTTATTTGTTTGGTAAACTAAGATATATTTAAGTATAAGGAGCCTCCTATTTAAAAACTGCCACAGCATATGAGGCACTTATGCAAGTATCCCTCTTAAGGTGCCTACTTTGAATAGGTGGCGGCGGGAATAAAATGATCATATTCTTGTTTTAGTGCTTTATCAGATAGGGTAATAGTTCATCAGAAAGTTACACTGCATACAGCTGACTTGTATCTCTAATATAAGCATACAATACCAAAACTCAACAACAAGTTAGAATTCAAACAATTTCTTGGGCACAATACTACCATAGCAAGAATAACCACAGTATCCAACAAGAATTATGAAATGTATGCATAAAACAAAAAATAGTATAAAATCAAGGAAAATTGTACACTCACCTCTGGGCCCAACTCCATTGCAGCCTCAGTGATCTCTATGCGTATAGGTTGCTGGTTACCTGATAGTGTTGCCTAAAAAGTACTGCCAAGGTTCAAAACTCTTCGGAAAATGGAAAAAAAAAATTGAATAAATAAAATAAAAAAACAGAATATTTTTTGCAATAAATAGCTATAGAGTTTTATTGATCTTTAGAACACAGGTCCAAGGAATTCTCAAAATCATTAACATGAAAACGCGAGAACAGACATTCATACTGTGCTATATCTGGAGCTTAGAATAATAAGCGGCTCTGGTCTCCAAATGGTGTCACTATCTCAGCTACAATACAGAGTTTCAACCCCCTTGCCCCATGAATGAAAATGAAATAAAAATGCGAAATGCAATACAATGAAAATGGAATCAACAAATGTAAATCCCATAACCTCCTTTTTCACCCAGGGATCATACGAACAAAAAACTGTCACTACGAATGGCATTCAGGACATGCAACTGGTCGCAAACTAATGTGTAAATCACCGCACATGTACGAAAATGTAGCATACCTTGATAAGCTCGCCTTCACAATAACCATCAAACTCTGCTCTAGAAGATAAAAAAAAAACGAGAAAAACTTAGAGATTTATATAGGCAGGAAATCTGAGAATTCTGATATGATTGATTTAACATGTAAGCCATACACAGCAAGCTCTTTTTGAACCCGAACTGCCTCAACTTGGACAACCATTTGTGCCTTCTTCACAGTGTCATATAAATTCTGCATATTCCCCATAATTCCTGCCTAAAATCAATTATGAGGGACTGATGTTAGTTCAGGATGAAAACACGAGTATCACAATCTAAGCTGTAAATAAGCTATAATCATAACGGAAAAATATAGCAGGATCAGATTCTTCTAATTCAAGCTTGTAAGGTTTCATACTCGTTTCTGCTTTTATGTGGTAACAGATGGTGGGGGTGGCAGACAGAGAGAGAGGTGAAAGGTACAAACGAAGACAGCAAATCCCTCCCGAAAGGTAACAGAGAGCATTTGTTTGTACCTGAAAGCACATAGCAGCATTGGTGCTCTCATGGCCAAAGTTTTGTGCAGGATTACACCCTCAACAAGGTCCGTGTTGTTCCATTCTCACACCTCTAATGGTTGAGTCCAATCTACTGTTGCTTCTATATTAGCATTTTTGCATGAGAAAATGCAACATATAAAGAGATCTAAAGTTTAAATTATCGTCAAAAGACTAAGATTAACTAGTTAATTTTTTCATGACCATCACTAGAAGATAATTCTTATGATTGAATTTCCACCAGATCCATGCTATATATAGCTTGCTTTATTGCACAAACTTCTTCAAGGAAAATTACTAATTACTATGATGTTGTAGTGGGTGTCACTACATGACTGCTGGCTACTGTCCTACTCCACTGTGCTATACTGATACACCTTTTTACTTGTGATTGTCTGGCGCTTGACTAAATTTTCCCTTATCTAAGTTATCTATGCTAAGGATTTGACCTGCATGACGGACTTTCCACAGTTGGCAAGCCAAAGGAGCTTGTGATATATAATGGTGAAAACCCTTCATGATGTTCAAATTTACTATAGCCAGATACTACTATTGAATAAAAGTGGCAAGTGACCTGCATTTCATTGTGCATTAAATCCTCGATTCACATTCAATGCAATGCATCCTATATTACAGTCATCTTTTACCTTTGGTCTTTATAAGCTAACTATGAGCTCAAGTAAATTAATTTTTTCACATACATATAGCATTTTGCTTCTAGTCATCTCAATGGACTTAATTCCCTTTTCAATCCTCAAATTATTAATGAACCACTTCATCAAGAAGAAACACTATTGTTTTACAACAGTCAAAATGTGTGAATACCATCACAATTCATTGAGTATTGAACAGTAACTATTGGAATGAAAAAACACACTTGAAAGGTACTTTCAGCTTCATTTAGAAGATATGCAAATGACCAAGACTACTCCATATATTATAGGTAACTGGAGTTGAGTTGCTAAGCCACACATCTGCCAGCCATTAGAAGAGATACTCGTAAGACACTCAGGCATAATTTCACTGTTCCTGATGAGCTAAGTGGAAGCAATCTAGAGTCTATTGATTATCTTTATTGAAATCCAGCTTCTATTGTGTAGCCAAACACAAGGTTCATCAATTTCATCACTATGTACCATTGCCAAGCATGAGATTGATATTTCAGATAAAAAACGATGCCACATATGGGCATGATTAAGATGTAAATAAATAAATGAACAGAATGGATTCCTTTGCACATTGCTCAAAAGCAGAAACTGGTTGCTTTAGAAAAGATGTAATGATCATCAAAGTAGGCTTAACAAATAAACAAATAAAATTGAAATCTCTCCAAGAAAGGGGTTAAAGTGGTTAACCTTGGAAGGACCATCATCACCCTTCTCATTATTGTCCTTCTTCCCTCCAAATAGAGCATTTACACGAAAATATCCCTTGTTATGCTGAATTTTCCGATGAGCGGATAAAGATACAAGCTGCTTACTACTAACTAGATTTGCATTTAAACTTAAGCTTCCTGAAATTACAAGAAGAAAGACAATTATAAAACATTCAACATTTAAAAAAAAATTAAAAAAAATAAACAGATGAACAAGCAGACAGCTGAGCTGTAGCTCACATAAGTAAACATCTTATAAAGCAACAAAGATGCCTACATAGTTATTAAAAAAACTTCATGTTCTTGATTTCAACAGCAGACAAATGGCAAATTTTTGCAAATGTAATCAAGACAGTAGCTTCTAAGTAAACATGACGAATTCGTCCATTGTTTCTTAGTACCTTAAGAATGTAGAAAACAAGGGAATACAAAAGAACTTTATCCCCTTTGGCTTATTAGATATGTACACATACATAAAGCACAGAAAAGAGTGAAAAAAGGGGAATTTTATTCTTTCTGCCAGAAAGAAAAGACAGACAAAGGTACCAGTAAGTGGGAGAGAAGAAGGGTTTCTCCCTTTCCAGTCAGCGAATCCATAGACGTGAGGAGCCATTGATGTTGTCGACGCCATTTTTTCTCTCTTTTTTGCCTTGCTTGGGAGAGACGAAGGCTTTGAGAAGATAAAGTGAAGTGGTTCCCGAGTTCCGATATCTTTCGTCTCTTTTTTTACTTTTTCTATAAACTTTTTCTAATTATCATTTATTTGATTTTGATCACTGAACTATATTTTATCCGCTTAAAATATACTTTTTCTATAAACTTTTAATACGAATTCTAAAAATACGTCAATTAAATAAAATTTATTTTTTGAGTTAAAAATGGAGAAAGTATGTGTGTTTTTTTTTTCCCGTTCATTTCTCCAAAATTATACCTTTCTCCCCCAATAATTCCAACGAATCCAAAGGTATATAAAATTCAATTTCACAAATTATCAATTCTTAATCAACATCATTGCCACTAGTTAATTATTATATACTCCCTCAGTTCCTAAATATCTGTCACTTTTCTGTGGATTGTTACTATTTGAAGTATTTGTCATTTTATTTTTTTCGAAACATATATTTTGTGCGAATGATAATTTTTTTGTGTGAATAAACTCAATTTAATGATGATATGGTAATTTCAGTGGAAATTAGAAAAAAAAAATGAAACAATGAGAAATAAAATAAGTCCGTAAATCAATGGCTTACGTTTTTTACTATTCTAAAAAGTCAATTAATTAGGAACGGGGGAGTACTATTCCCTCCGGTTAACTGTCATTTTTTTACTAAATGTTACTATACATATTAATTGAGAGTACAGTCTTTCAATGTTATACAACAAAACACTATTATCAAATAAATAAATTAATCACATCAAGACTCAGTACTCTCCTACTTAATTCAAGATTACAGAAAAATTAGTTTAACCTGTATTTTTCCTTCCTAAATTCAAGATATCATCCCAATTAATCAACAATTTTCATCGATTAATTTCTTGTAATTATTTCATTTAATATTAATGCAATTGTTATCCATTTTATAATTGTAACTCCCTATCATAAACAAGATACTCTTTCCTAATTTTATTAACTCTAGTTTTGACTTTAGGTACATATATTAAAATTAAGAAAATCGGATGATTCACTGTTTGAAACAATTTTACTTCTTATTTTTTCTTAAACGTACGAGCATCTTTAACATATATTCGAGAAAAAATAAGAGGCAAAATTATCTCAAACAGTGAGTCATTCGATCTTTTTAATATGTGTGCTAAAAATTAAAACGGGGTAGAAATTATTACACAATGGAAAACTCAATTGTAAAAAAACCCTACAAACGGGCTCGCACATGGCATATTAGTTATATACTTTCCGTTGCCCTCCGGTCAATATAGGCATCGAACCCTTATTATTATCTTAGGGCTTTTTTTACAATTTCTAGCCAATATTTAATGAGTTCAAACCAAGATTTTAAAACCCAGCCCGATAAACTTAGAAACCGGAGATCAGTGGATTTCCAGGTGAGTTTTGGGTAAAAACTCTCTTTTTCAAAACCCGATTGAACCGGGCACGAAGTTCTTTTTTTTAAAAAATCTTACTTCAATTTTCTTCTCTTTCAAATCTTTTAAGCATCATGTTATAAACTTTTGACATCTTAACTCTTTAATTTTTTAATTTTTTATATGTGTATATATTTATTTTATTAATTATTTTATATATTTTTTTAGATTTTAAGTTTATCATTTGAACTGATGGTCTTTCTTTAAGAATCAAGTATTTTTTTTTTTAAATTAAATAAAAAATTTTAATTTTTTAATCCTATTTAGGTGATTTTTAAGTTTTGTGCCACGTTTAAATAGACCCCCACTTCACTACGATTAACCCCTAACCTTTGATCCCTTTTTCTACTCGGGTTAATATTCTGATAAAGATTAAAGAAGTAATTTTTTGTTAACATTTTTCTGTCGGTAACCTCATCTCTTCTCTATCATTGGGTTCTTTTCTGTTTTTCCTTTTGTATTTGCTTTGGTGGTGGATGTCATGTCATATTTATAGGGAATTTTGGGTGGTTTTTTTGTAAGTTAGGTTGCTGAGTGAAGTGAGAAGCATTTTTTTAGGAATTGGGTGATGACTCATGAATGAAGAAGCTTTCTTTTCTTTGGCAAAATGTAGGCAGCATTGGATTTGGATGGTGTAATGTAACACGTAAATGCACACATCAGTCCAGAAAAGGTAGGTGCGAGTGCTAGTGAGATTGAGACCTCTGCTCTACTGCATAAAACGCATTGATATGTTTGTATTTCTTGCTTCAAAGAATTAATTACCAGTTTATCCCCAGACCCAGATGAGCAAAATCAAAATCAAGATTCTTTTCAACAATCAGATTTGAGCTTTTTAAACATTGGGAAAATGGGTTTTCAAAATTGTTAGAGGAGATTGTACCGGCCTTGTCTGCTAAAGATTTGAGCTTTTTGATCCTTTTTTTTTTTTTTTGGGTTTTTAAGTTTTTTAACCGCTGATAAAGCTCATAGCAGGCAGTAGAGTAGGCTGTATAAGAAAGGAAAGGGATGAGGATGAGAATGGAAAGCTTGATGACAAACTAGAGAAGAAAAAAGAAGGGTGTGAAGGGTAATGGTGTAATTACACAAAGAATGGACATGGGTATTTAATAATTTATAAATAAAAATAAATAAAGCATCTCTCTTTCACATGAAGAGAGAGAGAGAGGACTCAGAGGAGCATCATCAAACCACCACCACAATCCAAAGCCTAATAATAATAATAGGTGTACAGTATAACAGCAAATACCAGCATCAACAATAACAGCAGCAACAGCACATGAAAGAGAACAGCATCATCATCCCATCCCATTTACTATATCACCTTGCTTTTTCAGCCCAACCCCATCTTTCACCCTCTATTCTATTTCTTCTCCCTTTCTCTCTCTAAAACCTACAAATCCAACAAAAGAAAAGAGATAAAAAAAATGCACACACCTTTCTCTCTCTACACAGAAATGACAAAGCAAAACAAAGCAAGGAAAGAAAGAAATTCGACACACCCTCTTCAATTCAATGAAACAAACAAGAAGAGTCCACATACACCAAACCACCCATTTCTATCTCTTTCTTTCTCTCCTCAATGGCTCAGCTGGACCAAAATTTATGTATTTGGGAAGAAAAGGAGAAAAGAAAATAATAATTGATAGAAAATAGAAAAAAGGAAAGGGATGACAGACAGACAGACAGATGTAGTTGTTGTTGTAGGAGTAGCAGTAGAGAACGTAGATATCTTCAAATTCATTCATCCAACTAAACCAACCTCAACCTCAACCTCAACCTCAACCTCAACCCAAAAAAGAAAAGTAAAAAACTACTCTCTAGTCTCTCCCATTATATCACTCTTTATCTCATAAAGATGCAAACTTTATCTCCCAGAAATGCCCTTCTGCAACCCCCCAAAAATCCCATCTTCATCACTGTCTCATCTCATCATCTCTCAAACAAGAAAAAAAGAAAAACCAAAAACAAAAACATTATTAATTCTCTCTTTTTCTTTTCCACACCTAACCCAAACCGAATTATGTGGGCTTCTTTGGGTTTTCTTTCTTTGTCTTGGTCAGAGTTTCACAGAGAGAACAGGAAACCGAGAACCTTCCCATTCCCATCCCTACCCCTTTCCTTCTCCCTTTTACTATATCTTACCATTCTCTTTCTTATTAAGAAAGACCTCTCCTTTTACCCTTTCCTTTCTCATTATTTCTTCCCATCTACCCCTCCTCCCTTCTTTACCTCTTTCTTATCGACCTGTGTTGTTGTGGCTTGTTCGTATTCTTTCTATTTCATCTCTTGTCATGAAGAAGGCTAAAGGAGCTGCTACTGCTTCTGCTGCTGCTATGGACTCCTCTCCTCCTTTTGCTTACGAGGATCCAAAGACAAGGTTCAAGCATCAGACCCTTCTCCAGGATTTTGAAGAGCTGTACAAGGTATTAGCTTTTATGGGTTTTTGTTATCTTCTTTAATTACTTTCCTATTCAATTAGATCTGATGCTTTGTGTTAGATTTCCTTTGGTGGGTTTTATGAGTTTTGCTGATTTGAGTTCTTATGTGCCCTTCTTTACTTGCTGTAGGATGAAAAATACGATCTTTTAATATACAAGTTTACTTCTTTTCAATCATGGTTTTGTTTAAGAAGTTCTGATCAGCTTGTTTCACTTTTGCTCGAAATTGGTTGCTGTTACTTTCCAGTTTCATGCTTAGATAAAACTCGCAGGAATGACTAGCAATGTTTTTATGTAAAATTGTAGACTGCTTGATGTCAATTGATGTCTAGGGTTCACCTTACGATGGGCTAGTGGTTTCTCTTGGGTTGTTTTATGCCATTGCAAGGAATCTCAGCAGATCGCTTGACTTGTTATCCAGCAATCTAGGGTTCCTGGTTTATGAGCTCCCAGATGTCATTAGTTTGTTTGCACACATCCTTGGTGTTGGCTCCTATAACCACGTCTATTTGTATGGTTTATTGAGAGCATAGTTTACCCTTATTTCACGTGTTTAGGGTAGAAATATCCGTTATTATGGGTTGCTAATCTTGTCTTCCAAAGTGCACAGGAAAAACACTTTGGCCGATGCTTTGTTTTGTAGTAGTAGTTGCTGGATATATGCTTTTGTGTGTAGGCCTGCGATGTATTTCCTTAGAATTAGATTGATTAATACTTGCCAGCACTTTTTTCAGGAAATAGAAGCCAAGAAAAAGAGATTACAGATGATGAGGAAGAAAAAAATGATGCTATCGGGGGAAGTAAGGTATGTCTTAAATTGAGGTCTAAATCTCTTCTATATACTTGAGTAAACTTCACGTTGAATGTCATCGTAAGTTTATGATTGACCTGTGTTCTTTCATGTAGGTTTTTGAGGGGAAGATACAAGTATTTGACCCAAAACCAGTCTCATAATCCCCTACCACAACGAAACATAGTACTGCCACAAAACGTAGCTAATAGAAGTAAAAATGGCAGAAAGGAGAGGAGTTACAATGGGAATGATGCTAACTTGCGGTGTCCAGTTCCTCGATTTGATTTAAACCAGAAGGGGAAGATTTATATCGAGAAGGAGCTCACTCAGCGAAGCCCTACTCCTGTATTTGATTTGAATCAGAAACAGAAGACTTACATCGGAAAGGAAGCAGCATTGCGTAATTCAGCAACAATTCCTGACTTGAACCACAAGGAGAGGATTTACACTGGAAAGGAAGCCACTGTTCGAAGCAATAGTCCAATCTTTGACTTAAACCAAATTTCGGTAATCAATTAGTCACTCTCATAAACTACAAAGAGTGTTGAAATCAGGCATTTTATTTGTTTATCAAGCTAATATTTTGGCCTCTGTTTGGTACAGAGGGAGGAGGAAGAATTTGAAGCTAACGGCGGGGTGATCAGAATAGACGAGCCCAAGATGATTCCAGTAAGAGTTGGAAGTGATGAGCAACACAATGATATGAAGTTATCAGCTTGCAGAAACGTTGGAAACGCATCGAGCCGAGCTGGGAAGAGGAAGATTACATGGCAAGACCAGGTGGCTTTGAGGGTTTGAGTCTAGCTTCTCCCTTCTAATTAATCAATTGTAAGTGTAGGTTTGATACTTAGCGAGTATGATAAGTATGTCTTGCCTTGCGTTGCCTATCTGTGCCTTGTGATGATTAACTTACATTTTTATTTCTCATTGTAAAGAAGAAAAATAGTTCCTTATATTATAATGATATAGATGGAAATGAGATGCGTAGTTATCTAAAGTCTCCTTGTTATTTCTGTTACTTCTCTTGGCTTGACCTAGTAAACGCGTCTCTTGATTAACTGGAGTAAACTAGGAGCCTGTTTGGAATCTTGCACTGAGTAGGATTTGCATGGTTGTGTGTGGGTTCCGGTGTTTAATTCCTGTCCTGTCTTAGTTTTAGTTGTTGAAACATCAACGTAAGTTAGGAAATACTGGTTCATTCATTGTGGCAGGCTTGGCCGGCAACTGTTTTGGTAGTTTGGCTGTTCAATATTAGGTTGCATGAGTTATATCTAAATGCTAATCTTTGCTGGCACCTCCACTAGTTTGCAAATAGACAAGATCATCTTGGGGTTTGATAGAGTCAAGTCTCTTTTGATGTTGAATGCTTTGGTTGGGAGTAAGTTTTTGATGTGGAAATAAGCAGAAGAGGGCCCTCTGTTTTGTTTTGTCTTTGTGGGTGGAGATTCGGTTCTGTTCTGTTCTTGGGTCAAACCAAGAGCCAACTTTGTAAGTCACGTAGTGCAGGTATGATGTTTTTTTAACTGTTTCTTGTGTAAGGTGGGAAGAATTGCAGTACTAATTATTGTGGGTTTTAGTGGGAATGGAGAATGAACACTAATTTATCAAAAGTTGAGTTTTTTTTCCCTGGTAGTGGAGAACCTTTTTCTACAAAAAATTTACTACCAGAGAGGAACACCAGAAAACAAAGTCAAGCAACCCAGAAATATGGCACTTTCTCCAAAAGCAGACGTGGATAGATGCTTTTCTTGCTGTTGTCTTAGCGTATAGGCAATGCAATTTATGCGTTCGCACCGAGTTAGTCAATCAAAAGGACAAAATGCTCCCGACAGTTAATAGAAAATAAATTACAGAAAAAGAAAAGATATAAGATCAAATGGTTGGACAAAGATTAGTACTAGTGATCATGCTTCATGAAGCTAAGCTAGCTAAGTTCTACTGTATCATACAGATGAGCAAGAATTGTCTGAAAAGTTGAAACATATGTATTGAGTTTAGCAAGTTAAGGTGGGTAAAAACTGCCGAACTGGACCGAGCATCGGGTTCAGGATTCAAACCAGATGGAATCGAATTTTAAAAATTATAAATAGAAATTATTGGGTGTTAGAAATTCATTCTTTGAAAGTTAAAGGGATTAGAATAAGAATTAAAAAAAAGGCCTAGAAATATAAAACTTTAAAATTTTAGGCATGTGATGGTAATTTTAAGAAGTTAGACATGCAAATTAAATGGAGAAAAATTAATTTTTTTTATTTTTTTAATATTAATTAGTATTTCTATAGCCAGGGTAGAAGCTATCAAGTTGCGTTTAGTTAGAGTTTCATTTTGTTCCTTAATATTTTAACATTGTTAGCTGGAACAAACTTATGATTTCAACTGGCCTGGAGTAATCTCCAAAAGGCCGTTCTATATATTCGTTGTTTCATTTTAGGAAGTTCTATCTATATATACTTTCCGACCATCCCTCTAGTTCCGACTACAACTAGAACTAGAGTGTGGGTTTACTTTTCTTGTTCCTTGTTTAGTAAGAGGCAGATTTGCTTGTTTGACCAAAGGTGAAGTGGTCACTAGAGGCCTATCTTGATGCCTATCTGGGGTTGGAAGAGATTGTGAATTGTTCTGCTTCGTGGTAGAAGGTCTCCCTTCAATTTGCAGGTTGGTGGTTTGTGGAGGAAGGAGCTGAAGGTGCGGTGGTTTGCTCATATGGATAGGGTTAGTCTGGGTGGTATATCTCTAGAGTGCAGTGATCTTGCCGGCGACGGGAGGTTAGCAAGTGGTGATCGGGAAGGGGGGGAGATGACATTGAATTGGTAGATCTCTCCGGTTTCGATCCGTAGGCCTCGGTCATGGGAATATCCGGTTGCACCAGCTCTTGGTGGAGATATAGGATTGTAGGTAGGCAGTGCCACTCTGTCGTTTGCCGCCACTCGTTGGCGGTTTTCGACCTCTGTTTTCTCCATTATACCCTTGTAGCCTGAACAGCTGGGGTTAAGGATGGAAGACATTTGTTTGCCGTATCTTCTAGGTTTGTTTAGGACAACTGATCTATCCTTGGACTTCTATCTTTACTTTATTTTTCTTGTACTATGGGTCAATTTAGTTGTGATCTTTGAACCAGTTTAGCCCAATTGAATCACCAATAACTTTTGATCCTAAACTTTATGTCTCCTTTTAACTAATAATTCAATCATTGAATTAAATTATCCTAAATTTGGGTGTAATTTCTTCGTACATGTGACATTTGGACTTTGGGCGAGTTTTAAATTGATTAAAATGGAACTATTATATTCGCTGGTGATCTGATCTGGTCTGATGCCTTGAGCTTCAGCGAATACTTTAACTCTAAATTTCTGAACACCACTCTCTACATCTTCCTGCATTTCTGCTTTAGGAACTGCTCTTACAATTTTACCATGTTCTCAAAAGGATACATACAGGCACTGATTACTCAACTTGTCACTAACCTAAATAAAGTTACAAGGTTCATTTCATGCAAACATTTTAGCATAGGCCTAACAACTCAATCAAGTCTTTCATTAGCTTTGCTAATCCCACCGTAATATCGTTAGTAGCTCCAAAGCCAATCATGTTCATGCCATTACTGTTACCATCCTCCATGTTTTCTTTCTCTGATCAGAACTCCCGGATTTTGCGCCCACACATGAAATGGAAGCAGGAAATATAGAGAAGAGAAGAAGGTTCTGTATGCTTTTCTTTCTGTTGCTTTCTTGGTTTCTGGAAAATGCTTGTGTTTGCTTCTGTTCATCAACAGTAATATCACTACTAGCCAGTAGTACTAATGAGTAGTCCCTTTACATTTCTTTTCGTTCTTTTCGTTGTTTCTTAGCACACCCAATGTTCTGTTTTTTCACTCTAATCTCACACCACAAGCTAACAACACAAACTAATAATTCACCCATGACGCAACCCCATGGTCTCATGGTTGGTGATAATCCAAAAAGCTGTAGAGTGTCTGCTTCGGTAAGTTGTCTGGCTAGTACGGTGATCTTCTTGACTTAAGCCACCTACAAGACGTCGAAGGGTCCCGACATAAAAACTTCGATGCTTAAGTCAATATACATATTATGAGAGATTTGTAAGGGAAAAGGATCTATGGAGTTGGGGTATTTTGTTGGGCAGAGTTTCTTTCTCATTTTCTCTTCTCCTTTTGCCCAGGAGTATTTATAGTTCTCACCATGCAGTGACCCTGGACATGTGTCGTCCGGTCACAAGTGTCTTATTAGACAAACGGGAATTTGACAGTCGTTCCCGTTATATACCCTTTACCCGATAGTTTTTCTTAGTTACGTTAGAGGGAAGATATACTTACCTATTGGGAGCTGTTATATGGCTTTATCTGTTTATGAACAACATATCCGATATATAACATGTTCAGAGTGTGGGACACCGTTGGCTCTTTGTATTATCAGTTGGTTAGTGTAAGTATGGGATTTTACTCTTCTATTTTTTCCTATAACATAACCAGTCATGTTAAAAGAATTTGAATCATTCAATAAAATTGGACGAATGAGATTAAAAATTCAAGTAATTAATGAGTTGACCACTGACCAATAGAGATTTCCTATTAAGCTATGCGGGATTGGTGATGGAGAAGGTGGCACGCCTTACTTCTACTTTCCATAGTTGCTCCTTTATGCATATAAAACGGTCCACGAATATCCCAGCGCATGAGTTAGGCCAATTGGTTTTGATTTCCGGTTTAGAAAATATATGGATAGGAGAATGTTCCGAGGCGATCGCGACTTTTATACTTACGGATATGAATTAATTCAATTATATTTTCCTTTCAAAAAAAGAAGAAGTGAGGTGTAATGTAAATTCTTTTTTTCCCCCACATATGAGACTCATGAGAAACTCAACAAACGAATAGACACAGATTTTAAAAAAAAAACTTTTTTTTAATTATATACATCAATCATATTTTGAAGCGATTCTAAGCAAATGAGCCGAAAGTTCCATTGGTTTAGTATAGAAATTGATGAAGCAGTGAAGGATATGAAGGATTAGTTTATAATTGCTTGATTTAGATTACAAGCATATACTATCTATTTATACACAATGATCTTAGCTAATGTTTACAGCTAATGATCTTGCAGATATTCAGGAGCAATTAGTGGAGATATGTTTGGTGCCATATCTTCCACAATTGCTGCGAGCATGCTTGCTTGACTGTTGTGTTGCTGCATGCGTGATGGACGTCATTGCATGCGTATGTTTGAAGAAGAAGAGTTGCAGATGGGCTTGATGGGCTTGTTGCAGGATGGGCTCAATACTCCCCCGCAAGCTGAGGAAGGGGATGGCACCAGACTCAGTTTGGATCTAAGAAAATTAAACCTTTTTGTTGATAGAGACTTAGTTAATATATCGGCTAGCTGATCGGTTGTGGAGACGTACTGGACACAGAGTTCACCTTTCTTGACAAGATCTCGTACAAAATGAAAGTCTACCTCGATATGTTTAGTACGAGCATGAAAGACCGGGTTGGCTGCCATGTAGGTGGCACCAAGATTGTCGCACTATAGGATGGGAGGTGGTAATTTGGTGTAGCCTAATTCACAGAGGAGATTTCGCAGCCAGACAACATCAGCTGCTCCGTCAGCGAGTGATTTGTATTCAGCTTCTGTGGAACTGCGGGCAACCGTTCTTTGTTTCTTAGCTTGCCAGGTAATGAGGTTGCAACCAAGATAAGTAAGAAACCCCCCAGTTGACTTGCGATCTTGCTGATTACCGGCCCAATCAGCATCTGTGAAAACTTGGACTCGAAGTGGACTAGCAGCTGAGTAGAAGAGACCAAGATTGGTGGTTCCTTGTAGGTATCGAAGAATTCGTTTGACATAGTTCCAATGTAAATCTGATGGCGCATGCATGAATTGACACACTCGGTTGACAGCGTATGTGATATCCGGTCGGGTCATTGTTAAATATAGGAGAGATCCAACAGTAGAACGATAAAGAGTTGGATTGGAGAATTTGGCAGATGTGGTGGATTTAACCAACTCAGAGTCAGAGGCTGATGGTGTGTGGAGCGGCTTACAGTTAGCCATACCGGCCCGAGAGAGAATGCTTGTAGTATATTGTTGTTGAGATAAGAATAGTCCTGCTTTGGATCGTATGACAGAGATACCAAGAAAAAAGCTGAGTGCACCCAGGTCCCGTAGCTTAAAGGCCTTGCCAAGTGTGGAGATGGTCTGTTCTAGGAAACACACATTGTTGCCCGTAATAATGATATCATCAACATAGATAAGAATGTAGACAATTAGGCCACCTTTGTTGAGTATGAAAAGAGATGTGTCAAGAGTAGAGGGAATGAAACCAGTTGATTGGAGGAATTCACTCAAGCGTCGATACCAAGCCCGAGGTGCTTGCTTTAGACCATAGAGAGATTTCTTCAGTAGACAAACATGTGCATCATGATGGGAGTCGTGAAATCCAGTCGGTTGTTCCATGTATACCTGTTCCTGTAACTCACCATGAAGAAAAGCATTGTGTACATCAAGTTGGCGCAAAGGCCAGTTGAGAGAAGTGGCAATACTGAGGATAGTACGAATAGATGGTGGTTTAACAACTGGGCTGAATGTTTCACCATAGTCTAGCCCCTCAATTTGGTGAAATCCTTTTGCGACTAGACGAGCTTTGTAGCGTTCAATGGTACCATCGGACCGTCGTTTGATGCGGAAAACCCATTTATTTCCAATGACATTCATGTGTGGTGTTCTTGGTACGAGAGTCCAAGTGCCAGTGGATAGTAGGGCATTCAACTCCTCTGTCATAGCATTTCTCCATAAGGGATCTTTGTTAGCTTCGGTGAAGCAGGACGGTTCAGATGTGAGAGAGGATTGTGTAGTTGTTGAGTTTGCATATTTTGGATTTGGATGTTTAGTGGGACGTAGGGTCATGTGATGGGTTTTAAGAGTAGTTGTAGGTTCGGCTGGGGATGTAGGTGTTGTGGTGGGATCCGGGTATGGACTAATAGTGCTGCCGGACTGAGTAGACATGCACGGTGCTTGTTGATTTGCTGGCGGTGACGAGCAGGGAGTGGAGGATGGAGTAGACTGAACGACTGAGTGGGTAGTGGACGACTGACCTTGATTTGAATGAGTGATTGGTTGTGGCTCAGATGGAGGATTGATTGTGTTGGATAGTAATGGGTTTGGTAAAAAAGCAGTAGTTTGATTCTTGGATGTAGAGAAGAGAGGGGGGGTTGTTGTGATGAATGGATATGTATTCTCATCGAAGGTGACATGGCGAGCCACATAAATTCTACCAGTGGACTTGTCTAGACATCGATACCCAAGGTGGAGAGGACTGTAACCAAGAAAGACACAGGGGTGAGACCGATAATCAAATTTGTGGGTATTGTATGGTCTGAGATACGGAAAACATAAACAACCAAAGATTTTGAGGAATTTATAATCCGGAATACGGTGAAATAATTTTTGATATGGTGATTGATTTTTGAGGACATGTGTAGGTAGACGATTGATGAGATAAACGGCTGTTTCCATGGCATACACCCAGAATTTTAGGGGAAGATTTGCATTGGCAAGAAGAGAAAGACCAGTGTCAACAATGTGTCTATGCTTGCGTTCAACTTGACCTTGTTGCTCATGTGTGTGGGGGCACATTATACGATGACGAATTCCTAATGAAGAGAAATATTGATTTAGTTTGCGATACTCCCCACCCCAATCGGTTTGGACTGATTTTATTTGTTTTTGAAATTGACGTTCGATAAAGGTTTGAAATGTGTGAAAGGTATTGAATACATCAGATTTTTTTGAGAGGGGATAATACCATGTGAATTTGGAATAATCGTCTACAAAGATGACATAGTATTTATGACCAGTGGGTGACACACATGGAGATGGTCCCCAGACATCAGAGTGAATGAGTTCAAGGGGTGATGACGTTGTGTGACCAGTAAGAGGAAGGTGTTGTCGAGTTAATTTTCCCATGGGACATGAAGGGC
Organism: Viola odorata; assembly: GCA_963691705.1. NCBI lineage: Eukaryota > Viridiplantae > Streptophyta > Magnoliopsida > Malpighiales > Violaceae > Viola > Viola odorata. The sequence goes on along the minus strand of OY829545.1, from coordinate 53,522,306 downwards.
AGAAAAACTTTTGCAATTTATTTGATTTATTGTGCAATACAGGTAGATTAAATTGAGAGATAACATAGGTAAGAACCTTGGAATTGGGATGACCTAGACGATGGTGCCATAATGGAATAGGGACACGTTCTACGGAGTTGAGAGTGGGAGATGATGAAGATGGAAAGGTTTGTGCTTGGAGTGACGGTTTGTTATTTAGTGGGACACTTGATGATGAGTGAAGATGATACAAGCCATGTCTACTCGGTCCGTCCAGCAGCGTAGTCTTGGTTGCTATATCCTTTAGAGAAAAAGAAGTTGAGTCAAAAGTCCAGTAGGCATGGTTATCTTGTGCAAGTTTTTGAACAGAAAGTAATGGTTTATTTAGTGCTGGAACATGAAGAATAGAGGATAATTTAAGAGGTTGGGATGGAGTGGGTAAGAAACCTTTACCGATATGAGCGATTGGAACATGCTTACCATTGCTGAGTTCCAGAGTATCAGATCCGTGATATTCTTGGTATTGAGAGAGTTGTGATAGATTCGGGGTCACATGATGTGAGGCACCTGTATCAGGGTACCAATAGTCGTGGTGTGCAGAAGGAGAGTGCATGACAGAGTTGGCGCGGGGATCAAAGGATCATTGAGGGAATCGTTGATAGCAAGTTGCAGCTAGATGGCCCGCTTTTGAACAGTGTGTGCACCATGGTCGGCCACTTGGAGTGCGTTCTTGTCCATAGTCACTACGACCACCTCGGTTGTTATAGCGGCCACGACCACGGCCACGACCAGGATGACGGCCACCTCGATAGGATGAGGAGGCTGAGTAGTTCGTTGTGCGTTGAGTATTGTTGGCTAGATGAGGGGTGGTTGGTGGAGACATAGGAGTATTTATGGTTGGTTGGGTAGTGTGAGTAGGAGTAGTGATTGGTTTGTTGAGGAATTCCTGGGAGAGACAAAGGCTGATGAGATCATTGAATTTGACAGATTCGACTCGAGCATTGAGTGTGGTGACGAGAGACTTATAATCATCATGTTTGTTGAGTGCTCGAAAGATATGAACATTGAGGTCTGCGGTGGAAATTGGTCGCCCAGCTGCCATTAATTCATCTGCAATGGCCTTAGCTCGGTGAAGAAATACTGAAATTGAATCACTCGAGTCGAACACGAGCTCATGTAGACCTTGATGTAGGGTTGAGATCCGGGTGTTAGAGGGAGATGCGAGTGAGGAGGCTAGCGTCTGCCATATCTGATGTGAGGTTGTAATGCCACTGACTAGGCCCATTGTTTCTTCTGAGAGAGAAGATCGGAGAGTGCTGATGATAAGACTGTCTTGTTGGATCCAGAGCTGATAAGCAGGGTTTGCAGTAGCTGGTTGTGATTCCTCGCCAGCAATGGTAGGAGGTGGACAAGCAACCGTACCATTGATATAACCGAGCAGACCTAACCCGGTGAGATAAGGTTCGACAAGATCTCGCCAGAAGAGATAATTGCGATTTGTCAGTTTGAGAGAGATAAAATGACTCGGATTTGTGATGTTTATGATGGTTGAGGTGTTTGTGGAAGGGGTAGGGTTAGGAGTGGTCATGATGATAGGTAATGGACGGATTTGTTTTGATAAATGGAAAGGATTGAATCAAACCGGATTTTTAGACACTGATTTTGGAAGAATGGACCCTAAATTTGGAAAGAGCACCCTTGAAAATGGTAAGAACCGGTCGGACCAGCTTGAGAACCGGTCGGGAAGATGATGAACCGGTCGGTCAAAGATGTGAACCGGTTTGGTCAAAGTCAGCTTGGATGCAGTCAAAGAAGACACGTGGACCACTGTTTGAATGACACGTGCACCACTGATTGAATGACAAGTGGACCACTGTTTGGATGACACGTGGACCACTGCTTGGATGACACGTGGACCACTGCTTGGATGACACGTGAACCACTGCTTGGATGACACGTGGACCACTGGTTGGATGGCACGTGGACCACTACTTGGATGACACGTGGACACTGGTTGGATGACGCGTGGACCACTGTTTGGATGACACGTGGACCAGTGAGGAAGCGGCACGTGGACAGTAGTGATCTGCCTGCGCGTGAAGAGGGAAAATGTGTGGTGGCGCGTGGAGACGTGAGGAGGCGCGTGCGTGGTCTGAATTGGCTGAAACTTTGCGGGCCGGTGGAATGGACGCCGGGGAATGCAACAAGGTGGCGCGTGTAGTAAGTGGAGCTCCGGAAGGCACTTTAAATGGTTGATTACAGTAGTCTGCAGTTGACTGCTGATGGCGGCGCGTGGAGGTGCGTGCGGCGGTTTTGGGCGGTGAAATTTTCCAGATCCGACGAGGAGACACTGGAGATGCGAACTTGCAGAGAACTCGTTAGAGATATTGCTCCGCTACCATATAGAAATTGATGAAGCAGTGAAGGATATGAAGGATTAGTTTATAATTGCTTGATTTAGATTACAAGCATATACTATCTATTTATACACAATGATCTTAGCTAATGTTTACAGCTAATGATCTTGCAGATATTCAGGAGCAATTAGTGGAGATATGTTTGGTGCCATATCTTCCACAATTGCTGCGAGCATGCTTGCTTGACTGTTGTGTTGCTGCATGCGTGATGGACGTCATTGCATGCGTATGTTTGAAGAAGAAGAGTTGCAGATGGGCTTGATGGGCTTGTTGCAGGATGGGCTCAATATTTAGACATCATAACCATATGATCCGATCCAAATATTTCTTCCACTTCATCCGGTGGGTTAGTTTGGATCATCCATTTTTCAAAATCTTTATTTAACATGATGTCTTTTTCCGATTTGATGTAAACTCTTTTAACCACTCCATTTCTCTCTTTTGTTACTACTATTTCCTTTGACATGTCTTCTATCCTAAACTGACCTTGTGGTCTGAACAGCATCGTTGCTAGCGTCCAGTCCTGCATGCAACAAAAGGAAAAAAAATGATGAAAAAGTAATAGCAGAGAGTAGAGGTTGGGTTCGAATTTCACTTCGGATTGTTCGAAAAATTGTACTATGGTTTACCTCCGTTGAGCTTAGGGGATATAGATAAATTGATGCGAAGATGGGCCCAATACAACTGCCAATTAGAGTGCCGTTGCTGTCGCGTACATACCAGCTATCTAGAGCAGGAGGTCGCGGTCTTTTTGAATGCTTTATTTATTTATTTAATTTCACAACAAAAAGTAATTAAAATAAATTTATCAGCCACACATGCAATAAAGTAAAATTGAAATTTGTATCAAATAAAATAGATTAGAAAAAAAGAAGAGAGAGATTTACCTCTTGATCATAGGCAGTAACGTTAAGAGAAGGTCCAATCATTGCTGCAGCGATAAAAACTCCCACAGAGATCTGTTTTGGAAACAACTCCATGGCTTGAGAGATTGCAAAGCCACCAAAGCTATGCCCAACAAGTATGACTCTTTCATGTGGAAGAAGCGATGCCATGAAATCAACCAACGGTCGAAAATAATCAGAAATTGATCGGACGGTGGTAATCTGTTGTGGGTCAATCCCAGATGCAGCAAGATCAATGGCGGTGACATTGTAGCCAGATGATCTCAGGAGTGGTACAATTTTGTACCATGACCACGCACCATGACACGCGCCATGTACCAGCACAAACTTCTTGCCACTGCTGCTGCTCGGCGACTGATCAGACTTTATCATCTGTAACCAGCCATACGGTTGATCATGATGAGATGATGCATTAACAAATTCTTCTCTACCATTGATTTGGTTAATCATGAGGATAAAGATGAGAAAGGAAATATTGGATAAGGTCTTTCTGCCCACCATGCTTTTCTTCCTAGGCAAATTGAGAGGATAGGAATAGGAGGACTTAACACCTTATCTTATTCAAGTGTTCTCTCCTCTGTTTATAATAAAATAAGGAATGAAAAAAGAAGTAGTTAAGTCGTTAGCTCGAAAAGAAAAAAAGGGCTTGGAGAGTCTACTTGTTATGGGCCTAACACCTAATGCGTTATCCACCCAGTCCTCTCCTCATTGACGCGGCTCTCCATAAGCCTCTCTCTTTGGGTATGGTTAGGATTGTCTCATTGAACTTATCAGTGAGAATTTTATTGGATAAGGTCTCTCTTCTCGCTCAGGTTGTGCTGCCATGGGTAAGAAATACTAATATGCCATGACTCATATAAATAGGTTAGACTTTACACAAGCCCGGTTTATACCGTTCATTAGATAGATTTTTCGACTCAATTTTTTTAAAAGAGATTTTCAGATCAAATTAACAATTGAAAAATAAAATTGATTTAAAAAAAAAAAACCTTTTAAAAATTCATTGTGTTTGTAATTAGCAGTTGGGAATGACCAAGAATGTAAACGCCTTGATCAATTTAATTAGTGGAATGTCACCTATCAATTGTTTGGTGAAATGTCTTCATTGTCATTTATTTGTAAACGTCATGACACTCACGCCAAGCCTTTTATTCAGTACACCTTTGTAATTAAAATTCATACTTACAAAAGGCTTGTTTTGTGGCCGCGCACCCAATGACAGGCAAAAGTTGTTACATCCCATGACACTGATGTATTTTTAATGAATTTTCTTTGAACATATTGTTGAGTGTTGCTTACATCTTTTCCTCCAGGTCATTCTGTCAAGGGAATACTTAAAAATTGGCAGGGAGCAACTGAAGTATGTAGTTATGGAAGCCATGCGAGGTGGTTGGCAGGTGCTGAACTCAATGTTCTTCTGCATGTTGTATCATAATTTCCATGAACTTATTGTGAGCCCATAGATTTCCTCTTACCACATCTGTCCCTTTGGAAAAAAACTTAAAAGTGTTTGTACTGGGTGAGGATTCAGCTGCTGCATCGCTCTACTTGACAAAACCATGAAGCAACACCACAATAATTTGTTTCTATAGTAAATGGTCAAAATACAAGGAAATATGGTGTGGGGGAGCTTTTATGGTTTCATGCATTTTTTTTGTTCAGGTCTCCTCATGTTTCAACTGTAATTTTTGATCTATTGACTGCTCTATCATGTTATAAATGACAGGGACACAGAGCTGAGTTATAAGCTGCCCGAGTTGCAAAATGCTTGGCTGCTCCGGAAGGGCGTGAAAAAGTTAGCGTGGATGACCTGAAAAAAACTGTTAAGTATTTTCTGAAAGCATACTGAATATTAACAAATGGGGAAAAAGCTCTTTAAGTATTCCTGGTAGAAGTACAACTAAAAAGGAAAAGGAACAATGTGTCTTATTCCCGAACGAAAGGAATTCTGTTTTTTTACCTAGACTAGGTTGTTTCAGCATATGAGCCGTGCGGTTGAATCAATTTTTAAGAATTCCTGCCAATCCATGATCAAACGCTGACTTTTGAGCAAACTTTTCTTTTTGGGCCTTTATTGAATAAAAACAGTGAAGTCGCCAATTGAAGTGATCTTTCATGTATCTTGACTATCCTCTCCGCCTCATCTCCGCAAGGCATGTTCACGGTAGGGTGGAAGTTACGTTTTTATCAAATTTTATATCGCATCTAATCGGTTTTAAATTTACATATTTAATTTTATATTCAAATTAAAAAATATATAGGATGGAATATTATTTAAACGAATTGAGCAGTTTAAGGTTTAAAGTACCGTCCCTAAAATAAAATTTTATACCGTATTCAAAATTTAAAATTCTCCCTTTTTTCTATTTTATAGTACATTTATTAAAAATAATTTTTTATTCTATAATAGCAACACACCTCTATATATATGTATTATTTTTTCTACTTCAGAATTGTTGTAATTATTTTATTAATTTTATGATAAATCTTTTTTAATACAATTAATCTAAAATGCACACCTAGTTGGGCAATATATTGTTTTCACCTTTGATACAATCTCTTGAAAATGTCTCCCAAAACATTGTTATGGCCTTATGGGGTAGTTATATAGAACAGCTAATCACTTCGTGGGCTATGCTCCAAATAGAAAAAAAGAAAAAGAAAATCTGAGGTATGTGCTAACCACTGGATTTGACTCCTCTAATTTTTCTTTAAACATGACCAGTTATGTCAGAAAAATCTGAATCGTTCTATAAAATTGGATGAATGAGATTAAAAATTTAAGTCATTAATGAGTTGACCGGTCAATAAAATTCAACAAGTGGTCAACTCATTAATTATTTGAATTTTTAATCTCATTCGTCTAATTTTATAAAACGGTTTAAATTCTACTAACATGACTTATCATACTTTATGCTAACAGTGGAGTATATTACAATAATCAGGTCGGTCTGGCACGTTGATCAAACTTCTCTGGCGTTGTCGCGTAGTTGACTTTTTTCGTTTCTGGGCAGCCAACTAATATGTCTTGACTATTATATACATCTACTCCACCATATACTCTCTTCTTACAATACTACAATCTTGGAATTAATTCCTTCTCCGACCACTATGGAGACGAAAAACTTATTGGATTGCGACTCCTCCTCCTCCTCCTCCTCCTCCTCTAAGAGGAGAAGAATACCGGTAGAAGATGGTAATTCTAACATTTATGATGTGTTCATCATCTTTAGAGGGGAAGACACTCGCACTGATTTTACAAGCCACGTCTGTGCGGCCTTGTCCAGGAAACAAATCAAAGCGTTCATCGACAGCAAAGATCTGAGAACAGGAAATGAAATATCTGGCTCACTCCTCAAAGCAATTGAAGCGTCAAAGCTTTATCTTGTCATCTTCTCCCCCAATTATGGATCTTCAGGGTGGTGCTTGCTAGAACTTGAAAAGATCCTCCTCTGCAGCAAGCAACATAGCAAGATGGTGGTTCCTGTGTTCTACAAGGTCGATCCATCTCATGTAAGAAACCAAACTGGAAGTTGTTGGTCCAGCTCATCCTAGAAGATTGCAGAAAATTGTAGAAAAGGGGTGCACCTTGGTGTTGCACCGAAATGGGAGGAAGAGTGTAGATGTGTGGTGAAAGGCAAAGTTTTTTCTAGAAAAAGAAAAAGAAATGTGAAAGGTGCGTGGACGTGATGGAAAAAGGAAAGAGTGGAAGTAGCCAAAATTGATTTGGCATTAAAGAAGTGTGTGGAAAATTTGGCAGGAGCCAAATTGGAATTGTTGACTTTTACATGCTTCCCTGCCTATAAATAGGCATTAATTGTATCAATTGCAGATAGATTGCAACCGAGAGAGAGCAATTGAGAGAGATTGAGAGGGATACTATTGAGTATCCGTGAGAGAAAAATAGAGAGTATTTTTCTTGTTGTGATTGAGAGAAAAATAAATTAGTGAGGGTATTTATTTTTCTAGATTGTATCTCCTCGATCTAGATGTGAGATTGAGTTGAGAGTGATTGTAAAACTACTAATTTATCATTAGTGGAAGATTGTTCGGATTTGGTCCCGTGGTTTTTCCTCGTTGGAGGTTTTCCACGTAAATTCTGTGTGTTGTTTATTTGCTGTTTTTGATTGTGTTCGATCCTGGGCGGGAAAAAGGAGATTTTTCCCCAACAGAAGTTTCGGAGATGCCTTCGCTAGTAAGCATGAAGGAAAGGAAGAGAAAGAGAAGGTGATTAACTGGAGAGCCGCCTTGAAGGAAGCAGCCGATCTAGTGGGGTTGCATCTAAATGACCACAAGTAACAATCTTTCCATTTCACACTTATTTTAATTCTTCTTTCGTTGATTTTGGAGTAATTAATAACTCCTTCCAGATTTTTGTGTTGAACAGTTTGTGTTAAAAAAGAATCATAAGTTTCAACGAGGTTGATTAGTTAGTCTTTTTTTTTAAAATATGTTTTAATAATTATGTCATAAATATCACCTATTATATATAATATATATATATATATATATATATATATATATAACAAAAATATTAATAAATTAAATTTATAATGTGAAAATAGATACTCCCGAGAAAATATATGTAGGAAATAAATTTATGAAATAAATGTGACAAATTTTGTAAATATATACTTAATTTGTAGTAAATGTACCTATATATAGTTGCATAATTACAATAATAGATTAATATTATGAAATTATACTAAGTTTTATTGCACACATACATTCATAAATTAACTTAAATTTAATAATTACAATAATAGAGTAACATTAAAAAATCATACTAAATTTTACTGCACAAATATATTTATAAATTAACTTAAATTTTCATAATTGTGTAATTAAGGTATATTGTTAATAAAAAATAAAAACTATTAAACATTCATGTTTTAACTATTTTTTAATTAATAAATCTCTTTTAAAATTTCAATGGCAAATTAAGCTTTATAATTCTTATTTGCTTCTACTTCATAGTAGTAGTATAGATTTAATCTAATTGTTCCAACAAATTGACTTGTTAGGCTTGAGTCCGAGTTCATAGATGATATTGTTGCGGCTATTTTGAGGGAATTGAAACAAATGCTGCCTCTATCAAATCGTTCAGAAATTTTGGTGGGAATCAATCAACACATTGAGAAAATTGAATGTTTGTTGCGCAAGAACTCAAAAGTAGTCTATAGCGTTGGAATATGGGGAATGGGTGGAATTGGGAAAACCACCATTGCAAAATCTGTGTTTGGTCGCATTGGTAGACAATTTGATGGATACTGTTTTTTTTTAAGATATCTGAGGGCACGGAAAAGATGCTTTCTGGAGCAAATTTGATTCTGAAGGACTTGAAAGGAAAAAGGTTTTCATTGTTTATGATGGTGTCGATGATTGGATATTCTCAAAGATACCAGAATTAGCAAAACATAATCGTTTTGCGGAGGGAAGCAAAATCCTTGTGACAAGTAGAGACCGGAATGTTTTAAAAAAAATGAAAGTCAATGAGGTGTATGAGGTAGTAGGATTAAACAATGAAGAAGCTCTAAAACTCTTTAGTTTGATGGCTTTCGAGAAAGAATTTCCTTCAATGAGGTGTATGAGGTAGTAGGATTAAAGAATGAAGAAGCTCTAAAACTCTTTAGTTTGATGGCTTTGGAGTTATCTAGTCGAGTGGTGCGTTCTGCACAAGGGAATCCATTGGCTCTTAGAGCTTTAGGTATGCATTTCATCGGTAAAGATTGTTGGCCCAAGGGCAAATTAATCCTGTTTTGATGAATTTAGGACACGCAAATTAATTGATATACTAACGCAATTTTTAAGTTAAAGAATTTGTAGTTTGCGACGAGACAACAAAAGAAGCAACAAATCATTTATCGCAAGCTCAAGATCAAGTGTACATTAGGACAAATATTATGTAAGTATGATTAAACATAACACTTGATTTATGTTCGATATACCTCAAGAAAATGTGTCCAAAGTTTTAAGCGAAAACATGTTTTGAAACACCAAGTTCTTAGAAGAATCGGTGTTCAAAACGCCATAGCGTTTTGACTCTGACAAAACATAACGGCTAGTTTTTCAAATTGTAACGGCTAGTTTTTGCCTCCATCTTCTTTGGACGAGCCTCTAACCTCTTGGGACTATATATACTCATCTTAGATGAGTTTGAATAGTACAAGAAAGCTCTACAAACTTCCAAATACAAACATTCCATTTACAAACTCCAAAATACAACATTCTCTTACGCAAGCTTCTCTTAACGATCTTTAAACATTCTTGCGTCGATTCTTGAGTTATTTTGGCTTTCTTCTTGAGGTAACATTGAGCATTTAATTGGTGTTGATGTGCAATCATATAATTAATTATTTTGTACACCAAGTTACTTGTTGCAATTACATTCATTTAATTGTGAAGGTTTGAAAAGTGTACCTAACATTTTTGGGTTAAGGGTAGTGTTCTCATCCCATTGAAAGAGAACTTAGGTTGTGGTTGAGCCCGGAAAAACCATAGGTTGTAAGGTTGAGAGCTTAACCAAGAAAAGCTCAAAAGGAATAGCAAGGTTTGCATTCAAAAATCCTAAGAGGAGGACTCTTAGGTAGTGGAGTACAATTCGGTTGTGAATTGGAACCACTATACATCTTGTGTTTGCTATTCTTCTCTTATCTTGTGCAGAAATTTTAAAGGCCTATTCAAGCCCCCCCCCCCCCCCCCCCTTTCTAGGCCGGTTATTGATTTATCAATTGGTAGCGGAGCAAGGTCACTTGGCATAAAGTTTAACCACCTCAAGTGAAAGATTCAAATGGATAGAGAAGGATTTCACAACACTCATGAGAGAGGAGCACTCAATCAACCACCTTACTTTGATGGCAACAATTATCTTCATTGGAAGAACAAAATGAAGACTTTCATTACTTCACAAAATTGTGAAATGTGGGATTGCGTTGAGAAAGGTTTTGTGGCTCCAACCGAACCTACCGGAGTAGATGGCACTACAAAGATTCTTGATTTTGCACTTTGGACAAATGCTCAAAAGACAAGAAAAACAAATGAAGCTAAAGCCATGTATGCTCTTCAAATCTCCATCTCTTTTGGTGAATTCAATCGCATTAGCTCATGCAAAACGGCTAAACAAATTTGGGATGCTTTGGAGATGGCACATGAAGGTACAACTCAAATTCGTGATCTCCGTTTGGATCAACTCAAGACCGAGTATGAGATGTTCAAGATGATTCCGGGAGAATCCATTTATAATTTGAGCACTAGATTACAAAATCTATGTAGTGCTATGGATAATCTTGGGATGACACAAAGCGATCAAGAGATGGTGAGGAAACTTCTAAGTATACTTCCAAGTAAATGGGTTGCAATCAAGACCACTATTAAGCAAAAGGAAGTGAAGCCTACATACACTCAACTTGTAAGTTCCCTTACCGCCTTTGAGCATGAGTTGAGTGTGTATAACTTAGAAGAAGGGAATGCAAAGGAAAAGAAGAGCATTGCACTTGCAAGCAAGCTAGTTGATGAAGATGATGAGACACTTACCCTCTTCACAAGAAGACTCCACAAATTATGGAAGAACAAACCGAAAAAGAACAAGTATCAAGGTGAGTCTTCTAACCCTTCTAAATTCAAGTCTAAAACTGATGTTGTTGTGTGTTTTGAGTGTGACAAACCAGGACACATCAAGAGCGAATGTCTTAGACTTGAAAGGAAGAAGAGGTATGAGAGTAAAGGGTCAAAGGACAAGAAGGAGGGAAGGAAGCATCACAAAAAGGCATTCAAAGCCACTTCCTCTTGGAGTGATGAGGAAGAAGAATCAAGTAATGATCCATCGGAGTCCTCATCCGAAGATGAAGTTACAAACTTGTGCTTGATGGCTCAAAGTGATGATGAGGTTAGCTCTTGCAATTCTTCTATTGATGAACGCAATTATGATGAATTGCATGATGTATTTAGTGAACTAGCTACACGCTTTGATAAGGCTACTAAGAAAAATGCTGAGCTTGTCAAAGATTTAGAAACTCTTAAAAATGATATTAGAGAATTAGAAGAGCTAAATACAAATTTGACAAAGGAGAATAAAATGCTTGATATTGCTTATGGTAAGCTTAAAGAGAAAAATTCTTCATGTGATACGCGTGCAAATTCTAGCAAAGAAGTAGATCTTTTAAATGAAAAGATTAAAGTCCTTGAAGCTACTTTAGCTAAATATATTAAAAGCAATCATAGTCACTATATGTGTATGGATGATCAAAAGAGAAATGGTGATATGAGAGGCTTTGGTTTTAATTCTTCCACAAGCATGAATATTGGTAAAACAACTTTTGTCAAAGCTAGTTCTTCAAATAATAATGCTAGTTCATCAAGAGTTAAAAACAAATCCTCACATGCTAAGCCTATTTACAAATGTAGCTATTGCAAGAAATTTGGACACTTATCTTACTTTTGCTACATTCGTAAAGGATTTGTTGGTTGGAAACAAATGTGGGTACCAAAGGGTACATTTGCAAACGAGAAAGGACCCAAACATGTTTGGGTTCCTAAGACTAATTGATTTGTCTTGTAGGAATGCCGGAAACCCAATGAAGGAAAATGGTATTTGGATAGTGGGTGTTCACGGCATATGACGGGTGATAAGTCAAAATTCACCCTTTTGGAGAAGAAAGAAAGAGGAAGCGTGACCTTTGGAGATAACCAAAAACGCAAGGTTTTGGGCATTGGTAAAGTTGGTCACACTCCCTCTATTGAAAATGTGTTGTTTGGGAATGACTTGAAATTTAATCTTTTGAGCATAAGTCAATTATGTGATAAAGATTTGATTGTTATTTTTAAATCTACACATTGTGAAGTTAGAAACATTCACACACACTCACTTGTTTTTATTGGTAATAGAGTAGGGAATATATATATGATTGATTTGAATGATATTCCTAACAATGATCATACTTGTTTAAGTGCTTTAGTAGATAATTCATCAATATGGCATAGAAGACTTGTTCATGTAGGAATGAACCATATTGCAAAGCTATCTAGGAAGGAGCTAGTGCGTGGATTACCTAAATTGAAGTATGAGATGGAAGACTTATGTGATGCATGCCAATATGGAAAGAAAATCAAAAGCTCATTTAAATCCATAAAGACGGTCTCTACTTCAAGGCCACTTCAACTTCTTCACCTTGATTTATTCGGGCCAATGAGAAAGGCTAGCTTGGGTGGTAAGAAGTATTGTTTTATTATTTTGGATGATTATTCTAGATTTACTTGGGTCTTATTCTTAACTCATAAGAATGATGCATGTGACAACTTTAAAAGACTTTGCTATAAGATTCAAAATGAAAAAGGTTTTAAAATTTCCAAAATTAGAAGTGATCATGGTGGTGAATTTGAAAATGGTATGTTTCAAGATTTTTGCAATGAAAATGGTATTGATCATAATTTCTCATGTCCTCGCACTCCTCAACAAAATGGGGTAGTTGAGAGGAAAAATAGAACTTTGCAAGAAGCGGCTTGGACTCTTTTAAATGAACACTCTTTGCCAAAATATTTTTGGGCCGAAGCCGTTAGTACCGCATGCTATGTTTTAAATCGTGTTTTAATTCGTCCATTATTAAATAAAACTTGTTATGAATTATGACATGATAGAAAACCCACCATTGCACACTTTAGAGTCTTTGGTTGTAAATGTTTTATTCTAAACATCAAAGACAATTTGGGAAAATTTGATGCAAAGTCGGATGAAGGTATTTTTCTTGGTTATTCTACTACTAGCAAAGCTTATAGAGTTTATAATAAAAGAACTCTAGTTGTAGAAGAATCTATGCACATTGCATTTGATGAAACTAATCTTTTTGAAAGTGTGAAAAAGATAGCAAGTGTTGATGATGAAGACTTTGGGAGCATTCAAGTTGATCCTTCAACGATGATTCTTGATGACTCAAAGGACGACTCACCATCACAAGAACGTCAAGAAATTCAAGAGGAAAAAGAAGTGGAAGAAGAGGTCCTTGAGGATGAAAATGATGTAGTCAATCATAGTGATCAAGGTCCCTCCCATTCCAAGCCTTGGAAAATCATGGAAGCACATCCACAAGAACAAATTATAGGTAACATAAATAGCAAAGGTATTACCACTCGCTCTTCTCTTAGAAATGTATGTAATCATCAAGCTTTCGTTTCTCAATTTGAGCCTAAAAAGTTTGATGAGGCTTCGCATGATGAAAATTGGATGATTGCCATGCAAGAGGAACTAAATCAATTTGAGCGTAATTGTGTTTGGAAATTAGTTACTAAGCCTAGCAACCACTCTATTATTGGTACCAAGTGGGTTTTTAGAAACAAACTTGATGAGTCGGGAAATGTCGTTAGAAATAAAGCTAGATTGGTGGCCCAAGGGTACAACCAACAAGAAGGTATTGATTTTGATGAGACATTTGCCCCGGTTGCTAGGCTTGAAGCCATTCGTATGTTATTAGCTTTTGCATGTTATAAGAATATGAGTTTATATCAAATGGATGTGAAAAGTGCATTTTTAAATGGTTACATTATGGAAGAAGTGTATGTGAAACAACCTCCCGGTTTTGAAGACCATAAATTTCCTAACCATGTTTTTAAATTGGATAAGGCTTTGTACGGTCTTAAACAAGCTCCTAGAGCTTGGTATGATCGTTTGAGTCAATTTTTATTGAAAAATGATTTTAAAATGGGAAAAATTGATTCTACACTCTTCACTAAACATGATGGTAAACATATGTTAATTGTGCAAATTTATGTTGATGATATTATTTTTGGTGCTACTAATGATTCTTTGTGCAAGGAGTTTGAAAAATGTATGCATAGCGAATTTGAGATAAGCATGATAGGAGAATTGACATGACTTCAAATCCGACAATCTCAAGAGGGAATTTTTATCAACCAAGCTAAGTACATCAAGGATCTCCTCACCAAATATGGATACAATGATATCAAGGAGAGTCCTATTCCCCTTAGTCCTACCACAAATCTCAACAAAGATGAAGATGGTAAGGATGTAGACATTACTCTTTATCGAGGTATGATTGGTAGTCTTTTATATTTAACGGCAAGTAGACCGGATATAATGTTTAGTGTTTGTCTATTTGCTCGTTATCAATCTTGTCCTAAAGAGTCCCATTTATGTGCCTTAAAAAGAATTTTTAGATATTTGAAAGGCACTTCTAAATTAGGACTTTGGTATCCAAAAGGATCTAGCATTGCTCTAGTTGGCTATTCCGATTCTGATTTTGCAGGTTGTAGAATTGATAGGAAAAGCACTAGTGGTACGTGTCAATTCTTAGGACAAGCCTTGGTTTCTTGGTCTAGTAAGAAATAAAATTCAGTTGCAACTTCCACTACGGAAGCTGAATATATTGCATGTGGTTCTTGTGTAGCACAAGTTTTATGGATGAAACAAACCTTAGAAGATTTTGATCTAAAGTTTAGTAATATTCCTATCTATTGTGATAGCACAAGTGCAATAAAATTGACCAAGAATCCTATATGTCACTCACGGACTAAACACATTGATGTTAGACACCATTTTATCCGTGATCATTTGGCCAAAGGGGATATTTCGCTTGAATTTGTTGGTACTAACAGTCAATTTGCAGACATTTTTACTAAGCCTCTTGCAAAGGATCATTTCGTGGAGCTAAGACATGAAATTGGCATTTGTTATCCGGTTTGAATAAACTCTCCATCCGGTACTCCTAAAACTCTACTCTTGATCTCTATCCTATTATGAGTATTTATTGTGATGCAATTGTTCATGTGATTGATGTGATATTTCTTGAATATGAGTCAAATGAATAGGGTATTTTTGAAAGATTCTCGGTTAAAATATCTACAAAAATCTTGACAAATCTCTCTTTTCATCGTTCGCATGCAATGGGCATAAAGGTCAACGACATTGCATCTTATCAAGTTGTCTTTTATAGACCTTAAGCCGCCAATTCTTGTGTATAAATTACTCTACGATTGCACCTCTATAGTATTCCAAAACTCCTAAATCGATAACCTATTCGTTATTTCCTTCGATCCTTCAAAATGTCTTCATTTGAGTTGAGAATGACATTGGCCATTTTGGCGTTGTTGATTTCTCTCATTGTTTTCCCCTTCCTCATCATGAAAAATTTTCCTAAGAATGTTGACATGCGCGTATGCCCTCCTTGTCATTGTCCTCCATGTGATTGCCCTTCACCTTAATGTCACATTTGATCACATTCTTGTATCGTGGAGTCTATCTTTTTATGTTATTTGTTCCTATGCTTTGTATTTGGTTGATTGAATAATTGTTGTATTATTCCTTTATGAAGGAATTTTTATATTTATTTTCTCCATGGTCTAGATATTCTCTATGGTTTATGTAATGTGATATTTTGAGAATAAAATTTCTAATTTTAATTATGCTTGTGTTTATTTAGTCAAATTTATCATGCATCGTTTGAGTTAATTTGATCATTGAGGAAATGGTTTGGAAGTGACTTATTTTGGAAATAAGGATTTGATTAGTTGGATATCGTTTAAAGAAGAAACTTTGAGGTAGTTTTGAAGCTCATCGGAATTAAAGTGAAGCGTTTTTGGACAAGGAATCAGTGGCGTTTTGGTTTAAAACGATTTGATATCAGTAGCAAAACGCTCCCAAAACGCCATAGCGTTTTGCATCTGTTCCCTTAAAATCGTTTTTCTCCTCTTTTTCTTCACTTTCCAGCCATCTCTCTCTCTCTTCAAGCACGACTCTATCCCTCTCTTCCTCTCCCAATTCAATTTCCTCCTTAATCTCACTCAAACCTCATCCAAATCACCCCAAATTTCAACCAAACACTCACCACATCACCATAAACAAAACCCATTAATCAATTTCACTGATTAAACACTCCAATCCACCCAAATCAGTCCCGATTTTTCTCAAAACCCTAACCCCCAAAATTCATTTTTTGCTCCAAATCTTCAATTTCCTTCAAACAAATGTCTGGAGAACCTCGTCCTAAGCGTTCTAAGAACAACAAAGGTGTTCCAAAGCAGCCTACTCGCACTAGTGGGCGCACCTCGACTAAAGGAGCCTCCTCCTCGTCGGCACCCACTCCGGTCATGGATTTTAGCGCAATGGCAGCTCGAGACCCGCTTTTCTACACTCCTCCTCGCTCATATGACCCTCGGTTCTTCACAAGTAAGGAAAACTACAAGCTTTATGATAGTATTTTCTTTAAGAGCAAGGTTATTAAACCTACTGTTGTTGATTTGAGAAATACTATTGCACTTGGTTTGGATAAGTTTCTAGAGATTCAAGGGTGGGAGCATGCTGTTAAATTGCGTAGGAATTATAGTCCAACCCTTGTTAAGATGTTTTATGCCAATCTTCAACAAAAATATTGTAGGGATATTTGGAATGGTCCCTCTTGTGAACCCTCTGCTTGTGAGATAACCTCATCCATCTTAGGAAGAGAGGTTAACGTTACTGTAGAGACAATGTGCGATATTCTTGGAGTTCCTAATGAAGGGTTATGTTCATTCACTAAGAAAGGAACTGTCGAGAATGAATGGTTTAATCCCACTTCACAATGGAATCTTGTATCTCCTGGAACCCTGCCTCTCGGTCCCATTCCTCTAAGGAAACTTGATCCCTTAAGACTTATACTCTTTCATATTGTGTCTAAAGTTATCCTTCCTTGAGCCGGGTGTTTAAGTGAGGTTACCGGGATAGAAGTGTGGGTTATGGCTAACATTTTGCGAGAAGCTCAGCTCAATTGGGTTTTCTTATCCTCAACCATATTGCCAAAAAAAGAGGAAAGAATTGTTCTCTACCTTATGCTCATTTCATTATGTTGATTTTGGAGAGAAATGGCATTTTTATCCCACCTTCCACCGAGTTTTCTAAATCTTTTGCAATGTTCAATAATGATCATATTGGTGCCAACCTACGGATTCATTTGAACAGTCAAGGAAAGCTCACTTATGACTCCTCCAAGAGTGGAGGGAAAGCTTTTGTGGTGGCAAAAGCTTTGGATGATGAAGAAGAAGAAGATGAGGATGTTAATGAAGAGGATGAGTATGATGTTGACCATGATAAGACGGATAACGAGGAGCATGAGGATGAAGCTGAGGATCCCCCATTTGCTCCTATGGACATTGATGTTTTGAGCAATCAGGTTGGTGCTCTTCAGCTCAATGTTCAAGGCATGAACACTCAAATGGGTGAAGGCTTCTCACGAATGGAAGCTGGATTCTCTAGGATGGATGCGGGCTTCAACTCGGTCAATGAGCAAATGTCGCATTTTGGAGCTGAGTTGCATGCCATTCATGAGTTTCAAAGGAAGATGTATGAAGACATGATGAGTCACTTTCCACCTCCACCTCCTCCTCAATGATCATCATTTTTTTTATGCATGCATTTCTTCTTTTTTTCTATCTTTGAACTCTTGATATGTAGTTTTTAACTACTTTAGATTGGTTTATGTTGGATATTTGCTACTTATGTTTGGATGGATAATGGTTTGGATATTTAATTATGAATAATCGTTTATGCATGGATAATTGTTGAAATTCTTCTCCATGTTGTTAATTGTTGATCTTGACTTGGATATCTTCTTGATTTTGATTTGTATATATTGTTGATCTTACATTGGATATAGTTCTGTTTTTGAATGGATTGGCACTATATACTATGCACCCTTTTTGTTGTTGACAAAGGGGGAGAAATCTTAGAGAAATTAAAACTGTTTTTTTTTTTTAGAATAAGGAGTAGTATTAATTGTATTAATTTGATTCTTTGCTTTGCTTCTATGTGCACTAATGCTTTTATGTAGGGGGAGCATTGAGCTCCTAGAATAACATTAGCAAATGTTCAAGGGGGAGCAAAATTTGCAAAGAATAAGGGGGAGTAATGTGTAAAATTTCTCTCCTTCTAATCTTTAAATTAAAATTGCAAGTTCAATTTGTTTTAAATTAATTTGTGGTTGTCATCATCAAAAAGGGGGAGATTGTTGGCCCAAGGGCAAATTAATCCTGTTTTGATGAATTTAGGACACGCAAATTAATTGATATACTAATGCAATTTTTAAGTTAAAGAATTTGTAGTTTGCGACGAGACAACAAAAGAAGCAACAAATCATTTATCGCAAGCTCAAGATCAAGTGTACATTAGGACAAATATTATGTAAGTATGATTAAACATAACACTTGATTTATGTTCGATATACCTCAAGAAAATGTGTCCAAAGTTTTAAGCGAAAACATGTTTTGAAACACCAAGTTCTTAGAAGAATCGGTGTTCAAAACGCCATAGCGTTTTGGGGCCCAAAACGCTATAGCGTTTTGCCTCTGGAGTTAAAAACTCTCAGGAAAAACGCTATAGCGTTATGGTCAAAACACTATAGTGTTTTGACAAAAACGCCATAGCATTTTGACTCTGACAAAACATAACGGCTAGTTTTTCAAATTGTAACGGCTAGTTTTTGCCTCAATCTTCTTTGGACGAGCCTCTAACCTCTTGGGACTATATATACTCATCTTAGATGAGTTTGAATAGTACAAGAAAGCTCTACAAACTTCCAAATACAAACATTCCATTTACAAACTCCAAAATACAACATTCTCTTACGCAAGCTTCTCTTAACGATCTTTAAACATTCTTGCGTCGATTCTTGAGTTATTTTGGCTTTCTTCTTGAGGTAACATTGAGCATTTAATTGGTGTTGATGTGCAATCATATAATTAATTATTTTGTACACCAAGTTACTTGTTGCAATTACATTCATTTAATTGTGAAGGTTTGAAAAGTGTACCTAACACTTTTGGGTTAAGGGTAGTGTTCTCATCCCATTGAAAGAGAACTTAGGTTGTGGTTGAGCCCGGAAAAACCATAGGTTGTAAGGTTGAGAGCTGAACCAAGAAAAGCTCAAAAGGAATAGCAAGGTTTGCATTCAAAAATCCTAAGAGGAGGACTCTTAGGTAGTGCAGTACAATTCGGTTGTGAATTGGAACCACTATACATCTTGTGTTTGCTATTCTTCTCTTATCTTGTGCAGAAATTTTAAAGGTCTATTCAACCCCCCCCCCCCCCCCCCCCCCCCTCTTCTAGGCCGGTTATTGATTTATCAAAGATGACGAAAAATATTGGCACAGTAAATTGGAGAAAATAGAAAGAATCTATAATAAACCAATTTTAGAGCTATTGAAAATTAGTTATGATGGACTACAACTTAATGAAAAAGAGTTATTTCTTGATATTGTTTGTTTCTTCAAAGGCGAGGACAAAGACCATGTTGAGAATTTATTGAATGAGTTCTATCATAGGGTGTACAGCAGTATGACCCATCTCATTGAAAAGTCTCTCATAAGTATTTATTTGAAAGGAAAAATAGAGATACATGACTTAATGCAAGAAATGGGCTTGAAAATGGTAAATGAAGAAGAAAATCATGAAAAATGCAAGAGATTGTGCAATTCAACAGATATCTACCGAGTATTAATTGGAAAAATATTTGTTTTAAAGTCTTATTATTATTTTTTTTTGAAGGAGATGTGCAAACTCATTTTCTTTTTTCCTTTCTTGATTATTAGGGTACTGAAATAATTCAGGGCATAAATTTAAATTTAAGTGAAGGGAAAAATATGAGTGTTGAACTTGATGTTTTTTCCAAAATGGTCAATCTTCGATGGCTCAAAGTTTATGGACGAAATGATGATCAAGATGTGCGCTTTTCTGATACCCAAGGAATGATTGACTTTCAGTGGCTGATGAGAGTATTTAAAAGGAATCAAGAAGTATCCCTTCCTCGTCTAAGATATCTTTGCTGGGAAGAATTTCCACTGAAATCTTTACCATCGATATTTAACGCACAAAATCTTGTTAAACTTAGTCTACCAGGAAGTAAGGTTGGACAACTATGGACAGGAATACAGGTACATATTTCTATGTCACTACTAGTAATTACTACTCCCTTTGTTCCATATTATAAACTATGATGAGCTTGTAAGGTCAAATGACTATGTGAACTTTTGGTGGCCTGGCAGGACGTTGTGAATTTAAGGTGGATGGACATTTCTGGATCAAGATATTTGACAGAAATACCAGATATGTCAAAGGCTAAAAACATTGAGCACATGATTCTTGACAGATGCTGCAGTTTAACAAGGCTTAACCCATCTGTTCAGCATCTTAGCAAGTTGGAAGTACTCAATCTCTCTTACTGTTCCAACCTGAGTGAGATTCCAAGTAAGCTGGAATCCAAAGTACTCGAGAAATTCGAGCTACGGAGTTGCAACAAAATTAGAAAATTCCCGGAGATATGTGGTGATGAGTTGCGGTGGTT
Source organism: Viola odorata (assembly GCA_963691705.1). NCBI lineage: Eukaryota > Viridiplantae > Streptophyta > Magnoliopsida > Malpighiales > Violaceae > Viola > Viola odorata. The sequence goes on along the minus strand of OY829545.1, from coordinate 53,501,687 downwards.
GTCTTTAACTACGTCTAAGACAGAAGAATTTCTTGATTTACTCAAATTTGTAAATCTTAGAATTCTTTGTCTACTTGATTGCCTAAATATAACTAAATTTTCAAAAATCCCGAACAACCTAAAATCTCTGTACTTTTCTGGTATAGGCATCGAAGAGGTTCCCTCATCACTACTAGAGTCTCTCACTAAACTCGAGCGTTTGTGGTTGAGGGACAACAAAAAATTGACGAGTATATCAAGCAGCATCTCCAAATTGGAATCTCTAAGGGAACTTCTTATATACAGGTGCGGTCTTCTTAGTTATATTCCAGAACTTCCACCGTCTTTACAACTTCTAGACGTTCAACATTGTCCTTCATTGGAAAAAATATCCGTACCAATCATCAACAACTGTAGCCAGTTGACTATAGTAAGTTGTCCTAAATTGGTCGACGAGTCACGTAGTGATATCAGGAAACATTTCTTCTCCTATCACTTTTTCATTTGGTAATAATAAATTATAAAAAGTGGCATTTTTTATAGTTTTGCTAAATGAATTTTTTTAGAGTAAAAGAATCCTTAAAGAAACTACTTCTTACTGTGATTAATTGTTCTGTCACTGACACAGTTGGCCAAGGGCATGACAACTCGTATTGAAGGGAGTGAGATTCCAGAAGAGTTCCTTCCTCCCGAAACAACAAAGGCTGTGTGTGTGGGATCCTCAGTAACCCTTCAATTATCTTTAGAACTTAATGGTAATTATTCCTTCACATCATTTGCTGTTTGGGCTGCGGTGGAATTCGAAACAACAAACTTGTTCAGACCGTCTCGGCCGCCTCTCAGCCTTAAATTCAGAATCCTTGTCCAGTCACAACTCGGCAACGGCGACGGCGACGACCTGGCTGTACAAATGGAAACCCCTCTTCTGGACGAATTGCGTCCATATTTGTTGAGACCATCACATCAACTTGTGCTGCGCTCCTTTTCTCTTGACTCTTACACGTGTGAACAAATCCGTGAAATACTTTCTGGTAAATATGGTGCCAACACCAAGATTTCATTTCAATGCCTCCCTTCACATCCTAGTTATGTGGTAACAAAGTGTGGGATTTATGTCTCACCTTCTAATAAAAACTAATGTAACAGTCCAGCGGAGGAGAATACTGTATATTCTCAAAAAAAGAGAAGGTTTTAATTTTTTTTATTTTTTCTATCCTAGTTGGAGGTATGAAAATTGTCATCTGTAAACAATAATGTGTCGAATTACTTAAATATTCATTTATCTTAATTTTTACCATTGTTGATACAGGATTGTCCTTGTTGGCTAATTCCTCACTTCTATTGAAATTCTGGGTTTATGTTTTCGAAACGGCAGTCTATTTTATCAATAGTCTTCCTACACCGGTTCTCCCTAATCTCACCCCTTTCCAAAAGTTGTAATCGCGTGAATATTGTCCATTTTAGCCTTTGTGCGTGTATGTGCAAATTGAATTTGGATTTGTTTGATTTTTAGGATATAGACATGTCGCTGGAGGTATTCAGCATTCTCATCAAGAACGTTATCCATATGAAGAATGCCAACTTCATGGCATCATCGAGGCTTCTGAGTTTGACTATCCTCTCTATGAACAAGGTGGACTTCATCTAGATGTCATTCCTGCACAAAGGCTCCTCCTTTCCCCAGAGCAATGGATATCAATAGATACCATCCTTAACAATGTGGAAGTGTTTTGAGTCTGGTTCATTGGGATTGGAGCTAAAAATCAGGCTAAAATGGACAATATTCACGCGATTACAAGGTCATGGTAGTTTATTCATTATTATTTTTTAAACCTAAACCACAAATAATTACTCCTAATTATTATGTACAGGTTGAAGTTGAACAAGGAAAAGGATTCCGTGGAATATGGATAAGGATAAGAACTCATTAAGGTGTGTGATTGGGAAAGTTGAAGAGCAATGGCATGGTGAGTTATTTCCCGGTCTGCCATCGATGTTTTAAATTATCCGTAAAATATGAACATTCTCGTCAATAATTATTATAAGAATACATATAGATGTAGACTCTGTAAACAATTTCATGTTATAAATTATTCACCGTAACATAAAAAACACATGATCTGTTTGCTAGGTACATCCTACTAACTGCATTTTTAACATTTGCAAATTGTCTATTCTGAACAGCAACAACATGACTAGACTATAGTAGCCCTCATTCCAGTCAGGAGATGAGAAATAACAATCAACTTAAAAGGTTGCAAAGAATCAAAGCTTATTTCTTACCCTGTAGAAACGCATTCGAGGAGAGAAAACAACAGTCATAATAGTTCTGGGACCGTCACTGCACTTCTGGTTCAACTTCATGTCAAAACTCTTGCCAAAGCGTGATCTAATCACTACGGTCAAGAAAATTCTCACCAAATCATAAGGCTCTGAAAAAGGCTTTGCAATAGTCTGAAGAAAAGATAGCATGAACCGTGAGAAAAGTAGTGGACATTAAATTACTCCTATTTTTCAGGATTCATAAATACTGTTTGTTTTGTATACATTACAAAACTCACAGCCTCACATCTGCCACAATTCTGTGACCATTTCACAATGTAAGTAGACAATTGGAGGAATAGCCAATCTAACTGAAAGTGCACAGCATAAAACCAAAACTAATGGTGCTGAGCATAATTCATCTCAATCCTAGATCTCATGTTCCATAGTAAGAACAACTGACCATCATACATAAAGAAATATGCTTCACAAAATTCATTATTTGACACCAAAAACATAGGAAATTCAATTTAAAAAACAGTACGCTTTCACAAAATACAAAGTCAGGCAACTAGAACAAACAGAACCCACCTCAGCCTTTACTTACATGTTACTTAATTCTACAAAAATTTTTGAGAAATTAATGATTCTGGTGAACAAAATGTGTCCAATAACTTCCATACATACCCAACAGGACACCTCCTAATTCCATTTTAAAATAGATCGATTACATTGCAATCCCATGGATAATCAAGAGCCATGATTTCCAAAACAAAATGTGTATAAAAACAACAATTTCTCTAATGAATGAGCAATAAGATTCAGACCAACATCGCCTTTCAAATGAAATTCATGACCGATTTCTAAAGAGAAAAACCTTTTTTTCCCTATAAAATCATCAGAAACAACGCTGTGAAAGGTCAGCAGCAGTGTAAATGAGGGCGGAGGTGACACTTTTTGTTAGAATCGGCCTTGCTTTTAGCATCCCCAAGTACCATGTAACAAACCCAATCTTACCAAACGACGCTGTCGTCGTTGCAGCTGATGAAGAAGAAGACGAAGAGGAGGAAGAAGACGAAGATAAAGGGTTAGTGAAACGAGGAGGGGGAGCGAGGTCATTGCATTCCCGTGATCTCTTGAAGAAATTGGAGAACCCAATTTGGGGGTTAGGTTTTGAATTGGGGATATCGGATTTCTGTAAAATTTGGGTGTTTTTTTGAATGAAATTGGTTGAGTTTTGTTTAGAGAACGATTAGGAGTTAAAGTTTCAAATTTTGGAGGGATTCGGAGGTGATTAAAGTGGTTTAATGGAGGAAATTGGGTTGAGTAGGGATGGTAATTGGACGGGTATGAAACGGGTAAGTATTATTTATATTTGCACCTATAAATTTACGGATAATTTATATCCGTATCCGTATTCATATGAAGTGGATAAGAAAAGAACAATTATATCCGCGAATATCTCCAAATTTAATTAAATTAATATAAAAAAATTAATTATAAAAAAATCAATTGACAATCTTTCAATCACACGATTTTTTCTACCATGTGTTCAACCTAGTAACCACTTTCTATCCATTTTCCCTAGTAAATTAAATTAAATTTTAGTAATTAAATAATTTATATACTAATGAGATTTAATTAATATGTAATTATTGTCTATTCATATCAGTGTTATCAGAACTGGACCGGACAACAAACCGTTTTTGAAAATTTGGTGGTTCAATCGGGTTAAACCGAGTTCGTCCGGATTGTAGATGTTGGTCCGTCCAGAACCGTTCATACATTAAACCGGTCAATCTTAGACGATAAAATCGGATTAAACCGGATTGAACCGGCTGGTTTTTTTATTCTAGCATTTTATAATATATCATGTAGATAAAAGTTGAAAATAAAGAAATTATCCAACACTCAAATGAAATGATATTAAAACTTCAAACACACTTAAATATCCAAATTATAAAATAAAGAAACACTTAAAGAATACTATTTAAAACGATTGATTTATTATAAAAATTGAGCTCTTAAAATTATTAATAGGTCGATTAATTGGGTTGACCGCTTCATAATTTTCAAACTAATAAAGTGGTTAAATTTAAAGGACGATGATAACAATTAATTAATTAATTAATTCTAAAAAAGAAAAATGTCGTAACTGTTAACCCAAAAAGAAAAATGCATATTTTGCAGGAGTATGCACTAACTAAGATAGAATTATACACTAAGTCCTCTCTCTCTCTTGAGCTCGGCTCTGTAAGAGCCCGATGGAGGAGGAGTCGCCGCCACTGATATTTTCTCCTCAACAATTTCTGCCTTAGGCTCGGCCGGTACATGAGCAGATGCCATCGTTGTCGTCGGCGTCTCGGTTTCAACCATCTTCCCTTTTGCTCCGACATAGCTACAGTATCATTTTGTCCAGTTTTATTAAGCCCATTAAGCAGCAAGCCCAGCAGTGAACCTTCTTCCTCGTGCATCAGTGTGAGACCCTCAGCAGCAAAACCATCAGTCAAGAAAGCCAACGCATGCCATGACGTTCCTTCTGCACCTACGTATGCAGTGACGATTGTCACTTGACTAAATCACACTCCATTTGTGTATAAATAGAGGGATGTACTCTGTTATGAAATCATGTTGTTGAATATTATATGGGCCATATTAATTGAGCCATCATCAGAAGCCCATCACCTCAAGCATCAACACACATGCACACAACCTTTCAAGGTTGGCAAGGTTGGCACCACCTCATGCACCACCTTGTAAAGAAGCTTTCAACACATGGACTCACCACTTTACACCTTGTAAAGAGGCACTACCACCTCCACCATGTTAGCACATAAGAGTTGTAAAGGTTGGCACCTATGTAGTATAAATAGGGGTTGTATGTTTTGTACAATAACTCATCTAAGCATTCACCAATGTAGTCTTTTATGCTTGGCTCTCAAGCCAAGCTTTCCTCCTCCTTATCTTTCCTATTCTCTTGTAATTTCCTATTCACTTATTCAATAAAATAAACAGTTTTTAACATGGTAGCGGAGCCTAGACTCCCGAATCCATTTTCAATTTTTTCGCTCCGGCGAACCTCATTTTCAGTCTTCCGCTGTAAAACTCCAAAATCCAAACTCCCTCTTACACCTATTCAACTTTGGATGACCCGGTTCAATCCTCTGATCCTTTCGGTTCTTGTGCGGTTTCGTCCGCTTTATGCACACTTTTATGTGTGATTTCTCCGGTTCTTCAGCGGTTTCATCCGTATATGCCACTTTCATGTGTGCATCTTGCCGGTTCTTCTAACGGTTTCGTCCATTTTATATGCCACTTTTATGTGAGCATCTTTCCAATTTTTCAGAGGGTTCATCCGTTGTCTCCATTATATTCCGCTTTGTAAACTCAAGTTGTCATCAATATGACATCTTGAGTTTAAGGGGGGATGTTGAATATTATATGGCCATATTAATTGAGCCATCATCAGAAGCCCATCACCTCAAGCATCAACACACATGCACACAACCTTTCAAGGTTGGCAAGGTTGGCACCACCTCATGCACCACCTTGTAAAGAAGCTTTCAACACATGGACTCACCACTTTACACCTTGTAAAGAGGCACTACCACCTCCACCATGTTAGCACATAAGAGTTGTAAAGGTTGGCACCTATGTAGTATAAATAGGGGTTGTATGTTTTGTACAATAACTCATCTAAGCATTCACCAATGTAGTCTTTTATGCTTGGCTCTCAAGCCAAGCTTTCCTCCTCCTTATCTTTCCTATTCTCTTGTAATTTCCTATTCACTTATTCAATAAAATAAACACAAGCCAAGCTTTCCTCCTCCTTATCTTTCCTATTCTCTTGTAATTTCCTATTCACTTATTCAATAAAATAAACAGTTTTTAACACATGTAAATAAATATCAAATTCTCATTCTCTATATGTTAGCGGAGCCTCTCTCTCACGAGCTCCGATCCTCAATTCCAAATTCTATCAAAATAAATAAATAAATAAATAAACTCACTGCCACCGCTACCTCCGCCGGCTCCATCTCTCGGCCATCATCAACGCCGCTGCCACCATCGCCGGAAATCGCCCCCGCCGCTGCCCCGTTGCCGGCTATCGTCATCTCCAACTCTTACTCTCTAAAGAAGCAGAAGAAGAAGCAAAAAAAAAAGAGAGGAAGAAAATATGTTTTTTTAAAAGGGCGTATCTTGCTCTGTTTTTGAAGAAGGAAAGAGCGTGTCTTGCTCTTCCTTTTCTTATCCAATTTTATATTTTAGTTTTTTTTTATTATTTGTCATCAGCGCCAAGTGGCGGGACAAGATTCGTTGACCTCTACCACGTGTCAACCAGTCACCACTCATTTTCCGCCAAGTGTCAGCCTCACTGCCATCTTTGACGCCACGTGTTATCTTTCTGTTCGTCCACGTGTCATCTTGACAATTCAACCGTTGACTTTGATCGAACCGGTTCAACCGTTTGACCAATCGGTTCACCATCATCTAGACCGGTTTTGTTGAAAGTTCGGCCGGTTCCCACCATTTTCAGGTGTGCTTTTTCCAATTTTGAGGTCCGTTTCTCCAAATTCCATCTCTAAATTTCCGGTTTGATCGATTACTTGTGTTCTACATAGCTATATCAGCCCAACTCCTATTAACATGACTAGTCCGGCAACCACCCCCTCTAGCACCACGTCATCCGTCATACACATCACCAATCCCACCCATTTTATTTCTCTGAAATTGACAAACCGGAATTATCTTTTCTGGAGAGATCTTGTTGAACCCTATCTCACTGGGTTAGGTCTGCTCGGCTACATCAATGGTACAGTCCCCTGTCCACCTTCTCATATTTCTGACAAAGATTCGCAACAAATTGCAAATCCTGCTCATCAACAATGGATCCAACAAGATAGTCTTATCGTCAGCACTCTTCGATCTTCTCTCTCAAAAGAAACCATGGGACTTGTCAGTGGTCTGAAAAAGTCACATCAGATTTGGAAGACCCTCGCATCCTCTCTCGCATCTCCCTCCAACACCAGGATATCCACCCTACATCAAGGTCTGAATGACCTCTCATTCGACTCAAGTGAATCGATCTCCATATTTCTACACCGAGCAAAGGCCTTTGCAGATGAATTAATGGCAGCTGGACGACCACTCTCCTCCACAGATCTTAATGTTCACATCTTTCGAGCACTCAACAAACATGATGATTATAAGTCTCTAGTCACCACGCTCAATGCTCGCGTCGAACCTGTCCAATTCAATGATCTTATCAGCCTTTATCTATCCCAGGAATTTCTCAACAAATCTATCACCACTCCAACTCCGTCCACAATCGTCGGCCCTTCTATGTCTCCACCAACCACTACTCATGTTGCCAACAATGTTCAGCGTACCATAAATTATTCTTATCCCACACATTATGATCGTGGTGGCCGTACTGGTGGTCGTGGCCGTACCCGAGGTCGTTATGGCAATCGAGGTGGTCGCAGTGACTTTGGTCGACCTTGGTGCACATATTGTTCAAAAGTAGGCCATCTGGCTGCTAATTGCTATCACCGGTTTCCTCCCCAGCGCTTTTCTGGCCCCCGCGCCAACTCTGTCACGCACTCTCCTCCTGCCAATCACTACTGGTACCCAGATACAGGTGCCTCACATCACGTTACCCCTGATCTATCACAACTCTCTCAATATCAAGAATATCACGGATCTGACTCTCTAGAACTCAACAATGGTAAGCGTGTTCCAATCGCTCATATCGGTAAAGGTTTCTTACCAACTCCCTCTAAACTTCTCAAATTATCCTCTATTCTTCATGTTCCATCACTAAATAAACCTTTACTTTCCGTACAAAAACTTGCACAAGATAATCATGCCTACTAGACTTTTGACTCTAATTCTTTTTCTTTGAAGGATATGGCAACCAAGACCACACTGTTGGACGGACCGAGTAGACATGACCTGTACCATCTTCAATCCTCATTCCGTGTCCCACTCAATAAAAATTCCTCCATCACAGCGAAAACTTTTTCATCTTCCTCATCTCCCACTATCAACTCCTTAGAACGTGTCTCTATTCCCCTATGGCACCACCGTCTAGGCCATCCAAATTCTAAAGTTCTTACATATGTAATCTCTCAATTTAATCTACCTGTATTGCAAAATAAATCAAGTCAAAAGTTTTTCTGCCCCTCCTGTCCAATGGGAAAACTATCTCGCCAACACCTTCCTCTCACTAGTCACACAACGTCTTCTCTTCTTGAACTCATTCACTCTGATGTCTGGGGACCATCTCCCTGTGTGTCAACCGTTGGTCATAAATGCTATGTCATCTTTATCGATGATTATTCCAAATTTACATGGTATTATCCCCTCACCAAAAAATTTGATGTATTTCCTACTTTTCAAACCTTTCAAACCTTTGTCGAACGTCAGTTTCAAAAACAAATCAAATCAGTCCAAACCGATTGGGGTGGGGAGTATCGTCAACTAAATCAATATTTCTCTTCCTTAGGCATTCGTCATCGTATAATGTGTCCCCATACTCATGAGCAACAAGGTCAAGTTGAACGTAAGCATAGACACATTGTTGATACTGTCTTTCACTTCTTGCCAATGGCAACCTTCCTCTAAAATTCTGGGTCTATGCCATGGAAACAACTGTTTATCTCATCAATCGTCTCCCAACACCTGTTGTCAAAAATCAATCTCCCTATCAAAAACTATTTCAGCAAATTCCAGATTATAAAATCCTCAAAATCTTTGGGTGTCTATGCTTCCCGTATCTTAGACCATATAATACCCATAAATTTGATTATCGGTCCAAATCTTGTGTCTTTCTAGGCTACAGTCCTCTCCACCTTGGGTATCGATGTCTAGACAAATCCACTGACAGAATCTATATGGCTCGTCATGTCACCTTTGATGAAAATACATATCCTTTTACACAGACAGATCTCTCGCTCTCCTCTTTATCCAAAAATCACACTACTACCCTTGTACCAAACCTACTACTCTCTCCCACAATCATTCCGTTCACCCCGCAAAATCAACTCACCCATTCCATTCTACCAAATCAAGGGCAGTCATCCACTACTCACTCGGTCAATCAGCCCACTTCATCGTCCACTCCATGTTTGACCTCTCCCGAATGTCAACCTACGCCATGTCTCTCTACTCCGTCTGGCAGCACTCTTGGTCCATACCCCGATCCTGCCCCTACACCCACAAACCCAGCAGAACCTACAACCCCCCTTAAAACACATCCCATGACACTCCGTCCCACTAAACATCCCAATCCCAAATATGCAAACTCAACCACTACACAACCTTCTCTCACTACATTTGAACCTTCCTGTTTCACTGAGGCCAACAAAGATCCCTTATGGAGACAAGCCATGATAGAGGAATTGAATGCTTTACTATCCACTGGCACTTGGACTCTCATACCAAGAGAACCACACATGAATGTCATTGGTAATAAATGGGTGTTTCGCATCAAACGACGGTCCGACGGTACCATTGATCGCTACAAAGCCCGCCTCGTGGCCAAAGGATTCCACCAAATTGAGGGCCTCAACTATGGTGACACATTCAACCCAGTTGTCAAACCACCCACTATCCGCACTATCCTGAGTATTGCCACTTCCCTTAATTGGCCTTTGCGCCAACTTGATGTCCACAATGCTTTTCTACATGGTGAGTTACAGGAACAGGTGTATATGGAGCAACCAACTGGATTTTATGACTCTCATCATGCCTCACATGTCTGTCTCCTGAAGAAGTCTCTCTATGGTCTCAAGCAAGCACCTCGGGCCTAGTATCACCGTTTAAGTGCTTTCCTCCAATCTACTGGTTTCATTCCCTCTACTCTTGACATATATCTCTTCATACTTAACAAAGAGGGCCTCATTATCTATATTCTTATTTATGTTGACATCATTATCACTGGCAATGATCTGTGTTTCCTAGAACAGACCATTTCTACACTCGGCACCGCCTTTAAGATATGGGACTTGGGTGCACTCAGCTTCTTTCTTGGCATCTCTGTCGTACGATCCAAGACCGGACTCTTCTTAACTCAACAACAATATGCTACAAACATTATCTCTCGAGCCGGCATGACCAATTGTAAGCCACTCCACACTCCATCAGCCTCTGACTCTGATTTGGTTAAATCAACCACAAGTGGCAGCTTCTACAATCCAACTTTGTATCGTTCTATTGTTGGCTCTCTCCTCTATTTAACCATGACCCGACCAGATATCACCTATGTTGTCAACCGAGTGTGTCAGTTCATGCATGCACCGTCTAATTTACACCGGACCTATGTCAAACGCATTCTTCGATACATACAAAGCACCTCCAATTATGCCTTTTTTACTTCGTTGCTAGTCCACTTTGAGTTCAGGTTTTCACAGACGCTGATTGGGCTGGCAATCAACACGATCGCAAGTTGACTGGGGGATTTCTCACTCACCTCGGTTGCAACCTGATTACCTGGCAGGCTAAGAAGTAGAGAACGGTTGCTCGTAGTTCCACTGAAGCTGAATATAAACACTTGCTGATGGAGCAGCCGATGTTGTCTGGCTACGAAATCTTTTATGTGAATTGGGTTACAACAAGTTACCGCCCCCCATCCTATGGTGTGACAACCTTGGTGCCACCTACATGGCAGCCAATCCAGTATTTCACGCTCGCACAAAAAACGTTGAAGTCGACTTTCACTTTGTCCGGGATCTTGTCAAGAAAGGTGATCTCAATGTTCAGTACGTCTCCACCACTGATCAACTTGCGAATATATTGACTAAATCCCTATCCGCCAAAAGGTTTCAGTTTCTTCGTTCCAAACTCAGTCTGGGATCACCCCCATCCTCAGTTTGTGGGGGAGTATTAAGCCCACTAAGCAACAAGCCCAGCAGTGAACCTTCTTCCTCGTGCATCAGTGTGAAACCCTCAGCAGTAAAACCATCAGTCAAGAAAGCCAACGCATGCCATGGCGTTCCTTCTGCACCTACGCATGCAGTGACGATTGTCACTTGACTAAATCACACTCCATTTGTGTATAAATAGAGGGATGCACTCTGTTATGAAATCATGTAAATAAATGTCAAATTCTCATTCTCTATAAGTTTCAAAGAAATTATGGAATCTAGTTGGCAGAGGTCCAATTTCAACATCTCCTTATGAGATTGATCAGCCTTGGTAGCAGAGGTCCTCCTCATCATCCTGTTGGCTTTCGGTAAGTTTTTCTCCTATTTAATTTTCTGTTTTGATTTTTGATTTTTGAGTTATTTGAAAGTCTTCATTTGGTACTGTTTGGAATCTTCTCCAAATCCATACTCTGATATGCCTTTTGACTATGCCTTGCAAATCTTTACTTAAATTTTCACTTTACAGCTCCTAGTCTCACTAAAACGCAAAAGCGTGCTTCCTTTCAAACAAAATCATCAAGCGTGCTAGCACTCCCTCCTAAGATCATATTTATTTAATCCTTAAAAAAAAACCGTTGTGTTGATTCCGTGGTTGTTGATTTTCGTTTTTTATTTTATTGTTTTTTATTTTTTTTTATTTTTTTACATTATATTTTTTTTTATTTTTTTTTTCGCTACTTCTGGAAGAGGATAGATTTTTATGTAGGATTGTCCTTGGTGAGGATGGGTAGGTTGGGTCTCCTGAATGGGGAGGAGTCGGAGAGGGGTGTCACATGCAAAATTAATTACTAGCTCGGCGGCTGTTGCTGAGCAACCCCGCCCAGAGCCATGAGTGTCTTATTTTGGAACTGCCGGGGGCTTGGGAACCCTCAGGCAGGGGCAAACTTCTCAAAGCTACTAGGATTAGAGTTCCTTACTTTAGTTTTCCTGTCTGAAACAAAATTGTTCGAAAGTGAGTTTCGAAATTTCAATAATAAATGGTCGTTTCCTTATGTGCTTGCGGTTGACTATGAGGGTGATAATAGGAGAGGTGGATTGGCTTTGATGTGTAGAAATGATATTTCTATTAATGTGTTACATTGTGATGCCTATTGTATTGACGTTGAATTATTGAACGATTTGTCTAATAGCCCCCCTTGGAGATTTACGGGCATTTATAGATGGCCCCGCACTACGGATAAACACAGAACATGGGATATGCTTAGATGAATAAAAAACAAGAGCTCTCTTCCGTGGCTCTGCATTGGGGACTTTAATGAGGTGATGTGGGGTCATGAGAAACTGGGTGGTTTAGATAAAAATTTCAATGAGATGGATGCTTTCCGGTGCACTCTTGACGACTGTAATCTTATCGATCTAGGGTTCTTGGGATCCAAGTTTACCTGGTGTAACAATCAACGGGGCAATGACACTATTATGGAAAGACTTGCTAGAGGGACGACAAATGAACAGTGGAGGAGCTGCTTCCCTGAAGCTGCAGTCAAACATCTCCCCCGCTTCGGATCAAACCATTGCCTCATCCTAATTACGTTGACCACTGAGGTTGAAAGGATCCCGAGGGGCAAAGTGTTTCGTTTTGAGGTGGCGTGGCTAAGGGAGGAGTCGTGTTTTGATTTCGTTAAAGAGATGTGAAGTGGGACAGAGTTTTAGGGGACTAGAAATTCGATTGACCAGCAATTAAAGCTCTGTGGGTCGAAGCTTTCTAGGTGGAGCAAGGAGGTCTTTGGAAATGTCCACAGATCAATTGTAAAGAAAAGGGATCAGTTGGGGAGGCTGCAAAACCTACAAGTATCGGTTTCCACTCTAGATGAAATTGAGCAGGTTAGTAGAGAGGTCGAGGAATTAATTCATAGGGAGGAGGTTATGTGGAAGCAACGGTCACGGGTTCTCTGGCTTGAGGAGGGGGATAGGAACACAAAATTCTTCCATGTCCGAGCTTCTCAGAGAAAAAAAAAGAATACCATTGACCAAATTCAGGATGAGTCGGGTAGCTGGAGAAATACTCGTGAGGAAGTAGAAGGGACATTCCTAGAGTATTATAAGTCGTTATTCTCTTCTGGAGGTAGCAACCTTTCCTCTAATTTTTTACAAATTATAACTCCCTGTGTTTCCCCTTCCATGAATTTATGTCTCGATCAGGTTTTCACGAAAGACGAAGTTTTAAAAGCTTTAAAACAGATGCACCCCACAAAGGCCCCAGGCCCAGATGGAATGCCTCCACTCTTTTTCCAAACAAGATGGTCTTTTCTAGAAAATCCTATTTGCAAAGCTGTTCTTGGAATTCTAAACGATGGGGAGGACCCTAGCTACCTCAACCACACCTTTATCACCCTAATTCCTAAAGTAGCCAACCCGTCTAAATGCTCCCAGTATCGCCCGATCAGCTTATGTAATGTCGTCTTCAAATTGATCACTAAAGTGCTTACAAATCGCCTAAAGAAGATTCTGCCAAGTATAGTTGCGGAAAATCAGAGTGTTTTTGTTCCAAGCAGACTCATTACAGATAATGCCCTGATTGCCCAAGAGATTTTTCATGGGATGAACACGAAAAAATCAGGACCAGGGTGGATGAGTGTCAAGTTGAATATGAGTAAGGCCTACGATCGAGTTGAGTGGAACTTCCTGGAGGTGATTATGTCCCGTATGGAATTTTCATCTCGCTGGATATCACTGGTCATGCGATGTGTCACATCGGTATCGTATGCCATCCTCCTAAATGGCTCCCCTAGCCCCACATTCCATCCAGAAAGAGGTCTTCGACAGGGGGACCCCCTGTCCCCTTATCTATTTATTTTATGTGCAGAGGCCTTTTCGGCAATGCTCCAAGCTGCAACCTCGGCTAATAGGATCCATGGTTACAAGATCTGTTGGAGTAGCCCAGAGGTTAGCCATCTTTTCTATGCGGATGACAGTCTCATTTTTGCTAGGGCAAATGAGGATGAGGTAGGGGTCATCAGTTCGATTTTAAAGGAATATGAGGAGGGATCCGGCCAAAAGGTCAATCTGGACAAATTAGGGATATGCTTCAGCAAGAATGTCGGCCAAGAGGCTAGAATGCGTATAACAACAAGGTTAGGTATGGTGGGGACTGATTCACATAAGAAGTATTTGGGGCTTCCAGACTCCTTTAGTCGGGCCAAAAAGGGGATGTTCACTTCGATTTAGGATAGAGTCTGCAAGAGACTAGGGGGTGGAAAGAGAAGAAATTTTCCCAGCAGGAAGGGAAGTGTTGATTAAATCGGTCATCCAGTCTATACCAACGTATTTGATGAGCTGCTATGAAATCCCAAATTCCATCTGTGAAGAGTTGGAGAAGGCTATAAGAAGATTTTGGTAGAGGGAAACGCGGATGAACGCAAGATGCACTGGGTATCCTGGGACAAATTATGTAGATCCAAGGAGGTTGGAGGACTGGCTTCAGGAAATTGAGGGAATTTAACCTAGCGCTTCTTGCTAAACAAGGTTGGCGACTGCATAAACATTCGAATTCTCTACTCTCCATAATCTGGAAAGCTAGGTATTACCCCCACGCAGACTTTCTGGAGGCTGGGTGGGATCACATCCTAGTTATGTTTGGCGGAGCATCCTGGCAGGTAGAACGATCCTTCAGAAAGGTTGCTTTTGGCGGGTGGGGAATGGGGAGCAATTACGGATTTGGAAGGTTCCGTGGCTCCCTTCGGTGGCAAACGGGATGGTCTCTGCGCATGTGTCAAGACTGGACGAGGATGCAACAATGGCTGAGCTAATTGACCTGGACCGGAGTTGTTGGAAAGCAGAACTAGTGGAGCAAATCTTTTCACAGCAAGAGAAATCAGAAATATTAAGCCTACCGCTTAGTCAGAATGAGGCGAATGATACTCTTATGTGGAGGGGAACTACAAATGGGAGATATTCTGTCTGTCGCACCCCCTTTTCCGTTCGTTGAAAACGAGTTTAGGTTCGCGATGGGCCATAATGATAGACAAGCGTTGGACTCGTCTTAACATCATGCAAAATGAAGTCGCCACCCTAATTTTCTAAGGTTTAGGGAACCTAATCAACATGGCATAAAAATAAACAAACTAAGGCATAAATGGTCTAAACCAAAGAACAACAGTTCGAGGTCGTATTTATGGACTTGGGAAGGTGTTAGGCACCCAAGTCACATCCTAAAAAGGTTACCGGTATGAGAGGTGTTTAGAAAACATTTTAACAAGTAATTTGGCCCTCAAAGGCGACGTTACATCTTAGCATTTGGGACATGTTATTTCCGCTTGGGTCGGAGGGATGGGGTTACCATTTTGTCTCCATGCTAGAGCGGACGTTCCCCCCCTTTTCATCGAGCCATGCATGACTTAATTACTACGCGATCTATCATGGCAAAAGCTAGCAAAGTACCAATTAATGTGTGCACATTTTGTTGGCATGGCCTTTGGAGCCATCATGCTCATATATCAAAGTATCACAATTTATTTCATGGCATGAAAACAAGTGATATAAACACATAAGCATGTGAGTTGATTTTAATTGTTTTAGCAATTCTATATGTCATACATACGCGTAGGGTGGTTCTAACGCTTGCTAAATGATCATGCATACGATGCGATTAAGGCTTTGGACCTTTGTTAAGGCTTTGGACCTTTGTTATCAACATACAAGGAAACGTTTTAAGGTAATCTTACCTTTTGGATGAACCCTGATCGATCCTTCCCTTCAAAACCCTTGTTAATGACAATTGACATAAATATGTAGATATAAACATACATACACGATTTTTAACTACTTAACTAATTATTACAAACCACAATTCATAATAAAACTACTTATTTATTTATTACAACTGGGAGATCAGAATAATTGCCTAACTACTTACAACAAGTTTAGCAATTAATTATCACATACAAAATGCAAGGAAATAAGGCATACAATTCTAATGGGCCGGGCTAGGCTCATATTTGGATTCCTAAACTTTGGTACGAGCATGTGAATAACATTTTCGGAAAACATTTAAAATAAATAAAGAAAGGTAAAACGTACTTTTTGATTGAAGGTTCGAAATTCTACCTACAAAGTGAAAGTGTTAGTAATAACTCGAAAATAATAAATGATAAAAACGCATGCAAACATTTATAGCGAACCATTGGTTAATTAAATAAAACATGGCATAAACTAAATAACCACATGTGAGCATTTCATGATTTTACAACAAATTGGCATAACACCTAATAAATAATACATCATACAAAACATGTGATTAATTCCATAATCATAGTACATGGCATAAAATTGATTAAACATCAATACATGGCATGAAATTAATTAAAACACCATACATGTCATAAAATTAATTAATAACATCATACATGTCATAAAATTAATTAAAACACATTACATGGCATAAAATTAATTAAAAGCATATTACATGTCATAAAATTAATTAAAACATTATACATCACAAAATTAATTAAAAGCATCATATATCACATAAAGTCATACGAGCAATTTAAACAAATTGACGAAAATAACTCAAACGGGTATACGAAAGGACTAAATTGAAATAAATAAACTTAAGGGACATGGGCTTGGCCAAGCCAAGCCCATCAGTAATTAAATAACAAGGGACGGGCTGAAGCCCGTCACCTTGTTCTTCTTCCTCGCGAGAACAGCCGCATGGCTGTTCTCCTTCTTCACGTCGCCGGCCACCATGGCCGGCGACTCAAGCTACCAAAACCAACCCGACAACCACCCTAAACCGACCAGAACAATTACACACCACAGCAGCAACAAAACCCTCTAAAAACAGCAGCCAAACAGTAGGCAAAACATAGGAAACAAAGCATGCGTTCCTTGCGGAAAAATGGAAGAAAAACAGTGGACAAACATCATTTAATTCAACACGAAAACGAGCTACAAACCACAGATAATTAACATGACTACTCTACGCATAAAAACCAGCAGGAACTCAGGCCATTTCATCCATCAACGCAAGCAAATTCAACTTAGGTAATTAACATGCATTAAACTCATTAATTAGCAATTAATTAATTCCAGCACCTAACAATTAAATTGACACAAGAGCAACCTATATTTCATGTCAATAAATCATTTAGAACATGTTTAGGCCATTGGTTCAATTAATACATGCATAAACGGGAAAAACGAAGAGAGAGGTTAGAGAGAGAGAGCTTGGAAACGCTTACCTTTCTTCCTTGCTATGCTTGTTCGACGTTGGTGATGAGAAGGTGTGACAACCCGTCCGTGCGCGGAGTGAACAACTTGCTATTTATAGGACGAGAGATTAGGTCGAGGACGAGTTACGTCGGTTGTGAGTTCGTGCGTGCGTCGGTCGTGCCGTGGGTTGAAACGAAAGCAGTCTCCGGACGTGAACCTCCAAGTGTTCTCTCTTGGTTTCTGTTCCTCCGAGATAATATCAAAGGAATTAACTACATTCTTCTGTCGGCCAAGCCACTGGGAGCCAATAAGAAGGAAGGAAAAACCAAAACGTGCATTATTGTGTGCATTAATGAATTAAATCCCGTACGAACGGGATATTTTGGCACGAACGAGATGGTATGAAAGTGAAAATAAATCTGGGTCGAGGGTACAACTATGTGAAGAAAAATGAGGCGTGAAAAGTAATATACAGTGACAACATGCGAAAGTTGATTTAACATATTTATTTTCTCTTTCGGAAATAACAAAACCTTCGCGCGCAAAATAAATGTCCTTACGACAAAAATTGAACGAGACAGAACGTGGGGGCGTGAAAGAGAAAATTAGCACGTAATTATCAATTACTGAAATAATGCATTCGAACCTCGATCCGAGAAAACTTACTCGAGACCGATAGAAGTTCGCGAAAAGACAGTTATAAGTACGAAAAACTTTAAATGGCACGAAATGACAAGAAAAATTAAACAAACTAGCCTAGAACTAAAAATCGACTGAAATTGGACCTAGACAAGCTTTTAAATGCAATAAACGATAAAATGCGTGAAGTTTCGACGAAAAGTCAAAAATCAGGTAGCAACAGTTGCCCCCTCTTTACTGTCTGATAAAAAACACAGCGTAACTGAGGTTTTTGATTAGCAGTAAAGACAGTTGCTCCAAGTACTTACCAGGTTTCGACTACATCCTAACTAGTTGAAGTGAGGGATTGTGTAAGGTAAGTGGGGGTATTGCACCTCCGCGAACTTACTGTGCGAGAAAGTAAAGATGTAAGTGGGGGATTGCCTCCTCCGCGTACTTACGTGCAAGAAAGTAAAGATGTAAGTGGGGGATTGCCTCCTCCGCGAACTTATGTGCAAGAAAGTAAAGATGTAAGTGGGGGATTGCCTCCTCCGCGTACTTACGTGCAAGAAAGTAAAGTTGTAAGTGGGGGATTGCCTCCTCCGCGTACTTACGTGCAAGAAAGTAAAGATGTAAGTGGGGGATTGCCTCCTCCGCGTACTTACGTGCAAGAAAGTAAAGATGTAAGTGGGGGATTGCCTCCTCCACGTACTTACGTGCAAGAAAGTAAAGATGTAAGTGGGGGATTGCCTCCTCCGCGAACTTACGTTCAAGAAAGTAAAGATGTAAGTGGGGGATTGCCTCCTCCGCGAACTTACGTGCAAGAAAGTAAAGATGTAAGTGGGGGATTGCCTCCTCCGCGTACTTACGTGCGAGAAAGTAAAGATGTAAGTGGGGGATTGCCTCCTCCGCGTACTTACGTGCGAGAAAGTAAAGATGTAAGTGGGGGATTGCCTCCTCCGCGTGCTTACGTGCGAGAAAGTAAAGTCTTACCTTGATCTTACCTTATGAACCGAAATTGAGAGTGGTTGACCGTGAGGGGCTTGATCCGCCGCACGAAGTTGATTTGAATGGGGGAGTGTGATCCATTCTATTGTTGATTGGATTTTTCCGACGAAACTCCAAGGCGAGGGCTTTACAATGATTTCTTCATCAAAGACCCATTGATTAAGGAGTGGTAACGTACTCCATTCAAATTGTTGATTGGATTTTTCGATGAAACTCCAAGGTGAGGGCTTTACAATGATTTCTTCATCAAAGACCCATTGATTAAGGAAGCATATCTGTATCCTGCAAATAGGAAGGAAACAAACACGAAGCAGCAACAGATAGAAAGGAAAGAGCAATTGATAATGTGAGAAATATCAAATATTCATACACTTAACCTCGGCTTGCCCCCAAGTCTTTTTGTTTGGAATAAAATGACCTCTTTGTTTAAGAGAAAAATCAAGCATTTCTTTCTTTCTTTCTTTCTTTTTTTGGATAAAACGTTCGTCCAATTTTCGTTATATAAACATGATTAATTCAAGTCTAGATAACGTCTGCATCTTGTTCAAGAAATAACGACCTCAAGAATAAGACTTTACCATGACATGTAAACGTAAGCAATCCTCACCGGATATTAGTGTTTGCTCTCACGCTCAGAAACAGGGCTATGTGTTTACACTCTCAAAATGCAATAAACATAGCACATAAATCAGATTTGCAATGTCAATCCGAGTGAATAAACTTCAAATGAAGATGAACATGCATGGGCCTACTAATAATCAAAAGGACTTTGCGAGGGAGGAAAGGAAGAGGAATTTATTGAAGAAGGGAAAGGTGTTGTTTTTATGTTTCCTTTTTGCAAAAGGCTCGTGCTCAACGACCGATTGTGATGAAAACAACTCGTGGTGAATGATGCTCGACGATTTGATCGTGGTGAGAACAAAGTGCACAAATCCTTGAATCTTCGCTGGAGATGTTTCTTCTTGATTGTTTTAAGGGCCCTTTGCCCAAGTTCTGTGACATTTGTAGGGAATGGTGTCCTTTCCGTTTGAGATCAATTTGCCGTTAGTGCTTGATCATTTTTGGTATGTGCTTTGCTTCTTCTACTGTTTTGTGTTCCTTGAACACTCTCTTTTTGATTCTTTTCTTCTCTCTTTTTCCTTTTCTTTTCTCTTTTTTATTCTCTCTTTTTTTTTTCTTTTTTTTTTCTCTCTCTTTTTTTAGCAAGCAAAGCAGGTATAATCTCTTATTTGATCTATCATCCTCTCTGTCTTTGGGAAAAGCCTCAAAGTCTTGATTTATTTTGACCTTCTTCTGACATCGTTTCGTCAGCAATCCTTTAAGGGCCTCCTCGTCCTTCCCTTGTTTCATGTGTAACTCCAATTTAGCGGTCCCAGTCGAGCACCAACTCATTTGGCTACAAGGCTTTTGGGTGTTTGATAGAGTTGTACATGGTGTACATAATATGTGTTTTGAGGGCAAAAAGGGTTAAAAATAAAAATGTGTAAGAAGAGCAAAGCAAAGTCCAATGTCATCTTACCGTTATCCCACGTCTGATGGTTCATGTACCCTGGATACTATGCAAATCTAACTAGCACTTAGTTTAGCATTTACACTCATGAAAGAAACAAGGCATGAAGGCCCAAAATACTCACAGGGATATGTTTTGTGACTCGTTACATCTGAACCTGTCATGGATATAAGAGTTAACAGACAAAATCTCGTATGTTCATATAATTTCCAATGAACGCCCAAGTCATCCGTGATGAACGTGCTTGATTCAAAAATGTTCAAAACGTGGAATTGTTGATTTTTTTTCCTCTTCTTCTTTTCTTAGCCCAAGTTGCACATTTATAGAAAGAAAATCCACAAAAACTAAGGATTTTAGCCAACAATACGCATGCACTCTTGCTACAATGCAAATTGTGAAAACATAAATTACAGAAACGGAAATTGCGGAAACGGAAATTGCAAAAATGTAAAAGGATAACTTCCCTGAAAAATGCGCTTGGACATTCTTCGACACCTTCTTCTGGTCGTCACTTCACTTGCTTGGCGCCCAAGTTCATAAGTTTCATTGCACCTGCAATGAAGAATTATGATAATGTTAATTGTAAACAACATAAGTTGCAAGAGTGTGAGAGGGCAACTTCCCTGAAAAATGAGCTTTGACATTTTTCCGACACCTTCGCTTGGTCGTCACTTCACTCGTTTGCTCCCAAGTTGACGAGTCTCATTGCACCTGCAATGAAGAATTTCAGCAATGTAAACTGTGAAAACATAAGTTACAAGGGTGTGAGAGGACGACTCCCTGAAAAATGCGCTTGGACATTTCTCGACGCCCTCTTTTGGTCATCTCTTCACCTGCTTGCCCCCAAGTTTACAAGTTTTGTTGCACCTGAAATGTAGAGACAATCAAATAGTAAATTCACAGGGAAAAGGTGTTCCAAGATGTTGAATTTAACAAAAAATAGAAATATTGAGAAGAACACGTAGGTTGCCTCCCACGAAGCGCCCTTGTTTAAAGTCGTAGGCTCAACTAACGGTGAAGCCTCTTTGCACGCATATAATCAAGGTTGACGGAAGTAGGGGTGTGAACCATCTCGCCCTAGTTTAGTTGTCGACATTTCAGATGGTTCCATCATAACATCTTGAAGGATAGCCATTAAGTTCTTGAATAGTGTTCTAGATGAGAATGGATTCTTCATTGCCCTTGTCCGTGTGTATGGAGGAAAACTTACCTATCGAAACATGTGTGAACGCACACATCTATCATTGTACCTATAAAACTTAACATTGGGTTAATGGGGTTAGTCAAAACATGGTTCTTGGGACCCTAACTACTCCCAGGTGCTGCCGACACCACGCTTCCTTTCATTTAGTTTAAAATTTTTAACACGCCGATTTCAAGAAAATAAATCTCTCGTTTTATTGATTCAAAACAAACATTAAACGATTTGGTCGAGAAGAACCCTATGTCCTTTCAGTCGACGAAATGAGGTGTACGGATTCCTATGCGAAATACATCTTGACGGCATCCGCATTTACAGGTCTTGGTAGATCATCTCCATCCATTTTGGTGAGCGTTAGGGCCCCTCCCGAGAATGCGCTCTTGACAATATATGGACCTTCATACTTAGGGGCCCATTTTCCTTGACTCTCCTCCTGGTGAGGGAGAATTTTCTTCAACACTAAATCCCCAATCTTGAACTCGCGAGGCCGTACTTTCTTGTTGTAAGCGTTAGCCATTCTCTTTTGATATAACTGGGCATGGCACATAGCTGCCAAGAGTTTCTCCGAGATGAGATTCAATTGCTCATATCTCACTCTCGCCCAATCTGATTCTTCTACCCCCGATTCAGCCAAGACTCTAAGGGAGGGAATCTCTACCTCAAGTGGTATCACTGCTTCCATGCCGTAGACCAAAGAGTAAGGGGTTGCTCTTGTGGAAGTACGAACCGCGATCCGATAGGCGTGTAAGGCGAAAGGAAGCATCTCATGCCAATCTTTGTGAGTGACTACCATTTTCTGGATGATTTTCTTTAAATTCTTATTTGCAGCTTCGACTGCGCCATTCATCTTTGGGCGGTAAGGCGAGGAGTTTCGGTGTTTCATCTTCCATTGATGGCATAGATCATTAATCATCTTTCCATTCAAGTTGGTACCATTATCGGTAATGATCATTTCAGGGACCCCATAGCGACAAATGATGTTCCTTTCAATGAATCGCATGGTTGTCTTCTGAGTGATACTTGAGTAAGAGGCAGCTTCAACCCATTTGGTGAAGTAATCGATAGCCACAAGGATGAAGCGATGACCATTGGAGGTTTTTGGATGAATTTGGCCAATGATATCAATTCCCCACATTGCGAAGGGCCAAGGTGAGGTCATGCTAAAAAGAGGGGCCGGCGGGACGTGGAGGTGGTCCGCATAAATTTGGCATTTGTGGCACTTCCGGAAATAATCAATGCAATCTCTTTCGATGGTGAGCCAAAAGTAACCTTGCCTCATGATTTGCCTTGCCATCATATGTCCACTAGCATGCGTAGAGCAAACCCCTTCATGAATTTCGGTCATGATTTTCTTGGCTTCGAGAATAGTGACGCAACGAAGTAAGGCTCCATCTGCCCTTCTTTTATACAACACCTCACCATCGATGTAGAAATCCAAGGCTAGTCGTTGAAGGGTTTTCTTGACACCCTGGCTTGCCCCTAGTGGATACTCTCGAGTCTTGATAAATCACGTTAAATCGTAGAACCACGGATTCCCGTCGGGTTCACTTTCCAACGTGGCACAACATGCCGGTGTTTCCTTCACTTCCACCCTCAATGGTTGAAGCATTACCCCACATTCTAATTTGAACATTGAGGCCAAAGTGGCCAATGCATCTGCAAAGTGGTTCTTATCCCGATCAATTCGATCGAACTTGGTCTTTTCAAACTCCCCCATGAGTTGGGTGAGCAACCTTTGATAAGGTATTAACTTGGAATCTTGGGTTTGCCACAAATCTTGAGCTTGATAGATGACGAGGGCCGAGTCTCCGAAAATTTTCAATTTTTTCACCTTTAGGTCAATTGCTGCCATCAAGCCGCTAACACATGCCTCGTACTCAGCGACATTGTTGGTGCACGGGAAATTTAACTTGCATGCTACGGGGAATTGCCGACCATCTGGGGCTATGACCACCGCACCTACCCCTTTTCCGGAGAGGTTTACCGCGCCATCGAAGAACATGGTCCACCAATCACTCTCTTCTAAATCTTCCGTGATCTCATCATTGATTACTAAGATGTCCTCGTCGGGGAAGTCAAATTTTATAGGTTCATAATCGTCCATGGCATTATCTGCTAAATGGTCAGCGAGAGCACTAGCCTTGACCGCTTTTCGTGTCACATATACGATCTCGTATTCGGCCAATAAAACTTGCCATCTACAAATCCGACTTGATAGGTATGGCTTCTCGAAGATGTACTTCAAAGGGTCCATGCGAGAGATTAGCCAAGTCGTGTGATACAACATGTATTGTCTGAGCCTTCTAGCACACCATGCTAAAGCGCAACAGGTTTGTTCTAAAGTGGAATAGCGCATTTCGCACTCGTTAAACTTCTTGCTCAAATAGTAGATTGCTTGTTCACGTCTCCCGGAGTCATCGTGTTGTCCTAAGACACATCCCATAGCACTGGTCGTGACTGTTAAATAGATGAGCAAGTGCCATCCGGGTGTAGGAGGGACCAGCACAGGTGGATTTTGTAGATACGTCTTGATCTTTTCGAAGGCCCTCTGACATTCTTCATCCCATTCAGCCTCTCCATTCTTTCTCAACATTTTGAACATGGGCTCACAAGGGAGTGTCAACTGGCTGATAAAGCGGGCTATGTAGTTAATGCGCCCTAAGAAGCTCCGCACCTCTTTCTCCGTCCTAGGAGAAGGTAATTCTTGAATGGCTTTTATTTTGTCTGGGTCTACCTCTATGCCTCTGTTGCTAACAATGAATCTAAGCAATTTCCCGGATGTTACTCCAAAGGTACACTTGGCGGGGTTCAAACGTAAACGGAATTGTCGTAATCTTTCGAAAACCTTTTTTAGGATGTCTACATGATCTTGCTCTCCGCGAGACTTGGCAATCATATCATCAACATAAATTTCAATCTCTTTATGCATCATGTCATGAAAAAGAGTGACGGCGGCGCGTTGGTAAGTGGCACCTGCGTTCTTTAATCCAAAAGGCATTACTTTGTAGCAGAAGGTTCCCCAAGGCGTAATGAAGGTTGTCTTCTCGCTATCTTCCGGAGCCATCTTGATTTGATTGTATCCTGAAAACCCGTCCATGAAGGAGAACATTTCACTGTGAGCGGCGTTGTCCATCAGGATATCAATATGAGGGAGCGGGAAGTCATCTTTAGGGCTTGCTCGATTGAGGTCCCTAAAGTCCACACACATGCGGACCTTTCCATCCTTCTTTGGCACGGGCACAATATTGGTGACCCATTCTGGATACTCGGAGACTCTTAAGAAACCCGCCTCCAGTTGTTTGGTGACTTCCTCTTTTATTTTTAAAAGGAGGTCTGGTTGCATTCTTCTAAGTTTTTGCTTTATGGGTTTGAACTCGGGTTTCATTGGTATGTGGTGTTCGACTATGCTAGGATCCAGGCCAGGCATATCATCGTAGGACCAAGCGAATACGTCCGAGTATTCCTTGAGGAGGGAGATCATTCTTTCTTTCTGAT
Source organism: Viola odorata (assembly GCA_963691705.1). Taxonomy (NCBI): domain Eukaryota; kingdom Viridiplantae; phylum Streptophyta; class Magnoliopsida; order Malpighiales; family Violaceae; genus Viola; species Viola odorata. The sequence continues at coordinate 53,476,537 of OY829545.1, read as the reverse complement.
CAGTGTTTAAAGTTGTTCCGATTTTGACTATTTTTCGTTTTTCTTCGCTTGCCCCCAAGTTTATCTCTTCCAACTCCTCCTGATGAGGAATTATTTCTTTCTCTGAGCTCTCGACTAAACGGGTCAACTCACGTGGGACCTCGCCCTCGTCTTCAGTTGCAGCAAAAATTTCTTCATCGGTAAAGACATAGGGTACCTCAAGACCAATCGTTTAAACATTCTCCCTGAAAACAAAATACGAACAATAAAAGACGTTTGGAAAAAGGGTTAAACATATTTATTTGATTTTAAACCAAAGGGGAACGCGAGTTCCTTAAAAAGACAACAAAACATGCATATTTACTTTTGTTTTATTTATGTTACTTTTAACCGAAGGGGAACGCAAGTTCCTTAAAAAGACAACAAAGCGTGCATATATTTACACATAGATATTAGGAAGCGTGATGGCGGTCCAATTGCGCACAGACCCCCCAGACTTCTTCACGAAAATGGCCGAGCCTTGAGACGGTGCTTTTTCTCCGAGTGTGCAAACATGGAAATTCGGAGCCACCCCGACTATAGTTGAATCTGAGTTGACAGTTTCAGCCGCGAAAGGAAAAGTGGTCCTAATGTGAGGGATACTTATGCCACGAAAAGGCGCAAGACGCCCGAAGAGCTTGGCTAGGTTCTTTTCTTTCTTTTCTTTGGAGACCCTTATGAGATCGGCTTCAGTTGGCTGATACCCTAACCCGAAGCGATTCCCGAACATCTTAGGGTTGTTAAACCTTTTGTTCCCTGTAGCATGGCTCCTAACCTCTAGCATGGCTCCCAACCTTTTCCCTAGCTGAGAGTTGTCTTTTGACATCACATGGGTAACTATCATGGTCTCCTCGGGAGCTTGGACCTTGACCACGGGCGAACCCTCCTCTATCCGCTCTGCATTAACTATTTCAAAGGCTTGGAATGAGCTTTCTAGGGTCTCGGTAGCCTCGATGTAGGGCACGGATGAATGCTTTGCTAGAATCAAGGCCTCCTCCGCTATTATGGTAATGAGGACGCCATCCTTTACATACTTAAGGCATTGAAGATGAGGGAACGACCCCTGCCGCGTGGATCCATGGTCGCCCTAAAAGCATGCTGTAGGCGGGTTCGATTTCCATGATTTGGAACGTCAAGGTAAACGGGTGGGGCCCTATTACCATATCCAAATCAAGACTTCCGATGATCTCTCGGATGGTTCCATCGAATGCTCGGGCCATCATTCCACTTGGCTTCAAAAGAGCCATGTCTATGGGTAATTGCGCGAGGACATGTTTGGGCATGACGTTCAGCGCGGACCCATTATCAATTAAAGCCTTGGCTATGACGTGGCCTTTACATTCCACCGTTATGTAAAGGGCCTTGTTGTGATTCGTCCCTTCGGGGTCCATCTCTCCTTCGGAGAAGGTGATAGTACTTAGGGCTTGGATTCTCCCTACAAGGTTCTCCACTCCTTCCACGGTGATGTCCTTAGTCACGAAAGCTTCGTTCAAGACTTTCAAAAGGGATTGGCGATGTGGTTCTGAGGTGAGGATCAATTCCATTATAGAGATACGAGCTGGGGTTTTCTTTAGCTGCTCAATGACAATGAACTCGCTCCTCTTCATGATTTTCAAGAATTCGGCTGCGTCGTCTTCAGTCACCGGTTCATTCACCCTTTGTTCTTTTTCCACTACAGCCTCAGGAATCAATGGGCCTTTTCCTTTAGCTAGCCTTTCTTTCTCAACCTCATCTGAAATGTAGCATCTCCCTGTACGAGTCATGCCCCCAATGTTAAAGGTCTCGGCTGCCGAAGTAGCGAAGGGAGGAGTGGCGATGACTGTGTACCCATAATCGAATGGGACGGCATGCAAGTCTTGGCTAGGGATGTTCTGAGCGAACTTGAAGACTAACTTGATTGGCATTGCGACAGGTGCCCCAGCTTGGGTTGCACACTTGAAGGCATATGGGGTGGGAGGTCCATCCCCAATGACCCCAATTTCCTCTTCTTCTAAGGTTTTCCTTCCAACTTGAATAACCCCAAGGCCCACAAGTTGTTTCAATTTTTCCGCAAAAAGACTGCAATCACGGATTCCATGGTCTCTTGCTTGATGACAAAATGAACAAGTTCTCAAACCCTCTTGTGAGCTTGGTATGTGGCCACCTTTGACCAGTGCGACGAGGAGCCTTTCCCAAGGCAACCCCCATATGAGAGGGAAGGGATCTGTAACCTTTTCTAAAGAGATGGTGCTCACCCCTCCGCTTCCTTGGGCGTGATTTGGGAGCGGGTTGGTGGTAACATTAGGTCCTTTGGCCAATCCTTCGAAGGAGACCCATCCACTTTTGATCAAGTACTGGACTTTGGTTTTAAAGCCAACACAATTTTCTATGGTATGGCCTAGAGCTCCAGCATGGTACGCACATCTGGCATTAGGATCATACCACTTTGGGTAAGGGGGTTGTGTAGGTGGGATTGGGGTTGGTGCGATTTGCCCAGCGGCTAGGAGGTGCTTGTAGATTTCCCCTGCAGGAAGAGGAAGGGGTGGTGGTGGTTCCTGTTGGAACCGATTAGTTTGAGGCGTTTGGTTGTTAAGGTTCTTTGGGGGGTTATATGGTCTAGGCGGCGGGGGTTGTGGCATTTGTGGAGTGGGATATGGATAAGGTGGGAATGGCGTGGAATATTGAGGAGCCACATTGGCGATGGGCATTGGAGGAGGGAAAAATGGTGATTGATATGGCGATGGTGCATGGTAAGGTAGTGGTGCAAAGGGCTGCCGATAGTTGGGCTGTTGAGACACAGAGCCAACCTCCTTTTTCACAAGAGGTGCTTTCTTGGGTGCTGCTTCAGGAGTGATAATTCTCCCTGTCTTGATCCCCTGTTCAACTCTTTCCGCTATCAGGACCATGTCGGAAAAACTGTTCGAGGGATTAGATATGAGGTACGTGTAGTAAGGAGCTTTAAAAGTGTTCACAAAGATGGCTATGAGCTCTTTGTCGCTTAGGGGTGGGGAAATCCTAGCCGCTAGCTCTCTCCACCTTTGAGCATAGGTCTTCACTGACTCACCAACTTTCTTCTCTAGATCCTGAAGATCTGAGCGGTCTGGTGCCACTTCCATGTTAAATTTGTATTGCTTGAAGAAAGCATCAAATAGATCCCTCCAAGTCTTGATCTTGGCCCTATCCAAGCCCATATACCAAGTTAATGCATGCTTGGCCAAACTTTCCCTGAACAGATGGATCAGAAGAGGCTCATTGTGTATCATTTCGGCCATCTTATTGCAATAGGCCTTAAGGTGAGTCTTCGGGCACTCGACTCCTGTGTACTTCTCAAAGTCCGGAACTTTGTACTTTGGAGGCATTACGATCCCTGGGACCATGCACATGCCAGCTGGGCCTGTAGGGTCAAATGGGTCTGTTCCCTCGACGGCTCTGAGCCTTTCCTCCAGTAGGCTCAATCTATCCATGTTTGGCTTTTCTACTACAACCGCACTAGGGCCAAGGGGTAGTATTGGTTGTGGAGTAGATAATGGCTGTGTCGGATTGATGAAAGGAGGATGAATTCCTGTCGGATCAGGGATCATGACTTGGGTAGAGTGGTCCTGAGGAGAGCGAAAGTCCTGGGATTCCTGATGAATCATACTCTGACTAGGGTCCAAAGTAAGGTTATCTAAAGAATGTTGCAGAGTTGCAGCGGTTTCTCCGCCTGTGCCAACTTCAGGGTTTGTGGTGAAAGGATCGTTCCATGTCCAACGACCCTTGGGCATAACAAATGATTGGGGTCCCACAGGTCCAGTGATGGTGGAAGATGAGGGTCCTATCATTTGACTAGGATCAAAACCAGGTGGGAACTCATTGGTTGCTTGATCTTGCTCTTTTTCGGCTTGAGCTACCTTTTCTGTAGTAACCCTGCACCCCCTACCTCCTCCTTGCACCCCCTTTTCCGTTCGTTGAAAACGAGTTTAGGTTCGCGATGGGCCATAATGATAGACGACTCGTCTTAACATCATGCAAAATGAAGTCGCCACCCTAATTTTCTAAGGTTTAGGGAACCTAATCAACATGGCATAAAAATAAACAAACTAAGGCATAAATGGTCTAAACCAAAGAACAACAGTTCGAGGTCGTATTTATGGACTTGGGAAGGTGTTAGGCACCCAAGTCACATCCTAAAAAGGTTACCGGTATGAGAGGTGTTTAGAAAACATTTTAACAAGTAATTTGGCCCTCAAAGGCGACGTTACATCTTAGCATTTGGGACATGTTATTTCCGCTTGGGTCGGAGGGATGGGGTTACCATTTTGTCTCCATGCTAGAGCGGACGTTCCCCCCCTTTTCATCGAGCCATGCATGACTTAATTACTACGCGATCTATCATGGCAAAAGCTAGCAAAGTACCAATTAATGTGTGCACATTTTGTTGGCATGGCCTTTGGAGCCATCATGCTCATATATCAAAGTATCACAATTTATTTCATGGCATGAAAACAAGTGATATAAACACATAAGCATGTGAGTTGATTTTAATTGTTTTAGCAATTCTATATGTCATACATACGCGTAGGGTGGTTCTAACGCTTGCTAAATGATCATGCATACGATGCGATTAAGGCTTTGGACCTTTGTTAAGGCTTTGGACCTTTGTTATCAACATACAAGGAAACGTTTTAAGGTAATCTTACCTTTTGGATGAACCCTGATCGATCCTTCCCTTCAAAACCCTTGTTAATGACAATTGACATAAATATGTAGATATAAACATACATACACGATTTTTAACTACTTAACTAATTATTACAAACCACAATTCATAATAAAACTACTTATTTATTTATTACAACTGGGAGATCAGAATAATTGCCTAACTACTTACAACAAGTTTAGCAATTAATTATCACATACAAAATGCAAGGAAATAAGGCATACAATTCTAATGGGCCGGGCTAGGCTCATATTTGGATTCCTAAACTTTGGTACGAGCATGTGAATAACATTTTCGGAAAACATTTAAAATAAATAAAGAAAGGTAAAACGTACTTTTTGATTGAAGGTTCGAAATTCTACCTACAAAGTGAAAGTGTTAGTAATAACTCGAAAATAATAAATGATAAAAACGCATGCAAACATTTATAGCGAACCATTGGTTAATTAAATAAAACATGGCATAAACTAAATAACCACATGTGAGCATTTCATGATTTTACAACAAATTGGCATAACACCTAATAAATAATACATCATACAAAACATGTGATTAATTCCATAATCATAGTACATGGCATAAAATTGATTAAACATCATTACATGGCATGAAATTAATTAAAACACCATACATGTCATAAAATTAATTAATAACATCATACATGTCATAAAATTAATTAAAACACATTACATGGCATAAAATTAATTAAAAGCATATTACATGTCATAAAATTAATTAAAACATTATACATCACAAAATTAATTAAAAGCATCATATATCACATAAAGTCATACGAGCAATTTAAACAAATTGACGAAAATAACTCAAACGGGTATACGAAAGGACTAAATTGAAATAAATTAAACTTAAGGGACATGGGCTTGGCCAAGCCAAGCCCATCAGTAATTAAATAACAAGGGACAGGCTGAAGCCCGTCACCTTGTTCTTCTTCCTCGCGAGAACAGCCGCATGGCTGTTCTCCTTCTTCACGTCGCCGGCCACCATGGCCGGCGACTCAAGCTACCAAAACCAACCCGACAACCACCCTAAACCGACCAGAACAATTACACACCACAGCAGCAACAAAACCCTCTAAAAACAGCAGCCAAACAGTAGGCAATCTAGCACCTAACAATTAAATTGACACAAGAGAGAGAGAGCTTGGAAACGCCAATAAATCATTTAGAACATGTTTAGGCCATTGGTTCAATTAATACATGCATAAACGGAAAAAACGAAGAGAGAGGTTAGAGAGAGAGAGCTTGGAAACGCTTACCTTTCTTCCTTGCTATGCTTGTTCGACGTTGGTGATGAGAAGGTGTGACAACCCGTCCGTGCGCGGAGTGAACAGCTTGCTATTTATAGGACGAGAGATTAGGTCGAGGACGAGCTACGTCGGTTGTGAGTTCGTGCGTGCGTCGGTCGTGCCGTGGGTTGAAACGAAAGCAGTCTCCGGACGTGAACCTCCAAGTGTTCTCTCTTGGTTTCTGTTCCTCCGAGATAATATCAAAGGAATTAACTACATTCTTCTGTCGGCCAAGCCACTGGGAGCAATAAGAAGGAAGGAAAAACCAAAACGTGCATTATTGTGTGCATTAATGAATTAAATCCCGTACGAACGGGATATTTTGGCACGAACGAGATGGTATGAAAGTGAAAATAAATCTGGGTCGAGGGTACAACTATGTGAAGAAAAATGAGGCGTGAAAAGTAATATACAGTGACAACATGCGAAAGTTGATTTAACATATTTATTTTCTCTTTCGGAAATAACAAAACCTTCGCGCGCAAAATAAATGTCCTTACGACAAAAATTGAACGAGACAGAATGTGGGGGCGTGAAAGAGAAAATTAGCACGTAATTATCAATTACTGAAATAATGCATTCGAACCTCGATCCGAGAAAACTTACTCGAGACCGATAGAAGTTCGCGAAAAGACAGTTATAAGTACGAAAAACTTTAAATGGCACGAAATGACAAGAAAAATTAAACAAACTAGCCTAGAACCAAAAATCGACTGAAATTGGACCTAGACAAGCTTTTAAATGCAATAAACGATAAAATGCGTGAAGTTTCGACGAAAAGTCAAAAATCAGGTAGCAACACTGTCCGAAGTGGATACCACAGTCTAACGTCGACAATAGAGCAGGATGGCCCGGGTTTGACTAGAAGTTGGTGGAAATATCTATGGGGATTAAATATCCCCCCAAAGTTTAAAAATTTCATTTGAAGGCTAGGGAATGGCTCCCTCCCGACCAGACTAAACTTAGGGAGAAAAGGATTAATGGTGGATCCGGTATGCCCCTATTGCAACGAGGAGGTTGAGTCGGTTTCACACTTGCTGTTGTCTTGTCCTTTCGCGTCCGGGGTATGGTCGAAGTTTGACTTTTGGGATAGAGTTCCGACTCTACAAGGAGGAAATTGGGTTGAATGGCTAGCAGCGATAAGGGCGTTGATGGGTGTTGAATCCAATCATAAATAAAAATACAACTTATCACTTAGCAACAAAAAGGATTGTGCATAGCGGTAAGAGGATCGAACACAGGGACTATCGGCCTAATGCTTATTCTCCTGCAAACAACTAAACCAAACTGAACAAAACGAGGGTGAGGTGAAAGCAGTGCAAGAAAATAAATGACAAGAAAATAAAATAAAACAGGAGACATGGTAGCTTCATCCCAAGGCCTTGGGATGAGTCGACCATGCTCCAAACACAAACAGAAAATAAAATACGAAAATAGTAAAAACGAAGAGAGTGAAAGGATGAGGGAAATATTATTCCCAGTAGAGATCTTTTGAGGTAACAATTCCAAGTTGTTGATCATTGACAAAAGTATTTTCAAAATGGTTTTCATAGAAGAAGTTGCGGAAATCAGTTTACACTAAGATTCCCCAAACCTGCTACAAAAGTGAATTAAAAGAAAACCTTCTATTTAAAACACCCTAATCTTCCCAAGTATCTCCTAAGACTCTAATCCGCCACTTTGCTTGGCTATGCAGAGCCTCGGCAAAGGGATCAGAATGCTTAAGGAGAGGCCTAGGGGACTGATAAAATCGGTGAGATCCCTCTTCTAGACATCGGGAGTTGTTCATCATCCCAAGGTCTGGTCTAGTCTTGTACATTCCCGGCTGTACCCAGGAAGACCCTTCTCAAGGCCTTGAGATGGGATAGTAGTCCAATTCTTTTCCTTCTATCAGCATAGACCAAGTAATGCCCTTTACCTTACTGATATGATGTCTACTAAGTGTTCCCTAGCTTGGATTCATCGTCCTCCAAGAAGAAAATTGACTGTACCTGTCGCGCCCCACAAAAATTAACAGAGGAATGCTAATTCACGAGTGTGCAACGAAATTCGGGACCTTACAATGCTCAGCGTAGATGGACGCCTCGCAGCATGCAATGAAGTCGTCACCCTAATTTGGTTGCTAGGCTTAGGGAACCCTAATCGTCATGGCATAGGAAATATAATAAGTAAAAAACTAAAGGCACAAAAAAAGGGGTCTAGACCCCAGACAAAGGTTCGGGGTCGTATTATGGTCTCGGGAAGGTGTTAGGCACCCGAGTCACATCCGAAAACGGTTACCGGTTGATGAGAGAGGTGTTTTAAAGGTGTTTTGATAAAATGCGTTTTGAAAAGTGGGCCCTCAGAGGAATCGTCACTTTGGTCTTATCTATGATCGTAATCGTTCAGGAATAATTAAGACGTCTTTCTGACGGGGTTACCGTTTATCAAGACCAATTGATTATTCCTGATCGTAACGTGATGGGACTGAAATTTCCGTAAGACTGAATGAGCGCCCTCTTATTTCATCATCTGGCCATGCATGATTAAATTAATTACTACGTGATCCTAACATGGATTGCTAACAGAGTACCATTTTAAATGATGGATTTAAAACGATAGTTTGCTGTGGGATCGAAAGTCCCCATGTACATGCAGTCAATATAAGCGAGAAGTAAAATCACATGAACGCGGCATTTTAAGAAAGTCTTTAAACACGTTGTGCATGTGGGTTGATTTTAGTTCTAGCAGTTCTATATATCATGCATACGATGGATATTTGCAGAAAGCATCGAATAAATAAAAAGGAATCGAAAGGCGTACTTTCGAGCGAAGCTTGAAACTAAAACCTGCAAAATGAGAGTGTTAGCGATAGCTCGAGAAATAAATAAGCAATTTATGAGTGCAAGAATTTAAATGACAGTTGATTGTATACGAGAAATGATGGATTTCACGCATACGAAATGAGATGCTGAGTTTGGTTGTATGCGAAAAATGATTGATTTTAAGCATACGAGAATTTATCGCTAGGTGATTGCATACGAAAAATGATGGATTTTTCGTATGTGAGAATTTAAATGCTAGTTGATTGCATGCGAAAAATGATGGATTTTACGCATGTGAGAATTAAAATGCTAGTTGATTGCATGCGAAAAATGATGGATTTTACGCATGTGAGAATTAAAATGCTAGTTGATTGCATGCGAAAAATGATGGATTTTACGCATACGAAAATGAAATACTGAGTTGATTGCGTGCGAAAAATGATTGATTTTAAGCACACGAGAATTTAAATGCTGTGTTGATTGCATGCGAAAAATGATTGATTTTACGCATACGAGAATTTAAATGCTAGGTTGATTGCATGCGAAAAATGATTGATTTTACGCATGCGAGAATTTAAATGCTGGGTTGATTGCATGAGAAAAATGATGGATTTTACGCATACGAAAATGAAATGTTGTTTTGATTGCATGCGAAAAATGATTGATTTTACGCATACGAGAATGAAATGCTGTTTTGATAAGTGCAGAAAAATAAAATGATATTGGCGATTTACAAGGAAGAAAAAAAGTTTAATGATTTGCAGAAAATAAAACAGGTTGATAATGCAGGGAATAAACAGTTGGATATTTGCAGAAAATAAACAGTTGATATTGCGACCGACCATGTAGGCGGTATTGAATTTAAATTGCTGAAAGTAAATTGCTGAAATTTAAAGTGCGGGAAAGTAAAGTGTGGAAAAGTAAACAGTTGATAATTTGCGGAAGGATTTCCAGCAGTTTTGCGAAAAATTAAAGCAGTTGATATTGCAGAAAATAAACAGTTGATATTGCGACCGACCATGTAGGCGGTATTGAATTTAAATTGCTGAAAGTAAATTGCTGAAATTTAAAGTGTGGAAAAGTAAAGTGCGGAAAAGTAAACAATTGATAATTTGCGGAAGGATTTCCAGCAGTTTTGCGAAAAATTAAAGCAGTTGATATTGCAGAAAATAAACAGTTGATATTGCGACCGACCATGTAGGCGGTATTGAATTTAAATTGCTGAAAGTAAATTGCTGGAATTTAAAGTGCGGAAAATTAAGCAGTTGATAAGTGCGACCGACCATGTAGGCGGTATTGAATTTAAATTGCTGAAAGTAAATTGCTGGAATTTAAAGTGCGGAAAAGTAAGCAGTTGATAAGTGCGACCGACCATGTAGGCGGTATTGAATTTAAATTGCTGAAAGTAAATTGCTGGAATTTAAAGTGCGGAAAAGTAAACAGTTGATAAGTGCGACCGACCATATAGGCGGTATTGAATTTAAATTGCTGAAAGTAAATTGCAGAATTAAAGTGCGGAATTTAAACAGTTGATATTTTGCGGAAGGATTTCCAGCAGTTTGCGAGAATTTAAAGCAGTTGAATATTTACGAAAATTAAAGAAGCGACCGACCATATAGGCGGTATTTTAAATGACTGAAATTTAAACAGTTAGATATAAATGACTGAGGTTAGATAACATGACAATAAATATTATGATAAAGAATGAGCAATTCATGTATAAAAACAATTCGAGAAACAACTTGATAAAAAAATAAGCATGCGAAATGTTTCACGAAAAAAGTGAATTAATCAATTCATGTATAAAACATACAAAAAATAGCATGTATCGCAAATAATAATCATACGAAGCATGTGAGCATTTTACGTAAAAAAATGACGAATCGGAGGCATGAAAAAACGTGAATGGGCTGGGCCCAGCTTAAAATTTGAAGAAATGGGCCAGGAACTGTTCCTGGCCCAAAGGTAATTCTTTTAAATGGTGATGGGCCAAGCCCATCACCTTTCTTCCTTTCCTTGCCCGAAGGCCATGCGGCCCGTGTCACCCTTCTTCTTCCTCACGTCGCCGGAGCCACTGCCGGCGACGGAGGTGATGAACCAGGCGGCCAAATCGCCTGGTTCTTGGCCCAAAAGGAGCCTGTGCCCTCCATCAGTACAACCAACCAATCACAGCAAGAAACCAACCACGAAAACAGTTGCAATTGCAACAAAAACAATAACGTGCATTAATCCGTTTAATTAGCAAATAAATACTTCAAGTGTTTAAACAATTCAATCGATACTAGGGTGATGAAATTAACTGAAAACTCAAGCACTTGGAACACATTTGAGCAAGCTAAATGATCGTCTATGGCAAGGATGAAAATTAGAGAGAGAAACAAGTGAGTGAGAGAGAAAGAAGCAAGCTTACCGCCGTTTGTCTAGAGAGGAAAAGATTGCACAAGGAAGAGGGGTCAAGTGTTCGTGAGTTGGTTAGGAGAATGGAGAGGGAGAGTGTTGTTTTTTTTGTAAAATTTCGGACCCCTTTGACGAAGGAACAGGGTGGGTTTTATAGGCCGAAGGGAGCCGCGTGGTGGCCGGACGCGGGCTGCGCGTGGAGGAGCTGGAGGCGTGATGATGGCGGAGCTAGGGAGCTACGGCTAGGGGCTCGGACGAAGACGTGGCTGTGATGAGAGCAGTTGGCTCGGGCGGGCTCGTGGCTGAGAATTCTCTTGGCACTGTTCACATGCATTATGCATGTTAATTCAAGGGCCATTGATCTGGTTGACTTTCCTTGGTTGACCAGATCAATGGCCATGATCAAATGGCCTTTCATCTGATTTAAATAGCCTCGAGCCGGATCCGGCGAGCAAACGTTCCGACTTTTCGAGCCGAAGGTACTGGCGCGTAGAGAAAAATACGACGGTTTTAACCGTCTACAGCGAATGACGATAATTTCTCGTTTAACGCGTTTATTTTAGTGTTCAAAAACGCGAAATGCGGGAACAAAAAAAATAAAGCGTTACACCGAAAATTACGCGAAACGCTGTAGACCGTTGCGACCAGAAAAAAATCTAGCAACTAGTTGATGGAAAACATTTTAAAGTCAAGCTATTGTCCGAGCGAACTTACTCGGGTCCAATAAAAGCTCGAACAAAAATAATAATAAAAAATAAAAATACTAAAAAATGTGCGAAAATATAAAAAATCCTAAAATTCGAGTAACGACCTAAAACGAAGAAAAAATTAAGAAACGACTGCCGGATAATTAAAAATGTGATTTTTAAGGCTAAAAATAATAAGGATATTAATAATGAAAATACTTGACGAAAAATTAAAAACGCGATTTCGAAAGTTGGCGACGCTAACGACGATGCTGAAACGCGATGAAAACCCTAAAAATGCTAGCGATGGCAAACTAACTACAGCTGACTGTAAACTAAGTAAAAATGATCATAAATTAAATAAATGACAGAAATGTTAACGTTAAGTAAAAATGGCGTCAAAATTCGGGTATCAACAGTACCTATTTAAGTTAAAATCCAAGTTGGCCAAACTCAAATATAACAAAAACAAGTTATCTTTAAAACAAGAAGGAAAGAAATACAAAAGCCATTTTTATTAAGACCATCATAGTCTCACAACAAGCTGGAATGGTTAACCTCTCAATCCCTACCAGGAATTGGAGGAATTAATTACAACCAATCAAAACAGCAAAACTATCATTAAAAGAGAAAAATACATAAAAGATGAAATAATACAAATTAAGAGAAATGGCTTCTCTCTTCCGTTCCCCTCTTGCTCTCTTCTGTCCGTCCCTCTCTTCTGGTCAAGCTTCTTCAATTAATGGCAGCCAAGGGGAGCAACCCCCAATAGAATAAAATATTCCCAAGCCCATAAATCCATAAAAATAAGCATGCTAAACATTCTCCTCTAAATTTGTTTCCTTGAGTCACGTGAGGGAGAATATAGCATGCTGAGAACATCTTGTCTCTATTTTCCAAGTCCCAAGCAGACAAGAAAAGCACTCAAGAATAATTAATTTCGGAATGGTGAGTGTTGTCCAGCTAGCACTCCGTCAGGTCGCTTCATGTCAAGGCCTTGGGATGGACTGGAATTGGCAAATTCGTGAAATGGCCTTGGGACGAAGAGGAAAAGTGCAGCAGGCGGAAGGCTGAAATCAAAACTCCAACAATGATTGATTGATTTGGCTCTAATCTTCAAGCTTTTCGTTCCTTTCCTACAAATTGATGCTCCAAGTCTGTTTAAGGAGAAAGGAAGCAAAAGGGCTTAAAGTAGCATAATTATTATCTCAATTAAAAATAAAAGAGACAATAAAACAATAAAACAATGAAAATAAACCATCAATCAGCGTCTCTGGACGAACCGAATCTCGAACAATTGATTTCAATCCTATGGTCGCTATGGATGTCGAGGAACTGCAGGATTTTTTGCCAATATGTAGAACAGGTCCAGGAGGTATAAGGAGTGGGAAGTTGCTGTCAGATTTTAATAAGGCCAGGCATTCGAACCAGACGACCCCTCCCCCCATAAACTCTATCACAAGTGGAAAGCTCCACCGACAGGACTGGTTAAGGTTAACACAGATGCAGCCATCGGGAACTCTGGGATTGGTCTGGGATTCATAGCTCGAGACGAGAAGGGTGGGTCGATTTTCTCAAGGGTTATTTTCCTCCCTCACAAGACAGATGCGCCAATAGCGGAGGCCCTAGCGCTGCGAGACGCCATTACGCAGACCAGGATATGGGGGTGTGATAGGATCATCCTTGAATCGGACTGCCTATAGAATATCTTAGTTCTGACTACCGGGGATTTCCCTCTGAACTATATGGGCTTGGTTCTAGAAAAGGTGGCACAACTAGCGTCTGCGTTCCACAACTGCTCTATTATGCACACTAAGAGGACCACGAATGTCGCCGCACACGAGTTAGGCCAATTGGCTTTGATTTCCGGTTTAGGAAATGTTTGGGTAGGGAAATGCCCCGAGGCGATCGCGCCTTTTGTATTTGCAGACGTGAATTAATCAAATTCACAATTTCCTTTCATAAAAAAAAGAAAAAAAAAAAAGAAAAATGCATAGACCTTTTGCATATTTGCATAGTCAAAGTAGTTGAAAACATGGCCCAAAACGGTGACGCATGGCCCATACCATGGCCATTACAGGGTTTTTTTACCTAAAGTCATAAATTTGTTGTCATTATTAGCAACCCCTTTGTCTCCTCGCTTTTCTCTCCCCTCTCCATCTGCAACCAAAAACCATAGATATCCTCCATTTCTAATCCTCTACAATCCGTTGCACCAGCCACCAGCAATCACCATGCTCCCTCACTCCTACACCCTCGATCGCATCACCAAATCCCAAGACCTCGCCTCCACCATCATATCCTCCTCCAGTCCTTCTCAGATCTCCTCCGCCTATGACTCCATTTCCTCCTTCACTCTTCCTGCCTCTGATGGGCTCACGACCCGTGTCAAAACGGTGTCATTTGGGCCCATGGGTCGTGTCAAAACGATGCCGTTTTGACAAGTCATCAAACCAGACAGTTTGGCAGACAATCGGTCGGTTCTCCGGTTCACGAAAAACCGGCCGATTCGTACGGTCTAACCCTGGTCAGAGGTACATCGGGTCCGAAATTTGAATCGGACCGGAAAGCTGAAAATGGCCGGTTGAACCGGCCGGTCCGGTCCGGTTCTGATAACCAGGATTCATATACCCTAATAATTATTATAATCAATTATTTCAATATGTCATGGACCCTTAATACTAGGCCCAAATCGAATTTGAGTCCCTGCAGTCTAATTGGTTGTCTTATTTCAGCCTCTGTGTTATTTTTGATTTAAAACCTCCCTCCACTTTAATCGAATGATTTATTTCATCCCTCCGTCTAACGCCATCCCTTTTTTCCATCTTTTTGCTTATGTGTCGTGCCACATCAATTATCACGTCACCGATTGCTAAAGTGTCACGCCACGTAAGCAAAAACTAACCGGGTCGAGCTCGAAACGGGTCGTAAAATTGGGCTGTCGGATTTTGCGTCGTTTCACCCGATTTTGCGTGAAACCATGTCGCTTCACGCAATAATTACCATAATGTCAATTAATTAACTTCATTCTTCTTCTTCTTCAATCTAAAAATAATAGAATTAGATAGCCATTAATTGGCGTAGGAAGAAAGCAAATTAATTAACTGAAAAATATACGAACATGAATCTCAAAATAGGAATCAACTTGTGCAATTAATTTACAATTATTATGTTTTGAGCAAAATTAATTTACAAAATTGTGTATGGATTAAGAAGTGAAATCGGAAGAATATAAAGAAAAAGAGCTTCATCTCCCTTCCACACCACCAAACACCATAACCATCTCCACCAAGGTCACCAGCCACAGTATTTTTCAATGAAATCCTATTAAACACCATCTCTGCATAATCAATTTTACCACCGCCAATAAACTCCATTTTCATTACATTCCACACCACAGTATTTTTCAAAGAAATCCTATTAAACACCATCTCTGCATAATCAATTTTACCACACCATCTATGCATAATCAATCAACGAGGCCAGAAAAATAAGGATATAGCTCTGCAAAACGACAAGTCGCTTCAGCCCTCTTCCAAAATGCGACGTCGTTTCTGCTCATCTTTTTCCTCCAGTCCATGCACTTTCACCGCCGCCGGCCATCCTCATCTCCGACAGATCCGACACAAATCTCTGTTTGGTGACGAGGAGGATTATAATGTCGCCGACGTCGGCACTTGAGAGCAGCATAGCACCCCAAGTACCACTGAAACCCAGAACACAGTCACCTGCTTAACCGAAAAATCAGCACCGCAAGCGACAACACCAGTAAGAATTGTACGCAACCCCCGGTCTAGATCCACCGTCTTCTGTCAGAGCCAACATACACCAAGCGGAACAAATCCGAACAGAGAAACACCACCACACCAGTCGCCAACCCATCAGCTCCAACGCACCCCTCCAAACCAGACGTCTTGCTTCCCTGGAGACCAGATCTAGCCCAAACCACTAGAAAAAGAATGATGTTGTCGTAAAAGAAAAGAAAAAAAGAAAAAAGAAAAGAAAAAAGAAAAGATGTCGTAGATAGAATCATAGAAGAAAGAAAGAAAAGTAGCAGAAAAGAAAGGAATGAAACGACGTCGTTTCATGCAAATGGTGAAACGGCGCCGTTTCACTTAAAAAATGGAGTAGCCCAATTTTATGACCCGTTTCGAGCTCGACCCGGTTAGTTTTTGCTTACGTGGCGTGACACGTCAGCAATCGGTGACGTGAAAATTGATGTGGCACGACACATAAGCAAACAAACGGAAAAAGTGGATGGCGTTAGGCGGAGGGATGAAATAAATCATTCGATTAAAGTGGAGGGAGGTTTTAAATCAAAAATAACACAGAGGGCTAAAATAAGACAATCAATTAGACTACATGGACTCAAATTCGATTTGGGCCTTAATACTACTATAAAATGGATATCACTAAATCATTTTTTCTCACACTTTTTACTCCTAAATTGTATCTTCATTTTTCTTTATCTATTAATCTGTAGATTATATTTATTTGAATGTAAGATATTAAATTTAAAAACTATATTTTTTATATAATTCTAAAATAAATAAAATAAATTATAGGGGAAATAGTTTTTACCACCCCTGAACTATCGGCGAAAATCACAAACTTCCCTTGAATTTCATTTTTTAAAGTACGCCTCCCCTGAACTATTATTTTCGAGCAAAAAGACCCCCTCCGTTAACTTTTTCCGTTAAATCTAACGGATTACCTACTACAACAGGTTTTTTTTTTTTTACCTGGTAATTATATTTTAAATAATATAATTAAATTTAAAAAATTCAAAAAAATTATATAATCTAAAATTTTCAAAAAAAAATTTAGAAAAAGTCAAAAAAACTTTGTAAAAAATGTAAAAAAATCAGGAAAATTGTAAAAATTCCAAAAAAAAATTAATTTATCTAAAAATTAACAAACAAATTGTAAAAATTCCAAAAAAAAATTAATTAATCTAAAAACTAATAAAAAATGTAATAATTCCAAAAAAATGTACAAATTCCAAAAAAATTGTAAAAATTCCAAAACAAATAAAAAAATTCCAAAACAAATAAAACAATTAAAGAATGTCTTAAAAAATATTATAATTGTAAAAAAAATGTACAAATTCCAAAAAAAATGTAAAATTTCAAAAAAAATGTACAAATTCCAAAAAAAATGTACAGATTCCAAAAAAAATGTAAAAATTTCAAAAAAATTGTAAAAATTCCAAAAAAATTCAGATAAATGTAAAAATTCATAAAAATGTAATAATTCCAAAAAAATGTAACAATTCCAAAAAAATGTAAAAATTCCAAAACAAATGTAAAATTTGCAAAAAAATGTAAAAAATTCAAAAAAAATGTAAAAATTCTAAGAAAATTGTAAAAATTCTAAAAACATCGTAAAATTTCCAAAAAAAATGTAATAATTCCAAAAAATGTAAAAATTCCAAAAAATGTAATAATTCTAAAAAATGTAAAAATTCCAAAAAATTGTAAAAAATCCAAAAAAATCTAATAATTCCAAAAAATGTAAAAATTCCAAAAAAACGTAAAAATTCTAAAAAAAAATAAAAAATTCTAAAAAATGTAAAAATTATAAGAAAATTGTAAAAATTCTTAAAACATCGTAAAATTTCCAAAAAAATGTAATAATTCCAAAAAATGTAAAAATTCTAAAAAAATGTAATAATTCTAAAAAATGTAAAAATTCCAAAAAAATGTAATAATTCCAAAAAAATGTAAAAAATCCAAAAAAAATGTAATAATTCCAAAAAAATGTAAAAAATCCAAAAAAACGTAAAAATTCAAAAAAAAATAAAAAATTCTAAAAACATTGTAAAATTTCTTAAAAAATTGTAACAATTCCAAAAAAAGCATCGTCGAATTTTTATAATTTTTACATTTTCTTATTTTTAGTTTAGTTTTTTTTTTGATTTTTTTCATTTTTTCGTAATTTGTACATTTTTTTCGGAATTTACATTTTTTGTGAATCTTTAAACATTTTTAGTATTTTTCAAATTTTTTACGTTTTTTTTGGATTTTTAGATTAATTAAATTATTTTGGATTTTTTAGATTAATTTTTCTATTTTTGCAATTTTTACATTTTTTGGAAATTTTTACATTTTTTTAATTTCAACAATTTTTTTTGGAATTATTACATTATTTTTGGAATTTTTACAATTATTTTAAGAATTTGCACATGTTTTTTGGAATTATTACATTTTTTTTGAAATTTTTAAATTTTTTCAGAATTTTTAGGTTAATTAAATTATTTTTGGAATTATTACATTTTTTCAAAAATTTTACATTATTTATGAATTTTTTGATTAATTAAATTAGTTTTGGAATTTGTACATTTTCTTTGGAATTATTACATTTGTTTTTGAATTTTTTGAATTTTTACCGAATTTTTATATTTTTCTGAATTTTTACATTATTTTTGGAATTTTTACATGTTTTTTGGAATTTTTACATTTTTGAAAAAAATTTATATTTTTTCTGAATTTTTAGATTAATTAAATTATTTTTGGAAATATTACTCTCTTTTTTTAATTTTTAGATTAATTTTTTCATTTTAGGAATTTTAATTTTTTTTTTGAAATTTCTATATGTATTTTTGAATTATTACATTTTTTATGAATTTTTAGATTAATTAAATTATTTTTGGAATTTGTACATTTTTTTGTAATTATTACATTTTTTATGAATTTTTAGATTATTTTTTTTTTGAGTTTTTTCAATTTATTAATTTTAAATTTTTTTTTGGAATTTGTACATGTTTTATGGAATTATTACATTTTTACTTAAATTTTTACATTTTTTCTGAATTTTTAGATTAATGAAATTATTACATTTTTTTGGAATTTTTACATTTTTTTTGAATTTTTAGATTAATTAAATTATTTTTGGAATTTGTACATTTTTTTGGAATTATTACATTTTTTCTTGAATTTTTAGATTAATTGTTTTTTGAATTTTTTCGTTTTAGGATTTTTTTTTTTTGGAATTTTACATATTTTTTTTGAAATTTTTAGATTAATTAAAAATTTTTTATAATTTATACATTTTTTTTAATTTTTTTTGGATTTTTAAAATTAATTATATTATTTAAAAAAATTTTTTTTGGAAAACTTGCTATAACAGGTTAAAAAAAAAAAAACCTGTTGTAGCAGGTCACCAGTTAGATTTAACAGAAAAAGTTAACGGAGGGGTCTTTTTGCTCGAAAACAATAGTTCAGGAGAGGCGTACTTTAAAAAATGAAGTTCAGGGGAAGTTTGTGATTTTCGCCGATAGTTCAGGGGTGGTAAAAACTATTTCCCCTAAATTATATGCACTTATTTTGAATAAATAATATTTATTATATGGCAAAAAGGCATTTGGGAACCCTAGACTCTGGCGTTTTATTTTATGGGAACCCTCAAGTATTTTTTTATTTAATCACCCCCCGACTTCTTTACATTTTGTTTAATCACAACCCTACCGTCACGTTTTGCTGATGTGTCACCGTTATGTGCCTCGTCACGTGCTTACTGGATGCCACGTCAGCAACTTGCCACATCATCCCAGCCACATCAATAAGCAAGCCACGTCATCAAACCAGGGGGGTAATTAAATAAAAATATTAAAGTTCAGGGTTGTTTTATGTCTTTTTGTCATATTTATTTTATTATACTTTCTGTTTTTGTTTCTTTTTTATTTTTTCTTTGGATGGAAATGGAGGAAGAAGACAGAAGTTATAAGGTTATAAGGTTATAACTATGTAATAGAAAGAAGAAGAGTGGGCGGCGACGCATGGAAATGGAGGAAGAAGACAGAAGTTATAAGGTTACGAAAAATAAATACAATTAAGGGGTAATAATTATTTTTCTGAATTTTTAAAATCAATTACAGTATTTTTTTGGATATTTTAAATTAATTACATTATATTTTTTAATTTTTAAAATTAATTACATTATTTTTCTGATTTTTTAAAAAAAAGAAAAGAAAAAAAATAAAAGGAAAGGAAAAAAAAAGAACAACAGGTTTTTTTGGGTAACCTGTTATTCAAGGTCAAAACTAACAGTCTGTTAGTTTGACTAACAGAGGGACGTGCGGTTGCAATTGACCAATAGTTCAGGAAGGAGTCTGTTTTGTTTTAGTACAGGGGGGCTTCGTGCAAAAAATCCATTAATAATCATAATTAATCAGATTAATCATAATTACCTCTAATTGTTAAGTTATTTTATAGGCAACCTTCTTTTAGATTAATCATAATTACCTCTAATTCTAGCAATGAAGCATTAATTTCAATTTTATTTTTATTATTATTATCATTATCATTATACTGTTGTATATAAAAAGAAAGGAAAAGAGGAATTTGGGTTATTGAATGAAATTAGGGAAAATGACATAAAACAACCTTGAACTTTAATGTTTTGATTAATCGCAACCCTTAACTTTTATTTTATTTTATTACCCCCTGGCACACTTCCGACGTGTCTTGTTGACGTGGCAAGTTACTGACGTGTCTTGATGATGTGGCATCCAGTAAGCACATGACGAAGCACATAACGGTGCCACATCAGCAAAACGTGACGGTAGGGTTGTGATTAAACAAAATGTAAAAAAGTCAGGGGGGTGATTAAATAAAAAAATAGTTGAGGGTTCCCATAAAATAAAACGCGAGAGTTCAGGGTTCCCAAATGCCTTTTTGCCTTTATTATATTTATTAATTTTATTGTATTTTAATAATTCAAATTTTTTATTGATTAACATATATTGAGTACAAAGAAAATTCGGCATACGTAGCTTTAAACCAGCTATGATCCATGATGCAATAATTCCATAAGCTCTTTTCTTTCAATCATAACATATCTGCAAAGTTATTTTTTTTGTTTTTCCCTTCAAAAAAAATAACATATCTGCAAAGGCAAACCCATTTGACTCTCCCTTAGTGCAAAAACGAAAATAGAGTCCTTGAAATTTCTCCTCAAACTTTATTTTCTTATTAAATTAATTATATATATTGTGGGTATTAGAACCGGTAAGCATTATCTATACTTGTAAAATACTTAAAATATGTGAGTAATACCCACCTATAATTATGGATATTGGACGGATATTTATATCCGTGAGGAGAATTGTCATTCCTAGGGTTGAGAGAGGTAGAGGGAGAAAGTGAGATGGGCTGACGGGAGAGGCAGAGGGAGAGGGAGGAAATTGTTTTTTTTTACCACTAAATTGACTAATGATATATATTTTAAAAAAAAAAATTGGGGGCATAGCCTCCTGGTCTCTTTGTGGCTTTGCCACTGGATCCGATCCGATCCTAAAGTCCAGAGTCCGGATTCAGCAGAGCAGGCCAGCACCATTAATTCTTAAATAAATGAGAAGAAAAATATAAAAAACGAAAAAGAAAGGTGGGGTTTTGACACCCAGTGTCCCTAACGTGTTTATTTCAATCTCTAACGTTATATTCGTTAGTCAACCCCTATTGCTCTAACGGAACCTAAGTATCGTTATCTTTCAATATTTTAATATTTTTTTTAAAAATGAACCCGACGCTGACCCCACAACCCAGATTCTCCTGACTTCTTATCTTCTTATTATTAAAAAATTAATTTTATTAATTAATTAATTTATTTTTAAAAATAAATTAATAAAACTTAAGTTAGAAAAAACGAAAAGAATAAATTATTAAAGCTCTAAATTTTTTAATTTATTTTCAAATTTTACTTCTTCATCTGCTTCTTCTCCTTTCCCAGAACATCAAACCAAACATCATAAACACAAAATCATCACTACCAATCCCAATTATGGGATGCAACCAATCAAAGATCGAGAACAAGGAAGCCGTCGCCCGATGCAAGGAGCGCAAGCACTTCATGAAGGAAACCGTCTCTTACCGGAACGCTTTCGCCGCCGCCCATTCCTCCTACGCCATGTCGTTGAGGAACACCGGCGCCGCCCTCAGCGATTACGCCCAGGCCGAACTGCCGAATCCACTACTGTCCTCTCATCCGTCTCATTTTTGTTTCACCATCACTGTCCTCTAATCCATTCAAAGTGTTCTTTACCATTATGTCTTTCTCTACCCTTACTATGTCACCATCGCACCGCACCTCTGATTCTCCTCTTGACCAGGTCTGTCTTTTGGGTTATAAAAATTAATATGACTTTTGGGTAAGTGAGAAATCAGATCTGAGATATGAGATACTAGATCTGGGTGCTGAGAAACCAAATCTAGGTGTTGTGTCAAGTAAATCTTCCTATTTTGTTGAGGGTTTGTTAATTATTGGACTGAGGTATTTTCACAATACTTTTCTTTTATCAAATCAAGCACAAGGAAAAACAGATCTGATGTTGGTTGTTGGGGGTGGTGCGAATGGAGAAGTGGACGATCAGTGGAATTAGCGGAGTCGCGTGATGATCGCATGATGGATGATGGATGTGATGATTTTTGATCGCCGGAAGTGAGCTCCGTGGAGAGAGGACTCCAGTGACCATAACCCATAGTTTTATTTTTTTGTTGCAGGGTAGGTAGTGATTGATAGTTTGATACCCATTGGCCATTGGAGGGAGGGTGCGGTAGTATTGTGGTAGTGCAAATTAATGTAAACCAATTTTAAAAATAGAAAGAAAATAATCGAGGAAAAAAGCAAGAAATAAGAATAGGTATGTTATAATTATGTTAGATACTTTCTACACATAAATATAATTTTTTAATTTTTGACAAACAAAAAACAGCAAAGAAGTCAGTGTTATTAATTTATTAATTTATTTTTTAAAAATAATTAATAAAACTGTTATTTTCAGATTTTCTTACAATAAAAAGTCAGTGTTTTTTTGACATTAAATTTTAAAAAAAATGCAGAGTACCCGACCCCATATGTCAGACCTGGTTATATTAGAGCAGTTAGGTTTCGTTATGATAAAAGAAAACTCGAGTGACTAACGAATACTCCCTCTGTCCATAAATAATGGACATTTTAGTCCAAAAATCGTGTCCTTTTTTAATTGACGCCATTGGCATTTGTGTCCATTTAGTATGTGTTTTGTCAAAAACACCCTCAAACGACCCGTCGTTTTCCACTTGAGATGCGCGTCACACATGGGCAAAATGGAGGAAAGTGAAAATAGCTGGCCCTTTTTACTTTTTGGTTGGAGACATGAATCAGAACGATTCAGTCTCCTCTGACACTATTTTTCTCCATCTTCTTCTTCTCTCTTTCTAATCTCTCCTCCTCCGTTCTCAAAAGGAAAAATAAAACAAGTTTTGATAATTCTCAGCTCTTTCTAATCTCTCCTCCTCCGTTCTCAAAAGGATTATCTGGCCGTCGAAAGAGTGGTGTGATGAATGGGTTGGTGTTTCTTCTTCCTTTTCATCTTCGTTGCTTCAAATCTACTTCGTTTCTACTTTGATTAGTTGGGTTTGATGTTTGATTGGCTGGGTTGGTTTTGGTATGGGTTTAATTGCTGTTTAATTGCATCAATTTTGTGGCTGGGCTGGGCTGGGCTGGTTTTGCGTCAATTGTGTGGCTGTTTTTGTTTGATTTTCATGGCTGGGCTGGGCTGGATGTGATTTTGATGGTTGGTGTGGATTGTCGAGAGGGTGAGGAGCAACGGTGATGGGCGGATCGGGTTGGTGGGGAGAGGAGATGATGATGAACGGATCCGGGTCATGATGAACGGATCCGGGTTTGGTGATCGGGTTACTTAATTTTACGTTTTGATGAGGGTTTTAGTAGGCGATGGCTTTTCGAGCTATGCTTCTGCTCGTTCCATCAAGAAGTGATTCAGTCATTGCAGTGGAATATAATGCAACTTGAGTTAGAAATGAGTGCATTGGAAGAGAACTGGAAGCGGAATGGTACTGAAGAAGTGGGATTTGATCTCATGTAAGTTCTTAATTGGAATTTGATCTTTAATAATTTGCTGTTTTTTTTTTTTTATTCTTTGAAGAGTCTTATACAGAGTAATTGGACTTCAATTATTCAATGCTCTTTTAGTCCTTCAATTATTCAATGCTCTTTTAGTCCTTTTCGCATTAATTTTTTCTTTGCAATTGTTACAAAAAGACCAAAGAGGCAGAGAGACCTCCATAGATCATATGATTTTACAGGCGAAGGATATTCAACCGTATTAATCTTGTGGCCGAATTTGTTCTTAATTTTATTGTCAATTTGTGCTTAATCTTCCTGTTCTGGGTTTATTTGTGGTGATAAATTATGGAAGAAAAATAGAGGAAAGAAGAAACAGAACGAAGGAAGAAGAATGGTTGTTTTGGTGGAGCCCACAGACAGCATAGGCCCACCAGCTGACAACAATCACAGGTTTCTTATTTACTCCCTCGCGTCCATTATTTATGGAGAGAGTGAGTATAATATTAGAGATTGAAATGAACAAAATTCACCATTAGGGATCAACTAAAATAAAAATAATAACGTTAGGGACCTTTGGTGCTAAACTAAAAAATGGTGTCGCTCTTTTAGCTTCCCCTCCATAAATATCCATAAATAATCACACCGCACAACACGTAGTCTTTCAGATTAGACTGAAAAGGAATCTCACAGCACAGCAACTGCCACTTCATCACCATCGAAAATGCCGTCCCGTTGTGAGATCGTGTGCGAGATCCTCATCGCCATTTTCCTCCCTCCTGTCGGCGTCTGCCTCCGCCATGGCTGCTGCACCGTATGCTCCCCCCCCCTCTGTTCTGTCTTTTTCTTTTCTTGCTTGCGTAACACTTACAGATCCCTCTTTCTCTCTCCGCTAACTGGCTTGAGTTTTCATGGCGATTTTTGCAGTCTGAGTTCCTAATTTGCTTGTTGTTGACCATTCTCGGTTACGTTCCTGGGATCATCTACGCTCTTTATGCAATCGTGTTCATCAACCGGGAGGAGTACTTCGACGAGGCCAGGCGCCCACTCTATGCTCCTGCTCCTCCTGCTCCATATCAGTGATTCACCTGTAATTTCTTTTGTTGAACATCGACTCTGAGATCTGAATTTGAATCTTTTTGTTTAAACTATGTGTAATTGTGTGAAATTATTTTGCTTATTCTACTTTACTTTTGCTGAAATCTCATCTCAATTACTTGCTCCTCTTTCCAGTTACATTGCTGCTGTTTGGTTGTGAATTTGTCTCAGTACTTTTAATTGCTTGAACTTCGAAGTTAGTTATGGAACTTGGCGATTGTGAATGTGTGCATGAGGTTGACATTCCATTTTAAGAGAACAAGAAGGTTGAGCAGGCTTGAAACTTGATAGGATGAAATAGAAATTTTCAAAGCAGTAGAAGATCTGGTTTGCGCATTAGAAGTTCTATTCTATAACAAAGAATTTCACTTGCATTGTAAACCTGTAGAATTCTAGGATTCTTTTTTCTATTCCTGCTGAACTGTAGGCAAATGGGTAGAAATCCTTTTCAGATGAGATGGGTATTTCGTAGGCTAATGCTAGTTTAGCATACCAGCTTCGTCTGAGAAAATTGCTCAAGTTTGTGTGCACCAGAGCTGATTGGAATTTCAGTTGCATTATAAATCCAAATTGTGCTGAATCGTAGACAGCTTTGCATAAGTTTATGTGCATCTTTTCTTTTTCGAACAGAAGTTTATGTGCATCTGAGCTGATTGGATTTGGGATGAAGTTAGGAGACTTTCCTTTTTCTTGAACAAGTTACAATGGTAGCAGCATAATATGAGCTCCTACGGTTATAGTTCGATTCCTGACTTCACCCATGATATTGAATCTGTTACATATGATGCAAACATGCATTGTTCAAAGACTTTTGTAGTCAACATCACTTTCTTCCTCAATTGACATTACACTTCCATCACATGTTATTGGCATCAAGAATCACATGTTGTTGCTATCAGAATTTAGATGGTCCTCTGGTTTGGAGTCTGTGATTTGTACACTTCCATCACATGTTATTGGCATCAAGAATCACATGTTGTTGCTATCAGAATTTAGATGGTCCTCTGGTTTGGAGTCTGTGATTTGTATAGTATTTGTGTTAAGAGTTTGCGTGACAGATTACCATGAAGTAGACTCAAACAATGTACTTATGTTTTGAAGTTGTTTAAGACTCGAGCAAATCTTCTATTAATTTTCTCTCAATCCCTAACGATCTAGGAATCGATGAATATCCAGTCTTCTCACTTAGCTAACGCTTTGTGAAAAGAAGAAATATCAAACTATCATTCAATCCTAATAAACCAGAAATTACCACATAAACATATTAGCTCATGCTCTCAGCTTTCAATAAAGTAAGACAAGAAATATCTCAACCAATATCATAATTTAAATCAAATTGCGTTGTATATTTTTTTCCGGGTTGGTTAGAAAACCAATTCACCGAATTTTTAAAACAAAAGTCCAGCAATGAAAGGGATACATAGTCATTGTTATTGTTATTAACTTATTAATTATAGATCACCCACTATTATAATGATACTGCATCATTGACCCATAGTCATTTGTATTTCAATAAAAATTATTTTAAATGTTGGTATACTTTTTAAGGTAATAATTGATTCGGAGAAACCAAAAGTTGGTGACGTGATCTGTGCTATGCCTAAAATTTCCGCGCGACTGAACTTGGTGCGTGGGAAAAATCAAAGCGTGAAAATTCGCACCCAAATTCAGACGAAAATTCGAACCCGAAAATAATCTTCCAAATTTACAAGAATTCTGCCATTTTATCCTCTGAATTTTTGAATTCTCTGCAAAATTTGAACTCTTCAGATTAAATAAAATATTGTTTCTTAATCCTCAACAACTCTATTGAAAGAGATAATTGTTGTTAGAAATAACAACTACAAATGTAATTGTGCATTATAATTGTGATCAGGAAAGATTTTTCTTTGTCATGAAAGTGAGACTTTAAATCAAGGATAAAATATATTTTAATTTAAGCTTTTTGATCGTTTTCATTAGTCCAATTCATTAGTGCAGGATATTTTTATAATGTTCGATTGCTGATACGGTAATAATAATTAATAAAATAAATATTTTTTTAAAAAACAAAAATAAATAAATAAACATCTTATTTGAACTTGAAGCACCTTACCTTTACTTTAGTAAGAAACTCGGTTTTGCAGCAGAGAAACAAAACCACTGAACTTGACAAATAATCATCAGCGTTGAAAAAAATGCCATCTTGTTGCGCGATCTTCTGCGAAATCCTGATCGCTATCCTCATCCCACCTTTAGGCGTTTGCCTCAAGCACGGCTGTTGCAGCGTATGCCCACCGCGCCTCTCTCTCTCCTCCTCCTCAGCTTAGCTGCTGCTTAGATCTCTCATCTCATCTCTGCTTTCCAATTTTGCAGGTTGAAGTCTGCATTTGCTTGTTGTTGACTATACTGGGCTACGTGCCTGGAATCATTTATGCTCTTTATGCGATAGTGTTCGTGGATCGTCAGCAGTACTTTGATGAGTACAGGCAGCCACTCTATGCTACATACCGGTGAACAACATATCGCTTGTCATCTCCTTGTTGTTCAGCTTCCATCGATTCTTGAGTGAATTCGAGTGTTATTGTTTATGATCTGTGTTTAATTCTATGAAATTGCCTCATCTTTTACAGTTCCAGTTGTTTCATGTCCGTTCTGCAATTTGCTTGCTGCTTCTTTGGGTGGTTGTGGGTTCACCTGTATTTTGAAGTTTGAACTTCTTGAACTGTTTTAATGGTTAATCGTTGTCCATAATTATACGAGCTGAGGTGTATATCTATTTTTTTTATTGATATTGATTGATGATGATGATGAGAAGTAGGCTTGATTGGTCTAGGGGTTCAATTCTCTTTCATTTGAGTCTAGTTCAAGGCGAATAACACAGTGAAATGAGTTTTGTTTGGCTAAGTGTAGAGCAGATGCAACTAAGCTACCATTTGAGCAAGTGAGATGCATAACTTAATCTTTTATTGCTTAGATCCTGAGGTTGACTTTTTAAAGTAGGGGAAATGTTATAGGGAAATGCTGAATGCTCAAGGAATCTGATTTGTGTGTGTATTGGGAGGAACATTTTACTGTTGTATTCTTCTTCATGTAAATCCCCATAGTCTGTCCAATCTTTGACTCAATTTAATTCTTTGATTCCATCATCTCATTTCACTTCATTAGTTTGTGTTGAAGCTAGGAGCTTTGTCCCTATTGAAAAAGAGTGTCATTGGGGGAAAATTATGTATTCTTCTTCATGTAAATCCCCATAGTCTGTCCAATCTTTGACTCAATTTAATTCTTTGATTCCATCATCTCATTTCACTTCATTAGTTTGTGTTGAAGCTAGGACCTTTGTCCCTATTGAAAAAAAGTGTCATTGGGGGAAAATTAAGATCAAAGTAAAGGTGCGATTTTGCTTTGGTTTTTGAAAGTGATTCCACTATGATAATGTATCTTCAAGTGTGACTTTGATTGTGTGTGTTAATCTATACTTCAACGAATGCACTTTTAATTGCCATGTTAGTGATCCTTGTTGCTTCAAAATGCATATACATCACAACACCTGAAAACTGTCATGGCCAAGATAAACTTTTTGTTCATTTGGTGATAGACTTGCTTTCCAGATTAATACAAGTAAACGATCCCTGTGGTCCTGAGATATGCTCTGGTGTCTGTGCCTTCACTTCATGCCATGGAATGTTTGATGCCCTAAAGTAGAACCGCTGGCATTGGCAATACAGAGCATTCTGCCAAGCTGTGGACATGTTCCGTCTTTCCTATGCTCTTGTTGTTTGCTGTCGTTGGTATTCCTTGGGTACCATTCCATTTCATTCCAGTTGGTGGGATTTTGTGATTGCATCACTGTTGCGGTGATCCTTAATTCATACGCATTCCGGTAATAATCGTTTAAAGCATTGAGCTTTTCATGGGTTGGAAGAGCCTGTCAGTCTAACTATGACAACTTAGAGAATGGTTAATAGATTTTACATGATGAAACTCAGATGTAAGACCATCATTGTTGTCTTATGGGTGTAGTGAAAGCCTCAACTTGGGTTATGGTTTTGTTTTATAAAACCTCGGGTTTGCACACACATGGCCGTAGACTGTAGTGACTGCAAATTCTTTCATGACGACGGGGACGTATACACTAGGTGTTTCTTCATAGAAAACAAGTTGTTTACCACAGGAGAAAACAAAACTAGATAATGTTCTCCATCTTTTATATCAACTCATTTTCTGTGGAAGAGAATCATCCATTTCACCAACAATGTTTTTTATGCCCTTATTGAAGTTTATAAAAATAGTTATTAACAAAACAAACTGTTAAATTTTTTTTTATATAAAAGAGAAAAGGCTAAAAAGCCTTATATAACATTATGAGAAGATCCCCATCTGTCACCATTATACATCATGGTTAAACTCGGAGGAACGTAATCAAACCACTGAAAACCTAGATCTTGCACAAAGACTAAATTGGCTAGCCCATCCGCTACACAATTAGCTTCACGGTAAACATGAATTACTCGATAAACACATCCAGGAGTGCGAAGAAGAACCTTGATCTGACGAACCAAATCCATATTCGCAATCGGGAAAGAACGCTCTCTGTTGATCGCATGCACGACTCCAGCATTATCACATTGAATTTCCAGGTTCTTCCAACCTCGCTCAAACGCCATCTGAATACCATGGACCATGGCCCATAATTCTGCTCGATGAGCCGAACATTGGCCTAAAGCAACAGTAAATCCGCCTAGCCAAAATCCATCCTTGTCCCTAAAGCAACCTCCACCCGCAGAACGTTGCGAAGACTGACGATACGCACCATCCGTATTAATAGTGATTTTCCCGTCTTGTGCAGCAAACCAACGTCCCGAAGAAGACCTATCAATGCATCCTCCTCCAACGCTAACCCCAACCGTAGAAGAAGCCAAGACAGCACTGGCCGCTGCTTTGACAATAGCAACTTTAGACATAACCGACACATGAATGTCGTTGAACACAAGCTCATTACGCCACTTCCATAACCATCAGCAAGCAAGACCAAAAGTAAGGCTCCAATTACTATAAGAACCGCTCATTCTTTCCCCATTCAAATTAACCGCCAACCAGTTCCGAAGAGACCCTTGACGAAACCTATCCCAAATCGCAGGAGTACCCAACTGGCGCCAAAAGGACTTAGCAGAAGAGCAATCCCGAAGGATATGCTCAACCGACTCCTCCTCAAGCCCGCAACAAGGGCACAAGGCGTTATCACTCATGTGCCGTCGGAAACGCTCTTGATTTGTCATCAAACGTTTATGACACACCAACCATAAGAACAAACGCACCCTCTGAGGACCAACCCATTTCCATGGCATGGTCCACATACGATCTAACGGACCATCTTTAACTCCAGCTATAAGCGAATACGCCGAAGCAATGGTGAAGTTCCCACTAGACGACAGGCGCCAATATCGTTGATCCTTTCCCAAGAACTGAGCAGGAGGACAACAACTGACGATGTGAGAGACAAGCTCTTCATCAAGATGAAAGCGCAACAGAGATAAGTTCCACCTGCCATCCGGGAGAACAACTGTAGACAAAAGCCAATCTTTGATGTGAAACGGGATCTCAAAATTCAACAAACCACACAAAGGTGTGTCTCCTGCCCAGTTATCATACCAAAAGGATATGTCATGCACATCTCCAATGGACCAGCTAGAATAAGGCCGAACTAAGTCCCACATATGACAAATCTCGCGCCATATAGTAGAGCCGTTACAGGTCCTAAGATGAATCGGCATCTCCCCCAAGTTAACACTGTACTTGCCACTCAACACTGAAGCCCATAGACTATGCGGTTCAGTAATAAAACGCCAAGCAAGCTTTGCAATAAATGCCCTATTGAACGTTTTAAGACGTTTTATTCCTAGCCCCCCGTCTGATTTCGGTTTGCAAGTTGTATCCCAATCGATGAGATGAACCTTTCTCTCTCCATTGCCATCCCCCCAAATGAAATCCCTACTGAGCCGCTCGATCTTCTCACAGATGCTAACCGGGACCACACACGCCTGGAGGGCGTAGGTAGGAATAGACATCACGGTAGAGTTAACCAAAGTAATCCTCCCAGCTAGGGATAGAGTTTTGGCTTTCCAACCACTCAACCTCTTCCGGACCTTGTCAACCAGATAGTCATAAAACTTGCTCTTATTGCGACCATGCAGGAGAGGAACACCCAAATAGTGCCCTAAATCTTTTCTGTAATGAAATCCAATCAGATCTTCAATGTCGGAAATCACCTGATGAGAGACATTAGCTGAAGCAGTGAAAGAAGTTTTGTCCACATTAATT
The DNA here is from genome assembly GCA_963691705.1 of Viola odorata. Taxonomy (NCBI): domain Eukaryota; kingdom Viridiplantae; phylum Streptophyta; class Magnoliopsida; order Malpighiales; family Violaceae; genus Viola; species Viola odorata. Next base: position 53,445,406 of record OY829545.1, on the reverse strand, counting down.
TTCTCTCCTGAACAAGCACAAAAATCAGCAAGAACATTGAGAACATTCTGAATCTGATCCACCGAAGCCTCACAAAAAAGGACAAGGTCTTCAGCGAAGAACAACTGAGAGATAGGAATGCCCTGCCTGCCCATACGAATAGGCCTCCAGACCCCCTCCAAAACCGCCTTCTGAATCCCATGAGCCAGCCTTTCCATACACAGGACAAAGAGGTATGGAGACATGGGATCACCCTGTCGCACCCCTCTCGTGGGATGGAAACTCTCTGACACCTGCCCATTCCACAACACCTTTGTCGTACTAGCCTGCCAAGAACGAACCAACATCTGAATGAAGGCATCAGGAAAGCCTGCATCCGCTAGCGTATCTTGGATGAACTCCCATCGAAGACGATCGTAAGCTTTCTCAAGGTCAACTTTGATCATAATCCACCCACAACTACCTTGTTTACGCCTCAGAGTGGAGCACCTCTTGCACGATAACTATATTATCAATAATTTGCCTACCAGGAACAAAGCTCACTTGGTGACCCCCAATCAAACCAGGCATCCACTCTTTCAACCTATTAACACACACCTTCATTAAGATTTTAAACACAACAGGAAGCAAGCTGATGGGACGGAAATTTGCCATGCAAGTGGGAGTATCTTTCTTAGGGATCAACGTAATAAGCGCAACGCAACTAGAGGTATCAAACTCCTTACCAGCTAAAGCCTCATTGACAAAAGAACATAGAGAGTGCTTCACCGTAGCCCAATTTTGCTGAAAGAAAGCCGCAGTAAAACCATCCTCCCCAGGGGCCTTGAAAGGCTTCATATCAAAGACTGCCGCTCTGACCTCCTCCTCAGTAGAAGGCCTCGGAAGATCCTCACTACCAGAATGAGGTAAACAATTGAAATAACCTCGAATAGGGTACGGAGGGAGATGATCCGTGTCAGCCGAGAATAGGCTCAGATAGAACTGTTTAGCAATATTCCGTAGCGTGTTACCATCAGTACACCATGACCCATCCTCAAGCTGAAGAGTTGTAAAGCACTTCTTCTGACGACGCATCATAACTTTGGCGTGGAAAAACGAGGTGTTGCGGTCACCATGCTGAATCCAATCAGCATTAGATTTTTGTTTCCAGTACAGCTCCTCCTCATTCAGGATATCCTCATAATCCTTCCTCAGCTTAAACTCAAGCTCCGTCAAGAAAGGCGTACGATACTGTTCCAATTTCCTTTCCACTCCTGCAAGGCGAGAAAGGATAATGCGTTTGCGTTGGAACAAGTTGCCAAAGATGTCTTTATTCCACTTCTTAGCTTTAACCGTAAAATCTTTCATAGCTCGAATCACCCCTGCAGTACCATTCCAAGAATCTTGGACAAACATTCCAAAATCCTTATGAATCAACCATGGAGCGAGGATGCGAAACGGAGCTGGGGAAGGAACCTGTTGACTGACATTTAAGCACAGAAGGATAGGCCTATGATCAGACAAGAGCTTTGGCAAGTGAACCACCGTAGCCCGGTCGAACAAAACCCTCAAATTGAGGGAGGATATGGCGCGATCAAGTCTCTCCTGGACCATCCCTCTCTGCCATGTCCATCTCGGGCCTTGGAACCCCAAATCAACTAATCCGTTATCCTGAATGCACTGATGAAATAGAAGGCAAGCGTGACTCCCATGTATAGACCCTCCAATCTTCTCAAACAAGAACAAGAACGCATTAAAATCACCTATGGCACACCACGGCACAGACACAACTGACGCCAAGTATGAAATTTGATTCCAAAGAGCTTTGCGATAACCAGCTATAGGGTCGCCATACACGGCCGCCAGCACAAACTCGGAGAGACCAGTCCCTGAGACAGTCATAACAACCATCTGATAAGAAAAGAAAGCAACCCTAACTTTCACAGTAGAATGCCAAAGCACCCAAATCCCCCCTGAGAATCCTTCCGCCTCAACTCGAAAAGAGTCATCAAAACCCAAGCTCTTGACAGTTCTATCAGCAACCTCTCTACTAATACGAGTTTCGTACAAGCATAAAATATTGAAGTCATGAATCCTGCGCATATCCTTCAAGTACCTTATAACTTCAGAAGACCTACAACCCTGACAATTCCAAGAAAATATTTTGCAATCCATAAAAATAATGAGATAAGAAAGTTAATCTGAGCACAGACGGCAACACTAGGCTCTTAAACAGAGTTTTCAATCACCATAATCTGACCATTCTCAGCCAGAACAATGTCCTTTGAAGTGGATTCTAAGCTTCCAAGCTTTTGGGTGTCCGATAGATTCTTAGATCCTTTTGCTTTCTTAAATCTCCCATCTGGTGGACGGCCTGTATTCCTTCTCGGTTCCCCAATCTTAACTATGATGGAGACACCCATATCCTTAGCCTTACCTGGACCTGTCACCTTGTTTCTAGCCGTAGGGCGAGCCACCTGAATAGCCATGTGTTGCGTGTTGTCAAGGACATCCGAAACTAAGTTTAGCTCACCCCCTTCCATCGTATGAACCCCGTTTGGCTTTTCCACAACCACCAGAGCCATTAGCATGTCTTCATTTGTTTCCCCCTTCTGGAATATATCCAACTCAGTGCTAATAGGAAGAGCGCGACTATCATCAACTTTCCTTTTATTAGATTCCTGCTCGACCAAGCGCTTCTCTGGTAAATATTCCACAGACTACCACTAGTACTAGGACTATCCATTGATTTTCTTCCTTTTCTGGCCTTCACCAGAGTGTTAGGGACCGTGGTAGACTGAGCCTTAAATTGAAAATCTTGCGATTCCTCTTCAACCTCTGGGGTCAGCGCTGCAAATCTGGACTTAGTGGTAACCTGAGAGGCATTATCATTGGGCCGGGAGGAGGAGGTAGGTCCCTTAGCAGCTAGTTTTCTCCCCCGTCGTTGCGGAACCATCCAGGGGCCATACTTGTGGTCCAAGCTAGGACCATCATCTTTGGGAACTGTATGAACGGGAGTTGGTGTCAGTGCAGTAGCTGCTTGGGCACCTGATGCCGGAACCTTCTGCCCACATAATTCGACTGCGTGACCAGCCATATCACAATGAAAATAAATAGTTGGCAGCCCTTCATACACAATTTTCTGCATCCTACCTCGAAAGAAGAAGTATGGTAGTAAAGGTTTGGTTAAATCCAATTCTACCGCAATTCTAGCAAATTTCCCTCTTTCAGAATTGGAGGTGTTGAAATCTAAACGAATCAATTTTCCAATTCTATTACCGATTGCGCGTAGCACTTGCTTGTGATATAGGTGCATAGCTAACCCAGGGAAGCGGATCCACGCTGCGACTTTGGTAATGCGGTCATCTTCAGGACTAAATTCTGGAGACCAAGGCTGCACAACAAGATACCTACTAAACACCATCCAAGGTCCATCCAAGAGAGCGTGGGACGCATCCGAGTGTAGATCAAAAGAGACAAGAAAATAATTACGCTCTAAATCCACCACTTTGAGGTCCCCTACTGGTTTCCACAAAGAATTAATTCGTTCACAAAAACTTTTATATCCAATTGGCCTTCCCATCAATTTGGCAATGACTGCATTTCTCCAAGGTTTTGATATTTTCCGTTCCAGTAGATCAGAAATCTGCAGTTCAAAAGTATCTCCTTTATCAACAAACGCAATCCCATCATTTTTTTCTAAATTATTATCATCCTCACCCAACACATCAGATCCATTTTCCATCTCCGAATCACAATCCATACCAAAGCTATCACCCTTTTTTTCCATTAAAATCTCTTTGAAAGAAGCATGTGGAACAACCAAGTTTGCCTCAAATTGGTCATGAATCTCCTCTGATTCATGTGGTACTGTAATTTGGGCAACTGGCAGCGAGCCCACTGGATGGACCACCTGCGGCAGCGGTGCTAGATCTGCCAATAACGGGGGAACAGTTCGAAGATCTGCACTAGCAGACTCCGCCATATGCAAGCAATACAAAAATAAAATTAATAAATACCCAAAAGAAATTGAAATTGACAAACCTGTTAGCCGTGGAGGAGGATGAGAGGACCGAAGGCTGCTTCCGGCGACCAGTTGACCAGCACCGACGGCCACCAGCAGCGGCTAACGGGACCAGATCTGCTGCTCGACAAAGGACGGCTGTCGGGTGAAACTTGAGAAGAAGGGAGCTCAATTGAAGAGAAGAAAAGGAGGCCGAGAGAAAGACGCCAGCAACTGGGCGAGCAGATCGGACCAGCACCGGCAAAGCAACGGCGACGGCTACCAGCCGCAGCTAGGCAACGGGCAGAAAACGCAGAGCGTCATTTTTTGATAGCAATGAAGGATTTTAACAAAATGTTAAATTAGTCTATACGTTAATGATTTTTATTTTAAAAAAAGGTAAAATTTACCTTTATATTTATATTATATGTCAAGATAAACTACTATATTTGTAATTGAATCAAATAAGTTATTGTATTTGTCCACTCAATCTATATTAGCCATTCTTTCTTAAAGATAGTTATATCTCATTTGAAAACAACATAAGGCTATATTTACACGGAAATTAATTTTTAAAAAAAGTAATACTCCCTCTATTTTCGAATAATCGTCACTTTTGTACTTTTTGTTACTGTTCACTTTACTTGACTTTTTGGTGTTTGTTGTACTTTTTGTTACTGTTTCAAAAAGTCAATTATTCAAAAACAGAGGGAGTATAACACAAAAAATGACGTCTTAAACTCATTTTGCAATTGAAAAATAAAAATTGAGTCAAGATATCCAAAAATAAGAAGAATCAAAGAAAGATCAAAATAAGTAACCCTTTTTAGCAGTAAAACGTAAAAGGGATTAAAATAATAAATTACTATATTTATTTATTCAATTTTATTTATTTATTTATTTAAAGAAAAATGGATATTTTACGTGGTTTATTTGCCATGTGAATTTTTTATTTTTAAATTTAATTTTTAGTCAGTATAATTTTGTACTTTTTTATGTTAAATAAAGTATAATTATTTTTAGAAAATTGTAGCTAGTAATTTATTTGATTTAATTGAAAATGTATTAGTTTATGTTAAGACAGGATACAAATTTAGAGTTAAATTTTATCCTTTTTATTATTATTATTTTACTACGTGTCCTACAGACACGGTAACACGTGCTGGTCCTGGTACTCAATCGCTGATCCGATATACACTGACCCTCTCATCCTTTTTAACATCGGACGGATACGACGCCGCGCCAATAACCACATACAGTACTGATTCTCCCACGGTCACGGGAGAAGGAACAAAACAAAAATGAACGATGACAGCGACGACGAGGCCACGACCGGAGGCGAAGAGGCCGAGCTAAGACTGAGTACCGAGTGGGCCGATTTGACTCGCGAGTGCCTAATCAACATCCTCTCCCGACTCACCTTGGAGCAGCGCTGGCGTGGCCCCATGTTTGTCTGCAAACCCTGGCTCAGCGCCTGTCAGGACTCGTCTCTCCACTCAGTCATCGATCTGGAACCTCATTTCGACTCGCTCATTGCGTTGTCTCGATGGTGGGATCCATACTTTGGGAGAAAGATCGATTCCAATCTCTCCTCCGTCATCACCTGGAGCGACGGTTCCCTCATTCAGATTCGCACGCGCCACTGCTCCGATCGCTCCGTCACCCTCGCCGCGGAAAGGTAATTCTTTGTAAAATGAATTTTCTCTTTTCAATTTAGAGATTATATATATTTTTCGCGTAATGTGAAAAATACGATTCGTGTTTTGTTTTCGTAAAGGGTCGGTGTGGTAAGTTTGTATTGGTTTATATTTCTAGGTGCCCTAATCTTGAAGTTCTCTCGATTAAGAGCTGCCCGAATGTGACCGATGCATCAATGGCGCAAATTGCTTACAAGTGCAGCAAGTTGAGAGAGCTTGACATCAGTTTTTGCTACGAGATTTCGCACGAATCTCTGGTGATGATTGGGAGGAATTGCCCTAATCTTAAGATTTTGAAGCGGAATTTAAGGATACAGAAGGCCGGGAATGTGCCCATGGAGTACCTTAATTCTTGTCCTGTGGATGGGGACTCAGAGGCATCTGTAATTGCCAAATTTATGCCTACTCTGGAGCACCTTGAGCTTCAGTTCGCCAAGTTATCGGGCAAGGGGCTTGTGTTGATTAGCGATGGGTGTTTGAATTTGGAGTACTTTGATCTATCTGGGTGTGAAAATTTGAGGAGTAGGGACGTTGCCAACGCGATCGCGAATTTGAAGAACTTGAAGGAGTTTAAAAGCCCTAACATGTACATTCCTACTTCATCCTATAATGCAGAAAGGTACGGACATTGGATGCTGTATGATGAGCGTTTCCGAACTGATGTTTTCCGCTTTTGATCAATGTGTTGTTTCTATCCTGCATATACTTAAGTTACTGCCATCTTTTGTGCGCTTAGTATCCTGTCGAATGCTAGTGTCAATATACGTTATAGATTCCTTGTGTTGCGAACTGTGCAAATACTCTTTCTGTAGTTTTGGGTATTTGTGTTTATTGGAATAAAAAACTCTAAAGTGTGCTTGGAATAATATTTTTGCATCCATGACTTGTGTCAGGATTGCCTTTAATTAGATAGTGTCCTGTCGGATAGTTTTGAGACGATCCTTGTGAACATTATGCTTAGGTATACATGCTGTGCTCTGTGAAGCTCTTGGAGGTTATGAACTTTGTCATTAGATTAGAGTTGTATTTTTGCGTATAACAGCACGGCGAAATGGGAATTCACATGTTCGTTCCGTTCCAATTTTGTTGCTTTACCGTGCCCGTAGGAATGGGAGGTCAAATGGTAAAAATCAAGATTTAGGTTTAAGCATCAGCACCAAACAACAGTTCATACATATGTGGCTAAACCCCGTTGTCTCTCCCCTAACAGACATGAAGCATCCACATCACACGTCTGTTGTGCTGTGTAATATAACCAAAGACCACACCGGTGAAACCACTTGGCCGGAGAAACAAACCAAGCCTTTTCTTAATAGCGCGACTCGAACTCCATTGCTTGTCAAGGGGCAAATCTGTTATTGTCTCTTCCAACATTACCAAGAAGCATCCACCTCACATGTTTGTTGCAGTGTCTAAAATAATCAAAGCCCTCATCGGTGAAACTGAAACCGTCTCGCCGGAGAAACAAACCTAACCTCTTAGGCTTCTCACAAGTCACAACCCCTCAATATTGCTCGAACTCCGTTCTCAAAGGGCAGATCTGATATTTTTTCATGCTCTAAGTGGTCATAGGGTTTATATTACAAGTTTTAAATTATAGGGATTAAAGTAAAATATTTCTTAAATTATATATTTTTTATAGGATAAATTACATAAAAATCATATAATTTATAAAATGATCCATTTAACATTTTTATAATTTAAGAGTTTCCAATGTCAACCCTCTACGGTTCAAAAATGACAAAGGTAGGACCTGAGGTCATTAAGCTAACTTAAAACTTAAAATCACAACTGGTGGTTTTTTTGAACAGGAAATTACAGGATAGTGTACACCGTCCGTCCACGCCGATGTTCAAATGGGTTGGCTTAACCAACCATCCGGCTATCTACGTGCTTCGCAAGGACAATGCCATAAGTGTGCAGTTGGACCTCAAAGAATCGAGTCCTGTATTCAACATAGATGGAATGCAGACTTCAAGGGGGATCTGCTCACCATGGAGAATTGTTCGATCGATGGATGACAGGCACGAGCAACATAAGCGCATGAGTTGATGAAATGAAAACAACTGGTGTCATCTGTCACAGTACGATGCCACTACCAACTCCCAAGAACATTCCTCCGCATTTGAATTTGGTACCTGTGGCATCAATCAATACATTACAATGGGTTACATTTATCTTAATTATACAAGAATGAAGGTAGATATCATGTCCATGAGTAGCAGGGCTAAAAGGTTGCTGATTTAGTGTCAGCAATGAATTTATTATTCATAATTATGGTTTTACCTAGACTTCAGGTTTTGAGCGTTTCTTATTTTAGTAAAATTCAAAATATTTTGGTATCCAAATTTACCAAGCTTCCATGTTCCGACACATCTGCACAAGCCTTAAAACAAGCATGAATAAATGAGAGCATATGCTTTAAACATTTAAACACAATTTTACGGAAACACAAACTTAGTTAAAGAGTTGAAAACACCGGTTCCTTTATCCTTAACATTGGATGTTCAACATTATTGTAGTGCTTTAGTTAAGAATATGTATAAGAGCAGGGAATCCAAAGTTATACCTGCATAACTAGAAGGGGACAAGACATAGAGACATCACTTGAATAGTCTTGGAACGAGTTGTTTGTAAACTGTGCCCTCTCCGTTACAATTAATTTCAGTTCTTCCATTTTCATCCCTTGACAATCTCCCCACCACATGATAAAACAACGCTAGCACTTCCTTAGCCTCAAAGAAGTTGTTGGAACCAGCTATTGGCTCGTATGAGAACAGGAGTCAAAAATCTTGTTTTGGTAAGAAACAGGTCCAATTCACTGATGTATAAGCGCTAATTAGGAATTTCTTGAAGTAGGCATACAACACTCGAATCCTTTATCATAACCTTCACCTTCTTAATAAACCAGTAAAGAAAAAAAGTATTGTAATCATTCAATATCTGTGCTATTGGACGTGTAGCTCAGTGCTATAGTCCGAAACTTTCATATTCTAGCTTTGCATCCCAAGTATCAGACAGCAGTACCCATTTTGTCAAAAAGTTTAAAGATAACCAATTCACAGATCCAAGCTTTTATGCTGTCTCAACCAACCTCTACTGAAAAATTCATTGATCCAAGGGATATCAGGCATATTTACCATATGATCAACAATAAGTAACTCCTGCACTTCTCCATCTTTAATGCACAACATCTAACATGTCATTAGCATTGTCACAAGAAGAGCACAATGGCAATTCAAAACACAATTCATCCTTTCACATGGAATCAATAATACTATAGGCAGGAAACTTTCTAACCCCAGACTCCAGCATTGATTTCCTCACATCAGCAGCAAGACACCACCTCTCTGCCAGAGCATTAATGTTTGATAACCCCATGTACACCCCAAAGTACTGTGGCTGCATCTGAAGTAACCTTCTCCCCACTTCATTCCCCAGTTCAACTGATCCATGAATCTTACAAGCACCCAAAAGTGCTCCCACAACTGAAGCATCAGGCTCAAAAGGCATACTGTTTATAAACTCACTTGCTTCTCTCAACAACCCTGCCCTGCCCAAAAGGTCAACAATACAACCATAATGCTCCATTCCTGGTAGCACCCCGCATTTACTCCACATTGATTGAAACAACTTCAAACCAAACTCTATGAGCTTGGCACGAGCACAAGCAGTAAGTACAGCAACATAAGTAATCTCATTAGCATTCAAACCTTCCACTTTCATCCTCTCAAACATGTTCAAAGCTTGCATTTCTTTCCCATTATTAGCAAGCGAAGAAATCAATGCATTCCATGTGCACACCTTTTTAACCACCATTTTGTTAAAAACTTTGATGGCATTCTGCAAGCTACCCACTTTCCCATAGAAATCTACCAAAGCTGTGCCCATAAAAACTGTCAAAGAGACCTCATTTCTCATCATATACCCATGCAGTTCCTTACCTAAAGAGGAAGCCCCTCCTCCTAAATTCGCACATGAAGATAGCAAACTAACGTATGTTGCTTCATTTGGTTTAACCAAATGACATGTCACATCATCATGCAACATCATTGTCCTGAAAAATCCAATTCCCTCACTGAAAAGCCCGTTCCTTGCAAAGCCATTGATAACGGTCGTCCACGAAATTACATCTCGTTTAGGCATGGTTTCGAAAAACATAACAGCAGAATCCATGTCACCATTTTTCACATAGGCATCAATCATTGCATTATATTCAGCACTACATGGGCATAAGACTTCATCAAACATTTTGTGGGCATTAAATAAGTTGCCAAGTTGAGAGTATAGAGCAAGCAATGATGTTTGGATAAAGGGGTCACACAAAATGCCACGCTTGAGAGCTTGGGAGTGAAGGGAAGCACCTGTATGGGGAGAAGACAGGGTTGCTGCCTTGATGAGGGGAGGGAATGTGTGGCTATTGGGTGGGGTTTGGTGGGAAAGCATGAGGATGAAGAGTTGAAGGGTCTTGCGAGTTTGTCCAGAAAATAGGTGGGCTCTTATTAAAGTGTTGTAGAATAGGGTGGGCTTCCATGTGTAACTCGATGTGTGGTTTGGCTTATAGAGGAGGTAGCCTTCTGTTATAAGGAGGGAGTGGATTTGCTTAACTTGGTCTTCTTTTTTTATGAAACTTTGAAGAAGCTGGAGTAGAAACTCAGGAGATTTGTATGACTGATTTAAAATCTTCATGCGGCAAGAACAAACACAAACAATTTGAGGACCCATCCAAGCAAGAAATTCACTCCATTTTACCTTATCATAGGAAATATAATCTGAATTCTCATTCTTCTATAGCATGTGATTTTGCCACAAGAGGAACTCCTACCTTACATTTGACTCTTGGTCTCAGTCTCACTAGTATAGTCACCCATGCGATGCTGTGAGTAAGAGGAGGAAATTAAGACTGACCATGTCTGAATATTACGCTGGATGTTTCATGAAAACATAAAACCATGCAGAAGTTTCTATACAGGAAGTGGGTGGACACGAGATTATATACACTAAGGAAGGCAACAATATAGAAACATAGCACATTTAAGAAAGTAAAAGTATAGATTCAAAAGTAAAAATCCATCATCATCGGTACCAAAAAGGAATCCAGTATAAACAGTGGGATGCATATTTGGTGTAGGGTCACTGATCAGATTATTGAATCTACAAACAATTTCTTCTGAATTACAGGCAGCAAACAGTGATGGTGTTGTACATATGGGACCTTAATATTTCAGACAAATGTGACTCTTGCTTTATAGTTGAAGAGTTAAAAGGTTATATGTAGGAGTAAGATTAAAGAAAAAGTAACACTGAGCGGCAGTAATTATGATTATCACTGTACAAGCACAAGCCTAGCATTATTATTGTTGTTACTATTATTACCTTTTTTAAAAGAAAAACAATATACGAACATGGAAGATGGAATAATAACTAATAAAGGCAGAAAGGAATGTGAGGATCAAGATACACATACCTCCAACACTTCACGAGCCTCCCTCGAAAATAAAATCCCAGCTACATTAGTCGTATTGCTGCCATGAGATGGATGACGACTAACTTTGCTTGAGGAAGATGATGCACAATAATTATTATAAAAGGATCTCTTTCAAAAACTAGTGATTCTAGAGCTCCACGATCACCATAAAGTTTTATCCACCATCTACATGTAAATGTAAGAACACGTTAAATATAAAACTAGTGATATGTGCATGAAAGTGGAGCGAGTGGAGTAAGGGCAGCATGCATTTACAATAAAATTTCGCATTTTCTTCACCTTAAGATAACCATCAGTACTGACAGACATCTATAAATCTCTCAAACTACTTAGTAAATTGAGGAAACAATCTGCATTCAAAATAATGGGATAAATATGCAAAGGAACAAGAAAACCAGCCTTAAAACTACAATTGCGAGTTGACAAGAGAACATTAACAAGCTAAAAGCTGCCAGTACCTGATCAGTAGATCGTTCTCTAACTGCTTTTGAAGCACCTGCAAAACAGGGAAGAAAACCCTGATTACAATGATAGAAGAGGGCACAAGTAAAGGTTCGCATTTCAAAAGTCAATAACTTAATAAGCACCTTCAAAAAATTTATCCAAGCTGCCTGCCATCTTAAAAGTTGATCAAAGTGTGCCTTGCAATACAAAACACCTTTGAAGGAGGAATAATTACTCAGCTGCAAAAGTGTAGAAGAAAATTTTAAGTAATGATACGGTTGGAAACATATGCAAAATACAGGGATTGCAGTGCTATCACATAAGTATTGAAAAGGTTTGATAGGACATTCCTATAACAGACAAATGAGACCTGGCTTCCTCTGTTTAAGTTTCTCCAATCAATTACTATTTTATCTGTAGACATTTGCAACAAGAACATGTTTCAAGATTGAATTACCATGTATCAGCTAAGTAATTGACTCATATAAACCCCCACTGGCAGCTTCCATGTCTCTTTTTTTGTTTGATAAACCAGGTCAATTCCTACAAAGCATCATCTTCAATGCACATATATTCTAGGATTTTAACCTACATGCCAATTCAGTTTAGTAACACATCCCAGGAGAAACTAAACCTGTAGCTTTATGGGGGAAAAAAAGGACAATTGACCTATTATTACTTTGGACAGTGTCGTAGTTACGCCACCAAATCCTACCATGGTAGCAGTAGGCCATTATTCCCACCCTGCACAGATTGTACTATAACCCATACCCAGAATCTAAATTGGACCTATTAAAACAAATGATTGAAAAAAATATCCTGATACATAATAACAAACCAACCCCAGAATCTGAATTGGACCCATAAAAACAATTTGATTGAAAAAGCAAAATAGAGTTCTCAAATAGATCACTTCAGCAGTAGAATCAACAAAAACATGATCACAAACCCTTTTTCATTTACTCATCAATTCCATTAAAATTGAAACAAGGATGATGAAGATGCGACACTCGTCGTGAAACCAGCCGAACGGCGGGTAGGAGGAGGAATTATAATCGGAAGTTCAATTGAGTCCAAAGGGTAGTTTGCGATGGCGCAGAGGTCGGAGGTAGGGAGGTTGGAGTGCGCGGCGGAGCAGGCGGAGGATTTGCAGTTGACGGTTTAGATGGACCGGAGCGGGAAAAGGAGGTTAAGGTCGAATCTGAGGGACCTGGTGGCGAAGATTTATGTAACGGTGCGGCGGAGGAATCGGCGGGGAACTCAGCCGCCGGATCGTCTAAGGGAGGTAAGGAGTGTAACAGCAGTGATGTGCAAAGCTCGCCAAGCTTGCCGAGGAAAGCAGAAGAGGAGGAGGACGGTGAAGGGGTGTGGCGGAGTTAAAGAGACGAGGAGATGAAGAGAATGTGGAAGAGGAAGGTGCAAGGATTTTGGGTTTCGAAAAACATGGTTTAAGTTTAAACGGCTCAAACGGGTTTACCTGGTTACAAACGGATTGGGTTGATCTGACCTGTATTTTAAATGGGTCGAAAATACCTTTACCTTCTGATAGTCCGTTGGAATAGTAAGAAATCAACCGGAGAAAAAAATGAGAGAAAAGAAGAAATATCCATGTTGTCAGTGAGATGAAAGGCAAAAGTGTAAGCTCTGTAAAAGCAGGAGAGAGTGGAGAGATGGCGCGACGCGATGACGGTGGTAAATTGGTAATGGAAGAGAAGTTAGACAGACGACGATGAAAATGATTTTTCGACAATAAAAGTGGATAAGTAATATAAAAAAAAAGAAAAGAAGTGTTGTTCGATTTTATGGTTCATGGAGGGCCTATATCTCAAATCATAAGAGTCTGTTTGGTGTTCTAGTTTTGTAGGAAAAAAATTTGTGGGAAAATAACTTCTGAGAAACGGAGTGCAGTCTGGTAAAAAAATTTAAAAGTGTTAGTGAGATAGCCGAGGTGTTTGAAAACTATAGTTTGAATGTAAAATGACCATAAGAGGTACAATTTATTTCAAGTATTATAATTAATTTTTTTAATATCTTTATATATGTTTTTAATCAATTTATTTATAATCTAACATCTACCACCTAATATTTATCTAATATCATAAATAAATTAAACTTATTAATACCATAAAAAATTTAAGTTATTAATACCATAAATAAATATTTATCTAATATAATAAAAAAATTTAAATAATTAGTTTCGAAAATGGAATGAATTACTCTGAAATTGGAATGAATTACTCTAAAATTGTAATAAAATTATATGAAAAAGTTTTAAACTAAAATTCTTGGTGATGAATCGTTAACTTAAAAATATTAATTAACAATAAAGATAATGGTAACCGAAATAAAATGTAAAGAATTGTTTATTAAAGTAATACAAGTATCATATATATACTCTCATTTCTTTCTTTCCTTTGCGCTTTGATCAGTCATTCATTGATTTCATATTGGAGACAAGTTAATTTGGGTTTAAGATATGTTAGTGCCCCATATCCACCTAAAAATGGTTTCAGAAAAGGAAACAGGAAAAAATATATATATAAGTTATGTAAAATACTTGAAAATGAAGGAATTTTGGTGGAAGCAAAACACAAAATAGAGGAAAAGTATTTTTATTCCATATTAGTGTAGGGTAGCATTCCCCTCAAGTCTTGAGTAAATGCACTCAAGGAGCAACTGGTCCTTTATAAAAGAAGGCATGCGTGTTGAAAATGCTGTGAAAACTTGTTTATCACAGCAACAGAGCAAGTTTATATTCAAAGGAAATCCAAAAACAGAAAAACTTCCGGATTCATATTTAAAGAACAATTTGCCTTTGAAGTTGAGAGCATAATCTAAAAATTCTACACGGTTTGTCTCATGTATATACACAGATAATCGCCCAGATTACAACAAATGCACGTGGAATCAGACAAGTCCTCAAAATACCACTGAAATGTCTTCTTCATCAGGTGAAACCAATGTCAAGAGAGAGTACTTCACTCGTAGAGAGATTTTACCCTTTTCGATGTTAAGCTTTGCCCCAGACACGACCCAGTATCCTGGCGAGTCCTGCGGCCCTCTTGTCATTTCTTTAGTGTCGACATACCTCAAAAGTTTAGGGGTCCGTGTAGGCACTGGAGGACCGCCAGGGTAAACAGCCGAGTTTATGTTCAGTTCAGGTTTCTTAGGAGCTGGTTTTTGAGTACTCGAGAACCGAGTGCTGATCAATGTGGATATGAGTCCAGATTTTTGGGCCAAGGCAGCGGAACCATCCCACTCTGTCCTCCTCACGGTAGAGGCACCAATGACTCTAGAGTAATGCAGCCGTAGAAATAAAACTTTCTTCAAACTGGAGTCTCCTACCTCGAAGTGAGCCCCCGTGACAATTGCAAGATCATCATCGGACTCAACTGGAGCAGTGCACACATGCGAGAAGCTCTTCCATTGAACCTTCTCGAAGTAGATCAGAGGATCGATTTGATACATTGCCACTCCCTTCACCCTCAAGCTGAAACGTTTTCGGCAGTGATGAAAGGTGCTGTAAGTGAATTGCTAAGCAGTTACTTCTCTTCCCTTCCAAATACAGTCGAAGACCAGTAACCGGCTTCTTTCCCACATCCACCTGTCATTCAAATGCAGATACAGCAACCACATATGAGCAATTACGACCATTCTAACAGCATAAACATGGAAAAAAGAAAAAGAAAAAAGATCTTTGCTGTAGCAGCAACATGATGTTCTATAATTCAAGTTTTCTCATTTTTGGTCTGTGCAACTCATACCATAAATGAAATGATTGTTCCAAGCAGAGAAGATACTGTATAGATATTTTCCTTCTTGGAGGGGAAACATTAGGAAATATGAAAAAAAGGGTGCAAAGCCGAAAGAAAATATAGGACAAACATTCAACACGAAGGAAATGAAAATTCCACACAGGAGAAAAAGCCTTACAGGCATAGTGTTTACGTAAAGCTTAGGACCCATGAAACTAAATTGTAGAGATGCGTTGGTTTGCTGCTTCCGGTCAGGACCAAGGGCAAGCTCACCAAATACAGGAGCCCATTGCTTTGGAAGCTGAAACTCTAGGAACTGAAGCAATTCTTCTACCGGTGGCTTATCTGCACTTGGAGAAACCAATCAAAATTACTATAGGCAAAAATGTAATATTCTACCTAACTTAGGCTTTTGGATGTGAATCCTTAACATTATGAATAGAGAGCTAACTACAAGTTAACTTAAATTCATGAAACAAGCATAAGAATACCAACGAATAGTTGTTTTAGTACAGCATAATTAGCATGTTTGGTCTATAGTTTAGCATCCACTAAATTCAGAAATGAGAAGAAGGTCATGCTTACAACGAAGGTAGAGATTAATGGCGTGGGTCAAAAATCCACTCCCCTCCAATCCACTCAGCAGTGATATGATTGGGACAAGTGACATCGAGATAACATCAGGTTCAGCCTGAACAGTTTGACACCAATCGCTGTGGGGTAGGTTTCTACTGTTTCCGCCTTTCCGTTTGTGTATGAATTTAATGTCCTGTGATAGAAACAAATTACAAATAGCATATACAAAATAAATTCTTCATAGATACAGTCAGAAATTTGTGCAGGGTATAACAAAGCAGCAATAATAACTTCATGACAAGTGTATACATATGATAGCGACAAAGATTGTAAGCAGCTAGTAAGAAGTATACCTCAGAATTGGAATAAGAACTCGATGGAAGTTGGTCCGATAATGTCAGTACCTGCTCCATGACAAAATGGCAGGAAAATATCACAACATTATAGGTTGATATATAAAGCATACAAATGTAACAGTACTCGATTTCTTCCGAATGCCACTTTGATAGTGGTAGGCAACAAACCTTTTCTGAATTGAAGATGGACGGTCGAGTTTCATGCAAGAACATTTGATCAGCCACTTCCTTCAACTTTTTCTGGACATCAACAGATGGGAGAGGGGATGAATACTCTTGCTTCACATAGACTACGTCTTTTCCTCCCATTTTTGACACCAACAATGATGTGGGTACCATAGTTTTCAATGAACCTGGAAGGCAAGGAAGAAGATACGATGAGACGACGTACGAAGCAGTCGAAACAACAAAAGGAGATGCAGGAAAAAATGTAACTTTGCCAAAGCGGGAGGATCCCAGGAGGAAGGGACAGCTTGTTTAACATGAGGAGCGAGTGAAAGCTGAGATATCTGAAGAGCAATGTTATAGAGAGTGATGAAGAATCCATCAAAGGCAAGAGCTTTAGTGCTTGCGGCATCTTTCTGCCAAATTCCAGAGAATTCAAATGCAGCATTGAAATGGCCTGGAGGAATTTTCCCAGAAAGGGAGAGCTCCTGGTTGAACTGCTCAGACATCTGCAGCAAATAACAAATTGAAAGTTGAATTGGGTTTTTCATTATTTCACCTACAAAAGCAAAGACAAAGAGGTAAAACACTAAATTATAGGAACCTGTTGGAAAGAGAGGACGTCAGAGCTGAACCTCATCCGCTCTCCTTTGTCGCATCTAATGGATCTGGGTACGTTAGGAATGGAGAAGGCGGGTTTAACAGCAGAAGCAGCTCCGCCGCCTCCGCCGGCCATGGGGATAGGCAAGTCACGAACTTTCCCATCTTGGGCAGAGAAGACGATGAGTTTAGATGAAGAAGAAGAAGAAGAAGAAGAAGAATCGGAGTTGCGCTTACAGTACTTAAGCCTTAGATCAAAACACGCATCATAACCCAACCCAATCGCCTGAATCGCTTCCTCCGCTGCTTTCTTAGGCAAACTCCCCATTACTTGTTCCAATTCCTGAAACTGCAGCAACCTATGCTTCGTATAAAACGAAACCCACTTACTTGTTCATCAAACCCAACAACAGAGAACAAGACCCAATGAAGATGAACACACCAATCGGGGTTCTTCTTGGTTGTTTCAATCAAAAGTGAACTGTCACGTACGTGCCAGCAGAGGATAAGAGCCAGAGGAAAGAAGAGGATGAAGAAGGAACGTTGTGTCGTGCATATTAGTAGCCGACTAGTCGTAGATACTGGTTGTGTAACAAACTCACAGCTGTCCAAGCATGCTCATGCGCGTGTGTTGGTGGTAATTAGCAGAATATAAATATAGAGGGAAAGAAAGGAATAGGTAGCTTGCATTTTGTAGATATTTTCTAGAATATGTTCAATGAACATTCTGGCTGGTTCAATGAACCTAGCCGCAATTACAAGCCCAATCCCTTCTCCTTGTTGGAGAAATAAAGACTAACCCGGATCTCTCTTAATGGAATGATACTGTCCGCTTTGGGCCTGAGCCCGCACGGTTTTCACAAAAAGCCTCATTCCATTAAGAGAATCAACTCCTCTTATATTTAGTCTTTCTCTCCCATTTCTTTCCGATGTGGGACTTTGTTCGCACACCCCAACAATCTCCCCCTCGAACTAAGTATCACAGAGCCAACCACATTGGGCTCACCAATCTCCCCCTTCGAACCTCTCGACCTGGAGAACCACCGTACTTTTCAAGTTCGGCCAGGAGATTCACAGCGTGCCACCCACATCAAAGCCCAATACTCAGGCCCAGCCGAACCTTCGGCTCCGCTACCATTTGTTGGAGAAATAAAGACTAACCCGGATCTCTCTTAATGGAATGATACTGTCCGATTTGGGCCTGAGCCCGCACGGTTTTCACAAAAGGCCTCATTCCATTAAGAGAATCAACTCCTCTTATATTTAGTCTTTCTCTCCCATTTCTTTCCGATGTGGGACTTTGTTCGCACACCCCAACAATCTCCCCCTGTTTTCAGTAACAAGTACCTCGGAATGAGATGAAGTACCCTGTGCCTTCCTTCTCATCTCCTCATTAAGAACACTTCCCTTTACATTTTGCAAAGAAACAACACCATCGGAAGCCGAATTCGAAATTGAAACCCGAAAAGTTTCCCAAGAGTCCGGTAGAGTATTCAGTAGCCATAGTCCCAACACCTCATCATCAAACTTGATACCCATTCCTGATAATTGATCTAGGAGTCCTTGAAAATCATTCAAGTGATCTGAAATGGAAGTCCCATCCTTGTACCTCAAATTCATCAAGGAATTCAACAAATACAGTTTATTACTCCCTGATTTAGAAGCATACAAAGATTCAATTTTCTTCCACAAGGACGCTGCATGTTCCTCATTAGCAATATGATTATAAACATTGTCATCTACATATTGCCGAATAAAACCACAAACTTGCTGATGCTCAAAATGCCAAGCCGCTTCAGTCATGGATTCTGGCATCTCAGTAGAAAATACAGGAAGATGCAACTTTTTCACAAATAATAGATCTTTCATTTTTCCCTTCCACAAGTGATAATTAGTGCCATTCAAACTCAACATTCTATTTGTATTTGCCTCCATCATTCAAGCAAATCAAATAAACTCAAACCAAGAGCTCCGCTACCACTCTGATGGGAAATTCAACACAATAATAGCAATACGCAACGGATAATAATTTCCCCAACTTGCTGGAATCTATGAGGAGCAATAACAAATTAATGGCAGCAACTAATTCATCACACACATGAAGAGACAACACGATTTTTACGTGGAAAACCTTCTCAATGCGAGAAGTAAAAACCACGGGCACAAGCCAGTCAATCAAGCTCCACTATGATCAAAATCAGGGTACAAGAGTGTCTCAAATCACAGCACAAATTGTGCTCAACAACTAGGCAAACAGCCAACAAGAAGTATGAAACTAGAGAACCAAAGGAAGAACACAAAACCAGATTTCCAGCAGCTACTTGAGGGACTTGATTCCTCCTGCTCAGATATCGTCTCACCAATCCAACCGGTCAGATTGAAGAACCAGATGTCGTGAACCTTCTGTCCACATTTCAGCCCGATCCGACGGTGAACAAAGGCGCAGTGATGATTCTCCCACAGCTGCGCAGAGAAAGACGAAAATGGTTTCTCCTCTCTTCTCTCTCACTTTTGTTTCTTTTCTTTCTATTGTGTTTTCTAAAATGAGCTGCACCCTTCTTACCCTAATCTGACTCCCTCTAGTAGACAAGGAGTGGTATGTGGGCTTGCTCCACATGGGCTTTTCTCCACATAGGAAGGGAGCCCAAACCCAACACTCCTAGCTACCCTTCATCCATCTCTCGCTGCGCTCCCATCTTCCTCAATTAATTCCTCCGCCATTGTTGTGATTCTTGAAGCTCTGCTTTTATCTCTGTTCTTCTATTCTTGCATTCTTGTTCTGGTTGCGTTGCTTCCATCAGCAGGCACGTGCCAATTGGTAGCGGAGCATCGATCTTGCTCCCTGTAATTGAAGATGGCACGTACGTGACATGAACGGAAACACCAAAGTCTTCAACTTTCTTCTGATTAAAGTGGGGGAAAAGGAAAAGAGATGGAGGAACAGGTCAAAGATTGTTGTTGGTGGGTGTTATTAGTTGTTTGTCTTTGAGAAGGATGGAAGGAGTTGAATTGATTGGGTAAAACTGGATGGATTGGACTTGACTTCAACTCCAACTCCAGTGCGCAGAGAGGAGAAAAGTCAAAGTTTTGGTGCTCCTTCTCTTTTGCTTCAACTCAACCGAACAAATTTGGCTGCTTCGCGCGTCCTCTTTTTGGATTTTTTTTTTCTATTTTCAAGTTTGAATCTTTATTTTAAAACTTTAGTTTCTATTATATTATGGGCTCCAGTAGGGTTCACCTAATTTTATTTTTTTTCATTTTAGCTACTTTTCGGTCTCAATTACTTGTCAATTGAGGCTGAATGACTCACTATTTGACCCCAAAAAATTTCGTGTTTTTTTCTGAATGTACGCTAATCATTAACAGAAGATAAAGCCTTCCCCAACCCCACAACATCACCTTGCAACATAGACGCCACCAATGCCCCTGCTTGGCTGCAATTCCACACATGATGGAGCATCCCGATCTCGGTCGGCAACGCCACCCTCATCTTCTTTGTGGGCGCCTCAAATTCTGGGTTTACCAGCACAAATATGAGCTCTTTCTCAGCTGGGAACTTCAATGTCATCAATTCCAGCGGGTTGTAGCTCCGGATCAACACAAACCCACCCATAATTACCGGCGCTATGTTATCTGCATGATACCCAGAAACTTTAGCTTCTGATTCCAATCCGGCGAGAATGAGATCTTTGACTTGTAGCTTTCTCCCGAAAATCTCGTTGACACAAACGACAGCTGCAGCCACACTGGAACCAAGTCCACTCTCTAACGGAAGGCCCTTTTCGAGGGATAGTGAGAGGCCAATGGAACGAATGTTGAGAATCTTCATGGCGGCAATAGCGGCGATTCCGGCGCAGTTCCAAAAGGGATCCTTGGAGAGTTTGGCGCCGGAAATTTCGGAGATTGAAAGCATGCCGGGGCGTACTGAGGGGTCAACGGTGAGGGAGACGAAGTCACCGAGGCCATCGACGGCGCAACCCAAGAAATCAAAGTCAGGACTACGGTTCGCGACAGTGGCGGGAGCGAAGGATCTGACGGAGGTGAAGACAGGTTGGGGTTCGGTGGTGGTGACGGTGGTGAGGGAGGTGTTGCAGCGGAGGAGGGATTGTTTGGGAATGGAGAGCGATAATGGAGAAGGAGAAACAAAATCGGGTGCGGCTTTGGGTACCGGCATGGGTTTGAACGGAGATTGGCAAGTAATGGCCATGGATCCTTACTCCAGAGTGAAGAAACTGGTTTCTGGTTTAGTTTGAAAGCTGGGTTTCTAATTTTTGAGTAAAAAAAGATGCTTTTCTTTTGGACGATTGTGCTCATCTGAGTGAGTGTGTATATTATAAACTTATAATCATATCGGTTAGGAAGTGAAAAATATAGTCACACCCAATTATATTAATTAAATGAATATAAATATTAAATAGCTTAATATAATTTTTAAATAAGTAAAAATATGTAGGTATTCATTTAAAATAAAATAAGTGAGTTTAATTCGGTTTGAATATGAGTATACTCATTAATCTTGTACTCATTTCTAGGGTGTCAATTAGTCTCAGGATCCGATGACCCAATCCCTGGAACAATTTTATAATTTTTAATTTATTTTGTTCAAAGTATTAAGCTAGAATATTGAATTTTTATTACAAAAGAAAAATTAAAAAGATGAGAGAGAGGAAAGAGGAGAGAGACAAAACCAAGGAATTTTTTTTTCAAGGAAGTTGAAAAAAATGCGGGTATTTTGCGGGTATTGTGCGGGTACCATACCCAATTATACCCGCAATTATAAATGCGGGTATTATCCATACCCAAACCATACCCGCAATTACCCGCTCAAGCGGGTAATTGTGGGTATGGTTATGGGCGGGTATGCGGGTATGGGTACCCATTGCCATCCCTAAATATACCCACTTCGTTGTATACTAAATATGGAATTTTGACTTAAGTGAGCTTCAATAATACATTTTTTTTTTATATGTTAAAAAGAAAAAAACAGATAAAAATAATTTTTTTCTTTTATAATCTCTACTACCACACGCCACTACGATGACTGTAGGATTTTTTATTTTTTTAATATATATTCTATTGTAATTTTTACCCATACAATTATATTAATTTGCCTCCACTCAAATTAAGGATTTAGCAATAAGTCTAATAATTTGAGGAATGTTTTAGGTACCTGCTAGATTGGTATTAGTTTTATTCGCGCTCTTTTTAAGGTTACGTGCATAAAATATGTATTTTTTACGCCAATAAAGATTGAACATGTAACATTTCATTTAAAGATTTTTTTTTCATATACAAGCGAAGGTGGATTTGGGATTTGAACTCGAGTCTGAATTTTTACTACTTTTATCACTAGCTAGATAACCAATGAGTTGTATTTTGCTCACTCACACTAACCATATATCGGTAAATAATCTATAAAAAATGACTTATTATGGAAACAATCTATTTCTAATTTTTTCTTAAAAAATAAAAAAAAAATCTCCATTTTTTTTACTATATTTCACGGACTCTATTTTTCTCCTTGTTATCCTACACAACTTTACTAATTAATGTTGCAATAAGTACCTGTTTTTGTTTTTTATAGTTTAAAATAGATGTAAAAAATAAAATTTAGAAACTAATTTCCAAGTACTTTATTTCACACTTAATTATTTTTATATTTTTTTTATTATTAACTGTTTCTATAGTTCATAAGTATATATTTATCTTAGGTACGTCGTTTATCACTAAAATTTGAAAGCTCAATGATTGTTTGCTCATAACAAAAGATTTAAGTTCGAGTCTCTTCACCACTTATAAAATAAATACTATTTAAAGCAATTTTGTTCCCCTTTTTAAGGTTTTTTTAAATATTCTTTTTTATAACTAATGTAACAGATATGTACTGTAATTAATTAAACTAATTTTTAAAATAAATATATTTTATTAATTTTTATTACATGACCATTAGAAAAATATTTCCTGCGGATAAGAAAAAAATATTAATTTTTCACTGCACTATCAGCAAGTAAAATCGGTAAAGAAAGATAGGTAAACAAATTACTTCTACATTTAAACTTGTTATTTCAACTATGTATCATGTTAATGAGTATATAGTTCATTAATTGTTTGGTTGTTAGCAAATGTGTAGAGACTCAGAGACCCACACTCAAATCTCACTTCCGCTTATAAAAAAAATATATGTATCATGATTGTTGTGTTTGAATTTTGGATTATAGAAGGTCAATTATGTTTTTTAATTTTCTTATAAATTAAATTATCTTGTGGAAGTTTATAGTAAATTGATGAAATTAATAATTAATAAAAAGAGTAGAAAGATTTTTTAAAAATTAAAATTTATAATTTTTTCGATTTGACGTTCTAATTTTATCTCAATTTTTTATAATGAGATTATCAATAAAAAAATTATAAAATTAAAAATTCTTCTGATTTTATATATATTCCGATTTTACTTCCATTTTTCTTACTGAGATAAATTCTCGAATTGACAACTTTACTCTTTACTATTTTTCTTAACAACTACTTATTATCTCCTCTTTTGTTAAAGATGTAGGGGCAATAAAAGTAAGAAAAGCATGTACATTGAGAAGTATGAAATGTCATTTATTGAGAGTTGAGATTAATTTATTTTATCTAAAATGTTATTTATTAAATACAAGAGAAAATAGTTGTTTTTTGGTCACTACGAGGGAAATACGTACCAAAGCATTTACATGTACGCTCATCTATATAAAAAAAATTGTAGTTTCGTAAGAATAATTTAATAGACAAACGTTACAGCTTTTATATATATATAATAGATTAATTACATCCATGTGAAATATTTCCTCATAAATTTTTATCTTGGATATGTTAAAATTCATTTTGCCTGACGATGGTTGCTAATGAAGTACTCGTGGCAGTGGTAAATCTATTAAAAAATTCTTATGGGTGATTGCAAATTTGAGTAACACTATAATAGTCGAGTGATAATAAATTTATAATAAATATGGGTGGTAAAAATATCTTCCAGGTCATAGTTTTTACCAAAACCGTCTTTTTCCCTTAATGTTAATATCAGTCACTCCCTATACCACTTGTGTAGCACCGGTGGATGTCTTGGGGTGCGAGGTATCATCGGAGTAGTAGGCCGCACTAGCAATATTATCATGTTTGGTATGATCATATTTTTCACCATCACCCCACAAAGCATAAGCCTCCTCCTCATGCACCGCATCATCGCCGATCAGCAATTGCTCCTCCGACATCCGCAACGGGGTTACCAAATTTATCACGACACAAATTATAGACGTGACAACCCGATAATGAACGCGCCACCAACCAGTTGTTTCAAGATTTGGATCCCACCAGAGCCACCGTAGACGCCTCCCCTAGAGTTGGTGACGGGGAGGAAGAGTGCGCAAAGGTGTGGCTCGGCGAAGAGGCCCGTCAGAAGGCTACCGAGGAGGCCGGCGACGGCGTGGGTGTGGAAGACACCAAGTGTGTCGTCAATTTTTTGGAGGAGGGTCCATTTCTTGTGCACAATCATCATTGTGAACCATGGGATACTGCCCGATGCTATGCCCATCCTTGAACAAGTCCTGCAGGTTAATTAATTACAATAATTATAATATTATAAATTTACAAACTCTTATGATTTCAGTTTTTACCGAGATAAATATCAAGTTTGACAACATTAAAAGTGCACGCAACAAATGAAAAATCAAACATGAAATAATTACTTACATCAGTCCAATATAAAAAAATAAAATAAATAAATAAATCAGTCAAATCCACGCAATTAGTGGGAGCGATGCTAGCGAGATTTTTTTTCTAAAAAATTACTAGTAGTCAAACTTCTTATTTATGCGTACCATAGTATTATTTAATTAATTATATATGCAGATTTATGATAAAAATACCTGCACCGGGAGTGATGCAAACGAGACCGGTGATCATGCCTTGGACGACGCCGATGACGGAAGGTTTGTGGAAGAAGATGACATCTAGCCATGTCCATGTTAGCAAGCTTGTGGCTGCACAAATGTTGGTGTTCGGGACAGCCATTGATGAGTCTATGTTGGCTGAGTATGGATCTCCACCGTTGAATCCGGCCCAGCCCATCCACAATAGCCCAGCCCCAACCAACATCAGTAGCACATTGTTTGGAGGAAACCTTTCCCTATCCTTCTTTGATCTTGGGCCCACCTACACATTTCATTAATAATTTTTAATTAATATTACAATTAATTAGTCCAGATTAATAGATCCATTTTACGAGATTAAAGGTTATTAACTTATAGGTATACTAAGAAAATATAAATTTGCACCAATTTTACGTCGCAAATCATATATATATATAAAAAAAAACATATCTCATTTTGTGAAAAATTTAGATTTGAATCTAGGGAAAAAAAGGGAGAGAAAAGTAGACAATTATAAAGGATCTTAAACCACTAGAATTGTTCTAGTGCTGAGGAGTTAGAAAAACCTCGAAAATGACCTTGCCGGGTTCGAACCTTCATCAAAAGAATTAAAAAAGAAAAAGAAAAGAAAAGACTTGTGACCAATAACGTTTCTCTTGTTCTCGACTTGTTCTTTACTCTATACATGTGTTGCTATCTATAGGCTATCTATAGGTCAAATTCATGGAACAAACAAACGTTACTTCTAAACATTTCAAAATAAACCAGTAGAACTATATATTTAAGTATTTTGTCCTTAATTATTTTGTCACTAACGTAAGTATAGCTTTTTATTTATCTATATTAATTAAGGTTGACTAATTAATTAACATTAATTAGAAGTGGCAAAGAAGGAAGTGCATTATTACCCAAAAAGCAGTGGTGAGGCCGGCAATTCCAGATGAAAGATGGATAACATAGCCACCGGAATAATCCATAACACCCCAATGAAACAAGAACCCACCACCCCACAAGCTAAATGCCCCTACCGTGTAGCTAAATGTCAGCCACAGCGGTACAAACGCCATCCAAGCCTTAAAGCTCATCCGCCCGAGCACCGATCCGGCCAGTAGTATAACCGTAATCGCAGCAAAAACACACTAAAACCACACCATCGAGGCCATCGGATAATACGGTTAGATCATCGCAATTTCTACACCCCCACTATGAAAATAATGTGTGGTGGCTGGTAGCGCGGCCTGTTTGATAAGAAACTTCTGGCCCAAGGTAGGCCCGGCAAAAGCCTGTCTCCAAAGGACATCTTGTAGGCCCAAATGACCCAACAGAGGACAACCTCGGCGAAAGCGTAAAGTGCCATGAATGCAGAGTTAACGGCCCATTTTTTCTTGTCGATGCTGCCGTAGAGGATGACTAGGCCCGGTACGCTTTGAAGACCGACGAGGGTGGCGGCGATCAATTGCCATGCGTTGTCGCCTTTGTTTAGCCACTCAGGTACAGCTAGGGATGTGAAGGCTTGGTAGCCTATTGGGACTGGGTTCGGAGGAGGAGTTGTACCCTTTTTTTTTCTCTCTTAATGGTGGTTATTCTGTTTTGTTTAATTTGTGTGCAAACAAGTTTGGAAGGAGAGATGGCGGATGGGGTTTATATTATAGTTAGAGGGTATTGGAAGTAATTAACACCATATGTATATATATACATTGATGATGTGATGTTATTTTAGAACATTGTTTATTAAAAAAATATTTTTCCAAGTTTAATGGTATCTCTAAATAAATATTAGGTGGATATAAATAATATTTAATTATATTAAGTTGACCATTAAGAAATTATGTTCTTTCATTTGGTAATTAATATTTCTTCACACATAAGGATTGAACTATTGATCTTTTATTTAAAGAGTGAAAAAGAACCAACCTACTCACACCAACTATTTATTACCTACTCTAAACATTTTTTCTAAATAATTAGAATAAAAAATCTCTAGTTTACCATTAAAAAAAATGTAAAGTATTATAATCGATTAAACTATAACCTCATAAAAGAGTATTAAACTACTAAATTACTAACGTGTGGGAAGAGAATCTTGAACATTATAGTACATAAAATATACAGGAAACAAAATACTAAAGAATATAATTAAATAATTAATTTGTAAAGATATGTTATCTTGTGGTTTGGGCCATTGCGAGCTTGATTCCTTTCATCCTTAGATGATAAAAAATAAAATAGTAAGAGTCAATCTCATACTAATATGGAGATGGTAGGAATCTGGTGAATCTTTTATGCATCTAGATCTCTTGCTTGTATAAATCCCATAGTATGCGATGCGACGACCTCTCTTTTTTTTCCCCTTTTTTTTGGGTTTAAAACTTAAATTATTCTTTTAGCTAATCTTTTATAGTTAGTACTTTAATCCAAGGCATCCCTATCATTTAATTACATCACCTCCATTGTGAAAGTTGGCTTTGTTTTTTATTAGACCTTCAAGGATAGAAAATTATCCAGGTAATTCAAATTATTTTCGATTTAATTTCCACGTACAGTTTTGTCTTTGATATGCTCATCACTTGTACATTAATGTTTCAATTTCAAGCCGCAGATTGATTCTTAGTAATCTACTAGTAGAAGACACTGAACAAAACTGTGATTATTATAATCTTAACATTTTCTATTTTCTTGCAAAAATTAAATTGATTTAGATTAGCACACTCTGAGTATCATAATAGGTCCACTACATCTATAATAATAATAATAATAATGTTATACTTATCGATAAATCCTACTAATTTTTTATACTACTAATATGATAATCTAAATATGGTAGACGACTGATTTTTTTATTTGAGTCAATCCAAAGTGATCAAAATAAATTAAAAAAACTCAGAGTTTTTACAACTATACAATAGGTTACCCAGTAAAAAATTAAATGCACACAATACAATTTCACAAACAGTGCACAAACCCACATAAAACCACAAATATGCACAAAAGCCACAAGAACACATGAAGACAAAAAAAGAACTATAAAGAAATAACACCTCACTTATTAATAGACTAATAAAAACATAAAAATTATATTTTAACCCCAATCTTGTCGCTAAACCCTTCAAATTTGATTTTGATTGATAAAAAAAAAGAATCTAGTTTATCGTCACATCCATTTTTTCTAACACCAGAAAAGAGGATGAATTAATACGCAATAGACTTAAGGAAAATCTGAAAACGTTAATTTATAAATTCGACAAAATAAACGCATGACAAATTAAAAAGAAAAAAAACAAAACAAAACAAAAAAAAACTCACCGGTGGGTTACAACCTAGACAGCGGTCTCTAAAGAGAAAAAATAGAGAATTTTTGTCCGTGTTTCCCTATTTTGATTTGATAAGTATCTATTAGAAGGAGCTCTTAGCAGTTACTTCATCCGTCTTTTAATAACTGTTGTTTTTTTACGGATTTTTACTATTCATAATACTTGTCATTTTATCGATTTTGAGATATATATATTTTGTGCAAATGATAAAAAAATATATATATATCAACTCAATCTAATGATGTGGTAATTTGAGTAGAAATTAAGAGAGAATGAAACAACGTAGAATAAAATAAAATCAAAAATTATTATTTTTAATTTTCTACTAGAATTCAAAACAAAGAGAGTAACACGCTACTATGATGACATGGTAATGATTACACTAATTTTGATTAATTTGAATCAGTACAAATGCATGATTACAATGAAAACGCTGTAAGATCGTGTGATCGCCTGTTATATTACAAATTAAAACAGCAAGAAAGAAACACCTGACAGTGACCAAGACTAGTTCACTCCATACAAATTGGCATTTACATATACGTGATCGGGGGAGAGTTGAACGGAGAGTATCCTGTAATTTTCTTTACCGGGGTAACCAAATCTTTGGATGGTCGAAACACTGATTAGTACCAAACAAACCCAAAACCCAAAACCCGAGCTGTTTCGCCATCGGTTAAATCATCAGGTGTCCCAAGCGTTCTGGACCCTTGACGAGTTAACTTTGCGAGAAGCAAACGGATGCCACTATATCACCTCCTTCTCAAGTTTCAGTACAGCCATGAATGCGTCTTGAGGAACATCAACCTTACCTATTGCCTTCATCCTCTTCTTTCCTTCAGCCTGGTAGCGTAAAAACAAGAAGTTACGCATGTGCATCAAATCTCTTCAACTCGCTAACCAAATCGAAACTGATGATGACTATTAAAAAAGAAGACAATTTGACCATACAGCTTCTAATCCCGAGACTGAAGAAAGGGAAAAAAATAGAATATACCCATGTTCATGTTGACCAAGTACACATACTGAGTTTGTTAATACATCATGTACCAACCTGTTTTTTGAGCAATTTTTTCTTCCTTGAAACGTCCCCACCTACAACAATAAAGAACCTCAATTTGTAAAATAATAAGCAACAATCATTTATATCATCATATTTTAATTCAATTTAATCCACATAAAACCTTGAACGAAATCAAACAACTCTAATACGGTGGAAAGTAGACAAAAATTGCTTTAACAACGTATCTTAGCAAGTTTAAGAGGAAAGAAAGGCAAAAAATAATAGCACCATCATACCATCCTTTCTAATTAACCAACTTCCTAACTGTATTATCAAGAACAGAAAACGCTCAAAGCCAGAATATCTTAGACTCTTACCATAGCATTTGGCCAAAACATCCTTTCTAATTGCTGATAATGATTCGCTGGCAATAACCTTTGCACCTATGCATGCCTGCAAAGTATAAAACGATGTTACTAAAAGGAAAAATAAAATAATCCAAACTGGAAATGACCAGCAAATAAAATCAGATACATTTGTGAAGTTAATAGCTACACTCAAATTGATTTGACAATATAATCCAGAGCAACCAACATTTAGCAAATTGATGAATACAATTAGCAAACACAACATATCCAACAACACATGGAGATATATTCTTTCCCGTAATGCCCTTTCCCATAACCAAATAGAGTATGCATCACAAACCTTGAAAATCTTTACTAATCTGACTACCTTAAATTCAAAACAAAAGTATGCACAAGAATACAAGACGGAGACTTCCTGATGCCTATGACCGAATTAAAAATCTCAATGTCATTTGGTTGGTGAAAAGTATACAGGTGCATCCACCAAAAGATAATAAGAATGTACCTGAATGGGTACTTTAAACATTTGCCTTGGTATGAGCTCCTTTAGCTTCTGAGTTAAAGCCCTCCCAACAGAATAGGCCTGACAAAAAATAAGAAAACATTAAAAGAAAGGAGACAAAGGCACAAAGAATTCCCAATTATCAAAAGCGAAAATAGGAAGAACATAAGGCCTTATTAGCTATAGAATAAATGTATTTTCCAAACATTGACCATTCAGGCAAAATTGGCACAGTGCAATTGACTGCTTAGTATCTTTCTGGTTTAGGCCGATCTATAAGAAATGAGAAGGGTGTGATTATCAGTTTAATCTTGAAGATGCCGGCCATAATTGTAAGAGCTGAAAGAGAGTCTAGAGCTATGATGCAAAAAACAGCAGAGCTGATGTTATCCAATGAAGTAATACAAACACCGGTGGGAGTTCTCAGAATGACCTGACAGACCTGAAGAATGGTAGAGAAGGCAGAGCATAACTACACTTAATGGTTTACAAGGGATATGAGAGAAGTGAAGCTAGAATTGATGAGAGTGCAACAACCAAGAACTGGCATGCTATGGGATGGACAGCATTTCATTTTTTTGGGGGTCTCTAATGGCAGTGAATCTTAGATCCAGTCTTACACATTTATGGGGATGGGGAAAGACAACCCTCATGATTTTCCATTACAAAGGAGAATCTAACTGAGTTCTAAGGTAGACAGAGTGTTGGATACATTTACCATAATTATAAATGGTTGAAAAATGCTGATATCATCCAGTAGTATGATATTTACATTTGACAACAATTATAATGCTCTCTTTCTTTCTTTCTTTTTACAAGGTTCACCTTATCAATTTATTCGCATCCTTTCATTTAGACATGCTGCAGCTCATGCTTGGTTATCAAAAAGCCAAATAAAACGTTTGGAATCTAATTAACATTCACATTTCAGTGTACTGAAGATTTAGGAGTACTAATTCAGACTTGATACTTAGGTCGACTGATGTTTTAAGTTTACCTTATCTTTGTGCACAATGGTTGATAATGGTTCGACAGGATCTCCATTAATTTGAATGTCAAGCTTTATCAAATCACTTTCCTTGTACCTTTCAACAAAAGGCGAACATGCATAAGCAAATATAGCTACAGAATTTTCTAATAGCGTCGATGGACACAAAGATTGAAGCTGATGACTCAACACCACAAAATAATAGGTATGAAAGTTTACAGTCAAAAGTTCTGAGTTAATGTTTGAAACAAGTGTATTTCCAATACATGATAACAAGAACATTATTATTGTGGAATTCCATGGATATCACTAGAAGAAATTCATAAGACTGAGTCATCTGTAAGAAAATGCCGCCACATAGAAATATGACAGCCTGTACCAAATACTAATGTTTATATTACATACAATTAGCATAAACTCGGTTTCATTTTATCAAGAGCTATTAATAAAAGGTAGAAAATATGGTAGATGCAAAACATGGACCATATTATAGATTGTGGAGCTATATTTCCCCTTTCATACATGGTTTATTCAGGTAACATATTATGCTGTGTAAACCTGTTGTTCCTCTTAAACAAATAAAATAAATTATGGAACAAGCAACTCTCCTGAATCATAGTAAGACTAAAATAACAACCACTGAAGAAAAATGATATAGAACAAAAGATAGGTACAACGCAAAAAATAGGAAGGAGGAACAAAATAACATGATTGCATCTACTTTTTCAATTAAAAGAAGAAAACCACTCGATCATTCTTCACCAAATTGATCCTTAAACTTTTAATGCTATCTTTTAAAACCACCAACTTCAGTCTTCAGCTCAAAATTTGTAAGGGACAGCAGAATGAAAGAAGCTTTTGTATTTTTACTTTTTAGCAAAGCATTATATTAATTACCCAATAAAAGTATATTCCATGCTGGCATATCCTTTACTTCTGGACTTCAGTTGGTCAAAGAAATCACCTACCATCTGTGAAATCAACATGCAGAAATCCAAGAATTAGTTATATCAAGGATATTAAACAAGTCTAAGCAATCAACTAATAGTTTATGGAAGCAATGATGGAAACAAGTGGAAAATACGATAACAAAAATGTTACCTCAGCAAGTGGTAATTCATATATGAGCGATGCCCTATTTTCAGTAATATATTTCATTTCCTTAAACTCGCCTCTTCTTTCTTGAGACAACTCCATCAGTGTGCCAATGTAGTCTTTTGGAGTAAGCAATTCAATCTGTATATATTAGTTCACAACAAAATAGTTTAACATTTTTTAGACCATGGCGTACACAACAGCTGTATTGGTAAAGAAAAGAACAACCTTCACAAGTGGCTCCTCAATTGACTTCCTTTTACCAGGTTCAGGAAGTAAAGAAGGATTTGAGCACTCAACCTTCATGAAATTCACGATGGATGAAAATATTAGCATGACAGGTAGTTTAGTGTACAGAGTTGCTAACCATAGAATAAATGATAAACAAAATGAGCAACGACAGCAAGGCAGTTGATGATACAATCATGGGCAGTATGCTTGTAAAGGACGCTACTTCATAGATTAATTAGCTGAAGGCTACTCAAAAACCTTCCAGAACAATGTACTGATGTGCTGACAATAGAATAGGCCCTGCATCAACTACCAATCAACATGTTTTATCACATCTTCATTTTTCCTTCAATGAGAGTGTTTCCAATTTTCATAAATATAAAAGGATACAATCACACAAAATATATACATGATGGGACTGAATCAGAAACAATCAGAGATTTTAAGACTAAACTAGCACCCTCAAGATAATCTAAATGACAAAACTAGTAGACTTTAAGATCAGATGACTCAATAACATCAATTAAAGTACTCAATAAAGCACCCCCACCACAAATATTCTTCACATATGGCATTCATGCGTGTACAATGTGAATCCTAATAAACACCAAGATTGATGATGTGCAAAACAATTCTGAAACAAGCATACGAGGCATGGTAAAGAGGATTCATATCTTGATCAATGAATGCACTGAGGATCAAAATTCAGGTGTGATTTAAAAGATGTATTAACCCATAAACTAAGATCAGGTTTAGCAGAACTTACAGTTTCTCCATTTATGCAGGTCACCTTGTACACAACACTTGGAGCAGTGGTTATAAGGCTCAGGTTGTATTCCCTCTCAAGCCTTTCCTGAAAGTGTACAATTTTTTCAGAACAATAGTAAATTACCCAATCTCCCCAGCGCATATCTAACACAGATGTGATTAAGCAAACCTGAACAATTTCCATGTGGAGAAGACCTAAAAAGCCGCACCTAAAACCAAAACCCATGGCACTTGATGTCTCAGGCTCAAACTGCCAAGAAAACAAACAAGGAGAAGAAATTCAATAAATCAGAGATCTAGAAATTATAACACCATAACTGTCTTTTTGGGGCAACTAAAAGAATTGAAA
This sequence comes from Viola odorata, assembly GCA_963691705.1. Classification (NCBI taxonomy): domain Eukaryota; kingdom Viridiplantae; phylum Streptophyta; class Magnoliopsida; order Malpighiales; family Violaceae; genus Viola; species Viola odorata. The sequence continues at coordinate 53,411,845 of OY829545.1, read as the reverse complement.
GAGAGAAAAAAACTCATACAAATAAGAACAAATAAACTATTTTAATGCACAACAGCACAAAAGACCATTAATGAATATAAAAGAACAAATCCAGGGAAAACCACATCCCGACAGCTAGTATATCCAGAAATTCCAAAACCAAGCAGACAAGCGTCAAAACTCAATAGCAAGTACCAGGAGTTGAAGAACCTGCAAAACTAGTTGAATACCAACTACCCATGGTCCATATTCCAGAGTCACCCAAAACCAAATATGCAAGTAAAGGGTTCCAAACGATTTTGACTAGGTTGGATACTCAGTTACTCATTTGCTGCGACAAAATTGCAATTGCAAAACTTTTGCAGGATCGTACTTTGACTACCATTATGAATGACCCATAACAATCACAACCTCTAACAAACACCACTACAAATTATTGTCACTAATATGTTATATCTTGAGAACAAAAATATCAAGAGGCATTAACAATAAGTCTATGAAATCCCAACTGTACACTTTATGTAATGGACATGATGCAAAACAACTAACTAAAATAAACTGGCCAAACAATTTAATTCTATACCCAACCCTATTTCACAAAATTGATTGAGATAGCGTTAGCGTTAGAAAATGTAAACTCTAACATTATTTTCAGGGACCAAAGACATTCCATATAATCAAATCATATTATCTGAAGTAACCAAAAGCTCAAAACCTATTTATACAACAACAATAATAGTAATAATAACAAAAAAGAACTATAATGTGTTATTGGTAAAATTCTTCGTACCTTCAATGCAGCATCGTTAAGTTGTAGTTTTTCCAATGCATCGCGTAGCTCAGCAAACCTGACAACATGACGGCAATGAGTAATTTGAAATACCTAAGTTGCAAAGTGTAACATCAAACACTACTGAGAAGAAGCATAATGTCAATACTGAACTGGTCTGCATCAACTGGAAACAAGCCACAAAACACCATTGGAGTAGCTTCCTCGTATCCAGGCAATGAATTTTCTGCCTTTCTACTAAAATGAGTAATAGTGTCACCCACTCTGGCATCAGCTACTGATCTTATAGATGCAGCAATGTAACCTACCTGGAAAGATATAAGTAAAAAAGGTGTCTTGAAAATAAAATACAAAACAGATCAATAAAAGAAGGTAGAAACGGAAGAAAGCTTGCTAAGGTAAATACCCTTTACTCCCATCCAAAAAATGTTAAAAGTAAAAACTAAAACAAAACTCTTAATCCTCTGTTATTTATTCATTCAGAAACAATGGGATGGAACAATGAGACAGAGCAATCAGAGAGCAAAAAGAACATTCACAAATTCTTGGCGTTGGTAGACCTTCTAGAAGGATAAAATGTCTAGATCTGCAGGTAAAATGCATGTTTCTGACATTACCACTTTGTTTCTTTTATTTGGAGGTGTCAGTATAATTCACTAATTAAAACTCTCTGGCAGGCAGGTCATCAGAAAGTAGAGAGTTTTTCCATTTTTATGCTGTCTAGGTTTAAGTGGCTCCAACCATATCCCGTATAAAAGTTTAATGGTTCTAAGTAATAGTAGTTAAATGAACATGCTCTGAGCATAGTAACTGCAACTACGTCCTAGACTCCTAGCAACTTCTACCATTATATCATTCTTTAGATAAATTGTATATGAGGCATGATGAAGGACCACAAAGTGAATAGTCAAAACAAGCGCTTTGGTTTCTAAATGCCAAGTTTCCAGACTCCTATCAAATAACTAATGGAATTTTGTAGCATCTTAGATAGTACATAAATGGTAACAAACTCAGTTGTCAAACTGCTTTGTAATAGACACCTTCTTTGTGTTTCTCAGAATGAAAAACATGGTGGCTTTAAAACTTAAGGAAGACTACTTTAAAGAACAGTAACTGTAAGGATTCTTGGAATGGCACAATGTTACATTAACAAAGCTGTTCAGCCTATTACAAGACTGTCCTGCATTAATTATGCTATTGGCTAGAGATGTTCAATTCTCAGACTGTTCATATGGGGCAGCAACCTGGGTAATTGGTGGCCATTCCACCGATGGTTCTGCCTGAGTTGTCAATTCTGGCTCGGATTGCAGTGTAGGGGCAGATCGATGATCTGTACTTGCAGACGCCGCCATAAGCCCACTCCTAAATCTCAAATATTAATGACAAAATAGTAAATCCGACTGCAATTACAGGATTTATGCAGAAGAAGAACCACCGTAGCCGTTGAAGTAGAAAAACAATACGAACGAGAAAAAAATCCCAGCAAAAAACAGGTCCCGGCTAATTCAAAGCTCGCTGGCGCTTGTGATGGAAGCCGGACTGCTCCGGCGTCTACTGGCGGTGCGGCGCTCGCCTGAACGGCACGATTCCCCTTGCTCCTGCCTCGTCTTGGCCTCACGCTCACTACTCCGGTGACGCTCCGGACAGAGATTCAGAAGAAAGAGGTAGCTTCTGTCGGCGCGTGGAGTAAGGCCGGATCGCTCCGGCGATGGTATGAGGCGCGTCACGCGCCTGAAGGCCGCGCTTCAACTTGCTGCTGACTCGGCTCGGCCTCCCACACCTGTCTATGGGGGCGGTGACAGCAAGGGCAGTCCGGACCTGGTCCGGCGAAGCTCCAACCGAAGATAGAGGAGAGTAGGTGTTACTGTTCACTATTTCAGAGAAAAAAGCATATTACCGTTGATGCATTTACTTCTTTATAGTTTAGAACTATTGCCTTTTCATTTATTTTTTTCATTTCTATGATTTAAATCAACATATTTCAAATTCAATTCCAATTTGATTAATATAATAATTCCTGACTTTTTTTTGTGAGAAAATAACTAAAATAAGAGGGTTGGGGTTGAAGGCACCCGGAGGTCCCCAATGTTATTATTTTTATTTTAGTTGGTCCCTAATGTTGCGTTTTGTTCAATTTAATCCCAAACGTTACCTCCATTAGGCTCCCGGGGTCCCTAGTGTCAGAACGGTCGTAAACGGCCGTTATCTCGGATTATTTTATTATTTTTCCCGAAAAGCGGTCTGACGGCGGGCCCCACGTGGCAGCGCGCGTCAGTCGCCTTATCCCTTGAATATCCAAAAAAAATGGTTTTATAATTAGTTTTTCTAAATTTTCAGAAACAATACTAATAATAAAGCTAAAGATTCAAAATTAATTAAACTCAATATTAATTAATTTTTACCGGGACCCACTTTTTTTCAAATTTCAAATTTCTCTTTTCCCTTCGTCGTTTCTAATTAGTTTTTCTAATTTTTCCGAAACAATATTAATAAAAGTAAAAATTGAAATTAATTAAACTGAATATTATAATATATTAATTAACTTAATTAAGTACCCAGTTGTTTTTCAAATTTCAAATTTCTCTTTCCCTTCGCCGTGTATATTTATTATACGAGTGGAAAATGGAAGAAAATTAGATCAGCATCCAGCATCCATCCTTTAATTCTCTTCTTCTTCTAGGTACGTTAGGATTAACAATATCTCTTCCATTTTTTTCTTACCACTGAGTTAGGATTTAATTCCTTGCCTCTCGGTCTCAAATTTGTTGTCCTACTGAAACCCTAATTTCTATTCCCGTAAAGAAGCTTTAAAGTTCATCTGCAATGTCTGAAAGTTCTGTTTGTTAGAGGCGCACGTAGAGGAGGAACACCCAAGTTGGAGATTTAAATTACGAAGGAGCTGCGAGGTTGTGCGACTGCGGTTTGAAAGCTGTAATGTGGGTTAGCTGGAAGGAGGAGAACGTAGGCAGAAGGTTCTACTCTTGTCCAAAACACCAATGTACGTATTTTAGATGGCATGACGGTGAGCGATTGACAGAAAGGGCAAGGGATGTGGTTCATATGCTGTTAGATAGTGAAGAGAAATTGAAAGCAGATTTGAGGTCTTTGAATAAACAATTTGGTCGTTTGCAGGATGCACACATGGAAACAGTAGCTGAGGTAAAGTATTTACAATATGAATTAGAGAGGCAAGGATTAAGATTTGGGAAGTCCGAGATGTGTGTGAAGTGTGCAAAAGTTGCAATTTGGTTGTGTTTTCTGATAGGTCTGTTTGGTACATTTGTAAGCAAAGTGAATTGATGGTTTGAATTTGAGTTGTACTGAAATTGTGTATTGGAATTGAATTAATATAAGTTATTAATTATTCGGGTGGTATTCGTGTGCAATTTGTTTGCAATTTTTAATATTTCATTAATTGAGTTAATTTAAAGCTCTGCTCTGCACTCTTGTTAATATTTGAGTCATTGGGTTAATTTGAAAATCTACATGAAGTAGAGTTGTAGCTAGGGTTTGTAGCATTGCAATATGACACCATTTATTGTTGGAGTCTATTTTTCATGTTCCCAAGCGTTGCAACGATTCACCTTTTTCTGTTCCCAAGCGTTGCAACGGTTCATCTTTGCATATTCCCAAAGAATGCAACTGTCCAAGGCATTGATTGCATACAAAGTCCAACATTAGGTATGCTTTCTTCACGATCCCTCTATATATTTGATATAAACTCTAACTCATAACCATCAAAATTTCTTCTTTATCTCTATATCTCTATCACTCTGCTTCTTTAAAAAATGAATGTCGGCGACAGGAAAATCATTCTCAATGTTGTGCGGGGCGTGAGCAAGAATTTAGGTGACGACATAACGTTGCTGGAGCACAAAATTCTCCAAACTGGGCAGGATATCCATAGCTTGGAGGCAAGGGCTGACGAGTTGAGGGCTAGGAAGGAAGCTGTGTTTGAAGATGATGATGTTGCCCTTGCCATTGTCTCCACTGTTGGCGACGCCCTGACTCACTTGCAGGTTATCATTAATCAACTGCAAAATAAGAGAGTTTTATTTGAATGCACACTCAGAGGTGTTAGGGTTGCTTCTCAGGAGTTGACGACTTTGGTAATGCTATGGCAGGCATCCCTAATGTCTGAAATGTAGTCTGTTATGATTCTGTACTGGTCTGGTCTGGTCTGGATCCTTGTTGATCCTGTTATGTATTTCCCCTTTCAACTTTATGATTATAATAAAATGCTTTTTAATGTTATTGAATTTTGCCTTGTTCATCCTGGCTTTATCCTTTTCCTTTGTTGTTACAATGTCACAGGATTTAAACTTATATTGTTCTGTTCTTTTATGGCTAGAAGTTGGATATTAATTTTGTTTTGAGTATTTTGATGAGAAACTCATATTGATGATGAAGATAGACTATGCTGACACTTGGTTTGTGTGTTTGTTTTCCATCATTTTTTAAGAACACCAAAGTTGCAGATGTAATTATGTTTTTTATGGGAAAGCAACCAAGCATGAGTACTTTGTTAATTAGTTAAATGTGCATCAACAAAACGAATGTCTATTTAAAGCAGCAATCTATTCTATTGTTAATTAGTTATAGTTTCTGCAGACTATAACAAACCCATGGTATATCTATTTCATAAATGAGACATTTATCATACGTTCGGAAACATTTGTAACTTACAATAATGCAGTTATGCTAAGATGATACTCAGGGCCCTCCATCAAAAACAACAATCTATTGCCTTTGTTCACTCTAGTATATCATACAATGTCCATCAAAAGCATTAAGTTTCACACAATAATTTTCATACAATAAGTTCCAGTCATACAATAAGTTTCATCAAAAGCAATACAAATAGTTCCACACAATAAGTTTCATACAATAAGCTTCATACAATAAGCTTCATCAAAAGCAGTAGCATCAGTTTCATAATGTAGTCATATTACACAAAAGAAACATCACTAATGAAGGTAGTTCATGCAAGTCCTTTATGCTTCTTATTTTTTGAACCCTTAGGCCTTCCCCTTGATCGTTTTTCTGGCTGAATAGTTGATGGAATACTTGAATGATCATTTGGTGTTGGGATATCTGCTTCATTAACTTCAATAGCTGATGGAACAGTTGTTGTATGAGATGGGGTCTCTAATGGTGGAATAACTGCTTCATTAACTTGAATAGCTGATGGAACAACTTCTTCATGAACTCGGATTGTCACATTTCTAGACTGCTCAGCATTGTCACTAGTAGTCAAATAATCTCCAAACCATCTACTAGTAGTTGGGGTTGAATGTGTACTCCTTGCCCTTCCCCTTTCCCTTCCCCTTCCACCATTCTGAGCAAATCTGTTACTAGCTACATTGCGTCTATTAGACTCTAGCACTGGATTTATAGATTGTCTGAGCACAACATTTACCCTCTGTGCATTAGCAGTTGGTCTGTTGGGCTATAAAATTTCAAGCCAATAAGAAATGGTTAACATATGCACTGCCACAATATCAATAAAACACTTGGATATATCACATTAAATTGCATAAAATGACACACCATGCTCATTCCTGTCATGGGATTTATGAAGTTCTTAATCCCAGAAAATGCCCTGAATTGAGTGGGATTCTGGTTAAACATGCTTGGCGATTCATTGTAAGTTGTAGAGTTCTGAGTGCTGATCAAAGAATCATCAATGCCATCTGGACCCCTTACAGATCCTGAACTTTCTCCAGTCTCTCCAACCTGTTTGGCAAAGCTGTATTAGTCACATTTTTAGAGATAGTAAAGTGAACACATTGATAAAAGAGACATACATTACTGTTATTTTGTTGTGAACAACTTTTAGAATTGTGTCCCCTCTTGAAACATGTTCTGCACCGCTGTATTTGTTTGGGACGCTTTACTATCTTCCTACTCTTTGGCTCCCATTTTTCTGGTATCCTATTCACTCTAGGTCTACCCTTAACCAACTTTCTTGGAGGTGCTGAAATGTCTGGTAAACCGGTTTTTTTCCAAAATCTCTCATCATTCACAGGCTGGATAGATTTTGCATAAGCCTTTTGGAACATCTCCTTTCTATAAAAGTTAGACACAAAATCCTCAACCTTTTCTCTTCTATGTGAGATGACTGCCACTGCATGTTGACATGGAATGCCTGTCAAATTCCAAGCCCTGCAACTACATTTCCTATCTTCAAACTTCACAATAAACTTATTTTGCCCTTCAAATACCTCCCAACCACCATCACCATTAGTAAAAATATGGGCAGTACACACTCCTATCTTTACTGTCTTCTATTTTTGCCCAAATTCTAGGCCCAAAATCCCCAACAAACACATGATTCCCAAAATTCCTCCTCTCTATAAATCTCGTTACTACGAACATTCTAATTTCCTCAAGCATTGTGACAATAGACATGTGCCTAGCCTCCATAATTTTAGAATTAAATATCTCACACATGTTATTATCAACCACATCAGACTTAGAAAGACATTGAAAGAAAGCTTTACACCAAAATTTAGGTGATACCTCCAAGATTGCATCCACAGCAGCAGGGTCATAGGTGTACATCCTGTCCAAATTCTCCTCCAATTGGGGTATATTTGTGGACTTCACTGTACTCCAATACAACTCAGAATACAAATCCCCTTCACGCCCCTTCCTCCACTTGGAGAATATGTGCCTGGCACACCTTCTACCCTCTACTTCTGGCATGAGCACCCTAATAGCATGAATAATGGACTGCATCACAGAAATATTCACAGAAATAGTCACTAATAGTCACTAATGTTAACGTAGTAAAAACATAGTAATAAACTGCATCAGGTCAGATTGAAACTTACTGGATGTTGGTCAGATTGAAAAGACCATCCCAGTCCACCTGCTGTGATATTCAGGTCATTCTTTACAAGCTGAAGAAACCACAGCCAGTTGGAGTGGTTCTCAACATCAACAACTGCCCAAGCCACTGGATACATTTGATCATTGCCATCTCTGCCCACAACAGTTAACAACTGTTGTTTAAAAGGCCCCTTCAAAAAGCATCCATCTACCCCTAATAGCCTTCTGCATCCTTCTTTGAACCCTCTCTTTAATGCATCAAAACAAACATATATTCCCAGGAGCTTCGAGAATCACAATTGATCCAGGATTGCTTACTCTTATTTCTTCAACAAAATCCCATAGCCTCTTAAACTCTTTATCATAATCTCCAAGAAAATGTTTCCTGATTGCCATCCTAGCTCTCCTTGCTTGACTTTGAGATATCTCAATGCCAAGTTCTTCCTTACTCTGTTTCTTGATTTCCTTTTGCTTCATTGAGGTAGCAGTTTCTTTTCTCTCCCTAATAAAGTGAGCCGCAATAAGCTTGTAGTTTATTATGCTATTAGTGAACACTCTAGGGCACGTGTGATCAGGCCCTATAGTCCTCAACTGCCAATGAGACGTATTCTTTGGTTTCATGCCATAAACAAACCACTTGAAACTTTGATCCACACACTTCAACCTTACTCTCTGCTTGTCATTCTTCACAAAATCAATCTCTCTATGCACCTTCAAACTGTGTTCTATAGCTGCTTCCTTTAAGGCTTTTGCAGAAGTGAAAATCATCCCAACCTCCAAGTTGTGAGTTTCTTTGTAGTTGTTGGTGGGTTTGTAAGTAACTTTGGTCTTCCTTCTCTTCCTGCCATGGTCAGCTTCACTCCCTTCACTATTCGTCTCTGCACTAGCATCTGAGTCATCTCCTATCTCATCAGATATTGGTGATTCTCTATCTTCTGCTCTACCAGTCCCTCCATCTTCATTTCTTACCCCTGCAGAAGCTCTATTGACGCCTTCAGATCTGTTTTGACCCTTCTTTGCTGTCCTACTCTTACTTATCACGTACTCTTCATCATCTGACACGCAAGGAACCGACACCCAAGTACCAAGCCCTCCTTCTACCCCCACATCTTCCTCTTCACTATCATCCCAATCTTCACTCACATCTCCATCGACACACTCTTCTGTTTTAATACGCTCATAAAATGGAGAAAATGGGAGAGCATCCTCATTTATTTCTCTAGGGAACCTGTTTGACTTAATCCCCTCCTCAATATTAAACGTACTGCCACCCACCAAGTCTACTGTGTCATTACTAAAACTACAGGCATGTATTGAGTTTGGACAAGGTAATAAGTCACATGGTAAAATCCTAGGTTTATCTTCAACATAGAGAGGCTGAGCCTCATCATGGTCTACAAATATATCCACTACACCTTTCTCTGTTGCCAATTGCACAAACATTCCAAGAGATATTTCACATTGCAACGAGATCAAATCCATTTCAAAATCCACAATGTCCTTCTCCCATTGTTTGTAAAATAGAATTTTACCCACATTGTTTACTTTCATCCTACCCAAAATCCATATCAGTAACTCATAACACAAGTCTTTTACCTCACACTTCCACTCAACCATAGTACAATTCTCGTATCTATACGGATTATACCTAAAAATACCACCCACATTGAACCGCAAAACAACCATGGCCTACCAATAAAAATCAAACAATAAATTCCAGTCAAACCATGTTCAAGCAGCAAGACCACAAAACTCTTTTCGTACTAAAATGATAACCACGTATCGAAAAGCAACAGAAACACAGATAAAAACAAGGGGAAAAGCCAATTAAAGGGTTTTAATATACATACTCATTCGATTCTTCGAATCTCAATGTCGCTGTCAACCTCCGAATCTTTCTGCAACACAGCTCACAGCTCGACCGCTTGCAGGTACAAAGACATGGGTTGTCTGCTTTTCACTATAATCTTGGATAAATCACTAGTTCTGGGAAGAGAAGCAGATGAGTAACGACGAGGAGGAGAAAAATCTTTCTAATTGAAGACTGTAATTGTTTCATAAATCGTTTAATAAAATATCAACGGCGAAGGGAAGAGAGAAATGTGAAAAAAAGTAGGTCCCGCTGAAAATTAATTAATATTGAGTTTTATTATTAGTATTGTTTCTGAAAATTTAGAAAAACTAATTATAAAACCATTTTTTTGGATATTCAAGGGATAAGGCGACTGACGCGCGCTACCACGTGGGGCCCACCGTCAGACAGCTTTTCGGGAAAAATAATAAAATAATCCGAGATAACGGTCGTTTACGACCGTTCTGACACTAGGGATCCCGGGAGCCTAACGGATGTAACGTTTGGGATTAAATTGAACAAAACGCAACGTTAGGGACCAACTAAAATAAAAATAATAACGTTGGGGACCTCCGGGTGCCTTCAACCAGAGGGTTGGTAAGGGAAAAAAAACATTACTCCGAGAAAAAATGAGTCTAGTTTTTGGTCATTATTAATTTATTTATTCTATTTAGATCATGAGTTCGATTCTTATTATTGTAATTTTTTTAAAAAAAATTAATAAAAATAGAAAATGGAAGATAATGAAAGAAGAAAATGAAGAAATAAAGTATTACTACAAATTATTGAAATAAAGTAGGTGTGTTAATAAGAGAAATGAAATAGAGATTATAAGTGATAAAAAATGAGGTGATATTTTGAGAAGAATATAATAAATTATTTAATAATTACGTTAGTTTAAACTTAGATAATAAGCCCCGTTTATTTCAACAAATTCTCTCGAAAATTCTCTAGTGTTTTGAAAACTGATGTTCATTTTGGAAAACATGTTTATTTTGCGTTATTTTCAGTTTGAAAACGAAAACGAAAATACTCTTTTTGAAAATCGATGAACAAATTGAAAACACGCGGTTTTCTATTTTTCTGATTTTTTTGGCAATTGAAAACACGCGGTTTTCAATTTTTCTGATTTTTTTGGCGTTGGCTTACTCAAATTGAAAACACGCGGTTTTCAATCTGAATTTTCATTAATCACTATTCTACCCCTGCATCTTCCCTAACCCTAGCCGCTTCTCTTCTTCCTCCTTTCATTCTCCTTCCCCTCCCCTTCATCTTCATCCCGACCGTCAGTCGTCTCTCTCGTCGCCTCGTCCCATATCATCGTCTTCACTCCTCGTCAACTCGTCGTCTCTCCTCGTCGCTTTGTCCCAACTCACCGTCGCCTCGTCTCTCCGGTGTGTCCTAAGTCCCTCCTTCTCTCTCTTTTATCACCTTGGTTCTGCTGTGTGTGTAGTGTAGCTGTTTTGTACCCATTTGTTTGTCTCATCTCGGTCTCGCACTTCGAATACGCATTGATAATGTTTCCTTCCCTTCTAAAAGCTCTGATGATGTGTTTGGCATACATGTGAACCTATTAATTTACGCAACCCTCTCTGCTGACTTTACTTGCTCCCTCTATTTTTCTTAATTTCTAGCCCATCAATGCTTTTTCTGTTCTTAAAAACTGGAAGTGCAAGGAAAAGGAATGGGTGTTTGGATCTTGTGTTTGAGATTTCATGGATAGAGCTTTCTGTTTCTGCTTTCTAATAAAGCACACACTTTTAGTCCACAGGATTCTGATATGATCTTATCTTTACTTTCTTAGTAATTTCGAACCATATTTGTATGCATTTGTTGCTTATTTGTTAGCTCACATGTTGAAGAAAAGAAAAGAAACTATGGGTTACATGTTCTGTTCTTAAAAACTGGAAGTGAAAGGGAAAAAGAAACGGCATTTTGGATCTTATCTTTACTTTCTTAGTAATTTCAAACCATATCTTGTATCCATTTGTTGCTTTGCTTTTTCTGAGTTATGTTGTCTTAGAATTTTAAGACTGCGAGTTGTTGCAAATCATAGTTTATGTGATTCCCACACCTCTAGTCATGTGCAGTACCTTCTTATATGTGCAGTACCTTCTTAGTGTGTGCAATACCTTCTTCACTAGTATGTGCAGTACCTTCTTATTCTTATTAGGCTTCGTAGTATGCTTACAATGTATAAGGCATCGTAGTATACTTATGTAGAACTGCAAATATAGAGTATATTATAGTTGATGAGCATATTTAGTAGTCTTATAAAGTACATGCCATGTTGTTCATCTTTGACTTGTTGTGTATGGATTTGTGGCAGCAGTAGCAAATTTGTTCATATTCTTGGTTTTATGGTGCAGAAATTTGAAATCATCCCATAGTTGGACTCTTGTATGGCAAAGCTGGGTTTCGAGTCTGCTACAGGAATCTGCTTCCTACATTCACTTCTGTCATTTGCTGAATTGATGACGAATTATGCTCTGTTAGGAGTTCCATCCATCAAAGCTTGAAATGTTGAAGCGTCGTGGAAAGGGACCACCCAAGAAGGGTCAAGGAAAGGGTGCTATGAAGCGTAACAAGAAATGATAATCTCATCCAGCTCTTCAGTTGGGATAGACTTGTTCTTTCAATAATAGGTTTCTAGCAGTTCAACATCTGGCTACAAAGTTTCATATTATTCTGTTTGTATTGTTCTTTATTTTCCGGTGTCTGGTCGGGGAACACCCCTGTTTGTGAAATGAATGAACGAGCAAATGCTATTGGTCGAAATACAATTCGAAGTTCCAACTTTTCGATGCATCAAGAAATTGCCTTGTACTTTCTCTCCATGCTTCTTCTTTCTTTCTAGGAGAATGACAGTTTGGTTTGACTGGAATCAATCTTGAGAGCTTAATTAGTCTTGAACCATTTTATTTTTCACTTCTTGGTAGATTTATTAGTGGAAGAGATACCAGAGTAATTTGCATAAGGGAAGTAAATCAATCTTTGAAGAGCTAGTGATTGTTGATTTCTGAAAAATAATGGGTATTACTTCAACTTATACATCTGACATACAATTTGTTACTAGCAGAAGAAACATGATTTAGGTCTAGGAAATAATAACATGATTTTTTTCATTAAAAAATCAAGTTGTTGAAATGAAATTGTTTTTGTTTTGCAATAATTTGGAAAATTGTGACGAAGTAAACACCTTCTCTAATTTTCAGATCAGGAAATTTTTACAAGTAAACACGGTCAGGAAATTTTTACAAGTAAACACGATTTTCAGGTTTTCAAATCAGGAAAATTTTACAAGTAAACACGATCTCCAGTTTGAAACAGTTTTCTATTTGAAATGAAAAACAGCAAATTTTTAAATTGAAAGTTCTCCGAAGTAAACGGACCCTAACCTTTCCTCTACAAATTTTGGGTTATTTATTCTTAATTCTCCCATCTATGTTTTTCCACTTTTAAAGTCAATGTCTCCACTATCCACCTACAGGTTATTTCCAATGACCAACGTTCATGTAATCCATGTTTAACACAAGCCTAACGTGATTGCAGATGAAATGGTGAATTTTTACATTTACTCACCTTCCTCAGTTTCTTTGGCATAGTCATGTTCCAGCGGCGGTCGGTCGTTCTCTCTCCGTTTGGAGAAAAGGCTCTAGACTCAAGTGGCGGTATTTTAAAAACCGAATCAACCTGACGATCGGATCGGAAAAATTATAACCCAAAGAAATTTTTAATTTGGTTCAACTATCTGACCGCACCTGTAAATGAATTGGAAAAAACTGATCGATGTGGTATGTTGTCGTCGATCCGCTATCGACCCGGCTGGGTCAATGTCAAACCAAATAAAACGTCGCCGTTTTGTATTTTTTATTTTTTTTAATATGAAAATTTGATGGGCCGGCCCATTACAGGCATGAGCCGGCTCATTATAAATATTGAACCAGCTAATTCAATCCGGTTCAATTGTTTAAAATTGAACGGTTTAATGTGTGAATGATTCAATGGATCAATCCGGTTGAACCATAAAATTTTCATTTTCAGTTCGCTATCCGGTTTGGTTTTTAAAACTATGCTCGAGCCTTTTCTTCTTCTATATATAAAAAAAGTTTGATATTTTTGTCCCAATACTCGTGAATTCACTCACCGTTTCATTTTTATTAGTCTCACGTTGTATTGCTATCTCGGAAATACTATAAAATTAGAAAAAATTGTACGATGGCATTTTTAGCACTAGTACCTGATAAAAACTTGCTTTTGAGAAAGGAAATAGAGGCTCGGTGGAAAAACGACGAAACACGGTAATTCAATTGAGGACGGTTTCTGGAAAGCTCACTCAAAGATATCAAATCTGTCAAGGTAACTTGAAATTCCAACCAATAAAAACCTAAGGGGCACCTATTGAACACATCTGTTTTCATGTCTAGTATCACAATTCGATAGAGAAAAACACAGGGCCACCCACATGTTTTTACCAATCTATAGCCAAGCTCAAAAAACCTCTAAACAACATGTTTTTGAAATAACAAAATGGGAGGCGCAAGTGGAGGGCCAGAGACCAAGAAACATAACGGCATTTTATTATTTTGGGAAGAAAGACACCAAAGGCTAAATACATAGGAAGCCAGTGCAGGAGTCAAGCTTATGTCATTTTGGAGCCTGCCGATCAGATTAAAGGTAAAATACAAGTTACCTTTAATCACCTCAAGCTCAGGATATCATGAAGTCACCCCATGTGGAAGAAGTGCAGCAGCAACAATTTTGCCTTCCTCACTCAGTATGTTGTACGTTGATGCTGCATTTCTCTGCAAAATAATAGGGTATCAGTGAGATTGTGGTCGAAATTGGCATTATCAAGTTAGACATGTGAAATTGATGTTATTTGATGCATTTTGTATATAATGTGTGACAACAGGTCTGAAAATTGCATGTCGATGCTGTTAAGGACTAGTACAAGAGTTCATTACAAAAGAAACTGAACTAGAGAATGACGTTAATGTTTCCAATAGAGCATAAGAAGTTCGTATAACAAAAAAGCAACTTGACAAAATGACAAGTGATAACATGGACAAGCAAATAACAATGGCCTGAAGAGCGGGCAAGACATTTTCACAACTATGGGTCCAATATCCATATTTGGTGTGTGTTTCTGGTATAGCATTAGGCATCATCTGAAGATACCCTAAAGCTGAAACAACAACAAAAACATTACCGTGTCAACGGCTTCTAATTTCATGCCAGTGGACCGAACAAAATGTCTGAGTTCAGGGTCTACATGCTGAATGTGCCTTCCACAACCAAGAATCAGTATCTCTGAAAAAATAATAAAAAGAGAAGGTTAACAAGGCACACAGGGCAGGGAGCAACACAAAAGCATGCATATACACTTAAGGAAGCATCATGATTCATGAGTAAGTCTATCGATCATCTCAGTCAGCAAAAGAGCATGCAGATGGGCTATTATTTGTCATCTGTCTATTCCTATGGAAAACCAACAAAAAAAAAGTTATTGCAGAAGGTTTGACTAGCATTGGTTGTTTACTTGTTTAGTGCAGAATTACACAATACAACTCCACTGTTAGCAATTCTGATTGGAAATATTGATTTGAATTGAAGAGATATGAAATATAATGACAATCCTGTACACAACTGTGCTCCAACAAACACACGATCATGCAAGTATAACACATAACATAAGGACATGCAACAGATTGCAATACGAATCTACAGGTGAGTTCCAAATGGCAATATGATTATCTATGAATAAACAGAGAAGGGTGGAGAAGCATGTGCTTGAATTGAACAATAAACCAGACGCTAACCTGGTATAGGGCGGACAATTTGGAAGATGGATAAACTGCATCATGGTCATAATAAAATGTGAGAAAAAAAGGAGGAAAAAAGGAGGAAAACAGGGGAAGTAGAATCTTACATACAGAAGGTTATAGTGCCCCTTTGGCGTTCCGGTCCCGTTTCCCACCGCACCAAACACTTTAAAGTGAAGAAGCCCAGTTTCATTTGCAAGCAATTTGCTTGCGTTTGAGGCTGGAGCAAAATGCTCCAGCATGGGAAACGCACATCCCTCTCTCTTACTTTTCCTTTTTTTTTTTTTTTTTTTTTATAAATTCAATTTTCTTACTCTATATAATGAATAAAATAAATTAAAAACTACCACAATAAAATCTTCATCTCAAGATAAGTAATTCTAGATCCATTTTTCCTATTTTTATTAATTTTTTTAAAATGGGTTTTATACCCTTTATGGTCATTTTACAATCCAACCATAGTTTTAACTGCAATTTTTACCAAACACCATAAAACAACTTCTCGTTTCCCACCGCACTTTTCCAGAAGTACTTTTCATACAACATTTTTCCAACTAGAACCGGAACGCCAAACAGGCCATAGAGAACCTAAAGAGTTACGACGAAATGAGCAACTAGTGTTGGGAAATTAGGCAGAAATTTAAGAGAGCACTTTCCTTTTGGTTCATAATATAATAATAACTAAATTATACATGCCAAGCAATGTTCATTGTATCATTTATTTATTGATCTAACATAACCATCCAACCAACATGGGAGGAGGATAGGAGCAGACCTTCGAGGAGTAACCTGGGAGAAAGTGGTGGAAGCCCAAGACAGAAGCAAGTTGCCTATGCAAAGCAAGCTCCCTTCACGCTCAATCCCATTCACTGTAAATCCAGTCTCGGTGTACCTATGCACCCACCATCAGTCATTGAAGATGAAAACTTTCACTCAAACAAGAATTGGGTTTTTTTTTCCTTTTTTTTCCTTTACTATTAGCAGCAGTACACGCAAATTAGGGAAAATTTAATAAACAATGTAGCTGGAAATGGGTTCTGTTAAGGGAAGAGAATCGGGAAGAAAATCGGAGCTGATCCTCAGGAACCTTGTCGATTAGGTTAATCTGATCGTAGAGAGAGAAAGCGCGGCGGAGCGACGACAGCGCTTCATTCCTTCCGCTTATTGCCTCTTTCCGAATACTCTGTATTAGCTTTGGTAGTGCAGTGATTGCTCTCTGTCCCGTCCCCATTCTCTCTCTCTCTGCAAATACCGTCACCAGTCACCACCACTAACTTCTTCTTCCTAATTTCCAGAATTTTCAATGCCGAACCAAAAGTCAGGACTCAGTGAGTCGGGAAGCAGACGACTGCTAAACTGAACCGGACAATTCGGTTTATGATGTGAAAAAACCTGTTTTCATAACCGGACCAGGAGATCGAATCGGGGTAAAAGTTCAAGGTTTTAAGGTTTTACTAAGTTTCGACCCGGATTCGGCCTATATAGTATATTTTTTATATACATTTTCGTAATATATTTTTTTTCACGAAAATCTAAATTGCATTCTTTTATTTGGTTATCACATACAATATTTATATGTATAATTAAATCAAAACTAATTAAATTATTAAGTAAATAAATACAGTATATACCAGAAATAATTACTTTAGGATGGTGATTGGTGAGAGATAGGGAGTGAGAGTTGACTGTGTTAATTTATTACCTTAAAATTTTACTCCCTCCGGTTCGAATTAAACGTCGTTTTACCTTCGGGCACGTGGATTAAGAAAATGATTGGTGGGGAGATGGAAGACGGAGACAGTTTGGCTAGGTCATGGGCTTGGCTTAGCAGACTTGAGCATCAATGCAATTCCATATATAGTTGCTTCTGCTTTTACATTTTCAAATGAGTTTTAAATTGATAAATAATTAATACTAGTGAATAATTATAATAGGCCATTAAATATAGATTATGTAGTTAAATAATGATGGCTTAAAATTTTATTTTATTTACTTTATAAAATTTTACTTTATTTACTTTATAAAAAATTCCGATCAAACCCGAAATAATTAATTTATTTCTCATGTTTTTTTTAAGTTTTTATTTATTGATAATATAGTATTTTTTATATTTTTATTTCGTATCATTTCTTTTATTCTATTTTATTTCACATTTCGATATTTTCTGTTCGAGTTTTTATCAGTTTTGAGCAAAATTTCTCGTCCCGATTAGCTCGAACCGAATAAATAAATAGAAAACTCTAATTTACTATTGTGCCATTATAATTAATTTGGTACATGTTACTGTTCACCTTCTTCCTCCTCCGACTCTGTTCACCATCTTCCTTCTCTCTTCCACACAAACCCAACCAAATCAGCCAACCACCAATACTCTGCCTCAATTAAATCCAATTCCAAGTCTTCTCCTAAATTAATTCCAATTGCAATTCCAATTCCAACACCAAAACCAAACCAGCATGAGAGAGGGAAAATGAAAATTGAAAACGGAAAAGCTTCCGTTCCCACCCAAATTTCAGATTCAAACACAAGAGAGGGAAAATGAAAATTGAAAAAGGAAAAACTTTGGTTCCCCCGCAAATTTCATTTCAAACACTGAAAGAGGGAATCGAGGAAGGCAGTCGAAGCCGAAGCCGAAGGAGAAGCCGTCGTCTTCGTCACCAACGCAGGCAGCCAGGGGCACCCTTGTCTTCTCCAGCCTGGGGAACCGAGAACGACATATAATAGGGGACTGCTTTTCATCCCTAAAACGATCATTGTAACGAGTTAGAGGGAGTAACATTTTTTATTTTTATTTTTTTAATAAAAAAATGACGTAATTTTGACCAATATTAAAGGTCATGTATAAAACCTCTAAAACCGTGACCGGTTCTTAAGCTTCACTGACTTTTTAGCAGTTTTTACGAGAGTGAGTTTTCCGCCCATTTCATGAGTAGTCAAAGATTTTAAGATCCGATCGGCCAGGCCGGTCCAGTTCTAAGAACATAGGGAAAAAACCAATTTGAACAAATTACACTAAATTACTATGTTTCGGATTAATGCACTCCAAAGTTTTTAATATTTATCATTTTATTTTAGTTAGTTTCAAATTTATTATTTATTTTTATCGATCTCAAAAGTTATATCCGTTAGTTCAGTTTTTTAAATTCTTGGATAAAGAAAATCAAAGGTTAGAAAAATTAGAAAAAATTATAAAATGCAAAAGAAAAAATAGAAAATAGAAAAAAATTCCAAAAAGGAGGGAAAAGTTTGTATTAAATAAATTATGAATTACGCTAATCTAAATCTTTTCCTTTCCAATGCAGTAATTGAGTTTGATAATTCGTATTTGCATAGTAAATGACTAAAAGGGGGAAAAGAATGAAAAAGACAGTAATTAACTAAAAATTATAAATTAGGAAAAATCCCAAACGGTTGGGTGAGATTGTAATTAACTAAAAAGACATTTGACCTGACCCTTGCAAGTGCCATGATTAAATGAGGAGTTGGTTGAACACAAACAGCCACTAAGGCTTCGTCCTTTTACTCTGTCTTGAGACAATTTCTCGTTCTTTATATCTTATGCACTAATAAATTGTGTACCTAAAAGATTATGGTAAATGAATGTAGGGTTGATTTTAACTGTTGGTTATACCTATAAAATATCGAGGGTTATCCCCGGTATAACGATTAAGTTAGTTGAGAGATAGTATGTGTATAAGGGTGATTAGATTTTAGTATCTTAAGAGTATATAAGTTGTATTTATAGTGAATCATATATTTCTCCTTACAAAAATATATTTGTTACCATAATATGAAGTTGAATGAGAGTAGGAATGTAAGAGATGATATAAAATAGCGGTATAATTATCATATCATATATATATATTTTCCTGAAATAGCGGAAATAATTTTATTAACAAAAGAGTAAATAGTTTGTCTATTACGAGTCAATAGAGCTTGCAACATCTACTTTATACATATGACCGTTTTTCTTTTTAGGAGTAACATTATCAGCTCTTCTAGATAGTCGATCTTGTTATGGGATCATTATCTTCCCAAGGTTGAGTGCCTAGAGAGAGAGACGTCCTTTAGGCCGTGTTTACCTGGGAGAAAATTCTCCCAGTTTTCTAATTTTCCAGAAAACGTGTTTACTTGGTATAGTTTTCGTTTTCTGTTTGAAAACGAAAATTCTCAATTGGAAAATTGATGAACAAATTTGGAGAACGAAAAAAATCCGTTCTCTAATTTTCCAACCGTTTAAAGAACAATTGGAAAACTCGGTTCTCCACTTTAATGAATTTTTTTAATACGATTTTGCCCCTGGGCATTTCTCACCTTCGTCTCTCTCACTCTCTCAAATTGTCTCTCTCACTTAATTCAATTGCTTGCATTTTAGGATAAATTGATGATCAATCTGTTGTGAAATATTTAGTCTTTAATCTCTAGATTAATTACATGCTTTCAATTTCGTAAATTGATTAATGGTTTGCTCCAATTTCATGTTTTGAATTAATTTGTCAAATTACCGTATTTTTGAAATTAAATCCTGTGTGTTGAGTAATCGGATTTTTGGTTCGAACAGGTGGATCGACATTAATTTTATGAATATTTTGGTCATCTCGGAATTTTGATAGACCGAAATTGACCGGACCTTGGTCATTTTGCTGTCCAATTGATGCTCATTTTGCTGCCAAATTATTACTTGATTTTGGCGGTTTTAGCTCGCCCCTCGGTCCAGTTGAGTTTTTATGCGTTTGTTTGGTGTTTAGTGGTGGCCCGCTGCCTTCCTTGTCGCCGGCAGTAGGCGCAAGGAAGAAGAAGAACAGTAGCACTGGCTGCTGTTCTTAGGATGAAAGGCCTTGGCTTTGCAGATGGGCCTTGGCTTGGCTAAGCCCATCTTCCATCTTTTTCCTTTAAAGATCCAACACTTATTTGGACCCAGCCCATTACAAATCAGGAAACAAGTTTTCTAGTAAACACATTTTTCAGTTTTCAGATCAGGAAATTCTTACATTCAGTGCGAAGTAAACGTGTTCTCCCGTTTTTCTGATCAGGAAAATAGTATGAAGTAAACACGTTTTCCAGTTCTCCATTGGAAAAAAAAATTTCTCCAAATTCAGAAAATCGGCAGGAAAATGGAAAAGAAAATTCTCCGAAGTAAACGTGCCCTTAATATCGTTCTACAAAAAGTTATCATGCACAAAGCCCGGGAAAAAGTGTTGGAGATTGAAGGAAATAATAGGTATGACACTCATGTATAAATTAATGAAATACACCACGAATGGCGATCGGTGAAGTAGCCTAATAAACCACCAAATAAGAGGGAAGGTATATTGGAGGTGATGGTGGTTCTCTGAAGGAGGGGGACATTTGATTTTTTTCATTGAACTAATATAACGATAAAAACAAAAAAATAGATTTGAGATTAACTAAAATAAAAACGACAAATATTCGGGACTCTCAAGTATAATAAATTTGAACAAATTAAATTAAAGTAAACGATAAATGTTTTCATTGAAATATTTGGATCCTCTTTAGGAACGAGAAATTTTCAGAAATTTTCATAAAATTTTGAAAAGATAAAATAAAAGGAAATATTGTGTTCATAAGATAATTTTCTAATTTAAAAACTGAAAAGAAAAATCTTTATTTTTAAAATTGCTCAACAGTGTAGAAAACAACTTTTTGACGTTTGCAGTTTTGAAAAGGATTTTATCGTGAGACACAAATACCCTAAAGGTAATTGGTATTACAAATTTATCCTTTATATACTAGAAATAGACACTTCAAAAATGACTTGTGTCTATTTCGGGCAAGTGTCGAACACTCACCTAGCACGTGTTCGATATGCGAGAACGCTTACAAAAAAATATTAAACACTTGCGGACACTCTATAAATATAAACGGATATTTTCACGACACGTAAAGAACACGTGAATGCAATCTTTTCTTTTAAAATGAGATTTCAATAGTATTTTTAAAAAATAAAATACTAAAAATAAAAAATGAATAAGTAAAATAAAGAGAAATTAGGAAAGCTACATCACCTTCTTTTGCTTTGTAGTGATTTTATTTTTCTTTGAAATTGAATAAAACTTAAACGCTTGAAGTTTCAAGAAGAAATAAAGGCATAAGGACCATATTTGGCTGACTCCAACATGTTGGGGTAACTTACATTTTCTAAAGTTACACTAAATATAATATGAAACAATTACATTTGTGTAAGTTTTAAGTTTTTTTATGGACACTAGTGTAAAATGAGTACAATAATCATGTTAGGAAAATAAAGCATCAAATATATTTACTTGCAACATGCTAATTTTTTTCTTTTACACAAATATAAGTCTTTCAAATTGTTTAGTGTAACTTTTTAGAAGTTAAACTATACTTATTAAATGCACACTTTGGAGTCAGCTGACTCTAGGAGTGACTCAAATTTTATCCAAGGAATAATGTCGTGAATTTAGTTGGAATAAAATTTTAAAACACATGAAGAAATATGAGATTCCATAAATGTAGGTGTTTGATTGGAAATATATTTCAAATGAGTAATGTTTTGGATACTAATTATTTTACTAACAAAGTTGTAATAACTGATGTGTCAAGATATGACTGAGGTTTATCCTTTCATAATTAAGTTATATTATTATTTTTATTTAAGTGAATAACTACTAAATGAATGTCAAGATGACACGTGTACTTTTAATGCCAAAAATGACACATGCACTCGATTTAATGTATTGATTAGGCCCCACCCTCGTACTTGAATGATCGTTTCTATTTGGACCATGACGTTAACTCCGTCCATCGCAGATCGTTAAGTGTCCTACGTAGAATCTATTATTATTATTTTTGCTTACACGACTGCCACGCCAATTTATAAAAGAATTTATAAAAGTACTCCCTCCGGTACGAATTAAACGTCGTTTTAGCATTTTCTTTTACTGTTTCGGCATGTATCTTAAAACGGCCGGCAGACTTACTATTTGAAATAATTTTGCTCCTAATTTTTTCTCAGAAGTACGTTAAGGATTAACATACGTTAGAAAAAAAGTACGGATTTTTTTGAGGTCAAATAGTGAGTCATCCGGCTTCCTCAATATGCGTTCCCTACTGAATATTGGGATGCGAGGAAGTCATTTAATTCGTGCCAGAGGGAGTACAAAATTTCCAAAAAATGTTTAAAAAATGCTAAAATTTGAAAATAAATATAAATACTTCTAAAAAAAATCAGAAATTAGATAATGAATAATTTTTGAATTAAGAAAAATAAATGAACTTAAAAAAAAACATAAATGTATAAAAAATATCTTTATATTTTTTTTATTTTTCGCATTTTTAAACATTTTTTAATTTTTTATCTGTTTTTCGTTTTTGAAAATAAAAAAGATTCAAATATGTTAAAACATTTCTTTCTCTAAGATGCTTAAAAATGAAAATTTTCCAAAATGTTTGAAAATTTGCAAAAAATTAAAGATTTTTTTTAAAGGTTTTTGAAAAAAATTTATTTATTTTTCTTAATTCAAAATTATCAGTTAATATATGAGATTTGTTTTCAAAAAATATTTATATTTATTTTCGAATTTTAGCAATTTTAGAATTTTTTATTTTTTAGAATTTTTTTTATAAAATGACGTGGCAAACACGTTAGGAAAAATAATAATAATAAATTTCATATAGGACACTTAACTATCTGCGATGAGAGGAGTTAACGTGATGGTCCAAATAGAAACGATCATTCAAGTATGAGGGTCAAATGTGAATGTAAATGAGACAATAGGCCAAATCAATATATTAAATCGAGTGCAGGTGTTATTTTTGATATTATTCCTACTTTTGAAATAAAAATTAGTATATTTAGCACTACTTTTTTCAAACATTGGCACGGAATTAATCATTAAGCAATTGATTTAGAGACAAGAAAGTTAAAAAAAGAGAGTAATATGAATCAAATAATTTTAAGTACAAAACTTGAATCATCATTTAGAGTGGATTGTCTAAAAACCAATAGAATGACTAATTATGTAATATTTTATTGGAATAAATTTACAACTAGAAAAATATAATTTTTTTAATAAATGTATGAGTAATTTTCTTTACAAATACGAGTACTAAAAATTAATTATTTTAGTGAAAAAAGTACAATCAAATAAGTCAAGAGTTACTGTAGCTCTTTTTCTCTCAACTTGAATATCCATTCGAGTTCATCATCTCGATCTTTCGGCCCAGGTGGCAGGAGTTTTCCTCATCAAATCATCGGCTTCAAGTAAGTCTGTATGTTTTCTTTTTTAATCGTATCATATTTTACAAAATTAGTCATCAAATTATTTAGTTTTTCTACTGTTTTTTTTAATCTTGGCTTAAATTTCTTGGTTATATCTTGAATATCTGTATGGAGGATCTGTCTTTGATTTGCTTTTGATTGCATACTGACAGGGCCGTCGCATACCCTGCATAAATAATGTGAATTACAACTCTATGCTAGTACAAAATATAATGTGCACAGTGGAGAGAGGATCGATCCGCAGGGACAAGCTAGTCTAATTTCCAAGCTTCCTGTAAATGACAAGACAGAACAATGGTTGTGAGTAGACTTATAAAATAAAAATGCAGCAATGCAATAAAAGAAAGCAAACAAACGGGTGTTTCATGCAAGAGGAAATTCGTGATTGGAGAAATTCGGAAGGAGAAACAATCCCCGGTAGAGATCTTTGCGAAGGGACAATCTTATGTTGTTGATCATTGACGAAAATATTTTCAAAATGATTTTATAGAGGAACATGGGGACATCTATTCACCGTACCAAATCTCACTCAAAAAGTCATCAAAAATACAATTAATGACCCTAATCATCTACAACAAATTCTATAAGGTTTTAATCCACCACCTTGTCGGATTTATTGGCTGTCACACAAGCAATCCTAACAAGGGAACTAAATACTTAAAGAACCGTGAAGAGATTGATAGAATCTATGAGACATTCCTCTAGAAAATGGGACGAATACTTCACCCCAAAAGGCTGGTCTAGTGACAACATTCCTGCCTCGCCACCCAGGAAGGTCCTTCCCTAGGCCTAGGGATGGGAAAACAATCTAACTCTTTTCTCTTCCAGCATAACGGGTCTAGGATCCCATAACCCTGCTGGTATGTGTCTACTAAAATCATTCAATCCAAAAATTGTTAGATAATGACAGTAATCATTCAAAACAAGAATTAAGTTGATTAAGCCTAATCTTAGCAAGAATAAATTGGCATTAAATCAAGAGAAAAAGAGATATAAAACGCATTTATATTTAAAGATCAACAAGTCTCCCAACAAACATAGATTGTCTCCCTCTAGATCCCTACCAGGAATCAAGAGGTTTAGCTACTGCTCATAATGAAAATAGCAAACTAAAAAATAAAATCCTAATGAAGAACGAAAATACAAGAAATAGAAAATGATAATGGGAGAGTTCTCTCCTCAACTCCCTCTACCAATCCGCCTTCTAAATAGACTTCAAAGGTCCAGCCTTCTCATAAATTAATTGCAGCACTCACGAATATGTGTTGCCAAACCAGGCTGGAGCTGGGCACTACTTCACTTTTGGAGAGAATAATCTTGAATAATACAAAGAGAGTGCTTCTTACATTCTTCCACTTTGTCCCCTTGGTGCTTTAGCCATGTGAAGAAGGAATCCAGGCACTAACACTCGTGCTTATGTCCTCCAGGTTCCATGCTGGCTGAACCAGCTTTAACAAATAAAATACAAAAGTATGCTCAGTGCTGTCCAGGCTGGAACTCTGACACGACAGCTTCATCCCTAGGCCTAGGGATGAATCCGAAATGGTCCCAACAGAAAACTTCAAACCAAGATTGATTGATTTAGCTCTAATCTTCAAGCTTTTTGTTCCTTTTCCTCATTTAATGATTATTAAGCCTGCAAAGCAAAATAGGAAGGATACAAGCTGAAAGTAGCAATAATATTACCTAAATTCATAGGGAAAAAGGTAATAAAACATAATAAATAAACCATCAATCACATACCTTTTCTTAATTGAATTCGTTGTCCCTTTTTGAAAATCTCATCAACTCCTTCACATTAGTTTCCCTTCCTCACCAATTCCCTTCGTAGCATTACTTATTTAATGGCCTCAATCCATAGCAAACACTTACAACATCACGCACAACCTCTCAATTTGGTTTTCCTATCTGGTTCCTTTTTCCAATCCCTCTGTCTTCTTTTTACTCGCTTCCTCCTTAAGAGAATCGACCAGTACCTAGGTGTTCCCATGGATAGAGTTGGTTTCCAGGAGTTTTTGGGTGGAGTTGGGTCTGCAGGTGGAAGTGTTGATTTCGTAGTGCTGGAGAATGAAGTTGAGGAAAAAATATATTTTCTATTGGGGAGGGTGTTGGGTGAGCGGGGCCCCTTGGGGGGAGCTAATATTGCGTTCCTCAATCGGATGCGTAGTCAATGGTGCCTCATTGGAGAGATGCAAGCCACTACGATTGAGCCAAATCTGTTCTTATTCAGTTTTGAGTTGGAGGAGGATCTGTTTCGGGTACTGGCTAGGACCCCTTGGCTTTGGAACAAGAGTTTGGTGGTGCTGTCACGAGTTATGAGAGAAGAGCAGTTTTCTGATGTCGAGATGAATGAGTGTGTCTTCTCGGTTCGTCTCCATGATGTGCTTTTGAATCTCCGAACCAGGGAGAATCTAAGGATCATGGGCAATAAGTTGGGCTCTTTTGTGAGCGTCGATGAGGTGGATCTACGAAATCTAAAGGGGTGGGTGCATATTCGGAGTTCTATCCGAGTTGATCACCCCATTGTTACCATGGTGAAATTCAGAAACTCTCTTAATCAAGAGGTGATGATTAGAGCAGAGTACGAACGTCTCCCTAATGTCTGTTATTTCTTTGGGATTTTAAGACATGTTTATCAAAGTTGTCGTACTCGCTTCACCATTGATCCTTGGGGAAAGAGCCCCTTCCCTTCGAAATTTCCTTTAGACCAACAAATCAGAAAACTGAAGGGAAAAAGAGTCTGAGAGATGGTGTTATTCGTATGAATAAGGGGTCTTCATGTTCCAAGTCCAAATTTGCAAATAATGAGGCTTTGAAACTCAACAGCTTGACTCCAAGGCAGGCTGCTCCAATTTTGAAAAATGACAGTGTACGTGGGCCCGTATTGAATCAATTGGTTGAAAGCATGAAACGTGTGGTCATAGAAGGTGGCTTAGGGTCAAAATTAATGGTGGGAGGGTAGGATTTGATTAATTTTGAAAACATGCTAATCAATTCGGTCAAAAAGTTCGTCGAGGGTGGAATGAATCCGTTGAATGAGGCAAGTAAGGGGACAGTTGGGCCTCAATTTGAAATATTGGATTCGGATCAGATGGAGCGTGCTGGATTTGCTAAAAGAAAATCTGGTGGGCTAGGGACCCATGTGGGAAAAGGAAAAGAGATGGACGGAGTGGATCAGACCACTGATTTAGGGACAGCTGGGCTTGGGATAGCGTGTGGGCCGGCTGGATGGAATCATGCGGGCCGTGGAGAGTCGGCGGGGCTTGTTGGCGCAACGGGTGGGCCACGCTCACCAGGAAAATCCCAGACGGAAGGGGCAAGGGTGGATGGCGTCACGTGTGAGGCGGGACAGCTTGGTCTTGGGCCTAGTGCGCCTGAGCCCACAATGGAGGTGGAGAGCGCCTGGTCCGGGCCAGACCTGGTTTTTGGGCCACCGTCACCTTCTAAGCCCAATTCGGCCTTGTAGACAACTAGGCCCCTCTCACAGACGAGGCAGCAGGCCAGGAGGCTGGTTTGGGCCCAATGCTGCACCCAGAAGCAATTTTTGAATGCGACCAGGAGGAGGACCCAGAAGAGGATCCCGAGGAAAACCCAGAAATATTTTCTCCTCTGTTTCCACTTATTCCTGATAGTGGGATCATTTTAAACTCCTCTGAATTAATAAATGGAGCACAACGACATGTGAATATCACTAGGGTTCAACAAAAATCAAGGAATGCTCGCTTCGCCAGGGTTGTCCACACAACTCGGAAGAGGGTTCCGCAACAAAAGGAAATGGAACTTGGTCTCAGAAACAATAAAACAGGAAGGAGAAGAGGGAAAGCCCAAGAAGATGATGACAGTGGTGGTCCGTCGTCCTCTTTGCACAGAAAAAAAGAGCGGTGCATTGGGAAACGGATAAAGTAATTAGTCCGGCGGAGGTTGCTGAGCAACCCCGCCCAGAGAAATGAATCTCTTATTTTGGAACTGTCGAGGGCTTGGGAACCCTCATGCAGAGGCAAACTTGTCAAAGTTGCTAGGTTTAGAGTTTCCCACTTTAGTCTTTCTGTCCGAAACAAAGTTGTACTCAAGTGAGTTTCGAATTTTCAATAATAAATGGTTTTTTCCTTATGTGCTTGCTGTTGACTGTGAGGGGGATATTAGGAGGGGTGGTTTGGCTTTGATGTGTAGAAAGGATATCTCGGTGAATGTATTACACTGTGATCCCCATTGTATTGACATTGAAATACTAAATGGCCTGTCAAATGACCCCTCTTGGAGATTCACGGGTATATACGGATGGCCACGTACATCGGATAAACACAAAACCTGGGACATGCTGAGATCGATTAAGAACGATAGCTCCCTTCCGTAGCTCTATGTTGGAGACTTTAATGAGGTTATGTGGGGTCATGAGAAGTTGGGCGGTATAGATAAAAATTTCAACGAGATGAATGCTTTTTGGTGCACTCTTGATGACTGTGATCTCATCGACCTCGGATTCTCAGGGCCCAAATTCACCTGGTGTAATAACCAACGGGGCAACGAGACTATAATGGAAAGACTTGATAGAGGACTGGCGAATGAGCAGTGGATAAGATGTTTTAGTAAAGTTGCAGTCAAGCATCTACCCTGTTTCGGTTCTGATCACTGCCCTATCCTGATTAAGTTGACTCCTGAAGTTGATAGGAGTCCAAGGGGTAAATTGTTTCCCTTTGAGGCGGCTTGGTTAAGGGAGGAATCATGCTTTGAGTTCGTTAAAGAGATGTGGTGTGGGTCAGAGTCTTTGGGGTCTATAGACTCGCTAGACCAACGTCTCAGGCTCTGTGGGTCGAAACTATCAAGGTGGAGTAGAGAGGTTTTTGGGAATGTTCACAGATCTATTGTTGAAAAGAGAGAAAAATTGGGTGGGTTGTAGAACCAACCAGTGTCGGACCTCATCTTGGATGAAATTGAGGGGGTAAGTAAAGAGATTGAGGAATTAATCCACAGGGAGGAAGTTATGTGGAAGCAGCGCTCACGGGTCCTCTAGCTTGAAGAAGGTGACAGGAATACTAAATTCTTTCATGCACGAGCTTCTCAAAGAAAAAAGAAAAATACCATTGAAAGAATTCAAGATGATTCGGGTGGTTGGCGGGAGACTCGGGAGGAAGTAGAAGGGACATTCCTAGAGTACTATAAGTCTTTATTCTCTTCTGGTGGTAGTGATCTATCCTCAATTTTTTTAGAATTCCTTACTCCTCGTGTTTCCAATTCTATGAATTTGTGTCTCGACTAGTTTTTTACAAAGGAGGAAGTTTTTAAAGCCTTAAAACAGATGCATTCCACGAAGGCCCCAGGGCCGGATGGAATGCCTCCGCTCTTTTTTCAAAAAATTTGGCCTTTTCTAGAAAACCCTGTTTGCAAAGCGGTTTTTGGAATTTTAAATGATGAGGAGGACCCTAACTACCTTAACCACACCTTCATAACCCTTATCCCTAAAGTAGCCAACCCTTCAAAATGTTCCCAGTTCCGACCAATCAGCTTATGTAATGTCGTCTTCAAGATAATTACCAAAGTGCTGGCAAATCGCCTAAAGAAGATTCTACCGAATGTAGTGGCGAAAAATCAGAGTGCTTTTGTCCCCGACAGACTTATTACGGATAATGCCCTAATTGCCCAGGAGATTTTTCACGGGATGAATACTAAAAGCTCTGGCCCAGGGTGGATGAGCGTCAAGTTGGATATGAGTAAAGCATATGACAGAGTTGAGTGGAATTTCCTGGAGACGATCATGACACGGCTGGGGTTCTCACCCCGATGGACATCGCTGGTTATGCGTTACGTTACTTCGGTATCATATGCCATCCTCCTAAACGGATCTCCTATTCCAACGTTCTATCCAGAAAGGGGTCTGCGGTAGGGGGACCCCCTGTCTCCTTATTTGTTCCTACTATGCGCAGAAGGCTTATCGGTGATGCTCCAAGCTGCAGCTTCAGCTAAGATGATACATGGTTATAAGATCTGCCGTGGTAGCCCGAAAGTCAGCCATTTGTTCTATGCGGACGACAGTCTTATTTTTGCAAAGGCAAATGAGGAGGAGGCAAGTGTTATCAGTTCGATTCTGAAGGACTATGAGGAGGCTTCTGGTCAGAAGGTCAACTTGGACAAGTCGGAGGTATGTTTCAGTAAGAATGTAGGCCAAGATGCTAAAACACGAGTTACGGGGCGATTAGGTATGGTTGGAACGGATTCTCATGAGAAGTATTTAGGGCTTCCAGTTTCTTTTGGCCGAGCTAAGAAGGGAATGTTCACATCGATTCGAGATAGGATTTGCAAGAGACTAGGGGGATGGAAAGAAAAGAAACTATCCCAGGTTAGGAGGGAAGTATTGATTAAATCAGTAATTCAATCCATTTCAACATATATGATGAGCTGCTTTGAAATCCCAATCTCCATTGGTGAAGAGATAGAGAAGGCAATTAGACGTTTCTGGTAGGGGGAAACGCGGAGGAACGTAAGATGCATTGGGTCTCCTGGGAAAAGTTATGTAGATCCAAGGAAATGGGAGGCTTGGGATTTAGGAAAGTTCAAGAATTCAACCTAGCTCTGCTTGCTAAGCAAGGTTGGCGCTTGCATAAACACCCGAACTCTTTGCTTTCTAAAATCTGGAAGGCTAGATATTATCCCCACTCAGACTTCCTAGAGGCGGGGGTGGGACATCGTCCTAGTTATGTTTGGCGAAGCATCCTAGCTAGGAGAGAGGTCCTTCAGAAAGGTTGCTTCTGGCGGGTAGGAAATGGGGAGTAGATACGGATTTGGAAAGTTCCATGGCTCCCATCGGTTACAAATGGAATGATTTCAGCGCAGGTATCAATACTGGATGAGGAGGCAACTGTATCTGAACTAATCGACAGGGATCAGAGGTGTTGGAATACGGACCTTGTGGGACAACTCTTTCTACCGCAAGAAGCATCAGAAATTTTAAGCCCACCGCTTAGTCGGGATGAGGCGAATGATACTCTTGTGCGGAGGGGCACTACGAATGGGAGGTATTCTGTCTGTAGCGGGTACCACAGTCTTACATCGACAATTACACAAGAAGATCAGGGCTAGACTAGAGGTTGGTGGAAACATCTATGGGGTTTAACTATCCCCCCAAAGTTTAAAAACTTCATATGGAGGCTGGGAAATGGATCCCTCCCGACAAGACTGAAGGCGATTAATGGTGGATCCAGTGTGCCCTTGTTGTGACGGGGAGGTTGAATCATCTACACATTTACTGTTGTCTTGTCCTTTCACAACTGGGGTGTGGGCGAAATTTGACTTCTGGGGTAGAGTTCCAGGGCTTCAAGGAGATAATTGGGTTGAATGGCTAGCAGCTACCAGGGAGTCTCTAGATGAATCGAATTTCGAAGAATTGATATCTACCCTATGGTCGCTGTGGACTTCAAGGAACAACAAGATTTTTTGCCAATGTGACGAACAAGCCCAGGAAGTGATCATTAGGGGAGGGAAGTTGTTGACAGATTTTAAGGAGGTTTGGCGTCCATCACAGAAATCTTCTTCCCCCATATGCCAACACATCAATTCGAAGTGGTTGCCTCCCTCACCGGGGGTGGTAAAGGTTAACACAGATGCAGCCATCGGGAGCTCGGGCATTGACCTGAGTTTCATAGCTCGAGACGGAAGGGGTGGGCCGATCTTCTCAGGAGCAATATTTCTCCAACATAAGACTGACGCGCCAACAACGGAGGCTTTAGCGCTACGAGATGCTATCACGCAGGCTAGACAATGGGGATATGAAAGGGTCATCTTTGAGTCTGATTGCCTGCAGAACATTTTGGCCCTGACCAACAGAGAGTTCCCTGTTAGCTATACGGGCTTGGTCTTGGAGGAAGTGGCACGGCTGACATCTACGTTTCACAGTTGCTCCTTTAAGCACACAAAACGGACAACGAATGTCCTTGCACATGAGTTGAGCCAATTAGCTTTGATTTTCGGTTTAGGAAATATATAGATAGGGGAATGCCCTGAGGCGATCGCGCCTTTTGTACTTACAGATTTGAATTAATCATATTATATCTTTCCCTAAAAAAAAATTTATTTTAGTGAAAAAAATCACTCTCTGGTCAATTTTGGCAGGGAAAATTGCTACGATAAGTTTTTGTAAACATTATAAATAACTTCATCATTAACCAATTAGTATAAGTTTTTGTAATTTCTCATTTTTTTTATAAAAGAAACATACTAGAGACAAGACAAGAATAGGGAGAAGACCATACCTCACCTGATCTACAGTGAAGTGGAGTACGCCTTAAATACCGCCAGCTTTACAACACGGTTGACTGTTTGTCTTCGAGTGATGTAATTGTAAGCAATAAAACACACTTTTCAAACTCAATTTTCTTTTTAATAATTATTATTATGTTAGTCAAAACAAAATCAAAAATCACAAAAACACAAAAAGTTGCAGGATCCCCTGCACTCCTTCTGTCTTTTTCTTCTCCACACCTCTTTTCATTTCTGATTTTACACACCAAAACCCAACTGACCCCGCCACCACCACAACTACTTGTTCTAAATTTCTAATACAACCCAAGTCTTAAAATTGAATATTTGTCCCGCTAGCTGTTCTTGGCGGGAAGATGAAAGATTTGGAGGAGAAGCAAGAAAATGGAGGTGGAGGAGAAGGAGAAGGAGAAGGAGAAGGAGAAGGAGAAGGAGAAGGAAGTGTCTCCTCTGAATCCAGTTTTCGTGAACTGGATGATGTTTTCTTGCAGGTCTTATTAATTCTTGAATTTACTTGAATGCATAAAAATTGATTATTTTTATTGTTCTTGAATTACAAACTAAAGTTAGAAGAGGAATTTGTAATATCTATACAGTTTGGGAAATCCAAATCAAAAGTTGGTTTTCTGCCTTTAATTAAGTTAATTTCTGTTTGTGCATTCTTTGATTGGATTCAAACACATCATCAATCCATTCTTTTATGCTTTTCTTGATCAAACATCATCAGTTTTTTGCTTAAACATTGGAAAAAACAGACTCAAACTCGGATATGGCTTGGGGAAGTGCTTCACACAACATTGGATGAGCAACTTCATGTTGCAGATTTACTTGCTGATGCGGAATTGCTGTAATGCTCCTACTTTTACTCTTATGTCACGCTTCCTTCTTTATTCTGTACTTTCATGTCTTGTTTCTATATATAACAGTTTCTTGAATCTCAAATCAATTTTAGTATTTTACAAAATAGGTTTCTTGAATTTCTTGTTTCCTTATGTAGGTTTGAAGTGTCAAGAGAAGTGTGGGAAATGTTACTGAGAATCCGAACGGAACTAAGAGGTGTTAAAATGCTTAGGTATGAACCATTTGCTTGCCCGAAGGTTAGCAGGAGGTATCTGCCCTATTCCAATGTCGATTCGTTCTTGAAGGTAACGATTACCAATCCCCCTCTCCATTTCTTGAGATAACAATCTCTTATCTCTCTCTAATTGAAGAATGTGGTTAGTCTGAATCTTGTAATCACTGATACAGACACCAAAAAACAAATGGATGCAGCCCAACTTTGCATGTTCGTAATTTAGAGGGTTAAAGCCGATTTTTTTAACTTGGAATTTTAGTGTCCTCTTGTTGTCTTTTTGGCTTCCTTTTCCCTTACTTTCAAATCTAGCTTTGCTCTTTGTATGTTATGATTCAAGTTTGAGGGCTTGTTTTAAAAGCTATCTTCAAATGCTTCTTTTGCATGTGCGGTAAATGTAAGTTAGTGTGTACATGCTAAGGATATTTTCATTGAAATTCATAGTAAGTTCTCTAAAAGCCATGTGATTGCTTTGGACGTTGAGGAAAATGTCAGAACATGTCCCAGAGAAGGTTGGTTAGGTTCCTAACCTCCAAAAGGTCTTGAAATGAACAAATGCATGATAGGTAATGGGTGACCTGTCCAATAGAGCTAGGCTTATGAACTTAGTCTAGAGTTCAGTAATATCTTCGCCAAATTCTATTGTTTTCTGTCTTGATAAAAATTATGTAAATGCTAAAGATAATTCTTTTGTTATTCTGGTTTTAATGCACTAGAGCTATCTAAGTTATGGCTTGCATCTAATGTTCTTCAGGCAACGAGACATTGTTTGGTCACTTCTAAAGCTTTCATGATCTTCCATTTGCAGATCTGCAAACTCGTAGGATTGTCTGGTATAGATCTCTTCTTCCCGTCAGATGTTGTCGAGAAGAAAGATACAAGAAAAGTTTGCATGTGTATTCGTTCACTTTCGAAGAAAGCAAGGTCTAGGCATTTAAATGTAAGTTGCTGATGCATCATTTCCAAGTATATTATGTTTAATTAAATGTTTCATGTCAAAATCATTATGCCAAACAAACGCTGCTACTAGACTAACGTGAAATGTCTTTTGGTAGGTTCCAGATTTTGATGTTGTTACATATACTGTAGCCATGCCTACAACTATGGTAGGATGCATGTGAAGAAGCTGGGAGCTCTCACGCTGCAGCTCCTCCAATTCTGTTGGTGATAGTTCATACCATAAATCAAGACAAGAATCCAGGCAGGTATTGAAAGTGTCTACTCGACTTCTGTTAGAAACTGCCTTTAAATGGGATCTGCCATGACAAAATAATTAAATGTTGTTTAGTTGTTGATATGTATTGGCTTTTGCATCTAATACTTCTCACCTTCTCTATAGAAACATCCAAGTTCAGCCTTGGGACAACATTGCAATTCATTTTCCGGAGAGTACTTCGATGATGCAGAAAGCAAATTTATGTCTCAGTCTTATAGCTCGATGACCAAGAATTCTTATAATACTTCACAAATAAATTCCTCAGGGGTGTCCTTGCTTGATGATGATTACTCCTATGAAAAAGAAGCACTAGACTTGGGTGCTCAAAACCAGCGATATTATGATATTATTGAGAGTCAATTGGGTGCAGTTTCTTTAAACAATTCAGTAAGGTATCTTGGCTCGCGGCATTTGGAGTTTGATAATCAGTTGGATGGCAAGCCAACTCTATCTTTCACTGATTCAAATACTCATTTAGGTGATGAGGTTTATCAGACAGAAAGTGCAGCTAGAAGTAGCTGTGAAAATACTGCGTTGGATACTACTTTTGTAGATCCTAATCTGGAAGATGATTTTTCGGTCGTGGAGGACTGTGGGGATGGTAGTGGCACACCTAGAAGCCATGTTGGTGATAATTTAACATTGCTATGTGATATTGATCCGGGAACTTACGCTAGTGATTCTATTATGCTTGATGGGAAAGATTCAATGTTTCATTCAAGTGCAAGCACTAGTTCTTCTACCTCAAAAGCAACCGGAGGATCTTAAAAAGTGAATTTACATATAGATATTCTGGTGTCGATGAAGAGGAGGTATCTTCTGTTTCGAGCATGAGTTCTGTATCGGGTGTTGCACGAAGCTTAGATCTTGATGATCACTTGGGCAAAGATCCCCCTGAATCACAAGATAGTAAGTCAGCTCTTATGTGCAAGACATATACAGAAGGGTCTAAATTTCCTGATATGGTTGTTTGCGAGACATCAAAGGATATATCAACATGTGCCAATGGAGCAGAATCCCTCCTTGACATGAAAGCGCCATACAGTAATGGATGTGCAGATCATGGTATTTGCATGTCTGAATCTGTTTCATATGTTGCATACGAAGACCGGAAGGTGTTTGCCAGTCAGCCTCCTTTGCCAAAGGAGTATCATCAATGGGATAAGAAAGGCAAATGTGGAATTCCCACATTACCGATTGGATTTGATGGTCATGGAGCCTCATCCTTATTTCTCTCACAGGTAGATGCGCACGATGAGATGCAAACTAAAGATGGGGGATTTGGCTTTTGGCAAACAAATGCAAAGCCTTTCATTTCAAATAATAATGAGGGGGGAAATGGTGTGTTGATGTCTGAATCCAATCCTTATACTGGAAAACAGCTGAATAAATGGTTTGAAACAGCTAGTTTTGATGACAAAAAAGAAAGAGACAATTGTGAAGACTCTCTTTGCTACACTGTAGCCTCTTGCATCCCGGTTGAATTAACACCAGAAGAACATACCTCCTCAGTGGCAGAACACTCGCACGAAAAGAAGGATCCGATTTATCATCTGGAACATAAGGTATGCTAAAACTTGATCCTCTTTAATGTTTTCCTTCATGTATCATTTCATAATTTTTCATCCCATTACGTGACTTTGAGAAATGCTATTGTATAGGAAAATGAAAACCATGAAAGAGTCCAGA
This sequence comes from Viola odorata, assembly GCA_963691705.1. NCBI lineage: Eukaryota > Viridiplantae > Streptophyta > Magnoliopsida > Malpighiales > Violaceae > Viola > Viola odorata. The sequence continues at coordinate 53,376,075 of OY829545.1, read as the reverse complement.
CTTTGGCATTTGAAGAATCTGCTGAAATGGTGAATGTAAGTGCAGGAAGTGTAAAGTCCAAATCTCATAGTAGATCATCAATCCTTGTATCGGTCGCGAGGGGAGCTGCTGTTTTCGGAGTGATGTTTCTCTTGCTTCACCTCAGGTTTGCTTGAATATATATCTATAAATCTACTACATATATGGTTTCACATATCTTGTATGGTCCCATTTATTTTCCTAACTTGCATGGCAGGAAAAATGGTGAAGAGAATACTGATGAATTAGGCGGGCGATCGAACGAGGTTCGGAATCGGAAGGCAAAAGGCAGGCAGTTGTCATCATCGAAGAGAAGAAAGGAAAGTAAGGTGGCTGGGGTATATCCATCTGAAAAGCTCAAACTATGAGATCATACCTTTTCTGTGTGTATAGTGTATACTATAGATGGCATTTGCAAGGAATACAAGTTGGAAAATAGACCTTGACCAGGAAAAAAAAAGAAATATTGAAGAGCTTTACATATGGAAATAGAAACGGAACTAACAACGACATCCAGCTTGAAACACGCCTCATAAATGAAGATTAGAAGTAGGCACTCGGTTTGGGGAAAGCCAAATTGACTAGAGCGTTCGTTACCGAATTTTCTTCCTAGTAAATATGGATAATTTTCAGTTTTCATGTAAAAAGAGGAAGACGACTATCACTTATGAATTAAATTAAGTCGCATAGTTGCTTGAAATTTAAGTAAACATTACTCCATAAATTCAGATGAGATACTTGAATCCCGTCAAAAACTTCAGTAATGTACCAAAAAACTTAGTACCTCTCTCACTCAAAATTTGACACGGGTAAATCTATTATATAAAAATTAAATGAAAAAATAACTTATACTTTTATTAATTTTTTCCTACCATACCCTTCCGGCTCTCACCACCATCTCCACAGTCGAACTCCTCTCTCACAGACCCACATCCGTCTCACCGCCGGCCATCGCTACTGCCGATCTTCTCTCCTCACTACAACCGACCATCGTTCTCCCTCACTGTACCGCCGGCCTCCTCCAACACAAACCCACTGTCGATCTCATCTCCATCATCGTTGCCGTCCTCCCACACCACCATATCCACAGTTGAAACCAGAAAAAAAACAAGGAATGCAATGCAGAGTTTCAATAAACCTCAACCCATCAAATCATTAGTTGAAACCCAGAAGAAAAAAAAACCCAATCTTATTATTTGTGAGCAGTGACCAGAGTTTCAATAAACGTCAACCCATCAAATCTTGGTGCAAACTTATCCACACAACCTAATCTTCCCACATTTTTGAATCATTTAGTCTCCTGCAATTTTTTCGAATTGACGTCAACAAATTAATATATAGAACCAAAAACAAAAACCCATGTCTGGTTTCAATTTATGAGAACAATCGCAGCAAACAAGATTGATTTCAAAGAAAGATCAAGACTTTTGAATCACAACTCTTTCAGAAAGTTTTTTTAAAAGAAACCCATCAAGAAAATGGAAGTTCAAAATTTTCTTGGAAATCATGACTAGTAACAAAAACAGGACAAGACCCAGAATCCAAAACAGAGTGAGGAGAACAGTGGTTTGTTGTAGTGAGGAGAGAAGATCGGCAGTAGCGATGGCCGACGGTGAGACGGATGTGGGTCTGTGAGAGAGGAGATCGACTGTGGAGATGGTGAGGTGAGAGCCGGAAGGGTATGGTAGGAAAAAATTAATAAAAGCAGAAGTTATTTTTTCATTTAATTTTTGTATAATAGATTTACACGTGTCAGATTTTGAGTGGGAAAGGTACTGAGTTTTTTGGTACATCATATGTACTGAAGTTTTTGCCCCTGAATCCCACCACCGTATAGGCAAAGCCTCCTCTCTTCTTTTCGATTTAATTTATTATATTTGGTCCCTCAATTTTATGTTTTATAGAATAATTCTTGAAACTTTTATCCCCTCTTCTTTTTACATATTTTGATCTCTAAAGAATTAAATACTGTAATTGCTCCTTTCAAACTTTTAAATTTTATATAAAATGATCTTTGAAATTTGGAATAAGTAGTAAAATTAACCTCAAGTTTGTACTCAATATTCAAATAACACCCTACTTTTTTTTTCTCTTCAATGTGAACCCTAGGTTTGATAATTTAGTCAAAATGAATCATAATCGCAAAATTGGCTCTAAACCTATTTGCCAACTCCAAACCATTTTGCTGACGTGGAAAATATGTTTTTTAGAAAAATGACATGGATAATTATGCCTCCTAACAACGTTGTCCTGGAGGAGTGGAAATAAAATAAAAAACAAAAATTCTAATTTTGGACATATGTCGTCTTCTTCCCTCTACCAAAATTTCCCTTCATTCCCACAACTTCCCTCCTATTTGCTTTCTTAGAAACCCTAAAAGGATTCGGCATCCCATTACACAGACAACAATTGAAAGAAAATGAAGCTCAAGTCATCATTGTCGAGATAATCAAACCCTAAGAAGTCAATATTCTCTATTATTGGTTGTAGCTACACTGAAGCAAATCTCGACTCGTCATTGTCGCTCAATCTTCGGGGTAAACATGAACAATGAGCTAGGTTTTGATTGTTTATGTTTTGTTTTGGTGTAAAAGAAGGACTAGCGGTCTGATTCATTGCTTTTCTTTGTAAACAATAAGATGTATTATCAGATTTTTTATTTTTAAATGACATCAATCTCAGGATGGGTAGGCATAAAGAGCACATAGTTGATTTTCACTATAGTGGAAAGTTCATTAGAGGACCACCAAGACAAGTATACGAGGGTGGAGGTATTGTTGACTGCCTTATTTACAGTTTTGACACTATATGTTATTTTGCTTTCTTGAAAAAATATAAAAGACTAGGGATCATAATGGAAAGACTATGCAAATTAAGGTTCCTAATAGAAAGTATCAATTCTTATTGTTGTGGAGTAATGCTTCATTTATCACCCTTAAACATTTGTTACTATGGTACTATTCATATATTTATAGATCATAGTGTTGATGTGCCTATAATTGTAGAGTCTCTGCCTAGTATTAATCCTATTAATGTAGAGAATGAGATTGGTGAGAATGGAAATAATGGTAGAAATGAAGATATTTATGTTGATGGGACTAATAGTGCTGATGCAAGGATGAATAAAACTAGTGGGGTAGAATTTAATGATAGGAGTAATTTTTTGTCCCGCAACTGCCTTCAAATTCCCTTCCCTCCAAAAAGCTTCCACCATCCTCTCCCCAATCTCCTTCCCTTTCTCTTCATCATCCACTACAGCCACCGCAGTAGGCCTCGCACCGCTGATTGTGCATCCATAAGCCCCAGCGTCCAAAGGTCCCTTCTCTACTTCTTCTATCCTTGGAATCAAAGGTGTTTTTTTGGCTCCACAATCTTATCAGAAGATAAAGCCTTCCCCAATGTCACAACGTCACCTTGCAACACAGATTACCAATGCCTCTATTTGGCTGCACTTCCACACATGGTGGGACATCCCGATCTTGACCGGCAACGCTGCCCTCATCTTCTTTGTGGGCACCTCAAATTTTGGGCTAACCAACACAAATATGAGCTCTTTCTCAGCTGGGAACTTTAATATCATCAATTCTAGTGGGTTATAGCTCTGAATCAAAACAAACCTACCCATAATTACCGGCGCTATGTTATCAGCGTGATACCCAGAAACTTTAGCTTCCGATTCCAACCCAGCGAGAACGAGATCTTTTACTTGTAACTTCCTCCTAAAAATCAAGTTGACACAAACGACGGCTGTAGCTGCACTGGCGGCGCTGGAACCAAGCCCACTCCCTAACAGAAAGCCCTTTTTGAGGGATAGTGAGAGGCCGATAGAATGAATATTGAGCATCTTTATGGCGGCGTTAACGGAGGTTCTAACGTAGTTCGAAAGGGGATCCTTAGAGAGTTTGGCATTGGAAATTTTGGAGATGGAAAGCATGTCGGGGCTAATGGCGAGATCGACAGTGAGAGAGATGAAGTCACCGAGGCCATCGACGGTGCAACCCAAGAAATCAAAGCCAACACCAAGGTTGGCGACGATGCCGGGAGCAAATGATCTGATGGAGGTGAAGACGGGTTGGGGTTCGGTGGTGGTGATGGTGGTGAGGGAGGTGTTGCAGTGGAGGAGGGATTGTTTGGGAGTGGAGAGTGATGATGTAGAAGGGGAAATAAAAATGGGTGCGGCTTTGGGTACCGTTATGGGTTTGAACGGAGATTGGCAGGACAATCTTATCAAAAGATAAAGCCTTCCCCAATCCCACAACATCACCTTGCAACACAGATTACCAATGCCTCTGTTTGGCTGCACTTCCACGCATGGCGTGGCATCCCGATCTTGACTGGCAACGCTGCCCTTATCTTCTTTGTGGGCACCCCAAATTCTAGGCTAACCAACACAAATATGAGCTCTTTCTCAGCTGGGAACTTCAATATCATCAATTCCAGTGGGTCGTAGCTCCGAATCAAAACAAACCTACCTATAATTACCGACCCTATGTTATCAGCGTGATACCCAGAAACTTTAGCTTCCGATTCCAACCCTTCGAGAACGAGATCTTTTACCTGTAGCTTCCTCCCAAAAATCTCGTTGACACAAACGACGACTGTAGCTGCACTGGCGGCGCTGGAACCAAGTCCACTCCCTAACAGAAAGCCCTTTTTGAGGGATAATGAGAGGCCGATAGAATGAATATTGAGCATTTTTATGGCGGCGATAACGGAGATTCTAACGTAGTTCAAAAGGGGATCCTTAGAGAGTTTGGCATTGGAAATTTTGGAGATGGAAAGCATGTCGGGGCTAATGGCGGGATCGACAGTGAGGGAGATGAAGTCACCGAGGCAATCGACGGTGCAACCCAAGAAATCAAAGCCAACACCAAGGTTGGCGACGATGGCGGGAGCAAATGATCTGACGGAGGTAAAGACGGGTTGGGGTTCGGTGAGAATGGAAATAATAGTAGCAATGAAGATATTTATGTTGATGGGACTAATAGTGTTAATGCAAGGATGAATAAAACTAGTGGGGTAGAATTTAATGATAGGAGTAATTTTTTGTCCCGCAACTGCCTTCAAATTCCCTTCCCTCCAAAAAGCTTCCACCATCCTCTCCCCAATCTCCTTCCCGTTCTCTTCATTATCCACTACAGCCACCGCAGTAGGCCTCGCACCGCTGATTGTGCATCCATAAGCCCCAGCGTCCAAAGGTCCCTTCTCTACTTCTTCTATCCTTGGAATCAAAGGTGTTTTTTTGGCTCCACAATCTTATCAGAAGATAAAGCCTTCCCCAATGTCACAACATCACCTTGCAACACAGATTACCAATGCCTCTATTTGGCTGCACTTCCACACATGGTGGGACATCCCGATCTCGACCGGCAACGCTGCCCTCATCTTCTTTATGGGCACCTCAAATTTTGGGCTAACCAACACAAATATGAGCTCTTTCTCAGCTGGGAACTTTAATATCATCAATTCTAGTGGGTTATAGCTCTGAATCAAAACAAACCTACCCATAATTACCGGCGCTATGTTATCAGCGTGATACTCAGAAACTTTAGCTTTCGATTCCAAGCCGGCGAGAACGAGATCTTTTACTTGTAACTTCCTCCCAAAAATCAAGTTGACACAAACGATGGCTGTAGCTGCACTGGCGGCGCTGGAACCAAGTCCACTCCCTAACAGAAAGCCCTTTTTGAGGGATAGTGAGAGGCCGATAGAACGAATATTGAGCATCTTTATGGCGGCGTTAACGGAGATTCTAACGTAGTTCGAAAGGGGATCTTTAGAGAGTTTGACATTGGAAATTTTGGAGATGGAAAGCATGTCGGGGCTAATGGCGAGATCGACAGTGAGGGAGATGAAGTCACTGAGGCCATCGACGGTGCAACTTAAGAAATCAAAGCCAATGCCAAGGTTGGCGACGATGTCGGGAGCAAATGATCTGATGGAGGTGAAGATGGGTTGGGGTTCGGTGGTGATGGTGGTGAGGGAGGTGTTGCAGTGGAGGAGGGATTGTTTAGGAGTGGAGAGTGATGATGTAGAAGGGGAAATAAAAATGGGTGCGGCTTTGGGTACCGTTATGGGTTTGAACGGAGATTGGCAGGTGATGGCCATGGATCCTTACTCTAGAGAGTGAAGAAACTGGTTTCTGGTTTGGTTTAGAAGCAGAGACGAAAGCTGGGTTTTGAACTTTTGAGTGAAAAAAGATGGTCTTCTTTTTGACGATCGGATCCAAGTCCAAACTATGCTCATTTGAGTAGGAGTGAGCTCGGATGGGCGGATCCGATCGATCCGAGTTCAAGAATTCTGATCAAATTTGAATAGTGTCGGACACAGGATCGCAGGAGGTGATTGGAATCTAAAATTTTTGGATTTTTCTAAAGAAGGATTGTCAAAAATCCGACCGTATCCAAAGGATCCGATAGCTCCTCTCTTATTTGTTTTCAATTTCCCATTAATATACAATTCCAAATCCAAACGTCTAGATCCAGAACACTCCACACTGTCATCACCACTTGCTCACAGTTCACACACACACTTACACTGCCGTTTGCTCGCTCTGCTTCTTCTTCCCCTCTGCTTGCTCGCTCTGCTCCTTCTCCCATGTCGCTCGTTCCGCTCCTTCTCCCATGTCGCTCGTTCCGCTCCCTCTCCGGCCTCTCCCTTGTCGCTCCCTCAACTCCCTCTCGGACCCATCCCTCGCTCACTTCGGTGAGTTCGCCCCCTCTCAGACGAGCCTCTCCTTGTCGCTCTCCTCCCATCATCGCTAAGAAGTAACGACAAGATGGTAAGTAGGTTGAATTTGGAACATCTTAAAATAATTTTCTGTCCCGCAACTACCTTCAAATTCCCTTCCCTCCAAAAAGCTTCCACCATCCTCTCCCCAATCTCCTTCCATTTCTCTTCATCATCCACTACAGCCACCGCAGTAGGCCTCGCACCTCTGATTATGCATCCATAAGCCCTAGCGTCCAAAGGTGCCTTCTTTACTCCTTCCATCCTTGGAATCAAAGGTGCCCTTTTTGGCTCTACAATCTTATCAAAAGATAAAGCCTTCCCCAATCCCGCAACATCACCTTGCAACACAGATTACCAATGCCTCTGTTTGGCTGCACTTCCACGCATGGCGAGGCATCCCGATCTTGACCGGCAATGCTGCCCTTATCTTTTATGGGTACCCTAAATTCTAGGCTAACCAACACAAATATGAGCTTTTTCTCAGCTGGGAACTTCAATATCATCAATTCCAGTGGGTCGTAGCACCGAATCAAAACAAACCTACCCATAATTACCGGCGCTATGTTATCAGCGTGATACCCAGAAACTTTAGCTTTCGATTCCAACCCGGCGAGAACGGGATCTTTTACCTATAGCTTCCTCCCAAAAATCTCGTTGACACAAACGACGGCTGTAGCTGTACTGGCGGCGCTGGAACCAAGTCCACTCCCTAAAAGAAAGCCCTTTTTGAGGGATAGTGAGAAGCCAATAGAACGAATATTGAGCATCTTTATGGCGGCGATAACGGAGATTCTAACGTAGTTAGAAAGGGGATCCTTAGAGAGTTTGGCATTGGAAATTTTGGAGATGGAAAGCATGTCAGGGCTAATGGCGGGATCGACAGTGAGGGAGATGAAGTCACCGAGGCCATCGACGGTGCAACCCAAGAAATCAAAGCCAACGCCAAGGTTGGTGATGATGGCGGGAGCAAATGATCTGACGGAGGTGAAGACGAGTTGGGGTTCGGCGATGGTGAAGGTGGGGAGGGAGGTGTTGTAGCGGAGGAGGGATTGTTTGGGAATGAAGAGTGATGATGCAGAAGGGGAAATAAAAATGGGTACGGCTTTGGGTACCGTTATGGGTTTGAACGGAGATTGGCAAGTGATGGCCATGGATCCTTACTCTAGAGCGTGAAGAAACTAGTTTCTGGTTTGGTTTAGAAGTAGAGACGAAAACTTGGTTTTGAACTTTTGAGTGAAAAAAGATGGCCTTCTTTTCGACGATCGGGTCCAAGTCCAAATTATGCTCATCTAAGTAGGGGTGACCGATCCGAGCTCAAGAATTCTGACCGAATACGAATACTGTCGGATATAGGATTAGAGGAGGTGGCTGGAATCTAAAATTTTTGGATTTTTCTAAAGGAGGATTGTTAGAAATCTGACCGCATCTGAATGATCTGATAACTCCTTCCTCATTTGTTTTCAATTTCCCATTAATTTCCAATTTTAAATCCAATCGTCTAGATCCAAACCACACCATACTATCACCATTGGTGGGACATCCCGATCTCGATCGTCAACGCCGCCCTCATCTACTTGGTGGGCGCTTCAAATTCTGGGCTAACCAGTACAAATATGAGATCTTTCTCAGCTGGGAACTTCAATGCCATCAATTCCAGTGTGATGCGATCACACTACCCTTAAAGCTTGAAGAGAAGGATATTCTACCAAGCGGACCAATCACAAGGAGCATGGCCAAGAAGCTTACCATGTGGATCGAAAGAGAATTGAACAAGACAATACCTAAGCATAAAGATCGAGCCTTGATAATACTCGTGCATTGTTCCAAAATTTAGCTGAAACAAACTTTCCAGTGCCAAAACGCTATAGCCTTTTGCCCAAAACGCTATAGCCTTTTGCCTCAGTGCCAAAATGCTATAGCCTTTTGCCCAAAACGCTATAGCCTTTTGCCTCAGCTTTAAAGCTGCAAACATTCCAGTGGCAAAACGCTATAGCGTTTTGCCCAAAACGCCATAGCGTTTTGCCCCTGCTTTGAAGGAGCATTGTGAGCTGTAATGCTCCCCACTTGTGATATTTTATTGTATTTCTTTTCTATAAGTAGAACATCAAGCTAGTTTTATTGTTCAGATTATTGCCAAGTGAAAAGCTAGAGAGAGTTCCTCCTTTAGCCTATCACCAAGGCTTGATCCAAATGTGTTTATTTGAGTGATTGTTGTTGTTTCCTTGCTGTAACTTCAAGTGTGTTTCAAGATAATTTCAAGTGTTCAATTGTTGTTCCATTTCCGAATTCAATCCAAGTTTGTTCATCACTTTCCTTTCATCTTTTCCTTCATCATTTCCGCTGCAACTACTCCATCTTCCATCCTATTTCCTTCCATCTTCCAAGCTTCTTTGTGTCAACAACTCAAGCTAGATCCTCCTTCAAAACATAGATTCAGACTCCCTTACAAAGGTGGCTGGATCATATCAAGTGGTAGCGGAGCTCTAGCCGCTTCGAGTTATTTTTGTGTTTGTTGTTTTCATTGAAGTTTCTGTCCGAAATTAACACAAAATTTCCCACCCAAACACTTCATTCCAAGGTGTCAAACGTGTTCTTGAGTCTACCATTGTTGTTCTTCCATATGTTCTTACATCTTCAAGCTAAGAAGATGATAAGAGAAGCCATTTGATCTACTCCCTTTGATATAAACAAGCTAAAGTGTGTTTCCCTTCAACTTTAAATTCTCCAGACAAACAGACAAGATTCACTTACATTGTTTTCTTGTCCCCCACCCAGATATTTTATTCTTCCAATTCAGCCTTGTGTCGTAGACAACCATTATAAAGGACTAAAGGATGGCAACCCACATGTGAGAATGTTTATTCTCTCTTACACTACACATTCCTTTCTATTAAACAAACCAAGGTAAACACCTTACCCATCCGTGCACAACACTTGAACCCACTTCTAAGAAGGCTGAATATTCTCTTACACATCACCCATTTTTGCTAAAAGCTAGACATCCATGTGCAAGTCTTTCCATCATTGCATCACTCTTCCAAAAATCAGAACTTTCCTTACATATTCTTCCAAGACCAACCTTGTTTATTTCAAAGTTCAGAATACAATTGTTCTCTAAAAACAAAACAAAAAGAAAAGAGAAAAATTTTAAAAAAAAAAGAAAAAGAAAAAAACAAAGAGAACAAAACGCTATAGCTAAACGCCATAGCGTTATGCTACTGCACAAAAACGAGAACTTTATGAAAATTCCAAGTGTTGTTTCAATTATTCGTTCTTTTAAATTCTATACCACCTACATGGGCGGTTGCAATCTTTAAATTCAAGTCATTTCAATTCCGTTATTTCCATTCAAGTCATTTACATTCTTGCCAAAGGGAGGCTTTGCCACCCTCTTTACTTTTCTGTCCAAGGGTTGGTTCTACCGCCCTTTTCTTACAATTCAAGTCATTTCCATTCAGCTATTTAAATTCTGCCATTTAAATTTCAGCAATTTACTTCAAGTAATTTACTTTCTTGTACTTTACTTTCTTGCTCAAAGGGAGGCCTTGCCACCCTCTTTACTTTTCTGTCCAAGGGTTGGTTCTACCGCCCTTTCTTTACAATTCCAGTCCTTTCCTTTCAGCTATTTCAACTCTTGAATTTCTAATTTTGAATGTGCTCAAAACAATAATTGAACAAAAGAAACAAAAGGGACACTGCTTGAGGACATTATTTGGACAAAAGGGAAACAGAACTGGATTGTGAGGCTTGAGTGAATAAGTGAGGACAATTTTTACGAGAGGTTCAAACACGAGAGCAAACACATGAGGGAGAGTTTATTCACTAACGTGTGCTACTTGTGTAGGTAAACTTTAAACATGTCTCGCTCAAGCATGTGCGGAAGTGAAGGGAGCAAATCAACTAGTTCCCGAAGTAAAAACATGATGGCTATGATGGAAACGATGAGAATTGCAATAGAAGAATTGCACCTTGAAAAGAAGGATCTCAAGAAACAAGTTTCTTTACTTTTGAAAGGAACTTCAGCCGAATCTCCTCTTTCCATTCGCCATCCTATTCCACTATCCAAAACTACAAGGAAAATCCTAAAGGATGGAGCTTGTGAAACTGAATTTGATGGCCATGATAGTAGTGGCGCCAATGAGAGGTCTAAGAGGGTGGTCGGCGGAGGCTCACCCACGACCACTAGCACCAACAAGTGAGGGATGGGTCCAACTACAAGCCGACCCATCGTCACGAACAGTGAAGCCCAAGCCATCAGAATACTCCAATCCGAGGGTAAGGTGGGACAATACCATCTACTTAAAGATAGTATCAATCCTACTTTATCCAAGGGTATTGGCAGCCTCAAAGCCGAAGAAGACACACTATTAGGCCGCCACGGGGCCGTGGTGACTTATAAAGAGCCAACGAGAATTCCTCACTACCATGCCTACACCAATCCACTCCATGATCATGAATACTATGGAGGCCAACATGAGAAAAATGTAAACTATGACCGAGAAGAGTTTCATGGCCGCAGAGAAGAGATACCACGAGGGTCAACTAGATATGAAAGGCTAGATGACAACATTAGTGGTATTAAAGTTAAAATACCTACTTTTGAGGGAACCACCAATCCGGATGAGTATATCAAGTGGGAAGGCAAAGTACAACGAATATTCAATTGCCACCAATATTCGGATAACAAAATGATCAAATTAGCAACCATGGAATTTGATGGCTATTTGTCAAAATTTAATGCGATGTCGAAACGCGCATCAAAAGTAGTATTTATATTCCTGATAGGCTAGATGCACAAATTAATGTATATAGCAGCAAGTCAAGGTCGAACCACAGGGAAAGTGAAGAACAAGATTTAATCTTGCCCTAGATGTATGATGAGGACGAAAATGCACTAAACAGAGGTGTTAGTCTGGGGGTTTTGGTTGGCCTAGACGAATCTAGCCAACGATGGCAGTTGGTGTTGAGACACAAAATGGAATTGCAAATGACAAATAATAAAACACAAATGAAATAATTAAAGGAGAATAATAATAAAAACGGTAAAGACTAACAAGTGCAATGAAGATAATAACAAAGCAGGTATAAACGGTAGATCAAGTAAAAGAGAAATCTCAGCAGGGGTAGATGGCGGATTGCGTCGAGGCCTAGTCGGTCATTGGTGCAAGGATAGACTGTTTTCACGCCATAGACGTGCTATAGGGATCCTGTTTTCACGTGGATCCCCTACTTCTCTTCTTAAGAAAAGTCACTCCCAAGGTACGCTTATGGGAGTGGCCTTGACACTGCGCCCAAGGTGCGCTTATGGGTCAGACACGCAGGTCCATGAAGTGGAGAGAAGACACGTCTAGGGCTAGACACTGAGAAGTCTGCCCTAACTGGTTTCTTGCCCTAGACAGATTGAACCAAACGACATGGTGACTCTGGGCTAGGTGCCTACTCTATTCCATGGCCTCACGTTAGTTATTACCCTGGAAATGACAATATTCATGAGAAACAAGCAAATAGGTGATCAAACTACCAACAAATCTCACACAAAATGACAATAAGATGGCAAGAAAGCGGATACAACAATGAAAACATTTTAAGAACACTTTGACCTCCCAACTATCCTCTTGCAATCCTTAAAACACCCCTGCCAAGACTAAGGGACTTAACCAATCATATTAGAAATTATGCACAAGACAGATGGAAAGAGCAACAAAAATGGAAAAGAGGTGTAGATGAAAACGAAAATATATATTAATACCAATTGGAGTTTGGGCTCCAATTTCTGGAAAGATAGAGGAAGAACAACTCTTAATGTTGAAGGTGCGGATACAATTACTCCAAATCCTAAAATATAGAAAATACACTCAAAACTCACTCTCCCTTAACCATAAGAGTTAAGGGTCTATATATAGTCTAAACAACCCCACTATGGGGCAAAATAGGACAGCTGGTTGGGAAGGAAAGTCCTTGGTTGGGAAGGAAAGTCCTTGATTTGGGAAGGAAGTCCTTGATTGGGAAGGAAAGTCCTTGATTGGGAAGGAAAGTCCTTGCATAGAATCCCGCTAGAATCGTTCTGGCCTCTTTTGTCAAACGTCATTCAGTGTCTAGGGCTGGGCATAAGATCTCGTCTAGGTCCCGACGGAATAAGCATGGATAGGCGTAGACAACAAAGATGCGTTTAGGCCAAGACGATGAAGATGCGTTTAGGCCAAGACGATGAAGATGCGTTTAGGCCAAGACGACAAAGATGCGTTTAGGCCAAGACGACAAAGCAGCGTTTAGGCCAAGACGACAAAGCAGCGTTTAGGCCAAGACGATAAAGATGCGTTTAGGCCAAGACGATGAAATGCATCCAAAAGGCGCGCTTTTCCTCAAGTTTCTCCGTTTAGTCCAGATCTACAAAGTAGTTGGAAAACAACCCAAATTAGTAGTATCAAGCGTGAAATTGGACCAAAAAGGGAGGGGAAAACATGCATAAAAAGACACTATAACAAATTCCCCCACACTACCCATTGCTCGCCCTTGAGCAATCAAAACAGAAAACACACCCCAAGACATAGACAGGCACAACCAACCATAGCACAAGAATTAACAAACCAAACAATCAGTCCTGACCATGGCAAGACATACTCTGCCTAGATAACCCTGCATTAAATCATTAGGATAACGACCCTAACGAAGAAACTTTACCACATCAGACCTAGGCATCAACAATCCTCACCGGAGAAAGTGTTTGCACTCACACTCAACTAGGCTCGGTGTTTAATCACTCAAGTATGCAAATTAACAAAACACACAACAAAGTTTGCACATCAACCCGAGTTAAAATCCACATGGTTAGGCAATCAACAATCAGAAATGAACTTTGCATCATAAAAAAAGAGTGAAAGGAAAGAGAAAGATGAGAGTAGAATGAAAAACCCGGATGGAGATGAAGTGGTGAGGTAGTATCCGTCAAGGGCAGACAGTCGAGGGCTAGACGAATTTCTTCTAGGGGAGTTCTTCCCTTGGAAATCATGCTCACAATACTTCATTCTTCATGTTCGTGCTTTTGCCTTCTCTTTTTTTATTTTGAAACTAGATAAAACTTTCTTTTCTTTTTCTGGTTTTGAATTTTTTCTCTTTTTTTTATTATTATTATTATTATGAAGAATTTGACAAACTTTAATTGATGAAAATTGAGTTAGCTTGAGGGTTTTTTTTTTTTTTTTAGCTCTTCTATGCCATCTACGCCTTCTTGTTGGTCTCCCCCACACTTAGGCTTTGCTGATCATCCAGCCCACCACCCTTGACAAATAACGCTCACCTGAAAGAAAAAGAGATCAAGGGAAGTTAGAACACGTGTTTAAAGAAAAAGAAAAGAGGAGGAGATGAGAAGATGTCGGGGGCTAGATGAAAAAGGGATGTCTAGGGCGAGAAAAGAAAACAAAGAGAGTATAAAAAGAAAAGAGAGAAAACATAGATGCAAAGTTTTTTTTTTTTGTTGCTTTCCTAAGACTAATGGTGCCCATACCCAGGGGTCTCATGCAAAACAAGTTGAGTGTCTAGCAAAGCATTGAATCACACAAGAAAAATATAACTATTTAGCTCAAATGCTCACAAGGTGCTATAAATGATTGCTGATATCCAGGGCAAGACGCAGGTTATAAGAGCTAGCACACAAAGCATGCAAGATCTAGGGCAAGGCCAAAATGAAAGGCAGTTCATTTCTATGTGCTCATAAGTTAAAAGTGACCATACAAAGGGGTTTAAAATCTAGGCATGCAAAATCCAAAAATCTGAAATTTTTTAATTTTTCACAAAAACATACAATCAACATATATACTAAAATATCACACAAACATATAAATCCTCCCCCACACTGAAGCAACGCATTGTCCTCAATGCAAGAGAGGTGCACAAAACAAACAAGGGAGTTCAGATAATAAAAAGAGTTCAAAGAGAAGGGGAAAGGGAGTGCCTCCTTGGCCGACCATCTTTTTCGTCCAGGCTTGGACGATTGTTAGGCGTTTAGGGCAAGACTGGTGGGTCTGCCACCAGGGGGTAGAAACCTTCGTGGAATAGCTCTAATCTGTGGTCACTCACTTCAGAAATGAGGCCCGTGTCCATATTCTGGATTGTAACCACACCATGATCATTCACCTTCTTGACAAGGTAAGGGTCGGTCCTCTTATGCTTCAACTTTCTGGAAAAGTGCCTAAGACAAGAATTATAAAGTAAAACCTTTTGTCCAGTGATTGATTGTTTATTTACAATGATTTATTGTCTCTTTTATTATTAATTGAGATGATTAATATGCTACTTTGAGCTTGTTTCCTTCCTTTGTGGTTTTATAGGTTTAATATATGTTGAAGGAGGAAAGGGAATGAAAAGGCCGAAGATTAGAGCTAAAATGATCAATTAGTGATGAGCAGATTTTCTTGGCGCATTTCCGGCCTATCTCAAGGCCTTGAGATGAAGCTTCCCTGGCAGATTCCAGCTGGACAGCACTGACCATATTTTTCCGTGCTACAATTATTTATTCCTGAGTGCTTTTCTTGTCTGCTTGGGACTTGGTAAATGGAGACAAGGTGTTCCCAGCATGCTATATTCTCCCTCACGTGGCTCAAAGAAACAAAACATAGTGGAGAATGTTTAGCATGCTTGTTTTATGGATTTGCCAACTTGGGAATATTTTATTCTTTGGGTTGACTGACCTTGGCTGCCATTTAAGTGAAGAGGCTTGAGCAGAGAACGTCTAGTCCAGTCCAGACCAGACCAGAAGGAGAAGAGAGGGGAACGGAAGAGAGAAGCTAGTTCTCTCATTTTTCATTATTGTCCATTTTCTTGTATTTTCGGATTTTATTCAAGCTTGCTATTTTGATTGGAGTTGTAATTAATTCCTCCGGTTCCTGGTAGGGATTGAGAGGTTAACAATTCCAGTATGTTGTGAGACTTGTTGTTCTTCAATAAAAACGTTTTTCATATCTCTTTTCTTGCTTGATTTAATGACAATTTGATTGTGTTGTGTTTGAGTTTGGCCAACTTGGATTTCGGTACAATTGATTACAGTAGAATCACTCTAGTGCCGCGTTTCTGCACTATAGTGATTGTGTTGTGTTTAATATATGTCGAGTGGATGGGATGATGTCTTCTTGAAGCTAGAAGAAGAAAGGAGTTAGTTTTGAGGTCAATGGACTGCAAGTGCGTCCATCTCAAGGTCTAGAGAAGGGCCTTCCTAATCATATCAATGAACCAGCAATCCTTGATTGTTAGGGGAGTTAGGGTCAAGAAAGGAGCTTCTCCTTGAGTGACTTGAGTAGGAGGAGGCTTGGAGATCGCCCCTGGATGTTTCTCTATAACTTCCCTATGGAAATTGTTTTGAAAATGTTTTTTTGTGTCAATGAACAACATGGAATTGTTACCTCAAGAGATCTCTACCGGGAATAATATTTCCCTCATCCTTTCACTCTCTTTATCTTTACTATTTTCGTATTTCTTTTACTGTTTTTATTTAGAGCATGGCAGACTCATCTCAAGGCCTTGAGATGGAGCTGCCATGTCTCCTGCTTTATTTTATTTTCCTGTCATTTATTTTCTGTACTGTTTTTACCTCCCCTTCGTTTTGATTAGTTTGGTTTGGTTGTTTGCAGGAGAATAAGCATTAGGCCGATAGTCCCTGTGGATCGATCCTCTTGCCGCTATGCACAAATCCTTTTTGCTGCTTAGTGATAAGTTGTAATCTTTTTATTTATGATCGCGGATTCGACACCCGTCATCCAGTATCGAAGGTTTTAGAAGAGAGCAACTTATCATGGTGAGTGTTAGTCTTGGTTGTGTCTTGGGCAGGTTGTGGAGTTGGGTTATCATTGGGCGTCTTGACGTCAACGACCGTCCATCCAAGGGTCTCGCGATATCCTTTGAGTGTAGACACCAACTCGCACTCTGAGTCTAGATCAAGCTTGCTAGAGATGATCACCGGGAGTGTGTCATGTTCGCCAAGGTAGACGTACTTGAGGTGCGAGGGCAAGCTCTTCTACTCCAACTTAGGGGCCTGTAGAAAAGAAGGGGCAGACACTGAATTTGTAGTGATGTTCCTGTCGAGGGCAAGATGAGAAAAGTTGTCAGCGTTAAGATCGAAAACTTGTGTAACTATAGGGTAAACACTATCAACAATTGAGTGCTCTGAAGTCACAAGTGTCAAGACCAAGGGGTCTAGTGCGACGGGTGAAATAGTTCTGTCTAGGGCAAGCTGGATAGAGTCGTCCGCGTCAAGATTGGAAATTTGTGTGACAATAAGGTCTACAACGTCAACAATTGAGTGCTCTTCTAACACGGCAGCGACTTCATGTAATTCTGGTGGAGTCTTAATTGTCGAGGCCAAGACGTCCAATCTTGCTGGCGTGACGCTTCTGTCTAGGGCAGACTGAGAAGGTTCAATAGAATTCAAGTTAGTAACTTTATCAACCAAAGGATCGATCGTATCAGCAAAATTAACACAAGTAAGATTAGAAGGATATTGCATGGCTTCCATCATGTTGAACTTAATGATTTCTCCATCAAACTCAAGAGAGATAGATGCGTCATGAACGTCTATCTTTGCTTTAGCTGTAGCAAGAAATGATCGCCCTAGAAGAACATCTGTGGCTCCAGCGGATTCTTCATTCTCCATGGCGATGACATAGAAGTCTGCGGGAAATAGAAAGTCACCTACTTGGACCAAGACGTCCTTAATTACACCTTCGGGGTGAATTACGGAGCGATCGACCAGTTGGATAACAAGCGGAGTTGGCTCGAGGGGCCCTAGGCCAAGACGGTTGAAAATCGTCAAGGGCATGACATTAATGTCGGCCCCTAGATCACACATGGCCTTGCCAATACTGATTGATTGTCCCTATCGTGCAGGGGAGGACAAACATGCCCTGGTCTTCGCACTTTGGAGGGATCTTTTGTTAGATAAGGGCAGAGACATGGACTCCCACACTGATCTTGTTTACCCCGGTCAAGTTGCATTTGTTGGTGCAAAGTGTTTTCAAGAACTTGGCATAGCGAGGCACATTTTTGATGGCCTGGAGAAGTGGGATATTGACAATGACTTTTTTGAACATATCAAGGATTTCACTATCCTCTTCTTTCTTCTTGGTCTTGACGAGCCTTTGAGGAAAGGGCGGCTCAAGAATCTTGTGTATATACTCTTGGGTGAATTCTTGTGGGCTTGTGTCACCACGTGGAGCCATCCCTCTTGGAGATCTAATGCGATCCTCCATCACTTCTGGAAGTTTAGGCCCAATGAACTTGGCTTTGGGTACTTTCTTGGGTAAGATTTTGGGCTCGACAACTAGTTCAGCGTCTAGGCCTAGATGCTCTGAGGAGGATTTTTCGACGTCGAAGCCTAGATGCTCTTGAGGGGGTAAGATGTAGCCACTGCGAAGAGTCATGGCACACACATTGTGTTTTGGGTTGGCTTCAGTCTGGGGCGGCAATCTTCCATGGTTTTTCAATTCTTTCATCTCAGCCATCATGCTACTCATTTGCTTTTGTAGATCCGTGATGGTGCTCCTATAGTGAGCGATTTCATCATCCGGTGGGGCAGAAGAACTGGAGGGTTGGCCCTGATTGGCTTGATAGAAAGATTGTTGGTTGTTGGGATGGGTAGATCTAGGCCTGAAGGTTTGGACGTTGAATGGTGGCTGGGCCTGATTCATGTACTGATTATGTTGCATTGGTTGTCCTGGGCTAGACGCTTGCTGATGGTTGCCCCAACCGGAGTTTTGTGGTCTCCAAGGCTGATTGTAGTTTTGTGCATATGGGGCCTGATTGTAATTACCAATGGCGTTGATACTCTGGATCTCATCAGGGATATGGGGGCATGCGTCTGTTGGATGATCAGTCAAGTTGCAAATTTGACAAGCCTTGACCTGAACTGATTGTCCAGGGGCCATGTTCTGAAGCATCCCCATCATAGCTGTTAATTGAGCCTGCATCGCAGCTACTTGGGCATCTTGCCCTAGATGACTGCTTTCCTCAGGTATGCAATTTCTTGCCATTAACTCTATGATGGCCTTAGCGGCAGCAGGGGTGAGTCTGGTGATGGCACCATTGGCAGCGGCGTTGAGCAATGCCTTGTCACGACCTTTGAGACCTTCACAGAAATATTGGATTAGGGCGTGCTCGGTAAGGTTATGTGAGGGGCACATAGCTTGCATCTTTTTGTAGCGTTCATGGTATTGGCCAATGACGCGCCGTCGAAACGCGCGTCAAAAGTAATAAAATAATTCCTGATAATAGGCTAGATGCACAAATTAAGGTAAATAGCAGCAAGTCAGGGTCGAACCACAGGGAAAATGAAGGACTAAATTTAATCTTGCCCTAAATGTATGATGAGGATGAAAATGCAACAGACATAAAAGTAACACAAGGGGGGGGTTTGGTTGGTCTAGACGAATCTAACCAACGATGGCAGTTGATGTTGGGACAGATTATCAAAATGCAAATAACAAGTAATAAAGGGCAAACGAAATAATTAAATAAAAAGGGAACGAAAATAAAGCAAGAGAATATCAATAAAAATGGTAAAGACTAACAAGTGTAATAAAGATGATAGCAAAGTAAGTAAAGATAATAGATCAGATAAAAGGAGAAATCTTAGCAGGGGTAGACGGCGGATTGCGTCGAGGTCTAGTCGGTCATCGGTGCAAGGATAGACTGCGTTCACGCCATAGACGTGCTATAGGAACCCTGTTTTCACGGAGATTCCCTACTTCTCTTCTTAAGAGAAGTCACTCCCAAGGTACGCTTATGGGAGTGGCCGTGACACTGTGCCCAAGGTACGCTTATGGGTCATACACACAGGCCCGTGAAGTGGAGAGAAGACACGTCTAGGGCTAGACACTGAGAAGTCTGCCCTAACCGGTTTCTTGCCCTAGCCAGATTGGACCAAACGACATGATGACTCTGGACCAGATGCCTACTCTATTCCATGGCCTCACGTTAGTTATTACCATGGAAATGACAATATTCATGAGAAACATGCAAATAGGTGATCAAACTACCAACAAATCTCACACGAAATGACAATAAAATGGCAAGAAAGCGGATACAACAATGAACACGTTTTAAGAACACTTTGACCTCCCAACTATCCTCTTGCAATCCTTAAAACACCCCTGCCAAGACTAAGAGATTTAGCCACTCATGCTGGAAATCATGCACAAGATAGATGGAGAAAGCAACATAAACAGAGAAGAGGTGCAGATGAAAACGAAAATCTGGATTAAAAACTAATTGGAGCTTTGGGCTCCAATTTCTGGAAAAATAAGGGAAGAACAAATCCCAATGTTAGAGAGGTGGCTACAATGATTGAAAACCCTAAAAAGATGAAAAATATACTCCGGAGAGTCCCTTTAACCTAAAGTTAAGGTTCTATATATAGCCTAACAACCCCACTAGGGGACAAAATGGTATAGAGGAATATTCTCTGATGAGCTGGATGATTTGCACATGGAATCCCGCTAGAATCTTTTTAGCATCTTCGGCCAAGCGTCATCCGAAAAGAAACATCCACGTGCTTCGTCTAGGCCTAGACATAAGATCTCGTCTAGGCCTAGACAGTAGGTCTCGACGACAAAATGCATCTAGGGCTCGACGATGAAAGATCAGCAAAAAATGCATCCAAATGTCGCGCTTTTCAGCAAGTTTCTCCCTTTAGTCCATATCTACAAAGTGGTTGGAAAACAAGCCAAATTAGTAGTATCAAGTGCGAAATTAGACCTAAAAGAGAGGGGAAAACATGCATAAAAAGACATCATAACAAATTCCCCCACACTGCCCATTGCTCGCCCTCGAGCAATCAAAAAGGAAAATGCACCCCAAGACATAGGCAAGCACAACCAACCATAGCACAAGAATTGACAAACCAAACAATCAGCCCTAACCATGTCAAGACATACTCTGCCTAGATAACTCTGCATCAAATCATTAGGATAACGACCCTAATGAAGAAACTTTACCACATCAGACTTGGCATCAGCAATCCTCACCAGGGTAAGTGTTTGCAATCACACTCAACTAGGTACGGTGTGTAATCACTCAAATATGCAAATTAACAAAACACACAACATAGTTTGCACATCAACCCGAGTTAAAATCCACATGCTTAGGCAATCAACAATCAGAAATGAACTTTGCACCATAAAAAAAGATTGAAAGGAAAGATGTATAGAGAATATGAAGAATATGGAGAGAAAAAGGAAAGAAAGAAAGAAAGTAGAAAGAGCAAGAAGAAAGATTATACATAAAGAGCAAAAGAGAAGAAAAAGAGAAAGAGAATAGAACGAAAAAACCGGATGGAGATGAAACGGTGAGGCAGTATCCGTCGAGGGCAGACAGTCGAGGGCTAGACGAAGTTCTTCGTCTGGGGGAGTTCTTCTCTTGGGAGCCATGCTGACAATACTTCATTTTTCTTGTTCGCACCTTTGCCTTTTTTTCGTTTTTCTTTCCTCTTTTTTTTTTGAAACCAGATAAGACTTTCTTTTCTTTTGCTTTATTTCTGGTTTTGAATTTTTTTGATTGATTTTTTTTTTTTTTTTTTTTTTTTTTACGAAGATGAAAACAAATTCGACAAACTTCAGCTGATGAAGATTGAATTAGCTCAAGGATTTTTGCCAACTTACTTCGGCTAGGGCTTGATGACTTTGCCCTAGACCTTTTTCGGCATCTACACCTTCTTGTCAGTCTCCCCCACACTTAGACTTTGTTGATCATCTAGCCCACCACCTCTGACAAATACCGCTCACCTGTCAAGGAAAAGGGATTTAGGAAAGTGAGAACAAGTGGATAAAGAAGAGAGAAAAATGAGAAGGGAATGAGATGTCAGGGGCTAAACAAAAAAGGGTGTCGAGGGATAAATGAAGAAAAAGAGAGGAATGATAGAAAGAAAAAGAAACGAAAACAAAGATGCAAATTTCATTTTTTTCCGTCTTTTTGTTGCTTTCCTAAGACTGATGGTGTCCATACCCAGGGGTCTCATGCAAACTTAGTTGAGTGCCTAGCTAAGCATTGAATCACACATGAAAAATAAGACTGTTTAGGCTCAAATGCTCACAAAGTGCTATAGATGATTGCTGATGTTTAGTGCAGATGCAGGTTATAAGAGCTAATAGGCAAAGCATGCAAGATCTAGGGCAAGACCAACATGAAAGACAGTTTATTTCATGTGCACAAGTCAGAAGTGTGTCCATACAAAGGGGGGTTTTAAAACTGGGCAGTGCTAACAAGTTAGCAAAATCCTTTAAAGTGAAAATCCCAAAAATTTTAAATTTTTGCACAAAGCATGCAATCAAATATATACAAATCATGTCACACAAACACATAAATCCTCCCCCACACTGAAGCTTCGCATTGCCCTCAATGTGAGAGAGATGCACAAAACAGACAAGAGAGTTCAGATCATAAAAGGAGTTCAAGGGAAGGGGGAAGGGATAGGAGAATGTTGTGGAGTGCCCTAGGGCGATGGTGCATTGCCGACCGGTCGGATTTAGTGATGGTGGAGGTCGCCGGCTTAGATCCGGTGACGTCTAGGTCTTCATCGGACGACGGCTGAGAGTGAGAGGGCTCACCGGCGTCGATAGCTTTCTCATTTTCCGACCCTAGGTCGATGTGGCGAGAGTGGGAGTGGCCGGAATCGGGGGCTGACAGCGAGGGGATGACGAGCTGGTGGGTGATGGGTTTTTTTGTGGGCCACCATTTTAATTTTTGCAGGCTTCTTGGGGGACATGGTGTTTGGCTAAGTGTGTGGCTAGGGTTTCAAGGGAAGAAGATGGAGTGAGGGTGAAAGGGACATGGATGAATGTTGGAGGTGTGGAAAGAAAGGAAAAAAAAGAAAAAAGAAAGAAAGGAAAAGAAAATAGATGAGAAAAAACGTTCTCAAAAAGACTCAAGTGAGAGGAAGGAAGCTCGGTGACACGTGGCGCAACATGAGTGGGCGGCGCGGTGGGACGCAGATTCCAGCTGACGTGACGCGTTGTGAGTGGCGCTGCTCCGGATATGGATGACGCGGTGACACGTGGCTCGACGGGATTGAGCAAGGCGGATTGCGAGACACGCGGCACACCGTGATTGCATGACACGGATTGCGGATGAGGATAAGGGAAGGACGCGTGGCGCGCGTTGGCTGGAGATGCGGATTGCGCGACACGTGTCGACGCATCATTGGCCGGGGCGGATTGCGGGAGGATAACTCTTTGACGGCTGGATGATGCTTGAAGACGCGTGGCGCGCGCTGATTCGCCCTTGCAGATTGTGCAACGTGTGTCGCCGTGTGAGTGGACGAAGCCGATTGCGGATAAGACTCCGCCACGTGGCGCGACGCGGTTGGATGGCGCGTTTGAACGCGTGGAAGACGCGTTTGACCGCGTGGAAGACGCGTTTGACCTGCAAAAAAAAGGAGAGGGAATTTCCTTTTCAAATTTTGAAAAGGATGAGGGAGAGGAGGGAAAAATTAAAAGGAAATGAGGGAATTAATAATAAAAACGAAAATAAAACAAAGGGAGGGAATTAAGAAAATAAAAATAGGAAAAATGGAAAGGGATGTCTAAATAAACCAAATAAAATAGGAAATAATAGTAAAACTAAGTAAAGAAAGGAATAACGAAAATAATTAATTATTAAAAGAAAAGGTTACGAAAAAAAATAAATGAGGCTCGATGAAATGCCTCCTTGACCGGCCATCTTTTTCGTCCAGGCCCGGACGATTTTAGGCGTCTAGGGCAAGACTGGTGGGTCTGCCACCAGGGGGTGGAAACCTTCGTGGAATCGTTCCAATCTGTGGTCACGCACTTTGGAAATGAGGCCCGTGTCCATATTTTGGATCGCAACCACACCATGATCATTCGTCTTCTTGACAAGATAAGGGCCGGTCCACTTTTGCTTCAACTTTCTAGAAAAGAGCCTCAGACAAGAATTGTAAAGTAAAACCTTTTGTCCAGTATCGAAGGTTTTAGAAGAGAGCAACTTATCGTGGTGAGTGTTAATCTTGTCTGTGTCTTGGGCAGGTTGCGGAGTTGGGTTATCATTGAGCGTCTTGCCCTCGATGGTCAAGGAAGTAGCAGTAGCAGTTGAGGCGGGGGTTTCCTTTTCAAAAGTGGTCATGTCGACAGCTGGAGTAATGGCTAGTTGAGGAGTGCAAAGGGCTGGGTCAAGTGTCTTGACGTCGACGACCGTCCATCCAAGGGCCTTGTGGTATCCTTTGAGTGTCGACACCAGCTCGCGCTCCGCATCTGGATCAAGCTTGCTAGAGATGATCACCGGGAGTGTGTCATGTTCGCCAAGGTAGGCGTACTTGAGGTGCGAGGGCAAGCTCTTCAATTCCAACTTAGGGTCCTGTAGAAAAGAAGGGGTAAACATTGAGTTTGTAGTGATGTTCTTGTCGAGGGCAAGATGGGAAAAGTTGTCAGCGTTAAGATCGAAGACTTGTGTATCTATAGGGTCAACACTATCAACAATTGAGTGCTCTGAAGTCACAAGTGTCAAGACCAAAGGGTCTAGTGCGACGGGTGAAATAGTTCTGTCTAGGGCAAGCTGGATAGAGTCGTCCGCGTCAAGATTGGAAACTTGTGTAGCAATAAGGTCTACAATGTCAACATTTGAATGCTCTTCTAACGCGGCATTGACTTCATGTAATTCTGGTGGAGTCTTACTTGTCGTGGCCAAGACTTCCAATCTTGCTGGCGTGACGCTTCTGTCGAGGGCAGACTGAAAAGGTTCAATAGAATTCAAGTCAGTAACTTTATCAACCAAAGGATCGATCGTATCAGCAAAATTAACACAAGCAAGATTAGAAGGATATTGCACGGCTTCCATCATGGTGAACTTAATGATTTCTCCATCAAACTCAAGAGAGATAGATGCGTCATGAACGTCTATCTTGGCCCTGGCTGTAGCCAAAAACGGTCGCCCTAGAAGAACATCTGTGGCTTTAGCGGATTCTTCATTCTCCATGGCAATGACATAGAAGTCTGCGGGAAATAGGAAGTCGCCTACTTGGACCAAGACGTCCTTAATTACACCTTCGGGGCGAATTACGGAACGATCGGCCAATTGGATGACAAGCGGGGTTGGCTCGAGGGGTCCTAGGCCAAGACGGTTGAAAATCGTCAAGGGCATGACATTAATGCCAGCCCCTAGATCACACATGGCCTTGCCAATACTGACTGTCCCTATCGTGCAGGGGAGGACAAACATGCCCTGGTCTTCGCACTTTGGAGGGATCTTCTGTTGGATAATGGCAGAGAAATTCGCCCCCACACTTATCTTGTTTACCCCGGCCAAGTTGCATTTGTTAGTGCAAAGCGTTTTCAGGAACTTGGCATAGCGGGGCACATTTTTGATGGCCTGGAGAAGTGGGATATTGACGAGGACTTTGCTGAACATATCAAGGATTTCTTGATACTCTTCCTTCTTCTTGGTCTTGACGAGCCTTTGAGGAAAGGGCGACTCGAGGATCTTGTGTATATAATCTTGGGTAAATTCTTGTGGGCTCGTGTCACCTCGTGGAGCCATCCCTCGTGGAGATCTAATGCGGTCCTCCATCACTTCTGGAAGTTTAGGCCCAATAAACTTGGCTTTGGGTATTTTCTTGGGCAAGATTTCAGATTCAGGAGACTTTTCGACGTCGAGGCCTAGATGCTCTGGACGGGGCAAGACGTAGCCACTGCGAAGAGTCATAGCACACACATTGTGCTTTGGGTTGGCCTCAGTCTGGGGCGGCAATCTGCCCTGGTTTTTCAATTCTTTCATGTCCGCGGCCATTATGCTCATTTGTTTTTGTAGATCAGACATGATGCTCATTTGTTTTTGTAGATCAGTGATGGCGTTCCTACAGTGAGCTACCTCATCAACTGGCGGGGCAGAAGAATTGGAGGTCTGGCCCTGATCGGTCTGATAGAAAGGTTGTTGGTTGTTGGGATGGGTAGGTCTAGGCTTGAAGTTTTGGGCGTTGAAAGGTGGCTGGGCCTGATTCATGTACTGATTGTGCTGCATTGGTTGCCCTGGTCCAGACGCTTGTTGATGGCTGACCCAGCCGGAGTTTGGTGGTCTCCACACCTGATTGTAATTCTGTCCGTATGGGGCCTGATTGTAATTGCCAATGGCGTTGATACTCTGGATCTCATCAGGGATATGAGGGCACGCATCCGTCGGATGATCAGGCATGTTGCAAATTTGACAGGTCTTGACCTGAACTGACTGTCCGGGGGCCATGTTCTGAAGCATGCCCATTATAGTGGTCAATTGGGTCTGCATCGCGGCCACTTGGGCATCTTGCCCTGGATGATTGCTTTCCTCGGGTATGCAATTTCTTGCCATTAACTCTATGGTGGCCTTCGCGGCGGCAGGGGTGAGTCTGGTGATAGCACCACCAGCAGCGGCGTTGAGCAATGCCTTGTCACGAGCTTTGAGACCTTCACAAAAATATTGGATGAGGGCGTGCTCGGTAAGGTTGTGTGAGGGGCACATAGCTTGCATCTTTTTGTAGCGCTCATGGTACTGGCCAAAATCTTCTTCTTTCCTCTGGACTATAGACACCAATTGCTTGCGAGTCACATTAGCCATTTCTGATGGGTAATATTTTTCGGTGAAGGATTTTGACATTTCAGCCCAAGAATTGATGGAGTTTGGGGGTAGATCATAGAACCAGTCTAGGGCATCATCTTTCAGAGACCACATGAAGGCTCGGAGTTTGGCGTGCTCAATACTGACATTGGCCGGCTTCATGGCGTCGCAAATAGAGTGCAATTGCTGAAGATGGCGGTGAGGATTTTCCTTTGGAACACCACGGAAGAGGGGTAGATGGTGCATGACTGCAGACTTGAGCGTCCAATCATGAGGAACAGTGGGCCAAACGATACAAGTGTTTGGTGTTTCAGGGGCACCATTGAGGTCCTCAATGGTCTGCGGAGGATTGTCGATATTAGGACGGTCTGCCATATTGAGTATCTCGGGGTAGACAACTACTGGGTTGTCGAGGTCGGGATGAAGATGATTGTCGGGACCGGTCTGACTAGAGGTTTGACTGTCGAGGGCAGGACGGGGAATTACTCTTCTAGAGGTTGCTCCGGCCTGTCTCCGAAATTCTCTCTCTGTCTTCGTGAGTTCGTGGTCGAGGGGTAGAAGGTCTGGTGCAGATCTCCTGGTCATACAAGTAAAAGAAAGAAAATTAGTCCGTAAACACTGTCCCCGGCAACGGCGCCAAAATTTGACGCGCCGTCGAAACGCGCGTCAAAAGTAATAAAATAATTCCTGATAATAGGCTAGATGCACAAATTAAGGTAAATAGCAGCAAGTCAGGGTCGAACCACAGGGAAAATGAAGGACTAAATTTAATCTTGCCCTAAATGTATGATGAGGATGAAAATGCAACAGACATAAAAGTAACACAAGGGGGGGGTTTGGTTGGTCTAGACGAATCTAACCAACGATGGCAGTTGATGTTGGGACAGATTATCAAAATGCAAATAACAAGTAATAAAGGGCAAACGAAATAATTAAATAAAAAGGGAACGAAAATAAAGCAAGAGAATATCAATAAAAATGGTAAAGACTAACAAGTGTAATAAAGATGATAGCAAAGTAAGTAAAGATAATAGATCAGATAAAAGGAGAAATCTTAGCAGGGGTAGACGGCGGATTGCGTCGAGGTCTAGTCGGTCATCGGTGCAAGGATAGACTGCGTTCACGCCATAGACGTGCTATAGGAACCCTGTTTCCACGGAGATTCCCTACTTCTCTTCTTAAGAGAAGTCACTCCCAAGGTACGCTTATGGGAGTGGCCGTGACACTGTGCCCAAGGTACGCTTATGGGTCATACACACAGGCCCGTGAAGTGGAGAGAAGACACGTCTAGGGCTAGACACTGAGAAGTCTGCCCTAACCGGTTTCTTGCCCTAGCCAGATTGGACCAAACGACATGATGACTCTGGACCAGATGCCTACTCTATTCCATGGCCTCACGTTAGTTATTACCATGGAAATGACAATATTCATGAGAAACATGCAAATAGGTGATCAAACTACCAACAAATCTCACACGAAATGACAATAAAATGGCAAGAAAGCGGATACAACAATGAACACGTTTTAAGAACACTTTGACCTCCCAACTATCCTCTTGCAATCCTTAAAACACCCCTGCCAAGACTAAGAGATTTAGCCACTCATGCTGGAAATCATGCACAAGATAGATGGAGAAAGCAACATAAACAGAGAAGAGGTGCAGATGAAAACGAAAATCTGGATTAAAAACTAATTGGAGCTTTGGGCTCCAATTTCTGGAAAAATAAGGGAAGAACAAATCCCAATGTTAGAGAGGTGGCTACAATGATTGAAAACCCTAAAAAGATGAAAAATATACTCCGGAGAGTCCCTTTAACCTAAAGTTAAGGTTCTATATATAGCCTAACAACCCCACTAGGGGACAAAATGGTATAGAGGAATATTCTCTGATGAGCTGGATGATTTGCACATGGAATCCCGCTAGAATCTTTTTAGCATCTTCGGCCAAGCGTCATCCGAAAAGAAACATCCACGTGCTTCGTCTAGGCCTAGACATAAGATCTCGTCTAGGCCTAGACAGTAGGTCTCGACGACAAAATGCATCTAGGGCTCGACGATGAAAGATCAGCAAAAAATGCATCCAAATGTCGCGCTTTTCAGCAAGTTTCTCCCTTTAGTCCATATCTACAAAGTGGTTGGAAAACAAGCCAAATTAGTAGTATCAAGTGCGAAATTAGACCTAAAAGAGAGGGGAAAACATGCATAAAAAGACATCATAACAGCCAAAATCTTCTTCTTTCCTCTGGACTATAAACACCAACTGCTTGCGAGTCACATTAGCCATTTCTGATGGGTAATATTTTTCAGTGAAGGATTTTGACATTTCTGCCCAAGAATTGATGGAATTTGGGGGTAGATCATAAAACCAGTCTAGGGCATCATCTTTCAAAGACCACATGAAGGCTCAGAGTTTGGCGTGCTCAATACTAACATTGGGTGGCTTCATGGCATCACATATGGAGTGAAGTTGCTGAAGGTGGCGGTGAGGATTTTCCTTTGAAACGCCACGGAAGAGGGGAAGATGGTGCATGACTGCGGACTTGAGCGTCCAATCTTGGGCAACAGTAGGCCAAACGATACAGGTGTTGGGTGTTTCGGGGGCACCATTGAGGTCCTCAATGGTCTGTGGAGGGTTGTCGATATGAGAATTGTCTGCCATAATGAATGTCTCGGGGTAGACAATTGTTGGGTCGTCTAGGGCAGGATGAAGATGGGGTAGATCTGGGTGAAGATGATTGTCGAGGGCAAGACGAGGAATTACTTCGCTAGAGGTTGCTCCTTTGGCCTGTCTTCGAAATTCTCTCTCTGTCTTCGTGAGTTCGTGGTCTAGGGGTAGAAGGTCAGGTGCAGATCTCTTGGCCATACAAACAAAGGACAAAAATTAGTACCATAAACAACACATTCCCCGGCAACGGCGCCAAAATTTAATGCGATGTCGAAACGCGCATCAAAAGTAGTATTTATATTCCTGATAGGCTAGATGCACAAATTAATGTATATAGCAGCAAGTCAGGGTCGAACCACAGGGAAAGTGAAGAACAAGATTTAATCTTGCCCTAGATGTATGATGAGGACGAAAATGCACTAAACAGAGGTGTTAGTCTGGGGGGTTTTGGTTGGCCTAGACGAATCTAGCCAACGATGGCAGTTGGTGTTGAGACACAAAATGGAATTGCAAATGACAAATAATAAAACACAAACGAAATAATTAAAGGAGAATAATAATAAAAACGGTAAAGACTAACAAGTGCAATGAAGATAATAACAAAGCAGGTATAAACGGTAGATCAAGTAAAAGAGAAATCTCAGCAGGGGTAGACGGCGGATTGCGTCGAGGCCTAGTCGGTCATTGGTTCAAGGATAGACTGTTTTCACGCCATAGACGTGCTATAGGGATCCTGTTTTCACGTGGATCCCCTACTTCTCTTCTTAAGAAAAGTCACTCCCAAGGTACGCTTATGGGAGTGGCCTTGACACTGCGCCCAAGGTGCGCTTATGGGTCAGACACGCAGGTCCATGAAGTGGAGAGAAGACACGTCTAGGGCTAGACACTGAGAAGTCTGCCTTAACTGGTTTCTTGCCCTAGACAGATTGGACCAAACGACATGGTGACTCTGGGCTAGGTGCCTACTCTATTCCATGGCCTCACGTTAGTTATTACCCTGGAAATGACAATATTCATGAGAAACAAGCAAATAGGTGATCAAACTACCAACAAATCTCACACAAAATGACAATAAGATGGCAAGAAAGCGGATACAACAATGAAAACATTTTAAGAACACTTTGACCTCCCAACTATCCTCTTGCAATCCTTAAAACACCCCTGCCAAGACTAAGGGACTTAGCCAATCATATTAGAAATTATGCACAAGACAGATGGAAAGAGCAACATAAATGGAAAAGAGGTGTAGATGAAAATGAAAATATATATTAAAACCAATTGGAGCTTGGGGCTCCAATTTCTGGAAAGATAGAGGAAGAACAACTCTTAATGTTGAAGGTGCGGATACAATTACTCCAAATCCTAAAATATAGAAAATACACTCAAAACTCACTCTCCCTTAACCATAAGAGTTAAGGGTCTATATATAGTCTAAACAACCCCACTATGGGGCAAAATAGGACAGCTGGTTGGGAAGGAAAGTCCTTGGTTGGGAAGGAAAGTCCTTGATTTGGGAAGGAAGTCCTTGATTGGGAAGGAAAGTCCTTGATTGGGAAGGAAAGTCCTTGCATAGAATCCCGCTAGAATCGTTCTGGCCTCTTTTGTCAAACGTCATTCGGTGTCTAGGGCTGGGCATAAGATCTTGTCTAGGTCCCGACTGAATAAGCATGGATAGGCGTAGACGACAAAGATGCGTTTAGGCCAAGACGATGAAGATGCGTTTAGGACAAGACGACAAACATACGTTTAGGCCAAGACGACAAAGCAGCGTTTAGGCCAAGACGACAAAGCAGCGTTTAGGCCAAGACGATAAAGATGCGTTTAGGCCAAGACAATGAAATGCATCCAAAAGGCGCGCTTTTCCTCAAGTTTCTCCGTTTAGTCCAGATCTACAAAGTAGTTGGAAAACAACCCAAATTAGTAGTATCAAGCGTGAAATTGGACCAAAAAGGGAGGGGAAAACATGCATAAAAAGACACTATAACAATCATGAATACTATGGAGGCCAACATGAGAAAAATGTAAACTATGACCGAGAAGAGTTTCATGGCCGCAGAGAAGAGATACCACGAGGGTCAACTAGATATGAAAGGCTAGATGACAACATTAGTGGTATTAAAGTTAAAATACCTACTTTTGAGGGAACCACCAATCCGGATGAGTATATCAAGTGGGAAGGCAAAGTACAACGAATATTCAATTGCCACCAATATTCGGATAACAAAATGATCAAATTAGCAACCATGGAATTTGATGGCTATGCGGTGAATTGGTGGGAGAAGATGACAAAGGAGAGAATCGGAATACATGTCATTACTATTTGGGCATAATTGAAACGAATCATAAGGGAGAGATTCGTTCCTTCATACTATAAACGTGACTTACAAAATAAGTTACAAGGGCTAAAGCAAGGAACTAATTCCGTTGAAGAATATTACAATGAATTAAAATCCCTCATCACCAAAACCGAAACTCAAGAAGAAGAAGAGACCATAATGGCTCGATTTCTAAATGGTCTACATGATAAGATCAAGTACAAGCTTGAACTCAAGGAATTTGACAATTTGCAGTCCATGCTACACTATGCCCTAAAAGTGGAAGCTCGTGAGTCCACCAAGAAGAAAAATACTTCTAGCCGACTACCATCCCAAACAAACATTTACTCATCTACATACAAGCCACCATGGAGGAGAGACACATACCCAAAAGACAACATTACAACAGCCCCATTAACCAAGACCGACATAGCCCTACCAAAATCATACCAATCTTACACCAAAACAGCCCCTCCTAGTTCCATTCCTAAAACCCAAAATACTTCTACCCTTAACCCAACTCCAAAAAGATTCTCCAGCAATGTTGAGTGTTTCAAATGTCGTGGAAGAGGACATATTTCTTCCGAATGTCCTAATCGACGAGTAGTCATTATTCGAGAAGGAGGGTATGAAACGGATTGTGATGATAATGATGAAAGTTCCAAAGAATTGGAACTTGAAAAAAGAAGAGGAACCAAAAAGTTGTGAAGAAGAAGAGATAGTTCCTACTTCGGCCAAAACAATGATCCTAAGAAGGAGTTTGACTGCTCAAGTGAAAAACGAGGTTGCATGTAAGGAACAAAGGGAGAATCTATTCCATTCTCGTGTGGAGATACAAGGCAATGTTGCCTCTTTGATTGTTGATAATGGAAGTGTGGTGGATGTCGCAAGCCATCTACTAGTGCACAAATTGAGCTTGCCAACAACCAAACATCCTAAGCCCTACTCACTCCATTGGTTCAATGATGATGGAGAAGTCAAGGTGAAAGAGCAAGTTCTTGTTGCTTTCAAGTGGGGAGGATATGAAGATGAAAGACTTTTTGACATAGTTCCCATGGGCGCATCCTAATGATCCGACAACTCCTCCCTAATTTGTTTTCAATTTCCCATTAATTTCCAATTCCAAATCCAGTCATCCAGTTCCAGAGCACTCCACACTATGATCGTAGCTTGCTCACAATCTACACACACTAACACCGCCACTTGCTCGTTCTGCTCCCTCTCCGGCCTCTCTCCCGCCGGCCGCCACTTGCTCGCTCTGCTCCCTCTCCTGCCAGCCGCTGCTTGCTCGCTCTGCTCCCTCTCCGGCCTCTCCCCCTTCGCTCCCTCTTGGGCCTCTCCCTCGCTCGCTTTGCTGAGTCCGCTCCCTCTCGGTCGGGCCTCCCCTATTGCTCTCCTCCTTCCATCGCTAACAAGTAATAAAAAGATGGTAAGTAGGTTGAATTTGAAACATCTTAAAATGATTTTTTGTCCCGCAACTGCCTTTAAATTCCCTTCCCTAAAAAAGCTTCTTCCCAATTTCCTTCCCTTTCTTTTCATCATCCACTACAGCCACCGAAATATCTTATTAAGTTTGCTTTATCTATTGTGCATGATGAACAATCTGCCTTGGATAAGAGTGAAAAGGTAAAAGAAATGTTTGATGAACTTTTTGAGGAGTACAAGTTGTTGAGAGAACTCAGATTCAGAGAAGGGGATGTCTTGGATGATAGACAAAGAAAAACAAGTTCTCGTTCTACTTCATGTTCTTCTTCAAGTTCTGGAAGTGCAAGATTTGCGGTGGCTAATGAATCTAATGCTGCTACATCTACATTAATTGACAACATGTTTAAAAGACATCAATTGGACTCAGGATGTTGGGATAACAAAATTGCAGTAGAAAAATATCTTAGTGAGGGGACCATGGCAAGTGTGACAAGTGATAAGGGTTTTGATATTTTATTGTGGTGGAAAGTTAACTCTTTTAAATTCCCTATCCTCGGCAGCATGGCACGTGATGTGTTGGCAATTTCAATATCAACTGTTTCTTCCGAATCAACATTTATCACTTTAGAAGTAGTTTTTTTCCTACTTGACTAATTTTGTTCCATAAACAAGATCCATGCTAGAGAGCTTTATAGAACAAGATTAAATTTGTTGTTTTATTGCAAACTTGCCCTTGCTGTTGTTGAGGCAATGATAAAATTTGAAGAAGTGTGTGGATAGTATCACTCTGAGCCCTTTGGTCTGAGTCGACCTGCTTCGAATTTGTTCAAACACAGTCGCCTTGTGCGGCTGGCGGGGCCTGCAGTGTGAACCTTGGCCATGGGCTCTGCATGCGTTGTGTGACTTTCTCAAGTAGCATCTTCAGTTCCAATATCTCCATGTATAAGAGTTGCGATAACCTCACTTGGTTATCCACGTGCTCCAAATCCTTGGCTTGATGCCTTGGTCCGATGGGTCCTAGTAGTTGCGCGTTGTGTGTATGCGATGGGGTTAGGATCGCATCACACAGGTCCGACATCGAACCGGCATAAAGACGCAACAAAGATTAGGGAGCTCTATAAAATATCTTTGCAATATACTGATTTGAGTCAGTTACATGCTATGCATTCACTGTGGTCATCATAGCCCTATATTTTTCATCGAGCCAAAAGATTTGAATATAGGTTAATGAACTTTTGTTTTACATATCAAGGACTTATAACTTTTAGTAATGCTCTAGTGCTTGAAAATATTTACAATAAGATTATATAATTATATACTATTGTAACTTTTAAATCCAATATTAATTTCTTCTCAGAGAAAGTAATGTCTTCAAAATGCTAAAGATCCTTAAGATATAGGTTGATCATTTAAAATGAAAAATAGTAAAAAATATTATAATATTATGAAACCAGTATGTTTGCTCATTTATTTATTTCTGGACTTTTAATTAGTTTTGATTTTGAGATGTCCTCCTCACAACCGAATACAAATAACAGTATTACTGGGCTTCGGCCCGGCCCGGCCTTAGCAACAAATTCTAATGGATTACGATTTGCTACTTGAAAAATACGCAAGTTCTAATCCTGGTAGGAATTGGAATAGTTTGGTTTATTAATACCCAAGCACTCAACTCCACATCAATACACCTGAAAAATCCACAGCTTCTAATCCTTTTATAGTTCCGGCTCTCAAGAATTCTTCCTTTTTTTTTTCTGTCTTTGTGTTTATCTGGAGTGTGATTTGGTGATGATGGAGTCTATTCGTAGCTAAGAAAGGGAAGAAGAAGATCGTGGTATTCAGATTTTAGTAAACATCCCTGCGCTGCCGTTTTACAATTCCGAAGTCAATCATGTTCACGGTGGCGTGACGGACAAGAGGCACGGCGGTGGTCGCGATTGTGGGTTCAAGAGCAAAATCCCTCCGGTGGGCTACGTTTGTCGGCGGTGCAAGGAGGAAGGCCACTTTATCCAGCACTGCCCCACCAACGGCGACCCAACCTACGATCTGAAAACGCTGAAGCCTCCGACCGGCATCCCGAAATCGATGTTGGTGGCAAACCCTGATGGGGTTTATGTGACGCCTTTAGGGCAGGTTTGCTTGCAGCCAAACGAAGCCGATTCCGAGAAACTAGTTGAAGCCTTGCCTTCTAAATCAAAAAAGAGGGATTTGACCTATCTATTGGACCTCCTCCATCTGCCATGGTGGCTGAAGCTGAATCAGCAAATGAAGCAGAACGCTTTGAAGAGGTACCTGATTTAGTATTTTCCGTTGTGTATTTTCTTTTATGTTCAATATCACACGATTTCATGATCATTGTTTACTATTCTGAGAGTGTTGTAAACCTTAAATGGGTAAATTTAGACTTCTACTTGCTGTATATGACATTTTGCGACTTAAAGTTTTCTTTTATGCTTAAATTTTTTCTGATGAAACGCAGAGACGCAGAGACGTCTCACCTTCACCGTGAACCTTCTCCTTCTCCAATGAAGATTCCGAAACATCCGAAGAGAGGGAACGGCGCCAGAGGAAGAGTCGGAGAGGCCGCAGAAGCACCGAGGAAAGAGAAGGAGGGGAAGAGAAGAGAAGAGAGGAGATTACAAGACGGAATCCGAGTCAGAATCCATGTCCGGGTCGGATCGGATGAGGAGAGGAAGCAAATCAAAGAATAGAGATTACAAGACGGAATCCGAGTCAGAATCCATGTCCGGGTCGGATGGGGAGAGGCCTCGGGTTGACCTAGAAGATGTGGCAAAGGAGATGATGAGAGAGTTCCCCAATGTTTGTGGGGATTTAAAGCAGGTAAAGATTATACTGTTCAGTTTCACTATGGAAAGATTTGATCTTCCTCCATGTATCATAGAAATGCACATTAGCTTCTCTTTAGTTATATCAACTCTAGTTTTGTAAGCTATACATTTAGTTGAATGCATGACTTATAAGACATGGGGATTAATTTAGGGCTGCTGAACAAATTGGTCTGTCTGTTCCTAAAGGGCTTAGGTGACAAAACTAAAGGAACTTACTATAATGCTTGTTAATTAGAGCATCCTGCAGTTTACTTTGATAGTGCCGTGATCAGCAGTCATCACAATATCATAGCCGTGCAACTCTTTGAATTTTGTTTTCCTTGCTTTCGTTTTTTTCCTTTTGATCCACTATCTCGTCCATTGATGTGTTTGTTTTGTTGGCTCTGGTTTGCACACAACTTTTGCAAATGATAGACGATGGGCAAGCTGTTGACATAAAAGGCATATCAGAGAGGTCTTTGATAAAGTATCTGAAGAAGGTTTTTATTTCCTTAAACCTCAAGCAAAATGGGGACAGGGTATTCTTGCTGCCTTCTAATGCTCATTCAACTTTGGAGGTTGTTGGTCCCTTCATTAAGGCCCAAGCTGGGCTTAAAGATCAACGGTCAGATCATTCTGTTCCATCAAAGGATTCACATTCCACTCTAACCAATGAGGATCAGAGAACGCTTGCAGAAGATGATAATTTGGCAATTCCATCTTCAATGGATGATGCTCCTGGTCCTAGAAGAAGGTAACGAGTCTCTGTTTCTCTAGTTGGTTAGGATTTTTGTCATCTTTCTTTAGTTTACTACATTCAGTTCAAACTTGTAGATTATTAGCTGCATGATGTCTGATGGGATCTGGTTTGGGAAAAGGAAGTCTTGTGTTGTGCCATGTCCTGTGGCTAAGAAACCTAGAGCTTAGTTCTGTCATTAGATAAGTTTTAGAAAGGTTCCACTTGGGATTTATGTGCTTAATTTTTCTTCTCCACTTTGTT
The DNA here is from genome assembly GCA_963691705.1 of Viola odorata. Lineage (NCBI taxonomy): Eukaryota > Viridiplantae > Streptophyta > Magnoliopsida > Malpighiales > Violaceae > Viola > Viola odorata. Next base: position 53,339,514 of record OY829545.1, on the reverse strand, counting down.
GGCTGGGCGGGATTCACAATGACTTGATTAAACTGCTGATTTGAACAATCGCATACCTTTTATTTTAAAATTGATTTATCACTATGTTGTCTTGCTTGCTTTTTGTTGTAGGGTGATTGGCCCTGAAATGCCATCAGCTGAGTTACTTGCCGCTGCAGCAAAACTAACAGAAGCACAAGTTGATCTCAGGTACTGTTTTGGCAGCATTTTGGATTTAATGGTCACTTTAGTTACACTACTTTGTGTTAAAAAGGTGCATTCTGCTTCATTGTGATGCGGTATTTTCTTCTTGACGTGAAATTCTAGAGAAGCTGAATTGGAGGATGATACTATTTATTGGACCTCCTCCACCTGCCATGGTCCATGAAGCTTAATCAGCAAATGAAGCAGAACGCTTTGAAGAGGTACCTGATTTAGTGTTTTCCGCTGTGTATTTTCTTTTAATTTCAATATCACACGATTTCATGATTATTGTTTACTGTTCTGAGAGTGTTGTAAACCTAAAATGGGTAAATTTAGACTTCGATTTGCTGTATACGACATATTTTGCGACTTAAAGTTTTTTTTTATGCTTCAATTTTTCTGAGTGATCAATAACGTATTATGTAATTTTTTATCAGGTCACAAGAATTATGGATGCTGAGGATAATTCTCCGTACGACGTTGTTGGAGTGAACCATAATATGTGTGCTGATAATATAAAGAAAAGGTATTTTCTCTCTCAATTAGTGCAAAGACTTATTTACAAAAGTTATTGTAGAAATTTATTCAAGAAAAATGACGTCATGGATGAATTTAGACCAGGTTTACTACATTATATCAATTCACTCAACAGCAACTCATTTTAGATTTCATGTTGCTAGAGCACTCCACCTCAAAATAAACTAGTGGTATAAGTTATATCTATCATGACTTGAGGCTTGATTTGTGAAAGGGTTATCAGAAGCCATGGTTCTCTGGCCACATCCTTAACCAAAGGAGAAACTTGACTCGAGACTTGATTTTTTTCACTTAAAAACTTGAATCCGCTAGTACTGTAGGTGTCCAAGAAGGTGATACCTATTTAATATACTCACTATTTTTTTCTATTCTCGTCTCGTAGTTTTGGATGTAACTAATACATAAAATTAGGATGACTTCTTAGGTACTGGAAGTTGTCACTTTTGGTGCATCCCGAGAAATGCTCTCATTCTCAAGCTAACCAAGCTTTTATTAAACTGAATAAAGCTTTCAAAGACCTACAAGATCCAGGTGGGGTGAGTGTCATTCTCTTTAGGACATCATTTGTTTGCGCCTTTGTGTGTGTATTTGTTGTACTTGGTTGCTCCCTATGCATCTCCATGCTGGTTGATCAATTGCTCAATTGACAGTTTTTGTGAGATTGAATATGCCTCTTTACTTTTGGTGATTGCGTTTGTTACATGGCCTCTTTCTTTCATGATTTCTTTACCTAGTCACATAATGCACGTTTTTTGTTCATTAAAATATGTACCATGTTCAATCTTTTACTCTGCCATGGCAGCTAGTGGATTTAGCATTACTTGGAGCTTACCTAAAAAATCACCCTTAGGCCATTGCTTGGAGCTTACCTAAAAAAGTGGTTGTAAGCTGATAAAAGGATGTTGAGTTGTTGATAATTATAGGAGAAGGTGCCTGTGAGAGAGAATCATTATGCATAATCTGCAATGAAAACGAGGAAATCAAGTTGCGTTGCTCTTAAAGTGAGCATATCAACATTTGTTTTCTTCTTTTTTACATACTTGCATGCCAATAATTATTTCAAGGATTATTTATTTTGTCTAGCTGTTAAGTTTTTGGCTACGCCAAGTGCTGCGGACAAAATGGGAAAGGAGGAGCCACGTAGTGCATCATTATGAAGGACAATGACAAATGAATACTGCATAAATACATATATATTCAGTGATACTAGCTAGTGGCCTCTATGGTCTATGTTTGTATTGCTACTAATGGTTTGAAAATGTATTTTTGACCTGTGGTTTGAACTCTGTTTTACATATTCAGTTGTTTCATTTCTTGCCTGTTTTTTTCTGTTCATTTTGCAGCGGAAAGTCTTGGATGAGAAAATTAAACTCAAGGCGGAGCAGGAACAATTTAAGGTGTGTACTTTAAGTTTTAACCTGTATTTTTAACAGTTAAAAACAGTCAATGTATGATGTAATGATTTCTACTTCTGCAGGTGGAATTGAAAGCTATGCGTGAAGCTGCGCAATGGAGAAGAATGCAAGGTACTTTCTGAAATGGCTTGGTTATCGTTCCATTTCATTACTCTTGTATTTTACCTAGTTGAAGATCGAGCTCAGATTATTTTATTTTCTTTCGTGGTGTAATTGGCTCCTTGTGTTGCTGAACTATAAATATTTGTTGCTGAACTATATATATTTGTTGCTGTGCTAATTAACATCATCTACAAATGTCTGAAACTACTTCTAAATCAACTAAGGGTCTGTTTGGCGTTCCGGTTGTGGTGGGAAAAGTGCTGTGGTAAAAGTGTTGTGGTAAAAGTACTTCTGGAAAAACTAGTATGCTGTTTGGTAAACATTTTTTTAAAGTGCTGTGGGAAACGAGAAGTTGTTTTTGCTGTTTGGTAAACACTGCTTTTAGAACTATGGTTTGAGTGTAAAATGATTATAAAGGGCATCAGTCATTTTTGATGCTTTCTATTTACATTATTTAATTCAATCATTTTTCTGAACAAATAATTTAACTATAATTTTCTAAAATTTGCAATTTTAACCTTTTAATTATAAAGGACACAATTTATTTCAAGCATTAAAATTAATATTTTTTAAATATATATATAGATTATTTAAATCAATCTATTTCTTTAAACAAATAATTAACATTTTATTAAATAAAGTTAAAAAATTGAGCACTATTTTAAAATTTTACATATATAAAATCACAATTATCTATTCATCATTAAAATTTTAAAATTTAGTTACTTTTTTTATGCAAATACATCAATAATATTTTTTAAAGACATCAGTCATTTTTAATATTATTTATTTACATTATTTAAATCAATTTTTTTTCTAAACAAAATAGTCAACATTTTATTTATAACAATACTAAAAAGTTTATTAGTAGAAGGAAAAAGGTATTAAATATGGAACATTATATTTAAGTTTTACATATATAAATCACTATTACCTATTCATCATTAAACTATCAGTTATTGAGTTGCGAACTACAAACATAGGTAACATTCCACTATTATTGCCTTCACTCTGCATACTTTCGTCACCCATATCCGGGAAAATGTCTTGTGAAACTCCATTTGTATCCGGGAAAATGTCTCTTGGCACATAATCTGGATTCCCATCCATTTTTGTAAAAGCCGGATCATTAAGAGATTTTCTACGTATAAAATTGTGCAAAGCCATAGAAGCAATTACAATCTTAACTTGCGTTGGAAACGGATAAGAAGGCATGTCACGTAATATTTTCCACCTTCTCTTCCAGACTCCAAAAGTTCGTTCTATACAACATCGTAATGAGGAATGAGCCCGATTAAAGATTTCCTTACGACCCCTTGGTGGTTGCCCTTGTTGAAAATCAGGTAAGTGATACCTTGTACTCTTGTAAGGTTTCAAATACCCATAAACGTCAGGATATCCAGCATCTACCACGTAATACTTACCTAATTTCAGGACAAAATTAACGTAATCGCAAATGTCAAAACCAAAAGCTGAAGAATATGAAGCAATGAAAGGAATTTCGTTAACCTGGAGGTGGTGTAGGGAATTTCCATTCTGCATTATTGACTACAGAATTGAAAATGCGAGTATCATGGGCCGTGCCTTCCCATCCAGCGCAGGCAAAAATGAATTGCATATCAAAACTACATGCTGCCATGACATTTTGAGTGGGGATGCCTTTTCTGCCAATGTATCTAATTTGATCTTCTCGAGCCACACAAGCATATACATGTGTTCCGTCTATGGCGCCAATACAATCCTAAAATAAATTGTAATCAATTCTTAGTCGTATTACATATGCATAACAGAAATGTAAAAGTAAAATTTTAATATTAAAATTATTCTATCATACCTTAAAATGTGGCATATATCTTGTATCATTAAGTATTTCTGTCGGGATACTTCTGAAACAACCAGGACGAATGATGTGCTCTGATAATAAACACACAGCATTTAATACTTCATTAAAAATTCTACTAACTGTTTCACCAGAGTGTTGGAATCGTTCACAAACGTGTCTATTTGAAGCACCTAAGGCGATAGTATATAAGAAGAGACAAACTTTCTCAAGAGCGGACATTCTTCGTGACGACTCCAACTTATAATCTGACAGTAATGTACTCGTTAGCTCTAGTAATGTATCCTTATCCATCCTGAACATATTTACAGAGCGTAATTCCCTACCAGACAACACCTCAATCAACCATTTCATTCCCGTTTGGTATGAGGTCATACACGGTTCTTTATATAAGTACTGACTATAATATGAACAAAAACCGTGAGTCGTAACAGCAACTAAATCCCAATAGTCTTCTTCGTCATCTTCTTCAAACACTTCACGTTCTTCATCCATCTATGGAAGACAATTACTAGCTTCCCAGAATCAGATTTTTAGCCTGCGTGGTAAGAGATTAGTCAATTCATGAAATACAGTTTTCTCTTATTACTTGGAGAAATAATAATAAAACTTACCAGATTTGATGTGGTTGCTTTTGGATAAGAAAGAAAGACCGAAACGCAATTAACTTCTACAATTTATATAAATTCTTAATTAAATCATTTATTAGAGACTTTTTGCTATGTAGAACGAGAAAAATGTACTTTTGTAATAAATGGTTAATTAAGGTAGATTGAACAATTGAGATTTTTTTAAATACTAGAATAAAGGACAAATTAAGAAACAAAATATTCAGTTTGCCTAAATAACTAAGCTTGAATTATTAAAAATAAAAAGAAAATGTAATGCTAGAGCTTTCATTAACTATGAAATTTAAGTTGATGGGTTATGTTATCTACCTTTTAGCAAGTTCTTTGTATTATTTAGTCGGGAGAAGACTTAATGGCAGAGAGTTTTGCTTGACTATTAACCTCAAATGATCATCGCCCTTGATATTTTCTGTGGGTGGACTAACTTGTAACTTGATGATGATGCGCTACTGATTTATAGGGCTCTCCTGAATTTTCCCTGACAATAGTGATCATTGATCAGTTTCATTACACAGCCATTTAGTAGGCGGATTCAGGGAAATAGACAGATCAACTTCCTGCACTAAACTTCACTAGTAAACTTGATGGTCATGAGAAAAAGCACGAGTTTTTATTGATGCAACACTGGAAGGATTAGTAGGGTCATTTTGCTTTATCAAAACTCACATTTTGTTTTTATAATACAAGTAAATAGATACAAACAACAATTAATTAACAAGAAGAGAGAAAGAAATACCTTCGTGTGCCGCGTTCGTTGTTTAGGGTAAAGAACAAGGTTTGGCTTCAGGAAATAAAAACCAAACTCATACAGTCATGTGGTAGGTGTCAAGGGGTTTGGCATGTGGAAATGGTCAAGGGTAAACAACAATTAATACGAAGGCATGTGGTAGGTGTCAGGTGAGGAAATAATTATTTAAGTTTGGAATCTTATTCCGTATGAGGTTGAAGGCATCAAACAACTGGGAGGAATCTAACAGCTATCTAACAGCTTGTTTGTACAATTTTTATGCTAAAAAAAAAGCTTGTTTGTACATCAAACTTGCTTCCTTATCCTTAGGCTCTATCACCAAGGCAACCTGTTCCCACACAGTCAAATACGTGTGGAGTTTTGCCTCCACAATACGACAAAAACGAGCAGAAAGAACATCCCGGAAGTGCAGTAAAATACAGCCTGTGCATGCAATGTTTGACCATGGATGATAAATGTTTGTTGTCCCAATTAAAAGAAATTCTGCATCATACAGATCCAGTGCTATGTTTAAAAATATACAGAGAACACAACACAAATAAAAAGAATTGCAGCCAATGATAAAAAGAATTCTTCAATGCATCCTTAAATCCTCAAAGCATCCTTAAATCCTCAAATCATTAAACTAATTGTGTCTTCCTGTTCGCAATTATTCAACCACACAAATCTCATACATGATAACAAATACACTACCAATGATAATTCACTACTAAACAGGCCCTACATACTCTTATATGGCCCTTTATGGGTGAAATGATACGTGAGCCAGCTGAACTTGTTCTCCTCTGATCCGAGTTCAAAATAAACCTCCCTCTTTGCTTTGGCTTCTAGAAATTCAGTCGCAAACATGAACAAGTCACTCTTCATGTCGATCCCTGGTATAGTTTTTATGTCAGCAACAGCAGCTCTCAATGAAGGGACTTCAGGTTCGATAACCCTAGAGTTCACCGTTGAACTCCTAGAGGCCACCGCAGCAACCAAGGTTTCGAGGTGCTTAGCGAACATTGCTGCCCCCCCAGATTGCCTCCTCCCTCTCTTGGCACCATTCCCAGAATTGTTGGCCCCCCCTACTTCAGCATTTCTTCTCTTATTATTTGCTAACGTCGGTTGAGTATTCCCACCCTCGAACATCTCCTCTAGATTATCTTCGTCAGGATTCCACTCTGTTGAATCAGCAACGCCTTCAACACCATCTTGTTGGTCCTCCGCAGGAGTAACGTTCACATGAAAACGTCCTGGAGCCATAACATACTCCCCGGTGGCTACAATGATGGAGAACATCAATTCTAGCTTCTCTTCCAGTTCAGGTTCTATTCCAGCCACTCTGAAAGTTCCAAAACTTGGGTTAACCTACACAATTCAAGAGATTCAGAATATTCTATCAGGCATCGATTATATTATATAAGCAAACCAATAGAAAGAACGATAAACTGACCTTGATTTTGTCTTCCCACCAAGTATTATCCGCAGCAATAGTGTTTTTTTCTGTATCCCATCCTAACCCAGTCTCATTATGCTTCAAATCTTTCCATAACTTATAATCTTTCTTCAACGCATCCCATTTGTTCTTCAGTTGTTTTTGCCCATAATTGCAGCCTGTTTCTTTGCGGAACTCAGCGACTACAAACTCCCAACCTTCTTTATTGAAATGTGTGTGTGGCCTGAACATTTTCTCAACAGCTCGAATGCAAATGTCACAGAACGTATACACTATACCCTTGTGCCAAACAGCTTTCGGAACTCTACCTCCTGTTCCTTGGCTTGACATCTACAGCAAACATAAAACTTTAGCAAATTCAATGTAGGTGTTTGGTAAAGCATAAATAAAAATCATGATGCATCTAGGTTTAAACAAACAATTTGCCATATGCTAAAAATAAATAGTAGTGTAGCAACTGTACCCACTGGTAGACAAAACAGTATAATTAAACGCATCTATTAACGAGAATTTAGGCCAACATCCGATTAATGAGACCTTCAATATCTATGAACCTCAAACTGCTTAATCTTATTATCACTCTACACAAATACATTTCAGACACCAACCATATCCAACCTTCATCAATGTCCTAAAATACTAGGGAAAGTAAATTGAGATCAAAAGTATCATTTCTGATGAAAAATCCCAAGATCAAGTTAACATCCGATAAACAATCTAATGTGACTTCTGAGCTAGACGAGACACCTGAGAGTCCGAAACGGAGCTGCAGCCCCACATGCTCAGTCGATGGCCAATCACTAAAAAGTAGACATTCAGATGAAAGAATCATGGCTAATGATGGCAAAGAGCTGCTTCTGGAAGATGGATGGGACTTGTTGGATGAATGATGCAAAACATATTAAAGGCATCTCTGTAAATTGTGGGATGAGGAAGGGTAGTTGAAATAAAAAATCTCGTCCTAGTTACTATTTGGGGTTTGATTACCAGTTTTCTATGTTTGATCTGATGGGCATCCCTAGGTCAAATAAACATTTTGAGACATTTTCTGGCTGCAATAAAAGTATACGGCTTCAGTGTTCAAATATAGCATAGCATAAAAGATCATTTCCCCCTCTTAAAAAGAAAGAAAAAGCAAGAAAATGGGTATATAATTCACTATTTTAACTCATTTATTCATTATTTTTACTCTCCCTCTATCTTTTCTACTATTAGACATCTGCTGAAGCTTTTCTGGACATTTTATCTATCAACAGCACAAAAAATAATGAACTTAAAATTAAAAGCATCTTGTAGGCCAGAGGAGAATATGGTTGTGGACAAACATCAAACACCTCATAGACTCCCCAATTAATTTATGACTAAACTCGATCAATTAGATCCTAACCTGAAAATTAACACCGAGAGTATAAAAGAGCCAAGATTCCGTAGGATTTGATTTCATGGATTCATAAGCAGCAGTATAAAATAAATTAAAAAACTGGTTCACTCGCCTCCGAGGATCTAAATTTTTTATTAGGTAGTGCTTTTTTCATGTCTCAAAATTCAGCATTTCTTCAACACCCAATCGATTCAGCAACAATACCCATGAACAATTTCAACAGCATTTTAATTTCAAAACTATGAAACACCCATACGATTTCTTCGAAAACACAAGGAAGGAGGAGGACCAACCTTATAGCGGTGGCGGTGGCTGCCGAGGAGGGAGGAGGAGAAGAAGCTATGTCGGGTTTGCAGTGGATCTGACGGTCGCGGTGGCTCGACTGGTGGCGGTGGATCTGGCGGTGGCGGTGGCTAGGGCTTGCGGTGTGAAGGAGGGGGATTTTGATCGTAATGAGGGAGGAGGGCTGAAGCGTCGGGTTAGCAGTCAAGGTGGCGGTCGCGGTGGATCTAGCGGTGACGGTGGATCTGGCGGTGGCGGTGGCTCTAGCGGTGGCCGTGGCAGTGGCTAGGGCTTGCGGTGGCAGTGAAGGAGGGAGAGTTTGGAGGCAAGGTCGGAGGAGGCTAAAGGAGAATTGTAGGGTTTCTGTGTGAAATGTGAGAAATGAGTGAGTGGTGAGGAGTTAGACAGTATTTTATAGTTGGTATATTTGTAAATAAAATGAACTCAGTCTTACTTTTTTGTCCAAGTGAGTATAATTACTCAGCTTCGCGAGAAGCTGAGTTCCAGCTTCTGCCACTGGTATTCTTTTCACCAGTGGCTGCAACAGGGAATTTGTGAAGGATTTAAATAGAGCTTTTGAAAAGCTCTATTCCAAAGCTCCCTTACCAAACACCAACTCTTCAGCTTTGGGGTTTCAACAGCACTTCTGCAAACGCAACCGTAACCCCAAACGGGTGCTAAGCAAATATTCAAACATTTTAATGTAGCGATAAAATGAGTTACCTTCTAATTTTGCCAAGGCAGCGACTTCCCACAACGAGAAGATCAACATGAACTTGCTCGGTAGCTTGACAAATCATGTCCTTGGCATCCCCCTGGAGAACCATCGTTTCTGCTTTCACCTATGCGCAAACATAATTAAATTTTCGTATACAATTCCTTGTCTAATTAGGAATCCTTTGCATATATGGATATATAATTGACAAATTTTAGCAGAATATAATTGATGTATAAAGTAATTACAAGTTCCATTAGTTGATAAATTACCACCTTCTCTTTACACATTTGCAATGCACGGGACAGCAGTACTGAAGCATTTTCCGCCTGCGCTTTCCTCACCGATTCTATCAATGCAGGTGGTGTATATTTTTTTTATAAAATAATTAATTATATCTAACTTAGAACATAAGTTATAAATAAACATACAGTAATAAGTTGTGCTGAGAACGTTATTTGTTTCTAATTAACAATATCAAGTTGACACCCATATTTTTAAGAGTATCCTAATTAAGCTTGCTTGATTAAAATTAATTAAATCTTAATTAAATTTAGATTGAATTAATTCTAAGCTCCACTCTTTAGAATCGAGCACGTTACAATAATATTCAATTTATCGGAAAAAAAAATCAAATTCATGATTTAGATTAAAATTCATGAATAATGTATAGTTCAAAATTTTGGTCCTATATTTTTCCCCAATCGAGACTAGTCCAGCCCGAATTATGTCGGGACCTGACCGGTCGGGACTGGGCCGACTAAGGTGGTGTTTGGGGTTCAAGGTTGGCCACCAATCCAACCTTTTCCCCACCCAAAATGGTCTTTTGGTGTTTGGTAACACCACTCCAATTTATCAATGCCCAAATGGGCTCGCATCCCACCGCAGGAAAAGCAAGGAAATGCAAGGATTTTGGACTGGAGCAAATTGCTCCAGCAGGCGGTTGAACCTCCATTTGACACTCTCTCTCTCCCTTTTTTTTTTTTTTTATTTCATTTTAATTTTTTTACTTTATATATTCAACAAAATAAATTAAAAACTATCACAATATAATCTCCATCTCATGATAAGTAATTCTAGATCCATTTTTCCTATTTTTATTAATTTTTTAAAAATAAGTTTTATACCCTTTATGGTCATTTTACATCCAAACTATAGTTTTGAAAATCTATTTACCAAACACCTCAGGTAGATACCAAACAGCACACTCCATTTCCCAAATGTCGTTTTACCATTGAACTTTTCCCCACTGACCATTTCCAACCTAAACTGGAACGCCAAACAGACCCTAAAAATGGTCCCGCTCCATTTAGAATTAGGGCAAGAATTTGTGACTCACACAGCACACACCCTCTTTCCATCCCCTCACGCAGCCGCGCTCACCCTCTCTCTTCATCTTTTTTCTTCTTCTGTCTCCATTAACGAACAGCAAGCTCTCTTGAAGCTAATTCTTCTTCTTCTGTCTCCATTAACGAACAACAAGCTCTCTTGAAGCTAATTCTTGAGCTGTCCTCTTCTCTTCTTCTTGTTGTTTGTGTGTCAAGACTTGGATCCATTCCAGGCCTGTGACATCTTCTAAACCAAATCAGTTTCTTCACTTTCTAGTAAGGATTCATGGCCATCTACTGCCAATCTCCGTTCAGATTCATAACAGTACCCAAAATCATTTTTGTTTCTCCTTCTCCATCATCACTCTCCATTTCCAAACAATCCCTCCTCCGCTGCAACACCTCCCTCCCTACCACCGAACCCCAACCCGTCTTTACCTCCGTCAGATCATTTGCTCCTGCCACTATCGCCAACCTCGGCCCTGGCTTTGATTTCTTAGGTTGCGCTGTCGATGGCCTTGGTGACTTCGTCTCCCTTACCGTCGATCCCGCCGTCCGCCCCGGCATGCTTTCTATCTCCGAAATATCCGGTGCCAAACTCTCCAAGGATCCTCTTTCAAACTGTGCTGGAATCGCCGCTATCGCCGCCATGAAGATGCTCAACATTCGTTCCGTCGGTCTCTCACTATCCCTTGAAAAGGGCCTTCCCTTAGGGAGCGGACTTGGTTCCAGCGCCGCTAGTGCAGCTGCAGCCGTCGTTTGTGTCAACGAAATTTTCGGGAGGAAGCTACAAGTCAAAGATCTCATTCTTGCCGGGTTGAAATCGGAAACTAAAGTTTCTGGGTATCACGCTGATAACATAGCGCCGGCAATTATGGGTGGGTTTGTTTTGATTCGTAGCTACGACCCGCTGGAATTGATGACATTGAAGTTCCCAGCTGAGAAAAAGCTCATATTTGTGCTCGTTAGCCCAGAATTTGAGGCACCCACAAAGAAGATGAGGGCAGCGTTGCCGGCCGAGATCGGGATGCCCCACCATGTGTGGAATTGCAGCCAAGCAGGGGCATTGGTGGCGTCTGTGTTGCAAGGTGATGTTGTCGGATTGGGGAAGGCTTTATCTTCCGACAAGATTGTGGAGCCAAAGAGGGCACGTTTCATTCCAGGGATGGAAGGGGTAAAGAAGGCAGCTTTAGATGTTGGGGCTTATGGATGCACAATCAGCGGCGCGGGGCCTACTGTGGTGGCTGTGGTGGATGATGAAGAGAAAGGGAAGGAGATTGGGGAGAGGATGGTGGAAGCTTTTTGGAAGGAAGGGAATTTAAAAGCAGTTGCTTCGGTGAATGGATTGGATAGAGTTGGCGCCAGGCTTGTTAGTAGTATTTCTTGCTAGCTTCGCTTTTGAATTTATCAATCATGTACTGCCAAATAAATTTTGCAATGAATTTATGCCATTTAGAAGTAGCTTTTTTCCTACTTGACTAATTTTATTCCATAAACAAGATCCATATTAGAGAGCTTTGTAGAACAAGATTAAATTTGTTGTTTTATTGGTGCAAACTTGCCCTTGTTGAGGCAATGATAAAATTTGAAAAAGTGTGTGATGAGTGAGCTCATCTAGTACAGGTATAGTGAGCTGACTGGTCAGCTAAACCAAATTAAGGGATGCAAGATTTGGATTTGGTCCTTTTAACTGTGTCAATATGCTTATCTAGGTAACTGCTAGTTTCTTGCTTAATCTCTTTTAGGTGATGAGCATATGCTTCCATCAGCTGACATTGCCATTGCATGTTGCCAATGCTGTTTTGGATGGTAATTTTTAGCTTTCTCACATGGATTCTAACCTAGGTGGATGCTGATCGTATTTTACTTATGGTAGTCTTTATCCTACTTTTCTTTTTCATTGTATGATTAAACTGCAGATATTATGGTGTAAACCTTTTTAAAAAACGGTAAGAAAAATCGTTGCGTGTCATTTTGGTGTCAATAGGGATGACTCAATTCTGCTAGGAGCAGAGACCCTGCGAGGATCATACCCAGTTGAGGCCATCACCACTGTCAGAAGAATTTGGGCTGAGGTAACTCTTCTGCTACCCTCAATCATTGCTTCTATCCTTTGTTGTCTGCTTGTGAACAACATACTAATTCCTCTACTGATCATATTATTTGATGCGATAGAATGCCGCGCTTAAACACAATCTTGGCATGACATGGACTATTTGTTAGAACGAATTGAATTGGATTATTTATTGAACCACATTTTGCTTCAACTTAAATTTCCACACCGGTTTTGCTTTTAAATGCATCTGCTTATTGGCTTGAGTTGTTCTGCAGGCAGAGAAGGTTTTCATCCAAGAAATGTATTTCAAAAAAGCTGTTAAGTACGTTGGCGAACCAATGAGCCATTTTGAATCTATCACTTCCTCAGCGGTATTTTGTTTAAATTTTTCTTTTTTAAATATTTTATTCCCTGTTCACGTCTAGTTGAACAATATCTAGAACTGCTCTATGAACTCTTCTTCCAATGATAATGTTCTTACAGAATATTTTGGTAAATGTGTGTGGCTGTGTTAATCCAGGTGCGTGCTGCAGCCAAGGTGAAGGCTTCTGTAACCAAAATATTCTGTTCCATCAAAGGATTCACATTCCACTCTAACCAATGAGGATCAGAGAACGCTTGCAGATGATGATAATTTGGCAATTCCATCTTCAATGGATGATGCTCCTGGTCCTAGAAGAAGGTAACGAGTCTCTGTTTCTCTAGTTGGTTAGGATTTTTGTCATCTTTCTTTAGTTTACTACATTCAGTTCAAACTTGTAGATTATTGGCTGCATGATGTCTGATGGGATCTGGTTTGGGAAAAGGATGTCTTGTGTTGTGCCATGTCCTGTGGCTAAGAAACCTAGAGCTTAGTTCTGTCATTAGATAAGTTGTAGAAAGGTTCCACTTGGGATTTATGTGCTTAATTTTTCTTCTCCACTTTGTTGGCTGGGCAGGATTCACAATGAATTAATTAAACTGCTGATTTGAACAATCGCATACCTTTTATTTTAAAATTGATTTATCACTATGTTGTCTTGCTTGCTTTTTGTTGTAGGGTGATTGGCCCTGAAATGCCATCAGCTGAGTTACTTGCTGCTGCAGCAAAACTAACAGAAGCACAAGCTGATCTCAGGTACTGTTTTGGCAGCATTTTGGATTTAATGGTCACTTTAGTTACACTACTGTGTTAAAAAGGTGCATTCTGCTTCATTGTGATGTGGTATTTTCTTCTTGACCTGAAATTCCAGAGATGCTGAATTGGAGGACGATACTGAACTATTTATTGGACCTCCTCCACCTGCCATGGTCGCTGAAGCTGAATCTCAGCAAATGAAGCAGAATGCTTTGTATTTTCTGCTGTGTATTTTCTTTTAATTTCAATATCACACGATTTCATGATTATTGTTTACTGTTCTGAGAGTGTTGTAAACCTAAATGGGTAAATTTAGACTTCGATTTGCTGTATACAACATATTTTGCGACTTAAAGTTTTCTTTTATGCTTCAATTTTTTCTGAGTGATTAGTAACGTATCATGTAATTTTTTATCAGGTCACAAGAATTATGGATGCTGAGGAGAATTTATCAGGTCACAAGAATTATGGATGCTGAGGATAATTCTCCGTACGACGTTGTTGGAGTGAACCATAATATGTGCTGATAATATAAAGAAACGGTAAAAAAAGGTGTTGCCGGCCGAGATGGGGATGCCCCACCATGTGTGGAATTGCAGCCAAGCAGGGGCATTGGTGGCGTCTGTGTTGCAAGGTGATGTTGTGGGATTGGAGAAGGGTTTATCGTCCGACAAGATTATGGAGCCAAAAAAGGCACCTTTCATTCCAGGGATGGAAGGGGTAACGAAGGCTGCTTTGGAGGTTGGGGCTTATGGATGCACAATCAGTGGCGCGGGGCCTACTGCGGTGGCTGTGGTGGATGATGAAGAGAAAGGGAAGGAGATTGGGGAGAGGATGGTGGAAGCTTTTTGGAAGGAAGGGAATTTGAAGGTAGTTGCTGCGGTGAATAGATTGGACAGAGTAGGCTTGTTAGTAGTATTTCTTGCTAGCTTCACTTTTGAATTTATCAATCATGTACTGCCAAATAAATTTTGCAATGGATTTATGCCATTTAGAAGTAGCTTTTTTCCTACTTGACTAATTTTGTTCCATAAACAAGATCCATACTAGAGAGCTTTGTAGAACAAGATTAAATTTGTTGTTTTATTGGTGCAAACTTGCCCTTGTTGAGGCAATGATAAAATTTGAAAAAGTGTGTGATGAGTGAGCTCATCTAGTACCGGTATAGTGAGCTGACTGGTCAGCTAAACCAAATTAAGGGATGCAAGATTTGCATTTGGTCCTTTTAACTGTGCCAATATGCTTATCTAGGTAACTGCTAGTTTCTTGGTTAATCTCTTTTAGGTGATGAGCATATGCTTCCATCAGCTGACATTGCCATTGCATGTTGCCAATGCTGTTTTGGATGCTAATTTTTAGCTTTCTCACATGGATTCTAACCTAGGTGGATGCTGATCGTATTTTACTTATGATAGTCTTTATCCTACTTTTCTTTTTCATTGTATGATTAAACTGCAGATATTATGGTGTAAACCCTTTTAAAAAACGGTAAGAAAAATCGTTGCGTGTCATTTTGGTGTCAATAGGGATGACTCAATTCTGCTAGGAGCAGAGACCCCGCGAGGATCATACCCAGTTGAGACCATCACCACTGTCAGAAGAATTTGGGCTGAGATAACTCTTCTGCTACCCTCAATCATTGCTTCTATCCTTTGTTGTCTGCTTGTGAACAACATACTAATTCCTCTACTGATCATATTATTTGATGCGATAGAATGCCGCGCTTAACCACAATCTTGGCATGACATGGACTATTTGTTAGAACGAATTGAATTGGATTATTTATTGAACCACATTTTTCTTCAACTTAAATTTCCACACCCCTTTTGCTATTAAATGCATCTGCTTATTGGCTTGAGTTGTTCTGCAGGCAGAGAAGGTTTTCAACCAAGAAATGTATTTCAAAAAAGCTGTTAAGTACGTTGGCGAACCAATGAGCCATTTGGAATCTATCACTTCCTCAGCGGTATTTTGTTTAATTTTTTTTTCTTTTAAATATTTTATTTCCTGTTCACGTCTAGTTGAACAATATCTAGAACTGCTCTATGAACTCTTCTTCCAATGATAATGTTCTTACAAAATATTTTGGTAAATGTGTGTGGCTGTGTTAATCCAGGTGCGTGCTGCAGTCAAGGTGAAGGCTTCTGTAATTATCTGCTTTACTTCTTCAGGAAGAGCTGCAAGGTTTTGTTTTTTTTTCTCGAGTTTTTTTCTTTCGAGGTTACAGTTTAAAACGTTGGTGGTCAGATATCATGGTCTTCTCTTTTGAGTTATTTATCTAGATCAGGTCTACTACATGAGCTTAGAAGCACAAAACTTTTCTTTGTAAGTGCATTAGAACTTTCTAATTGTTAAAGTCTTGGTGCAGATTGATTGCAAAGTACAGGCCAGGCCAGGCCAGGCCACCAATGCCTGTGATATCTGTTGTTATTCCTCAGCTAAAGACGAACCAACTGCGCTGGACCTTCACTGGTGTTTTTGAGGTATGGTTTCTCCCTTTAGTAGACTATGTATACCTTCTTCTGGAGGAAAACTTCAGCTTTCTTGACCTGTGTAAAAAACTAAACAGAAATGCAGTTACATGTGCCCTATACACACATGAAGTATCAAGTGAAAATGTTGTATTTTGTTGATGTGCTGCGGCTGAATCTCATTACATTCCTTTTGCCCACTTTTGAGGATTTCAGGCAGGCACGGTCAGAGGACTTTTCCCCGTGCTTGCAGATCCCCGGCATGCAGTAAGCATTCTTATGTGATTTTTAGTACAAAGCCTAGCCTTATTGACACCTTGGGTTAAATACTGGCTTTTAGGTATTATATCTGCTGCTCTTGGTAATTTTATGGGAATAATTGTTTTTTGGGTTTGGCAGATTGAGTCTGCTCCTGCATCACCTATAACTTAAAATGTTCGATCCGGAATTTAATTATTATCCTCATATTTGATCTGGTCTTGTAGGCTGAGTCTAAATATGAAACAAATGAATCTGTTCTAAACGCTGCTTTAGACCATGGGAAGGCATTTGGCTTTATAAAGCCACACGATCGTGTCGTTATCTGCCTGAAAGGGGGCGATGCATGCGTGGTGAAGATCATTGAGCTTGAGGATTAAAGCAAGCTGATGGTCCCTTTCTTTGAGTTTTATTTTGTTCCTGTTTTAGCTCTTGATATCATCGCAAAATAAACAAAAGACAGAAATATGAGTGTAATAGAGTTGATTCTTCCACGGTGCTGTTAATATCAGCAAACTATGCCCAATTCGTTTTTTGTACACGATACTTGGGACAATAAGAGTAAATCTGTATGGGGTTTTTCAGCCTTGTACCTGTAAAATGCGTCAGATTTTACTATAACTTCTAGTGGGTAGACGGTATTACAGTATTCTTTTATATATTTTTCCATCTGGGATATGAAAACTCAAGATTTAGAAAGTGCAGCTGACTACAATGATGCAATGAAGTACTTCCGATCATATCCGCTCTTTCATATTCCATAAAATCCATCCATCCAGAAACGAGATGTTGCTTGCATTTCCCGTTGATTACATGCACTAAACACCTACTTATGAGTGCCAATTTACCATTCTACAGTTATACAACACCTGACACTTTAGAGTCCTTCACTTGTTAATTGCAATCCCTTGTTGCCGCTCACCTATCACCCAAAGGTTAAATTGCTTCTGCAAAATGCAAATCTGCAGGCCCAGGACCCAGTATACCCTTCTGTTCACTTATCTTGCCTAATCCGAGGGGTGTTGTCGATCCCAGACGGGAAACCATAACAGGTGGGGCAGGCAGCTCCGTATGCACGATCAATTCATCAGTCTCTCCATCCAGTCACTTGCCACTCCCTCTGAAGCATACAAAGTAGCAAAAATAAATTGAAGGAACCATAAGGGAAAAGAAGAAGAAGCCAGCACAGATTGACAATAATCATCATGCTTTGTATTTAAAGGATAGAGGCTATATATGAGGATTAGAGCAAGACTTGAATCATTCACATGAACTTGAGATTTCCCTTGATTGAATATCCATAAGAAACATAATGCTGAATTTCATACAGATATACTCATTATCGCTTTTATTGTTTTGTTCAATCCAAACTCTACTATAGAGCTTTAATCATGATTACTTGCCTCGTCAAGATTGTAGCCATCGTCCTGCAATGCTGGGCACGCAATAGGGGGAACAACATCTGGGTTGGGCTTTTGAAATTTGAATGTGGTATAAAGACCTGCAAAAGGGAATGCCCCTCTAGCATACACGAATACAATGCTCAAAAGAGAATTGTTCAAGTCATAATATCAGGGAGTATAAAATAAGTACGGTAGAGGAAGAAGTCTCCCTCTAGGATCCACAAGATTTGGACCAGCATTCATTATCAAGCCTGCAAATTGAGTCCTATGAGCAAGTAAAAAGAGATCAGTGGCGGCCCTTATTAATTAGTGAATAATAAATTATAAAAATCACTGGGGCCAAGCACATAGCCAAAATGGAGATTGTTAAATTCTGGACAAAATTGACCATGAAATTCCGTACTTATTATCATCATAGAATTCAGTCAAGTTCTGAATCTCCACGTACTCCAGCCCTGCTTCCCTGGCTAACCTGGATAAATGTATGGAGTATTCAACCATTAGATATTGATATGCGAATTGACAAGGTATAAAACAAATGGCTATAAGTAACCATCTAATGCTGAAGTCAACCTAGGATTACACCACAAATTCAAATAAAGGTATGGACAAAAAGCTAAGTTAACACAATGATATCTAAAGTCTACAGCTGCTATTGAGATGCGTAAAAATTGACCTGATCAAGCTTGGAAAATGAACCAAGCAATGGGTTTCAGCAGACATTTCATGAGCAAATTTAAGCTGGTACTTCTTTCCAAATGATGGAAACCTGAATTGCACCCAATGTGAAAACAAATGAGCACAACTTTGCCCATGAAGAAAACAGGCAAAGTAATTCAGAATCGTTAACATGTGTATACTTCTTTTCTTCAACTTCAAAGGAGATCATGTAGCTCTCAGAACGAATACAATTGGGAACAATGTTTGGCTTCAGGCTGCCGCTTCTGTTGTGGTATGCTTCCACATTCTTCTGGTACTTCGCCCTGCATCACCATAATGATAATAAAGCAAAGTGCAGTTCCTTTCTTGTAATCCAAAATCTCATCCAGACTAATGACGAATAAGAATTTCAAGTAGGTCTTGAAGCATAGAAGAACCAAAGCACAAGCTTGCAAAAGAAGGAACAGATATTTACAAGAAAGAAAAGTACTCAACGTTAATTTTCATCAGAATTTATGCATCCAGATTAAGACTTACTTTTCGAATAAATTGTAATAAAAAGATGAGGATCTTAAACATATTAAATATACATTAATAAAACATTTTCATTAAGAATGCCACCCAACAGGCAATTTCTATTGTCAGGCACAATAGTTAAATAGCACTCAGCACCCGAACGAACATAATGGAAACTATGAACAATTACAAAGTAATTTTCTGATGGAGTAACAAAATGAGAGACAGATATAGAATAAGAAATTCAGAGATCGAAACCCCACGGGGTGGGTAAAAAAGAAAAAGAAGGTGGACAAAAAGCATGAAATATGAAGCCCATTATGCATACCATATTGTAGATGAGTCAGGAGTAATGCCGAAAAAATAGCCCCCTGGTTTCAACAGAGATGACACATTATGCAGAAGTTGTTTTGCACTCTCCCCAGTTTCAAAACATAAGTACATATATCAATGAAACGATAATTAGTACCAATATAAGATCATAAGACAAATGCTTTTGAAATTGCTCAAAGTTTCATTTCAAATAAAACAAACAAACAATCCAAACAGCAAGGAAAGCACATGGTTTCAGAACCTGCAAATTCTGTAAGCAGCAAACCAAGTCAGTCTGATTAGCCTTCTCCTGCAGCTGCATCATAAAACTCTCCTGCCAAACCAATACATTATCAGGTCAGGATTCAATTGCGCATGAGAAAACGGCGTAGTTTCACATGTCAGCTTCAACTACTACTACTTTGCTGAAAACCAGACCTTACCGCACACGGGTCAGCTTCGAAGAACTCCGCTGTGCAGCTTTTTGAGTGACTCTCCCATGCTTCTTTCATCTCTTCCATTACAGATGCAGCCACGTCTACAGAATCCAGAGAGTTCATAAATACTCAGGAAAAATGGAACTAATTATTCGTTTCCTTAACCCTAAAGAGATAGGAACTAGGAAGAGATAGGGAGGTACCGATGCCGATGTAGTGAGAGATTTACGATGAATCCCATTTGTCGGCATTGGCGGCGGCTCCACAGTACAAATCGCAGACGGCGGCAAAAGGGTGCACGAATATCTTTACTATGGCGGATTTCGCGAACTCGAAGAGCCAGTGATGAGTCCACTCGCTCCTTTGGTTCGCCAACGCGCTCATCGGCAAACTGATTTTAAGCTCCCTAACGAATAAATGCTTTCCGTTCCGGTTTTGCAAATGGAAATGGTTCTATTGGTTTGGCCTCCCGAAAAAAGGAAAAAGAAATTATATATATATAAACATATAAAGAATTAAAATATTTTAAAAGAACACAGAATATTTACTAGTTAGATGAAATAACAACAAAATCATACCCCCTCCGAGTATAATCCTCGCAGGGTCTCTGCTCCTAGCAGAATTGAGTCAGTCCCTATTGACACCAAAATGACACGCAACGATTTTTCTTAGCGTTTTCCAAAAGGGTTTACACCATAATATCTGCAGTTTAATCATACAACGAAAAAGAAAAGTAGGATAAAGACTACCATAAGTAAAATACGATCAGCATCCACCTAGGTTAGAATCCATGTGAGAAAGCTAAAAATTACCATCCAAAACAGCATTGGCAACATCAGTTGCTTCTGCACGAGTAGGTCTCAAATTTTCAGTCATACTGTCCACAACACGAGTAACCACAGCAGGCTTTCCAGCCATATAATACACTTGTAAAGAACAGATTTTTGAAACAGAACGACCAGCGAAAACCGGAGTTATTTTTCCTTTCATGAGTATATATAGGAAATTCTCAACTAAAGCTAAATGCACATGCATGGATTCCTATTTTAAGTTTGAAGAACATCCCAAAGCCTGTTCTTAGTACCATATGCATATGTTTCCTGCTTGGAAAGATTTGGACTCAGGATGGTGCACCTTTTGGTGTGGTACTTCATGTACAACTCAGCATGTGATATTCAACCCAAGGAGAAGAAACATTGACCGAACATCTTGTTTCTAAAATTATGCCAGCCACCTCTATCTATGGTATTTCATTAGAGCGTGAAAATCAGCATAAAAACTTCACAAAGCCAATTAACGTAAATTATCAGTTCAAAAAGGCATTGACTGGGACGTGATGCAATTTCAGAAACACGATATACAGTTAGTGTGGATATACTAATCCAAAAGTTCCCACTGTTTCTTTTCCACCAAAAAAATTAAAAATAAAAATAAAGCAGCGATACAGTGCTGTGGTTAGAGGTTTGAGTGTTTAATATTCTCTCCTCTCGTCTATAATTTCTCCATATGCTATTGTACATCTCCATGCTATATGCATGTGATAATTGTTTTGTACAAAGTTTACGAGCCATATTTGAAAGCTAACCTTCTCAGGTGGGAGATCGATACCCAAATTACCACGAGAAAAGATGATGCCATCTGCTTCTTGTAGTATCTCATCAAAATGCATTAACCCCTGCAAGAATCCACAAGAATACGAAATGAGCACGCTGTATAATATAAAAAACAGTAAGCTATTGGAATGGTGCTTTGAGTTCATAAATTTCACCTCAACGTTCTCAATTTTCGCAAAAACCTGGGTTTGCTCGAGGGAGCCCAGATTCGCAAGAAATTGACGGGCCTGTGTAAATTGCATAAATAGACACAAATGAAATTTTGCAGAGCAGAAAAATCTACTCCAGGAACTTGAGCAAGCTACAGGTGCATTAACATTACCCCACGAAAGCTATGCTTAGGCCTTAGAGTGGTCAAATTGTTATCCCTTCTCTCAACAACCACAAGCATTTCATTAACAACATGGGATCTAAGGTAATTCATCACTTCAGTCATAACGCCACCATGCAAAATGACACAGACTTTGAGTGATATGGGTTTAAAATCCCCTGCTCTAAAACTAGCTGATGGTATTCATGTGCTTTGCAATTAGCTATTGACTGGTGATAGCTATAGTTAATGCCACAGTTTAATTTAAGTGTTCGGTTTGGTAATCAATTTTTTCCCTTTTAATTATCTAACATCACTTGGTACCATAAATAATTGAAAACCTCCCATATGATCCTTGCAGAGCTGATGTGACTGGCAGATAAGCCGATGACAATAGCGGGTCTAATCCTGCTCTATTGCTAGGTCATCTAACTCCTAGCCATTGCCTCCATATAAGTTTTTTAGTATTATGCTACCGTCATTTTAATGGTATGGGGCGGAACTGATTTTGCATAGAAATGAAAAGATAACAATTGGATAGATGGCCATGATCACATTCTATAGAGAGCATAGTTACGATTTTCGGCAAGAACTCAATGCCAACTGCCTGACTATGCTAATATTTTTCTCAAAAAAGTTGGGTCAAATACTATGCCGTGTAGCCTTAACCTGTGTGGTCAAGTTTGTTAAATTGGAACAAACAAATACAGATAAGCAACAAAAATATATTAGCCCAGCAACAAATATTTATAGTTCAGCAACACAAGGAGCCAATTACACCACAAAAGAAAATAAAATAATGTGAGCTTGATCTTCAACTAGGTAAATACAAGAGTATTGAAATGGAACGATAACCAAGCCATTTCAGAAAGTACCTTGCATTCTTCTCCATTGCGCAGCTTCACGCATAGCTTTCAACTCCACCTGCAGAAGTAGAAATCATTACATCATACATTGACTGTTTTTACTGTTAAAAATACAGACTAAAGCTTAAAGTACACACCTTAAATTGTTCCTGCTCTGCCTTGAGTTTAATTTTCTTATCCAGGACTTTCCGCTGCAAAATGAACAGAAAAAACAGGCAAGAAATGAAACAACTGAATATGTAAAACAGAGTTCAAACCACAGGTCAAAAATACATTTTCAAACCATTAGTAGCAATACAAACATAGACCATAGAGGCCACTAGCTAGTATCACTGAATATATATGTATTTATGCAGTATTCATTTGTCATTGTCCTTCATAATGATGCACTACGTGGCTCCTCCTTTCCCATTTTGTCCGCAGCACTTGGCGTAGCCAAAAACTTAACAGCTAGACAAAATAAATAATCCTTGAAATAATTATTGGCATGCAAATATGTAAAAAAGAAGAAAAAAAATGTTGATATGCTCACTTTAAGAGCAACGCAACTTGATTTCCTCGTTTTCATTGCAGATTATGCATAATGATTCTCTCTCACAGGCACCTTCTCCTATAATTATCAACAACTCAACATCCTTTTATCAGCTTACAACCACTTTTTTAGGTAAGCTCCAAGCACTGGCCTAAGGGTGATTTTTTAGGTAAGCTCCAAGTAATGCTAAATCCATTAGCTGCCATGGCAGAGTAAAAGATTGAACATGGTACATATTTTAATGAACAAAAAACGTGCATTATGTGACTAGGTAAAGAAATCATGAAAGAAGGAGGCCATGTAACAAACGCAATCACCAAAAGTAAAGAGGCATATTCAATCTCACCAAAAGCTTTATTCAGTTTAATAAAAGCCTAGTTAGCTTAAGAATGAGAGCATTTGTCGGGATGCACCAAAAGTGACAACTTCCAGTACCTAAGAAGTCATCCTAATGTTATGTATTAGTTACATCCAAAACTACGAGACGAGAATAGAAAAAAATAGTGAGTATATTAAATAGGTATCACCTTCTTGGACACCTACAGTACTAGCGGATTCAAGTTTTTAAGAGAAAAAAATCAAGTCTCGAGTCAACTTTCACTTTTGGTTAAGGATGTGGCCACAGAACCATGGCTTCTGATAACCCTTTCACAAATCAAGCCTCAAGTCATGATAGATATAACTTATACCACTAGTTTATTTTGAGGTGGAGTGCTCTAGCAACATGAAATCTAAAATGAATTGCTGTTGAGTGAACTGATATAATGTAGTAAACCAGGTCTAAATTCACCCGAGATGTCATTTTTCTTGAATAAATTTCTACAATAACTTTTGTAAATAATTCTTTGCACTAATTGAGAGGGAAAAAATACCTTTTCTTTATATTATCAGCAGACATATTATGGTTCACTCCAACAACGTCGTACGGAGAATTATCCTCAGCATCCATAATTCTTGTGACCTGATAAAAAATTACATAATACGTTATTGATCACTCAGAAAAAATTTAAGCATAAAATAAAACTTTAAGTCGCAAAATATGTCATATACAGCAAGTCGAAGTCTAAATTTACCCATTTAAGGTTTACAACACTCTCAGAACAGTAAACAATAATCATGAAATCGTGTGATATTGAAATTAAACGAAAATACACAGCGGAAAACACTAAATCAGGTACCTCTTCAAAGCATTCTGCTTCATTTGCTGAGATTCAGCTTCAGCGACCATGGCAGGTGGAGGAGGTCCAATAAATAGTTCAGTATCGTCCTCCAATTCAGCTTCTCTGGAATTTCAGGTCAAGAAGAAAATACCGCATCACAATGAAGCAGAATGCACCTTTTTAACACAAAGCAGTGTAACTAAAGTGACCATTAAATCCAAAATGCTGCCAAAACAGTACCTGAGATCAGCTTTGCTGCAGCAGCAAGTAACTCAGCTGATGGCATTTCAGGGCCAATCACCCTACAACAAAAAGCAAGCAAGACAACATAGTAATAAATCAATTTTAAAATAAAAGGTGTGCGATTGTTCAAATCAGCAGTTTAACTAATTCATTGTGAATCCTACCCAGCCAACAAAGTGGAGAAGAAAAATTAAGCACATAAATCCCAAGTGGAACCTTTCTACAACTTATCTAATGACAGAACTAAGCTCTAGGTTTCTTAGCCACAGGACATGGCACAACACAAGACTTCCTTTTCCCAAACCAGATCCCATCAGACATCATGCAGCCAACAATCTACAAGTTTGAACTGAATGTAGTAAACTAAAGAAAGATGACAAAAATCCTAACCAACTAGAGAAACAGAGACTCGTTACCTTCTTCTAGGACCAGGAGCATCATCCATTGAAGATGGAATTGCCAAATTATCATCTTCTGCAAGCGTTCTCTGATCCTCATTGGTTAGAGTGGAATGTGAATCCTTTGATGGAACAGAATGATCTGACTGTTGATCTTTAGGCCCAGCTTGGGCCTTAATGAAGGGACCAACAACCTCCAAAGCTGGACGAGCATTAGAAGGCAGCAAGAATACCCTGTCCCCATTTTGCTTGAGATTTAAGGAAATAAAAACCTTCTTCAGATACTTTATCAAAGACCTCTCTGATATGCCTTTTATGTCAACAGCTTGCCCATCGTCTATCATTTGCAAAAGCTGTGTGCAAACCAGAGCCAACAAAAACAAACACATCAATGGACGAGATAGTGGATCAAAAGGAAAAAAACGAAAGCAAGGAAAATAAAATTCAAAGAGTTGCATGGCTATGATATTGCGATGACTGCTGATCACGGCACTATCAAAGTAAACTGCAGGAT
Organism: Viola odorata; assembly: GCA_963691705.1. NCBI lineage: Eukaryota > Viridiplantae > Streptophyta > Magnoliopsida > Malpighiales > Violaceae > Viola > Viola odorata. Next base: position 53,314,050 of record OY829545.1, on the reverse strand, counting down.
GCTCTAATCAACAAGCAGTATAGTAAGTTCCTTTAGTTTTGTCACCTAAGCCCTTTAGGAACAGAGAGACCAATTTGTTCAGCAACCCTAGATTAATCGCCATGTCTTATAAGTCATGCATTCAACTAAAATGTATAGCTTACAAAACTAGAGTTAATATAACTAAAGAGAAGCTAATGTGCATTTCTATGATACATGGAGGAAGATCAAATCTTTCCATAGTGAAACTGAACAGTATAATCTTTACCTGCTTTAAATCCCCACAAACATTCGGGAACTCTCCCATCATCTCCTTTGCCACATCTTCTAGGTCAACCCGAGGCCTCTCCTCATCCGACCCGGACATGGATTCTGACTCGGATTCCGTCTTGTAATCTCTATTCTTTGATTTGCTTCTCTTTCTATCTCTGTCTCTCTCTTCTCTTCTCTTCTCTTCTCTTCTCTTCTCTTCTCTTCTCTTCTCTTCTCTTCTCTTCTCTTCTCTTCTCTTCTCTTCTCTTCTCTTCTCTTCTCTCGCTTCCTCTCCTTCTCTTTCCTCGAACTTCTATCGGTGCTTCTGCGGCCTCTCCGACTCTTCCTCTGGCGCCGTTCCTCTCTCCGGATGTTTCGGAGTCTTCATTGGAGAAGGAGAAGGTTGACGGTGAAGGTGAGACGTCTCTGCGTTTCATCAGAAAAAATTTAAGCATAAAAGAAAACTTTAAGTCGCAAAATGTGTCATATACAGCAAGTCGAAGTCTAAATTTACCCATTTAAGGTTTACAACACTCTCAGAACAGTAAACAATAATCATGAAATCGTGTGATATTGAAAATAAAAGAAAATACACAACGGAAAATACTAAATCAGGTACCTCTTCAAAGCGTTCTGCTTCATTTGCTGATTCAGCTTCAGCGACCATGGCAGGTGGAGAAGATCCAATAAATAGTTCAGCGACCATGGCAGCTGGAGGAGGTCCAATAGATAGGTCAAAATCCCTCCGTTTGTATTTGGAAGGGCAAGGCTTCAACTAGTTTCTCGAAATCGGCCTCGTTTGGCTGCAAGCCAGCCTGCCTGTCACCAGCAAAGGAAGCCATCGAAGGAGAAGAGGAAAACGTGCAAAACCAACTTGAAGAAGAAGAAGAAGGCAGAGAAGACCATTGAATTTAAATCACAAGCTGTGTCACTTATTTTATTTGGAGTCGAATGTTGTCGTTTAAGTAGTTCATATTATTGTCATTTCAATTAAAAGCTCTTGATTTGAGCTGTGGGTCGTGCATTTCTAGCCGACGCGTCGTGAGTGTACTTTGTGCCCAAGCCAAGACTTTGGCATGTAATGGAGCACAAGTGTCCAAAGCATGTGTATATATTAGCACTGGAAAATGAAAGAAGGTTATGCCTGGTTTGCAGAAATTGTCTTAATCTCCTCTCAATGAGAGTTTGGTAAAGTATTCAATGAATTTCTTTATCAAAGAACCAAGCCTAAGCCTTTAAAAATCCATTCTTCCTCACTCTTCGTACAAAGAAAACGAATTAAAGGTACAAGCTTTACCCCTTATCCCCCACTGTTGCTGCGTTTCACTCTGTTCTTCAACCATTTCTTGTCACAGACCCTCTTCAACTATCCGGGCCCGTGACAAAGTGGTAGCGGAGCTAAACGAATTTGTTGCCTCGTTCATGCCACGAACATTACACTTAGTTCCTGGAGTTGTTGGCAGCCAAAGACCTCCAATCGGCTTTTCTCCACTAGATCAACAAACTTCAAACCCAGGAAGTTCTTCAGCTCAAATGGAGGATCGCATGACATCCTTGGAGCAGACTGTGCAACAGATAGCACAAAATATGGGAGATCTACAAAGATCTATGCAAGATATGCAGGAAACCATAAGAGCTAGGCTGCTACCACCACCTCCATTCAATAGCAGGATCGAAATCCATGACCATTTTCAAGTTCCTGATCTCCCACCTCCTCCCCCTCCTCCTCCTCTACAGCGCCATCGAATTGCAGACCATCATCATGAAGAAAGGCACAACCTTTATGATGAAAACCCACCACCTGGAGGCTTTGTCCATGACAGAGGTGAGGCTGATCACGATCCATACATTTTTCAATGCCCTCCAAGGCAGACTGTCTTGGAATTTCCATGGTTTCAAGGTTTTGAGGTTCATGACTGGGTTTTTCAAGCAAGTAACTACTTCACCAGCATGAGAACTCCTCACCACAAAAAGGTCGAAATAGCATCTCATCATCTTTATGGAGACGCCCTAAAATGGTATAAAATCAAGCTCAAAACCAAGGAGGATGATATATGGACATGGACAGATTTTGTCAAATGCATAGTGACTCGTTTTTCCCCCAAGAAAGATGATGACCCTATGGGAGCTTTATGCAAATTGCAACAAGTAAGTGATGTTGAATCTTACGTCAACCAGTTCAATGCTATATATGACAGGCTGAAAATTAGTGATTCTTATGCCAAGAGTTGTTTCTTAGCTGGTTTACAACCTCAGTTAGCTCACATGGTTCGTATGTTTAAGCCTCATACATTTGAAGATGCTGTTGAATTTGCCCTTTCCTCTGAGGTCACTTTACCAGCCTTTCATTCCTGGACTTCCACACCTGACACACTGATAACATATTTTTATGCATGATTTTCCCTCCAATTTCTCACTTATTTAGAGCTTGATTCTGCTAATTTACCCTTGATTTCATTACTATTGCAGATCTAGGCCTAAAAAGGGAATTTATGCTAAAACAAACGTTTTTGGTGCATTTTGAGCGAATTCGACCTTCAAGACCAAAAGTCGAGGTCCCGAGTCCAAAGCAGCGTTCAAGGTCCCGAATCGGATTCCCAGTTCGGGACTCCCGAAGGGTAAAGGATGACGTTTCCACGTGTCACCCCACCTAACGCCTATGTGATCCCTCTGACACTGTTCTGACGCTCTGCACTGATTACCAAACACCTGCGGATTTCAGTCTTGAGCCCACTCCAGACCTGCCAAAGCTGGAAAAACCAGACAGCTTTATGCTTTTCCAGCTTTGTGCTTTTGGGAACATAGATCCACTTCTTTAGGCTTTCAATTAATGCATTTTGTCCCTAGTTTTTGGGCTGTAGATATTTTGTGCTTGGAGCTCTACTATATAAAGGGCATCCATGAATAGTTTTAGGGGCTTTTTCTTTGATCTCTCCTAGTAATTAATTAATTAGCATAGTTTAGAAGTAGCTTAGACTTCTCTCTAGTTTCTCTCTCTAGCCATTGCTAGCTTCTTCAACATTGCTGCCGAGCTATAAACGGAATTTTAGTAACAAGTTTTCTTCCCTTACACTATTTAATTACTTGTTATGCTTTCTTTAATCGTTATTTGTTTATCTTTAAGTATGAGTAGCTAAATTCCTAGTTCTTGGCAAGGCTGATTCAAGGGTTGCAGGGGCAGATTCGAGGCCTTAATGTGCTTAATATAGTCTTGATGCTATATTCAACTATTCATCGATTTAATTACATCTTTGCATGATTTAATTTGAGGCCTGATCAACTGAGAATTATCTTGTGTAAATGCTGCCATTTATGTGATGAATACGGAAGGAAAGTTGCATGAGCAAGTAGGCATTTGTTTAGTCTTGACTGTGTCAAAGTGGTCTCGAATAGATAGGTTGGGTAGTTGATTAGAGCTGGGTCACGAGTCTGACAAACTGAGGGACTTTAGCTCTAGATCTGTCTTTTCTTAACTTCATGGGCAGTTTGAGTAGGGCCCTCCCGCATTCGTGCCTGGAGGGATGGCGGACTGTCAAGACTACCTCATATGTGGAAACGGGGGGTAGTTTCTCTTAAGAGAAAAGTAGGGGATATCCGAGGAATCTGGTCCCCATGTCATTTCTATGACATCTTGAATGGAATACCCTTGAGCTGATGACGATCTGGTCCCGAATGCAACCCAGAGTGCCTTTACCGAGAACCCTTTCTCCAACTGATTATTTGTGCTTATTTCGCTCTTGTTCTATTTCACGCCTGTGTTGATATCTCTGCATCTGTTTCTGATTTATTTTATTTCTGGAATTATACACTGATTTGCTTATTTTACCATTCGGGACCTCGAACGTGACATTCGAGACCCCGAATATTGCTTTCCTAGGTAAAAATTGTTAGCTCCCGAAATCTGGCCAAGTAAACCCCCCCCCCCCCTAATTGTTACTCTTTGTGCACTTCTCCCCCGAATACATTCAAGACTATAGATCAGTTTCTCACAATCCCTGTGTTCGACCCTGACTGCCACTGTACACTTTATCTCTTGTGCACACACGTTTTCAGGCACTATAAATTCTGTATTTGATTGACGATCAAATTGGCGCCGTTGCCGGGGATTGTTTCAAGACTGATTTATTTTTCTTGTTTGTATGACCAGGAGATCCGCACCCAAATTACTACCCCTTGATCACGAGCTAGGACGGACCGAAAGGGGACTTCGACGACTGGCATGAGGAAATTCCAACCCTTGTGTTCGGGACCTCGAACGTCTTTTTGACCTAGAAGACAATCCAGACCCCGAAAATTTTCCCCTTGATCACCCAGAAGGACCCGAAATGGATGACCACGGGCCCGTAGGTGATCGCGTTCCACCACTTCCCCCGCCAGTCCAGACCATCGATGATTTCAATGCTGCTCCCGAAGCCCCAACTAGTTGCATTGTCTGGCCAGCAGTCCCGAATGACTGGGAACTCAAGTCTGCAACTATGCATCATTTGCCACTCTTTCGAAGGTTGGCCAAGGAAAATCCGCACCGCCACCTACAGCAGCTACATTCCATTTGCGACGCCATGAAGCCTCACAACGTTTCTGTTGAGCACGCCAAGCTTCGTGCCTTTATGTGGTCCCTCAAGGACGATGCCCTTGACTGGTTTTACGACTTGGAACCCCAATCTATCAATTCATGGGCCGAGATGTCCAAAGCTTTCACGGATAAGTACTACCCCGTGTCCATAGCAATGGTGACCCGGAAGCAGCTTGTGTCCATCCTCCAAAAGGATTCGGAGGATCTTGAGCAATATTATGAAAGGTTCAAAAAGATGCAAGCCTTATGCCCCTCACACAATCTGTCCGAACACGCCCTCATGCAGTACTTTTGCGAAGGACTCAACGGTCGGGACAAGGCCTTGTTGAACGCTGCTGCCAGTGGATCAATCACTAGACTCACTCCAGCCGCTGCCAAAGCCACTATCGAGCTCATGGCCAAAAACAACCTCCAGCTCAACAACTCCACTAGCGTCCAAGATGCACGCTCAGCTGCTATGGAGAATCAATTTGCAGCCATCACGGGCATGTTGCAAAACATGGCTTCGGGACAGCCAGTCCAGGTCAAGGCCTGCCAGATTTGTCAATTTTCAGACCACCCAACGGATGCTTGCCCATTCATCCCCGATGAAATTCCAGTCAATGCAGTAGGTGGATTCAACGCCCATATGGCCAACACCACAATCAAGGGTGGAAGCAACCCAGCTATGGATGGAACAACAACCAACAGGCCGGACCCAGCCATCAGTACGGGCAAAACCCATACGGAAATCACCCCCCTCCTTTCCACATGCAGAATTTCAAGCCCAGACCCAATTTTCAGAACTATCAATATCAGAGGCAGCCACCCCCAGATCAGAACTTCACTATGCCACCACCCCCGAATGAGGATCCGTCCCCCGATAAGAAGAAAATCGCAGAGCTAGAAAAACAGATTCGGACCCTCATGGCCGAAATGAAGGAAGTGAAAAATGGAGGGAGATTTCCAGGGCAAACGGAACCTAACCCGAAGCATGAGGCGTGCGCCATGAACCTTCGTAGTGGTCTTGAGATCCCTTCTCGTGTCCACCCAGACCCCGAAGCCAACATTGCTGTTCCTGGTCCAGTGGCCAACAATACTACGCCACCACCTCCCGAACAACCTACTGACCAACCTAAGAAGTCCCGATTTGGCAACGCAGCACTTGATCACTTCTTCTCCAGCAAGAAGTCCCGCTGCAAGAAGAAGCAGCCCGTTGAGGAGGAAGAATTCTCTCAAGAATTCATAAACAAAGTATTTGAGCCACCATTCCCTCAGCGGTTGGTCAAGAAAAAGAAAGAGGAAGAGGATCGGGACATCTTTGAGATGTTTAGCAAAGTCGTTATCAATATTCCACTCCTCAAGGCCATTAAGAACATGCCTCGATATGCTAAGTTTCTGAAACAGCTGTGCACCAACAAGAACAAATTCACTGAGGTAAATAGAATCAGTGTGGGGGCTAATTTGTCCGCCCATATCCAGCGAAAAATTCCTCCCAAATGCAAAGACCAGGGCATGTTTACGGTCCCGTGTAAGATCAGGACTATCGATATTGGAAAAGCGATGTGCGATTTGGGAGCTGGAATCAATGTTATGCCCTTGACCATCTACAATGGCCTCGGACTCGGGCCCTTGAAAGAAACCACATTGGTAATCCAGCTTGCAGACCGTTCGGTGGTATACCCCAAAGGAATCATCACGGATGTTCTTGTTCAGATTGGTGAATTTCTATTCCCAGCGGATTTCTATGTTCTCTCCATGGAAAATCCCACGAACACCAAATCTTCGGACCTACTCTTGGGACGTCCTTTCTTGGCTACTGCCCGCGCAAAGATTGACTGCTATGAGGCCTCGATATCCCTCGAGTTCGACTGGGAAATCATCCGTTTTAACATGCTGGACTCCATGAAGTACCCTCACGACTTTTCGAGTGTAAATTTTGTTGATATAATAGATCCCCTTGTGGAGGAAGTTGCTGAGCTGAATTCAGTCGAGCCCTTGAAGCTGGTTCTTGACCATAGTCTCACCCCCGAATCTCTGCGGGGGATGACATCTTCCATTGCGGTCCTCTCTGAATTAAGCACCGTTGCCGCAACCCTTGAAGAAAATGCTTCCCTGATAGTTGAACCCCCGAGAGAGTCCCCCGAATGCGCAGATCATGTTCGACTCCCCTCGTCTCTAGAACAAGCTCCAGACCTTGAGCTTAAGACACTGCCCTCGCACTTGAAATATGCCTACCTTGGAGAGAAAGAGTCGCTTCCAGTCATAATTTCAAATAAATTGGAAGCAGATCAAGAGACTGAACTCGTGAAACTCCTCCAGAGTTTTAAGAAGGCCATCGGCTGGACAATCGCCGATATCAAGGGACTCTCACCATCCTTATGTACTCATCGCATACATTTGGAAGACGACTCCAAGACAGTAAGACAACCTCAAAGGCGTTTGAACCCCCCCATGATGGAGGTGGTCAAGAAAGAGATCTTGAAGCTGCTCGATGCCGGAGTTATTTACCCCATTTCTGATTCCCCATGGGTCAGCCCCGTTCAGGTGGTCCCGAAGAAAACTGGCATCATAATTATTCCGGGTCCCGAGGGTAAGCCAATCCCCTCCCGAATCCAGAATGGCTGGCGTGTGTGCATTGACTATCGACGCCTGAATGAAGCCACCCGAAAAGACCATTTCCCACTTCCCTTCATAGATCAGATGTTGGAGCGCCTCGCGGGCAAGACGCATTACTGCTGCCTGGATGGGTATTCGGGATTCCACCAGATCCCAGTAGCCCTTGAAGATCAGGAGAAAACCACCTTCACGTGCCCCTTCGGGACCTTTGCTTACAGACGCATGCCCTTTGGGTTATGCAATGCCCCGGCCACATTCCAGAGGTGCATGGTCAGCATCTTTTCAGAATTTGTGGAAGAATGCATCGAGGTATTCATGGATGATTTCACGGTCTATGGTAACTCTTTTTCCGAATGCCTCTTGAATTTAAAGAAAATTCTGCAAAGGTGTATAGAAACTAACCTTGTTCTTAATTTCAAACAATGTCATTTCATGGTTGACCAAGGACTAATCTTAGGCCACATCGTGTCCCGAAAGGGTATCGAAGTGGACAAGGCTAAAATCCAAGCTATCGAGACCTTGCCTTACCCCTCGAATATTCGAGATGTGCGTTCTTTTCTTAGACATGCAGGTTTTTATAGGAGGTTCATCAAGGATTTCTCCAAGATTGCCCAGCCAATGTGCCAATTACTACACAAGGATGTAGAGTTTGTCTTTGATGACAAGTGCAAGAAGGCATTCGAGACCCTGAAAGCCAAGCTCATTTCTGCTCCCATCATTCGAGCTCCCGACTGGACGCTCCCATTCGAGATCATGTGTGACGCGAGCAACCAAGCCTTGGGAGCTGTTCTGGGCCAGAAGAAGGACAAGGAGACTTATGTCATTTATTATGTCTCCAAGTTGTTGGATCCCGCCCAGCAAAACTACACCACAACGGAAAAAGAGCTTTTGGCCATTGTCTATGCCCTTGACAAATTTCGGCAGTACCTTCTGGGCACAGAAGTGATTGTGTATTCTGACTATTCTGCCCTTCGATGTCTACTCAAGAAGACCGACGCAAAGCCTAGGCTTATCCGCTGGATCCTCCTGCTTCAAGAGTTCAACCTCGCCATCAAAGACAAAAAAGGAACCGAGAATTGTGTGGCCGATCATTTGAGTCGACTCCCGCATCAAGAGGACGACTCCCAAGAAGCCATTCGGGAGTCTTTCCCAGATGAGCATTTGTGCTTAGTTGACACAGCGAAATACCCTTGGTTCACAGACATAGCTAATTATTGTGCCACTGGCGCGCTTCCAGTCGAGGCCTCGGGTGCGGAACACAACCGAATCCGCAAGCAAGCCAAGTACTATGTTTGGGACAGCCCTTACCTATGGAAGCATTGTTCAGATCAGATCGTGAGGCGCTGTGTCACCATAGATGAGGTCCCGTCCATCCTCAAGTTCTGCCATTCCACTACAGAAGGGGGTCATTTTGCTGCAAAGAAAACCGCACTCAAGGTCCTAGAAGCGGGTCTTTACTGGCCCTCAATCTTCAAAGACAGTTATCTGTTTTGTGCGACCTGCCCCCGCTGCCAAGCAATGGGGAATATCGGAGCTCGAAACCAGATGCCCTTGACCAGCATCATTGCATGCGAAATCTTTGATATTTGGGGCATTGACTTCATGGGGCCATTCCCGAATTCATTCGGTCATACGTACATTCTGCTTGCAGTAGACTATGTTTCCAAATGGATCGAAGCCAAGGCCACCAAAATAGACGATTCCAGGGTGGTTGCTGATTTTCTCAGAACGCACATCTTTAACCGATTCGGGACCCCTCGAGCTCTCATCAGCGATCGGGGGACTCATTTCTGCAATTGAACAGTCGCTTCGCTACTTAACAAGTACGGAGTGACTCATCGGGTCTCCACAGCTTACCACCCCCAAACCAATGGGCAAGCTGAGGTCTCGAATCGGGAGATCAAGGCTATTCTCGAAAAGACCGTGAATCAGTCAAGAAAAGACTGGAGTCTCAAGCTAGGAGACGCGCTGTGGGCCTACCGTACTGCATTCAAGACCCCGATTGGCATGACACCTTATCGATTGGTCTATGGCAAGCCGTGTCATCTTCCAGTCGAGATAGAACACAAGGCCTTTTGGGCAATCAAGAAAGTCAACATGGACCTGAACTTGGCAGGAAAAGAACGTTGTCTGCAAATTCAAGAGCTCGAAGAACTTCGGGGGGATGCCTACGAAAACTCAATGATCTACAAAGGCAAGACCAAAGCCCAGCATGACAAGCACCTCGTAGCCAAGAACTTCACCATTGGGCAGAAAGTTTTGCTCTACAATTCAAGGCTACGGATTTTTTCGGGAAAACTCAAGTCCAAATGGACGGGACCATACCGAATCACCGCGGTGTTTGATCATGGTGCTGTTGAGATCCAGAATTTGGACAATGGGGAGCCATTCAAGGTGAACGGTCATAGGTTGAAACCCTTCTATGAAGGATTCAAGCCATCGACTGTAGAGGAAGCAAGGGTCGAGGACCCAACACTCGACACTCCCGAATGAGGACACGACGTCCAGGCCTGGACGATAATCAAGGCCAAGTGTGGGGACCAACCCCGAATTTCTAACCCTCTTCCTTTAATTTCCTTGTCTCTAAATTCTGCATCCGACATCCTCTTTTCTCTTTTCTCTTTTCCCAAAACCCATTTCTTATCTTCCCTAGGTGATTTTAATTAGTTTTGTCCATTCTTATTCCTTTTGTCCGTCGGTCTCTTTAGTTTCTTCTATTTTATTATTTTTCATTTTATTATTTGGGTCAACTCTAGCTTTTCAAATTTTCTATGTGCACTTTTTATGTTACCTAGGTAAAAATTTAAAATTTTCTTTGTCCTCTTTCCCCTTTCATTTAATTTCTCTGTCTCCTATTTAATGTCTTGTCTCCTCCTTTATTCACCCCATTTAATTACCTCTGATTTTATTCTTATCCCTCCTCTTTTCAAAATCCAAAAAACTGATTTGCTTTCCCCGATTCCCGTGCAGGTGTAAGAGCACGCTGCCCTTGGCACTGAGCGCCCTCTCCCATCGCGCCACGTGGACGACGGAAACCGAAGCAACCATTTCCCGCCTCTCTCTCCACGTTCCCACGCCTGCCAAAACCTTCTCACCCACGCCACCTAAACCGTCACCCTTACACGTTACCCAAGCCGTTACCCAACCAAAACTCCCTCATTACTCCCAATCAAATCAAAACACTCCTTTTTCTCTTCTTTCCAAAAACAAAAACCATCTCTTCTTCCTTATGGCACGCACAAGTCTAAACCTAAACAAAGACCCCACTTCTCACTCTTCCACTCCAACTCCTACTCCTCTCTCTCACCAAAACCAGCCGAACACCACCACCTCCGACCACTCTCCAGTAGCCACTGAACGGCTCGGATCTCCATCTTCCGAAGCCACCATCAACCTAGATGAAATCCCTTCCCCTACCCCTCTCACAGACATGACCAGATCAGGGAAGGTTCACCGTGTCCCCCCAACCACTACCGCCGGCAGCAAGAAGAAAACGCCGCCCAACCCTGTCAACTCCGTCCCCCTCGACGTTAAGCCCCTTGGCTACGTCATTCCTTCTGACACCGAGGAGGAAGCGGAACCCCAGACCAGTTCCAGCCTCCGGGAAGCCCGTCGGGCGGAGATGGAGAATGAGGAACAGTTCCCCTGGGACTCCGACGACCAGCGAGAGGAGGAGGACAACGGCGGACGTGATGGTGAGGAGGAGGTCGAGCTGACTGGGCGACCAGAAGAGCACGACGCTCAGGGTCCTGAGCACACTGCTCCAGGTCCTGAGGACGTTCCAGAGGGCTTAACAGAGGAGATCGCCAATGAAGGAGAAGGTGAGATCGACCCGCCCCAACCTCCCAGTCCACCCCCGAAACCGGCCAAGGGTAAGACCCGAGCCGCGAAACACACCCCAAAGCCCCCTGCTCCTAAGGTTCCAGCCCCCAAACAACCGGCCAGCAAGAAAAGGATGATCCCGGCCTCTTCCAAGGGTAAAGCTCCTGCTACTGAGACTCCCCGCAAATCCCAGCGCATCGAGGAGGAAGATGAAGAGTTTGATTCTGCTCCTGGGTCCCGACCCAGTTACCTGGTAACGGCTAACCTTGAAACTTTCAATGAGCTTTTTATCTTTAATGATAAGCCTTCCTTGGATAAGGTGACTTTGATGAATTTCAAGGGAGTAGCCCCCTGCCCTAAGTTAGATCTGGAGTTTTGTGATAAGATGGGTGTTGGGTCCCGGATTCGGGAGTATATCAGTGGTATCGAGTGGGAACGTTTCTTTTACATGGATCAGCCTACCTATTTTGAACTCAGTCTGGAGTTCTTTGCTAGCTTTTGGTATAAGGTTGATTTGTTTAAACCCAGGGGTGGGGTCGGTCCCGATCTGGCTGCCAAGGGATGTGTGAATTTCAGGTTGGCAAGCAAATGGCACCCGATGTCTCTCAACGACTTCAACGTCTATCTGGGCTTTGTCAGTCGTGAGGGTATTCAAGAGGCCGCATATCAGAACGCTCTCACCATTATCCCTCCCGAGTTCAACAGTCACAAAGCTCTTCGGGAGCTCTCTGGATGAGACAAGATCCTGTTTGACTCTCGCCATGCCAAGGCCCACTGCATTCAAGACCCAGCGCTCCGCATCCTGCAACGCTTCCTGTCCATTGCCCTAGCAGGAAAATTCGGGACCTCTGGGCAGCTTGCCCAAACGAAGCTGTTTTTCCTATGGGTCATGTACCATAAGAAGCGCGTCAATCTTGGCTACTGGATCGCCACCGCTGCCCACAATGTTGCCAATGCCCCCCAGGGTCGCTCTCCTATTCTTGGATCACTTGTCACCAGCCTGGCCTCCCAACTTTACACCTCGACACTGCGGGAACTCAACCTGTATCGACACCCGAATTCCTTCAAGATCCTTGGTTTCAAATCCTTGGACGCGATGGAATTTCTTTGTGTTATTGACGGTATCTTGAGCTTCCATGCAGGTAACAAGGGCAGGATCAAAGGCAAGTATGAGTACCCAGACCTCTCCAAGCCGTCTGCTGCTCCCGAACCTCCTCCCAGCAAAGCAACCACTTCGACTGCCCCGAAGCCCACAGTTGACTCCCGGGTGCCCGAACCCACTCCAGATGAATCCACTACGAACCAACTCCTCCGCCTGATCCTGGAAACCAACCTCGCGATCCTTCGAGAGATCCAAACTCAGGCTGACGTGCTGATTGCGATGCGCCGTTCTCGTCCTCCCCCATGATCCCGAACACTTTCCACCCCTTTGCCCCTGCGTGGGCTATTTATCTCTGAACAATTTACTTTTCTGCACTTTCTTTAAACTGCCTCATCTTTTGTCTCCTTCCCGCATTGAGGACAATGCGCTGCCTAAGTGTGGGGGGAGTTTCAACTGCTAGTATTTAAGTAGTTATTATACTTATGTTCTAGTTTAATTTTCCTAAGCTTATGCATGATTTCTTTTGCAATTTTTTTTTGGATTTTAGCTCAAGGCCTATTTTTGAAAACACCTCAATGATGGACACACACCTGACTTATGCACATAGAAGGAAAATGCTTTATTAGACAGGGTCCCGAATGATTCATGTTTTGCCTGTTATGCCTTATATCTGCTTCAAGACCTAGACACCAGTAGTCACGAATTAGCACCTTCTGAGCATTTGAGCCTTCATGCCTATATTTATTGTTTGAGCGAATGCATGACTAGGTACTGGTTGAGCTTGCATGATATCCATGGGTATAGACACACATAGACATAGGAAAGCAGCAAAAAGATTAAGTCTTCGCATCATATTGTTTTCTCTCATTTCTTTTCTTCTGTGTTGTTCTTTTCTTACCCCCGAACCCCTTCTTGACCTTCCATTCTGACCATTTGAATTTTTCTTGATCTTTCTCTTGGCAGGTGAGCGATGTTGTTGGGAGCACCATCGAGGGCTAGACTAGACCAGAAGAAGCAGCGAAGGCAAAGTGTGGGGGTCACGCATCCATTCAAGACCCCGAATGCTGGCGCAAATTCAAGTCCTCAAAAGCTAAATTCAAGGGCAGACCAGAACGAAAAACCACTTCCCATCCACAGCAAAACACAAGTGTGGGGGAGTGGAATCAGGCATCGGTCCCCCAAAGAAAAGGTCTCATTCCTCAACCAGACCAGCTCTACTTCCCCCTCTCGAAAAAAAAAAGAAAAAAAAGAAAAAAAAAGGGCAAAAGAAAAAGAAAAAATAGAAAAATAGACAGAAAAATAAAAGAGAGAAGAGAGCAAGACCATACCCTCAAGAAGAGGAAAAACAAACAGCCAGTATCATTCAAGGCCTCGAGCCTCTGTCCCGAAATACAGCAAGGGTCCCCCTCGAAAAAGAAAGCCTAGTCTAGTCTTCGCTCTCAGCAACATTGTCTCACCATCTTAATTCCTTCTGCCAAGGGAGCGTTCCAGGTTTGAGTCGGTTCCACCACCTTCTCATTTCACTTCCTTTCTCTCCCTCTTCTCCACTTTTTCCTCTCATAATGCTTCTTTCTATTTCCCCTTATCATTTATTTTCCTTGCTTCCCCTTCTTGCCCCGATGCGAAGTCTTTTGATTGCTAGATTGCTTATGCACGTGTCTAATGTACTCGGATTGATATGCAAGCTTGATTTTTTGTGCCGTGTTATAGCATACTTGAGTGTTTAAACACCTAGCCCACGAGTGTGAGTGCAAACACCGATTCATGTGAGGATTGCTGGTGAATAGGCTGATGTGGAAAAGTCTCTTCTTAAGGATCGTTATCCTTCTGATTTGATGCAGGTGTATCTAGGCGGAGTCTGTTTTAATTTTAGTCCCGAATCTTAACAAGCCTGCTTATTCTCTGTGCTATAGTTTGGTGTGTCTGTTCTGTTTTGGGGACTGTTTTAAATTTTGTGAATGCTCGAGGGCGAGCATTGGGCAGTGTGGGGGCTATTTGATAGCATGTTTTTATGCATGATTTTCCCTCCATTTTCTCACTTATTTAGAGCTTGATTATGCTAATTTACCCTTGATTTCATTACTATTGCAGATCTAGGCCTAAAAAGGGAATTTATGCTAAAACAAACGTTTTTTGTGCATTTTGAGCGAATTCGAGCTTCAAGACCAAAAGTCGAGGTCCCGAGTCCAAAGCAGCGTTCAAGGTCCCGAATCGGATTCCCAGTTCGGGACTCCCGAAGGGTAAAGGATGACGTTTCCACGTGTCACCCCACCTAACGCCCATGTGATCCCTCTGACACTGTTCTGACGCTCTGCACTGATTACCAAACACCTGCGGATTTCAGTCTTGAGCCCACTCCAGACCTGCCAAAGCTGGAAAAACCAGACAGCTTTATGCTTTTCCAGCTTTGTGCTTTTGGGAACATAGATCCACTTCTTTAGGCTTTCAATTAATGCATTTTGTCCCTAGTTTTTGGGCTGTAGATATTTTGTGCTTGGAGCTCTACTATATAAAGGGCATCCATGAATAGTTTTAGGGGCTTTTTCTTTGATCTCTCCTAGTAATTAATTAATTAGCATAGTTTAGAAGTAGCTTAGACTTCTCTCTAGTTTCTCTCTCTAGCCATTGTTAGCTTCTTCAACATTGCTGCCGAGCTATAAACGGAATTTTAGTAACAAGTTTTCTTCCCTTACACTATTTAATTACTTGTTATGCTTTCTTTAATCGTTATTTGTTTATCTTTAAGTATGAGTAGCTAAATTCCTAGTTCTTGGCAAGGCTGATTCAAGGGTTGCAGGGGCAGATTCGAGGCCTTAATGTGCTTAATATAGTCTTGATGCTATATTCAACTATTCATCGATTTAATTACATCTTTGCATGATTTAATTTGAGGCCTGATCAACTGAGAATTATCTTGTGTAAATGCTGCCATTTATGTGATGAATACGGAAGGAAAGTTGCATGAGCAAGTAGGCATTTGTTTAGTCTTGACTGTGTCAAAGTGGTCTCGAATAGATAGGTTGGGTAGTTGATTAGAGCTGGGTCACGAGTCTGACAAACTGAGGGACTTTAGCTCTAGATCTGTCTTTTCTTAACTTCATGGGCAGTTTGAGTAGGGCCCTCCCGCATTCGTGCCTGGAGGGATGGCGGACTGTCAAGACTACCTCATATGTGGAAACGGGGGGTAGTTTCTCTTAAGAGAAAAGTAGGGGATATCCGAGGAATCTGGTCCCCATGTCATTTCTATGACATCTTGAATGGAATACCCTTGAGCTGATGACGATCTGGTCCCGAATGCAACCCAGAGTGCCTTTGCCGAGAACCCTTTCTCCAACTGATTATTTGTGCTTATTTCGCTCTTGTTCTATTTCACGCCTGTGTTGATATCTCTGCATCTGTTTCTGATTTATTTTATTTCTGGAATTATACACTGATTTGCTTATTTTACCATTCAGGACCTCGAACGTGACATTCGAGACCCCGAATATTGCTTTCCTAGGTAAAAATTGTTAGCTCCCGAAATCTGGCCAAGTAAACCCCCCCCCCCCTAATTGTTACTCTTTGTGCACTTCTCCCCCGAATACATTCAAGACTATAGATCAGTTTCTCACAATCCCTGTGTTCGACCCTGACTGCCACTGTACACTTTATCTCTTGTGCACACACGTTTTCAGGCACTATAAATTCTGTATTTGATTGACGATCACACACCATACCACCCACACAAAACAGATTTAATTACCATAACCCCAAACCACAGACATCACATTTTTCTAGACCTGCATATCAATCCACTCCTCCACCTCGACCACAAAATACCACACCTTTCTCACCAAAAAACACACCACTACCTTCTTCATCCACTCAAAACACCAAATTTCCAACTAAACCACCCAACCAGACACAAAGTTTTCCTTCTTTAGATGACAAGACAATGAAGGAAAGGATTGCTGCAGGATTATGCAAATACTGTGGGGAGAAATTCTTCCGTGGTCACAAATGTCAACCAAAGCAATTTTTTATGACTCTCACTGGTGAAGAAGAACATAATCCAGCTGAATATGGCTTGGATGAAGAAATTTTGCAGGAAACAGGTCCAGTCCATGAGCAAATCACTGATTTGGTACCAACAATTTCTTCTTATGCGATCTATGATGAAAGGACGGGCAAAGAGACTGCTATGAGAATCACATTGCAGATTCAGAGGCAAGCAGTCCACACCTTGGTAGACACTGGAAGTTCACATAATCTCATTTCCAAAACAGTGGCGGAGGCTTTGGGTTTTCCAATAACCAACATTGATCCTGTAAACATTTTGGTGGCTAATGGGGAGGCCATTGTTACTACTGACGCATGTGAGCACATTCAGTGGTGTATACAAGGGCAATGGTTTGATGTTTCTGCCCTCATAATGCCACTCATTCATTATGATGTCATTTTAGGCATGGATTGGTTACAGACCTTAGGGCCTGTCTTATGGGATTTCAACAACATGACTATGGCTTTTAGTCATCAAGGGCAAAAGATTGTGCTCAAGGGAGGCAGTAAAATTTCAGTTAAATGGGTGACTGCAGATAGCATGACCAAGCTATTGGCTAATCCAAAGAAACTTGCTCTTGCTCAGGTTTATACATTACAGGAACCTTTAGATACGAGGAAAATCCTTCCACCTGCTTTTGAGAACCTGCTTGCCAGTTTTCAAGATCTTTTCAAGGAACCCTCTTCTCTTCCTCCTTCGAGACCTTATGATCATGCTATTCCTCTCACGCCAGGAGCTCAACCAGTAAATTTGAAACCATATAAGCTGTCGAGACAGCAGAAAGATGAAGTAGAAATTCAAGTGGAGGAGCTTTTGAAGACTGGTTTCATTGAGGACAGTCAAAGCCCTTATGCAGCTCCAATTATCCTGGTCAAAAAGAAAGATGGAGGATGGCGCCTATGTGTGGATTTTCGAGGCTTAAATCTACAGACAATTAAAAATAGGTTCCCAATTCCTGTCATCGAAGAGCTTCTTCAGGAACTCGGTGGAGCCAAAGTCTTCTCCAAGCTGGATTTGCGAGCTGGTTATCATCAAGTCTTGCTCAAACCTGAAGATGCTCACAAAACAGCCTTTAAAACTCACCACGGCCATTATCAGTACAAGGTAATGCCTTTTGGACTTTGCAATGCTCCATCTACATTCCAAGCTTTGATGAATAGTGTGTTCAAAGGATATTTGCGCAAATTTGTCTTGGTTTTCTTCGATGATATACTCATTTATAGTGCATCTAGAGAAGCTCATATGGACCATTTGCGCATTGCTTTTACCCTGCTGCAAGAAAACCAGTTATTTCTCAAGCTCTCTAAATGTTGTTTTGTTACTGATAGCATTGTTTACTTGGGACATATAATTTCTCGAGATGGTGTTAGCACTGATCCGGAAAAAATTCAAGCTGTCAAGGATTGGCCACCCTTGAAAACCATAAAACATGTTAGAGGATTTCTTGGTTTAACAGGTTATTACAGACGATTTATTAAAGGTTATGCATCCATCGCAAAACCTTTAACTGAACTACTGAAGAAAGATAATTTCCTGTGGAATGAAGCTGCTGAGCTTTCTTTTCAAAGGCTCAAGCATGCTCTGATGACATCTCCAGTGCTAGCTCTACCAAATTTTTCGAAGACATTTGTAGTTGAAACTGATGCCTCAGGAGAAGGCATTGGAGCAGTCTTGATGCAGGACCAACATCCAATAGCTTTTATCAGTAAAACTCTAGCTCCTCGTCACCAGCTTAAGTCTGTGTATGAAAGAGAATTATTCGCTGTTCTTTTTGCTGTCAAGCACTGGCACAACTATTTGGAAGATCGCCACTTCATCATTTCCACTGATCATCATAGCCTAAAGTATCTTCTTAGCCAATCCTTGTCCAAGGAAGCGCAGTTTGCTTGGTTAGTCAAACTTCAAAAGTATGACTATGAAATTCAATACAAACCAGGCAAGCATAATGATGGCGCTGATGCACTTTCTCGCAAACCACAAGCAGAGTTAGCCACAATCCTTTATTCTGCATTAGAGCCAAATCTTTTATCGGAGGTTCAAGCTTCTTGGTCTGATGATCCTCACATTCAAAAGCTCTTGCAAGAACTCATGGCTGATCCTTCTTCTCACAAGCATTACGTGCTACGTGAAGGAATACTCAGAAGAAAAGGAAAAATAGTGGTGGGACACAAACCAGAACTTCACCAGAAAATTCTCCACATTTTCCATGATTCACCTAATGGAGGTCATTCTGGTGCTCAGGCCACTTCTCACAGGATTTCTGCTCTTTTTTATTGGCCTGGAATGAGGAAAATGATTAGGCAATATGTGAGAACATGTGATGTGTGCCAAAAACATAAGCCTGAACACATACAGACTCCAGGTTTGCTTCAGCCACTTCCACTGCCTGAAGGAGTTTTTACTGATATCAGCATGGATTTTATAGAGGGCTTGCCAAAAGTAAGAGGTTTTTCTGTCGTTTTGGTTGTGGTGGATCGATTCACCAAATTTTGCCATTTCCTACCTCTTAAACACCCCTACTCAGCTCTCTCAGTGGCTCAAATCTTTCTTGATCGTGTTCTAAGCATTCATGGCACACCACATTCTATTGTCTCCGATAGAGACCATATTTTCCTGAGTAATTTCTGGTGTGATTTGTTTCGCCTACAAGGAGTGGATCTCAATCGTAGCAGTGCCTACCATCCTCAGACGGATGGACAAACGGAGCGTGTTAACCAGTGTCTGGAACAGTATTTAAGGTGTTTTTGTTCTTCACAACCTCACAGATGGCTTGAATTTCTTCCTCTTGCCCAATACTGGTACAATACTGCATTTCACGAATCATTGAAAATGTCTCCTTTCAAGGCCCTTTTTGGAATTGCTCCACCTTTGTCCATCCCATACATCCCACATGATTCAAATGATCAGGAAGTTAACAGGCTCATGATGGATCGAGAGCAAGCCATTAAGCAGCTCAAAGAGCACTTGGTCACTGCTAGAACTCGCATGAAGAATTTTGCAGATAGGAAGAGAACTGACCGTTCCTTTGCTATTGGTGACTCAGTTCTGCTGAAGCTTCAGCCATATCGCCAACTTTCCATTGCCAGGAGGGCAAATCAGAAAAATAGCTCCTCGATATTTTGGTCCTTTTAAAATCATGGATCGCATTGGCTCGATGGCATACAAACTGGCTCTTCCACCACAGAGTTTAATTCACAATGTTTTTCATGTGAGTCAACTCAAGCCATATCATCCAAATGCTGCGGATACCACTTCAGCTATTTTAATTGAACCAGTGGCAATCCTGGGTGCAAGAATACGCAAGAGACAAGGCTTAGCTGCAACTCAACTTGAAGTTGCTTGGACCCCTGCTTCAAACCTTCCTCCCTCATGGGAATGGTCTGATCATTTGAAGGAGACTTATCCCAACTGTCCCTTGTGGGCAAGGGATCTTATGGGGGGAGCATTGTCACCAGCAAAGGAAGCCATCGAAGGAGAAGAGGAAAACGTGCAAAACCAACTTGAAGAAGAAGAAGAAGGCAGAGAAGACCATTGAATTTAAATCACAAGTTGTGTCACTTATTTTATTTGGAGTCGAATGTTGTCGTTTAAGTAGTTCGTATTATTGTCATTTCAATTAAAAGCTCTTGATTTGTGCTGTGGGTCGTGCATTTCTAGCCGACGCGTCGTGAGTGTACTTTGTGACCAAGCCAAGACTTTGGCATGTAATGGAGCACAAGTGTCCAAAGCACGTGTATATATCAGCACTGGAAAATGAAAGAAGGTTATGCCTGGTTTGCAGAAATTGTCTTAATCTCCTCTCAATGAGAGTTTGGTAAAGTATTCAATGAATTTCTTTATCAAAGAACCAAGCCTAAGCCTTTAAAAATCCATTCTTCCTCACTCTTCGTACAAAGAAAACGAATTAAAGGTACAAGCTTTACCCCTTATCCCCCACTGTTGCTGCGTTTCACTCTGTTCTTCAACCATTTCTTGTCACAGACCCTCTTCAACTATCCGGGCCAGTGACACTGCCCAAAAGGGCAAAGGCGTCACATAAACCCCATCAGGGTTTGCCACCAACATCGATTTTGGGATGCCAGTCGGAGGCTTCACCGTTTTCAGATCGTAGGTTGGGTCGCCGTTGGTGGGGCAGTGCTGGATAAAGTGGCCTTCCTCCTTGCACCGCCGACAAACGTAGCCCACCGGAGGGATTTTGCTCTTGAACCCACAATCGCGACCACCGCCGCGCCTCTTGTCCGCCACGCCACCATGAACATGATTGAATTCGGAATTGTAAAACGGCAGCTAGGGCTGTTCATCGGTTTTCCGAAACCGAAACCGAAATCCGAACTTTAAAGTTTGGTTAACCAAAGTTTCTGAAATCACTATCCGAACCGAAACCGAAATTTTTAAAAACCGAACTTCCGAAACCGAAATTATTTCGGTTTCGGTTTCGGAAAAACCGAAATTCCGAAAATTCAAGTCTATTCATAATTCAAGACTGTTCATAATAAGGGCTGTTCATAATTTTGGAAATTTAATCAATCCAACATAATTTTACAATCCAATATAATTATACAATCCATAACATAATTAAACATAACAATTGAACGTAGCAAAGTAATCAAAAAACTTCATCTTGGCAGCTGATTTTTGACATACAATCCATAATACAGTGATGTTGCATCCATCTTGGCAGCTGATTTTTGCCTCATTCTCCAAAGTCCAAATCACAATTGAGTGATTGAATTCTCCACCCCTACAAACTCTGTAAATAATCAAATAAATACAATTAGAATTAGAAACTACAACACTTATAAACAACAAGGCAACATACAATAAATTATTACCAATTTCCCACTTGTCAAGTTCAGCTATGTCTTCTTCAATTTTGATGTCTTCTTTGGATCTTCTAAACCAATCTTGTGAACAAATCAGAGCTTGTACAACTCTAGGAGTTAGTGAGCTCCTAAAGGAATCCAAGACTCTTCCTCCAGTGCTGAAAGCAGATTCTGAAGCAACAGTTGAAACAGGGACAGCCAACACATCCCTTGCCATTCTTGATAAAATTGGATACCTAGGGGAATGCTTCCTCCACCAATCTAGAATGCAAAACCCCTCTTCATCTTGCACAACATCTTCTTGCAAATACAACTCTAATTCAGACCTATTCTTGAACGCTCCAGCTTCTGACCTTAACCTCTTGAATCTCTTTTTTTCTCTCATTTTTCAATTCATCTCCCTCTTCATTATGAAATGTAGCTGCACTGTCACTTTTTGATGTTTCTGTGCTCACCTTAGGTCTCATTTTGGGATCATAAATCTCACAATAAGCCACATAAATCCTTTTCATATCATCCCTCACCTTCTGTCCCAAACTCTCACCAACAAACTCATCATGCAAGTCAGCCAATACAAGTTCCACAAATTCAATTTTGTGCCTTGGATCAAGCACTTCAGCAATGTAGAACAAAGAATTGAATTTGCTAATATCACCCCAATACTTATTGAACTTCGCAAACATTGCATCAGCCAAAATACTTAGTTCAAAATCATTAACACTACTTCTCCATTTTTTCAGCAAACATACAACATTCGTTACTTCTTCAAAGTAAGCATTAGAGGTGACATACTTTGACCTAGATACAAAACACGTCAAATCATAAAAATATTTGAGAAACCTACACAATCTTCTAGCATTAACCCATTCATCTTCAGTTGGTAAACCCCCCAAATCATCACCATTTTCATTTTCATCTTCACTTTCATTCTCAGTTGATTCATCCTTATTTGACACTCGTTTCCTTAGCTCAATTTTAAAAAAATGGATCCACATGAACAAATTCATCAAATGCCTTTTCAAATCTACAAGCAGCTTCCAACATCAAATAGGTGGAATTCCACCTAGTGCATACATCTAAGCACAAAAAGGAGCTTGTGTCAATCTTCTCATTTTCAGCACACAATTTAAACTTCTCTAACCTAGATGGGGATTGCCTCACATATCTAACAGCTTCTCTAATTTTAGAAAGAGATGGTCCTAATGTTTTGAGACCATCTTGAACCATTAAATTCAAGATATGAGCAACACATCTAACATGGAAAAATTCCCCACCTAAAATGCTAGTACCCCACTGCAACATTTTTCTCTTAATATGTGAAACAACCCCATTATTAGAGCTAGCATTATCAACTGTAATTGTGAAAATCTTATTAATCCCCCACTCTCCCAAACATAGCTCAAGTGCCCTCCCTATTGCATCACCCTTATGACTACTTATTGGACAGAAATTCAATATTCTTTTGTTCAATTTCCATTCATTGTCAATAAAATGTGCAGTTACACACATATAATTAATTCTTTGTATTGAGGTCCAAGTATCAGTGGTAATACACACCCTTTGACAGTTTGTAGCAAGAAATTTGACCAATTTTTTTTTCTCATCAAGATAAAGCTGATAACAAACCCGAGAAATGGTGGCCCTAGAAGGCACCTTAAACCTATTTTGTGCTATTGCCATAAACTTCCTAAACCCAGATCTCTCTACAAAACTAAAGGAAAGTTCATCCTCAATTATCATATGTCCTAAGGCCTTGATACATGCATCTTGATCAAATCTCCAAGATCCTACACCCTTACTCCCACCATCATTTACACTCCTATCAATTTCTGTTTGTCTACGGTCAGATGTGTGGGGCACTTGTTTACAGTTTTTCATATGGTTTTTCAAAGCAGCTGTACCATGATGTATTGGGTGACAACCAATAAGTGCATCACAAAATTTGCACTTACCTTTTCTCTCACCATCTTCATCCTCAACTTTGTCAAACTGCTTCCACGCTAAAGATCTTGGAGCTATAGGCTTTCTAGTTTTTTTTTTCTTTGCTACTCTCACAAAAGGAGCACGAGCAGCATCAGGTGAGGGAGCAACAACAATGTCGGGAGCAGCAATATTTTCAGG
This sequence comes from Viola odorata, assembly GCA_963691705.1. Classification (NCBI taxonomy): domain Eukaryota; kingdom Viridiplantae; phylum Streptophyta; class Magnoliopsida; order Malpighiales; family Violaceae; genus Viola; species Viola odorata. The sequence goes on along the minus strand of OY829545.1, from coordinate 53,290,741 downwards.
AGCAGTTGCTCCAACAATGTCAGGAACAGCAACAATGTCAAGCTGCTCCATTTTCATAAAACTTAAACAAAAAACAGGAATCAATAATTGAAAATTTCAACCAGCCTATTATTATTATTATTATTAACTTAAGCTCCTCTTTGTTCTTTAGTCTTTACCGTACCCATAAGAATTAATAAATAAATAATAAAATTTCCATCACCAAATAACAATATGCGGCTATACTACTGCATCTGGTAGTTCTGATTTTAGAGGAACTCTAGGAATATACAATATATTACAATATATTAATTAGGATTAGGATTTATTAGATCTATTAGTTATATTAATTATTATTAAGCGCAGGACTGATCGAGCAATGAGAAGCAGCGCCGGATGGTGGTGGCGGCCGGTGGACGAGAAGCAGCGCCGGATGTTGGTGGTGGCCGGTGGAGGAGAAGCAGCGCCGGATGGTGGTGGTGGTTGTGGAGGAGGAGCCGGACTGACCAAGCAATGAGATCTTGAGTTTTTGAGATGCAGCGCCGGATGGTGGTGGTGGTTGTGGAGGAGGAGGGGGGCGGTGGGTGGTGGAGGAGGAATGAGATGATGATTGATGAGGGATTTTGAGAAGTGGAACGAGAGGGAGGGGAGAGGACGAGCGACTGTGCTGTGCCTTTAGGTTAGATGTATTTAGGTTAGTAAATGGCAAATGGCAATTTAGTAAAAAAATGTGTTTATATACTGTGTAAAAAACTTCGGTTATTACGGTTAACCAAAGTTTCTGGGATTGCTATCCAAAACCGAACCGAAATAAATTTCGGTTTCGGAATATCCGAAACCGAAAAAGCCGAAACCGAAATTCCGAAACCGAATAATCAAAATTTCGGATTCGGAATTTCGGATATCACTAACCATTGAACAGCCCTAACGGCAGCGCATGGGTGTTTACTAAAATCTGAATACCACGATCTTCTTCCCATTCTTAGCTACGTATCGACTCCATCATCACCAAGTCACACTCCAGATAAACACAAAGAAAAAAAGGAAGAATTCTTGAGAGCCGGAACTATAAAAGGATTAGAAGCTGTGGATTTTTCAGGTGTATTGATGTGGAGTTGTTGGGTATTAATAAACCAAACTATTCCAATTCCTACCAGGATTAGAACTTGCGTATTTTTCAAGTAGCAAATTGTAATCCATTAGAATTTGTTGCTAAGGCCGGGCCGGGCCGGGCCGAAGCCCGGTAATATTGTTAGTTGTATTCGTTTGTGAGGAGGGACATCTCAAAATCAAAACTAATTAAAAATCCAGAAATAAGTAAATGAGCAAAAATACTGGTTTCATAATATTATAATATTTTTTACTATTTTTCATTTAAATGATCAACTTATATCTTAAGGATCTTTAGCATTTTGGAGACATTACTTCTCTGAAAGAAAATTCGTCGTGGATTTAAAAGTTACAATAATATATAATTATATAATTTTATAGTAAATATTTTCAAGCAGTGGAGCATTTCTAAAAGTTATAAGGCCTTGATATGTAAAACAAAAGTTCGTTAACCTATATTCAAATCTTTTGGCTCAGCGGAAAATTTAGGGCTATGATGACCACAGTAAATGCATAGCATGTAACTGAGTCAAATCAGTATACTGCAAAGATATTTTATAGAGCTCCCTAATCTTTGCTGCATCTCTATGCCGGTTCAATGGAGGACCTGTGTGATGCGATCCTGACCCCATCGCATACACACAACGCGCAGCTGCTAGGACCCATCTGATCAAGGGGTTGAGCTAAGGATTTGGAGCACGTGGATAACCAAGGGAGGTTATCACAACTCCTATACATGGAGATATTGGAACTGAAGACACTGCTTGAGAAAGCCACACAACGCATGCAGAGCCCATAGCCAGGGTTCGCACCGTAGGCCTCGCTAGCCACACAAGGCGACTGTGTCTGAACCAATTCGGAGCAGAAAGGTTTAGACTAAAGGGATAAAGAAAACTTAATAAGATATTTCGGTGGCTGTGGTGGATGATGAAGAGAAAGGGGAAGAGATTGGGAGAGGATGGTGGAAGCTTTTTGGAGGGAAGGGAATTTGAAGACAGTTGAGGGATAGAAAATCATTTTAAGATGTTTCAAATATAACCTACTTACCATCTTGTTGTTACTTGTTAGCAATGAAGGGAGGAGAGCGACAGGGGAGAGGCCCGAGCGAGGGAAAGGCCTGATAGGGAGTGATGAGGGAGAGGGAGCAGAGCGAGCGATGAAGGAGAAGGTGCAGAGCGAGCAAGCGGTGGGGGAGAAGGAGCAGAGCGAGCAAGCGGCGGCCGATGGGAGAAAAGCCAGAGAGGGAGTAGAGCGAGCAAGCGGCGCTGTCAGTGTATGTGTGGACTGCGATCAAGCGGCACTGACAGTGTGGAGTGGTCTGGATCTTGACGATTAGATTTGGAATTGGAAATTAATGGGAAATTGAAAACAAATAAGGGAGGAGCTATCGGATCATTCAGATGCGGTCGGATTTTTGACAATCCGTCTTTCAGAATCCGAAACTATTCAAATTCGGTCAGAATTCTTGAGCTCGGATCGATCAGATCCGCAGATCCGAGCTCACCCCTACTTAGATGAGCATAATTTAGATTTGGATCCGATTGTCAAAAATTAGACCTTTTTTCACTCAAAAGTTCAAAACCCAGCTTTCGTCTCTACTTCTAAACCAAACCAGAAACTAGTTTCTTCACTCTCTAGAGTAAGGATCCATGGCCATCACTTGCCAATCTCCGTTCAAACCCATAACGGTACCCAAAGCCGGACCCATTTTTGTTTCCCCTTCTCCATCATCACTCTCCATTCCTAAACAATCCCTCCTCCGCTGCAACACCTCCCTCACCATCGAACCCCAACCTGTCTTCACCTCCATAAGATCATTTGCTCTCGCACCGTCGCCAATCTTGGCCCTGGCTTTGATTTCTTGGGTCGCGTCGTCGATGGCCTCGGTTACTTTGTCTCCCTCATCGTCGACCCCACTGTCCGCCCCGACATGCTTTCCATCTCCGAAATTTTTGGAGGGAAGATAATTTGAAGGCAGTTTCTTCGGTGAACAGACCGGACAGAGTTGGCGCCAGGCATTGAAGGCAGTTTCTTCGGTGAATAACCATCTTACCTGTCAAATTTAGCATCAATTTTTGTTTAGGACTTAATACAACATTCTTACCAAAAACTGCCTCAACCGCTGCATCATAGCTTATGTAGTCTTTTTTCTCATCAACTTTAAACCTTATATTTGCAAGAGCTGGAAGAGCATGCGCCAATCACCTAAAACCCAACCAAAACCATCTTCTTCCTTATCCTTATTTCTATTGGCTTAATTATTTTATGTATGCTTTACAGACTACAGCTTAAAGTACACACCTTAAATTGTTCCTGCTCCTCCTTGAGTTTATTTTTCTCATCCAGGACTTTCCTACATTTGAATTATTTCAATGGTGGAACTTTTGGCATTAACCATCAATAGCAATGTCAGTTGATGGAAGCATATGCTTATCACCTAAAAGAGACTAAGAAAGAAACTAGCAGTTACATGTTTCAGATGCCTCAGGTTAGATTAAAATAGAATGACATGGTAAACTAAATTCCCAAGCAGATAAGCATATTAGCACAGTTAAAAGGACCAAATCCTGCATCCCTTAATCTGGTTTAGCTGACCAGTCAACTCACTATTATTGTACTAGATAAGCTCACTCATCACACATTTCTTCAAATTTTATCATTGCCTCAACAACAACAAGGGCAAGTTTGCAGCAATAAAACAACAAATTTAATCTTGTTCTATAAAGCTCTCTAGCATGGATTTTATTTATGGAACAAAATTAGTCAAGTAGGAAAAAAGCTATTTCTAAATAGCATAAATCCATTGCAAAATTTATTTGGCAGTACATGATTGATAAATTCAAAAGCGAAGTGGTGATGGTCTCAACTGGGTAAGATCCTCGCAGGATCTCTGCTCCTAGCAGAATTGAGTCAGTCCCTATTGACACCATAATATCTGCAGTTTAATCATATAATGAAAAAGAAAATTAGGATAAATCATAAGTAAAATATGATCAGCATCCACCTGGGTTAGAATCCATATGAGAAAGCTAAAAATTACCATCCAAAACAGCATTGGCAACATCAGCTGCTTCTGCATGAGTAGGTGTAAAATTTTTAGTCACACTATCCACAACATGAGTAACCATAACGGGCTTTCCAGCCACATTACACTTGCAAAGAGCAGATTTTTGAAATAGAAAGACCTGCAAAAACCGGAGTTATTTTTCCTTTCATGAATATAAATAGGAAATTCTCAACTAAAGCTAAATTCACATGCATGGATTCCTATTTTAAGTTTAAAGAACATCCCAAAGCCTATTCTTAGTAGGAGGTGATGCAATTTCAAAAACACGATATATAGTTGTTGTGGATATACTAATTCAAGAGTTCCCACAATTACTTTTCCACCAAAAATAATAAAAATAAAAATAAAGCAGTGATACAGTGTTGTGGTTAGAGCTTTGAGTGTTTAATATTCTCTCTTCTCATCAATAGTTTCTCCATATGGTATTGAACATCTCCATGCTATATGCACGTGATAATTTTTTTTTACAAAGTTTACGAGCCAGATTTGAAAGCTAACCTTCTCAGGTAGGAGATCGATACCCAAATTACCACGATAAAAGATGATGCCATCTACTTCTTGTAGTATCTCATCAAAATGCATTAACCCCTGCAAGAATCCACAAGAATACAAAATGAGCACGTTGTATAATATAAAAACTAGTAAGCTATTGGAATGGTGCTTTGAGTTCATAAATTTCACCTCAACGTTCTCAATATTCACAAAAACCTAGGTTTGCTTGACGGAGCCCATATTCGAAAGAAATTGACGAGCCTGTGTAAATAGCATAAATAGACAGAGGAAATTTTGCAGAGGAAAAAATAACCCGTTGAAATAAACACTAAACTCCAAAGTAATACCTGAGAAGAACATTTCAAAGAGCAAATATGCTTCAATGGTGGAACTTTTGGTATTAACCTGCAATGGCAATGTCTACTGATGGAAGCATATGCTCATCACCTAAAAAAGATTAAGCAAGAAACTAGCAGCTACATGTTTTAGATGCCTCAGGTCAGATTCTAATAGAATGACATGGTAAACTAAATTCCCAAGCAGATAAGCATATTAGCACAGTTAAAAGGACCAAATCCTGCATCCCTTAATTTAGTTTAGCTGACTAGTTAGCCCAATCATCACACAATTCTTCAAATCTTGCTCTATAGAGCTCTTTAGGATGGATGTTGTTTATGGAATAAAATTAGTCAAGTAGGAAAAAAACTACTTCTAAATGGCATAAATCCATTGCAAAATTTATTTGGCAGTACATGATTGATAAATTCAAAATCAAAGCTAGCAAGAAACACTACTAACAAGCCTGGCACCAACTCTGTCTAGTCTATTCACCGAAGCAACTGCCTTCAAATTCTCTTCCTTCCAAAAAGCTTCCACCATCCTCTCCCCAATCTCCTTCCCTTTCTCTTCATCATCCACCACAGCCACCGCAGTAGGTCCCACGCCGCTGATTATGTATCCATAAGCCCCAGCCTCCAAAGTTGCCTTCTTTACCCCTACCATCCCTAGAATCAAAGGTGCCTTTTTTGGGTCCACAATCTTATCGGAAGATAAAGCCTTCCCCAATCCCACAACATCACCTTACAACACAGACGCCAATTACATAAATATGAGCTCTTTCTCATATGGGAACTTCAATGTCATCAATTACAGCGGGTCGTAGCTCTAAATCAAAAACAAACCCACCCATAATTATCGGCGTTATGTTATGAGCGTGATACCCATAAAATTTAGCTTCACGTTCCAACCCAGCGAGATAGAGATCTTTGACTTGTAGCGTCCTCAAAAAAATCTTGTTGACACAAACAATGACTGCAGCTGCATTGGCGGGGCTGGAACCAAGTTCGCTCCCTAACGGAAGGCCTTTTTTTAGGGATAGTGAAAGGCCGACAGAACAAATATTGAGCATCTATGTTGGGTCGAATGGCAGGATCAATGGTGAGGAAGACGAAATCACCGAGACCATCGACGGTGCAACCCAAGAAATCAAAGTCAGGGTTAAGATTGGCGACGGTGGCGGGAGCAAATAATCTGATGGAGGTGAAGACTGGTTGGGGTTCGGTGGTGGTGATGGTGGTGAGGGAGGTGTTGCAGCGGAGAAGGGCTTGTTTGGGAATGGAGAGTGATGATGTAGAAGGGGAAACAAAAATGGGTGCGACTTTGGGTACCGTTATGGGTTTGAACGGAGATTGGCAGGTGATGACCATGGATCCTTACTCTAGAGAGTGAAAAAACTAGTTTCTAATTTGGTTTAGAAGTAGAGACGAAAGCTGGGTTTTAAAATTTTGAGTGAAAAAAGATGGTCTTCTTTTCGATTGGATCCAAGTCCAAACTATGCTCATCTGCGTAAAAGTGAGCTCGGATTGGCGGATCCGACAGATCCGAGTTCAAGAATTCTGACCTAATTCAAATAGTGTCGGATACAGGATCTCAGGAGGTGACTGGAATGTAAATTTTTCAGATTTTTCTAAAGGAGGATTGTCAGAAATCCGACCGTATCAAAAGGATCTGATAGCTCCAACCTTATTTATTTTCAATTTCCCATTAATATCCAATTTTAAATCCAATCTTCTAGATCCGGACCACTCCACACTGTCATCACCGCTTGCTCGCAGTTCACACACACTTACACTGCTGCTTGCTCGCTCTGCTCCTTCTCCCCCGTCGCTCGCTCCGCTCCCTCTCGGACCTCTCCATCGTCGCTCCCTCCACTCCCCTCGGACCCCTCCCTCGCTCGCTTTGCTGAGTCTGCCCCCTCTCGGTCGGGCCTCTCCTTGTCGCTCTCCTCCCTTCATCGCTAAGAAGTAACAACAAGATGGTAAGTAGGTTGAATTTGGAACATCTTAAAATAATTTTCTGTCCCGCAACTGCCTTCAAATTCCCTTCCCTCTAAAAAGCTTCCACCATCCTCTCCCCAATCTCCTTCCCTTTCTGTTCACCATCCACTACCGCCACCGCAGTAGGGCTTGCACCGCTGATTGTGCATCCATAAGTTCCAGCGTCTAAAGGTGCTTTCTTTACTCCTTCCATCCTTGGAATCAAAGGTGCCCTTTTTGGCTCCACAATCTTATTAGAAGATAAAGCCTTCCCCAATCCCACAACATCACCTTGCAACACAGATTACCAATGCCTCTGTTTGGCTACACTTCCACACATGGCGAGGCATCCCGATCTCAACCTGCAACGCTGCCCTCAACTTCTTTGTGGGCACCTCAAATTCTGGGCTAACCAACATAAATATAAGCTCTTTCTCAGTTGGGAACTTCAATATCATCAATTCCAGTGGGTCATAGCTCCTAATCAAAACAAACCTACCCATAATTACCGGCGCTATGTTATCAGCGTGATACCTAGAAACTTTAGCTTCCGATTCCAAACGACGGCTGCAGCTGCACTGGCGGTACTGGAACCAAGTCCACTCCCTAACGGAAGGCCCTGTTTGAGGGATAGTGAGAGGCCAACAGAATGAATATTGAGCATTTTTATGGCGGCGATAGTGGAGATTCCGGCGTAGTTCCAAAAGGGATCCTTAGAGAGTTTGGCACTGGAAATTTTAGAAATGGAAAGCATATCGGGGCTAATGGCAGGATCGATGGTGAGGGAGACGAAGTCACCGAGGCCATCGACGGTGCAACCCAAGAATTCAAAACCAGGGAGACGAAGTAACAACAATTTGGAACATTTTAAAATAATTTTCTGTCCCGCAACTGTGTTCAAATTCCCTTCCCTCCAAAAATCTTCCACCATCCTCTCCCCAATCTCCTTCCCTTTCTCTACATCATCCACTACATCCACCGCAATAGGCCTCGCACAGCTGATTGTGCATCCATAAGCCCCAACATCCAAAGGTGTCTTTTTTACTATTTCCATCCTTGGAATCAAAGGTAAAAAGGCTCCACAATCTTATCAGAAGATAAAGTTTTCCCCAATCCCACAACATCACATTGCAACATAGATTACCAATGCCCCTGTTTGGCTGCACTTCCACACATGGCGGGGTATCTCGATCTCAACCGGCAACGATGCCCTCATCTTCTTTATGGGCGCCTCAAATTCTAGACTAACCAACACAAATATGAGCTCTTTCTCAGCTGGGAGTAAATGATCTGACGAAGGTGAAGACTGGTTGGGGTTCGGTGATGGTGATGGTGATGGTGGTGAGCGAGGTGTTGCAGCGGAGGAGGGATTGTTTTAGAATGGAGAGTGATGATGTAGAAGGGGAAACAAAAATGGGTGCGGCTTTGGGTACCTTTATGGGTTTGAACGGAGATTAGCAAGTGATGGCCATGGATCCTTACTCTAGAGAGTGAAGAAACTAGTTTCTGGTTTGGTTTAGGAGCAGACATGAAAGTTGGGTTTTGAACTTTTGAGTATGAAAAGATGGTCTTCTTTTCGACGATCGGATCCAAGTCCAAATTATGCTCATCTGAGCTCAATAATTCTAACTGAATCTGAATAGTGTAGGACACAGGATAGGAGGAGGTGACGGGACTCTAAAATTTTTGGATTTTTCTAAAGAAGGATTGTTAGAAACCCGACCGCATTTGATAGCTCCTCCCTTATTTGTTTTCAATTTCCCATTAATTTCCAATTCCAAATCCAATCATCTAGATCCTGACCACTCAACACTATCACCGCCGCTTGCTCCCAGTCCACACACACATTTACACTGCCGCTTTCTCGCTCTACTCCCTCTCTGACCTCTCTCCCGCTAGCCGCCACTTGCTCGCTCTGTTCCCACTCTGGCCTCTCTCCCACTGGTCGTCGCTGGCTCACTCTACTCCTTCTTTCCCGCCGCTTTCTCACTCTACTCCTTCTCCCCCGTCGCTCGCTCTGCTCCCTCTCTGGCCTCTCCCCAATCTCCTTCCCTTTCTCTTCATCATCCACTACAGCCACCATAGTAGGCCTCACGCCACTGATTGTGCATCCATAAGCCCAGCATCCAAAGCTGCCTTCTTTACCCCTCCATCCCTAGAATCAAAGGTGCCCTTTTTGGCTCCACAATCTTATCAGAAGATAAAGCCTTTCCCAATCTTATAACATCACCTTGCAACACAGACGCCACCAATGCCCCTGCTTGGCTATAATTCCACACATGTTGGGGCATCCCGATCTCGACTGGCAACGTCACCCTCATCTTCTTTGTGGGCGCCTCAAATTCTGGGCTAACCAGCACAAATAAAAGCTCCTTCTCAACTGGGAACTTCAATGTCATCAATTCTAGTAGGTCGTAGCTTTGAATCAAAACAAACCCACCCATAATTGTCGGCGCTATATTATTAGCGTGATACCCATAAACTTTAGCTTCTAATTCCAACCCGACGAGAACGAGATCTTTGACTTGTAGCTTCCTTTACAAAATCTCGTTGACACAAACGACGGCTGCAGCTACACTGGTAGCGCTGGAACCAAATCCGCTCCCTAACAGAAGGCCATTTTTGAGGGATAGTGAGAGGCTAACAAAATGAATATTGAGCATCTTTATGGCAGCGATAGCGGCGATTCCGTTGTAGTTCCAAAGGGGATCCTTGGAGAGTTTTGCACTAAAAAATTTAGAGATGGAAAGCATGTTGGGGCGGATGGCGGGATCTACGGTGAGGGAGACAAAGTCATCGAGGCCATTGATGGTGCAACCCAGGAAATAAAAACCAGGGCCAAGGTTGGTGACGGTGGCAGGAGCAAATGATCTGATGGAGGTGAAGATGGGTTGGGATTCGGTGGTGGTGATGGTGGTGAGGGAGGTGTTGCATTGAAGAAGGGATTGTTTGGGAATGGAGAGTGATGATGGAGAAGGGAAAATAAAAATGCGTATGGCTTTGGGTGCCGTTATGGGCTTGAATGGAGATTGGCAGGTGATGGCCATGGATCCTTACTCTAGAGAGTGAAGAAACTTGTTTCTAGTTTTGTTTAGAAGCAGTGACAAAAGCTGGGTTCTGAAATTTTGAGTGAAAAAAGATGGCCTTCTTTTCGACGATCAGATCCAAGTCTAAATTATGCTCATTTGAGTAGGGGTGAGCTCGGATCGGCGGATCTGACTAATCCGAGCTCAAGAATTCTGACTGAATTTGAATAGTGTCAGACACAGGATCAGAGGAGGTGACTGGAATCTGAAATTTTTGGATTCTGAAAGGCGGAATGTCGGAAATCCGACCGCATCCTAATGATCCGACAACTCCTCCCTTATTTATTTTCAATTTCCCATTAATTTCCAATTTTATATCCAGTTGTCTAGATCCAGACCACTCCACACTGTGACCACCGCTTGCTCGCAATCTACACACACTGACACCGCCACTTGCTCGCTCTACTCCCTCTCCGGCCTCTCTTCTGTCGGCCGCTGCTTGCTCGCTCTGCTCCTTCTCCCTCATCGCTCTACTCATTCTCCCCTATCACTCGCTCCGCTCCCTCTCCGGCCTCTCCCTTATCGCTCCCTCTCGGGCCTATCCCTTGCTCGCTCTGCTGAGTCCGCTTCCTCTCAGTCGGGCCTCTTCTTTGTCGCTCTCCTCCTTCCATCGCTAACAAGTAACAATAAGATGGTAAGTAGGTTGAATTTGAAACATCTTAAAATATTTTTTTGTCTCGCAACTGCCTTTAAATTCCCATCCCTCCAAAAAAGCTTCCACCATCCTCTCTCCAATCTCCTTCCCTTTCTCTTCATCATCCATCACAGCCACTAAAATATCTTATTAAGTTTGGTTTATCTATTGTGGATAATGAGCAAGCTGCCTTAGAAAAGAGTGAAAAGGTAAAAGAAGTGTTGAGTACAAGCTGCTGAGAGAACTCAGACTCAGAGAAAGGGATGTCTTGGTTGATAGACAAAGAAAAACAAGTTCTCGTTCTACTTCATGTTCTTCTTCAAGTTCTGCAAGTGCAACTTTTGCGGTGGTTAATGAATCTAATGTTGTTGCATCTACATTAATTGACAACATATTTAAAAGCCATCAATTGGACTCAGGATGTTAGGATAACAAAATAGAAGTAGAACAATAACTTAGTGAGGACTAAAGTGTGCCAAGTGATGAGGGTTTTGACATTTTATTGTGGTAAAAAGTTAACTCTTTTAGATTCCCTATCCTCGGCAGCATGACACGTGATGTGTTGGCAATTTCAATATCAACCGTTTCTTTCGAATCAGCATTTAGCACTTTAGAAGTAGCTTTTTTCCTACTTGACTAATTTTGTTCCATAAATAAGATCCATGCTAGAGAGCTTTATAGAACAAGATTAAATTTGTTATTTTATTGCAAACTTGCCCTTGCTGTTGTTGAGGTAATGATAAAATTTAAAGAAGTGTGTGGATAGTATCACTCTGAGCCCTCTGGTCTGAGCGGTCCTGCTCCGAATTGGTTTGAACACAGTCGCTTTGTGCGGTTGGCTTTCTCAAGCAGCGTCTTCAGTTCCAATATCTCCATGTATAAGAGTTGTGACAACCTCACTTGGTTATCCATGTGCTCCAAATCCTTGGCTCGAGGCCTTGGTCCGATGGGTCCTAGCAGTTGCGCGTTGTGTGTATGCGAGGGGGACAGGATCGCATCACACAGGTCCGACATCGAATTGGCATGAAGATGTAACAAAGATTAGGGAGCTCTATAAAATATCTTTGCAGTATATTGATTTTAGTAAGTTACATGCTATGCATTCACTATGGTGATCATAGCCCTAAATTTTTCGCCAAGCCAAAAGATTTGAATATACGTCAATGAACTTTTGTTTTACATGTCAAGGCCTTATAACTTTTAGAATGCTTTAGTGCTTGAAAATATTTACAGTGAGATTATATAATTACTCCCTCTCAGTTTAATTAAACGTCGCTTTGACTTTGAGCACGCATATTAAGAAAGCTGAATGACTCACTGTTTGAGACAATTTTGCCCCTTACTTTTTCTCGAACGTACGAGCATCCTTAACGGAAAAAATTGTCTCAAACAGTGAGTCATCCGACCTCCTTAATATGTGTGCACAAAATCAAAACGACAGTTAATTAAACTAAGAAGGAGTATATATTATTGTAACTTTTAAATCCACGACGAATTCCATCTCAGATAATTAATGTCTCCGAAATGTTAAAGACCATTTTATCAGAACCGGACCGGACCGGCCGGTTCAGTCCGGTTCAACCGGATTTTTCACGTTTCAGGCCCGATTCACCTTTTGGACCGGATTGCCCACCGACCCGGGTTGGACCGGACGAACCGGCCGGTTTTTTGCCAACCGGCGAACCGGCCGGTTTTCTCCCTGACTGTCCGGTTTGCCACCTGGACAAAACGGCGTCGTTTTTGTGCTGGCCAAAACGACGTCGTTTTGTTTCTTCACTTAAATTCCCTATCTCTTTTGCGAATCCTTTTCCCTGTGTTTCATTCAATTTCCTTTCACTTTCACTTCACAGCAGCAGCAAACCAAACCCTAGAGCGGCGAGCGGCAGGCGACGACAGTGAGTGGCGAGCGGCAGGCGACGACAGTGAGTGGCGAGCGGCAGGCGACGGCGAGAGGCTTCAGGCGACCGGCGGCGCAGGCTACGACTAGAGGAGACGGCCACGGTGACAGGTTCTTTCTTTTTCCTTGTTTTGTATTGTTGTCGTAAATTATATACATTATATGGATTATATTATATGCAATGAATTAAATTTAATTGGAATTATATGCAATGAATTATATTATATGCAATTCCATTTTGTCCGGTGTGTAATGGGGTGATAATAATAGTCTCCCAAAGAAATAATTTACTCAATGATCAATCCCAATACTAGCGAGGGAAAAGCTTTTAATTGCATTGTTGTGTGCCTAGAGTTGACAAATGACACCGATCCAACTTCTTTTCTCTTAATTTCTTAGCATAAGCCACGGCTTAGTCTAACAAATTAAGGAGCACCTTGTTTCATTTCCATGTGTATTGCGAGGCTAATTCTGTGGGGAATTTTCTGTCGCACCATTCCCCGTATAATTTATATTCTAAAATTTCATTTGGAATTTAAAGTTTTTGCTCTTTCATGATTTTACTGGATTTTTTTTATATACAATGGTTGCTGATACTTTTTCTTCATTTACCATGAAAAAAATTCTTATAAAAAGATCTGGTGGGTAAGTATTTATGTTATTAATAATCATAATTTATCAATCAATTTGTAAGGTATGTTTCTTTTGACGTAAAATATGAAACTATCCAAAAAAAATTAGATTTTTTAAATAAACCCCTTAAAAAGTAGCGAGTTCTCTTTGGGTAATTATTTCATAAGTAAATTTAAATGATTAATTTTTTATGTGTTTAAGTTTAACTATGCAAGTGTGTGTGGTAATTAATATCACACGTTATCTTAAATGCAAGGATAGTATGTTGCTATCAAACCCAAATGAATGCTTTTGGAAGGAATCAAATATATAGTCGTTTTCTTGCTGTTCATTAGCCTTTGTTGGCTAATAGCTACTTACCCTTTTCTTGTCAATTGCTATGGTGAAACTGGTTTTTATATGGATTATAATTAAATTAATATTGCTGGAATTACATGGAATTACATGGTGTCCTTTTTCTGGAATTAGATGGTTGCCGAATGTTGCTGTTGGGATTGGGAATTGATAATTAAGTAAATGCTGGTTTTTTTGATTGCCATGGTTGTGATATATAATTAATTAAATGCTCATTTGTTGGTGCCGAATTGCATACATTGATTTTTCAGGTTTCATTTCATATGGCTTCAATGCAATCATCCGGGACCGGGTCTAATTCTGATTCAACGTCTGCTCCTTCAAGTGCCTCTGTACTTGTAAGAGGAAAAACTGATATTGTATGGAATTTCTGTGTAGAAGTTGCTGATTCTGTGGGAAGTAAGAGGAAACAACTTATTTGCAATTTTTGCAATAAGGTGTTTAGTGGTGGGGGTATCTTCCGATTCAAGCAACATTTAGCTGGTATTAGGGGTGATGCGGTGTCTTGTAAGGAAGCTCCTGAAGAAGTTAGAGTACAAATAAGGAAAACTTTAGATGATTTTGCTTCAAAGAAAATGAGAGAACAAGAATTACTTGCAGAACGAAATCCCTTTCTTACTTAACAAACAAATGTTCAAGTTCCTCCATTAGGTAGAGGTGGTGGTGTACAAGTACCTATTGGAGCATCGGGTAGTGGTGGTAGTGGTAGTGGTGTACAAGTGCCTACACCATTGGGTAGTGGTAGTGGTGTACAAGTTCGGAGAGGGAAAAAATGAAATAGGACAATCGGAACTTATTTTCTCTCAAGAATAGAACCTGGAGATCAACCAATAATCATAAGTGCGATGCAGAGTAAGGAGACTAAAGAACAGTGTGATTTAGCAGTTTCAAAATCGATGATTGATGCATCCATTCCTTTCAATGCTGTCAATTCCATCTATTTTCAGCACATGGTTGATGCAATTGCTGGGTATGGTCCTGGTTATAAACCTCCACATTTTCATAGCCTCCGCGGTTTCTTATTGAAGAAAAATGTTGAGGAGGTGCACAATTATGTTGAGAGCTTTCGCCCGTCATGGAGAGAAACTGGATGCACCATAATGGCTGATGGGTGGACAGATCAATCTAGAAGGACTCTCATCAACTTCCTGGTTTATTCTCCCAAAGGTACTGTTTTCCTCAAATCTGTAGATGCCTCTGATGCTTCCAAAACTGCTGATATGTTGTATAGTTTGTTTAGAGAAGTTGTGCTATTTGTTGGGGCTGAAAATGTTGTGCACTTTGTCACGGACAATGCTGCAAATTATGTTGCAGCAGGAAGAAAATTAGAAAATGAATTTAGGACATTGTTTTGGTCTCCATATGCTGCTTATTGCATTAATTTAATGCTGCATGATATTGGAAAGTTAGATGAAGTTGGTGATATTGTAGCTCATGCTTCTAGGATAACTAAGTATGTCTACAATCATTGTTTTCCCTTGCATTTGATGCGACAATTTACTAGAGGAAGGGAGATATTACGTCCTGCACTTACTCGATTTGCTACTAACTTTATTGCTTTGCAAAGTATATTAAGTCAAAAGGATGCTTTGAGAGCCATGGCTACATCTAGAGAGTGGGTTACTTCCTCTTATGCTAAGGAAATCAAGGGGAAAAAGTTTGAGAATGATGTCTTGGATCCTTATTTTTGGAAGGAATGTGCTGTAATTGTTAAGCTCACTGAACCTCTAGTTCGTGTTTTGCGTCTTGTTGATGGTGATTATCGACCAACAATGCCATACATATATGAGGCTATTCACACGGCTAGAGATGAGATGTTGAGAAGATTTCGGAAAAGGAAGAAGAGGGTTGATTCTTATATTAAGATTGTTGATGATCGATGGGACCGACAATTGCATAAAAACCTCCATGCTGTTGGGTTTTGGCTGAATCCTCAAATCCAGTACAAACCTGGTGAGACAGACAAGCTTAGACGCACTACTTCTGGGTTGTTTGACGTCATAGAGAGGTATGCTTATGGAAACAACACTCTCAGAAGTAAGTTGACAAGTGAGGTGAAGTTATTCCGAGGTGCAGAGAGGAACTTTGGTCGTCCTAGTGCAGTAGATGATCGTTTTGTGATGCCTCCAGGTAGTTTTTTTTAAAATGTATTCATATATATTTTTCATTAATGTCTTTTGGTTTACTAAAAATATAGAAAACTAATATTTTTAATTTTATGTGTAGATGAATGGTGGATGAACTATGGGAGTGATGCACCAGAGTTGCAAAAGCTAGCTATCCGAGTTTTGAGCCAAACATGTAGTGCTTCTGGTTGTGAGCGAAATTGGAGCATATTTGAGCGTGTTCATTCCAAGAAAATAAATAGATTGGAGCATCAAAGACTTAATGATTTGGTATATGTTCATTACAATCTAAGGCTACAACAAAAGTAAGTTTCTATACTTTTTACTTTTTATTTATTAACAAACAATCTATAATTTTGAGTTTTGATTGTAGTTGCGTTTGGATTAAATTGTTTGGCTAATATTTTGGTTAATTAATGTAGGAGTTTAAAGGGTAGGAATTATGACCCTATAAACTTTGAGGACTTTCGAGATAATGATGGTTAGATATTAGAGGATGAACCGTCAAATCTAACAAGTGTTGAATTAGAGACTTTTCGAAATGAGATGGAAGCATGCAATATTCAAGAAGATGTCCCTGATGATGGTAAGTTGGTAACTACCTATTTATTTTAAAAGTTGTTGATATGAAACTATTGTTGTTAATTTATTGATTCCTTATTTTTATGTTTTATTTGATGATACTAGAGTTGAACCTACAAAATGTGCTTGATGATGACAATGATGAAGATGAAGGAAATGAAAGCGGATTTTTTGTTCAAGACATTTTCGAAAATACTAGTGGCTCGACCTCTCAACCTGAAACCAATCCATGGAATTAATAATGTTGTAATTTGAATATTTAGGTGTTTGAACTTTGATAATGATTTCATTTGAATGTTGGATTGTTTCTTTATTTTGTAATTTGGATAATTAAGTGTGTATGAATATTTAAGTGTGTTTGAATGTTGGATTGTTTATTTATTTTGTAATTAGAATATTTAAGTGTCATTTGAATGTTAGATAGTTTCTTAATTTTTAACTTTTGATCTACTTGATATACTTTATTTTGATATATTATAACTTTATTTTGATATATTATAAAATGCTATAGGAAAAAAACCAGCCGGTTCAATCCGGTTTTTTAGTCTATGATTTACCGGTTTAATGTGTGAACGGTTCCGGACGGACCAGCAACTACAATCCGGTTGAACCCGGTTCAACCCGGTTGAACCACCAAATTTTCATTTCCGGTTCTCTGTCCGGTCCGGTTCTGATAACATTGGTTAAAGATCCTTAAGATATAGGTTAATCATTTAAAATGAAAAATAGTTTAAAATATTATAATATTATGAAACCAGTATTTTTGCTCATTTACTTATTTCTGGACTTTTAATTAGTTTTGATTTTGAGATGTCCCTCCTCACAAACGAATACAACTAACAGTATTACTGGGCCTCGGCCCGGCCCGGCCCGGCCTTAGCAACAAATTCTAATGGATTACAATTTGCTACTTGAAAAATACGCAAGTTCTAATCCTAGTAGGAATTGGAATAGTTTGGTTTATTAATACCCAAGCACTCAACTCCACATCAATACACCTGAAAAATCCACAGCTTCTAATCCTTTTATAGTTCCGGCTCTCAAACATAGCACGCATGCAATGTTTCATTGTCTGTAAAGCTTTCAATGTTGCGAATACTTGAGTATTGAAGCATTCAAGATTTGTTTGTTAGGTAAATTTTGTGTTGAGGACAAGGTTTTGTATGTGTTTTCCGGTTCTATAGCAACTAGCCAGAGATTTATGGTATGAAAAAAAGCGCAAACTAGCATTGACGTGACTCCAATTACATCATTAGCAAGTTTGAACCCATAGGCAAGATTAGTACCAATGGTGTTGCTGTCCTGTTTTGTTGAGCAATGCTCTTAACAACATTTGCTATGTAGAACAACTGCCATTTATATTTCCATAAATTAAACAATGAATGAAGTAAGGTCTATGGATTTGCACTCAATTGGAATTGACAGCAGCATCATCAACCTTTCCAATTCCATTACCTTGTTTCTTTCTCTTTTTTTTCCTTTCGGAGAATGCTTTTACAAGGAGCACAATCCAATTAAAGTTAGCAGAAACTCATTTTTTGTTCGACTTTTTCTATAATGCAATCATTTTTGTTCCTAAGTACAAGAAGATTTTGATTCAAAGTATTTACCTGAAAAAGGAAAAAATGGTTGATGACTACTAATTATACAACAAAGCAACAACATTACAATTTACAAGAGACCATTTAGCCAAATGCCTTTTCGCATAATAATAATTAACAAAAAATAAAAATTTACATGAACCAGACTGATGAGCTATCTCACACTTACCTACACACCAGAGAGAGTATTTGAGTGCTATTTGATTCTCGAGGGCCATCACCAGAAACATCCATGCATGGCAAAAAAGTTCCCACTTGTATGACGCTTTTACCTCAGAAGACTGCTCATGATCCTCCAACTCTCCCTTAGAAAATGAGGATGACATCACGATCCGCTGCAGAAAACCAGTGATCTATTTCTTCAAGCTTCCTGCAAGCCTCTCAATTGCTGCCCCTACTCCACTCTTTGCTTCTCCCCTCTGGCCAGGATCAGACTGCAGGGTGGCATTCCCTTCATTTGCTTTCTCTACGAGCTTCAAGTGAATCCATCCTGTCGTGAAATTGTTAGAAGTTTTGGGTGGGTGTTTAGGATCGAATATGGAAACTGAGTATTTAGTGAATAGTAAACTGGTATTATAAATAGTAAACAATGCAGAAAGGACGGAGAGCCGGATACATGGACTACATTGTGCTTAAGTTTTATATGTCTAATGCAAAGGATTACTACAACTATTTATAGGAAATGAGATGCAGTAGGTGAAGATGAGCTGTGCCATTGCATGCGTACTGTAGTAGATGGTGCAATTGTCTTCAGTATCTCTGCAATATCTTGGACTTGGACTTTATGCATGTGCATGTGCATGGTGATAGTAGAGACTGATGCATTTGTCTTCAGTCCAAGATATGCAATATCTTGGACTAATACGCATGACTGCTATAGTGTCAACTTGAGGTAGGTGATGCTGGTTGATGATGGGCCATGGACTTAGGCTTGGGTCATATATAATATTCAACATCCTCTCTTAAACTCAAGATGACATATTGATGACAACTTGAGTTTACAAAACAGAATGTTGTTGGATATGTACCTAAGGTGGTGACCGGATAAAAATTGAGACAACGGATGAACCCTCTAAAAAACCGGAAAGATGCTCACACAAAAGTGGCATATAAAACGGACAAAACCGTTAGAAGAACCGGAAAGATGCACACATAAAAGTTGCATATAAAGCGGACGAAACCGCAAAGGAACCGGAGAAGGCACACATAAAAGTGTGCAATAAAGCGGACGAAACCGCACAAGAACCGGAAGGATCAAAGGGTTGAACTGGGTCATCCAAAGCTGAATTGGTCAAAATAAACCTTAAAATCGGAACGAGCATCATCAAAAACCTTGGGAACCTGTCTAATATGTTCAAGAACCGGAATTAGAAATGGATGAACCGGTCGGTCAAAGTTGTGAACCGAACCAGTCAAGGTCAACACGAAGGACCAACCAGAGTGTGACACGTGAGCTTATAGGAAGGCGACATGTGGACCAGCCAAAAGGCGCCATGTGGATAGGTAAAAGGACGCCATGTGGAATCATTGGAGCTAATGGTTTGGTGACACGTGCCAAAGTATGGTGAATAGGGAGATGACATGTGTCATCCATGACAAGCAATGGTCATATTTACAAATATGCCATTACTAATTAATTGGTACAAACAGTACTAACTCTCACACAGTAGCAATTCTCACACAGGAGTAGGCAGCGCGTGAGGCGCGTGGATGGCGCCTGGGACCTCTGAATGGCCTGATTTTTTACAGATTGGTGATAAGAAATATTGTGAGTCTAATGGTGTGGTTCGTGTGAGATTTAAAGAAGTTTGGATTTCAGAGTTTTACAGCGGAAGACTAAAATGAGGTTCGCCCGAGCGAATTTATTGAAAATGATTTCGGAGCCAAGCTCCGCTACCATGTTAGAAGTTTTGGGTGGGTGTTTAGGATCGAATATGGAAACTGAGTATTTAGTGAATAGTAAACTGGTATTATAAATAGTAAACAATGCAGAAAGGAAAGCTCCATTTGCTCTGAGAGCCGGATACATGGACTATATTGTGCTTAAGTTTTATATGTCTAATACAAAGGATTACTATAACTATTTATAGGAAATGAGATGCAGTAGGTGAAGATGATCTGTGCCATTGCATGCGTACTGCAGTAGATGGTGCAATTGTCTTCAGTATCTCTGCAACATCTTGGACTTGGACTTTATGCATGTGCATGTGCATGGTGACAGTAGAGACTGGTGCATTTGTCTTCAGTCCATATCTTGGACTAATACGCATGACTGCCATAGTGTCAACTTGAGGTAGGTGATGCTGGTTGATGATGGGCCATGAACTTAGGCTTGGGTCATATATAATATTCAACAACCAGTCTCTACTGTCACCATGCACATGCACATGCATAAATTCCAAGTCCAAGATATTGTAGAGATACTGAAGACAATTGCACCATCTACTGCAGTACGCATGCAATGACACAGATCATCTTCACCTACTGCATCTCATTTCCTATAAATAGTTGTAGTAATCCTTTGTATTAGACATATAAAACTTAAGCACAATGTAGTCCATGTATCCGGCTCTCAGAGCCGATGGAGCTTTCCTTTCTGCATTGTTTACTATTTATAATACCAATTTACTATTCACTAAATACTCAGTTTCCATATTCGATCCTAAACACCCACCCAAAACTTCTAGCATCAACTTGAGGTAGGTGATGCTGGTTGATGATGGGTCATGGATTTAGGCTTGGGTCATATATAATATTCAACAGAAATAAAATTAAGTACTTGCATAAGTATCAGACACATAAACTCAGGCTATAATTTTTCATCTCATTTTCAGCCCCACAAAAGCCACTCAGACCATTCATGTTGCTCAATCAGCACCTAGCATGCTCCAATTATATAGCGGAGGCAAAAAACTTGAGAAGAGTCTAAACTCAATTTAGAGCCCATTTTTGTTTCTTCTTACCATTCAATATGTGACAATGATTGCTGCACCCAGAGCAGATCCAAGCAGAACATTTCTAGCACGCCACCGGAGACATCCAGGCACTAAAACATAGTTTAAACAAAGAAAATACATGAATTAGTGTTTCAGTTTCACAGTATCAAATTTCTTTCAGTTCGGTGAGTATAAATCATTTGAGTTTAAGGTAAGAACTATTACAAACTAAACCGAAAGTCGCAGCAGTTGCTGAATCAGCTCCAACAACATTATAAACATCATGCACACCCCGTTTCTCAGCCAACAGGTTTTGCAAATCATAAAATGCAGCAGTGAACATTCTCAATCGTACTCCACCCACTATTGAACCACGAGTCACTCGTATAAACCTTTTCTCCATTGCATCTCTCATTATTCGATGTTGTTCACGTTTGTCTGGAGTACTCCCAAGTTTCAACATCACCTTTGCATCCTTGCTCTAGAAACATAGATTCCTCCAAACGCTCAATATAAACGATGACTATTTCACTTCTAACTAAGAGTTCCTGGTAGATTTTATCAACAACCGCAGTACCATAAATGTAGTGCGGGCCAGCAAAAACTAGCCCCTGTAATCGCTCAAACACACAACCAAGCAGCTAGCTTCACAAACTCCCTCTCTATAGGGCAACATAACAGGAAAAGTAGCTCATAGTGATAGTCATTTTGCTGCGTAGGTAAGAAAATTCACCTGACCACTTTTTTCTTTAGGTAATAACAAACTGTTTTTTCCTTTTGTTATCAGCAAACCCAACAAAAGCTGGTCCATCTAGTAAATTTTTCTAATTTTTTCTATCCTAAATAACTTGTCAAATTGATAAAAAATGTAAAAGTAATTGGACAGATAACATAAAAACGGAATATTGATTGAACCTACTTTATAGACGGTAAGAGCGAACAACAGATTGATTTTGGTGAGCCCAGGCAAAAAAAATACCCTAGAATTTAAACTAAATACTTTCAAGAATCCCCATAACAAAGTCTCAACGAGATTTGCTCATGAAAGTAAACAAGAAAAGGGATTTAGGGATCCAAAGTCTCAACACTCCAAGTTAACCTTCATTTGAGAAGATGAAGAAGGAACCCTAGATTTAGGGATCCAAATGAGGAAGAAAGGAAGAAGAGTGAAGAACCTGTTAGTGGACGTGGTTTGCTGGAGACGACGGAGGAGATCGAGAGAGTTGATGATGGTGCTGCGGCGATGATGATGGAGGACGCCGAGAGGGAGAGATGGTGAGCGACGGTGAGGAGGCCGAGAGTGAGAGAAGAGGAGAACGAGGCAGAGATGGTTACAAACACCTAATTTTGTAGAAGTCTTGCGGTGAGGAGGATGAGGCAAAATTTAGGAGTTATTTATACCAGGTTTAAATGTAATTCTTTCAAAATTGGGTGGATATTTTTGTCCACAATTTTATGGCTAATCCTTTTCGTGTCTAGTGGCAAACTATGATTTTGGGGCTGGCCACTTTGGCTCCAGCATAAAAATGAGCAAATTGAAGGAAACCTAGGCTTCTCAAGAAGCCCAGTGTCATTGAGGATAGCCAAACACTAAAAGTAACATTTTCAGTGGTGTAAGCACGGTTTTGCCACTCAACCAGACTCCCAAACAGCCACTTAGCAGGCCCAAATAGAAGCCCAGAGATCTCGAGATTAGTCTGAAAAACGTGTACTATCTCATCTCATGGACAAAATCGAGAAGTAAAATGAAAATCCGCTCCAAAAAAATATATATATAAAGTTTGCAGAGCACACAACACAGCGTTAAACGCTTCTCCACTTCGGCTTTCTGGAGATTGAAGTGAGGAGTGGTGAATGGTGATGATTGTTTGAGGAAATTATATTGAATGGGAAGTCCATCATTCTTTTGGTCATCCAGTTACCGCAACTAGTCTACATCTGCAGGTATATAATACTGTTCATCATTCTTTGTCCTCCTCATAAATAGCGCAACTTTCTGCTGTCATCATTCATCTGATAAAATGATCTGTGCTGGTGTGGATCGCTTGAGACACTTTTACTTCAAATCACACTATATCAATCTGCAATGTTTGTCTTGTCTCTCCAAACCCTCGCCCAGTTGTTTATTTCCCTCTGTTAGTTCTTATTGTATGAAACCCTCTGCCAACAAATTCAATCATTTACACATTTTCGCTCGGACCCAGGTAAACCCAAGTGCTGTAATTCATTCAATTCCAAATTTTCTCGGTTGTTGTCATGGATTTTTGTGTTCTTCTTACTCCACAAGACCTCTGTCGCGGTCATTTAGGAGGAGAAACAGTAAGAGATTGAAAGCAAACACCAAGCCTGTCCTTGATAAAGCCAAGTTTCAGAATGCAGTTTCCCAACTCCTGCCAAGATTCACCAATGAAGAGTTGTCCAATGTCTTGACAACCCAAGATGACCCTTTAGAGTGTTTAGAGCTGTTTAATTGGGCTTCACATCAGCCTAGGTTTAAGCATGATGTCTCCACTTATCATATCACGATTAAGAAACTGGGTGTTGCAAAAATGTACCAAGAAATGGATGATGTTGTTAACCAAGTGCTCGCAGTTCGTCACACTGGTAATGAAGCCTTGTTCAATTCAATTATATATTTTTTCACAGAAGCTAGGAAGTTGACAAGAGCAGTGATGATCTTTAAGCACATGAAGGATAGCAGAAATTTGGATTGTAGGCCTTCGATTAGGACGTATAATGTGTTGTTCACAGCTTTGTTGAGTAGGGGAAATAATTCTTATATAAAT
This sequence comes from Viola odorata, assembly GCA_963691705.1. Lineage (NCBI taxonomy): Eukaryota > Viridiplantae > Streptophyta > Magnoliopsida > Malpighiales > Violaceae > Viola > Viola odorata. The sequence continues at coordinate 53,267,143 of OY829545.1, read as the reverse complement.
CATATGTATATGGGGACTATTAGGAGCTTGTTTAAGCAGATGGTCAATGATGGGATTGAGCCTGATATTTTCTCATTGAATTCTATGATTAAAGGGTATGTTCTTTCACTTCATGTCAATGATGCTTTGAGAATATTCCATCAAATGGGTACTGTCTACAAGTGTTTGCCGAACTCAGTTTCCTATGATTATTTAATCCATGGGTTATGTGCTCAAACCCGAACGAATAATGCTAAGGAGTTGTTTATTGAAATGAAAGAAAAAGGGTTTCTTCCGAGTTCTAAGTCCTATAATTCACTTGTCAATGCCTTGGCTCTTGGTGGGGAAGTTGAAGAGGCTATAAAGTATTTGTCAGAGATGGTTGCGAAGCATATTTCAGCTGATTTTATCACGTTCAAGACTGTACTGGACGAGATCTGTAGGCAAAAGAGTGTAGCAGAGACCATGAAGTTGTTGAGGGATTGGCAAGAAAATGACATTGTAGATGGGCTAACTTATAGGAAACTTCTCTATGTGATTGAAGATGATGTTGGAAATTAAAATGTCAGAGACCTCCTGTTCAGGTATGAAGCATTAAGAGTCTTCATTATTGCTGCAGCTGACATCTACCTAACGTAGTCATGAACTATGCTGCGCTGATCTTTGATGTAGTATGCTGGTATGTCTGTGTAGCGTAGTGTGGTTTGCAGCTGATAACTTTCTTAGATCCTTTTGCATTTGTAGAGAACTTGGTATTGAAAAGATGTAAATCAAATTCATGCTTATCCTATTTTCTGATACCAACTTGTCCAATGTTGTCAAATATGCACAAGGAGTTTCCAAAGTAAAATTCCGCATAGTTTGAAGATTCATGAATACATTGTGATATGGTTGCAAACAAAGCACCAATCTTTTGTATTAGTGCTACTTTCAATGTTTTACTGCTTGTTTTCTGAACTATTTGCTTTATCCTGGTGAATGCTTATGCCTATGTTGCTTTGGTGCGATTGTTAGTAAATAACAGCGTTGATAGTCTAAACCCGTTGGTTGCAGTTAAGTGGGTGCAATTATGGACTCAATGAGCATGGAATCTTTGAAAAATGGTCATCGCACTATGGTTTATCTACTCGCTGTTAACTTCCATCTACCTAGGAATGCATATAGGTATCTACATTCCAAAAATATTCAATAGAGATAAGTTTTAGTGTTACCTTGTCTTTGAGCAGTTCAGTTGTTCTTGTATTTCATTCATTCGGAACTGATTCTTGGGCAAGGACTGGCTTCCTCTACTACTTGCTAGGGTATGACTCAAGGTAGTGGAGCAGCCTTTCCATTTTCAATTTCAAAACGAGGAAAAATTCCAGTTCGCATGATATGATTCTTTTCCAATTCTTTTCTAATAATCAAAATATTGCGTGCAATGCCTTCCCGTGTACAAAATTCACTTTATCTTATAATAATCCACTAGTATATATGAACTTTTGGTATATTTACCCTATTACAGATGATGAACATTATTAGCATGAAAGTAAACAGTGTGGAAATGTGATTTGTTGTAGATGCATCATTTTGCTATTGTTCTCTAAACTGACATGCATGTATTGCTTGGGAGATTATGGCTTGGTGCGCCTAGATGGGGCCTCACTGAGCTTGTAACTCTTTGATTCTTTCTTGGTTGGATTGGATGCAAACCATGTGTTTTCACGGAGATTTCTCATACCACACCTCACACACTCCATATTGTACATGTCAACACGCAGAACTTTCTACTAATGACTTGAAATTTTTTATGACATAACATGATTATAAATTTAACACCAATAATATAAGGCATTTTTCTTTTTATTATAAGTGCATAAAAATATTTACTTATATTGAGTTTTTTTTGTTTAATAACCCTGCCGTTATGGAATACTGATATGACATGTTCTCCATTAAAAGTACATCAGCAAAATTATGCCACATCATAGGAGGTAATTAATCAAAACATTAAAATACATGGGGTAATTAATTAAACCTGCCGAAAAAAATAGTAAAAATAAAGTAACTAAATATTATGAATATTTAATTAAATATTGAAAATTTTCACACTTAACTAGTTGAAATTGAATTTCATAACTAGCCCACGTACTCTTTTTTTGGAAGAAAAAAAAAGAAGAGAAGAAAGATTTCTTTAATTAATTAGTTAAATTAAATTTACTATTTTTAAATTTGTTTTTTTGTTTTTTTTTTCTGTTTTTTTTTAAAAAAGGCCTCTTCTCAAAGTAATGTATTTATTTTACTAAAATTAAGAGAGTTAGTTGTAGTGTTATTTCCTAACTGTTATTAAGATATAAACATATTTTTTTCACTCATATATATTACAGGCATAGTCAAATTTATGTTTAAATATAACTTTGGTCACACTCATATATGGAAAAAAAAATCCATCAAATAGGTTTATAAGAATTAAATATTCACTGCGTAATCAATATATGTACTTGAATAATATAGTACTCCTTTGGTGCAAATTAAACGTCTTTTACTATTTACGCACGCATTTCAAGGAGATCGGATGACTCACTATATGACCCCGAAAAATTTCGTACTTTTTTTTCGAACGTACGTGCATACTAACGTACGTTCGAAAAAAAGTACGGAATTTTTCGGGATCAAATAGTGAATCATCCGGTTTCCTCGAAATGCGTGCGAAAATAGTAAACGACGTTTAATTTGCACCGGAGGGAGTATAATATTATAACTTTTTAAAGAGTGATATTATTAATATTTAAACTGTGCACATTTCTTTTTTATTGTTTATTAATTTTATTTAACAAATATTTTTTTAAATGATTTATGTTGAACCAAAAAATATTTAAACGTATATTTTTAAGTACAAGTTCACATCACAAAAAAAATTATAGAAATTTGTTTTTTTTGTTTAGTTTGATTAATTACCCTTTGTACTTCAACATTTTGATTAATTATCTTAGGGATGAGCATTTGGAGTTCGAATTCGATCACGGCGAGTTCAAATCGGATAAGTTTGGATTCAAATAAATTCAGATCAGATTTTTTTAAATTTTTTATCAGCTAAATTTTTAGGATTTTTCGGATGGGCCATCAAAATTTCCATAATTTTGCCCTGTTTTTGTCTGGTTCCCCTGCACCAGTCATTACCTCTGCAAGAACTGTTCTTTCCCCTCCTCCACACCAAAAATCCAATCTTTCATCCCCAAACACTCCTCATCCTCCAAAATCATCGGATGCAAAAACCCCAAGTGCTCCTGGATCCACCCCAACAATCTACAATGTCAAGAAGACTGCAACAATTCAACAAATTGCTCCCAGATCTGCCCACCTTACCTAATCCTCTACGGCTCCGGCACCACCGGCAGGCCGCATTGTCTGAAACCCTCCACCTCCAACATCACCTCGCAATCCCAAACTTCCTCGTCGGTTGCTCTGTTTCCTCATCTAGACAACCCGAGGGAATTGCCGGGCTTGGGCGCGGACCTACTTCTTTACCTGCTCAGCTTCGTCTCTCCAAATTCTCCTACTGCTTGCTTTCTCGAAATTCTCCTACTGGTCAGCTTGGTCTAGGGTTAACGATTGGAAATGGAAAATAGAAAAGGGATTTAAGGAAATGGGTTGCGGATCGTTCGGATTGCTTCGGATTTTCGACGATCGGAATTCCAATACTCTCTCCGATCCTGGATCCGAAATCATTCGGATTCCGACCGAATCCTTGAGCTCGGATACGAGCTCACCCCTTAGGAATCCTTAAACAAATAATTAATACCGGAGATAATTAATTAAAACATTAAATTACAGTGGGTTTTAAGTGATTAAACATTTTTTCACATTTAAATTTTTTACTGAAAATTGTATTCATATTATTTTTTACCCTATTTTTCTAATAGTTTCCTATTTTTATTTCATTTTTTCTTGTATTTCATATAAATTGTTTATCGATATTTTCAAATATTTTAAAAAAATTTCTTTAAAAACTAATCACATTTACATTTTTTTTCTATTTTCTCTATTTATTTAAATTTTATTATTTTATTATTTTTCATTATTTATTAGTTTTTTATCATTTTCATTTTTTTTTCACAATTTAAAGTTTCCTTGTCAATCTTCAGAAAACTTAATTTAAATTTTACTTTTTCAAATTTATTTTGGATTACTGAGATTTTTCCTTCTTTTTGGATTTTCTTCTATTTTTTTCCTTTTTTTTTCCAAAATTGTTGACGCTAATATGTTACGTCAAAAAATATTTTAATTAATATTTTGTTATGTAAGACGTCGTGGCAAGATAGATAGAAAGACATCGAATGTTACTTTCAAATTAGTAAAAAGGTATCTAGTGTCACTTTAAAAATTATATGGCACAAAGTGACACTTGACCCTAAGTAGAAGGGCATAGTTTAGAAAACTCGTACAAATCCATGTAACTTTGAGTTGTAATTATTTTTAGAAATGCAGTAAAAAAATACAACATATGAAAGAAAATTTACTCGATGTTTGAAGAACTCCATAACTTTTAAATGATTCCGTAATTTTTTTTACAAATTTCGTAACTTGTTGTTTCAATTCTATACTGCTATAAAGTTACGAAATATGTAAGAAAAATGACAGAATGGAAGAAGAACTATGTAACTTTTTAAAGATTTCAAAACTTTTTTTAAAATTCTATAATTTTTCTTACATATTACGTAATTTTATAAAATTACGGAATATGTAAGAAAAGTTACAAAATGGAAGTAGGTACTCCGTAATATTTTAATGATTTCGTAACTTTTTAAAGATTTTGTAACTTTTTTTACATATTCCGTAACACTTTGCTTCGATTCCGTATTATTTTATAAAATTACGGAATATGTAAGAAAAACTACAGAATATTAAAAAAAAGTTACAGAATGGAAGAAGAATCCATAACTTTTTAAGGATTTCGTAATTTTTTTAAAGATTTTATAACTTTTCTTGCATATTCAGTAATTTTTCGCTTCAATTCAGTAACTTTTATAAAGTTACAGAATATAATTTTTTTTTTATGAAATATGCAAAAAAAAGTTACGGAATGGAAGAATAATCTATAACTTTTTAAAAATTACGGAATATACTAGAAAAGCTAATAGAAAAAAATTTATAATTTTTTAAAAAGTATGAAATTACTAAAAAAATATATGTATATGGTACTTATTCAAATCCTTTACACAATAGTATTTTTATAGTTTTTATGAGTAGGAAATCTATTTTTAAAAAGCATAAAAAAGGTTATCGGTTGATAACTTAAAACAACAAGTAACATAATGGACACTTGTCAAAATATTTTAAGTGCAGCATTGTAAATCTTCCTACTTGTAACCAAAGGCATTATAGAATTTCCCGTTGTATAATAATTAGATAAAGTTGTGTCTGTTCATATAATCGTGCCTGTTCATCTAAGAATCAAATTGTTTCATATGTTTATACAGTTTCATATGGTCACATTTTTCATACCTTATGTCAATATAAATGATGCATATGTCCATACTTTTAGTAAGTGAATTAAATCTATTTTCTTCTTCTCTTTTATTTTGGGTCAATTGGTTCTTAACGAAGAAATCTTTACAAATATAATGTAGAGATTTTCTCGAGAGCGTGGCATTATATCCTAGGGTTAATATTTTCGGTAGCCATTTGTATCTATTAAGTTGGGAAATAATTATCCTTATTTCTTTCTTATTCACACTCTGTATTCTTCTGTGCGGCCAACGGCTCATACTAGATCGTCGACAGATCTTCTTAACCACAGTCAAACACAACTTTATTCTACTAGCTGCTTCCTCCATAGGTAGATGAAAATAACATGACAGGTCTGCCAGGGTCAGTTTCCCCGTTCTCTCCCTCTGCGCTACAAATCCAAATCAAAATACACAACACAACCAAATAAGATAGATTTGATTAAAGAATCATCAAGAAATAGTAATTAACATATAATTTATTAGGATAGAGAAAAAAGATGGTGACTTCAACCTGTCTTGCAAGATTGCTCCTGCTTGGTCTTCTATCTTGCTCATCCCCCCCTCCCGAGCCTGAGCCTGAGCCTGAGCCTGAGGCTCCATTCGACCGATGACGATCCTCTTCCAACATTAAAACATCAAAACCCAAGAACCTTAAGCATTCTCAATTTCCTAGAATATAAAAAGGGTAATCGTTTCCATCTCTAATGTCAAGAATTGGAACAGACCTGAACGTGATAGCGATAGAGGTTGGTCATCCAAGAGGTCTCTTGAAGGCTGTTTGTAGAGTTCGACGCTAAGGGTATCATAAAATTTAGAGAATGGATCGTCCAGCGTAATGAATCCTGCATTTCTTTCTAATGTCACAATACTTCAGAAGAAACGTTTTGAATGTGTCCAGGCCCATGCCGGCGAATCTGCGATGATCAAAAGAAATTGAATAATAAGTCTGCTTCAATCATATTTTTTCTTCCTGATATATAAAATCAAACACAAATAGAGAAAGAGTAGATTGGTTTAATTGATTAGAACTTACGTGAAGCATCCGTATTCGGGATCCTTTTTCTGCTCATAGGTTTTAGTAACAATATGATGGATGTTGAGCAAGCCGCCATGAATCTCAAGTTTGGTAATCTTTTTTCCTGAAAAAACATACACAAAGTCAACAACCAAAAGATAAACTATAGAATTCACCATTTCTCGTTTCAAAAACTGTAATACATGCACCATCAGTATGATTGATTTCTCTAATAACTTGACACGCAGTGCACTTCGATATTGGTATGTTCTCGATCTCGAAGCCATGAGATTGATGGAGCTTGGATCTAGTCCTCGGTGAGTGGGTGGTAGACACACGGAGATGGATAGGTGATGGATGTGTAAAAGGGATTTGTGGAGTGTTAGGCAACAGTTTGATGGAGGATTGATAGAGGTGGAAATGGAGAATACTTGTATTTAACTTAATAATCAAAGGAAACCCTTCTTACAACAAGGTAAGACAACCTTCCTAAGATGATTACTAAGGATCTTTAATCAAGACGACCCTTTCACTAACTAGAGTGAACAACCCGTTTGTTCTTGAATTAGAAGGATAGTTCGGTTTTAAGAACCTTTAACAATACTCCTAAAGGTTGGCCTATGATGAATATCACTCAAATCAAAGACAAGTCTAAAACGAGTCTATCACTCATTATTTATACTAGTGCTAATACATGGGAAATTTCCCATTTACCCTTGGACAAAGGGCCTTGGACGCCGGGCTTGAAGATGGGCCTTGAGGGCTTTGGAGTATGGACTCATGGGTTGTTAAGGCTAGGCTCGGATGGGCTCATGGTTTGGTCGGCCAACTCGTGAGGTCCGTGTGAGGAAGATAGGCTAAGCGGAAGGCCTTTCACGTGCGGTGTGCGTGGGCATGAGTGGGTCTATGCTCGTATCATCCCATCCCCCTTTGAGGAGATTCGTCCTCGAATCTAAACCGTGGAGTGTGACAAAATCCAAAAGTGTAGATGAGGATGACTAAGCCAATGGAGTGATGGAGAAAACTCGGTCATGGTGAGGAGCCAAAGAAGAGGTGGATAAGACTCGGTGAAGAGGAGGGGCCAAACGGGTAGGGGTGTAAGAAAATCGGATTGAACCGGAAACCGAACCGGAACCGGAGCATTTTGCACCGATCCGGACCGAACTGTAAAGTTACGGTTCAGTCCAGTTCTCCTCGAAGCAGAACCGTAAATTTCCGGTTCTGTCCGGTTCTACTCCTACCAAAAACCATAAACCGAACCGTAGAACCGAAAGAACCGGTATATATATATTTAATATATATAAATAAATAAATATATATATATATATGCAATAATTATCAAATGTTTCCTTTGCTTCAGTGGTTAAAAATATTTTTTCTAACCTAAAGGGAGAGGGTTCGAATCCCCTCCCACTCAAATTTTCTTTTAACTTTTATTTGCATATACCAAATTAAACCTAAACCTAAACGTAAACCTTGCTTTGCTTTCCTTTCATTTCTTTTTCACTCCTTCTCTTTCCAAAGCGCCGCTCAGCCCGGTCCTCCATCTCAGCCATCTTCGCTCCTCCATCTCAGCCATCTTCGCTCCTCCTTGCTTTCCGTTCCTTCCCTTTCTTTTTCGCTCCTCTTCGCCGTTTGCTCCATCTCAGCCATCTTCACCGTTCTCTTCTCCACTGGAAGCAGATCCAGTATGCATTCTGGCACTTATGCTGTAAACAATTTTTTAAGCCATTACAATTTACTGGTATTTATCATCTCTTTTTCTTGCTAGGTTTTCTGCAAAAAGGCTTCATTTCTTGTGTCCTCTGGAACATTTATATACCTGGTACCGTCCAAACTGTAATAAAGTAGTTTACATTGCATTAAGTTGTTTGAATTACAATGCAAATCAATTATTTGAATATTTGGTAATTATTATCTGCTAGGCTGTGCGTCTTGGAGCACAATTTAGCAATGCACCTGGATCCCCTGTTCCTCCTCTTGCAATATTTCAGTAGCGCTAATATGACATTTTTCTATGAGTTTTTTATGAGGTTTCCGGTACCGTATTTTTACAGTTTGGCGAAGGGTTTTTTGTGATCAATGAACTCAAACACTGACTCAATGTAAGCAATTAGATGCATCTCTCTTCTCTGTAGTAAGTTTTTTTTAACATGGCTATTTGATGCGGTTTGATTGCTGCTCTTTCTTTCCTTTCTCCTTCCTTTCCTGTTTGTTTGTGTGGCTATTTTTCTGTTAATTTCGGGCTGATTTTCGATTAATTGTGTGGCTGATTTTGGATTAATTGTGGCTAGATTTTTGCTTAATTGTGTAGCTGTTTTTCTGTTTGCTTGTGGCCGGACTTTTGCTTAATTTTTCTGCTGGATTTTTGCTTAATTGTGTAGATGTTTTTCTATTTGCTTGTGGCTGTTTGCTTCCATTTTTTTTTACTTGGTTAAGATGACCTTGTTTGAGTTCTGAATAGATGTTTCTTCTATTTGCAGGAGTGACACAATCCCTTGATGCTGGGATGATTTTTTAGAACAACTGTGATCAACTTGATGTTAGAAAAAGTCTCTATTTTGATGCAGCTCCTTAATTTAATTATGGATTTTTTTTTAGATTGTGGCTTTGAGTTCAATTGGGATACGGCTACTTAATTTAATTATGGATGTTTTTTGGATTGTAACTTTGAGTTCAATTGGATACTGCCTTCTAATTATTTGTTTGTTTTTTATTGAATTTTTTAAATGTATTTTTTAATTAATTAAAAAAAAAACCGGAACAGAAACCGGACCGAACTGCCGGTTCAGTTCGGTTCCAGGCCGGACAGAACCGATAACTAACGGTTCTGTCCGGTTCCAGGCAAATCAGAACCGATAATTAACGGTTCAATCCGATCCCAAGCCCAAAACCGGACCGAACTGGACCGTTTACACCCCTACAAACGGGTGATGGAGGAAACTTGGCCAATATGCTCACATTTAAGGAGAAAAGGGTCCGAATAGCTATGGGAAGGAACTGCCAAAAGAATGGAGAAGTCGCTGCCAAGAGACTTAAACTTGCGTTGCAATGCAAGACATTGAAGAGCCTTCTCATGGCAGCCCGAAGTAAACCCACAACCCACTCTTGCACCCCCATTATTCCCGTCCTCCACTTGATCATCACCACTCGAAGGTACATCCAAAATATCCAATTCCTCGACCAATGGAGCCACAACATCATCAATGGGCGGAACAACAAGCATTTTCTCTCTAGATGGAACCAAATCCTCCCCACTTGGGTGAAACTGAGAGCGCAAATGCTAACCTAATCAACGGGTTGAGGTGGAGGTGGAGGTGTGGCAACTCGCAGTGTCAATGCAGCTATGGCAACCAATATGTCCTTGGTGGCTTGCTCTTGCCGTGGCAATTGGCAATGCACATCAGCCATTTGGACCGTGAGAAAAGCTAGAGCCTTCTCATCCGAGCTACCCATACAGGCAGAGGAGCATTAAAGCGACCGACGGACTGAGACACAAGAAACGGAGTCATGGCTACGACTTTGGTAGGATGAGGAACCTAGGTCATGGCTTAGAGAATAGAGAGCCTTGGTGTAATAGTCCCAACCTTGGCTTGCTTGGTCGATATGCGCATGCTAACTTGACCCATCAATATACCTCTCTTGCCCATAAGAATGGCACTCACTAACCGTAATGAGCCATACCCCTCATAACTAGATATACGGTGACCATCCAATCTACAATCTACATTGGCATCATACCCAAAAGAACGATGATCATGAGATGGAGAGGGTGTACCGTAGGAGCGCGAATTGTGCCGAAATGGTGCATGACCAAATATCGGTTGAGAATCCGGAAATAATATAGCGTCAGTCCCATAAGAGCCATAACGATCCTCATAATAACTAGGAACATGGGAATGAGACATGTTGAAAGGCACCTACAAAAAGAACAAACTGTAGATATACATATAGCTTAGTGAAAAATAAATCACTCCCTCACATGTTTCACTCGGGTGTTTGCACTCTTCTCTAATGCGCTCTCAATCACTCAATTCTGAGGCAAACTAGTCTATGTCTTGGTGATGTTCAAGCTAAAAATCTCAACTTCAATCACAAGGATCCATCTCACGACCTGATTCAAGCAAGTACGCAAGAAACACCAAACAATTTTGCTGGAAATGCTGGACAATTTGCGCAACTTTTGGAGATGACACGAAAAAATAGGAAACGAAGGAAATAATTTACAAAATTAAGTAAGAACACTTCTAAGACAAGTCTCTACAAATTTAATTAAGAAAAGAAAATGAAAAACCAACTGGAAGACATAGAAAATACACCACGAATACATAAATGACTTTCAAGGTTAAAATCTGCACACATTTCTATTTTGGCCAAAATATATAAGAGTTCTTCATAATTTATTAGTGACTCAAAAAAAAATGTTAAGCACAGAATGAAGTTTGGTGACACAAATGTTCAAAAAAATTTGGGTAGGGGAACATATAAAAGTGGGACAGACACTAGAATAAACAACAAACTCATTGAAATGAGGGAGGAAAATTTGAAAGTATGAAAGGCTCACCCTTTAACAATGCTACTTCACACACTTAAGTTGTGTTGTATGACAAGTATTTCAAATTAAAGTGTGTGACAAGTAGTTTAGCTCAAGAGGTGATGTGGCAAGTGATGAGGTGGCAAGTGACGTGCCAAGTGATGAGGTGGCCAAAGGAGGTGATGTGACTAATGATGTGTGAGGTGAGGTGTCAAGTAAGTGCTGAACAAGTTGGGGACTCAAGTGGTGGCTTTTGAAATATATTTTGGAGGGAAAAGCGGTTGGCAAACCAGCTGGTTCCTTAGCTCAAATAGGAAAGGTGCAGGCTGCTTTTGAAGGTTCTCTTTTTGCTAACACCAAAATGGCAAAGTTTGGAGAAGAGAGTGTAAGTAGGTGAGGGTTTTAAGGAAAAGGTGTAAGAGGTGGGGTTTGGTCTGATTTTAGGCCCAAGAAATAATGCTTAAACACAACTTAGTCAGCTGAACAAAAGAAAATCGGATCAAACACAAACTTGGGCAAGAGCACACTTGAAGACTCAAGAACAAATGCAAGAACACCAAGAATACAGTCTCTAAATTTTGACCTTTTGACTGAGAAAATGATAGAATTAAAACTAAAATTTATACCACAAGAAACTAGAGAAAAAGTACTACAATTTAGACTCAAGAAACAATAAAAATGATGACAGAAAACCAAAGATATGCTTGGAGGAAGATGAACATAAAAAATAGACAAGAAAATAATTTTGAACACCTTTGAGTAAAAACAATTCTGCAAGGATTTCCTTGGAGAGAAACCCTAAAAAATGGCTCAAAGATGCACAAGACACGGGAAAACAATATTCAACCAAAGAGAAAGGAAAATATGGCTGAAAAGATAGAGAAAAAATTCATACCAACCAAGAGGACGGGCAAAAACTCCGCTACTACATGGTATATTCTTGGTTCCATATGGAGCTCGAAGTCGTGAGATTGATGGAGCTTGGATCTAGTCCTTAGTGAGTGGGTGGTAGGCACACGACGATGGACAGATGATGGACGTATATAATGGATTTATGGAGTGTTAGGCAGCGGTTTGATGGAGGATTGATAGAGGTGGAAATAAAGAATACTTGTATTTAACTTAATAATCAAAGGAAACCCTTCTTACAACAAGGTAAGACAACCTTCCTAAGATGATTACTAAGGATCTTTAATCAAGACGGCCCTTTCACTAACTAGAGTGAACAACCCGTTTGTTCTTGAATTAGAAGGATAGTTCGGTTTTAAGAACCTTTAACACTACTCCTAAAGGTTGGCCTATGCTGAATATCACTCAAATCAAAGACAAGTCTAAAATGAGTCTATCACTTATTATTTATACTAGTGCTAATACATGGAAAATTCCCCATTTACCCTTGGACACCGGGCTTGAAGATGGGCCTTGAGGGCTTCGGCGCATGGACTCATGGATTGCTAGGGCTAGGCTCGGACGGGCTCATGGTTTGGCCGGCCAACTCATGAGGTCCATGTGAGGAAGATAGGCTAAGGGGGAGGCCTTTCGCATGCGATGTGCCCGGGCACAGGTGGGTCCATGCTCGTATCAGTCATTCCTCGTCAGCATTGCTACCACCGATTACGGTTGGATGCCTTCGACTGTTTCTGTTTGATGGACCTGCCTTATTTCTGAAATTTACCCATATTAGTATTATATAACAGGGAGGAAGTGGCGGCCGGATCATGGTGGGCGAGGCGACACTGTTGGAGAGGGATCTTTTAGACACTTAGTCGTATTGATTTGTTTTACTTTATTAAAATAAAAGAACTAGCAATTAGATCATGGTCTTCACCTCCGATTATATAGAGCTTGTATCGATGTACTTCAACATTGTCCAGAAATATTAAAGCAGTGGTGATGACTTTGATGTCTAGGGAAGAACTATTTCTAGAGAGGGACAACTTGCCAAGCTAAGTAACTTGGATAACGTTAGCCTTGATCTATCTGCATATATGGAGAAGAAACGAGTTGTTCCTTGTTTGAAATCACTTGCTATCTAATCCCATGATTTGTAGAATGATAAAAAGAATACTTTCACTCACTTAGTCTCTCCTACCTTCTCCTAGCTCTAATATACTCTACTCTACACTTACCTCATTTGAAGATCATATGTATCAGAAAGAGTCTAGTAGCCATAGTGGATGGAGTTTTTAACTTCACCAACATTGGCACCCATCCACCCATCCTCAGCTGATAAAATAAAATGTAACTTACATTAGGGGTGTCAAAATGGGACTTGGGATCGGGTCTGGGACTGGGACCAGTAGACCTGTTGCTACCCGATTTTTGACCACTTTTTTAGTCACATTTACATAATTTTTTGCTTATCACGTTTAATAGCTCGTCTAGGTCAAAAATCTGTCGATTCTTGGTCCTAGGCTAGTTTGTTTAATATTCCGTGTCATTTAGTGTCTTTTTAGTTTTTCGTACTTTTAACTGTCTTTTCGCGAACTTCTATCGGTCTCGAGTAAACTTTCTCGGACCCTAGATCGAGCACCTTATTTCTTTAATTGATAATTACGTGTTATTTTTCTCTTTCACTCCATCGAGTTTGGTTTCGTTCAATTTTTGTCGCAAGGACATTTATTTTGCGTCCGAACTTTTAACGTTTTCGAAAGAGAAAATAAATACGTTAAATCAGCTTTCGCATTTCTTCACGTATATTAGTTTTCTCATCTTATTTTTCTACACGTGGTGGTTTCCTCAGTTCGGGTTTATTTTCGTTTTCGAGCGATTTCGCTCGTACCAAAAATATCCCGTTCGTATCCAAAAATAGGATAAATACCACATTAATGCCAATTAATTTGTTCTCACCCTCCACCTCGACGCCAGCTCTTCTAGATCACTACCACCTCCCATCCGATCACTCTTGGCCACAAGAAACCCTAGCTAGCTCACTATTCCGGCCTAGAGCATCATCATCACCCAAGATATTTCTCCCGTCGGTTTGCAGCCACATGTGCAAACCGACTCCATTTTTTTTCCTTCCCCTATAAATAGCAAGCTTCTAGCAAGGTATCGGGGGGACCAAAAATCGTCCTCTTAATCTCTATTTCTTGCTCATCCTTCTTGGTCCAAAGCTCTCCCGGAGAGGTAAGCTTTCTCACTCTAGTTTTCTTTTAATTTTCGTTTATAGCTTTAATGCATGAATAAATGGCCCAAACTTATTTTGAATGCTTTGTTAGTGAGTTAAAATCAGCATGCTAGCTTCAATTTAATTGTTCCTTGCTTTGGTTAATTAATTGAGCAATTGATGCATTAATTATCTATTTTCGTTTTCCTTAAATTGCTACTGTTTTTGGTCGAATTTCTTTGTTGTTTTTATGGCTTTGTGCTACTGTTGTGTTGCTGGCCCTATTGGGGTTGGTTTGGTGTTGTTTCGTCAAGGTGTTTCCACCTTGGTAGCCGGCCATGGTGGCCGGCGTTGTAAGGAAGAAGAAGAGGTGAGTTGGTGTGTGCGGGAAAGAAAGAAAAGGTGGTGGGCTTGGCTTTGCCAAGCCCATTTTGTTTTAAATTAAAATTTGGGCTTGGCTTGTGCCAAGCCCATTTTTTAATGCCCAAAATTCCTATGTGGGGCCCGGCCCATTTATTTTTCGTCAAATTGTGCAAAATGCTCGTATGCTTTTATAACATGTTAAATTGCCTAAAATGTTCGTATGCTTTTTATTTGTGTTTAAATGATATTAAAATGTTCATATGCAATAAATTGCTTGTTATTTGCCATGTTTTATTTTTATTATTTGCTTGCATGATAAGTGATGAGTTGAGTTGTTATGCCATGTTTATTTAGTTAAATGTTTGATTTAAATGAGTTGTTATGCCATGTTTATTTAGTTAAACGTTTGCATGATTTAAATGAGTTGTTATGCCATGTTTATTGAGTTAAATGTTTGATTTAAATGAGTTGTTATGCCATGTTTATTTAGTTAAATGTTTGCATGATTTAAATGATGTATTTATACCATGCTTTGTTTAATTAAATGTGTGCATGATTTAAATGATGTATTTATACCATGTTTTATTTAATTAAATGCTTAAATGATTTAAATGATTTATTTATGCCATGTTTAATTGAATGCTTGTATGATTTCAATGATGCGTTTATGCCATGTTTTATTTTAATTAATTGCTTGCATGTTATAAGTGGTATGTTGAGTTTGTTTGTCATGTTTCATTTTAATTAGTTGCCTACATGCCATAAATGATGTATTTATTTGTTTGCCATGTGTATTTAATTAATTGCTTGCTTGTTATAAATGAAGTGAATGTTTGCATGCGCTTTTCTTATTTATTATCTTTCGAATCATCACTAACACTCTAGCTTTGTAGGTTAAAACCTTGAATTTTCGCTCGAGAGTGATGATACTTCATTGTCCAAAATTGTTGTAATAATTAGTTAATGCTTTGATTAATTATTTCACTTATTGTAATAATTAGTTAAATTAATTATTCCGACCTCCAATTTGTAATAATTAGATAAGTGGTTTTATTATGAATTGTGGTTTGTAATAATTAGTTAAGTAGTTAAAAATCGTGTATGTTGCCTATACCTACGTATTTATGTCAATTGCCGCTAACGTTTGTTTTGAAGGGACGGTTCGATCGGGGTTCGTCAAATCGGGTAAGTTTAACTTAAAACCCTTTTATTTATGCTTTGAATGAATGTTTATTTATTTTTATGCTTTGAAGGAATGTTTATCAAAGAGGTCAAAACCTCGATTACCTCGTATGCATGACCACTTAGAAAGCGATAGAACCCACTCACTCTTATGCATGACATATAGAATTGTTAACAATTAAAATCAACCCACATGCTTACGTGTTTACATCACTTGCGTTTAAATGCCATGAGATTAATTGCTTTCTGGCTAAATGATATGCATGGTGGCTTCGATCCCACACGGTTATTTGCATTCACGAAAACGTACGATGTTAGTATTATCCATGTTAAGGTCACGTAGTAATTAACTAATCATGCAGGGCCCGATGATGATAAAAAGGGGAGAACGTCCGCTCTAGCATAACGAACAAACGGTAACCCCGTCCTTCGTGTCCCGATTGGAAATAACATGTCCCTACGAAAATGCTAAGATGTAACGTCACCTTTGATGGCCAATTTACATGTAAAAAAATTGTTTTTAAACACCTTTTAACTTATAACCGGTAACCTTTTTTAAAAGGATGTGACTTGGGTGCCTAACACCTTCCCAAGTCCATAATACGACCTTGAACCTTCGTTCTTTGGTTTAGATCACATGTGCCTTAGTTTTTTATTTTATGCCATGACATTAGGTTCCCTAAACCTTAGAAAATAGGGTGGCGACTTCATTGTATTATGCGAAGCATCCATTTATGCTTAGCATCCGTCCCGAACCTTAAACTCGTTTTCAACGAAAAAGGAGGTGCGACAAGACCCGAATTTTATATAGGACTATAAGTATGGTCCCGGTCCCGACCCATATTTTATATGGGACCAAAATTATGGTCCCGGTCCAGAAAAAAACCGAGTCTGGGATCGGGAATTCGGGACTGGGACCTACGGTACCGGGTTTGGGACTATAAGTATGGTCCCGGTCCCGTCCCATATTTTATATGGGACCAAAAATATGATCCCGGTCCCAAAAAAACACCCGGGTCTGGGACCGGGAATATAGGACCCGGGTCTGGTTGACACCCCTAACTTACATTAACTGTTTTGAAAGGATCAGTGTAGATTATTAAGTCACAATAGTAAAGTGATGGATGTGCCTGTACCTCAATCTTCTTTTCTTTTGACTAGTGATTCAACAACTCTCCCTCTTATCAATTAAAAGTCAAAATTCTATAGAACTCAACCATATTCGAATATAATAGACATAAAAAAAATACATACACAATAAAATAAATAAATAATAAAATAACTCTTAGCATTCAACTCCCCTCTCATCAATCAATTTTTGTATTAATTCAAAACAATATGCTAATTTCAAATCCTTTTATAAATTAAATGGATCAACATTAGGGTAATATGTAAGTTTTAACCTTAGAAATTTGAAGTAATTTTAACATTAGCAATTTTAAGTAATTTACATTTCAATTACTCCCTCCGTCCCCAAAAGGATGTCGTTTTCCTACGGATTGTTACTATTTGGGGTATTTGTCATTTTATCTTTTTCGAAACATATATTTTGTGCAAATGATAATTTTTTTTTAATCAATCTAATTTGATGATGGTGTGGTAATTTGAGTGGAAATTAAGAGAAAAAATGAAACAATGTGGAATAAAATAAGATCAAAAATTATTGTCCTACGGATTTTTACTATCCTAAAACGACATCTTTTTGGGGCGGAGGGAGTACTTGTTAGTATATTTAAAATTTAAAATTTAAAATTTAAAATTTAAAATTATATAATATCCCTTAGTTCAAGAAAATAAAACAAATATCATCAATAAAATTAGACAACTTAAATTTAAACCCAAGGAGGGATATTTATCAGCCAGTGATAAACCCTTGAAATGGACCGTAGCCTCTGCAGCAACCCCACTACCACTGCCAGCACCATGTCCTTCCTCCATTCCAATCTCCACCCTTTCTCAGTCCGCCATCTTAACACTATCCCTGTCCTCCCTTATCCCTCTTTTAAGCTCCGCTATCCCCGTCGCCTGCCACTACGAATTCTCTCTGCATCCAAGCGAACCGGAAAACAGAGGTACCCGTCTGAGAAAAAGAAGCTGAAGCTGAAACTGAAGCATAAAGAAGCCGTAACCCATGTCAAGAACAAGTTTGAGGGCATCTGGAGGCTCTCCAAGCTCGCCGTTTCTGTCCAAAACGACCCCGGAAAGGACTCCCTAGCCGTCTCCGACGGCTTGCTTCAAGAAATCACCAAAGTCATCAAATTTCCGGTTGCGTCCATGTTGCCGCCGGAAGCATTTTCGGTTGTTAGGAAATCATTTGATGCCAGAAAGGTCAGTTTTTTTGCCACATTTTCTGTTATGTTTGTGTTTCATGAGGAGCGCCTGCGAGTCACTCCCTCGTTTTTCTGTTGTCTTTTTCAGATGTTAAAAGAACCCAAGTTTGTGTATACTGTGGATATGGATGTGAGTAAGCTTATTAGTCTAGAGCCTCGTACATGGGATTTCATTTCAAAATTGGAGCCTAGGGTTGGTCTTGTGGAGCACATGATTGAAGAAAGAGTATTGGGGGATTTAATCAGTGTGATACACGACTGTAGAAAGGTTGAGGAACAATCATTGCCATTGTCTGGAGATGGAGGGGATAGTAACAGTTATTCCCGCTTCGTGGGCTCACACAAGCACACAACAATCAGAAGACCAAAAATTGCAGTTGTGGGTAGTGGTCCTTCTGGATTGTTTGCTTCTCTTGTTCTCGCTGAACTTGGTGCAGATGTTACCTTGATAGAAAGAGGTCAGCCAGTTGAACGAAGAGGCCGCGACATAGGTGCTCTGATGGTTCGCCGGATTTTAGAAATGGAAAGCAATTTCTGCTTTGGAGAGGTTACATCTTGTTCTCTTACTGCTCTGTTCTTTTAGTATGCCATGATATGCAAGTAGGTTTTTCTTTTTCTTGTTTCTTCTCTTCCTGTTTTATTGAACTGCCTTCTGATTGCTAGCCATTGATCAGTGGAGTAACTGCATTTAGTGAGGCCTACTGAATAACTACATTGCCAGTCTGAAGATATCAAAGTGATGTCATGATGACAAATTGCATGCTTTCATGCTACTTGTTACCTTTAAATAGCTAAGTGACGAACTTCCAACTCCAAATTGTTTATTCAACCATCCAGGAAAAAAAATCATTTTGGAGGCTTCAATTATAGGAATATACAAGATCAAAAACTGATCTGTTTTTCCAAAATGTTTGTTTTATTGTTTTAGAAAGTCTCTTAGTTAGCAAGCACACCTTTTTGATTTTACTCTCGAGAGCTTTGGTCATATGTTCTACCCCTAATAAGTTCTTGAAGAGAATTTGGACCAAGCTTTTGCTGGGGAAGTATGACATTTTGTGTTGAACACCATTTTGGTGATCCTTCTTATAATTGAGTATCTCTAGGAATTGCTCCAAACGGCATGTTGCAGTTGGCACATATTATTGTAGATTTATCTGTCTGCTCTGTTTATACTCTTGTATTTTCATTATGTTACAATTTGAAATGCATTTGAATACATGTTTTAGACTCAAGGTACAGCTTAGTTAAGGTGCTCATGCATGCCTGGACTTGAAACATATGATATAAATTGAGGATTCGTTTGTCCATGTTTAATATTTTAACTTCTTGGCTTGCCTTTGGTTAATCATTTATTTAGTTTTTATCTATGTTAGTTTTCCATTGCCTCCTGTCTTCAGGTTTGATCCTTGATTTTTTGTTTAATGCAAGTCATTTAGGAACTTATGCATGGCAGGGTGGTGCAGGTACTTGGAGCGATGGAAAGCTAGTTACTAGAATTGGAAGGAATAGCGAAAGTGTCTTGGCTGTAAGTGCTATCCTTCCCCTGTCCATGATTTCTCTATTTCTTGAACTTGAATCAAGTGTTTTGCATTCCTATATTCTATCCTATCTTTATGGTACAGAGTGCAATGTGTATTCCTAGATTATGTTACCAGAAGTCAATGATACATCTTTATCACTTCACACTTGAGACATTCACTGGGTGAATTATGACTTCATGTGTTTTAGTATAAAGGTTTAATATTGTTATTATTATTGTTGTTGTTCTTGTTGGTGGCATTTTGTAGGCTGCATGTTTAAATCGTCATTTTTTAATACTTGGTAAATATTTGCAAACTAATTTGCTACATTGGAAATGCAGATCTTATTTCTTAATATCCTATTGATAAGCTTCATATCAGTAAATTAGAACACTCAATGGACGCAAGGTGGAAGGGATTTGTTCCTTTCCCCGTTTAACTGCTTAATTTTATTTTTTCCTTATACTCATTGCAATATTGTTTTTATGTCCTAATGCATTCCTACTGAACAGAAGCTGTTGAACAATAATGCAAGTATATCCGTTGTATTGAATGCATTACTGTTGTTTTTTCTTTAGGTCATGAATACTCTAGTACACTTTGGAGCTCCAAAAAATATTTTGGTTGATGGGAAGCCTCATTTGGGAACTGATAGGTTGGTCCCGCTGCTCCGCAACTTTCGGCAGCATCTGCAAAGGCTGGGTGTAAGTTGCCAAATGAGCTTTCTGTTGCATTTATTTCTCAGTTTTGTTTCTTTGTTGCAGTTTATTCTTCTTTTTTATGAAAGAACCCAAAACTTACACTGTTAATTTATAGTCGTGCCTTTCGAATCTGCTTAGGTTTCTACCATGTACGGGACAAGAGTAGATGATCTGATAGTAGAGAATGCAAATGTTGTTGGGGTTAAAGTTTCTAATTCAGGTGGCAGAATGCAGCAAGATTGTCATCAGCTGGAATGCGATGCGGTAGTTCTGGCTGTGGGGCATTCTGCACGTGATGTTTATCAAATGCTCCTTTCTCACAATGTGGAATTGGTGCCAAAAGATTTTGCCGTGAGTTTGGAAAATTCTATCCTGTCGATACTCAATATGAATTAATGAAATAACTGCATGTTGGGTGAGGAGTCACTCCTTTGGTTCATCAGAACTCTTAGAACATGTCGTTATTGGATACAGACCTTCAATGTTAGTAGAACAAACTCCTGAAAACTTTATTGAAATATCTACGCATCAGAAACTCCTTCAATTGGTTGGATGTGTGTATCACTTGGCTATAATTTTTTCCAAAACCAATTCCCTCATGTAGCAATTGATTCTCAACTTATAACTTGTATGCTGAACTCCTATTGTTGGTCTGCACACATGATGTGATGTGCATGTGATGATCATTTGTTAGCTGTGGTACTCATTGTGGGTTGTTGTCATGTGTAATCCACCTACATTTCATTGGAAAATGCTAATCAATGAACATTTAGAATGAAAAGGTGAAATACTGTGGTAGGTTGATTGTTGGCCACATGTTAGAAGTCCTTGTTTGTGCATGAGTTCCGAGAGCAATAATTGCTTGGAAGCTGGTGGTTGTGAATACAATAATTTTTTGACTTTTGTGTGGTGAATGCAGAACTGTGATTGTTTTGCTACCATTCAACATCCATGTGATCGTGTTTGTTGTTCTGCTCTAATATCGTTATCGTGTTTGAGTCTTGGTATTTTAACCTTTGACAATACTGTAATTATCACCATAACGTAGAAAATTACTTGCTTATTCAGGTTGGTTTGCGGATTGAGCATCCCCAAGAATTAATAAACAGTATACAGGTTGGTGTTTCAAGGTTCCATTGACCCAGAGCCATAAGATTTGATCAATTGTTTCACCTTATCTGTACGTTGATTGTGATCCTGTTCATGCATGCCCAGTATTCTGATTTGGCTGCCGAGGTCCATAGAGGACGTGGGAAAGTGCCAGTAGCAGATTACAAGGTTGTCAAGTATGTTAGTGACGAGAATGGGGACACACCATTAAATTCTGCGCCTAGAAGTCGTAGTTGCTATTCCTTCTGCATGTGTCCCGGTGGACAGGTACCCTTTTTCTTCTGTTTTTTTTTTTTGAGGCAGTCATATTCTCAGTCTTATTTCTTTTTCTTACACTCTTCTTTCTTTATTTGTCGTTTCTTTTACACTGGCCAATAGATGGATATTTAGGTGTGTAGGAGCAGCAAATATGTTGTGTTCCTCGTCTGACAATATGTTACATAGCAATTTACTAGGACTTCTCTGGATTTTATGAATTCTTTCTTCCTGTCTTAGATGTCTGGATTAAACTAGTTGCGATATTAGGAGACCACTAATAAATTTATAACAGAATGCAGTCCAGACCTGCTGCTACAAATGGCGTGCTCTGTTTTTTTGGTGTTACAAGGATTTGAACCAGCAACCCACAGTAGGTTCCATATCCCCTGACAACTAGGCCAGCCCCAGTCCTTGTCCAGATCTTGCCACAATTTGTAGGATGAATGGCTTTTAAATTTAGTTTTCCTTCTAAATATTTGTATGGCTGAGTTAGGACCTATCTGCTAATGCAAACTTTTCTAGAATGCACTGACGTGACATTTTGACGATGATATGCATAAATTGATCACAGGTTGTTCTTACTAGTACAAATGCATCTGAACTCTGCATCAATGGCATGTCCTTCTCTCGTCGTGCTTCTAAGTGGGCAAATGCTGCACTTGTCGCCACTGTTTCCGTGCAGGATTTTGATGCATTGAATTTCCACGGGCCTCTTGCAGGGATCGAATTCCAGGTAGCATTGCATTAGTTGTTTCACTTAGTCCCTGCCTTATTGATTTTATAAGTTGTAAAAAGCCATGGCTAATTCCAATTGTAGGACTCTTTTCTCCAAATTATACTTTTCAAATTTGAATTGGCTAATTCCAATTGTAGGACTCTTTTCTCCAAATTATACTTTTCAAATTTGAATTGCATTTCAAAAGAAGAGAAAACATCATTTTTTTTGCTTGACGCTAATATTATCGTGGGATTCCCTTACTCTGTGAATGATGAACAAATAACCATACTCTTTAAGTGATCTTCTTTCTTGTTCAGAATATTATATCACCCCACCTAATCTAATGGTTCATCGATTGGTCAAGCATTTATTCTGAATCGGTATTTTAGCTTCTTTTTCCTGAAATTTTTTAACTTGATTGTTTAGAGGGAATTTGAGCAAAAAGCAGCCATTATGGGAGGAGGAGACTTTGTGGTTCCTGTACAGGCAGTTACTGATTTTCTCGACAACAAGTTATCTGGTAGAGTGGAAATGTCATAGCCATAAATGCTATAATTCTTCTTTTGGATAGCATTAGAATGTTACTTGATTTCTCGTTGGTTAATTATTGTCATATTGTTACTAGCATCTTCGTTGCCATCGTCAAGCTATCGGTTAGGAGTGAAGGCAGCAAATCTCCATGCATTGTTTCCTGCCCATTTAACAAATGCTTTGCAGCACTCAATCTCAACGTTTGACAAAGAGGTATAGTTTTTTTCTTTCACAATCCGCTGTGGATTCTTTTAGCATTTGTAGCGAATACCTGAAATCTTTAGTTGATGATCTTTGTTTTCCTGTAAAAATTTAATTTCAGTTGCCAGGATTTATCTCCAATAAAGCTCTTCTTCATGGAGTTGAGGTAGCCCACTGTTCGTATTTTATTTTATTTCTAGTAATAAAACCTCCTTGCTTTTTATTTTGCTTGGAGCCTTATTTGCCATCTAATGCTTTTCATCAGCTGAATATCTAAGTTGCAATTCTACTTTGTAATTACTTGTGTATTAAACTCTGTTGAATTTTGTTCTTGTAGACTAGAACCAGCTCTCCCGTTCAGATTCCTCGTAGCAGCGACACGTATGAGAGTACATCCTTGAATGGGCTCTACCCTGTTGGTGAAGGAGCTGGGTATGCTGGAGGGATTGTAAGTGCAGCAGTTGATGGCATGCAAGCAGGTTTTGCTGTAGCAAAAAGATTTGGCTTGTTTCTCGATGGAATGGAGTCAGTTTTAGGCAAGGCTCAGGGTAGTGGCGTTGTTAAGTACTAGGAGCAAGGTTGCTTTGCTGGTACCGGTGGGTGTCGTTGAAGTAAGCTTGGGCTTGTGCATGTAGGAAGATCCTCATCGCTTTAAAATCCATGTCTCTTATCATTTTTTCAGAATTCAGGTTAGCAGCTAAAATTGGATGTGGTTTCTTTTGGCATCAAAAGCCCTTTTTAAGTTCATCATGATAATTAGTCTAGTTGCTTCGCGTATGCAGCTTCGTAAAGATGCGGACTATGATATGGGAGAGCCAAGCAATGATTTCTGTTGCTGATATGTTCGACAGGGTGTGCTTACTGCTTACAATGTATCCTGATTCAGTAGTTTATGTAGAAGTAGAATCATCATCAACCATTTGAGACTGAATATTTAATTCTTTAGGAGGCGAAAATTAGCAGAGGCAGTAGAGCTAATTAAAATGTACCCTAATATATTTTATGGTAATAAGAATGAAATTTCCTTTCCTATTGATTATGTTATCACTTGCCAATATATTCAACATATGCAAATCATGCTTTTTTACCTTACCTTGAGTGATGCTAAAGGTACCGACGTTTTCATTAAATTTTTTACTTAAAATATAGTTAATAAAGTAATCAAAGTTAGTATCTCCAGTATTATTCTCATTCTCTTGCCTTTTGTGCGTTGTAATGAAATCATTTGTCGAAAACAAATTCATTAAAAAAGGTAAGAGTAAATCACTACTAGTAGCTAATGTATTCTCAACATAAATATTTAATTTTTATGGATTAGTTTTTGTTATTTTAGATTTTTTATTTTTAGAAAAATAATAAATTACCTTTATGTTCATAAGTACCTAACAATACTATGTTAAAAATATTTTTTTTAATTTTATTTTTCTAAAAAGTAATTTATTATTTTTCAAAAAAAATTAATTTAATTTTAGAGTAAATTTTTTGGAATTACAAAGAAAAAAAATATAGCCAAAATAAATATGTTAAAGTTTTGAATGAAAAAACTAACAGGGTCTCTTTACAATTGAAAAAATAATAAAGGACCTAAATCCAAAAAAATAAAATTGAGAGGCCTATTTGTATAGTACTAATTACAGAAACAAAATAGATAGCTAATGTAAGCAAGAGGCTGGTTTCTGTTTTCCATAGGCCTCTCCAGAGGCAAAAGAGCAAGCTGATTCAGCAGAACCGCGGCGAGCATACGACAAATCAATGTCTTTCATTATAATGTTCTTGCATGGGAAGCTCCTGCTACAATTCAATGTCACTGCTACTTCTGATGCAGACGTGCCCCAGATGTTGTCGTACGTAATGTCTTTGATTTCAATGTGAGATGGAGTCTGCAGAAAAACATTCGACCATACGAACATTTTGAAACAGACAAGAAAAGAAGAGGAGGAAATCCAGAAAAAACACTTAGGAAGAATACCTTTTGGTCGCAAGGAGGGATAGGGCAATAGAATTGATCGATGATGATTGGATTCTGCACATCAATCATTCTAAGATCCTGATAGGTGAATTTTGAAGCAGAACCAACATTAGGTGATGCCCAAGTCTTGATTCTAACACCAGCACTAGTTCCATTGAATGTGCAGTTCTTTACTGTAACTCTTTGCACAGTGTCAACATCTGCAAATCTGCCCATGCTCCCTACACTAATTCCATGGCCGGGACCACAATATACTTGAGAGACGGTAATGTCACGGCTGCCGGAGATGATGGCCACACAATCGTCACCGGTGCCGATTTTGGAGTGGGAGATGCTAACATTTGTTGAGCTCCCAATCTTAATCCCATCCGTATTATGACTGTCTCTAGGAGCAGACAGTCTAAGCTTTGTCATGTTTATGTTGTTACTACCAAAGATTATGAAATGGGCGTTTTGACTGTTCACTGATCTTATGTGGCTCACTCTTCCATGGCTCACAAATTCAAGACTCATTGACTGCCATCAAAAATAATAAAAGAAAATCATTAATACGTTACATTCACTAATTTCCATCAACTCAAAAAAAAAATGATGAATTTTAGCAAAAAGGAGTATAGCCCTCTACCCAAAAAAAAATTAGAAGAGAAATGAAAATAAAATAGGAAGTAATAAGGAATCAAAACATAAACAGATGTAATATGAATATTTCTTACATAATCAATCTTGTAGAATAAAAAAATGTTAGATTTAAGTTCGAGTTTTCAACTTACAACAGCAGGAAGAGAACAACGGGGGTTTTGGCGACAATGGTTGAAAGACCAGGCTTTATGACCCTCTCCATCAAGAGTACCCCCTCCTCCAATAGTCAATGGACCAACATATCTAAAACAAACCCATTTGGTTTTATCTTTTAAAACACCATTCCTTGGAGGTTTTAACACCCCTTTCAACAAAAACACCATTGACCCTTTGCATGGACCTTCAAATAGCACCGAATCCAACACATATGTCCCATTTGGTACAAATACCTTAGCTTTCCCTCTCCATTTGCAACCATCACTCCATGCAGCCAAAAAAGCCTAAAACAAACATTAACAAGAAATCATACATAAGTCCTCGCGTCAAGAAGATCTTTTAGAGAAGATTAGAAGTTCAAATCAACTTATTAATTAAGAAAAACCTACTATAATCTGAAATAAGAAAAAAGTAAGATGGGTTTTCAGAAAGGCAAGCCAGAGGAAGAAGCGAATGATCCAACGACAAGCTAGTACAAAGGGCGACTTACCTTAGTATTGTCTGTTTTGGCATCAGAAACCGCACCATAGTTTAGGACATTGAAAACCTTGGGATTTTGGGGCTTGGCATAGGTAACCCAACAGCAAAATACTACTAGTACTAATAAAAATATCAGAGACCCTCCAGCTCCTCTTGCCATTGAAGCCATCATCATCTCTAGTTGTTTTTTCTGCTCAAAGTGACTCTTGTGCTTCTTTTGTGTTTTTTAATTATAGGATTAAAACGTGATTAAATTCATTCATTCACTCACTTGTGTCAACAATCAACATAACATATATAGTATATAATAATATATTTTTACTGATTTTATTTTATTTTTTCTGATTCACTAGACATTTTTAATAGTATCTTCTTGGCTTTAGGTAATCTGATCACCAATATATTTCTTCTTATATCACTACCAAATCCACACCATTAAGGCAAAAAGGAGGAATTTGCCTTATGAAGAATAAATGGAAAAGGTATTATGTTAAGTGAAAAATTATTTCCTATTTTATTATTATTATTTTTATTGGTTGTGGTCAAGTAGTAAGGGCCTTGTGTACCATTAATCAAAATCGCGAGTTTGAATTTTAAGAATAGAGAAATCATGTTGGAAGAGTCACTACCATACGAGGTCTTGAACTCGAACGGGACCATTATAAAAATCATTAATTTAGGCAATTAATGATGGCTTTGGCCGGAAGATACGAGTGATTTATGGAAGTATCATCAATTCATCATAATTGAATTGCCTTAAAATTAACGTGCTTAAAGAAGAAGAAAAAGGGTGGAAAGAAAAAGAAATGATTATTAAGGAAAAGTGAAAGGAAAAGATTTATGTTACAGTTAAACCTCGATAAATGAATGCTCTTGGGACCAGCAAAAAATATTCGTTTAGTGAGTTTATTTACTTATCGATAAATGAATATATTATTCATTTATCGATAAATGAATTTTTATTCATTTAGATAGTATTTTTACATTTTTATTTTTTCGTATGATTATTTATTTTACATTTAATGTACAAATACGTATATAGACTATGTATATGCATCATGTACTTATAAGATTCTATGTATGGAATACTTAGAGTCTAAATACATGCAACATGTACTAATAATAATATTCTATGTATGGAATACTTAGAAACTAAGACAATGTACCTAACCTACCTACAAACTACTATATATATTTTTCTAGAGTCTTAGTTTGGTAAATATATATATATATATATATATATATATATATATATATATATATATATATATATATATATATATATCTTATGAATTTTAATGATTATTCATTTATATTTACATGGGGTCTTTAAGGATTCAAAAAAAATTATTCGTTAATGCATTTAGCGAGGTTATTCATTTAGCCCATTTGCCCAAGTCGGGACCGGAGAAAATTATTCATTTGGCGAGGTTATTCGTTTATCGAACATTCATTTATCGAGGTTTAACTGTATTCCTTACGATCAACGCTTTGCCATACTTGGACAAAAAAAAATGCTGAGAGTTAATATGAGTCACTAGCAATGTCAATTCATATTTTTCACGTTATTATTTTAGTTTGCTCTAACATTTATTTTTTACCATATACATGTGAACCTTTTTTCACGCTAATCACTAACATAAATGACTAGTAGAGTAAGAAACATTGATGACTTTAACCCCCAAAAAATAGAGTAAGAAATCAGATTCGGTCGAGTTTGAAGTAGTAAAAATTAAACACAAGCCTAGCTCTATAAGCTCATGGGACTTGGCCGATCAAGGCCATCCCAACTCAAATCGAGTTTTTGTCGAGCTAGTCTTATATATATATTATTACTCCCTCCGGTATAAAATAAATGACGTTTTTTTATGAATTCTTACTTGTTATTTTATTTTTTTCGAAACCAATATTTTGTGCAAATGATTTTTTTTTATGTATCAACCCAATTTGATGATGGTGTTTTAATTTGAGTGGAAATTAGGAGTAAAAATGAAATAATATGGAATAAAATAAGACCAAAAATCATGGTGAAACGGATTTTTACTATTCTAAAGAGTCATTTATTTTGCACCAGATGGAGTATTATTTATCAAAGTTTAAAGCCTTCTACATCACTAAAAAAATGCAGTGAATTGGATGACAAATGTGAAAAATAAAAAAATTGAGATCAGAAAGTAGAGTTTTTCGAATTCCTTCCTTACTTAAATCGAGAATTTTGATAATAATCGAGTAGGGTTCAATCTTACGGACTCGGGTCGGGTCATGTTGATCTCGGGCTTTATATAAACCTATGTCAGGCCAGATCCATGCCCACGTCTATAGACAACACTAGTATTATGTTGAAAATAAATGTAAGGACTGAATTATTTTAAATTAACCGTCTAATAATTAAAAAAAAAAGAATAACACTAATATTAGATGTGTTCAAGTGATAAAAAAATTATTCATAATTAATTAAAATTTTGAAATTAAATTTTGAAATTGATAAAAATTATGCCGGAAGGATTATCAATTTTTATTGGCTCAATAAAACTGAAAAAAGATTAATTTTAACGGGGAAGATTTATCAGTCCAGGTTTGTTGAAAAGTAGGGGGCGCTGGCGCGAAACCACGTCCCACTCAACTGAAAAAACCGTTCCTTTTACTTTTTCTTCTTCTCGTCACCTCTTTTTCTTTTTTATTCAAATTTCAAAAATCAAATTTGTTTTTTCTTTCTTTCTCCTTCCTTGTTTATTCCCTCCCTCTTTCCGTCCGCGCCGAAAGTCCAAGCTTCGTGCATCCCTGCACCTCGCCCGATTATTCTCTCTCCGACCACTGTCCACGGCTGTCGGCCTCCATCGATCAGAAGGGCAACAACCAAATTTACTAGCAAAACTGATCATTAATTACTTAAATCAAGGTAACTAAGAAGTTTTCCTTTTCCTTACTTTCTTTAATTTCTTCTCAATTAATTATTTTTGCAGCTAATTTCTGTTACAAAATTTGATTTTTGCTCGTTAGATGGATTATTCGTTCAAAACCCAGTTTGATTTTAGTCTAAAAATTGAATCTTTGTGGTTAAAACCTATGAAATTCTGATTAAAATTACTAATTAAATCAGGAAAATTAACAATAGCCAAATGGTCAAAGTTTTTACTAATTAATAAGTTCTGTTGCTGCACACATAACAATGCTTTGTAAAAGGGAACCGATTCATCTTATTACGGTTTCTTTATTTTAATTTTGGATAATTTATTAATTTGCTGTTCTTGATGTATAAGAAGGATTAAATAACATAATTAATTGGAGTGTTAACTAATGAAATTATGTGTATGGGGATGGACAATGGTCTTCCATGTCTCTTCCCATATCTCCAAGAAACATTAGCACCTGCAACTTCAATCTTCTAATCATTATTAAATTATTTATTTAAATATCCAAATTCACCATTTTCCAATGCTTGTTCTTCTTGTCATCTTCTAATTTCATGCACTACATGACAATTAAAACGCTACGAAAGAAAAAAACTGAATAAAAAATCTTTTCTACCATCCCCTCGTGGAGTAGTTACTTAATACCAACCCTCCTTTCATTAATGGCATTATGGCAATGCCTTAGTTCTAATTAATTAATCTGAAACTCTGGATTGAATTGATAGGATTGAGAGATTTGTTTATTTTGAGCTATCGAGTTGTAAATACTTAATATATATATATATATATCATTAGTTGTGAATGGTGGTAAGTATTATTGAGTTTTAACTACTTAAAGGGAGAAGAAAGGGAAGAAGAGAGTGGGGCAAAGGCAAAGTTTGTGTCGTTGAGTGGTACCTCCTCAAATTGCCAGCCCACCCGACCATGGCACACCCGTGAGAGAGACAATCAATTTTCGCTCCTTTTTTTCTTATATATTTATTTATTTAACACACAAAAATTAAAAGAAGAACCACTCTTTGTTATCCAACGCACCGTCTTCCTTTTTGTTTTCTGGGGTTTCTTCTGTCTTATTCTGCAACACCTCCCCATCACAGTAGTAGTCCACCTTTGGTCTTGCCATTTTCCTTTAATAGGACCCCTCATTGGCATTGCCCACCATTTTCCTTCTTTTTTTCTTCCAAAATAAATTAAAAACCGACTCCCATTGATGACCGTTAATGCACGTTGCGCCACTCTCCGGATTTTTCTGTGACCCCATTTGTTCCTGATGTTGTTTTATCATCACCACCATCATCCTCCTCTAACTGCTTTGTCATCCCCCGATCTGCTTCATTTTGGGCTTTTCTCTGCGAAAATCCAATACCCATTTCCGTATCTTTGTTATAATCCCCAAATCCATCATCTTTCAGATCTCTCTCTCTGTAAAGATTGTAAAGATGTAATCTTTTTTCCAAGTTTATTGGTTTTTAATCTTTGCTTTTTGTGCCTTGCCATTCTGTAGTATCTCACTTTTGTGGGGGGTTTTTTTTCTTCTGCTGGCAGACTTATTGCAGAGAAAAGTATCTTTCTTTGGAGCAAATGGTTTGATTCGATTCCTTCCCAATGTGGCTGCATTCATGAGAGCTAAAGCTGTCAAATGTGGTTAAAGAAGCCATCAATGTGGTCTGATTTGGACATTGTTTGATCATTGATGGATGTATGTGAATCCCAGAAGCAGCAGCAGCAGCGGCGGCGCC
This sequence comes from Viola odorata, assembly GCA_963691705.1. NCBI lineage: Eukaryota > Viridiplantae > Streptophyta > Magnoliopsida > Malpighiales > Violaceae > Viola > Viola odorata. The sequence continues at coordinate 53,236,208 of OY829545.1, read as the reverse complement.
CAGCAGCAGCGGTGGATACCTCTTCTAGACGTCCCTTAGTTCCAGCAGAAAGGAACAGCAATGCATCAGCAGCAGCATCGATCACCTCCCGCCGCCTTCAAGCGCGGGAAGTTACTTCCAGGTACAAATCTCCCTCCAGACCAACAACACCTGCTTCCCCTAGACGTTTCCCTTCACCAGCCCCCGCAAGAACATTGCCTAATCCACCTTCTAAATTGGTGCCTAAAAGAGCCATATCGGCTGAGAGGAAGCGTCCCTCAACCCCTCCTTCACCTACAAACCCTTCCACACCGGTTCATGATTCATCCGTTGATATACAGTTGCCACCAAGAAGGCTAAGTACTGGCAGCCGGTTGCAGGAGAGTTTATGGCCTTCTACAATGAGGAGTCTTAGTGTTTCATTTCAGTCAGATACTATTTCTGTTCCTGTCAGCAAGAAGGAAAAACCAGGTAGTAATGTATCCTCCGATCGAACATTGAGGCCGTCTTCAAATGTGGCTCATAAGCCACTTGAAACGCCTATCAGGTCTCGAAAACCTACTCCAGAGAGGAATATGAGTCCTATTAGAGGGAAAACTACACAGGATCAATCTGAAAATGCAAGACCTAGTGAGGGGTCACATGCTAAATTGATTGAGCAGCATAGATGGCCTAGTAGGATAGGTGGGAAGGTATCTTCAAATTCATTGAACAGAAGTGTGGATCTCTGTGATAAGAGTCTTAGAGGTTTATCAACACCATCAGCAACTCGGAAATCTTCACCGAGGAGAATGTCTGTTCCTGATGGTCCCATAAAACCTTTGCAAAAAGCAGCTAGTGAAGCTTCAAGGTTATCCTTGTCCCTAGAAGAAATTGTTGGAGCAGTTTCCAAAGTGAAGTCAGCTGATTATGAGTCACTGCGGGTATCTGTGCCTCAGGGCCTTGCTTCAACAAGTTTGTCACAGACAGTATCATCAGTAACGCCTGCAATTAGAACTCAGTCCTTGCCCTCTCCTGGATCACGTCCTGCATCTCCGAGTAGGACATCAGCCAATAGAGGGATTAGTCCATCTCGGACAAGACCATCTACTCCTCCTTCCAGAGGGGTTAGTCCTTCTCGAATAAGACCATCAAGTGTCGCCACCCAATCTGAGAGTTCTACTTCTGTACTTAGTTTTATAGCAGATTTCAAGAAAGGGAAAAAGGCTGCAAATTACATAGACGACGCTCATCAGCTACGATTGCTGTACAACAGATATTTGCAGTGGCGGTTTGCCAATGCCCGAGCGGATGCTGTTATGTACATTCAGAAAGTAACTGTGGAGGTAGGATTTTATCCTCTTAAAACTAGTGAACAGTTTTTTACAAATATCCCTCCTGCTACTCCCATGTATTTACCATCTTTCCTTACGTGGCAACCTGATGACCAATTTTGTAATATCTTTTAGAATAATATTGCTTCTTAAATAGTTTGTTTGACCATTTTCTAAGTAATTGTTCTTCGATGTTGGTCATTTTAATAAAAGGGAAATGTGATGAACAATTGTTTGTTAAAAAAAGGAATTTTTTGTTTTTGAAATCCATCTCCATTGTGGATTCTACGTCTGTTTTGCTAATTCTGTGCTGATGATAAACTTAGTTCCTTCATTATATATGTAATGTTGACTTTGCGTTTGCTTTGCTAGTTTGCTTGTTAACATTGAAGCTTATTTAGAGCTTTCTGTAACAGCTTATAGTTTATAAATTCTCCTATGACAATGCAGAAAACTCTATGTAATGTTTGGAATGCTACTTTAGCTCTGTGGGAGTCAGTTGTCAGGAAGAGGATCAATCTCCAACAGCTGAATTTGGAGCTTAAACTGAATGCTGTTTTGAGTGACCAAGTAATGCCTCTCCCTTTTTTTTTTTGCCCCCAAGTCTAGTCAGTTCAGCTGTTTTATGGTTCATTTTGATAGTTGGTGCTTTACTAGTGCATGTTTTGAATCACTGACTACATACTGATATTTTGTCTATATGTTTCTTTGAAGTGTTTTGCTTAAGGTTAAGAATATTATTTTCATAATAACATGTTTTTTATTCCTACAAATGCAATATTATGTTAATTTGTCCATGAACTATCATTTATGAATGTCAGTGGCATATTCTAGATGCAGCTAATATGGAATTATCTAGTGGTTCTCCATTCTCTCAAGCTGCAGCAGCTTACTAATCTCAGATATGTACTGAATTTATGTCAAGACCAAGATCCTTATGCAACAATCTAGCATGCAAGTTTAGATATTGCCAGGAGATCTAGGACTATATTACCAAAGCCTCCTTATGGAGGACTGAGAAAAACATAATTGATCTCTTGGTAATCAAGCTGAACTTATTTGTGACTCATTGTGTGCAAGTCCATCAGGCCTGAAAAACATTTTGGATCATATAGAGTGGCCATCTGTATAATGATAATGCCATGTGGCATTGTTATGACACTGTTCTCAGTTTCAAATGTTTAGAACTGGATCAATATTTGGTTCAAATTATGGCTGATAGATGCTTGTTTTATAGTTCGGCTGAAATTATTAGTTATTTGTCTTGTCATCATCTGAAAATTGGACAAGTGAAACATGGCATACTATTATGAAACATGGCTCTAACTGGTTGTGGATCCCAAAAGGGAAAAACAGTTGACAATATCTTAGCTTCCCGGATTAAAGGATCAATTGCTTTCTGAATAAATCCTAAATATGAAGAATTTAGAAATGCACGCACAAATTTACAAACTATATCTTTCTAGAAGAGATAAGTTCTTATATAAAATATTTTGCTTGGTTTTTCTCTTCAAACATCTGATTCTATTTCGATATCAATATGAACCTTTCTTGTTTGTATTTTACTTTGGTTTGCAATTATCTAATTGTTACAGTGGCTTATCAGATGGCCTACTTAGACGATTGGGCTTTACTGGAGGAAGATCATATTAATTCTTTAACCGGGGCAGTAGAAGATTTGGAGACAAGCACTCTCCGTCTTCCTGTGACTGAAGGAGCAAAGGTACATTTTGTTGCAAAGGACATTAGACTGAATTTCTGAAGGGGAAAAAATCACCATCACTTGTGTACTTTTTCAGGCAGATATAGAATCTTTGAAGATTTCAATTGGTTCAGCTGTTGATGTGATGAAGGCAATGGGATCCTCCATATGCTCCTTACTCCCTGGGGTTAGTTACTTGTCTACACACTCACTCGCCTCTCAATCAGCTTTTGTTCTAGTACTAGTAGTTTATTTTTCCATAAGGTGGTTAGTGCTGTGGTTTTTGAATTGGCTGATATTTTAGTTCCGAGTCAAAGGATAACCTTTTGTTTCAGATTGACTTGTGTGAACCACCTGCTTATTCGCAAGACCAAGCCCGTTGTTTTTCTGAAACCTGCAGTTTTTAGTTCTGAGATTATACACACGGGATTTTTTGCATTTGTGCCCCCATTTCACTGCCCTTAATTACCGAAGTTCCTGACTTATATCTGTTCACTTCTGATGCTAGAATCCCATACTCTGTAAAATCTAACCTTCATCTATAAATGTTTACTTGCTTCGAAATGGATTGTTTAGGAAATAATGTTCTTTTGAGTCATAGAAACAGGATAAGAATGTCTATTACCTCCATGCTGTGGGAAATAAGGCCTAGAGTAAAAGTCATTAGAATTTTCAATTGTATCCTTCATTTCATTAGGGGCCTATATTTGCATGTATGCCGAAGATAAGTTTATTTCAGAACCAACTTATGACATTGAAGCTTAAACCTTTTGGCTCTTGACCCTTTACTGATATTCCTCAAGGGATGCAATTTAGATGACAACTCTTAGATGCAACTAAGTTCGATGTCCTTGCAAGATGCCAGTGCACAATGTCAAGACTCAAGATGAATCTTAGGAAGGAATGTATAAATTTATAGAGAGCTGCGAGCCTGGATCCTTATAAAATTATATATTGTATTTAATCCCTGGCTTATAGATATATGCCATTTTCGATTCTCCTGAATTTTCTACTCATCTCTTGCTTTTTGTTTACTTCACAAAAATCTGGAGATGTGCAACAATGAATGCGATGTTCGTTGTCTTATGTCTGGAAAATGTTGTGCGCTTTTAGATTGTGCAGACCAATTGCAAATAAGGAACTCTACAATTTTTTAAGATTTCTTAGGTGCTTCTTCATAGTTGTACACCACAGAATGGCTGCTGTCATGGTGTATGATATCATACATTTCAAGAGAAATGGTACTATGATTTACTCAGATACTTGGTTGTTCTGATGAATATGGATTCTTGTTTCAACTTGATTGTAAGTCTTTTCTGCTGCTTACATGAACTGAGAGATGGTTGGGCTGCAATTTCAGCGGACAATGCATGTTGCCGAATGATGCCTTCTTAGATTTTTTTTAATTTTAATTTTATCTTTTAATTTATTATTTATTATTTATTATTTTATTTATTTATGATTTTGGTTGTTCTCATGATGTACAGTCTTGGTACTCAGCTTTTGTTTCTATACTTTTGTCTTATAGGTGGAGAGTATAAATGGTTTGGTTACTGAGCTTGCTGTATTAGCAGCAAAAGAAAGAGCCGTACTTGGTCATTGTGAAGCTTTTTTGGCCTCAACAGCAGCTATGCAGGTGAGAACAGATTTTATTGTTTGGAGATCTTAAAATGATCGTGATGACAGTAAATAAATGTGTATACACTATATATGACCGTGTAGATGGTTCCATTGGGGGTGGGGGGATGCAATATTATGATACTTAAACTTAGGAATTACATTGGAATGTTTAGGACATAGAGGAGACGATTAATCCGGATTTCTCTAGTTAAAATGCTGGTAGGCTCTTGCTTGCTGCTCTTGTCGTATTATGCCATTGGATCCTGAAATTTTACTGGCTTTGATTCTTTTGGTTTGGGCTAGATTTTAGGCTACTCCCATCTACCGGTCCTGGGATAATGCTAGTATATTCTGTTTCCTTTTCAGAATGAACACCTTTTATTGAAAAGGTGGATATTTTGAGGTCGTAAAGGAAACATAAATACTACTAGTAATAATGTTGATGGTTTTGGGCACAATAACACAAATATTGCTGACCAGAGTCCATCACGGTTTCTCTTGTAAACTTTGTGAAAACTAGGAATATTAAGGTCATATTTTGGGAGTTTTTACTTTAAACTTTGAGCTCATCTTTGATATGTAAGCTGAAAGTTTGCCTCACTTTAAATGACTCAGAATTTACAGAATAAACTCATCTATACAGACATGTATGATGAAATTTATTTATTTGCCGTTAATTAAGACAGTACTCTTTGTGTTCTAATGAATGGGCAGGACAGTGTATATGATGATGATACACAGGATAATTTAATATCTTTACAAAATGATGGGAGTAGATCAGGGTCTGTTAGGCGTAAGATTTTAGTCTTTTGTTCACTAGTGTAAGAGCAATATCCTGGGCTCTAGGATTCTTGTCAATTTAGCATCCAGGTATTACCTTGTCGGTACAGCAAGGGCTGTGTGGTTGAATTTTTTTCATGTCATTTATACAAAAAGGAGTGGGAACGATGATGTGGTCGGATAGTTAAATTGCCGGTATAAATGAGGAAATGCTTTTCAACTTGTTTCATTCTCTCAGTCACGTGACCCATAAAGGTCTATCATGTGGTTGGTCAAGTTGGACATGTGGGCAATCTAGTGTGTCCCTTTCAGATTGGCTGTCCCATATTCATCATTTCTCACAAGTTACAATGCATGCATCTAAGGAGATGGGCATCATCTTCCTATAAAATGTTTTGTTTCTTTCTTTGGCCTGGTGGGTCTGTGATGGGAACTTGCCTGTCCGTCGCCGAAATCGGTCCCGACTCTTTAAACTTTAGTTGATTGGCATTAGTGGTATGTGCGAACTGGAGTTTTCTTTGGTTGTTTTATCTGATCTCTTGATGCTTAATGCAGGTAGAAGAATACAGTATTAGGACTCATCTCATACAGATGGAAAAAGCTGCGGAGAAGCAACACATCTCAGCAGCGAAAACGCGTCTATGGCCTTGATGATCAAACTGCTAACTTTCCACTTCAACAGAAGATGAACCATATATCAATAGTCTTCTTTTTTTTGTCTCAGAAAATGTAAAGTATTCTCTCCCTACCAGTTTCTTGAGTTTGATGGACTATATCATCTCTTTTTTTTACCCAAGAAAGAGCTAGTTGGCTTCCGCCCATCTACTTGTAATTTCTTTTGTATTGCCTCAATGAAAGAAAAAGAAAAAAAATAGAGTTTAGAAAATTGTATGTAAAATAATATTAGGGTTTGCTTCAAGGGAGAAAGCCATGAGTTAAAAAAAAAGTGTAATTTTATTTTACCGTAAACTAAATAAAAAAAATTACTCCCTCCGTCCCAAAATAGATGTCGTTTTATCTTTTGCTTTTACTGTTTCGATACGTATCTTAAAACGGCCGGTAGGCTCACTCTTTGAGACAATTTTGCCCCTAATTTTTTCTGGGAAGTACGTTAAGAATTAACGTACGTTCAAAAAAAAAATTGGATTTTTTTGAGGTCAAATAGTGCCTCATTCGGCCTCTTCGATATGCGTTCCCTACTGAATATTGGGATGCGAGAAAGACATCCTTTAAGGGACGGAGGGAGTATAATTTATAAAATATTCCATTTAAGCCGCTAGTGAAATGAAATAATAAAAATATCAGTTATAATATAATTAAATATATTAAATTATTAAGATATGATAGTCATTTTAATAAATCAATATTACGAATATCAGTGGGAGATCAGATGAAAACAATAGAGAAAGGTAATTGCATTAAATAAATTATCATGATGTCACAAAGCAAAGCATAAACGACATGTCGTGAGCCCGGTTCGTTTTGCGCCTTCATTCTCTCTCTAAGAGAGTTTCCCGCCATTTCATCTGATGAGTGATGTCCCTGAAGAACATAGCTACAACGGCAACGACAATTGGTACGCGCACCTTCTTCCTCAATCTGCTGACCAAATCCACTACTCTCTCTCACCTAATCCAACTCCACGCCCATCTCCTCCACCACAATCTCCTCCAAACAGACCTCGCAATCGCCACAAAGCTCACCCACAGGCTTTTCGACTTCAAAGCCACGCCCCATGCACGCGCCCTCTTCTTCACCATCCCAAAACCCGACCTTTTCCTCTTCAACGTCCTCATCAAAGGCCTCTCCTCCAACAACAACCTTGCTTCTGCTGCTTCCCTCCTTAACCATTTGAGGAAAACCCAAAACAGTCCTAATAATTTCAGTTATGCCTTCTTTATATCTGGTGCGGCGGGTCGTGGGTATGCTAGGATTGGGATGGCATTGCATGGACAGGCTGTTGTTGCTGGGTTTTCTGTGGATTTGTTCGTGGGGTCCGCTCTTGTCGATTTGTATTTCAAAATCTGCCAGGAGGATTATGCCATGAAGGTGTTCGATGGATTGCCAGAGAGAGATGCTGTTTTGTGTAACACTGTGATCTCTGGGTTTGTGAGGAATTCACGTTTTGTGGATGCCATTAGATTATTTTGGGATATGGTCTCAGGGAGTGGGCCTAACTTCGATGCAACTTCAATGATAGCAATTTTACCAGCTGTGGCAGAGCTGCAGGAATTGAGAGTAGGAAGGGAGATCCACTGTTTGTCAATAAAGTTTGGATTTTATTCCCACGTCTCTGTGCAAACGGGTTTGATTTCATTGTACTCAAAGTGTGGGGATAGTGAGACAGCAAGATTGGTGTTTAGGGAGATTGATAGAAAAGATTTGATATCTTGTAATGCTATGATTTCAGGGTTTACATGCAATGGGGGTGTTCATTCCTCGGTGAGTTTGTTTATGGAATGGCTTGGTTCTAGAGGGAGAGTTAATTCAAGTACAATTGTGGGCTTGATTCCTGTTGATTTTCCTTTTGGTCATTTACCTTTAACCAAGTGCATTCATGGTTTTGCTGTAAAATCTGGTATGGTTTTGCAGCCTTCAGTTTCAACTGCCCTGACCACAGTTTATGGTAGATTAAATGAATTGAAACCAGCGCAGCAACTTTTTGATGAATCAGTAGAGAAAACTTTAGCTTCCTGGAATGCGATGATTTCGGGTTATACTCAAAATGGTTTGACTGAGGCAGCAATCTCTCTTTTCCAAATGATGCAGACACAAGGGGTTGATCCAAATCCTGTTACAATTACGAGTATTCTTTCAGCTTGTGCTCAACTTGGAGCCTTGAGTCTCGGGAAATGGATACATAATTTAGTTAAGAGCAAAAATTTTGAGTCCAATATCTATGTTTCAACTGCCCTAATAGACATGTATGCAAAGTGTGGAAGCATCGTAGAGGCTCGCCAATTGTTTGACCTAATGCCCAACAAGAATGAGGTTACTTGGAATGCCATGATTTCTGGTTATGGTGTCCATGGACATGGACCTGAAGCACTAAAGCTTTTCCATGAGATGTTGCGTTCTTCCATCCTACCAACTGCCGTTACTTTTCTTTCTGTGTTGCATGCTTGCAGTCACTCTGGTTTAGTAAGAGAAGGAGATGAATTTTTTTATTCTATGGTTCATGAATATGGGTTAGAACCCTTAGCTGAGCACTATGCATGCATGGTTGACATCCTTGGTCGTGCTGGACAATTAGAGAAAGCTATGGAATTTATAAAGAGAATGCCAGTTGAGGCTGGCCCTCCTGTATGGGGTGCACTGCTTGGTGCTTGCATGATTCACAAAGATACAAAACTAGCCCGTGTCGCTTCTGAAAGGCTATTTGAACTGGACCCTGAAAATATGGGATACTACGTCTTAATGTCAAATATTTACTCAGTCGAGAGGAACTATCCACAAGCAGCTTCAGTAAGACAAGTAGCTAAAAAGAGAAAACTAGGAAAGATTCCTGGCTGCACGCTGATTGAGGTCGGTCAGATTCCACATGTTTTCAGATCTGGTGATGAGTGTCATCCACAGTCTGCAAAAATCTACTCGAAGCTAGAAGAATTGACTGGAAAAATGAAGGAGGCTGGATATCAGGCAGAGACATTCAGTGCATTCCATGATGTGGAGGAGGAAGAGAAGGAACTAATGATGAAAGTTCATAGTGAGAAGTTAGCTATTGCTTTTGGTCTTATCTCCATGGAACCTGGGGCTGAAATTAGGATCATTAAGAATCTCCGTGTTTGTCTAGACTGTCATACTGCAACTAAGTTTATATCCAAAATCACAAATAGGGTTATTGTGGTTAGGGATGCCAATAGATTCCATCATTTTAAGGACGGGGTGTGCTCTTGTGGAGACTATTGGTGAAAACACTGATTTCAGCACTGATTAAAGTAAGTGGCCTCGGAACAGTCATCCACAATCTCAGTCTCATGGTTGGTGTGTTTCAGTGACAATATTCTTACTTTTAGGTGCCATTTGCATGATGCATGAAACTTTTTCCCTCTTACAAGATACCAGTGCAGCGCCACAACTTTGAGATGCCTGTCATTTCATGCCACATTACCAACCAACATTCTTGGCAGAAGACTTCAAGTCCTACATTCTGCCCAATTGTCTGATACCAGAATAAATAGGAGTAATTACCAAGCCAACACATTTTCTGAAAAATGTATGGAAAGCTCTTCTCTTAATTCTTTTCCATTTCGTTGGAAACATTTTAGTGTAGTTCAAAGTTCCATACTCATTTACTGTTACACTCTTATGTCACTTGTTATATTGGTGTTGTTATCATGTAAGTTAACTGAATGGTTCTTGGTTTATTGAGGAGTTTAAGATGTAATCTTTTCCATGAGTGATTGATAAGTAACTACTTATTTAAAGTGGTTCTGTTTGTTGCACTCTTGAACTTTTCCCTTGCTTATTTGCAATTATTGTTGGAAATTCTCTGTAGTATCAAGCATTTCCATATTCATAAATGCAAAATGTGTCCGAATAAGTATGCTGACGAATGTTCGCACTGTAAACATTTTTATCTTTGTTGAGTGTATATGGTTCAATTATACATGACAGAAAAGTTTGTATTATGGAATTATGTCCTTGGGCAACCTTGTGCATGCCAAGACTTGGTCTTGTTTCTGGTGTATGCAGCGCTGGGATTAGGGGATTCAGAACAAATTACCTCCTTATAGCAAGGAATGATATTTTTATCAAGTAAGTTAACTTTCTACAAGCGATTGATGAACTAAAGTAAGTCAAATTGGTTCAATTGATTGCACTTTTGGATTTATCTTACATTTCTGTTTCTGGGTTTCCCTTATAGGAAAAATTCTCTGCTACTGATTTGCTTAGGGTGGAACTTTTGTTAATTGTTAAAGTAGAGGGAGTGTGAATAGACAATTGCAAGTCCTAGTAGCCCCACTCATTTGTTTATCACAAATTCATGAATTAAGGGAATATGTTAAAATATGAATTCTCAGTTATTTCCATGTATTGGATAAATCTTTCTTCATAAGCGTTGTTTATCCATCGCAATCATGGAAGCTATATTTAGAGCTTCTTTTTCTATTTTCCAGTGTAATCCAACACTGGAGACTCGGAAAGCCTCTGTATATTCGCTTCTCACTTTCAGTCAATTAGTTTAGCGTTGATGTTCATTGTGGTTGATGTGAAAGCATAACCTGGTTTATACAGTTTAATGTCCAACTCAGTTCTCATCATGTTGTAACTAATGACTATTTTTTGTTCCAAAATATCAAAGAAATCTTCTTAGTAGTTTCATTTGTTTGTCACGGTATGGTATACAATGGGAACAAGGTCAGACTGAATACTCTAAGGTGTCATCAACTGCTCCACTCAGAGAGAATGAAATTAGTATTTCCTCTTCATGCTATCTTCATTTTAGAATTTACATTATGTGCATATAAGTTTGTAGCATGCTTTCAGTCTCACTTGTCATGGTTTTCTTCACTTCTTCTGGTGATCCAGTCATTGTGCATGTAATCATCTGAACAAGATTCCTTGCAGTTCCAGTGGAGGTTATGTATTCCTTTTGAACTGATTGATGAGTAACTCAGAAAGCTTGGGGCACAGCTAAGGTCAAAGAGGAGAACAAGAATCTCACCTTGGGGGAACAAACTGTTTAAGGTGAAGTTTGCATCCCTTAAACCTTTTATCTGTTCTGCTAAAGAATTTTTCCTGTAATGTTCACCTGAGCCATTTTCTAAACTTGTTTGACTTCCTCAGTTTCTCTCTCGTAGAACTCGGTTTCTTTTCTGCTAGAGATGGGAAATAATATATAAGAAAGATCATTGATGTTTTCCTTTTCTTCCCACCAATAAAAGAGGCAAGTGCCTAGAAGACTGTCATTGAGTATACAATTGGATATTTTATGCGAGATTTCAAAACAACTTCTTACATATGGCCTCATTAAGCAACCAAATGCTGAGAAATATTAGCCCTCTTTTCATATATAAACTGAGTGACAAAATTGATTGTTCATCAGAAAAGCAATGTGGTATCTTTATCAATGGTTAATGGCCAAACCATTGCACCTGTGATGGGGTGTCGAAACCAATCAAAAATAAATTGCAACTTATCACTTAGCAACAAAAATGATTGTGCACAGCGGTAAGAGGTTCGATCCTCAGAGACAAGCCGGTCTGATCTTTGTTTTCTTGCAAATAACCAAATAGAATGCAAGGTCTTGAGATGGAACTACAACGTTTGTGATAAGAGAAAATCAGTGGAGAAATAATCCCTAGTAGAGATCCTTATGAGGTGACAATTCCATGTTTGTTGACCCTTGACAAAAATATTTTCAAAATAGATTTGATCCGTTGCGATCTCCAAGCCTCCTCCTACTCTAGTCGCTCAAAGACAGGCTCTTCGTGCGACCCTAACTCCCTTAACAATTTAGAATTGCTAGTTTGTTGATATGACTAGGAAGGCCCTTCCCTAGACTTTGGGATGAATCTGTAGTACACAGGCCCAAAGCTAATCCTTATCTTCTTTTAGTTTCAAATGACATCCGTCTACATCCACTAGTTGTCTACTCAGGCTCCCTTTAACACAGAAACGCGGCATTAGAGGGATTCTAATGTAATCATTCAAGTTAAAACATAGGTTAGCTAAGCCTAAATTTAACGAGAACAATTTGACATTAAATCAAGAAAGACAAGGAATATGAAAACCATTTTTATTAAGATCAACAAGTCTCAAAGAAAAGGGGAATTGTTAATCTCTCAATCCCTACCAGGAATTGGAGGATTTAGCTACAACTCATAATAAAAACAGCAAACTAAAAATAAAAATGGAGAATATATGAAAAGAGGAAAATAATACAAATGAGAGAACTAGCTTCTCTCTTCCGTCCCCCCTCTCCTTTTTTTCTTCCTCCTCTGCTACTGGATGACCTCCAATATAACTCCAACCCAAGCTTTCCAGCACTCCAAGCATAGTCTCCTAGGTGCATGATAACTTGTGGGAATATTCTTTGTAAACCCAAGAGGAATGCTAGCTCCAATCTTCTATGTCCATGTTAGAAAACGTGAGGAATAAAATAGGAACCCAAGGAGCCTTGTGTCTCTGATAATGGGGTTCCAAACAGACAGGAAAAGCACTCACGAATAAATAATTGCAGCACGCAAAAACATGGTCAGTGCTGTCAAGACTGGAATCTGTCACGGCAGCTTCATCCCAAGGCCTTGGGATAGGTCTGAAGTGCTCCAACAGAAAATCTCCAATGCCAATTGATTGTTTTAGCTCTAATCTTCAAGCTTTTCGTTCCTATTCTTCCAAATAGATTTTTCATGCCTGTCCAAGGAAAAAGGAAGGGAAAATATTCAAAGTAGCATAATTATTATCTCAATTAATAATAAAAGAGACAATAAAATATAGAAAATAAACAATCAATCAACCTGTAATACATTAAAATCATCTTGAAGATCTACAAAATTAGGCAGTTGCCAAGTTGGACAGCAGCCAAGTTGGACAGCTGCTAAGTTTGACAGCTGCCAAGTTGGACAGCTGATAGTTAGTCTACGTTAGGTGTGGTTGTTAGCTGTAAATGTAGAAATATGTTAGTTGTGGTTGTGTATAAATACCTCCTAGTCTCTCTTGTATTGATTAAGCAATCTAAGCAATTTTTCCCATGTTTCATTTTTGCTTCATCAATTCTTTCATGGTAGCGGAGCTCTAGGTTGAAAACCTAAAATAATATCCAAATCCCTTCCAAACAAAAGCCTTCACACTGACGTTATGTCAACTATTGTTGGTTTTGAGGTTGATGAAGATTTTGGAATTTTGTATTTCTTAGGTTTCTTGATTGATTTTCCCAAAAGTCTTACACGAAATATCTTATAGAAGTATTTATAAGTAGTAGAGATTATAGATCCTACTAGCAAAAGTACACGTGGCTGTTTTAGATCCTACAAGCTAAGGTACATGGAGTTAACTACTGACACAAGGTAACAAAGCTAAGGTAGTTAACCAACTAATGCACAACAGCGGCAAGTGACGTTGACAACAAGAGGCAACTTGGTGTTAACCACTCAAGTGTTAACCACACAAGCGTTAACTACACAAGGGTTAACTACACAAGAGTTAACTACACAAGGGAGCAGCGGCAGCATGACATCCAAAAGAGTGACAAGCTTTAACATGTCAAGTGTTAACATGCCAAGCGTTAACATCCAAAACATCCACAGCAGCGATAACATGACAAGAGGTAGCATCCATCCAAGGCAGCGTTAACACGCAAGAGGGGCATCCTTCAACACTCCTCCTTGACCCTATTGCTTGATACTCCAAGTTTCATACGAAAGTTTTCAAATTTGTCTCTTGGCAAAGCTTTTGTCAAAATATCAGCAACTTGATCATGACCATAATAATGTTGCAGATCAACTTCACCTTCATTTTCAGCTTCTCTTATGAAATGAAACTTGACTTTGATATGCTTGGTTCTTCCATGCTGGACTGGATTTTTGGCAATAGCTACAGCTGATTGATTATCAACAAATATAGGAACTGGACTTTCTTGCTTCATCTTCAAGTCTTCCAAGATTTTTCTCACCCAAATAATTTGATTTACTGCTGCTGCAGCTGCAATATATTCAGCTTCAGCTGTGGATTGAGCAACTATTTCTTACTTTTTTGAGTTCCAAGTGAACATACCAGACCCAAAAGAACAAGTATATCCTGAAGTACTCTTCATATCTTCACATGATCCTGCCCAATCGCTATCTGAAAACGCATGTAACTTGAAATCTGAACACTTCTTATACCAAATTCCATAATCCATGGTCCCTTTGACATACCTTAGCACTCTTTTCACAACAGCAAAATGATTAGAACTTGGAGATTGCATGAATCTTGACAAATAACTTGCAGCAAACATTAAATCTGGTCTTGTTGCTGTCAAATACAACAAACACCCAATAGCACTTATGTACAACTTCCCATCCACTCTTTCAGCATCATCTTCCTTTTGCAACTTCAAATTTGCAGCAAGTGGAGTTGGAGCTGGGTTGCACTCCTCCATTCTGAACTTTTTCAGAATTTCTCTCGCATATTTGGCTTGAGAAATGAAGATTCTTTCATCACTTTGGCTGATCTCCATGCCCAAAAAATAGCTCATAATTCCCAAATCAGTCATCTCAAATTGCTCTTTCATCTCCTCCTTGAAGGCTTGAACCAAAACAGGATTGTTTCCTGTTACCAACAAATCATCAACATACAAGGAGACAATCAACACATCATTTTTTTCAGCTCTAACATACAAAGTTGCTTCGCTTGAGCTTCAGACAAATCCTTTTTGAGCAAAGTAAGCATCAATTCTGCTGTACCATGCCCTTGGTGCTTGTTTAAGCCCATAAAGAGCTTTTTTCAACCTGTACACCTTGTCTTCACTTCCCTCGACTTGGAAACCTTCTGGTTGATCAATGAACACCTCTTCCTACAAGTATCCATTAAGAAAAGCTGATTTCACATCTAATTGATGAACTTGCCAATGATTTTGCGCAGCTAATGCTAGAAGCATTCTTATTGTGTTATGTCTTGCGACTGGAGCAAAAGTATCACCATAATCAACTCCAGCTTCTTGAACATACCCCTTTGCAACCAATCTGGCCTTGAACTTGTTTACACTCCCATCTGGATTCTTTTTAGTTTTAAAAATCCATTTGACACCAATGACCTTCTTATCCTGTGGCCTGCTCACTATCTCCCAAGTCTGATTTTTTCTCTATCATTTTCAGCTCCTCCTTCATTGCATCTTTCCATTCATCATGCTGCATAGCTTCTTCAACACAAGTAGGTTCAGTGCAGGCGAAGTTACACCTCTCATAGACATCGGAGAGAGATTTAATTTTCTTTGGTAGGCTATCTGAATCATAATATTCTTCATTGATATGAGATGATTCACCAAGTTCATTGTGCTGATGCGATTTGCCACTTTCAGGACTTGTAACAACATCATTTTTCCTTTCCACTTTCTTCTCATCCCAATTCCACATAGCATCTTCATCAACCTTCACATCTCTGCTTGTAATCACCTTCTCAGTTTGAAGATTAAACACCCTATAACCCTTTGATACTGAGCTATAGCCAAGAAATACACCCTTTACAGCTTTGTCTTCAAGTTTATGCCTTTTTTCCGTTGGAATGTGAACATAACACACAGAACCAAACACTTTTAGATGTCTAACACTCGGTTTCACCCCACACCATGCTTCAATCGGAGTGACACCTTCAACAGGCCTTATAGGAAGTCTGTTCTGCAAATACACAGCTGTGAAAATAGCCTCTGCCCAAAATTTCTTCGGCATAGATTTTTCTGCAATCATGCACCTTGCCATCTCCATGACTGTCCGGTTCTTCCTCTCAGAAACACCATTTTGTTGTGGCGTGTAGGGAGT
Organism: Viola odorata; assembly: GCA_963691705.1. Taxonomy (NCBI): domain Eukaryota; kingdom Viridiplantae; phylum Streptophyta; class Magnoliopsida; order Malpighiales; family Violaceae; genus Viola; species Viola odorata. The sequence continues at coordinate 53,220,354 of OY829545.1, read as the reverse complement.
TGTTAGCTGTCTGTCAACACCATGTTCTTCACAAAACAAAACTGATTAAATTGTGATGATGTGTACTCCGTGCCTCTATCAGACCTTAAAGTCTTCAATTTGCATCCACTTTGAATTTCAACAAGAGCTTTGAACCTCTTAAAAACAGCAAACACATCTGATTTCTGTCTTAGAAAGTAAACCCAAGTCATTCTTGTCAAATCATCAATAAACAACAGAAAATATTTGTTTCCACTCATTGATGGAGTTCTCATTGGTCCGCAAAGATCAGTTTGAACCAATTCCAGCTTCTCACTAGCTCTCCAAGCACCTGCTGAGCTAAACGCCTCCCTTTGCTGCTTCCCAAGTTGGCAAACCTCACAAATTTCCTTGCTTACTTGAACGACAGGTAGTTCCCTAACCATATTCTTTTGATGTGCTAGCTGCAACGCTTGATAATAAAAGTGACCAAATCTCCTGTGCCACAAGCTTGATTCATATTTACTAACAAAATTACATGCACTTTCACCAGCAAAATTACATTCAATTTGGAAGCTATTGTTTATCATAGGAACTTTAGTGACTCCTTTACCTTCAGCATCATAAATATTGCAATGATCATCCTTAAAATTCAGAGAATAACCTATCCTCATCATTTGTCCCACACTTAGCAAATTGTTCCTTAAATTTGGAACTAAAAGAACATCTTTGATTAGTTTTGTACCTTTGCTGGTTTGCATGGTTGTTGTTCCTTTCCCTTCTGAATAGATAATTTCACCATTTGCTAGCTTTATGCGAACTTTGACTGTTGGGTCGATCTCCCTAAACAGTGTTGAGTCATTTGTCATATGGCTAGAGCAACCACTGTCCAAATACCAAGATTTGTTGCACCCAAAATTTGGTGAAGTTTCAATTGTGAATGCGAAGTCTTCTTTTTGTTATTCTGTGAAGTTTGCTTGCTGATTCTGGTTCTGGTTTTGAGCTGTATGTCTTGGCTATTGTGCATAAGGTTGTTTTCGTTCTTGATTTAGTTTAGTTTTGCAAAATCCTTCCATATGACCAAATCCTTTGCAGAAATGACATTTAATCTTCGCTCTGCATACTCTTTCTATGTGGCCAAATCTTTTACAAGCTTCACATTGAACCTTCTTCCAGCAATCTTTTTCTCTGTGGCCAAATTTGTCACAGGCTTGACATTGAACCTTCATCAGGCAATCCTTTTTCTAAATGGTTGGTTTTGTTACACACTGCACGCGGAGGGAAATTTCCTCTCCAATTGTAATTCTTCGCAACTCCTGAATTCTCTTCATTTTTCTTGTAACCACTGCTACTTTCTTCACCCTTTTTCTTCTCATCTTCCTTGAATCTGAAATTGTGCCTAGCTTGAAACGCACCTTCAGTTGTGCTTTCTGACCTGTGCAGAAGCCTTTGTTCATGAGCTTGCAGGGAGCCTATTAACTCTGTAACACTGAATACTGATAGATCCCTTGATTGTTCAATCGCGGCTGAAACTGAATCAAATTTTTCAGGAAGTGTTATTAACATTTTCTCAACAATTCTTCTTTCTTCAAACTTTTCACCAAGCAACTTCATTTGATTCACAACTTCAATTACTCTTGACGAGTAATCTTTGATCTTCTCTGTCTCTTTCATATTGAGACCTTCAAACTGTCTTCTCAAAGTTTGCAACTTGATCAATCGGACCTTCTCTGAGCCTTGATACTCTTCCTCCAAGATCTTCCACGCTTGATGAGTTGTTGATGCGCCAAAAAGCCTTGGAAAAATAGATTCAGACACACATGAATGCATAAAGGTGAGAGCTTTCATATTCTTGGTTGACTCCTCCTTTTCCTTTTTGATTTGAGCCACTGTCATCTCACTTGTATCTGCTGGTTCATATTCTTGTTCAATTGATCCCCAAAGATCTTGAGCCATAAGAAAAGCTTTCATTCTTATGGACCAAATATCATAATTTTCTCCATTGAAAATTGTTGGTGCTGGCAAACTTGCGTTGGTTGACATTTGATTTTCTTGATTTCAACACAGATATGATTTTCTTGATTTCTTGATTTCAATACAGTCCCTTAAGATCAATAGCGCTCCGCTACCAATTGTTGGTTTTGAGGTTGATGAAGATTTTGGAATTTTGTATTTCTTGGGTTTCAATGAGCAAAAGATATTTTTCTTGATTGATTTTCCCAAAAGTCTTACACGAAATATCTTACAGAAGTATTTATAAGTAGTAGAGATTCTAGATCCTACTAGCAAAAGTACACGTGGCTGTTTTAGATCCTACAAGCTAAGGTACATGGAGTTAACTACTGACACAAGGTAACAAAGCTAAGGTAGTTAACCAACTAATGCACAACAGCGGCAAGTGACGTTGACAGCAAGAGGCAACTTGGTGTTAACCACTCAAGTGTTAACCACACAAGCGTTAACTACACAAGAGTTAACTACACAAGGGAGCAGCGGCAACATGACATCCAAAAGAGTGACAAGCTTTAACATGTCAAGTGTTAACATGCCAAGCGTTAACATCCAAAACATCCACAGCAGCGATAATATGACAAGAGGTAGCATCCATCAAATGCAGCGTTAACACGCAAGAGGGGCATTCTTCAACAACTATTGACACCAGTCTTAGGCTAAATGGAAACAACTACCTTAAATGGTCTCAAGTGATCCGTACGTATCTCAAAGGGAAAGGAAAACTCAACCATCTTCTCAATGCTGGACCAAAAGAAACTGATCCAGCCTTCACAACATGGGATGAAGAAGATTCTATGATTATGTCTTGGCTTTGGGACTCCATGGAGCCAATGATCAGCGACACCTGCATGTTCTTCAAGACTGCCAAGGAGGTGTGGGACTTTATTCAGAGAACATACTCCAAGGCTAAGAATACTGCTTAAGTATATGAGATAAAGATTAAGACAGTCAGCATCAAATAGGGGGATAGGACAATCACTGAATACTCCAATCAGCTCCAAAATTTGTGGCAGGAGCTGGATCATTACAGGACATTCCAAATGAAGTGCCCCGAGGATGGAATGGTCCTAAAAAAGTTCATAGAGAAAGATCGAAGCTATGACATTCTGGCTGGTGTGAACCCTGAGTATGATCAAGCTAGAATCCAGATCCTAGCTAATGAAGAGATGGCCTCACTAGAAGAGACAATATCTTTGATTAGAGCTGAGGAGAGTAGAAGAATGGTGATGCTGGACTCAACAACCAGACTGGAATCTGCCCTGGCAACTAAACCCAAACCAGAATCAAATCTGATCACTAAACCAGCAGCCTATCAAGAAAGAGAAAAAAGTGACAATCCTAGGTCACTTGTGAAGGAAGGACAGTGGAGAAAGAACAGAGACAATCTTTGGTGTACCTACTGCAAGAAGCCTAGGCACACTAAAGAGGAATGCTGGAAATTATAGGGAAAAAACAATCGTGGGAGCTGGCAACAAAAACCACAAGCTAGATTAGCAAAGGAGGAGTCTGCAAGATGTACTGACGGACTCAACTCGGAAGAACTTGACAAGTTGAAACAACTGCTGAGAGGTATTGATCAAAAAACACCTAAAGCAGCAGAACACACCTCAGCCCTAGTAGGTATAACTTCACACCCTATGTGTTTAAGTGCTCAAAAGCATGGTTATGGTAATACTTGGCTAGTAGACTCGGGTGCCTCACATCACATGATACACAATCTTAAATTATTCCACAAGTATACACCTTGCTCTAGTGATAGGAAAGTTGTTGCTGCAAATGGAACCCTAGCCACTGTTGCTGGCACTGGCAGCATTCAAATCACACTTGATATTGTATTGATAAATGTTCTTCATGTACCAAAATTATCTGCTAACCTTATCTCAGTCCATAAACTCACAAAATATCTTAAATGCCATGCCACATTTTTTCCTACTTACTGTATTTTTCAGGACCTAAACACGAGGAGGAGGATTGGACTTGCTAAGGGATGGAATGGTCTATATCAACTTGAGACAACCACTAAATTTAAAAATAAAACTCCTACAACTTTTGTAAGTCTTTCAAATAAAGAAGCCATCTTGCTTCATCATCTGCGTTTAGGACATCCTGCCTTTAAAACTCTGAAATTATTGTTTCCTTCCTTATTCCTAGGATTAGATATTGCTCATTTGCATTGTGATGCATGTGAATTGGCTAAACACTCTCGTGTATCTTTTCCTATTAGTAATAAGAGAAGTTCCCAACCTTTTCAATTGATTCACAGTGATGTATGAGGACCTTCAGTTATCCCAAATATTTCTAGTGCTCGATGGTTTATTACTCTTATTGATGATTCCACCCGTGTCACTTGGACTTACTTACTCAAACAAAAATCTGATGTCAACACTATAATCCCCGTCTTTCATTCTATGATTCAGAATCAATTTGGAACAAAAATAAAATACTTCAGATCTGACAATGCTAAAGACTATTTTAACAACACCCTGTCATCCTTCTTTCAATCCCAAGGGATTATCCATGAATCATCCTGTGTGTACACACCCCAACAAAATGGAGTTGCAGAAAGGAAAAATTGACATTCTAAACACAACTAGGGCTTTATTATTCCAAGGAAATGTTCCTAATTCTTACTGGGGGGAGGCTGTTCTTACAGCTACATATCTAATTAACAGACTACCCTCCTCTATTCTAGAAAATAAAAGCCCTATAGCAGTACTGAAATCCTTTCATGACAACTTCAGAGCAACAAATGACCTTAAATCTAGAATCTTTGGATGTACTGCTTTTGTTCATGTCCATCAACCTCTTAGAAACAAGCTGGAACCAAGAGCCATAAAATGTATTTTTATAGGTTAGTCCTCCACTCAAAAGGGTTACAAATGTTATGATCCACGAAACAAGAAACTCTTTATATCTGTTGATGTTACATTTTCAGAAAGCACTCCATTTTTCCACAAAGAACAAGCACATGTTACAGATCAGAACTCTAATACTTTTGATTTCCTACAACCACTAGAACTGCCCTCAAATAAAACAACCCTGTCAGTTCCAGCACCAACTCAAGAGTCAACTCTATCTCAGCCTTTACAGTCAGAACCTACCATTGATACATATGCACCAAGATTCACTCAGGTATATTCTAGAAGACAGACTATTCCAGACCAGACGCAAGTCCAAGAATCTGAATCAGACTTTGAAAACAACAACACTGTAAGTCCAAATTATTCCTCTCAAGATATTGATACACCCAATCATGCCTCTGGTAATCCTATGAATGATTGTGATCTTCCCATTGCTATAAGAAAAGGAACCAGAGAATGCACCAAAAGACCTTTATATCCTCTTTCAAATTTCATATCACTAAAACACCTCTCACCTTCACACAAATATTTTTTCACGAGTCTTCATGCTATTAGTATACCTAACCATGCCTCTGAAGCTTTAGCACAAAAGGAGTGGAGGGATGCAATGGAGGAGGAAATGAGGGCCCTGAAAAAGAATGAAACTTGGGAGATGGTGTACAAACCTAAAGGGCACAACATTGTAGGTTGTAAATGGGTCTTTACTGTGAAGTATAAGGCTGATGGATCCCTAGAAAGGTATAAAGCCAGGCTTGTGGCTAAGGGGTATACTCAAGCTTATGGAATTGATTACCAAGAAACATTTGCCCCTGTGGCAAAAATGAACACTGTCAGAATTCTTTTGTCCCTTGCAGCACACTACAACTGGACTCTCCTTCAATATGATGTAAAGAATGCCTTCTTACATGGTGAACTTGATGAAGAAATTTATATGAGCATCCCACCAGGTTTTGAGGAGAATGAAGGTGATAAAGTCTGCAACCTCAAAAAGGCACTCTATGGCCTACAATAGTCACCAAGGGCTTAGTTTGGGAGATTCTCTAAAACAATGAAGGGGTTTGGATACAAGCAGAGTCAAGGAGATCACACTTTATTCATCAAACAAGGCACTACTGGTGGAGTCACCATTCTCCTAGTGTATGTTGATGATATCATTGTCACTGGGGATGATGAGAAGGAGAAAGAGGAATTGAAACAGAAGTTGATTTCAGAATTTGAATTAAAAGAGCTAGGGAGACTAAAATACTTCCTTGGAATAGAAATTGCTTATTCTTCACAAGGGATTTTCATATCCCAACAGAAATATGTGGTAGATTTGCTAAAAGAGACGGGAAAATCTGGGTGTAAACCAGCCTCTACACCTATAGATGCCAACCACAAGTTAGGAGAAGCTAAAGACGCACCAGCTGTGGACAAGAAGATGTACCAGCAGCTAGTTGGCAAGTTGATTTACTTATCTCACACAAGGCCTGACATTGCCTTTTCAGTAAGTATAATTAGTCAATTTATGCATGTTCCAAGAATCCCTCACCTACAGGCAGCCTATAGAGTACTACACTACCTTAAAGGAAGTCCAGGGAAGGGAATATTGTACAAGAAGAACAATAAACTCTCTCTTGAAGGCTATAGGGATGCAGATTATGCAGGATCCCATGTGGACAGGAGATCCACAACAAGATACTGCACCTTTCTGGGAGGAAATTTGATCACTTAGAGAAGCAAAAAATAGAATGTAGTGGCAAGGTCTTCAACAAAATCTGAGTTTAGAGCTATCTCCCTTGGATTGTGTGAGCTATTGTGGTTGAAAATAATCCTAGACGATCTAGGAATCAAGTTTGAAGGCCCTATAAAGCTATATAGTGACAACAAGTTTGCAATAACTATTGCCCACAATCCTGTGTAGCATGACAGGACGAAACATATAGAAATTGACAGACATTTCATCAAAGAAAAACTAGAGGAAGGATTGATATGCATGACCTATGTTCCTTCAGCTTCTCAGTTGGCAAATGTTCTCACCAAGGGACTGCATACTTCTACATTCAATGGACTGATTTTCAAGCTGGGAATGGAAAACACCTATTCCTTAGCTTGAGAGGGGGTGTTGAAGATCTACAAAATTAGGCAGCTACCAAGTTGGACAGCAGCCAACTTGGACAACTGCTAAATTTGACAGTTGCCAAATTGGACAGCAGCCAAGTTGGACAGCTGATAGTTAGTCTACGTTAGGTGTGGTTGTTAGCTGTAAATGTAGAAATATGTTAATTGTGGTTGTGTATAAATACCTCCTAGTCTCTCTTGTATTGATTAAGCAATCTAAGCAATTTTTCCCATGTTTCATTTTTGCTTCATCAATTCTTTCAAATCAAAAGTATGCATATTAAAAGGTAACAAGAAGAATGACTAGCTACTTGAGAAATTAGAGCTCCTTTTCAATTCTGAATCTGGATTCTGTGTATTTGGGTCAATTCTCAATCACATAGGGTAGTCTTCTTAAAACAACTTTATTTTTTCAGCAGGAGACTTTCTAATTCCTCAGTCTGAGTTTAGTTGAAGTCCTTTGGAGGATTGCACCGAGAATTTCTTTAGAGCCTCAGGTTTGATTAGGTAGCGATTTTCAATGGCTTAACCCCTTTCCTTGGCTCCTTTGCTTGTCTTTTAAAAAATTCTCCATGTAATAATTAATCAAATGAAATCTTGTGTTTGTCAAATTAAGCCCTTCTGACTCATTTGAAATTAGAAAGACTATTTTTTTTTAATATATATTATTTTCCTAGTTAGATAAAAATTATCGTATGACCTCCCAAAATAAATCCTTTTTATTAATTTGTTTTTGACCAAAATACATCCCTCCACCCAAATCCCTTTTGACATATGGAGATTTGTTTCGGTTTAAAAGAAAAAACAGATGGAATTTATCATGGGAGGTGATGTCGCAAGGATAGACTCGCCCCAGTTCAATATTCAGATTTAAATTAAGAAGTTTTCGTCATCAGGTTAAGTATGATTATTATTTTGCTCTCATGAAGTTTTATGTCAAGTAGTTGGGGTTGAAGGGTTTAATGGACAAAAGGTTCGATTTGCTCAGTGTCACGTGCTAATCTTGAGTACAATGACAGGACCAGTAGAAGAAGAAAAGACAGACAGAAGAGAAGGTTCTACTGATCAACAATGGAGGAACAGAGGAAAGAAGAAGGAGAAGATGGGCGCAGCGGAAAGGATGGAATGAAGGTAGTTAGGGTTTGTAAAGGAAAGAGGTAAAGGATTCATTGAATCCATTGAATTGTAACTGCTGTTCATTGAACAAGACAGAATTACAGAATTGTTTACAAAATGGCAAAAGCTACTTCTTCCTTCTTGCTTTCCCCTTTTTATACAATTGCCACGGAATTGAAATACTAATTAACTACTAACAATTAACTAAATTGTAACTAATCAACTAATTCCTAACAGCTTGCCAACTCAGCAGGGAAGTTGTTGTTGACAGATAGCATTTGGTTATGGCTGTGACACTCAGTTTATTGTAGGATGGCTCAATGACTTTGAGAGACCACCATAGGGCCAAGTAAAGGGTGATTGTCATCTTTGATGGGCCTGTTGATTTAAGGAGCTTTTTTCTCTCTCCTTTCGTGCAAGAATGATTTTATATTAGAGAATTTGAAAGAGTTTGTGTCTTGGTTAAATGAAATTAAATCTGCAACTGTGGACACCTAAAGCCGCTGGGGTTGAGTCAGTGGCGAGGGGTCAAGGGATTTCTTAAGAGTCGAGGTTCAAAAGAGCTTATAGAAAAGAAAAGAATTTTGGAGCAGCTTATGTTTGAAAAACGTGATGCAAGAAACATATCCTTCACTTCTGTTCCTTCACTTCAGTTACAAAACTGGGTACAAATCACATAGCTTTGCAAAATTTTCACTCTAGCTTTATTCCTTAGGCATCTCCATTTGTCGGGTTCATGCATCAGATCATGTGCTTGTACAAGCAAGAATGTTCATGTAGCTCCAAGAGATGCACAAATCATAGTAGAAAAAGAAGCAGAAATATTTAGCAGTTGATCCCACATTGCTTGGTGTCAGGTCCCTTGGTTTTCATCACAAATGGATCGATTCTGACCCAAAGCAGGGAGAAGACTGAAGCCAGGAGAACTGACCATATAACAACAATTGTTGGTGTCCTGTTTTGCCTACCCATTAAACCTTTCAGGAATGGATAGAGATGGACAATAACCCAGAAGGCGAAGAAGAGCTTCCCGAATAGGGGACCCCATGATTCGTATCCGTTGTTTATCGCATCTGAGACACCAGCAACCACACCAACAAGGTTGATGATTAAGATGGTAGTTGGAGGGATAAGGAGTGTTGTCCATTTAAAGGCATATAGTTCTCCAAAGTCATCATCATCTGTTGCCTTTGATGTCACGGTGAAGTTTGTGTCAATACCGGCTAAAACCTTCAGAAGCCCTTGGACAACTGCAAAGAGGTGAGCTGATATACCGCCAATGACCCAGAATTGCTCATTTCTCCACCATTCCTCGATGCTCACTCCACTCCATCTCAGCTCAAGAATACCAGTTACGATGATTGACATGAACAGACCAATGAAGAAAAGACTTGCAAATGTGCTTATCTGGACCATAAAACAAATGGAGAAACAGGTTTTATAGCACGTTAGAAATAAACCCTAACATAATGTCTTATGTTTGCATACCATTTGAAGACATGTTTGCACTTTCTTCATTGCTACAGCATGAATCACTTGTTTCACATGTTCTATATTAAAGTTGGATTGTTTAAGCTGAATAGTCAAATTATTATCTATGTGGTCATTCTGTTTACTTTCTTTAGTGTTCCAGTAGAGGAAATGAACTTTACCGAAGGCATGATGAATTTGTCAGTGAGCAAGCAGACAGCAGGGAGGGTACAGTACGCAAGGAGTGGTATGGAGGTGAAGGGGTAGATGGTTGTGTTCACATATGCAAATCTCTCAAGCCATTTGAGCTTATTTCCTTCCTTGTAGCCGTACCATAGAGGGCTGTGACGACTAAAGAAGATCTCAACAGAACCAAGAGCCCATCGAAGCACTTGATTGAGCCGATCTGACAGGTTGATGGGAGCTGAACCCTTGAATGCTGCTCTCTTTGGCATACAGTAGATAGACCTCCAGCCACGGCAATGCATCTTGAAACCTGTCAAGATATCCTCTGTGATTGAACCATAAATCCAGCCCAGCTGCACAAATGAAAAGCATTTACAGGTGAGCTGTATTTCCAACCAAGTGCTCTCTTGCATATGCTGCCAAAAGTAGTAACGTTTTTTTTGTGAAGAAAATTAGCTACTAAATGTTATGAATGTTGACGTTACCTCAATTCCCCATTCAGTTTTGTCCTCATAGCCACAACTGATTACATGGATGGCTTCCTTCAGCAGGGCTGCTGGACTTGATGAAGGAGGGACACCGCCTTGTTCCATTAATGTTGAAGTCACAAATATTGCTGACTGGCCAAACGTCTTCTCGAAGTTCATCTGGGACATAAGTAGCTCCTTGTCATCATCAATTCCTGCCCAAAAGAAACAACATGTGTCAGGATGAAGGTAAAGAAGAAACATGTCATTTTTTGGATCATTATGCCAGGATATGGATGAAATACTAAACCTTGTAGGTTTGCTGCTTCTCCATTTGCACCCCTCTTTGAATGCTTCTTTTTGCGGCGTCCAAAACATGGGCAGCAGTCACAGGTTACCATCTTTGGGCGCTTCGGATCCTTTGGAGGTTCATAGCCATACAAAGCTTGTCGCCTGAAAACACATCCTGTGCCGACGTACACTGGACCCTGAATTCCATCTAGACCTTTCATGTTAATCTGCATCAGAGAGAAGCATCATTACTTCATGTTATTCCTCTGCTGCGTATGACACCAAATTCTATGGGGGTTCATACAACAAAAAGCAAGGACTCACATCAAAGAAGACAGTATTTCTGTTTGCATAACGATCGTGTGTATCGATGCCATCAAATCTTTGAGGAAATTGTACATAGCAAACTCTCTTTCCAATTTGGGGGTCCATCAAGAAACACATGGCCTCTCTGCCAGCCTTGCTATTGTTGATATAGTGATCACAGTCCAGGTTCAGCATGAAAGGAGCATTTGTAAGTACAGCAGATACGCGGACCTGGAAAATTTCCAGTGGAAGTTGAAAGTGGTCTCACAGAAATCAATCCAATTAAATGCAAAGTAGAAATGAAGCATACAAAATATGTGAGTTCCTTTGAAGCTTACCAGGGCATTCATGGCACCGGCTTTCTTGTGATGGGCAAAGCCAGGCCTCTTCTCACGTGAAACATAAACGAGACGAGGAAGCTCATTTCCTTCAACATCATGGCCTCCACTGTGACCAAGAAACACTTGAATCATGCCAGGATGATCCTTGGTATTGTTTCCTGGCCATGGTGTCCCATCTTGCATGATCCATCCCTCTGTGGGAACTTTCTGGGCTTTTGCTACAATTGCATTGATCCGTACCTTGAATTCTTCATATTCTCTCTGTCAAGACCAATAAACATGATAGATCTTTGAGTACTACACTTCCTACCAATTTAAACAGCTTGGACGTACATATGTGGTCTCTATACAGAATTGCGTACCTTCATTGCTCTACGTTCCTTGACAAAGGTTGGCTGAACTTTGTCTTTGAGATAATCCACCTTCTGAGTGAAGTAAAATTCAGGTGCACGAGGCTCTATGTTGAATTTCTTACAGAAGGGTACCCATTTTCGAGAAAATTCAGCCGTCTCAGAGAAGGCCTCGAAGGTGCACATCGAGGCGCCATCATCAGAGAGGTAACAGGAGATCTTTTCAACAGGATAGTCCATGGCCAAGATTGACAAAATAGTGTTGGCTGTAACCAGAGGCGGTTCCTTCATCGCATCCACTGTACTCACAAATATATCTAACGGAGCAAGCATATTCGGCTCGCCTTCCCTCTCATACCTGCATTACAAAATTTATCAGTACCCCAGCAAAGACTAAGATGTTGCAGATTTTATGTTCCATGAAATTTACCTGAGGGAAAGGCGATCGAGATAGGTCTCTCGCTCAATTGGTAACCATTTGGGAAACTGATCAAGGATCCAAGAAATTGCAAACCAGATTTCACAGATAATAGAAGTTAGCCAGAGGCCAAAAGCATCATGCACCGGGTTCAAAAGTCTATAGCGAAGAAACAAAGCCAAAATGACAAGGCGGGCAACGATGATCATTCTGTAAGGATTTATCTTGCTGGAAGCGATTGGTACTTTCCTCGAGAGTGGCTGCCTTGCTTCATCCAGCCTGTGGTATATTGGCAAGTTACATATAATGTCTTGTTAGCTGATGACTTAAGAGTGACTGAACTCATTAAAATATCTGACAATGGTTTGTCATTTCCTAAATGCATGACATGGATTAAAACAAGGTGCATACATTCCGGCGTCTTGGTCATCATCTACTTCGGTACCCAGATTGCCTTGCTGCATTTTCCACTCATCCATCTTATCTTTCCATCCTCCCTCTTTCTTTTCATCCCATCTTGCACTCCCTACGTTTTGTTAGGCCATATTATCATAAAGTACTGTACTCATAAATAATTAAGGTTGTCAACTCACTTCAGGACATTCATTGATTAAAAAGATGATAGCACCAAGGTACATACCAGGTTCAGAAACTGGATATGGATGAACTCGCTTGTGAAGTGAATGTTCTCCATAAGAACCAATCGGGAACTCCCCACTTACCTGCTCAACACCATGGATGCATACATAATATCATTATTATTGCCATTATTTTCTTTAGAAATGTGAACATATATCATATATACTCATGAAAAAAAAGATGTCTCTCTTTTGATCCTTACAGGTCTTGATCTGACACCGGTTATTACAGGCGGGAACTGGCTATTTTCTTCATCATCATGGCCTCTGCCATAGGTCATCTTCCCGGTAAGCATTGCCCCAGTAAGTTGCTTGTTCTTTTCTTGTTCATCTTCCATGTTGAACTCATGTTCAATATCATCAACATCCTCTTCATCATCGTCACCCTCCACTCTCGGGCTCCCTACACATTATTATTTGTTCAGCCAAAATGAAACCTCAAGTAGGAACTGTTTCAAAACAGAACATATGAATCATCTTAGGTTAGAGTTACCTTTGAGACGCTTGTATCTTGTCTTGCACTGAGGGCAAAGTTGGGTCCCTTCTCTCCTTTCATACTCATAGCAAGGCCTACACACTGGAAATCCACACTCATTGCACGCCACGAATAGATCTCCATCCACTGTTACCCCTATCCCATCCCCACATATCTCACACACTTGACCATCCAAGTTCTTCAAGGGCTTATGCTGCATGAATATGCATGACAAAATCAGAAACTTAATTACTCTTGAAGAAAAGCACAAAAGCAAACAAACATGTTACTCCTCTTTTGCACAAAGGTTTATTCAATTTGTTACTTGCCTCTTCATGGCCATGAATGACAACGAGCTCGTTGCGGTTGTGCGAACCAGCAACAAGTCCTGCACTGGCTTCCATGGTGTGGTGGATGGGATGATGAGTTGGAAAGGATGGGGTTAGAGGTGGGAGAAGAGGAAGTGTTTCTTTTGTATGAGTGGAAAGCGTAGAGAAGGTAGGGTATGCAAGCAAGAGTCCATCTCCCTCCTACCTAATGTGTCCAGCTAAAATGTCTGGTATGGTATGTGTGTTGGGTGCAGAGTCGCCATTGCCTTGAAGTTAAGCTTTCTTTTCTTTTTTCAACTACCATTTTCTTCTCATGTAGCTTACGTTTTTTTTTTCTTTTGAATAGTTTCCTTCTCTTATATTTCTCATCTACCACGTTAATTTCTTCAAAATTTCAGTCATATGGTTACATGTTTCCTCCAAATTTTATAATTTCTTACAAATCTTCACAATTTTTGTGTGAATTTTTTACTATTAAAAAAGTTAAAAATGGCAAATTCTGAAAGATTATAAGAGTGGTATAAGAGACCAAAAGATTTTCTTTTAGAATTATAAAGTTTTCTATGCACCTTACTCTTCTTTTTTAATTATTACACCCCTACTTTATTAGGAGTTGTTTTTCATATATTAACGACATAAGTTAGTAACTTGGCTTTTCTCTCATACCTCAATTTTTTTTAGTAACAAATCAAATTAGTATCATTTAGCCATATTTTATTCAAAAATCCGATCTATAATCATAAATTGTAATTTCTTAAAAATGTTGAAGTAAATATTAAATATATTACTCCCTCTGGGGCAAAACAAATGACTTCCTCGCATCCCAATATTCAGTAGGAACGCATATCGAGGAAACCGGATGACTCACTATTTGACCCCAAAAAATTCCATACTTTTTTTCTAACGATGTTAATCCTTAACGTACTTCCTCGAAAAAATTAGGGGCAAAATTGTCTCAAATAGTGACTGTTCCGGCCGCTTTAAGATACATACCGGAACAGTAAAACTAAATGCTAAAACGACGTTTGTTTCGCCAACATATATCTCTAAAATATTCAATGGATGACACATACTATACTCATATAGTACGAGACTTCAAAAATTTTAGGTTGTTTTCTCTCAACTTACCGAAAGAATTTCACGTAACTTTTATATATATAATTTTTAAACTCATTATACTCATGTCGTATAAAAAATTTAAAAATAGGTCTTTTCCAAAACTAGAGAGCTCACAGGTTGTGCTGTGCAAGCTTGAAAAGAAAGAGAGAAAATGAAGGAGGATACGTGTACAAAAACTTAAAATGTAAGCCAAGCCAAACGGTTAGTTGAGTAAGTTTAAGACTCCCCATCCAGACAGACAACCCCTCGCCTACTTCTTTCTTGTATTAACAATCCTACAAAAAAAAAAATTAGTTCTGATGATGTCACAACTCCATTCTTCTAGAATCTTTTAATCATGTAAAGATAGAACACAGTCACAGCTCAAAATTGGAATATATCTTAATTAAGCAGCAACTGTCACCTTTCATTTCTCATAATGGTTAAAAGAAATGAAGAATTTGTCCCTACTTTTTTTTAAAACAATTGAAAGAACTCATGTCATGCAAATGAATTTAACACCATTTTGCCTAGAAAGACACATCAGAAGCACAATAAAATCCGCGAATTTCTAAGCTACAATCTGTTAATCTGTTTCAAGCTCGAAGAACAAAAAAAATATTAACAGATCATGAACAAGACCTACTTCTCTCAGAATATCCAGCTTATGAAAGGCTGCTTCAGTTATAAGAATCTGTATGCATGTGGTCATTACAAGTGGTTTCACGTTTCTGTAATGCTATACATATGCCGACGTACGAACCTAGCTGACATGTAAACAACAGCAAGTACTGCCAACCATTCCTTTGTTAGACCTCAATATGAAATGACAGATGCACTTACACGCCAGCTGACACTTCACTTTCAGCTGACACTTCATTTTCAGTTGGCTTGTCTTTCTTCTTCGGTGGTTCCTGAGATTTCGCAAGAAACGCCTTGTTTGGTAGCAAAGTGATAAAAATATTTCTGTCGTGAAAGCTTTTGCTCTCCTCAGTTGCAAGCTGCAATTTGGAGCATTTAATCAGCATGAGAAATGCAGAATTTAAATGAGAATATTCAACACCGATAGTTAAGCTATTTAAAACAAGAACAAACAGAAAAGGAAATTTAGTTAAGAGCTAGAAGAATCAGCGCTTGATTGCTAGGCTTGTCAATATCGAGAGAACTAACTCTCTGTTCAGCAGCTCACTCGCTAGAATTATGGAAGTATTAAAGCTTACGGGAACTATTAAACACTGGTTCCTTAATATATTATGTTTGCATGAGAGGTGTACCTAGTCCAGCCTGGGTGACAGAAACTAAGAAACACAACTTTTCCTGAACAGGTCTTTCCTACCACATATCTTAATCAAATCATAAAATGGTTTTTTGTCCTGAGTACCTCTCCGACATCATTCTGGAAACGCCTGACAAGCTCAATAGCAAGATTTCTGAATTCATTTTCACGGCCCTTCAAGCTGACTATGATCTTAACCTGAATGAATTGAATACAATAACTCAATCAATAGCAAGATACGCCCAGAATTAGCATTTCCAGAATGTGCTAATACTAAGACTAGAAAAGCTACCTTGTCACCGTCTTTTAAGAACTTCTGAGCAGCTCTCAAACGGACATTATAATCATGTTGATCAATGTTAACACTGTCAACAAAATGAATGAAATCAATCATGCCCATCTGTAGTTGAAGATAAGAATAGACATAGCTATCTAGCAGAGCTTAAAATTATATTTTCAGGCCAACTAATATAAGTGTAGATATAACATGTAGGTGCATGCTTGTTTGAGAAACAGGAAAAGAGAGAAGGAACGCAGTTCATGATTTCCAAACACATTTAATGGTTTGAGGGAAACTGTGTTGTGTATATATATGGTTTGCAAGTGAAGAAATAAATCAACAGAATCACACAACTTGGAACATGCTTCTGTTGCACCCAAATTCAACATTATATTCTCTAGTTTCGAAATTGACATACCCACCCATGCAGGATGTAGGAGAACCCAATCTACCAGATCTAGAGAAGCTACACGAGGATGGACTATACCTAGTGGCCTTTTTCCTAGGAATTACTGATGAGGAGAAAAGGAAACCAATAAAAATAAGTATCTGCAGATGGGCATAAAATAATTATACAGCAAACTCCAGATTTGCCAAACCAAACACTACTCAACTTTTATCCCTCAAATGCAGTGCATGGATTTAAACAAGTAGTTTAATGACTAAAGTCAATGTTAACCTTTTCATATCTTTTCGGGCTGTGATACAAGTAAATTTTCACATTGGTTTACTCTGCCAGCCTCAGGTAATTTTTACATTTTCTTAAATTCCATTTATTATGAGAAAGTTTCCTTTTATCAACGCGAATACACTCAATTTCACATGGATAAAAAGTAACTTCCCACTGCAAAAATATGCTTCGAAAGCTACGAAATAGCTGGTAAATCATGGGCCAGAAACAGTTTCAATGTAGAGAAATGCTTTAACATGAGAGGCTAAATGAGTATACGTAAACTGCAGATTAGGGCTTTCCAACTCACCCCATTTTAAGTTCCTTCAAATCCATGCGGCTTGCTAGTATACAAGAACATAAACAGACTTTGGTCAGCATCTACTCACAGACCACTGAATTTACAAGAATCAATAAAGCAACAAATTCTGCGAAGGATCAGAAATTCACCAGCGCTTTTCTTCTGCAGCACTTTTTTTTTCTTTTGTTGTTCATATTTATATTTGCTGCAAAGCATAAAAATATTATGCTCTGTCCAAGAAAAAGTTCCAAGCAGGCACTAATGTAGAAAATTTAGCAAGAGAATTGTACAGGAAATGGACTTCAAACTATCTGAAAATTTAGAGGAAAAGTTCCACATGCCCCTTCCTGTTTAGGGGAAATGAATTTCTTTCAAACTTTTCATCAAGCAATTTATACAGCCGAGCATTGATTTCCAAAATTAACCAAGAAAAAAGCAAATGCAGCACTCAAAAAGTTAATAATATAAGCATAACATGAACAACATGGTCAAACACTTTCTTTTCAAGGGCAACAAATAATTAGGCATAAAAGACCAGTGCTATAGCAAACAGAAAGTTCTACTACTCCTTTATTTAAAAGATGAGGAGTGAGCAAGAAATTAAAAGAATATGCACACAAAAAATACAAACACATTCAACCAAAATATTTGGAATGAACATGCAAGGTATCACTTCAAGTACTAAAGCAAGGATTACGATACCACTAAGCTATAATATCATTTGTATACAACATGAGAGTTATAGCAGGCATTAAAATGGAAATCTCGCCATTAACTTTTTCAGAAAATATAACTAAAAAATCATCTTCAATACCAGCGAAACTAAATACCAAGTATGAATATTGCATGTGTGAATTTCACTATAACTCAATGAGCAAGTGCATAATCAGTTCCGACCCATAAAAAGAAAGAAAGAGTCGTAGGATCCATTTTATTCTATGTTCCTATTTAACAAAGTAACAGGGAAGAGTATCATACCTGTATTCAATCATTCTAACTACCGGTGGATCTGCATCCGGCGACACTATCAACTGCAAGAAAGAATAAGATTACATATTAGTAGCCTTTAAAGAAAGACGCTTATGCTTGGACAAGCAAGATGACAAAACAAGAGAGTAGCGCTATTGCTAATCATCACAATCCATATCAAACAGAAAAAAATTAGTTTTCTCAGGCAACCGGAATAATCCTCAAGATGATTGCTGACATATTTTTTAACAATCACCAAGCAGCTGAAAAATGCTTTAAAACACATTACCAAATCAAGCTCAGCATCCTCAGCCTTTTGAATTGCCTCACTTTTAGGCATCACTCCGAGCTGCAAAATTAATTCCAGATTATCAACTACACATTCAGAGACTCAACAACGGGAAAAAAACACACACACACACAAACACAAACAACAGACCATGTTTTGCTGTTCATCAAGAAGCCTAACCACAGGTGACCTGCAACACCCATCATCACACGTGTCAAAGTACATTCATATCACAACCACCCAAACACGCAAATCTTCACATACCTAATGCTAGAAATATTAAAGGCACTTTCATCGTCAGATTCATTTTTCCGCGAGCGCCGTTGATTTCCGGAAGGTCGGGGTCCTCCATAGCGGGCGGTGGCGACGAAGGAAGGGGAGGGGCGGTAGTTGGGTTTGGAGAGGGAGGTGGGGTAATTCAAGCGAAGGCCGAAGAGGCTGGAATCGAGAGAAGCAAGAGGGAGTTGACAAAAGGGAGTAATTTTGTTTGTGGGACTTGATAGAATAGGATTTAAGTGTAAGCTGCCGCTAGTAGAAGCGATGCCATTTGCAGCCATGGCTTCCGTCTGCGCTCTGCCTGCTTGGCTTTTGAGCAGCGATGACTGACTGGTGAGAGCACAGACAGCAGAAGTGGAAGAAGCTCTTATCCGAATATTTTCTTTTTCATCCTTCAGTCAATTGTCCATTCACTATTTAAAAAATTACTCCCTTTATTCTAGATTGTTGTAGTATGAGTTGATTGACTAACCTAAATAATCAACTCTAAATGAAACCTAATTTAAGTCACTAACCTAATTTTTAATTATTTTACGTGTTTATCTTAATGAGAACTAATATTATTTTAATTAGTTATTTAATACTCTCTTTTCTTTTATTAAACATCGTTTATTATTTAGATACGAATATTAAAATAGCGAATGATTTATTATTTGAGATAATTTTATCTCTTATTTTTTTAATTAACGTACATTCAAATTTTTTTTGTCAAATAGTAAATTATCCTATTTTTTAACGTGAAGTTGTTTTTGAATCTCTAGGTCAATAAATAAAGTAAAAAGAGTCCCAATGATCAACGGACGAATTACAACTTCTCATCTTATTGTATTTCCGAGCACCGGACCCACGTACAAGTTGCACACACATATGGCCAAATGACAAAAAGGTCCTTTCTCCATGGAGTCTAAAATAAAGAATCACAACGCACATGTCCGAGGACAGTTACGTAATTACAAGCCCAACTCCGACGCAAGCAGGCAGGCACAAGAGCACCAGCAGCTCAAACCAAAAAAAACAAAAACAAACTCTCACACTATCCTTTTTCTCCTTTCTCTTCTCTTCTTTGCTCTGCGGAAGAGAGAGAGAACCAATAAAAACACAAATTCAATTATATATTTACTTTTACTTGAATAAAAGCTATCCATCAATCTATCTATATACTCTCTCTCATTTTCTTCATATATACTTATAGCTGAATCTATACGTAGACAAGGTAAAAACAAATTCATCCTTTGTTTTCTGTACCGGCTTCTGTTTTTTCTTTCTATTGGACGGTGGTGATTTTACCTATCACAGAGTGAAAGATCGAGGTATGCAGCAAGGTGATCAGACGGTGTTGAGCTTGAGACCTGGTGGTGGTCGAGGGAGCAGACTCTTCAATCCTCGTTTGGAGCAGTCTTCTTTCTCTTCTTCCTCTATTTCATCATCAGCAGCAGCTTCTTCTATTGCCTTTGGCGATCTTCCTGCCTTGCGTCCTGGTTCTTCTTTCAAGGTTTTCCAATCATTGCCCATCTTTGGATCCGTGCCTTCATTACCTTATTCTCGTGGTCGTCTTGATCCTCATGCTTCAGTCTTAATGGGTTGATCGATATTGTCGATTAACGTCCCAATTTGCGTTTTTTGGTTTATTGAATAATTTGGATCTAGGGTTGGCTGGCTTGTTACATCTATATCTGCTTGTTGTTAGTGGTATTTAGTTTTATTGGTGTGCTTCCTTGGATTAATGTTCTCATTTTATGCTAAAATGAAAAGACCAAACTTGTTATTGCGTTTCTGCTATGTTAAAGATTTAATATTGCTTAGTTCTCCTCTTTATTTCATTCACAATCTTACTGCAAGTAGTGAGCTTGTGATGATAATAGGCTGTCTTATGAAGTTGGTTGGGAATTTGAACTGTCCTAATTTTTGGTGGGGCACTTAAGATGTGTACCTTGCTGTAAATATGGACAAATAACAATAAGCAGGCTTTAGGTGGGCATGTAGTGAGTCCCTGATTGCCCATAAAGGACCTACTGACATTTTAAATTGTATGAGGCAATATTGATAATAGAAGGGAATCATTCTACTGAAATCTTTTCTACAAATTTGTCATTCAGCGTTTTACAGGCATTCTACTAGATATTTATGGTAGGTAGTTGGCAGTTTAGTGATTGGCAACCTATTCAGCAGGGGTCTCAATTGTCAATCCTCCTGACTGAAGATGGTAAAATACATTGCGAATGAATTTAGGTGTTGAAGTGTACTTTTTCATCTGTTAGTGAGGCAGTGAATGTAAGTGTTCAAGAAATCAAGTTCCTCTGAGATGTAAGTGTTCTTTAAATGTTTCAACATACTTGTTTAGCAGTTCTCTTCTACCCCAGGGCCGCATGTTTTTGATGTGCATGATTTTGATGTGTGATGCAAGATGGGGTCTTACTCATGCAGGGCATATTTATCTTGTCCAATTAAGATATTCTCTTAAAACTCCTTTTTGTTGTTGTAGGCTGGAGACTTGCGATTTGAGGGTCAGGAGCGTGTGCGGTACACCAGAGATCAGCTGTTACAGCTGAGAGAGGTAATATGTTTAAATATATGCACTAGGAGTTGCTGATCCTTGATATTGATTTTCAAGATGGAATTGTCATTCATAGTTCATGTATGTTGATTTTTGCCGTAATTGTTCGGCTTCAAGTATTAGAAACCACTGTGAATACTCGCTTTTGTCCTATTTTACCAAAGTTTGTATCTTGTTCTAGCCCTAAGTTTTTATCCTTGTGATTTACTTTTGCATTATCATTCATTTGTGAAATTTTGTTTAACTTAAATTGTCTAAACCGTTATGATGTTGTGATATATTGGATATGGATTACTTGCATTGTAACTTGCATCTTCATGTTAATTTTGTTTCTGTGTTCTTTTCAATTATTGATTCTTTAATGTTCTCTGATTATGGTCATCCTGGTAGGCTTCTGTAATCTCTGATGAGATCTTAAAAGTTAAACAAGAAATTGATGCTGAGCTCTTTGGTGAAGAACCAAGCTGGAGTCATGGAGAAAGCAATGTGAGTTTTTGTTCTACTTTGATAGGGAGAATGTGTAGAGGTTTTCAGTAAGTTTATTTATTTTATGCTAGTTGCATAGATGATGTGCATATTGACTGAATTCGTATTGTCTAATTTACAATAGTTAATGGCATATTCTGTTTTCAGCCACCAAATCAACCTCAGAGTCGTTATTCTGAACCTGACAATCGTGACTGGCGTGGCCGTGCTGCTCAATTTTCTTCCCCTGGAGAAGAGAGGTCCTGGGATTCTATTCGTGAAAGAGATGTTGGTGGACGGTATGACTCCCGACAGCCAGAAGCAAATCAATTTAATCGTCAAGAGCAACTCAATTCCCAGTTTTCTCGAACACAAATCACTCCTAATCAAGCGGTATTCGTTCTTCCCTCTTGTTGATTCTCCTGCCTTTATCACGGTTTTGCAATATAATTTTTGAATGCTTTGTGTCAAGATGTTAACAAATGAAAATGAATCAAACATTGAGACACAGCTCTTTTCTTTGCCTCTATAGTTGTGTGGTCTGACTATTGAAATTATTTTAGCAACAAATGGTTGTCCAGTGACTGGCACAACAAAAACTCTGATGATTTTTGTTGATAATGGTAATCAATGCTGAAGTGTCACATAAAGTCTCGGCCTAATAGCCTTTCTAAATTTGGAGGCTTTAAATGTGTTGCCATGCTATTGTTGTGTATTCTGGTGCTTTTTTTTCTGCTTTGGTTTTGACTCTTCAATATTATCTCGTGAACCAGGGGGGACCTGCTCCTGCTTTGGTCAAGGCTGAGGTGCCATGGTCTGCCAAAAGGGGCACTCTTTCGGAGAAGGAGCGTGTGTTGAAGACAGTGAAAGGGTAATCTATAATTGTATTATGAGATTATTTCTGCATCATCTGCATGCTATTGCCTCACTATTAGCACATGGAAGTAGGGTCTTCACTACATAATTTGCAGACCAAACTGATGTTCTTCTTATCAGAAGTGTGGATTGGATAACAGTTTAATAACAATATTCCTGGAAGTCCTGAAATCTGCAGGGTGGTCCTAGAAATGTTTGATGACCTTGAAATTCAAAGCATCAAGTTTAATAAGATTTGAGTCTTGCAAATATGTGTAGATTTCATACATTTTTTCAAGCATGATAAAAGCTATTGTACGTAGTTACCACTTGCAGAAGTGATACACAAAGGCCTGTTTCTGTACTGGTAATTCATAAAGACATTCATTAAAATCATAGAACATGTCATAGTGTAGTGTGTTGAATCTTACTCTTATTGTGCAGCATACTGAACAAGCTTACCCCCGAGAAGTTTGATCTACTCAAGGGTCAGCTTATTGACTCGGGCATCACATCTGCTGACATTTTAAAGGTGAAAATTTGTATTGTACTGTATGTTTGCTTTTGTAGATTATTGCGTGACTTAGTTGAACTAATGTTTGTTTATTTCCATACAGGGTGTGATATCTCTTATATTTGACAAGGCTGTTCTGGAGCCAACATTCTGCCCCATGTATGCGCAGCTGTGTTTTGATCTTAGTAAAAAGCTCCCTCCATTCCCGTCAGAGGAACCTGGTGGGAAAGAAATCACATTTAAGCGAGTCCTCTTGAATAACTGTCAGGAGGCGTTTGAGGGTGCTGAAGAGTTAAGGGAGGAATTAAGACAGATGACAGCCCCAGAACAAGAGCTTGAGCGCAGGGATAAGGAAAGAATGCTCAAACTTCGCACACTAGGAAATATCCGTTTGATTGGAGAGCTTTTAAAGCAGAGGATGGTTCCTGAAAAGATAGTCCATCATATTGTCCAGGTAAACATTAAGCTCATGGCTACTTTTCATATTGAAGTCTGAGATAGAGTTGATGTTATTTTCCAAGGATTGCTCATTGTTACTATGTGGAACAGGAACTTTTAGGAGCTGATAATAAACTCTGTCCTGCTGAAGAGAATGTTGAGGCCATTTGTCAATTCTTTAACACCAGTGGTAAGCAGCTTGATGAGAGCCCGAAGTCAAGACGAATCAATGACATTTACTTTAGTCGCTTGAAGGAGCTGGCATCAAATCCTCAGCTGGCTCCTCGGCTAAGGTTCATGATGCGTGATATTCTTGATCTGCGAGCGAACAACTGGGTTCCCAGGCGTGAGGAGGTAGGTTTTGTTGCCAGCCATTTTTATTTGGTAGCTAGTAGCTGTATTTGTTTGATTTGTGCATACTTGTTGCTGTAGGTTAAGGCTAAAACTATCACCGAGATACATTCTGAGGCAGAAAAAACACTTGGGTTGCGTCCAGGTGCTACTGCGAGCATTAGAAATAACCGTGGTGTTATTTCTCCTGCTACTGGTCCTGGAGGCTACCCTAGACCTGGAACTGGGGGTATGATGCCTGGCATGCCAGGCAACAGGAGAATGCCTGGGATGCCTGGAATTGATGGTGATAATTGGGAGTTGCCCAGAAACCGCTCAATGCCAAGAGGTGAAGGTCCGATCATGCCGTCTGCACAGCGCGCCCAATCACAAACGTTTGGCAAGTCATCTTCTCTGAACCCAAGGCTATTGCCTCAGGGTAGTAGTGGGTTTATAGGAGGAAAAAGTGCTCTTCTGCAGGGAAGTGGTAGCCCTTCTCGTCCTTCCAATTTTGGATTTGTTGCAGAGCCTCCTGTTCAAGTTCCTGTGCCTAGTAAAACTTCAACAATGCCTCATGTTCCTCCAGTCTCAGAGAGGCCCACGCCTCCAGCTGCAAGGATTAGTCCTGATGAACTTAAGAGAAAGACAGTCTCACTTTTGAAGGAATATTTCAGTGTGTTGCTGCTGGACGAGGCACTGCAGTGTGTGGAGGAGCTTAAGTCTCCGGCTTTCCATCCTGAGGTTGTCAAAGAAGCCATCTCTGTTGCACTGGAAACAAATCCACCTGCTGTTGAACCAGTTGCTAGACTTTTGGAATATTTGTTTACAAGGAAAGTCTTGACTTCTAGGGATATAGGAACTGGGTGCCTCATATATGCTTCTATGTTGGATGATATTGGCATCGATTTACCTAAAGCCCCAAATCATTTTGGTGAAGTTATTGGCAAACTAGTTTTGGTGAGAGGATTGGACTTCAAAGTGGTGAGAGAGGTTCTTCAGAAGATGGAGGATGACATGTACCAGAAAGCTGTATTTGATGCAGCATTGAGGACCATTAGTTCTAGTCCAAATGGCGGAACTGTAATAGATTCACAGGCAGCTGATGTCGAGGCTTGCAAGAGTTTGTTTTAGTAGAAGAGTCTAGCATTCCCTTACGTGAGTACTACGGAGTCTGTATCTGGAGGAAACATTTGTGCTTGCGTTCATGTCATAATGGCCTGCCCCGTCGAAATCCTTTTGAGGCAAGCAACTTGTACCATGCGATAAGGCGGAGCTGCCAAGAACAGGTAAATTTTTGAGTTGTATATTTTTCCCCAATGCCATAGTTGTGTGTTATTGAGAAAAGAAATTGAAACCATAATGCCGTGGATTCTGGTCTCTAAGTATGGCTAATCATGTGCTTAATTGCTTGAGAGCATGGCGTTGTACGGGATCCAGCCGTTTTATATTACATTAGTCTTAATCATTTATTATTTTCTTGGGTTATTAATTCATTGTTCGGACTGTGCGGTTCATAAATATCAGTGTTTTATGTTCCCTTGATCCCTTCTCTTTCTGATTATCATGGAATGGTGAAGTATTGATATAGTTTTGGGTAGGGATTGCCCACAAAACGAGTTCTGCTATATATGATGTTTGCCTCATTTTCTGTTTGAAGTTCTTTCTCTGGTACATGTGAATTCCCTTAGAGGAACTAGGCATGTGAATGTCCTGGGTCCGGTTGCGGCTGTAATTGTGGTTGATTAATTATAATAATCCGTTTTTACTACTAGATCTGCAATCTTTCCTACTACTTGTCATGCGATGTTTTTATAACCTGACCGATTTTCAGGGTGTCGCTAATTAGAAGTGATAAAGCTAAATTCCTTACTAGCTATAATCTATTATGCAAACAATAGTAAAATTTATGGACAAGTGTCATTTATTTTACTTTATTTTTTGGAAAGGAGTAATTCTATTGATTCTTTTTAAGTAAATCTGTCCATAGTAATAATTATGTTGAAGTTGCGAAAACATGTACCAAAGCTTTCAGGTTATAACATCCTTTTGTTGTTGTCTTGTTTGATTGCTGAATGAACATTGTTCAGAAGTATTTACAAACAGATTAAGGAAATCATTGGTTATGTTCACCGACAAACAACCTTTTCGTTTATGATGAGCTTAAAGTCTAAAACATTACTCCCTCCGTTCTTTAATAACTGACACTTTGAAACAGTAACAAAAAGTAGCTCAAACACTAAAAAGTTAAGTAATGTGTACAGTAACAAAAAGTAGCAAAACGTCCATTATTTATGGACGGAGGGAGTAATATATACACCCACTGATGAACCGTCAATTATTTTAGATATACAAAAATTACAATGCGTACAGGACCATCAGATCATATCCTTAATTAGATAGAGAGACTAATTATTGATGATGCATACAAAGAAAAAGTGTATTTGCTTTCTTGTTCCTCATGATTGTCCTTGTGCTGCTGACCCAAACTGGTGCATCTCCGGCCGGCGAAGAATATGTCAGCGTCACGGCGACCGTACATCAACGGAGAGGAGTAGCGGATTGGTCAGCTGCTGAAGACATGAAGAAGGTTTCCGTTCAGATAAAAAGAGGACGGCGTCACCATTACAGCTCAAGTGATGTCCACCGGATGCACACCTCTTCTGTCCACTTAGTAGCTTATGTTCTTTCTTACTTTCTCGTCCTTGCTAATTATCTCTTTCTGTTCTAGCTAGTCGTTCTTCATATGCTCTGTGTTGAGAGATTGACGTAACCCCACTCGGACCGTAAAATGGTTACCCAATGGAGAACATTCGATTGATTTCTGAACAAAACCACCGAATTAATATCCACGATCAAGCTATCCAACGTTATTCCTACTTTTTTTATCATTTTTTTAAGGGTGATTTTCATTAATTCAAATAAATTCCCACTCAAAAAATTCAGCTTCGAATCTTATATTGAAAGTGTCTGTATTCTCATGTATTCTCATAAGGTCGACTAATCTGAATTTGAGGCTTGTAAAATTCGAAAGCAATCCACGTCTTCTCAAATCGCTTAGCAGTTATGTTCCTAAAACTCGAACCTGAAACTTGTAGTAAAGGTAAAAGACTATTGTGCCCTGTTTCCATTTTTGATCAAATACCACCATTACTAAGAATAGTTTGTCACCTTTGGATTTGCGTATGAAACTATGGATTGGTTGATCAAAACCACCAGTGCATTAATGGGATCAACCAATTAAAAGTGCAACTGCCCAATAATTCACTTCACATGGCCTTAATTAAAAAGCTCTCTCTTCCACAATCCATTATTCTTTCATTCCTGAAGATATTCTCCCTCTCCAACTAATTAAGCTTAAGAAATTAGTTATGGAGAAGCAAAGATGTATTGATAGAGAAGCCGAATTGAAAGCTTTCGACGAAACAAAAGCTGGTGTCAAAGGGCTGGTAGATGCTGGAGTACGAAAACTCCCTCCCATCTTTCTTCTCCCTGCAGCAGAATCCAGTCGCCGCCATGCCCCTCCACCGCGTCATCTTCAGATTCCGGTGATTGACATGGCAATTAGTCATCAAAGTTTGAGTGGGCGGAGAATGATTGTCGAGGAGATAAGAAGTGCTTCAGCGACTTGGGGTTTCTTCCAAGTGGTGAATCACGGGTTCCCTAAAGAGATTATGCAGGGGATGATTGATGGGGTTCGGAGATTTTTCGAGTTGCCGAATGAGGAGAAGATTGGATATTATTCGAGAGATTACGAGAGGAAGGTGAAGTACGTTAGCAACTTCCAACTCTACCATGCAAGAACAGTTTGTTGGAGGGACACACTGCTTTTTAGCATGGCTCCAGTTGCTCCAGATCCGTCAGAATTCCCTCCTGTTTGCAGGTTTTTATTTCTTCATCTCTTTAATTACTGATTTCAAGTGTCTTAAGTACTAATTCAAATGCATTTCCATTATCAACACAATAATGCATCATATTATATAATAGGGACATAGGAATCAAGTATGCAGCGCAGGTTAAGGGTCTCGCTCTTGAAATTTTAAAGTTGCTATCCGAAGCTCTTGGACTGAAATCTGATTATTTGATCGACAACATGGAGTGCGCTAGAGGCATCAACATCCAATCCCATTACTATCCACCTTGCCCCGAGCCCGACCGAGCTCAAGGAACTAACCCTCATAAGGATCCATCTTTCATCACTATCCTGATGCAGGATCATATCGGCGGCCTCCAAGTTCTTCACCGGGATCATTGGATTGACGTACCGTCAATTCCAGGCGCTTTTGTAATTAACATTGGTGACTTACTAAAGGTAAAATAATTAAAACTTAAAACTAACTACGATGCTAGTTCGAAATTGCAATGTGTATTTGACTACTTTTGTTTATCAATTTCGTATTGGAACAGCTCATATCGAATGACAAGTTTAAGAGCTCGGTGCACAGGGTGTTGGCTAACAAGACCGGACCAAGAATATCCGTGGCGAGCTTCCTTTCCACTCCGTTTGACGGATCGAGGAGGCTTTATGGTCCGATCAAAGAGTTACTATCTGATGAGAACCCACCGTTGTATCGAGAAATAAAGTTGTCAGAGTACCCACTGCATTTAAGCTCCAAGGATATAGATGAGGCCATTGCTATTCTTGATCGTTTCAGATTATCAGTTTGAGAATTGAGTAATGCTAAACTAGCGGAAGAAACTGTCGGAATTGATTAACGGAATGACGTAGAGTGGCAGTTTTGTAAATAAAGAGTGGTAGTTTCGTAAATAAAATGATCATTTTATTTACAAAACTGTCACGCCACGTCATTCCGCTTGTCAATTCCAGTAATTTTTTCCGCTAGTTTAACATTACTCTTAGAAATTATATATTGTTAAGATGTGTGGAACAAGCAATTCAAAGTTCCAACCGTGTGTGAGTAATGAGTATGTGTGTGTTTGCTTTCTTTCTCTTATATAAATGTAAAATTTTAGTAGCTCGTATCTCCACGTGTGGTGCTGTGCTGGAAGAGGTGGCTCTTTTAGCGTCTATTTTTGCTAGCTATTCATTTGTGCATACTAAACTGACTACGAATGTCCCGACTCATTAATTAGGTCAACTTGCTATTATTTTCGGTTTAAAAAATGAAAGGATAAGAGAATATTTCGAAGCGATTGCATTTTTTATATTTACTGATTTGCGTTAATATAGTCTATCTATTTTTTAAAAAAAATTGTTAATTCCTACCTTTTGTTCAACGTATATGTAATGGTACCACTTTAAATTTTCTTATGGTTACCTCCACGTTTTTATATAATTTAAATTAAATAATCTCTCTAATTTTTCTATAATTCTACATAAAGCAATCCATTCGTTAATCTCAAAAGCATCTAATTCTCTCCCAAATCCAAAATGAAAAGCAGAAAAGAGAGGATGATGGGTTGCTTCCACAAAGGTAAATCCACTGAGATTTACTTTCCTAAATTACCAAAAACAGTACTAGGAATTAGATTCTTTTCCTCTAGTTTGCTTTACCTTATCCTTTTTCTTCTTAATGTCACACTGTCTTGAGAAATCACTTCAACAATATTAGAAGGATTAACTTTGGCACAAACTTGATTACCATGACTATCCGCATCAACCCTTGTATGAGAAAAATGAGAAAGATGTGGCTATTGAGTTTCAAACTCGTGACCTCAAGGAAGTCAATCGTGTATTTAACCATTAGAACTAAGAATAATTATATAAACAATTTTTAGGATCCAGCTTGGTTTTTGGTTTTTGAAAAAAAAGAGCCGGATCAAACCGGGTGTGTTAGGTTTGATCACGGTTTATCTTCTACAGTTTTCAAAAAAAAAAACCTGCACCGAATTGGATCCAACCGACAACTCTGGTTGGTTCAATTTGGTCTTTTTACACCACTGCTCTTCTATGGTTGCAGTCTCTTTTATCAAGGCTTGTCTAGCTGGTTTTTACCTCAGTTGTGAATTCTTTCCTCTCTTTTTTCTCAACAATGTCGAATTTTATCCCAAATATAGACAAAAATACAGTTTGTTTTTGGATATAAATTGTTGCATAAATAAAACTTCACGGTTTTTTTTATAAATGAAATGATATTGTCAGTACTTCTGATTTTTTAAAATGCCTTATTCTATTAAAAAATAATAAATTAAAAAAATGACGGGAAGGGAAAAAGTTCCACATTATTATTTTAATTAAAAATACTTTTCATGTCATTTTTTAATTTTTTTTAATTTTAATGTCAAGAAGGCTTCTTGAGAAGGAGAAACATGTCTTAAGATTATTTTAATATTAAGATGTTACAGTATTTGTTAAAATTGACAAATATGAGCTTCAAATTAAACAGATTATAAACTGAAAGTGTGATTATAATACTAAATACAAATAAGAAGTTAGTTTTTAAACTTTTTATATAAGCTTTAAATAAAACAAACTTAAAAGTGATAGACCAATAATTTATTCTATTAAATTTTTAAAATTAAAAATAATAACCACGAGGAAGATTCATATTATTTAGATATTTTAATTTTAATTTTAGTTTTTGTTTTAATTTCAATTTATAACTTACAATATAGGTGAGTTATAATGTTTTTTAAAATCATAATCAAACATATGTTGTAATTTTTTAATAAATTGACTGGTAAATTAAATTATTAAAAAAAATGAATGATTCAATACCCGAATGATTTTTAACCACTATCTGATTGAATTGATGAATAATTGATTCGAGAGTTGAATGATTTATTATACGGATTCACTTATTCTTAACCCCAATTGGTTCTTACAATCCCGATCTCGCTCCCTCAATGTGTATGTAGTGTTATAGATTCAGCAAAAGAAATATAATATTCATTTAGGATATTTTTTTTAAAATTGAAATTTTGGGACAAAGTTAACGAGAAAAAGAAGAAGAAAAACCAGTTCAAGACGTAATAAATGAATGTAAAAACGGAAGAAATTTAAAAAGAAAAGGAAAAAACAAAAGGAGCACTCCCGCGGGTGTAGGAGCCGGGAATGGCGTCGAACACGAATAACGACAATGCATCAACATGTGAGCAATCACTGAAGCTCGCAGTAGCCATCTCTCTTCTCCGATCAAAGTTTTCCCGTACCCAAACTCGTTGGGCAGCGGCTCCTCCTCCCGATTCCGACGCTCTTCGCTGGAAGCGAAAGGTCCGTCTCTCCACAATCGCTCGTTTCTTCGTTCCTTTCCCAAATTTTGTCTTAAATTGAACACTAATTCTTCGCAATTTTTGTGTTTCATTTTTGTTTTCAAAGGCTAAGGAGAGGAAACAAGAGATTCTTAGACTTAGAGACGATCTCAAGGAAGCCGAAGGTTTATCTTTGTCCGCTCATTTTCAGCTGCATTTTGTTTCTAGGTTTTCAATTATTTTGGTGCTTATTGGATTTTGTCTCGTTTCTGTTTCAAAATTGGAATGTCATTTCAGATTCTTCGCAGTGTGATTTGTTCCCGCAAAGTGCTTCATGCAAGTGCTATTTCTTTGACAATTTGGGGCAACTAAGCCCTAAGCAGGACACATTGGCTTCTAATTGCAGATTCAGTGACGTTCTTCGCCGCAGATTCCTCAGACAAGGTACCTCATTCTTAATATTTTTATCTCCTCCTTTTCCTTTTCGATCAAAAGTTTTTTATTTGACATTTATGTTTATTTGATCAAGCATTGCTTCTGTCGTTTTATGTTCACAGTGCGGTTAAAGGAACGAAGGAGAGGAACTGGTGGTCACCCAAAGCAGAGACAGCCCTTGGCAAGTATGAAGTCTCACAACTTAGCTGGTTTTCGCTTCACTTGTTGATAATTGAGTACAACTCTTCATTTCGTTTTCCTATTAAACTTTTCTTTTGTTTCAAATGACTCCCCATCTTTCCACTGACTATTTATTACTGTTGAATATTATGCTTAAAATCCAACTGTAGCCTTAAATTGTGAAGATGAAGCAGAGCAGCTTAGGGCCTCGGTTGATTTTCTCGTGGATCTCTGTGACACTGTTTCTGCTGTAAGGCTTTCATGCCTTCTCTTTTTTATCTCCACCCATTTCTCTTGTTTCAGCTTTAGTGTCCTAGTAATTTTCTGTTTAAATTTGCAGGTGGAGAAGGCTTATTTTGCAAACTGGTCACACCAAGCTGTGGAATTCATTTTGGGTACGTTCTTTGTTAAGTAAAAGTTTAGGTGCTTTTACTGTCTGGGTCTCCCCAATAATACATTAGTATGAATCAATTAATGTTAGTGTCTATTTCAATAGCTTTCTCTAACAATTTCCATGAAATATAGGCATCTATCATTCTGGAAGTACATTTGCTCTTTGTCGAACTGAACTATTTCTGATCACTAGTGCAATTAATCTGTATCTTTAACGAAATGATGAATCCTATATAGAGATGTCATAATAAACTTTCAAGATGATGTCTCATTCTTAAAGTAGGTTAATATTCGTGAAAATGATTTCATTTGCAATTTGTGTCAAACTGAACTATTTCTGATCACTAAATGCATTTAATCCGCATCTTTAACAAAATGAATCCCATGCAGAGGTGTCATAATTAACTTTCAAGATAGTGTCTCATTGTTTCAGTTAGGTCAATTTCCACGAAAACAGGTTCAAGAGTTCTCTTCTAATGTTATCATTGGTCTGCTTGTTTCTACTAAATGGGAACTACGATTGGTGACCGTCATGGGTCACGAACACTGAAGGGATTTGTGGACACCACCTCCCCACCAAACTTTATTGTTGGTCGTTTTTGTTTTATGGTATTTTCTTTTTTCTTTTTGGTCTCTTAAATCAGAGAAAATCTATTTGGAGCATGACGCTTCTGGAGGCTGTTTAGCACAAGTTTCCACCAACTAATATGCTGTGGTGATTGGTTCTTTTAGTTTTTGACCACTTTCCAAAGAGAATCGCGTACTAGCTGGACATAGACATGGGTGTTGGTTGGCTAAAACTTATTCGAAGGAACAATATGCACTGCTGAAATGCCCTCTGAATTTATCTCAATCCCTTCAATGAAGTTGTACCAATGAGAATCGAAGATCTAGTTCTGCTTTAATGTAAGATTATACAACCTCCTGGTAGAAATGGAAAAATGTACTAAAAGATGAGAAGAGTGGGTAGGTATGGGGCATGATAGAGGCAGCTGGAGGCAAAATGCACGAAATGAGCTTAGAAGTTCATTCATAAACCATTACAGATTCCTTTGGAATACAGATTTCAGACCTCTAGGCAATTATGGTGGATGGGTAAGATAATTGATGCTACAAGGAAAGAATAGTTAGAAAAGTAACCATGGTAACAAGCCTGCTAGGAAATCATATGTCCTTATGAATTGAAAATAGGTGCTCAATGTCCCTGAATCAGAATGCTACAGTTGATATTGTAAAATGATGCTAAAAAATGTTTCTTGAGTTATTCAGGGTAGTACGCCATCTAACGTTGGTCCATTTTGGAGCAAGAATATTATTATTATTATTATTATTATTATTATTATCATTATTTTGTCCTATTTATCACTTCTGATTGCTTATGAGTTTTGAATAGTTGGGGTTCTTTGTAAAGCCTATCATCTTATTCACTGGTTGGTTTAACCACTGCCTTGCATTGCCATTCCCGCTTTTATTCTTTTCCCTTTGTTCACAAGTTAGTAATTTTTGTTTTACTCTTCCATGTTTTAAAGCATCCTTGAAGAACCTACTATCAACAGGAAATAACATGGAGGTCACCGAAGGAATTGTCAACAGCTTAATTATGCGTTTGGTTAAAAGGATGTGTTCCCCCTCACATGGAGATCGTGAGTACTTGGCCATTGATAGAAATTCACAATTATTCTACGCATTGGTAAATCTATCATTTTAAAAGTTTAGGATCTTATATTCTATTGGTATTTTGCATTGGTGGTTTTCCTTTTGCAGCATTCATCTGATAACATAGTAACAATAATACTTCATGCTTTCATTTGTTTTTCGAGTGATGCTACAACTTGTTTGTGTGCAATTTCAGAGGCTGATACCCAATTCTACATTCAACACTTGATACGCCAGCTTGGAATAGTGCCATACGTTGGACAGCGTACATTGCTTTCAGTTTCTCAAAGAATCTCTGTAGTGGCAGAAAATTTGCTTTTTCTGGATCCATTTGATGAGGGTTTTCCGGACATGCATGGGTGCCTGTTTATTATGTAAGTATGTCATGTATGAGTCACAATTGGGATCATCTATATTGTTCTTGGCCCCAATCACTTTCCAAAATTGTTCTCTTGATCAGAGGCTTGTTATTTCATTTGATTTTAAATGAAATCTCATATTAAGTTTATTTTTCATGAATCTGGAAATTTTATGTAGTTCTTTCATGTGGCCAGAGTTGCTAAAGATTTGAAATACTTCCATCCACTCTCTGGCTACGTTTTCAACTCTCAAAACAGATTATGGAGAGTTGATTCAATATTTTGTAATTAAATTAAGCATCATTATCAATTGGATAGGGTCCTCAAAGCTTAACTAGTTGGGGACATTTTATGGCACCTGCCTCCTGCAACCTGCAACCTGCAAATGGCATTGTAGATAGACCAATTAATGGTCTTGTGGAGGGTTGTCCCAATACTTTTCTGGAATTTTCTTTTTGAGATTGATTTCTTGCAATACATCCAATATCAGCATGTCTTCATTTTTCTATTTAAATTTGGTGACAGGATCCAGCTTGTTGAATTCTTGGTGTCAGATCATCTGTTAACTTGGCTAAGGGATGAATGCTTGGACAACGGTATTTTATCTTCACTGCATCTTTCCTTGTAGATTAATACTCTTGCTAATTATTACCTTCCGTGAAGATTCTTGAACTCAAAAACTTGAACAATTCACATTTTACAGCCGGCATCTTTCTCTCCGTCTCTCACGATTTAATTCTTCAAGTTCCGTGCTTTGATTTTGCAAAGCATACTCTTTTTCCTTATTTAAACTGGAT
Organism: Viola odorata; assembly: GCA_963691705.1. Lineage (NCBI taxonomy): Eukaryota > Viridiplantae > Streptophyta > Magnoliopsida > Malpighiales > Violaceae > Viola > Viola odorata. The sequence continues at coordinate 53,185,751 of OY829545.1, read as the reverse complement.
CTAAGACTGTGTTTGGAAGGAGGCATAATAAAGCATAAAATGATGTACAATACTTACACTGCAGATCTGCTTCAAGAGTGGGTTACAGCAGTTCTCCAAGCTCGGAAGGCATTAGAACTTCTGGAAAGCAGAAACGGGCTTTATGCGGTATACATGGATAGAGTCACAGGTGAACTGGCGAGGAAGGTGGGTCAGGTAGCATCTCCACTAGAGAAGTTCAACCAAGATATTCTTGATAAGCTATTCAACTGACTACATATAACAACACACCTAAAGTCGGAACTGATAAATGCCTGTAAGTACTAAACAGTACTAGTAGTTGCGGATGCCTGTATAGTAGTATTTCCTCCCAGCGATACTAACCAAAGAACATACGTAGTCTCTGTTGAATCTTGGAAAAATAGATGGTGAATGAGAGGAAGATGTACAACAATGTCTTAGTGCAGAGAGGCCCTTATGCATCCAAGATTCCAAGTGAAACCTAATTTAATATCACTAATGGGAATTTTGAATATTTTGTCGTATTTTAATGGTAAGTGTAAGCATGTGTTTGCTCAAATCTTTCTTAATGATGCAAATATCCTTGATAATGTTCTTTATTATTTTCACATTTTACTGTGTTTATTACAGATCTCTAGCGAATAACCAATGTGTGGTTTGAGTTGTGGAAACTCTCGCCTTTTAAGTAAGAGTTAGTCACTAGTTTGATTGATTACGTATGAAATCACTACTTTTCCTTGATAGCAGCGTCTTACCAGCAACAAGCCACTCTTATCATGTGCAAATTGTAAAGAAAGAATTTGGTCAATTGGTGCGGGCGCATCTTTAAGCAAAGCAGTGAGAGACAAATTAGAGATAAATATACATATGTAGCCTTTTACCTGTACAAACATTAAGCAAATCACTGACATGATGCATACCAGAGGTGTATCTGTTTTCTTCCTGTTTACCACCACCCTCCTTATCTTGGTGCTACTGACTCGTGCATCTCCGGTCAGGAAAGAAGAAAAAGAAGTCGTCTCGAACCTGCAATTATCTGATGAAGAAAAGGTTCTGTTGCCGCCGTTAGCGGAGAAGAATGATGAGCTTAGTAACTGGTCAGGTGATGATAATACAAGGAAGCTTGCCATTGAGATGAAAGCTAGGAGAGGTCGACGCTTTATACCGCGCAAATCGTATGCTGTCCGGATTCAAATCTCCTCCGTCTCCGTTCTTGTACTTGCTTTCTTATCGATTCTAGCTAGTACAGTGCTCTTCAACCATTGAAAGTCTTTCAAGCCCTTTCTAGCAAGTCCATCATCTTATTGGAAACCCTTCAAACCATTTACATGACGCATACCAAACCTATTTCCGTTTTCGTGAAACAAGCTCCCTAAAATATGTAAAGTTGGAATAGAATAATTCAATTATGTAGTATAAATTAAATATAGGACATTGTATAAACTTGAGAAAATGGGACAGCAGTGTTTGCTGCAATTGTCCACTTGTATTCATGTATTTGTCCATATATATATATATATATATATATATATATATATAGCAATATGAGAGATTAAATCCAGGAGATTAAATACACCAATTATTCCTATGAAACTGCTGTAACTGTTGAGTCTGAAGCTGGAGGGTCTGCAACAGTGACTGTTTCTGTCAATATATAATGAAGAAATCAATCAATTAAGCAATGTAGTCCTTTCAATGATTCCCGTGTCACTTGCTTCATCTTTCCATCCTCCATCGCTCTCAATACATTTAACAATCCGAAATCAAACGCTGTCCGACGTTGTTGCTTCTGTCCTTTCTTGCTGTCTTGTACTCGCTCTCTTTCTGTTCTAGAATTACTTCTACTGCTCTCCAATTCATATTTCAATTAGAGAAAAATGAAAAACATTTTTTTCCTTTTGAGTCAACTGTGAAGTCCTCCCCAATTTCTTTTTTATTTCTTAATAAATAAATAGTTGAAATCCAAATGAAATTGAAAAGAAATTTCTTGGTGGTTCTTAGAATGTAAGCTACGCGCAAACTTGGGGATAGCTGCCAAACTTAACTAGCAGAGGACAATAATTTCTACAGACATGAGCACATGGTGGGACAGAATAAAAAGAGAATATTAATAAATAAATAGTTAAAATCCAAATGAAATTGAAAAGAAATTTCTTGGTTGAATGAAAATCCCACATTTATGTCTCATTTTCATCTCCACGGCTCATCACTTCCTCTCAACCCAATATCCTGCTTTCTCCTTGCCGTTCTTCGCACCAGAAAAAATGGCTTCTTCTTCTGCTGCTACTATCCTCCATCAACCGAGACGTTATGATGTTTTCCTCAGTTTCAGGGGAGAGGATATTCGCAATGATTTTAGAAGCCATCTCCATGAAGCTTTATGCAGGAACCAAATCTTGACTTTCATTGACGACAATCTAAGGAGAGGAGACAGCATTTCTCCATCACTTTTGACGTCAATCGAAGAATCTATCATCTCTGTCATCATTTTCTCTGAAAACTATGCAGATTCCAAATGGTGCTTAAAAGAGCTTGCAAAGATCCTCCACTGTCGAAAGCATAATGGTCAAATAGTTATACCTGTGTTCTACGGAGTAGATCCGTCGCACATCAGAAAACAAACTGGAAAATTTGGACTCGTTTTTGACAAGCTTAAAGAACGCCTAGACGAGGGGGGGATGGACTTGAACGAGGTGAGATCTCACTTGGAGGAAGCAGCTAATATATCCGGATGGAATTCGCAAATCATGGGGTAACATTTCGGTTCGGTCCGGTTCTATTTTACTAGAACCGAAAATTTCCGATTTGGGTCCGGGTCTGTTTAATAAAAAACCCGAAACCGAACCGTAGAACCGTTTGAACCGAAAAATTTTATATATATAAATATATATATATATATATATATATATATATGCATTAATTATCAAAAATTCAGCTTTGTTTTAGTGGTTAAATCTTACCTTTTACTTTTGAAAGGGCTCAAATTTCTTTAAGTTTTTCTTTCATGGCTGGACGGGCTGGGGCTGGGCTGGGCACGACAAGACAAATCATCTCTAGCCATTCATTCCTTCTACTTAAAGATTGGATAGAAAAACCATGGATTTAAACGCAATGCCTATGGAGGGTAATTAATACAAAGGACAATGATGAAAGCTGACAAGGGTTTTTACAAGAATTTATTTTGCACCGTACGTGACCAACCAATTTTGACTCGTATCATAGTTAGCAGAACTAAATGAGAGTTCGAACTATTCAAATTTTTGAGTCAATGAATCAATAGTTAAATTAGATCCGACCGCTGAGTTAATATTATATAAATATATATATATATATATATATATACCAATAAAAATACGAAGGCCGGATAATGAAAGCTGGTGTTGAAAATATACAGTACCAACAGTCACCGGTTTGACTCTTTTTTTTTTTTTAATATATATGGGCTACTGTTTTGGTACGGGGAACTAAGGGACTATTTAGAGCTAGAAACTAGAGAGAGAGTTTAGTGAGACATGGGAGAGTTGAGAGAAAGATGTGTTTATAAAAATTTTCTCGTGTTTACAAATGAAGGGGAGAGCCCCTTATATAGGAAAACTTCTAAGCTAAAAGCCAAAAGACAAGTGGCCTGTCCTAAAAAGCTTATCTAAAACGAATATTTCTTTACAAAAGATGGTCGGCCAAAACAGGTGGCCGACAAAAGTAAATAACTTATTAAAGTATCAAAATGATTACAACCTGCCAAAAGACAGGTGGATAAAGTGGACAGCTGTCTAGGACAGCTGTTTCTGTGAACGTCACTGCTTACGTCTATGGTTGATGGACGTCATTGCTTACGTCTATTCTTTAAAGATCTCTGTGTGTGTCTGGAATCTCGATGTCATTGTCTTCTTCCATGTCTGTTATCATGTTGTCCTGTAGATCTGTTTGGAGATTGATGATATGTTCTTCATCTAATAATCTTCCATCTCCTGAATGTGGTAGGAACATCCTCCATTCCCTGGTGCTGTAGATTTGAATGAAATATCCTTCTCCTAAGAGACGATATTCCATCCATTTTTCTGGTGTGCATAAGCTGCTGGGACTTTGTGCTGTTCTATAGAGTTCTGGATTCTCTATCTCTTGGAAATCATAGGGAGATAGTGAAACATCTAGATGAATATCTTGAACAATATTTGCTTCTCTGTCTGCCGCGAGGATGAAAATTCTTTTCTTTGCAGGGACTACTTCGAATCCTCTAGCTGCTGGTAGTGTTGAATCTATAAAACATTCTAGCTTCTTTCTTATTGCCATGTTTCCTGCAATTAGAAAGAATTTCTCTCTGAATTCTTCTAAGTACCTGTCAATGTGTCCTTCTTCTTCTAATTTGAAGGTGATTTTATGAAAAAGGAAAGGATTTTCTGAAAAGGCATGTCTGTGATGTTTAGGTCTATTTGTAATTTGAATAGACCTCCTGTTCCTTTGATAGTTCTTGAGACTGTTCTTGCAACTATTCCCTCAAGTCTACTGTAGGGCTTTTGTATTATTTTTACTCCTTTGAACTTCCAGTCCTGTTCTTCGAAGTAAATTTTTACTAAATTCTTCTGTGCATTTATGAGATCTTCTAGGTGTCTTTCTTCCGTCTTCTGTTTAATGATCTCTTCCCCTTCGGGCCATTGATCAAACAAAGGCTTTAGGGTGAAATAGGCTGGCATATCTAATAGTCTGGCTCTGAGTTGTGAAAAGCTTCTGTTTATTGGTTTTGGTTTTTCTTTTATGAACTGATCTAACTGTCTTAATTTTGTAGTTAGGCTACCCATTATACTCTCTTTCTGTTTGATTTTTCTTTCCGCCTCATTCTTTTCCTGTTCTATGAAGGCTATTTGTTTTGTGGTCTGTTGTTGAAGCTGTGCTAGTTGTTCTTCTAACTTTCTGTTTCTGTCTTCTAATCGGCTATTATCCGACTAGGATTTTCTTGGGCTACTTCTGCATAAGGTCTGACTGTTTCTGGTTCTATATAGAAGTTTGGGCCTAACTGGGCCCTTGCTTCTTCTAAGGCCTCTGCAAAACTGTGATAACCCACATAAATTGGGTTTTGACACATGATGTAATTTTTGACTGTGTTAAAACTGTTGAATACACCTGTTTTTAATCCTCTGTATATGACATAGTGTGTAAAGGATTTTTTCTGTATTTTTGGGTTCTTTTCTGAGAAGTACATGCTTAAAGCATTTAAGCACTGTACCTTGAACTGTGTTGCTACTGGAGCTGTCTGTATATGCCATATGTTATCTAATAGACACTGTTGTTCTCTGTCTATATTTAATCCTTCAAAGGGTTTAAATTTTTTATTCCCTCCATCAGAAAATTCTGTGAGATACATCGTTCCAAATCTTATCTCATTCTGTGTTCCTCTCCTAGTAGAGAGATTTCTGTTTACCTGTGTTGATGGAATCTGTATATTTGAGGATGACGATCCTCTTTCTGTAATTGTAACTGGCATAGCCAAGTTATTTCTGTACATGATCGTTCTGTCTGATACTGATTCTTGAGTATCTTGTTTCTGTTTATCTTCTGTCTGTTCTTGAAACATCTGCTCTTTGGGTTTTAGCACCCGTTTTTTCATCTCTGCCTGTATCATTTAAAGAATTTCTCAATATTTCTAGATAATAAATCTGCCAAACTGTTATTCTTTCCTTTAATATGTTCAAAACATATTTTATATCCATTTCCTTGTATTAAATTCTGTAGATTAACCCATCGGGTTCTGTTTATTTTCTTGCTATTTTCATTTTTAAGAAATTTTACTATGGCTTCACAGTCTGTTCTGACTGTAAATTCATTTTGTAAATATATTTTAAACTTGTCTAAAGCATTTATTAATGCCTGGATTTCATAATCTAAACTGGTCCAATTTTGTCCTGTTTTAAAATTACCGCTTGTATATGCAGCAATTTTTTCTGTTTCTTTATCTGAATACTTATTGGGTTTACAAAGCATTACTGCTCCCCAACCCTCTTTACTTCCATCACATTCTATTATAATATAGTCTGTGGTTAAGGGTAACTCTAATGGTTTTATCTTTTTGATTTGTTCTTTGATTCTTTTTACTAATTCCATATCTTCTTTGTTAAAATTTCTCTGACCATTTTTTGTTGTTTTGCTGTATAAGGGTCCTACTAATTTGCTTAAATTTGGGATAAACTTTCTTGCATAATTTAATATTCCTAAAAATGCTTGTATCTGTTTTAACCCTTCTAATTTGTCTGGAAAATTTAATATTTTTTCTGCTATGTGGGGTTGTAATTCTATCTTACCATCCCCTATTTCTAATCCTAAAAAGGATATCTTTCTTTTATATAATTCCATTTTTCTTTTACTAACTACTATCCCGTGTTTTTCTATTTCATTGAAAACTTGTTTCAAGTGTTCTTCATGTTCTTTAATATTATTACTTGCTACTAATATATCATCTATATATACTAAACAGAATTCGTATTTTAAGAATATCGAATCCATATATCTCTGAAAAACTGCTGGCGCATTTTTTAGGCCAAAGGAAAGAACATTCCATTCGAAATGTCCTTCCGAACATGTAAAAGCAGTCCACTGTTTAAACCATTCTTCTAATTTTAACTGATTATATCCTGATTTTAGATCAAATTTACTAAAAATCTTTTTCTGCTGTATTAATCCTATCAAACTGTCTTTGTTTGGAATATTATAAGCATCATCTATGGTGTTATCATTTAATCTTTTGTAATTATATACTATTCTTTCTTTTCCTCTTTTAATTTCACTGTGATTTCTTACTATAAACGCTGCTGATCTGTGTGGACTTACTGATCTTTTAATTAATCCTTGTTTTAACATTTCTGGAATCTGTTTTCTAAATTCTTCTTTATCTAACGGACTATAATCTATATTAGCTGTTACTATTCTTATATCTGGATTTTTTATCTGCATTTTTACTTCATAATTTATTTTACTTTTAGTAATATCTTCTCCTATTAATCCTAGTTTTTCTAATTTTTGTATAATAGGATAATTTTTACTGTTTTTAATATCTGGCCCTTTTTCTAATTCTAGTGCTAATTCTTTTCCTAGCATAGTATACGTTTCATTTTCTATGTGCTCTATTCTTTTATTTTCTGGTTTTAAAAATTCTAGGGTGGGTTGTCCACCACGCTTTCGAGCTAACTCCGCTGTTTGTATGTACTTATTTGTTGGAAAAGTGTATACATTTTTACTAATTGTTATACTATTTCTAGCTATAGTAATACTACCGTTTAAACTGCATATAAAGTTTAAGCCTAGTAAAAAGTCATTACTTTTAGTCTCTTCAGGTGCTATGTTTATCTGTGGAATGTCGTATTTTATACTATAGTTTTGTGCAAAATCTATAAATTGTATTCCTAATGCTTCTACTTGATGTGTTATCACCATTGTTCTTTGTTCTGCTGTTTTTGTAATTACTCTGTATTGTAATTTTTTATGATACTTTAATGGTATTAGACTATGTCCTACCATACTTTTAGAGCTTGCTGTATCTAAAATAGCATTTAATTCTACAAAAGTGTTTGTATCTAACCAAAGTCTACATTTTAAGGTTATTAAGCTTGCTATGCATTTGCTAATGGTAAAAGCTGATTCTTCCTGGACTTGTTCTGTGAGATAGCTAATCTCTGTATCTACCTTCTTTCCTTTATCTTGTTGGTTTTCAAGTTCTAGTTCTTTTACTCTATGTTTTAAGAGTTCTATTTCTACATCGTGTCTTTTAATTTGTTCCCTAAGTACTTCGTCTATTTTATCATTTTGATCCCTATTTATGGTTTTTCCTGAAATATCTGTTTCTATTTGAAATAATTTTCTAATACACATAAAGCATATTTCTTTAAAGCAATTATTACATTGATATCTTCTGTCTATAGCTGGATATAATTTACAATTATAACAATTTATATGATTATTTCCTCTATTTCTTATCCATTCATGTAAGCATTCTACTATTCCTTCTTCATTTTGTTCTTTATTCATGTATGTATATGTAATTTTTGTACTATTTTCTGGTTCATTTTCTGATGCTATACTATATACTGACTCGTTATCATTTTCTATTTCGTATTCCCCTAGCTGTTCTACTATGTTTGTTCTTTCCATATTTTTGTGCTTATTAGGACATCTATTTGCTAAATGCTGTGGATCTCCACATATAAAACAAGTGCAGCTTCTATCTCTAGGTTTTTTAACATATCTGTCTTTGTTTTTCCAAGGTTTATCTTTTCTATAAGATGTACTTTTTCTAAGAAACTTTTTCTTTTTATCATAGTATCCGTATGCCTGTGGTGTATATATAGTTGTTCTACAAAACGCCCAAGATTGACGTTTTATTTGTTCTTGCATAGTAGCTTCTTTACATTTATCTTCCAATTTTTTGAATACATATGTGATTCTTGGCCCTATTCCTAAGTCTACTATGTGACCACAATCTTTATTCCAATCTTCATGCATTAATCTACCTAAGTCGCCTGGAAGTTTTATGAAAAATTTGTTACATAAGTCGTCGTCCATGGCTTTTCCAGTTTGTGCTAGTAATCTAGCAAAATCTGAACTAAATTCTTTGATATATTTAAAATCTGTGATACTAAGTTGTTCTAAATTTCTAACTGCAGTATCCTGTATAAATGTATTTTCTTTTGCTGGATCTACTCCTAGCAATAGAATTCTAATTTGACTTGTGAAGTTATATGGATTATCTCCTAATGATTTTATATTATTTATACTGTCTGGGTCTTTCAATTTTTTACTCTGCCAAATTCCTAAGGCTGTTGGTCCTAATGCTGTTTCTAAGTATGAAAACATGTCTATATCGTCTCTTTTGTTAGTCTCCCAGTTTCTAACTACTGTTTGTTCCCATATTAATATCTCATCTGGCCATAGTTGAGGACTCTGTTGTTCTATTAATAACATGTTTGAACTGTATATTTTTCCTATTGGCATTCTTCCTCCTCTTCCTTTAAAATTTGATTCTCCTTGGTACACTGCTGTAGCAGGTGTCCAAGCTTCTCTTCCTAATACTTCTGTTCCTGACGTTCCTGGTGTTACAAACTCCGGTTTGGGTCTTTTTATTCCTCGTGGGTCTATGTTCTGGTCCATAAAGCTAACCTCTGGTTTGTAAAAGTCACTAAGTACTATCTTTCCATTAACTATGTCTGTTACTAACGGTAAGTTAAACACTTCGTTTAGTTTATTATAAGCTTCTTCATATTCTAATCCTAGTTCTGTCATGCATTCTATTATCATGTCATCTACTTGTTCTTGTAGGTTTGTTTCTATAAATTTTTTATTTACTATCTGTTCGAATGTCTTTTGTACTTCTTCTGTTTTGAAGCCAGCTACTTCCTCTAGTTCCTCTAGTTCTTCTCCTAGTTCTTCGTATAACCCATATCCTATAAGGTCTGGTACTTCTTCATTTTCTGTATCATATATTGGCTCCTCATTATCTGTATCGTATATTGGTTCTCCTAACTCTACGTTCATCATACTATTTTCTTGGTCACTATCTTCTTCTTTAGTTGGTTCTTTTTCTACATAATTATTGAATCTCATACTATAGTTACCATCTTTATCTTCATATATCACACTCTTTTCTGGTACTAAGATTTTTTCTGTTGTGTCTATGAATTCTTTTAAAGGCCATTCTAATCCTGCTGAATCCTCTGCATCTATTTTGACTGGATCTATCATTCTTATCCCTCGACTTGCTAGATTTTCTACAATTCCTTCTATGTTGACATTATAATTCATACCTGATCTGTTACTAGCTTTTCCTAAGATTCCAATGCTAATTACTAGATTGTTTCCTTTATAATCTTCATATCCTTTTGTTGATAATCCTATTCTTAAATTTTTTAGATCTCTAATATCTTTTAATATTGCTGGTGCGCAATAAAAAAGTGCGCAATTTTGGCTAAGATCTACTTCCATTCCAGCTATGATTGCTTTCTTTACATCTGTTTTCCATGATTTATCTAATATTAAAACTAAAACTTTTGTTCCTAGTTCTTTTCTTCCTAAGCCTTTAATTCCTATTACTATTAAACCTACATGTGCAAACATTTTTCCTGTTTTCTTTATTTTATTTATCATTTCTGGGGTGAATAAATCTATAGTTTCTGCTGTATCCATTACTCTTAAGCTTTCTTCTCTATTACTTCTAATAAGTACTGTATTTATATTTAGAGGTCCTGCTCTGTATAAAGTTCTTGGATTTAGAGCATCCAGTTGCTCATTGTTATATAGTTCTAAATTTCTGTCTACATCAATTTCTTCTTCTAATTGGACCACTGTTTCTGAACTGTTACTTCCTGATCCTCTACTAAATACTCTACCTAAGAATGAATTATTTACTTCGTCTCTGGAAGATACACTTCTTCTAGATTCCTCCCTTCTGTTTGGTTCCTGGACCGTTCTACTAGATCCACTAAAGGGTATAAAGTTGTTCATTTTCTAGGTAACCAGTGGTTGTATTTTGTTGGCTTTGTAATTTTTATACTATTATCTAAGTTTAGTTTTTCTAATGCTTTAGTTAAGCTAGAAATTTCTTGTGGGTCTTCTATTGGTTTATTACTTCTAATCTTTTTGTTTTCTGCGATAATATGATCGTTTTGATTTTTAATAAAATCTAAATTTTCTGTTATATATTTAATAAAACGATTTGTTTCTGTTATAGATTCTTTTATAAGATCTATCTGTTTATGAATGTTATCCTTTTCTGTATCTAAATGAGATGCTAAACTTATGATTAAATCCGTTAAACTATTTAAATGAGCGTTCGAACTGTGCAATTTGTGTTCTGAGTTTTTATCTACTCTACAAATAATATCACCTAGTTCTGTGGGTACTTTGTATTTATCTTTTTGGATTTCTAGATCTAAATAGTCAATTCTTTTTAGCTTGTGATTAGCAATTTTGATGGTTTTTTAGAAAGATGTTGGTAGAAATTATCAGATTAGAGAAATTAGTTTCCAGCTTAATAGTATTAGTTCCTTTAAAGATTTTAGCCCAATAACATAATCATATAAGAAAATGCAAACATAGAAATTTTTCACAAACTTATGATAAACAGAACCTTAAACAAGTTCGTTCTTTGATAAAAGCTGACTCACCCTAGCGGGTTCGTGGCTGAAGCAGGCTTTACTCCTTCTGTGGATACCCTGACCACGCCTGTCTCGGTCTTTTGTCAGTTCTTCCCAAAGGAAACGTCTGAGCTCCGCTACCAATAAAAATACGAAGGCCGGATAATGAAAGCTGGTGTTGAAAATATACAGTACCAACAGTCACCGGTTTGACTCTTTTTTTTTTTTTTTTTTTTTTTAATATATATGGGCTACTGTTTTGGTACGGGGAACTAAGGGACTATTTAGAGCTAGAAACTAGAGAGAGAGTTTAGTGAGACATGGGAGAGTTGAGAGAAAGATGTGTTTATAAAAATTTTCTCGTGTTTACAAATGAAGGGGAGAGCCCCTTATATAGGAAAACTTCTAAGCTAAAAGCCAAAAGACAAGTGGCCTGTCCTAAAAAACTTATCTAAAACGAATATTTCTTTACAAAAGATGGTCGGCCAAAACAGGTGGCCGACAAAAGTAAATAACTTATTAAAGTATCAAAATGATTACAACCTGCCAAAAGACAGGTGGATAAAGTGGACAGTTGTCTAGGACAGCTGTTTCTGTGAACGTCACTGCTTACGTCTATGGTTGATGGACGTCATTGCTTACGTCTATTCTTTAAAGATCTCTGTGTGTGTCTGGAATCTCGATGTCATTGTCTTCTTCCATGTCTGTTATCATGTTGTCCTGTAGATCTGTTTGGAGATTGATGATATGTTCTTCATCTAATAATCTTCCATCTCCTGAATGTGGTAGGAACATCCTCCATTCCCTGGTGCTGTAGATTTGAATGAAATATCCTTCTCCTAAGAGACGATATTCCATCCATTTTTCTGGTGTGCATAAGCTGCTGGGACTTTGTGCTGTTCTATAGAGTTCTGGATTCTCTATCTCTTGGAAATCATAGGGAGATAGTGAAACATCTAGATGAATATCTTGAACAATATTTGCTTCTCTGTCTGCCGCGAGGATGAAAATTCTTTTCTTTGCAGGGACTACTTCGAATCCTCTAGCTGCTGGTAGTGTTGAATCTATAAAACATTCTAGCTTCTTTCTTATTGCCATGTTTCCTGCAATTAGAAAGAATTTCTCTCTGAATTCTTCTAAGTACCTGTCAATGTGTCCTTCTTCTTCTAATTTGAAGGTGATTTTATCAATCATCCCCATATGGAAAAAGGAAAGGATTTTCTGAAAAGGCATGTCTGTGATGTTTAGGTCTATTTGTAATTTGAATAGACCTCCTGTTCCTTTGATAGTTCTTGAGACTGTTCTTGCAACTATTCCCTCAAGTCTACTGTAGGGCTTTTGTATTATTTTTACTCCTTTGAACTTCCAGTCCTGTTCTTCGAAGTAAATTTTTACTAAATTCTTCTGTGCATTTATGAGATCTTCTAGGTGTCTTTCTTCCGTCTTCTGTTTAATGATCTCTTCCCCTTCGGGCCATTGATCAAACAAAGGCTTTAGGGTGAAATAGGCTGGCATATCTAATAGTCTGGCTCTGAGTTGTGAAAAGCTTCTGTTTATTGGTTATATATATATATATATATATATATGTTTTTACAAGAATTTATTTTGCACCGTACGTGACCAACCAATTTTGACTCGTATCATAGTTAGCAGAACTAAATGAGAGTTCGAACTATTCAAATTTTTGAGTCAATGAATCAATAGTTAAATTAGATCCGACCGCTGAGTTAATATTATATAAATATATATATATATATTCATAACTTAAAATACAAAAAATAATTTAAAAAAATAATTTTGATGAATTATTTCAACCATCCAATCGATCGGTTCAATCAATATTTTTTAATTCAATTGCTTTTATTACTAACCCGAATTAATATGAGATTTCGGTCACTGGTTTATTAATTAATCAGACCGATCGGTACAACCAAAGTCTAATAACTACTTTTGTGTATGTATAGATACATAATTTGGATAAGTATATATAAAAAAACTAATATTGATTATTTTGAGATGAAATTCTTGCATGGATTGGGTTAGGGATACATCTTGCTTAAAACTAATAAATTAGTTCATCCATCAATATGTCTATAACCTTTCAACCTTAACTAGTTAATTTGTTAATTTAAATAGTGATGGTTCATTTTCATTCATAGTTAAAAATAGTCCTAGTACAAAAAATATAATAAAAAAATATTTACTTTTATTGGTCATTTTACTGATAGAAAATCTATCGGTAAAAATTTAAATTCTAATTCAGATTTCACCTTCCCTTATAAAATAATTAACCCTTCATTTTTTTCAAACAATTCCCAAATAGACAGACTTCTTTTTAAAGGAAAATTGAGTTGGTAAAGTCCTTATTTAGCAAAGGACCCTATAACTTATACAAGAGCCTTTTATCCTTAAAAAGCTCAAGATTGAAGTGATTCAACACTTGGTTAAAAAGAGGAGGAAGATAGGTGAAATGGTGAGAATTCAGAAAGATCAAGGTAAGTTATAGACAACACTAAGAAAATAATATTTTGGAGGACAACACACATCACAATGAATAAGATGTGACTTAATTAATACTATAATAATAATAATGGCGTAAGGTGTGTTTAACAACTAAACGATGTGTTTAATAATTAAATGGTGTTATTTAAAAAAAACCAGAAATGTTTATATATATAAATATATATATATATATATATATATATATATATATATATATATATATGCATTAATTATTTAAAGTTTAGCTTTGCCACAGTGGTTAAACTTTTGAATCTCTTTCAAAAGGGTAGGGGTTCGAATCCCCTTCCTCCCAAATTTCTTTTTTTTTTTCCTTCATTGGCTCACGGGTTTGGGCTGGGGCTGGGCTGGGTATTTTCTTTATTTTTTTTTTTAAAAAAAAAACAAAAACCGGAAACCGAACCGAACCGAACCGGAAATTCTGATTCGGTCCGGTTCGGTCCGATTCTAGTATACCAGAACCGGAATTTTCTGGTTCGGTCCGGGTCTAGCCCTAGAACCGGACCGAACCGGCCCGGTTACACCCCTACCTTCTCCTCTCTCTCATTTTTTTTATTTTTTATTTTTAAATAAATTCAATTTTCTTAATTTATATAATGAACAAAATAAATTAAAAACTATAACAACGTAACCTCTATCTCGAGATAAGTAATCTATATCCACTTTTCTTATTTTTTTTTAAGTTTTTAAAAATGGGTTTTATATTAAATGTAGTACTTTAATTAATTTGAAAAAAAAGAATACTTTCCTTTCCTTGCAGCATCTTAGTCACGTGCATGCATATAATTATGGCCATACTTATATATTAATCTATGTAACAGGTGTTTAATGTAAGTGGTTCAATATTCATTATAAAGTTAATATAAATTTGTCATATGTCATTTTAAATTAATAACTAGGATAAATAATTTATAAATTAATAACTAGGAGTACTATGTTAATTTAATCAATCAATTTATTTATACAATAAAAATAAAATAATTAAATTTTACTTTTATTATTATTCAATATTTATTCTATTTATTATATATATATAATTTTAAATTATTTATTTCAGTAAAATAAAATTTGAGCCTAAACGATAAAACTCGAGCCTAAACAGTCAAACCCGAGCCTAAATAATAAAACCCGAGCCTAAATGGTCAAACCCGAGTCTAAACGATCAAATCCGAACCTAAATAGTCAAACCCGAGTCTAAACGATCAAACCTGAACCTAAATGGTCAAAAATAGTATTTTTAATCTTACTTAATAAAAATATATATTTATTGAGTGAGTATGATTTAAATGGGTGTAAATGGGTACCCATTTAAAAAATTATATGGGTAATAAATGGGTATAATACCCATACCCATACCCACCCATACCCATTTAGTCATTACCCATACTCACCCATACCCACCCATTTGCCACCCCTACCTATGGGGAATGGGTGGGATTGGTAAAACAACTATTGCTCGAGCCGTTTTCAATCGTATTTGTTATAGATTTGATGGGTTTCACTTTGTTGAAAATGTTTCAAAAGAATTAAGGAATAAATCTGTAGATCGTTTACGGGAAAAGATCATGTTGAAATTGTTTGAAGAAGAAAGTCTAAATATGGGCAATCATACTTTACGGTATGATTTTATAATGAAGCAACTTCAACGTAAGAAAGTTCTTATTATCCTTGATGATGTTGATGATATCCACAAAGAATCTGTTTGATGTTGAAAGTCTTCCATTTTATGGAGGCAGTAGAATATTAGTTACGAGTAGGGATAAGCAATTACTTAAGAATATAGTTGGTGATGATCATCATATATATGAAGTGAAGGGATTGATTGAGGAGGATGGTCTTCAACTCTTTAGCTTACGTGCATTCAAGCAAAACCATCCCACAAGCGATCGCCTTGAGTTGTCTGAAAGAGTGTTAAATTATACAAGAGACAATCCATTAGCTCTAGTTGTTTTAGGTCATGCTTTATTTGATAAGAGCAAAGAAGAGTGGGTTAGTGCATTGGATGAATTAGGGGAAGAACCTTTTCCAGAAATTAAAAAGGTATTGAGAATTAGTTATGATGCTCTATGTGATGAAGAGAAGACAATATTTCTCGACATTGCGTGTTTTTTGGTTGGAAAAGAATTGGATTTTGTAGTTGCATATTACACGGGGTTTGCAAACAGAATACAATACAAAATTAGTAACCTTGTTGACAAGTCTCTCATAACTATTTCTGAATACAAGCAATTGGAGATGCATGATTTATTGAAAGAAATGGGTCGTTCCATTGAATCAGCTAAAAAACTCGAAAAACGCAAAAGGATATGGGACCTCAAAGATGTAACTCAAGTTTCCAAAAAGAGGAAGGTACATGGACACCGATCTCTTCTACTTGTTTTCTTTTCTTTTCAATTTGTGTTTTCTTTTTGAAAACTAAAATTTTCAATTGCTTTCATACTACTACATGTGATTATCAGGGAAGTTCTGGGATTGAAGCCATTAGCGTCAATCTTTCTCAAGGTGAAAGAAAATTAGAGTTAGATTGTAATGTGTTTTCAAGGTTAGATGACCTCAAATTTCTAGAATTTCATCACCCTGTAGATGAGAAAAATATAAATTGGCAAACAGATTTGTCTCGAGATTTTGTTGGAGAAAGTAAAGTGAGGTTTTGCTGGGAGCGCTTTAAAGGCTTTTCAGAAGAATTAAGATATTTCAGATAGGATGCATATCCACATAAATCTTTACCATCGATTTTTTGCATTGAAAATATTGTCTAGCTTCACATGCCACGTACTATAATAAGAGAGTTATGGACCGGCAAACAGGTTTGTCTCCAGACTTTGAATATAAAAATTAACAAGATTTTATTTACTTTTTTATTTTAATTCGGTCATATATATTACACTGAGTTAGAATGAGTGTAATTAACAAATCAATGTTCTCGAAAGCAAATTGTACAACTCAATACTTGCTTTTAAATTATATAGTACATTAATTTTATCACCAACATATTACAAACCTTATTGGCTTATAATACATTAATTTTATTAAAGTAAGGAGCATAAAAAATTCTATAATTATAATAATATTGTAAAATAATAACTACTAACAATAATCAAGCATTTGTAATTTGTTATAGCCGTAAGAATAATGTAATTAGTTGTTCCAAAAAAAAGCAAAACAATTCACATTAAGAGTTTTAATTAAATGTTTGAATCATTCAAATCTATATATAATATAGTTAAAATAATAGAAAAAATATAAAAGATGAGGAAAGTTAAAATAATTATGTCTATCCAAAGATTTACCAGTCTGCCTATATCATATCAAGGAGAAGTATAACTCTTTCAATCCAGCACCATTTAAATTTTGTTAGTTTAGTTTTGTTCCAAAGGGTATTATTTAATATTTTTACAAAAATAATATCGGAGTTTAAGACATTTTTTTAAAAGTAGTTCACACTTTTATTGGTAGTAGTACAAATAGATTTGAATCTAGTGATGTTTTGATTTCTCAGTATTTGTTTGTTTATAATAATTTCCATTTATTTGGCTTATAATTTTGGCAGAATATTGGGAATTTAAAAGTAATTAATCTTTTTGGTGCCAAACAATTGGTGGAATTTCCAGATGTTTCAGAAAGTAAAAATATTGAGATGATCGATCTTTCGTACTGTGAGAGTTTGGTTAAGCTACCGTCCTCCTCTATTCAGTATCTTCCCAAACTGGATTTTTTCTCAATTGGCGAGTGTTCAAGTTGTGCAAGTGCTCCAACCAATTTTGATTCAAAAGTACTGTCACACCTTAATCTCGGAGAATGCAAAGTCATCAAAATGTTTCCACAATTAACTTCAGGGAATGTTATAACAGTCTTAGATTTAAATTTTACAGACATCATAGAGGTGCCCTCATCAATTGAGTTCCTCGAGGCACTTCAAGTGCTGAGTATGTGCGGATGCCAAAAGCTCTCAATTATCTCAACCAATATCTGTAAGTTGAAATCTCTTAAGCAACTTCACTTAAGTGAATGCACAAACCTGGAGGGCTTCCCAGAAATCATGGCACCTATGGAATCTCTAATCGGTCTCCATTTGGATGGGTGCTCAAGATTAAAAAGTCTTCCAAGCTCCATCCACAATATGACAAATCTCAATACAATTGGTGCTAACGGCACAAGCATTAAAGACCTACCTGAAAGCATTGGCCAGCTTTTTGAAATGACATATCTTAATTTAAGAGGTTGTAAGCGCCTTCGTTCTTTGCCCGCAAATATGAAACAACTCTCTCAACTGAAAAATCTTAATGTAGCAAATTGTTGTAATCTTTATTCACTACCGGAGCTTTCCCCATCTCTAGAGACTCTTGATGCAGGTGGATGTGTCTCGCTTAAAATCATATCTGGTAATAGCTGCTTTTCTGGAAACAGAATTAGACATCTGATTCTTTCAAATTGCTTTGCATTGGACATGGAGGAATGTAGAAGAGTATTGGATATTGCTTATTCATACTTCCAGTACAAGTTAGACATGCAGGTATGTACATAGGAATCACAACTACCATACTACAATTTTGTTTCCCTTCTTCCTAATTAAATTTATTACTTAATTAAGTTGTTGTTGGGTTTGGGCTCCCTTCCTATGTGGAGAAAAGCCCATGTGGAGCAAGCCCACATACCACTCCTTGTCTACTAGAGGGGGTCAGATTAGGGTAAGGTGTGCAGCTCATTCCAAGCAAAAACAAAAGAGAGAAAAGAGAGAGGAGAGGAGAGAAAACCAGATTCGCTCAACTCTGCGCAGCCGTGGGAGATTCATCGCTGCGACTTCGTTCACCGTCGGATCGGGCTGAAATTTGGACAGCAGGTTCACGACATCCGGTTCTTCAATCTGACCGGTTGGATTGGTGAGACGATATCTGAGCAGGAGGAATCGAGTCCCGCAAGTAGCTGCTGGAAATCTGGTTTTGTGTTCTTCCTTTGGTTCTCTAGTTTCATACTTGTTGTTGGCTGTTTGCCTAGTTGTTGAGCACGATTTGTGCTGTGATTTGAGACACTCTTGTACCCTGATTTTGATCATAGTGGAGCTTGATTGACTGGCTTGTGCCCGTGGTTTTTACTTCTCGCATTGAGAAGGTTTTCCACGTTAAAATCGTTGTCTCTTCGTGTATGTGTGATGAATTAGTTGCTGCCATTAATTTGTTATTGCTCCTCATAGATTCCAGCAAGTTAGGGAAATTATTATCCGCTGCGTATTGCTATTATTGTGTTGAATTTCCCATCAGAGTGGTAGCGGAGCTCTTGGTTTGAGTTTATTTGATTTGCTTGAATGATGGAGGCAAATACAAATAGAATGTTGAGTTTGAATGACACTAATTATCACTTGTGGAAGGGAAAAATGAAAGATCTATTATTTGTGAAAAAGTTGCATCTTCCTGTATTTTCTATTGAGATGCCAGAATCCATGACTGAAGCGGCTTGGCATTTTGAGCATCAGCAAGTTTGTGGTTTTATTCGGCAATATGTAGATGACAATGTTTATAATCATATTGCTAATGAGGAACATGCAGCGTCCTTGTGGAAGAAAATTGAATCTTTGTATGCTTCTAAATCAGGGAGTAATAAACTGTATTTGTTGAATTCCTTGATGAATTTGAGGTACAAGGATGGGACTTCTACTTCAGATCACTTGAATGATTTTCAAGGACTCCTAGATCAATTATCAGGAATGGGTATCAAGTTTGATGATGAGGTGTTGGGACTATGGCTACTCAATACTCTACCGGACTCTTGGGAAACTTTTCGGGTTTCAATTTCGAATTCGGCTTCCGATGGTGTTGTCTCTTTGCAAAATGTAAAGGGAAGTGTTCTTAATGAGGAGATGAGAAGGAAGGCACAGGGTACTTCATCTCATTCCGAGGTACTTGTTACTGAAAACAGGGGGAGAAGTCAGAAAAAGGAACAGAAAGGTGGTAGGGACAAGAGCAGAAGTAAGTCCAAGTCCAGATACAAGAATGTGGAGTGTCATTATTGTCACAAGAAGGGGCACATACAGAAGAACTGTTTTCAATGGAAAAGGGAGAGAAAAGACAATAATGGTAAGCAGAAAGAGAAGGATCAAGATGGTGATGATCGTGTTTCTGCGGCTACTTGTGATGATCTTGTTATTCTCCGTGATCATGATTTAGTTAATCTTGTATCAGATGAGAGCATGTGGGTAATTGATAGTGCTGCAACACTGCATGTTACACCGAGGAAGGAGTTCTTCACATCTTACACTTCTGGTGATTTTGGAGTGTTGAAGATGGGTAATGATGGTGTTGCTAAGGTAATTGGTATTGGTGATGTTTTCCTACAAACCAACATGGGAGTGCAGTTATTGCTTAGAGGAGTCAAACATGCTCCAGATGTCCGTTTTAATTTGATCTCTGTGCAGATGCTTGATGATGGTGGTTATTACAATCACTTTGGTTCTGGAAAATGGAAACTCACCAGAGGTAACTTGGTTGTGGCCAGAGGGGAGAAAGTTAGTAAACTGTATTGGACAAAAGCTTTGGTTGCTAAAGACAGTGTGAATGCCATGGATATGGAGGCTTCTTTGTGGCACCGAAGGCTTAGTCATATCAGTGAAAAGGGGCTGAATTGTTTAGCTAAAAAGGATGTGCTTCCGGGATTGAAGAGTGCTGAGTTGGAGAAATGTTCTCATTGCATGGCTGGTAAGCAGACCAGAGTATCATTTAAGAAGCATCCTCCCTCAAAGAAGTCAGAATTGCTTGAATTGGTGCATTCTGATGTTTGTGGTCCATTAAAGGTAAAGTCATTTGGTGGTGCACTTTACTTTGTTACCTTTATTGATGATTGCTCCAGGAAGCTTTGGGTCTATGCATTGAAGACCAAGGACCAGGTGCTGGAGAAATTCAAACAATTCCAAGTTTTGGTTGAGAGACAGTCAGGCAAGAAGCTGAAATGCATTCGTTCTGACAATGGTGGTGAGTATTGTGGACCATTTGATAGTTATTGCAAGCAGCAGGGTATTAGACATGAAAAGACTCCTCCTAAAACTCCTCAGCTGAATGGTTTAGCAGAGAGGATGAACAGGACGTTGATTGAGAGAGTTAGGTGCATGCTTTCTGAAGCTAAGCTACCTAAGCATTTCTGGGGTGAGGCATTGTACACGGCAATGCATGTTATTAATCTCAGTCCTGCAGTTGCCCTGAATGCTGAAGTGCCAGATAAAGTTTGGTTTGGCAAGAATGTCAAATATGATCATTTGCGAGTCTTCGGTTGTAAGGCATTCGTGCATGTTCCAAAGGATGAGAGATCCAAGTTGGATGCGAAGACGAGGCAGTGTATCTTTATTGGATATGGTGAAGATGAGTTTGGTTACAGGTTGTATGATCCTGTTGAGAAGAAGC
Organism: Viola odorata; assembly: GCA_963691705.1. NCBI lineage: Eukaryota > Viridiplantae > Streptophyta > Magnoliopsida > Malpighiales > Violaceae > Viola > Viola odorata. Next base: position 53,164,729 of record OY829545.1, on the reverse strand, counting down.
TTGTCAGAAGCCGTGATGTGAAGTTCATGGAAGACCAAACCATTGAAGACATTGATAAGATGGAGAAGACTACACCTGAGAAAGATAGTAGTCTGTCTGATATTGATCCAGTTCAGACACCTAACCATGATATGGATGCTGCTGAGAACAATATTCAGAATGGTGAGCAACATGACTATGTTGGTGATCAGCAGTTTGGAGATGCTTTAGATGTTCCTATTGATGATTCTGAAGAGGAACATGATCCTGAACCACCTCAAGTTCAACCTCGGAGGTCTACTAGGCAGAGGAAGCCATCTACCAGGTATCCTTCTGATGAATATGTTACCTTGACAGATGGAGGTGAACCTGAGTGTTTTCATGAGGCCATGGAGAGTCAAGAAAAGAAGAAGTGGCTGGATGCAATGCAAGATGAAATGAAATCTTTGCATGATAATCACACATTTGACTTGGTGAAATTGCCAAAAGGCAAGAAGACTTTGGAAAACAGGTGGATTTACAGGGTGAAGCAAGAAAGTATTTCTGCATCCCCGAGGTATAAAGCTAGATTAGTGGTGAAAGGTTTCAGACAGAGAAAGGGTGTTGATTTCAATGAGATTTTTTCTCCTGTGGTGAAGATGTCATCCATTAGAACCGTGTTGAGTTTGGCTGCTACTCTTGATTTAGAGGTAGAGCAAATGGATGTAAAGACTGCTTTCCTTCATGGTGATTTGGAGGAAGAAATCTACATGAAGCAACCAGATGGTTTTCATGTTGAAGGAAAGGAAGACTATGTGTGTAGACTGAGAAAGAGTCTATATGGGTTGAAGCAAGCTCCGCGACAGTGGTACAAGAAGTTTGAGTCTGTTATGTCAGAGCAAGGCTACAAGAAGACTACTTCTGATCACTGTGTCTTTGTTAAAAAGTTCTCCGATGATGATTTCATTATCCTGTTATTGTATGTTGATGACATGCTTATTGTTGGGAAAAATATTTCCATGATTAACAGGTTAAAGAATCAATTGGGGGAGTCATTTGCCATGAAAGACATGGGAGCTGCTAATCAGATTCTTGGTATAAGAATCATGCGTGATAGGAAGGAGAAGAAACTTTGGCTGTCACAGGAACACTATGTTAAAAGAGTGCTACAGAAGTTCCAGATGGAAAATGCTAAGGCGGTAAGCACTCCTCTTGCCACTCATTTTAAATTGAGTGTTAAACAGAGTCCTTCAAATGAAGCTGAGAGACTAGATATGCAACGGGTTCCTTATGCGTCTGCTGTGGGTAGTTTGATGTATGCAATGGTGTGTACAAGACCAGATATTGCACATGCTGTTGGTACAGTCAATAGATTTCTGTCAAATCCAGGTAGAGAGCATTGGAATGCTGTGAAATGGATTTTGAGGTATCTTTGTGGTACTGCTAGTTTGAGGCTTTGTTTTGGAGGTGATAAACCTATCCTTGTGGGCTATACTGATTCTGATATGGCTGGAGACATTGATTCCAGAAAGTCCACTTCGGGCTACTTGATTAAGTTTGCAGGGGGAGCTGTGGCATGGCAATCTAGATTGCAAAAGTGTGTTGCATTGTCCACTACTGAGGCAGAGTTCATTGCCATTACAGAAGCTTGCAAGGAGTTGCTTTGGTTGAAGAAATTCTTGCAGGAGCTTGGTTTTGTCCAGGATAAATACATGCTATTTTGTGATAGTCAGAGTGCAATTCATCTTGGTAAGAATTCAACTTTCCATTCTAGATCCAAACATATTGATGTGAGGTATCATTGGATACGTGATGCATTGGATGCTAGGTTGTTGGAATTAGCCAAAGTTCATACAGATGATAATGGTGCTGATATGATGACTAAGGCATTACCGAGATGCAAGTTTGAAACTTGTTGTGAGATCGCCGGTTTGGCGGTCATCTCCACATAGTTGTGAGGGGGAGATTTGTTGGGTTTGGGCTCCCTTCCTATGTGGAGAAAAGCCCATGTGGAGCAAGCCCACATACCACTCCTTGTCTACTAGAGGGGGTCAGATTAGGGTAAGGTGTGCAGCTCATTCCAAGCAAAAACAAAAGAGAGAAAAGAGAGAGGAGAGGAGAGAAAACCAGATTCGCTCAACTCTGCGCAGCCGTGGGAGATTCATCGCTGCGACTTCGTTCACCGTCGGATCGGGCTGAAATTTGGACAGCAGGTTCACGACATCCGGTTCTTCAATCTGACCGGTTGGATTGGTGAGACGATATCTGAGCAGGAGGAATCGAGTCCCGCAAGTAGCTGCTGGAAATCTGGTTTTGTGTTCTTCCTTTGGTTCTCTAGTTTCATACTTGTTGTTGGCTGTTTGCCTAGTTGTTGAGCACGATTTGTGCTGTGATTTGAGACACTCTTGTACCCTGATTTTGATCATAGTGGAGCTTGATTGACTGGCTTGTGCCCGTGGTTTTTACTTCTCGCATTGAGAAGGTTTTCCACGTTAAAATCGTTGTCTCTTCGTGTATGTGTGATGAATTAGTTGCTGCCATTAATTTGTTATTGCTCCTCATAGATTCCAGCAAGTTAGGGAAATTATTATCCGCTGCGTATTGCTATTATTGTGTTGAATTTCCCATCAGTTGTGTGTGTTGGTATACAGGGGATTAATGATTGTTTTGAAATGATGTTGTCGGGGAGTGAAATTCCACAATGGTTCTGCGGTAGTCAAAGCGTTGGATCTTCCCTGACATTAAAGCTACTAATGCCTTCAAAGTGCAAGGATGGTCAGTTATATAAATTTGTATTTTGCGTTGTCATCAAGCCAAATTACACCAACTCCAATGAAATCGTCATAAAATGCTATGTAGATGATGCCTATGAACTTGTTACTACCTGTTGGTCCGGCATAGAATCGATCAATATTGAGCACTTGTTACTATGGTACCATCCATGGGATGAGTGGAGTGCATATTTTGGGCGAGAGGTTTCACTTCAATTTCGCGATGATGAGGGAAAAGTAGAGGTTACAAGATGTGGAGTACTGTTCTTTTGAGTAAAAAATATATCTGGAATATTGAATCGTATTCGTAGCGTCTTCTTCCTCTTTTCTAATTGTTGATCCACTTCTTAATGTATATATCTATCTATGGGGCAATTCTAGGATGCCGTAATAGCATTGTAATATATTGTTGTTACATTCAAGGCCGTTGGATTATATCTAATGTTGTAGATTTTTTCTTTATAAATAAAATATAAAAAAGATAGTTTACATACAATTTGTTCTATTGGTAAAGTTATAAAATATTCCTTAGTTTAGTAACTTTTTTTTCATATTTCGTAATTTAACTTTATAAAAGTTACGGAATTTTAGCAAAAAATTATAGAATATGTAAGAAAAATTACGGAATATTAAAAAAAGTTACGAAATCCTTAAAAAGTTATGGAGTTCTTCATTCTTTTCGTAATTTTTTTTGCATATTTCGTAATTTTTCATACATATTTTGTAACCTTATAAAAATTATGGAATTGAAACAAAAAGTTATGGAATATGTAAGAAAAATTAAAAAACTTTAAAAAAATTACAAAATTCATAAAAAGGTATACAAAGTTCTTCCATTCCGTAACTTTTCTCGTATATTTTATAAATTTTTAAAAAAAAATCTCCAGCTACGAAGTCTTAAGAAAAGTTACGTAATATGTAAGAAAAGTTACAAAAAATTTAAAAAGTTACAGAGTTCTTCTTTCATTTCATAACTTTTCTTGCATATTTTGTAATTTTTCTTACATATTCAGTAACTTTATAAAAAATACCTAATTCAAGCAAAAAGTGAAGGAATATATATGAAAAGTTACTGAATCTTAAAAAAGTTAGTGAATCCATAAAAAAATAGAGATCTTCTTCATCCATTCCGTAACTTTACAAAAATTACGAAATAGAATGTAAAAAAAAGTTGCGGAGATCTTTTTTCATTCTATAACTTTTTTTTGCATATTTCATAACTTTTCTTACATATTTTTAACCTTTCTTATATATTCCGTACTTTATAAAAATTATAGAATTCAAGCAAAAAGTGAAAAAATGTGTAAGAAAATTATGGAATTCTTAAAAAAATTATTGAATTTTTTTTACATTAACTTTTCTTCCATATTTTGTATTTATTTACTACATTCTAAAAAAATGTTATAGGTAAAGTAATATGTTACCATGCGCGTTTTTTAAAACGTGCCCCTCTAGTAGGCCTAGTGTCCCTTTATACCATATAGTTTTTAAAGTGTCATTGAATATTCATGTACTAACTTGAAAGTAACATCGATGTCCCTCCATCTACCTTGCCACGACTTCTAACATGAAAAAATATTAATTAAAATATTGATTAAGAAAGAGAAAAAATATTAATTACAAACCTATTAGTATCCCAAATTATATTATTTCTTTTTTTCCCAGAGAAAATAGACCTACTTATAAAATTCTACTTGGGGTTAATACAGTTTTATTTTCAATCTTTTCATGATTTTTAAAATTAGATTTCCTACTCACAAACTGATAAAAATACTATTGTATTAATTTTAAAAAATTAAACTATTGATGTAAAAAAATAAGGATTTAAATTTTCCTATAGTTTACACAAAATGTTAACAGGTTTTTTTTTCAAATTTTGACAATTTTTAATCACATTTATATTTTTTCCATATTTATCTAAATTTTATTATTTTATTAGTTTTTTCTCTTTTTTTTTACATTTATAAAAGTAAACGTTAAAGCATTAATTTTAGTTATTTTTCCAAAACATTTGCAAAGTATAAATTATAAGTTGAAAACCCAGATGGCCAACTAAGCCATCAGTCAACCTTAAACCAGCAGAGCCCCTTATGGGTCTAATCTACCTTTTGCGGCCCAACAACCAAACCAGCAATCTTTTTTTATGGCAGGGTTTTTCAGTTAGGGTTCTGTGAGTGGGTGGGAAGAAATCTATCTGATGGCTAAGGATGATCAATTCAAAATGTAGGGTTCAGACATATGGTTGTTGAGTAGGATAAGGACTGAGGTGGATATTTCAGGATTTTCTGAGGGGATAAGGCGCTGATGTGGATAATCTGATGGTTCATGTGCATTTACAAAATGGACGGTAGAGATAAAAGTTTGCTAGGGTTTAAAAAGTGGGTTGGGCTTTCTCAGATATATAGGGCTCAAACGAAAGTGGACCTGGCAAAGGGTAATGAAAGGGCACCAACAGAAATAAGAAACTCGAGTAAACTGCGAAGTAGAAAAAAAGAAGATAAAATTAAAATTTAATTATAATAAAATAAAGTAAATGATAAATAAGAATGAAATGGATGACAAAAATTAAGTAATAACTAATACTACCTCTGGTTCCAAACAAACGTCGTTTTAAGATTTACTTTTACCGTAGCTTTTACTTGTATTTTTAGTGTTAAACCTAATGAATATTGAGATGCGAACAAGTCATTTGTTTGGAACCAGAGGGAGTAATAAAACAATACTACGAATAAATTGGTGCGCAGGTGAAGTTAAGCAAAATAACAATGCTAAACCAATCTAAAAACATTCAAGTCCCTTTAACCCACTCATTAATATCTGATGATTCTGGTCAAAAAAACCACTTATTAAACATTTTCACAGAAGAAAATATGCGTACTTTCTCCAACTTCTTTATTTTCCTTTTCTGATGATGCAGCCTGATTTTTTCTATCCAAAGATCTAGTAGAACTCTTCTACCGCCTACTTCTCCTTCTAAACTTGCGATCAGAGGTCAAAAGACGATCCTCTCCAGTTCTTCCATTAGGCAAACTTACTAAATAAGAGAATGAAAATGCTTCTATCACCAATTACTACAGAAGAGGGGAAATCTGCCTCATTTGAAAGTTTAATATACAATCCTAACCTTCATTTTCTTTTGTGTTATGTGCACCATTAATTATTTGATCGTCAGATGCCAAAGAAGATTTAATGGAAACTGCAACACCATTTTCAGTTCTCACAGGCAAGCCCTCACAATTATCAGGGAATCCATTTTTCTGGACTAACTGTTCCAAGAAAGAGCAAATTTGTAAGATTCACTACAATATTTAATGAGACTTAATATTGTCAACAAAAAAATCCTCTTCAAAAGATGATCAAGAATTCCCTATTCGATGAAAATGAAACTAGAAAACCAAAAGCGCTAATTTCGACTCTTAACAATATAGGAGTGGGAAAGCATCAAGTCAATGCTTACCACAGGCTCATGTGCATTTTCAGATCCAGTCTCCAGGTAAACATCATGCAGCCCCACAACCACCTTATTTGGAAAAGTTTTGTAAGATCTTTTGTGCTACTGCTCAGCAAGGTGCTTTAGAACAAATCGGAAGTGCCAATTATAATGTCTTTGCATTAAGCTTTTCTTGGCACTTCCAATTAAGGAGGAAGGGGTAATGTGGCATACCTTTATAGTTCCACCATAAACCATAATACTAGGTCTATTGAGCCTCCCCATTGCTTGTAATGTCAAAAACTAAAATTCCCACCAAAACCCATTATTTGTAATGTCAAAAGAATCCATCAATGAGTAATTCAAAATACAAATAGCAGAAATCCAATTAAAATTGACATGATTTTTTAAGAGAAAAATGGTTCTTACTTTTGAAATTAGCGATTGGTGTTTCTGCCCGTGTGCTCGGCGTTGTGTTGTTGAAGACTGGTGAGGCGAGACGCAGGAGATGGTGATTGGCGAGAGGTAGGTGGTGATTAGTGAGGCGAGACGCCGAAGAATGCAATTGGCGAGAGGTAGATGGTGACTGGTCAGGCAAGACGCCGAAGATGGTGATTGGCGAGAGGTAGATGGTGACTGGAGAGGCGAGGCGTCGGAGATGATGATTGACGAGAGGTAGGTGAGCGGTGGTGAGCCCATGGAAGGACAGAGAGAGGGGCAACATTTTTTTGTATGGAGGGAGATTGGAAATTTTTTGGCTGACTGCGGATTTTCATTTTCGACAGAAATTCCGTCAGTATTCTACGTTTTTTTAATATTTATTTTGTAAATATATATAATTGTTTATTTGAATAAACATGATATATAAATTTGTTAATTTCTGTTTAAAATGTAATTGAAATTAAACTTTCCAATAAAATCATTTTGTAAGCTAGCTAATAAATAATTTACTTAATTATATATTAATTAATTAAAATTATGTAATTTTTAATATATATATATATATATTTACTGTAATTAATATGACTATATATACACACTTTCATTTAACATTTCATTTAACAAATGTTATATAAAACAGCGACAAAAAATTGTTCAAGAATGGTAACCAAAAATTATTTTTGGATACCACAACTATATATACAAGAAAACTACTACCCTTTGCATACGTACGTAAACGAAAGTTTGAATTAGGGATGACAATTGGGTGGGTATGGAGCGGGTAAGCATTATTCATACCCGTACCCGCAAAATTGCCGGTAATTCATACCCACACCCGCATCCATATGGAGCGGATAAGAGGAGAATAATTATACCCGCGGATAACCCGCGAATACCTGCAAATATCCTCAAATTTGATTAAATTTCAAATTTCAATTAAATTACTACAAAAAAAAATACCTCTAGTAGTTATTACTAGAAAATCAAGAGGAAAGTTGCATGAGTATGGTTATTACTTTTAGCATTTTTTTAGGTAATAGATAATGGGAGCTGCTACACCGGTTACCCAAACTAGTAACCCAAACTAAGGGAACGACGTGGCGATGCCACATCATTCCGTAATTACAAAATTGCCACTCGGGCAATTTTGTAATTAGCCAAGCCTTCATCCCTTTCATCCCTAATTCTTTCATTTCCCTTTCATTTACCCTACCGAAATATCACTTCCCTTTCCTTTTCTCTCATCTCTTTCAGACGGCTAGGGTTAGCCGTTCCTGAGATTGAGTTACTGTGCCTCATCGTTTTCATTTCTCATCCTCATCGGTAACTCAAACTGGTTACCCAACGACAACTGAACGGTAACTTTCGTCTCATCGTCATGTTTGTGGCTGTGATTTGTTTGATTTGTTTGGCTACGGTTTGTGGCTGTGATTTGTTTGAGTAACTGGTTTAGCATCTGACCCTCTTTCTCTCGGTCGCTTTCATTGTCTTAATTGCCCTGTTTTGATTTAATTGCTCTATTTTTCCAAATTTGTTCCTTGAATTGTATTGCCCTATTTTTTCCAATTTTCTGACAGAATTTAATTGCTCTGTTTCCAATTTTGCTTCCTGAATTTTATTGCCCTGTTTTTCAAATTTGCTTCCTGAATTTTATTGCTCTGTTTTGATTTAATTGCTCTGTTTTTCCAAATTTGTTCCTGAATTTTACTGCGGCTTCCGAAAATGTATTATCAATTTTCATTTCAATTTTCCGAAATTTAATTGTGGCTTGGTACATAAATTTCTGCCAATGTATAATAAATGGGAAAGAACCTATAATAACTGGGAAAAACATAAATTGATAATACATAAATTAAATTTAAATTAAATACAAATTAAAAATAAATAAATTTTATGAGAAAATAGCAATTGTAATTTAAAAAAGAAAGAATGAAATACAAATTAAATATAAAATGTAAAATGTAATATGATGAGAAAAAATTTGATCCCTTAAATGTTTGAAAAATATCAATTGTACTTTAAGAAAGAATAAATTAAATTTAAATTAAATATAAATTAAATTTAAATTAAATATAAATTAAATATAAATTAAATACTCATCGATGTATTCATGCTTTGTCCTGTAACACTGAATGTTTTTGTTGTACAACATTTGCGGCGGATATTATGGAGTTTCAAAGTGATGAGCCTTTTAGTGATGATCCTCAAAGTGATGAGTCTGAAAGGGATTCTTTGGGTATTAATACTCCATTGCCTGATATTGATGAGAAATTGATTCCGAAGTCAGGTATGGTCTTCAAATCAGACGAAGATGTTTATACTTTTTGTGTTGAATATGCTCGCGTAGTAGGATTTGGTGTTAAGAAAAGAAATTTGAAGAAAGATTTATATGGGAATCTGAAGTATTTTACCATTGAGTGCATTAGAGGAGGTAAATGGACATCTGTATCAAAGAATGCTTTTAATGCAAGGCTATAAAAAAAAACTGATTGTAAGGCTAGAATCAATGCTATTCGTACTGGTGGTGAAGGAGATTTCACTATTTCTCAAGTTAATCTTGATCATAATCATGCGTTGAGTCCCACAAAAGTACGTTTTTTTAAATGCAATAAAAATATGGATGTGTATGCGAAGAGGAGGCTTGAAACAAATGATGAAGCAGGCATTCGTGTGAGGAATAATTTTCATTCTTTGGCTGCGGAAGTTGGGGGGTATGAGAATTTGCCTTTTACTGAGAAAGATTGTAGAAATCATCTTTCTAAAGCGAGGTAAATGAGACTTGGAGTTGGAGATGCTGCATCACTTAGCATGTATTTTGCATGCATGCAACTGAGGAATCCAAATTTCTATTATCAGATTGATCTAGATAATGATGGTCGATTAAAAAATATATTTTGGGCAGATGCACGATCAATTGCAGCCTACGAAACTTTTGGTGATGTCATATCATTCGATACAACGTACTTGACCAACAGATATGACATGCCTTTTGCACCATTTGTTGGGGTTAATCACCATATGCAGACTATACTTTTTGGATGTGGTTTACTCTCAAATGAAGAAGCTGATACATACATCTGGTTATTTGAAGCTTGGTTGAGGTGCATGGCGAATCCTCCGAATGTAATAATTACAGATCAATGTAGTTCCATTCAAAAAGCAGTCAGGTCTGTTTTTCCTAATTCTCACCATCGTCTTTGTCTTTGGCACATAATGAGGAAGTTACCTGAGAAGCTGGGATCACGACAAGATTACAAGCAAATTAAGAAGGTGATGAAGAGAGCTGTCTATGAGTCCATCCAGGTTGAAGACTTTGAGAATATGTGGAGTAACATGATTAATGAGTTTGGTCTACAAAAAAATAAATGGTTAAGTGATTTATATGGAGATCGTCATCGTTGGGTTCCAGTTTACGTAAAAGGAACTTTCTGGGCTGGAATGTCAACAACCCAAAGAAGTGAAAGTATAAATGCATTCTTTGATGGGTATGTTGGTCCCAAGACCTCTCTAAAGCAGTTTGTAGAGCAATATGATAATGCATTGAAGAGCAAGATCGAGGCAGAAAACAAAGAAGATTTTGCTTCTTTCAATTCCATTCTTCCTCTGATAACTGGATTTGGATTTGAGAAAGACCTTCAAGATGCATACACAACTGAGGTGTTTCGATGTTTTCAGGATGAGTTGCTGTGTTTGATGTACTGCAATCTTACCTTCCTTCACAGGTACAAATCATTCAATGTTGCTTCTAAATGTGTGTTGTTTTCATTTTCTAAATCATAAATGTCCAGGATCGAACCAATTTTAACATTTCAAGTAATTGACCTACGGATCGATGAAGTTGGTCCCAGAAGAGCATCTGTTGTTTATGTTGTTCGTTATGATGAGAGGAATCTTGACTGTAACTGCTCATGTCGTCTGTTTGAGTTCAAAGGAATTATTTGCAGACATATTGTGAAGGTGTGGATCTCGCAAGGTATATTTCGTGTTCCCGACCAATATTACTTGAATCGATGGAGGAAAGATGTAAGACACAAACATTCATATGTGAAGAATTGTTATGATGACCACATGGATGATGAATGGAGAGTGAGATACAATAGTCTGAATTCACAATGGGCGAAGGTTGTAGAGACTGGAGCTGAGTCTCCAGAAAATCATGCTTCTCTAATGAGAAGCTTAGAAGAGGCAGCTTCGAAACTCTCACTCCACGATTCAAAAGGGGAGTCGAAAGTTGGGTCCTCCTCAACGATCATGGCTGAAGACTGTCAACAGTTCACGAGTCCTTTGAAGGTGAGAACAAAAGGGCGTCCTCCATCCAAAAGGAAAATGTCAACAGTAGAACTAAAAATGAAAGGAAAAAAGGTATCAAACATTTTGGATAAATTATTTTCTTCAATAATTCTTGTAATATTTGTATAAATTGTTTAACTTCTACTTGATAATGTTTCTTCTAATATAGAGTTCCAAAGCAAACAAAAGCAAGAAAGATGATTATGAGCCACAACATCAATTTGAAGAGAGTCAATTTGGATCATATTGTCCATCTTCTGGGAATCAACTTGGAAGTGAAGAGAGTCAATTTGGACCATATTATCCATATATTGAGGATCAATTTGGAACTCAAGAGTGTCAATTTGGACCATCTTATCCATATACTGGGGATCAATATGGAACTCCTGAGAGTCAATTTGATTCGGACCAATAGTGTTATTTCTTTCATCAATTTGGAACTTATAGTTATATTGGACCATATTCAGTCTTGTTTTAATTTGTATTGTGTTAATTTTTTTTATCAATTTGGAACTTATATGTTATTTTGGACCATCTTTCATCTTGTTTTAATTTCTATTGTGTTATATGAAGGTTAGAAAAATTTAAAACTTTTATTTTGCGCAATAATTTTCACTTTTCAGTTCCTTGAATAATTAGAAAAAATATACAAGCTATACATATTACAAGACACGAAATGAAGCCTACTTTGACACCCTTAACAAAAGCACTAGACTCATCCAATCTAAACTTGTCCAATTCATAATGCAAACAGTCAACCTCAGCTACGGTTTCCATGTGTGCATCATGCAAGCGCTCTTTTTCTTCATTCAAACATCTAACTTCTTCTTTAAGATTTTTTTCAGAGTTTAACAGTTCTTCAACCACCTCCGTAGCCCTATTTGACAATCGCTCATTGTCATGCCAGACAAAAAAACCACATTTGCGATATCTACACGAGTAAAATCTCCTACCTAAATTTCCCCCCTTCCAAGAAACCCACATTGGAGCCTTGAAGCCGCAGTCGCAAATCCTCGCTGGTCCTTCATAGTTCCAAACTCCCCTTTGAGTATTCGTCCTCCAGGTGCGCGACGATGACACAGAGCTTTCTGACATATATGCTACAACAACAAAAATATAAACAGACAACAAAATTAGCTACTAAAATCCTAAGTATGAACAGACAACAAAATTAGCCACCTAAATCATAAGTATGAAACTGGTAAGACTATAAGTGACAAGCAGAGAACAGTTTTAAACCAAATTATTGGGGCAAAAAAACAGAGGCGGGACAGAGACAACTACGTAATTGTAAAAAATCACAAGATCATTTACAACAACAACAATACCCTCTTCGCTAAATCGCAAACCCAGCTAGCCAAAGTTTCAATTCCACATCACAAACAAGATGATAAACTGACCAGATAAATTCAGCAATTTATGGACGAGTACAATTCAGCAATTCAACCCCATTTAAGGGATTTAAATCAAAACAGAGCAATAAAATTCAGGAAGCAAATTGGAAAAACAGGGCAATAAAATTCAGGAAGCAAAATTGGAAACAGAGCAATTAAATTCTATCAGAAAATTGGAAAAACAGGGCAATACAATTCAAGGAACAAAATTGGTAAAACATACCAATTAAATCAAAACAGATCAATTAAATTCGGTAAGAAAAATTGAATTCGGCCAGAAAATTCTAAATTTTCTGGCTCAGAAAGAGGAGAAAAGGGGAGCAGATTCAGGCATGGCTGCAATCTGTAAAGATGCCCCGCCAAGATCAAGAACAACAACTCTCGTTCGTCCCCTAAATTCATCACAGCCATGGAGCGAGAGAGAGAAAGAGAGAGAGCAATTAAATCAACCTGAAAAGGGAAGCAGATTCAGCGGCATGGCTGCACCTAAACAGATGCCCAGCCAAAATCAAAACAAATCACAGCCACAAGATCAACATCACATCCCTTTTCTAATCTAAACCACAGAAATTACATCACGGCCATGAAAGCGACCGAGAGAAAGAGGGTCAGATGCTAAACCCTAGCCAAACAAATCAAACAAATCACAACCACAAACATGAGGATGGGACGAAAGTTACCGTTCAGTTGCCGTTGGGTAGCCGGTTTGAGTTACCCTAGCCGTCTCAGTAACTCAATCTCAGGAACGGCTAACCCTAGCCTTCTGAAAGAGATGAAAGGGAAATGAAAGAATAAATGAAGGGATGGAAGGGATGAAAGGGGACGGCTACACCAGTTTGTAATTACAAAAGCCCGAGTGGCAATCCACGTCATTCCCTCAGTTTGGGTTACCAGTTTGGGTAACCGAAATATCATTTCCCATAGATAATTTACCACCCCGGATTATTGATCAATGGCAACAAACCCCTAACCTTTCAAAATTTTGATTTAACCGCTAACATTCACAATCAATACAATGAACCTTTTTCTATTAAAATAATAATTAAAGTGATTAAATTTTTTTTATTATAAAATAAAAAATATAATTCAGTACTTTATAATTAAAAATTGTACAGAGAGGTGCTTTTATTTTTATGTTGCTTTTATTTTTCTTTAATTATGGTCATCTTCCTCAAGAAAAAGATTTACAGTATTTTTCCAATCAGTTGCGCAATAATGAAACCAGAATTTAATTCTTTTATGAAAGACAATGAAAGAAAGAGTAAAAATAAAATGAAAACACACTAAATCTACATTTTTTATTAAACAATCAGATATTTTTAGTGGATTTTGAATGAAATTTTGAGGGGATGATTAATGGTGGTGGTAGTGTTTGTAGTGGTGAATAAAGAGATGATGATGGTAATTGAGATGGAGATGGAGGCGTGTAGAAAGAAATGTAAATATTTAAAATTATTTTTTAGCCACTTTTATTATTATTTGGGTAATGTCGCACCCCCTTTTTTGATTTTATCCTAATGCGACGCAAATTTGGGACCAGATGTGAGATGAAATCGGACTCATCTCACATGATGCAATGAAGTCGCCACCCTAATTTGTTTCTAGGTTTAGGGAACCTATTGTCATGCATAAAAAATAAAAAACTAAGGCAAAATGGGTCTGAACCCGAGAACGGTGGTTCGGGATCGTATTATGGACTCGGGAAGGTGTTAGGCACCCGAGTCTCATCCTAAAAAGGTTACCGGAGAAAGAGGCGTTTAAACATGTTTTGAAAAATAAAAAGTCCTAATTTACGTGACCATGCCCAACAGATAAATTAAATTTTAATAATTTTAAATATCATGTATACGAATATATATGCGGAAAATCGTGGAATAAATAAAAGAGAAGAAACGTTTACTTGATAAAGGGTACGGGCGATTATACCCTTTTTGATTGAGTTTATTTTGGCACGAAGAGGGGATAACGTTGAACGATTAAATATTTGCCAATGGCTGCACGTGAGCAAAAATAATTAATTTGGATGAACAAAATAATTATCTAAGCATGCATAGCGGGTGAAAATAAACAAGCATACAAGCATACGAAAAATAAATAATCAGTACAAGCATACAAGCGTACGAACAATAATAGTACGAGAGCGAAAATAAATAAACAGTACAAGTGCGTGAAAAATAAATAAATAGTGCGAGTGCGAAAATAAATAAATAGTGCAAGTGCAAAAATAAATGGTACAAGATTGTGGGAAAAATACAATGGGCCTAAAAATTGGGCTCAGCCCACTGGGCCGAGAGTGGACCCACCAGCAGGGCCAAGACCAGCCTAGCCCAGCTGATGGGCTAGTGGACTGAATTCCCAGCGCTGGGCCAGAGGCCCAACTTTCCTTTCTACGCGCTGGGCCTGAGCAGGCCCAGCTTCCTCTCTTCATCCAGCGTGGTCTTGCGCCTCAACGCAGCCCAGCTTCTTTTCTTTTTTCTTTCTTTTTCTTTTTCTTTTCTTTCTTTTCTTTCTTTACCCTTTTCTCTACTCTGGGCCGCATCTCCTCTCTTTTCTCTGTTTTATCTTCTTCTCCTGCTCGCCGTTCTCACTCTTGTCTCTTTTCTTTTCTATTTTCCTTTCTCTCTTTTTCTTGCCGGCTGCCGGCGATGTGTTTGGTTGTGGTTGGGTTTGATGGTGGCGGCGATTTGGTGTGGATTTGGATTATGGCTGGGTGATTGGGGTTTGGCAACGGAATAGGGTGGCGCGGTGGCGATTGGGCAACAACGGCCTGGTGGTTGGGCAGCAACGGTGGTGCGGCTTGGTATTGCGTGGCTGTGCAGCCGATTGCGGCTGGGTGGGGCGATGGGGCTGGGCGATGCGGCTGGTCGGCGCTGCGGCGGTGGGCGATGGGCGATTGGGTTTGGATTAATTAATTTGAATTGATTTGGTTTGGTTTGGTTAATTTGGATTGATTTTGGATTGGCAGGAGATTTTGGATTTTTTTGGTAGGGATGGATGATTGGGTAGAAGCTTAATAATTGAGAAGAGGAAGAGCATGAATTGGTGCCTCCATCCCCCCCTTTTAATTAGAAAATCTCCTTGGTTATTTATAGAGGGAGAAATAGAGATTGAGTGCTGGATCAGGGAGTAGAGATGATGATGATGATGATGGTTAGATAGTAGGCTTGGAAAATGGAGAGGGTAGATGAGTACGAAGTAGGGGTGTAAGAAACCGGACCGAACCGAAAACCGAACCGGAACCGGAGAGTTTTGACCCGAACCAATCCGAACCGTAACATTTCGGTTCGGTCCGGTTCTACCAATCTAGAACCGGAAATTTTCCGGTTCGGTCCGGGTCTAGGAATATAAAACCCGTAAAACCGAGCCGTAGAACCGTTTGAACCGGAACTTTTTATCTATATTTATATATATATATATATATATATATATATATATATATATATATATATATATATGCATTAATTATCAAAGATTCCACTTTGCTTCAGTGGTTAAACATTTCACTCTTTTACAAAAAGGAAGGGGTTCGAATCCCGAACCCCTTCCCCTCAAATTTCCTTATTTTATTCATTCTTTTCCTTCCTTTCATTCTTTCTCTACTCCTTTCCCGACAACACTTGTCTTCTTTTTCTTTTACTTTCTTTTTTTTATTCTTTCATCTCTCTTTTCTATTTTTTATTCTCTTTTCCCTTTCTTTTTTCTTTTACTCCTCATCAACGAGATCAAACCATCTCTTTTTTCTATTTTCATTTTTGGTAGCAGCCCCACCAGATCTCTCCTCTCTTTTATTTCATTGTTTAATTCCCTTTTCAATTTGTAGCCCTCCTCTCTTTTATTTCTTTTTCTTTGGCCGCAACCTCTCCTTCTTTTTTCTTTTTCTTTTTTCTTTGCTGGATCGGAGGTGTGGTGGTGGTTGATGATGATGTAGGCGGTGATGCGGCTGGTGGCCGGATGTGGTTGATTGTTGATGGTGTTTGAATTGGGTTTGATTTTGGTGGTTGCGGGTTGATGGTGGATCGGTAGTGGGTCGGGTTTAATTGGGTTGGTGGATGGTGATTCGGGTTGGATTTTTGGCCGGGATTTATGGTGCGGCGGCGAGGATGAGGTAGGAGATTTAATTGGGAATTTGGGAGAGATGATTTTTTTATTTAATTTGGCAGGGGCTATTTGGGATTAATTTGGATCAGATTTGGCAAAGGTTTGAATTCGGGAGAGGGAGAGGGCCTGGGGCTGGGCTGGACCGGCCATTTATTTATTTAATTTAATTTTTTTTAAAATTCACTTTTTCTTAATTGTTTTAACATTTTTTAAAAAACTCGAAAACCGAACCGAACCGAACCGAAAATTCCGGTTCGGTCCGGTTCTGGGATGCCAGAACCGAAATTTTCCAGTTCGGGTCCGGTTCTAACATATCAGAACCGGAAATTTCCGGTTCTAGCCCTAGAACCGGCCCGAACCGGCCCGTTTACACCCCTAGTATGAAGGTGAGGGAGAATTAAATGCTTGATGGAAGTTTAGTAAGAGGGTGAGTCGGCTGTAGGGGACAAGGAGGAATGTAGGATGGTTTAAAGGAGAAAAAGGATGACCATTGGATGGTTGACCATCCATTGGTTGACCAATCCAATGGTTGTGATGAGATGGAGATGGAAAGTATTTATTTATTGGTTCGAGCCAATGGTACGGGTAATTTCGCCTGAAAATGGATATAGAATAAAATAAGCTGAAATAATTAACATACAGTGAGCGATGAAAGGTTCGCCAAAATGTAGAATAAAATAAGCTAAAATAATTAACATACAGTGAGCGATGAAAGGTTCGCCGCATAGTTCGATAAAAATTCACTTGTAGGCGATAAAAGTTCGAGCGTAAGAAAATGCTAAAATAAAAATTGTACAAAATGCAAAAAGATAGTGCGAGTTAGAAAAGTAATAAAAAGCAAGTAGCTAATAACCGAAGTTGTTCGACCATTGGCTTCGAGAATTTGACTCGGGAACCGACACGGGTTCGAACGGAAGAAGTGATAAAAATGCGAAAAAAGTATGAAATAAAATTTAAATGACATTAGGCGTGAAAATAAACATCAGTTAGATAAAAATAAACGGACGTGTGATTTTAGAAAAATGACGTTTAAAAATATGAAAGACGAAAAATTTAAAATCCAAAATCGGATAGCAACAGGTAATATAGTAAAACTTATCATGAACTATTAACCAAATGCAAAAAAACCTTAATCTATAATTTAATGTATTTAACCCTTATATATCTTTTTTCAAAATAATTAACCTTTCAATTAGTTATTTCCAAATTTTCGTCCATATAGATAACGGGAAATAATAAATACATATATTTTAGATTTTCTTAATTGATTAGAAAATGACTAAAAAGTATAATATGAAAATAAAAAGTTACTAAATCAATTGAATTAATTATATATTAAAATATTATATATATATATATTTATTTATTGTGGGTATTGGAGTGGGTAAGCACTATCCATACTCACATCCATATCTGCACTTTGCGGGTGCAGATATATCCATACCCGCAAAATACCCACAATATGCGGGTAATATCCACCCACAATTGCGGGTATTGGACGGATATCCATATCCGCGGGTAAAATTGTCATCCCTAAGTTTGAATCCAAGTTATTATTAAAAAATATTTAAATTTTGAAACAAGAAAATACCTTACTATATATATATTGTAGTATTGCATTATATATTTTGAATCCAAGTATATATATTGTAGTATTGCATTCTCGGAGAAATTCAAAACAAAAATAAAGAAAAAAACTATATTTTGATTCTTTATTTGTTCAAAAATCTTAGCCAATTAGATCTACAACTATATATAGTGCATGGTAATTATATTTTTATACATACATAATTAATAACATTATTATTATTTTATATCGAAATTGCACTTTTTAATTTTTGAGATTAAAGAAATAGAGTATATATACGAACATTATACATACATTGGTATATATAGTAACAAATGTTATCAAATTATTTTGTACTAATTATTTACACTTACTATATTTACAGAGTCATAAAATTTCACATAAAATAAGTACTAGAGGGATAATTCTACCTTATAAACTAGACATTTAATATAGATACGTAGTAATAACATTTAGTTTCAAAGTTAATTTGAAATCAACGACTTTTATCGGATGAGACATCAATTATTTTCTCATAATATTAATACGTACAATTATTATTTCTCAAATTAGTGATCAAATAGCTAGGATAGTTAATTTTCACCAATATAGTCTTTTAATTTTACTGAATTATTATACTTTAAAAAAATAATATATATATATATTTTAATTTGTTCTTTTACATGTTATATTAAATTAATTGTGTGTGGCTAAAATATGAAACCTATGTTTCTGAAGGATATTCCGTCGGAAACGTTAAAAAGTGAAGTAGTGAGTTTCACAGTTTCAACAGAACATAATACAAAAATATATATAATTAATTAAAACCTATAGAAACAATTGATACTATATATATATGATATTGTATATGTAGTACAACAATATATATTTAGTTTTAAAGTTAATTTAAAATAAAGGACTCTTTTATATATATATATATAATATCAATTAATTTTCTCATGATAGAAATACAATAATGAGAAACGTCATTACTTTCAAAATTAGTCAAGTAGGGAACTTAATTTTCTACCAATATAATCTCTTCATTTTACAAAATTATTCTACCTTTTTTCCAAATATTATAAGCTTAAATTAGTTGTTTACATTTTATATTAAATTAGTTGGTTTTGCATATAAGAGTCCTTAATTACACAACCAAAGGAAACATGCACACTTAAAATATATGTACAGGATCTTGTAGATGTAGCTAGTCTAACAACATTTAACTTGTAAGTTAATTTAAAATCAATGACTATTATATATAATATCAATTATTTTTCTTATAATAGTAATACAATTATTAGTCCTCAAATTAATTGATACTATAATATATAAGAGTCCTCAATTATCCATTTATAATACTAGATTTCTTTAAAAATTAAATAGAAATAAAATGTGGCAAAGAAATGTTTCACCTATTGCGACAATAGAAACTCGTCGCAATAAGTACAAATATCATCGCTATAAGTATGAATATTCCGTCACAATAAGTTTTTTTTCCTGACGGAATATTCCGTCGAAAATGTAAATTTTTTCCTACCGAATATTCCATCGAAACGTTTTCGACGGAGTACTCGGTCGGAAATATCTCGCGGGAATATTTGGTGCCATATTTCTACCTCGCGCCAAAGTTTTGCGACGAAGTTTTCGTCGAAAATGTTTCAACGGAGTACTCGATCGGAAACATCTCGCTGTAATATTTGGTGCCATAATTGTACCTAGCGCCAAAATTTTGTGACGGAATATTCCATCGGAAATTCAATTGCTAAAACATTTTTTTTATTAAACAAAATTCGTTGGAAATAAGCAGTTTTTTTTGTAGTGATAACATATATATCCCTTTTTATGTGCGGCATATCCTAAGAAGATGCAACGAACTACACATGGGTCAAGTTTAGTTGGTTGATTCTTATGAATATGAGCAAAAGCAACACATTCAAATATCCTCACTAGAATAAGCAAAACTGAGGGTAAAGAAACATGATTGGAGAGAGCTTGCAAAGGTGTCTTGAACTCCAATACTTTAGACGACAGTTTGTTTAATTTATAATATTAATGTATATAAATATAATAAGTGTAATTAATTTGAAATTATATGTTATTATATATATACCATGCATTAGGGGTGAGATCGGATCCGTGGGTCCGACCGATCCGACCCGATCCGATCCGATCTCATCCATCCGCTCCGATCCAAAGGCAGGTCGGACACTTGATCGGATGAGGGTGTCGGATATCGGATTTCGATAATCCATAACCCTTATTTATTAGTTATTATGTAATATGTTGTTTCCTTCCAATTCCAATTTCCAAGTACCCAAACGAAGCGAAGCGGCGGCCAACTCTAGCTTCCTATTTCCTAATTCGTTTCCTCAATCAATCCAACCCAACTCCTCTCGCCGACACACCGTCCTCTCACTCCTTAGTCCTCTTGCCGACGCCGTCCTCGCTCCTCACTCCTCACTCCTCACTCCTCAGTCCTCTTGCC
Organism: Viola odorata; assembly: GCA_963691705.1. Taxonomy (NCBI): domain Eukaryota; kingdom Viridiplantae; phylum Streptophyta; class Magnoliopsida; order Malpighiales; family Violaceae; genus Viola; species Viola odorata. The sequence goes on along the minus strand of OY829545.1, from coordinate 53,144,292 downwards.
GACGCCGTCCTTACTCAATACTTGTACATAGGAATCACAACTACTATACTACAATTTTGTTTCCTTTCTCTCCCTAATTAAATTAATCAATTAATAAACTTGTGTGTGTTGGATCTTCTCTGACATTAAAGCTACCAATGCCTTTAAAGTGCACGAATTATCTTGTATTTTGCGTTGTCATGGAGCCAAAATACACCAACTCTAATAATGCAAAAGACTACTCTTTGTGGAGAAACTCCATAAATTGCTATGTTGATGCCTATAAACTTACTAGCAGTGAGTGCTTAGCATCGATCAACATTGAGCACTTGTACTATGGTACCATCCGAGGGGTGAGTTGAGTGCATATTTTAGGAGAGAGGTTTCACTTTAAATTTGCGATGATGAGGGAATAGTAGAGGTTACAAGATGTGGGGAACTATTACTTTGAATAAAAGATATATGGAATACTAAATGTATTCGCAACGTCCTCTTCCTCTTTTTTCGCTGCTGATCCACTTCTCAATGTATTATTGATAGAACGCTAAAATGTCATCTTTTCATCATCCATTTACTTCTGTTTTGGGATGATGATACTGCTAATTGTTGGTTTTTCCCTCCTTTTCTACAGATATGCTGCTGAGAAGCAGAATTAATCAAAAGGAGTCAGAAGAACCTCTATCAGAGCTGTTTTGCTGATCAAAGAACGATATGATCCCAGACCTGGGATAAGCCAAGAAGCTGGAAGCATTGACCAGAGTCAACTGACTTAATGAGCTATCTGGGCCACAAGACTGCTTCGTGGGCCGTGGACGAAATTAAGGAATTGAACTGTCGTCTTCCAGAAGGAAAGAAGTTCAACTATGCTTAGAACTCCTTAATTGATTAGCATGATAGATTCTCTCTTTTTGTATTTAAATACACTATCCCACAAGATTAGATTTCTATCTTCTCTTCGTCTTTTGAATTTTGAACCAGAGATAGGTTTTGTTATTTAAAGCTGCCGCTGAGAAGAAGAGGACTACTTCTTCTCTCTCGGATTTTCTACCATTGTTGCAGCTTAAACTATTCTCTTACCTTCAATACAATTCGGATTTCTTATATATTCTGTTATTTATTATTATTTATATTATGTCTGTTATAGGCTAAGCGCCTTCTTCTTAGTAAGGATTCAAAGCCATGATTCCTAGGTTGTGAGATCAATTCGCACTTCACACAATCTATACTTGTATTCTTATCCTTCTTGTTTGCATGACAACTTGTCCTTATTCTTAGTAAAGTCTGATCAACTTCACTTAAGGTTTGGAACGATTACAGTCTTTTATGGTGGCTTTGGAGTCTACATTGCCAAGAGAAATACGAAGGCAACTAGCTGGTGACAGCTAGAAGAAGGATCAGATCTGGTTTATAGGATAGACACGATTCTCTATCCCAGGCCTGGGATTAGGTCTTTCCCTGCGTCTATCAATTGCCCTGATTAAATCCTATAGAGTGTCTCTTAGGATTGTTAGGATGATTAGGGACTTCCAATAGAGTGTCTCTTTGGAAGTCTTGTGTAGGAGGAAAGTAGGAGATCTAGGTGACCAATACCTGGTCTCTATAGCCTTCCTATAAGTTTAGTGTTTAATATTCTTGCATCTATGATCAATCTATTCGAATCATGAGCTATAAGAAGTCCTTACTGGGAAGTCTTTATCAACTGGTTAATATCACTCACTGCGTCTTCTGTTTTGTTTATTTCTGTCAATCTAAATTGTTTGCAACCAACCAACAACTCATATTGGTATTTGCCACCCCTTTAAATTAATACAAAGAATTGATTTTAATCCATCGAATCTCTGAGGAACGATCCTTTTACCACTTACTGCAGTTAAATTATATTCGTGCATGGTAAATTGTAACTTGATTTATTTTGACGGTTTCGGCAACCATCAAATTTTGGCACCGTTGCCGGGGATTCAACGGTATTAAATAATTTTCTTTGTTGTTTATGACCAGGTCTTCAGATGCGCCATTAATCCAATACAACCCAGAAATTACGCGAGAGGAAACGCAATATCGGAAGAGAACTAAAAGACAAAGGTCTGAATCGGAAGTCAGCTCTGAGCAATCACACTCGTTCAACCCTATCCCAGACCTGGGAGAAGGTTCGTCATCGGTGCCTAGAAACAACCCTGCCCCAGACCAACCAGAAATGGAGAACCCTGACCAGAATCCAGATCCTAATCCCGATATCCATGCTCCTCCACCACCACCACCACCTGAACAGACTCTTAGACAGTATCACAATGATGGACCAGCCCCTGATACCTATTTCTGTATCCAGTACCCACCAGCTGAAAATGATTGGAATTTAAAACCCAATACTATCCACAACCTTAAGAAATTCTATGGCCTGCCAAGTGGGAATCCGTTTAAACACCTTTAAAGCCTCCATTGGGAGTGTGAAACACTCAAACCACCTAGGGTGGATACCAACAGAGCCAAGCTTCGAGCTTTTCCTTGGACTCTTGAGGACAAGGCTAGGAATTGGTTCCTAAGCTTGCAACACAACTCCATCACAACATGGCCTCAAATGTTGACCGTGTTCCTCAATAAATATTGGTCTTTCACCAAGGCAGGGAATGCCAGAAAGAACATCGTATCAATTCATCAGGATCCGAGCGAGGATTTTGGAGAATATTACCAACGGTATAAGGACCTACAGGAGATTTGTCCGAATCATGGAGTCTCAGACCAAAATCTGATCTAGTATTTCTACGATGGTATGGTCCACAGAGACAAGGTGATGTTAGATGGAGCAGCAGGAGGTGCCCTTCAGGATTGCACGTTGACGAAAGCCAACAATCTAATCCAGACGCTGGCAGAAAATTGCTACCAAAATGGACCAGCAGACAGAGGCACAAGTAATGTATCTTTCTTTGAGCAAAAATTTACTGAGATTTCTAACCGTTTAGATAATCTCCAAGCAGGTCAACAGGTTCAGGTACAACAAATTCAACCTATAGCATGCGGTTTATGCTGCCAGCAAGGACATTCTACGGATCAATGCGTACTAATTGCTGGAACACCCGAAGAAGTCAGTGCAGCAAATCAGTACAATCAACAGTATGGAAGGTACCCACCTCACCAGCCAAGGTTCAATCCTAATCAATATAACAACAACCCAGGTTGGAAAGAAAATACAAATTCCAACAACATAGTCAAGCCTAACTATAGCCAGAACCAATCCTACCCAAATCAGACGCCTCCCATGAATTTACAAAATTTCGTGCCCAGACCCAGTGCTCCCCAAAACCCAGTTCCACAACAACCACTTGCAACAACAGTGGATGGGATAAAGGAAACTCTTAGCTAGTTTATGAAATCAACTCAAGCATCTCTATCGAATGTTGAGAGGCAGATTTCACAATTGAATATAAACAGCAATGAGCAGGGAGCCAGGTTACCAGCATCAACAGTGGATAACCCAAAGCACAACGTCTCAGCCATGACGTTGAGAAGTGGCATAGAAACCCCAGGGCTGGGAAAGAAGCAATCTAATCCACTAATATCAGACCAAATTGAAGCAGAGGTTGAGGTAATTCCAAAAACTCCAGTACATGTGAACCCTACTCCTGAAGCAACTACCATAAAGAAGGACCAGGTAATTCTCCTTCCTTTCCCTGACAGGTCTGAAAAGACCAAGAAGGTTAAGGAAGAAAAAACATGAATGAGAATGTTTCAGCCGTCTTCCAAAAGAAGCTACCGAACAAATGTAAAGACGGAGGGACATTCGTGATACCTTGCCAAATTGGAGAACAGAAGATCGAGAAGGCTTTATGTGATCTGGGAGCTGGCATAAATGTGTTATCTTTAACAATTTTTAACAGCTTAAACATTGGAGAATTAAAGGAAACTAGGCTTGTGATTCAGTTAGCGGATCGATCTATAATTTATCCTGTTGGTGTTATAGAAGATGTGATAGTACAAGTCAATGACTTTGTTTTTCCTGTCGATTTCTATATAGTTGACATGGGTAACGAACATACCTCCAAATCTACTGAGATATTATTGGGCAGACCTTTCTTGAGGACTGCTCGGGCTAAAATTGATGTCTTTGGGGGCTGTTTAACTTTAGAATTCATGGGAGAAATAATTTCTTTTAACATGTACGATGCTATGCGATACCCAGAGGATTTGCATTGTCTAAATTTTATTAATGTTATTGATTTGGATGATGAAGATATTTATGAAATTGACAATACAGATCCCCTTGAGTACGTTCTCACAAGAAGCATTGATTACTTTAAACTTGAGGAGCTAGAGAGTAAAGTGGAAGTCAGGAAAGAGATTGAGGAAGCAGTATATTAGCTGGATGCGGCTAAATTAATAGAAGTTAACCTGAAAGTTATAGATTTACCTATGACTAATAATTCTTTAGTCCCTTCTGTTTTACAGGCCCCAGACCTGATATTGAAGCCATTACCCAGTCACTTGAAGTACTGTTTCTTAGGCCAGGGAGAAGGCCTGCCAGTGATTGTCTCAAACAAACTATCTCGGTTAGAGGAGGACAGACTCTTGAGAGTCTTGAAGGACAACAGAGAAGTTATAGGATGGACTATAGCTGACATAAAAGGGATTTCACCTGCCATATGCACACACAAGATCCACCTAGAAGAAGACTGCAAAACAGTGAGACAGCCGCAAAGGAGACTTAATCCTCCTATGATGGACGTCGTCAAACAGGAAGCATTAAAACTTTTAAATGCTGGAGTGATATATCCCATATCTGATAGCACTTGGGTTAGTCCAGTACAGGTAGTCCCAAAGAAGACGGGGATAACAGTAGTGGAAAATACTGAAGGGCAATTGGTGCCAACTCGAGTACAAAATGGATGGCGAGTATATATCGATTACAGGAGACTCAATTCAGCGACCAGGAAAGATCATTTTCCTATCCCTTTCATCGATCAAATGCTTGAACGACTGTCAGGTAAGTCTCACTATTGTTGTCTTGACAGGTATTCCGGTTTTCACCAAATACCCGTCGCTTCTGAGGACCAAGACAAAACTACTTTTACATGTCCATTTGGAACTTTCACGTATAAACGCATGCCCTTTGGATTGTGCAATGCACCTGCAACTTTCCAAAGGTGTATGATGAGCATATTTTCTGAATTCATTGAAAAAGGAATAGAAGTTTTCATGATGATTTTACTGTTTATGGCGATTCTTTCGATGAATGTTTAGAAAATCTTGAGAAAATTCTAAAATGCTGCTTAGAAACAAACCTTGTTTTAAACTATGAGAAGTGTCATTTCATGGTTAATCAGGGTCTAATTTTAGGACACATAGTTTCTCAAAAAGGAATAGAAGTAGATAAGGCTAAAATAGATGTTATTGACTCTTTGCCATATCCTACTAACGTGCGAGAAGTTCGTTCCTTCTTAGGGCATGCAGGTTTTTATAGAAGATTTATTAAAGATTTTTCGAAAGTTGCTGCCCCACTTTGCAGGTTGCTCCAGAAGGAAACAGAGTTTAAATTTGACTCTGATTGTGAGGCTGCTTTTGACACATTGAAAGAAAAATTAACAACAGCCCCCATCATTAAAGCTCCAAACAGGAATTTACCATTCGAAATTATCTAAGTGGGTTGAGGCCAAAGCAACTGCGGCCGATGATGCCAAAACGGTGGTCTCTTTTCTAAAATCTCACATTCTTAACAGGTTTGGAGTCCCCAAGGTGTTAATCAGCGATAGAGGGACCCACTTTTGCAACAAGGTAGTTACTGCCTTACTTACAAAATATCAGGTCAATCATAGGGTGTCCACAACATACCATCCCTAGACCAATGGGCAGACAGAAGTCTCAAACCGAGACGTGAAGGCTATTCTAGCAAAGACAGTCAATCCGGACAGAAAAGACTGGAGTCAGAGATTAGATGACGCTCTTTGGGCGTACAGGACAACATTTAAGACTCCCATTGGAACAACTCCTTACAATCTAGTGTATGGAAAATCTTGCCACCTTCCTGTCGAACTAGAACACAAGTCCTTTTTGGCGATTAAGCAATGCAACTTGGAACTAAAAAGAGACGCGGCAGCAAGGAAACTACAACTCCAAGAATTAGAAGAGATGCGCAGAGATGCATATGAGAACTCCCAACTCATTAAAGCTAAAACTAAGAAATATCATGACAGTATCATTAAGGATAAAACATTTCATGTGCCCCAGAAAGTGTTACTATTTAATTCTAGATTTAGACTTTTCACTGGAAAGTTAAAATCTAGATGGATGGGTCCATATACTGTTGTTAACATTTACCCTTATGGTGCTATTGATATACAGGATACAAAGAAGGGAATGACGTTCAAGGTTAATGGACAGAGGCTGAAACCTTACTACGAAGGATTTCAGAGCTATACGGTGGAGCAAATTCAAGTCCACCCAAGTCAAGATAAATGAAGAATTTCATGTCTAGTCCAAGACATAAAAGAAGGACGCTACATGGGAGGCAACCCATGTCTTGGTTTCAGTTTAATTATCGTATTTTATTTGAATAAATCTTAAAGAGAATCTGATGGAAATTCGTTGATTGTTTTTTCAGGAAAATCAGGAGGCTGTTACAGTTGAAGTTGATCTTATCCCAGGTCGGGGATAAGAGATTTTTCAGAGTTATGGATTTGGTGGAATCTGCTTTAATCCCAGGGCTGGGAGAAGGCCTTTGAAAGATAAGTCTGGGTATTCGCGCAAAAAGTAAAAAACAGATTCCAGATAAACTCATCATTATTTTTCCAACGGTAATATTATGTAATTAATATGACCGTTGTTCGCCCAAACCAAAACTCTTCCTCTATTCTAAATCCGATAAAAAATCCCAACTAAACTAAAACTCTTCCTTCTTTTTCCTAAATATACCCTAAATCAAGAGCAATCGTCATCATCTTTCTTCTTCTTCTCTCTTTCTCCATCTATCCCAGACCCTCAATTCCTAGAATCCCACCATGGTTCTCACCAGAGCTGGCAGATCCACAAAACCCTCTTCGAGCAAAGCTACCAAGCGAACAGCCAAATCCAAGCCAAAAGCAAAACCTAAGGCCGTGATTATTAGCACTCCTCCACCATCACCGTCAGTTAAAAATATTGTCAGCGATGATGCAAGTCAACATCCCACACCGCCGCCTTCTCCTCCAAAAGCCAGAAATGCTACCCCGCCGCCACAACCTGAAAACCCTACTCCTATAGCCTCGCCGGGTCCACTAGAACAGTCGCCACCACCGTCGTCTCTAGTGGTCAAAGATTTACAGCGAGAGCAGGTTGCAGAGCGTGTTTCTGAGATTCTTCAACCAAACCCATCAGGTTAGGTAGAAGAATCGATTCCTGAGGGAGCAGCCCAGGCTGAGCCGGCCGTTGATCAGACGGTTGAGTCACCAGAGCATAATTCCACTAGCTCCGGTGAAGAAACCGCTTCTGATCCCACCTACAAAATCAAACCAGCAGAGGTTGTTGACGATTCCGATGAGGAATCTGATGATGTCCCCTTATCTCGCCTGAGAAAAGAGAAACAGCACCAGGTTCTTGAGAAGTCGGCCCTAGAGAAGATCAGTGAGGGGGAGAAAAGGAAAGAGCCGGAAGGCAAAAACCCAAAGGTCCCAGAAAAGGTTGCTTCCATCAGGCCTGATGATGAAGCCAGTGGCAGTCAGACCAAAACCAAGAGGATCAAAACCAAGGCCAATGCATCCAATACCAGGCCTGAGCAGAAGAGCCCCCACATACCCCTCAACAAGGTACAAAAGCCTGGGATGCCTTCTCAACAAGCAGCCCAGATGGAGCAGAAGGGCCATGTGAGAGTCAGGTCCAGAGCTAAAGGAGGCAAAGCTCCAAAGCAGGTACCGGCCCTTGAAAATCTCAAGGGTTGGCTTAATTTTGATGAACTTGAGTCTATTGAACGCTTAGCCATTAAATATGAATATGATGTGATTGCATGCGCCCAATGTGATTATCAGTTGCTGTCTGATCTTGACCTTATTGATCCTCTCACTAAGTATATCCAAAATGTAGGATGGGAGCCTTTGTTTTTCCTTGAACATCCTACTTTCTTAGAGCTCACACTAGAATTTTATGCTTCCTTTTGGATGAATACTAAAAAGAAAGTAGGTGTTAAAGAGGTTAACTTCAGATTGATGAATAAATATGCCCACTATACTATGGATGAATTTAATGTGTTTATTGGTTTTGTGCCTGAGAATGAACTGACATCTGACATACCTTTACTGATTACCCTGAATTTCCACTGTTTGATAAGCATGAGGCATGGAAGCAAATTACTAAAGATCCCACTGCAACTTTTGATGATAGCCATGCCAAGGCACATGTTATTCCAGATTTATCACTTAGGATCATTCATAGATTTTTAGCCATCAATTTTTCTGGAAAATCTAGTATTACTGATGTGATTTCTAAACAAGAAATGTTCTTTCTTTGGTGTATGGTGAATGATCATAAGTGTCGCAACCCGCGAAAATAAACATTCGCGAGTGTACGACGAATCTGAGACATTACGATGCTTGGCGTAAAAGGACGCCTCGCAACATGCAATGAAGTCGCCACCCTAATTTTTTCTAGGTTTAGGGAACCAATTTGTCATGCATAAAAATAAAAACTAATGCGAAATGGGTCTGAACCCAAGAACAGTGATTCAGGGTCGTATTATGGACTCGGGAAGGTGTTAGGCACCCGAGTCACATCCTAAAAGGTTACCGGATACACGAGGTGTTTTATCATGCTTGGGAAATACAAAAGCCGTACTTTATATGATCATGCCCAACACGATTAAATTTTGATATTTCTATATATTAATGCCTACGGGCGTATATGCACAAAAAGCGTGAATAAATAAAAGGGAAGAAATGTTTACTTGGGAAGGGTATCGGGCGGTTATACCCCTTTTTATCGGAATGATTGGCACAAGCGGATAAGCATTTGGACACTTTTTGTATGCAAGCACCAATGATTGTTTTCATGCGCGCAAGATAATTATCGAGTATAATGTACGAAAATAAACAAGCATACGAATAAAGAAATAAACGATGCAAGAGCGGAAATAAATAAATAGTACAAACATGCAAAAATAAACAAATAATAATAAAAATAAAATAAAAAATAAAAAATAAAAAAATAGTAAATAAAATAAATAAAAACGGGCCAAAATGTTGGGCCCGGCCCACAGGGCCGGGAATGGACCCTGGCAAGCCCATGACTGGGCCCACCAGCAGGCCAGCCCAGCTGGGCTAGCCTTTTCTTCTTTTCCGCCTGGGCTGGGCAGACAGCCCAGCATTTCTTCCACTTGGGCCAGGCGCACAGCGCCGGCCCATCACTTTCCTCCACGCTGGGCCAGTTCAGCCCAGCGTCCCCCACGCTTGGGCGCACGCCCAGGATTTCTTTCTCCCCTCCTGGGCCCAGCGTCCGATGCTGGTCCAAAAATTAAAACAACCCTCCCTATTCCTATTCACCTTCTTCAACCTTGGTTCGCCGGCGTCACTGCCGGCGACCAAGGTCCGGCCACCCATGCTCAAAACTGAAATTTTTGCCATCAAAAAGACGCTCTCCGCAGCAGAAAAGCCATCATGCAAACACAGCAAAGCAAGGACATAAGAACCAGGAAATTTAATCCAAACAAAATCCAACTAAAAAATGAAAAAAAATGAAGAAAAACGTTAAAAGCTTTAAAGAACAGTATGTCACCCTTGGTTGTGTAGGTTGCTAGCGCGGATGAGGGTCTTCGGAGGGGAAAGTTTTGGTGTGATGTCCTGTTCTTGCTGGTTCGTGTTTGGTGCAACGCAAGCGGTGATGCCGGTTCTTGGTGCTTTGTGTACAGTGATTGTACGTTCTTGCGGGTTCGTGCGTTTGTGGAAGTGAGAGATGAGGGGCGAAGTGGTTTAAGTGTGTGTGGGTGTCTCTGCGTGTGTGTTCTGTTTTGTCCGAGAGCAACAGGGGCCTTTTTATAGCCGGTTAAGGCGGTGGAGGGGGCTGAGGTGGCACTTTGCACAGTGAATGATGGAACATCATGCTGATCTTTGGCCCAGGGAAGGATCGAGAGAGCCGTAGGGACTAGGTAGGAGATGATGGTGTTATCTTTCACGAATGCCCCTATGGCCAAATTTGCAGAATGCATTAATTGCATTAATGCAAGTTTATTTCATACGAGCATAATATTTTTGCTCGTACTGACGGTACGAGAAATTTTGCTGAAATTACCTAACATTCGAACCAAAAAATATTTAAAAATATGACGAGATAAGTAATAACCAGTAGGTCACGAAAAAAGGTTGTTCTGAAACTAAATAAGAATTTATTTACAACTGATGAAAAACGAATCCGAAAAATATTAAAATAGGTAAAATAAAATTGAAATGATGTATATTAAATAAATACTAATATTGACGAATAAGTAGATAATAAACGACAAACTAACATGAGTTTAACATGAGTTCGAACAGGAAGCAAGATAAAAATAAAAATAAAAATACGAAAGGAAGTTTAAATGACACGAGATATAAAACTAACTAGAGAGAACGAACAAAAATAAAGAGAAATACACTAAAAATGAATCAAAAAGCAAGTAGCAACAGTTGCCCCCTCTTTACTGTCTTATCAAAAAAATCCGATGTAATCGAGATTTTTGATGAGCAGTAAAGATGGTTGCTCCTAAACCCGCAATGGTTTGAAAACACAAAATGTAAATGCATGAGATGAAAAGTGGATGCAGAAATGTAAATGACGTGTTCCTGATACTGGGATGAAAAGTAAATTGGCAGAAATGTAGTAAAATGTAGATGATGACTTCCCTGATAATGGGATGAAATGCAAATTGCGGAACTGTAGATGACGACTTCCCTGATAATGGGGTGAAAAGTAAATGATGAAATGTAAATCAGGTAGGGCGAGGGTAGCACTCGCAGTCCATACCCTGGTGCTGAAAGTAAATCAGGTAGGGTGAGGGTAGCACTCGTAGTCCATACCTTTATGCAGAAAAGTAAATCAGCTAGGGCGAGGGTAGTACTCGCAGTCCATACCTGGGTGCGGAAAAGTAAACTCAGCAACGTCGAGGGTCGCACTCGTAGGCCGTAGCTGATGGATGCAGAAAGGTAAACTCAGCTACGTCGAGGATCGTACTCGTAAGCCGTAGCTGATGGATGCGGAAAATGTAAAATGCGGAAAAGTAAATCAGGTAGGGCGAGGGTAGCACTCGCAGTCCATACCTTGTGCAGAAAAGTAAAGTACGAAAAATGTAAAGACGCGTGTTGTGGGACTGAGCCGCATCAACACTCAAGCAGACGCATGTTGCGGGACTGAGTCGCATCAACACTCAAACAAAAGCATAACAGACTCATGTTGCGGAACTGAGCCGCGTCAACACTCAAACAGACACATGTTGCGGGACTGAGCCGTGTCAACATTCAAACAAACGCATGTTGCGGGACTGAGTCGCGTCAACATCCAAACAGACACATGTTGCGGGACTGAGCCGTGTCAACATTCAAACAAACGCATGTTGATGGACTGAGCCGCGTCAACATCCAAACAGACGCATGTTGCGGGACTGAGCCGCGTCAACATCCAATGCAGGAAAGTAAATTGCTGGAACGTAAATTACAGAAAAGTAAATTGCAGGAAATGGAACGAACGTACCTTTGGCTTACCTGTGCGAATTTAAATGTCTGAAAAGGCATGTTGCAATGGAAATGAAAAGTGGACGACCAAGTCGTCACACCATCACGGGTGACTAAGTCACCATGCAATATAACTTCATTTGGATATTTATTGGATGGTGGGGGAACATGATCCGCCGCACAAATTTGATTGGGAGTAGTATCATACTCCGTTCGGATGTCGATGATGGTGGAGATTGATCCCCGCATGAGATTCCACTGACGCGTGTCTGTATCCTGCAAATAGGGAGGAAACAAACACGAAGCAGCACTGGGTGGAAAAAGAGAAAGCAATGGATAAATGAGAAAACAATGAGATCGAATCATGTATGTTGTATATGAAATCATTCCCATACTACCCTAAAGTTTGCCCCCAGTATTTTATAAAAGCAACTTCCCTATCAAGAGAAGGATCAATAAGTTTATGCATTTCTGGAGAACAGGTCATCCAGTTTCCATCATACAAGCATGCTTGATACAAGTCTAGAAAAGCATCTGCATCTTGCCCAGGAGATAACGACCTCAAGGACAAGACTTTCCCACAACATGTAAGCGTAAGCAATCTTCACCAGATATTGGTTTTGCGCTCACACTCAGAAACAGGGCTACGTGTTTACACTCAAAAAAATGCAACAAACATAGCATAAAGTCCGATTTGCAATGTCAATCCGAGTGAATAAACTTCATACGAAGATGCACATGCGTGGGCATTCAAATAATCGAAAGGACTTTGCAAAAGAAAAGAAAAAAAAGTGTTAGAATGAAAGAAGAGGTCTATTTAGAAAGGAGAATGTTGTTTAGCAGAAGGAAATAGGGTTTTTATGAGCAGCGCACAACTGAGGTTGCTAGCCGGAAGTAAGGTGTGCAAGTTCTTTAGCTTTTCTTGGGGATGCTCCTTCTTTGAGATCACCATTTGTTGACGAAGAGCACCGATTTTTTGAATCTTTGCAGGGAATGATCTCTTTTACTTTTGAGATCATTTTGTTGGCTTTCAACCATTTTTGTACTTGCTTCTGCTTTTTATTGGTTGTATTCTTTGAACGTTTTTTGAATTATTATTTTTGTTTGATTTTCTTTCTAGGCAAGCAAAGCAAGTACAATTTTTTGTCTGGTACGTCGTCTTTAGCAGAGGCCTCCAAGTCTTGATTTCTGATTTTTTATTTGGCCTCCTTCCAGCATTGACCATCAGCAATCCTTGGAGCTTTCGCGTTCCCTCTTGCGCAAACTAAGTTCAATGTGCACCTTACCTCCAGTTAACAACCTCAGTTGGGTATTGCTCATTATTTAGAGAATTTAAGTGGAAGCAAGAAATTTCACAAGCGGCTTAGAAGAGGAATGAATTGAATAGAGAGAAAGAGCAAGTGTCTGAAGACAAAAGAGTGAGAAGACCAAAGAAATTTGGAAGCAAAGAGCAAAGTCCAATGTCATCTTACAGCTATCCCATGTCTAAATGTGCATGTACCCTAGATATTATGCAAATCCAACTAGCACTTAGTTCGGCATTCGCACTCATAAAGGAAATATGGCGTGAAGGCCCAAAATGCTCACAGGGATATGTTGGTGACTGCTTACATCTACATGCTGCAGATATAAGAGCTAGCAGGCGAGATCATGCATGTCATGTAATTTCTAATGGATGCACAAGTTATCCATGATGCAATAACATGTTGAACACGCTCAATTTAAGGAAGATTTGAAAATTTTTGGGGTAGTGTGGATTTTATTCAAAGAATCTTTATTCACAGTTTATAAAATCGAAAGACTCTTAGCAATTTTACAAACAAAACATGAGGGCATGACCACTCATGAAAATTTATGAATAATTAAAAAGAATTGCCACCCCCAATATGGTAATGAATGATTGTACAAAATTAAAGAGATAGAGGTAAGTGGACTTCTCTGGACACGTGTGGCAAGCGGCAGCTAATGGTCAGATCCAATCACCGACCTGTCAGTACATCACCGAACTAGACCGCATTAAGTATGTTTAATCAATATTCCTGCAGTGATGATGTGAACGACAGGGGTCCAAGATCATTCAACTCCTGCAAAGCTAGCATCGATTAATGATATTAGTTTAAACTCAGTTGGTCAAGTGGCCCTCTAGAGTTGGTGGGTACTGTATTTTCTCTTGTCGTTTCGAAGAATGAGTCAACAGAAAAATTTGAGAAGCGCAATTTTGAGAAAGTTTTTTTTTTTGGATTAAATTGCCTCGTTTTGAAGAAACCCTATGTCCTTCAATTAAAACCTCCCAATTCTAAGCAAAGTACATTTTAACTGCATCAGCGTTTACTGGTCTTGGTAAGTCGTCCCCATCCATATTGGTGAGCGTTAGAGTGCCTCCCGAAAAGGCGTTCTTGACTACATATGGACCTTCATATCGAGGGGCCCATTTCCCTTGACCTTCTTCCTGATGTGGGAGAATTTTCTTTAGCACCAAATCTCCAGCTTTGAACTCGCGAGGCCGTACCTTCTTGTTGTAGGCATTAGCCATCCTCTTCTGATACAATTGGGCGTGACACATGGCAGCCAATCGTTTTTCTGAGATCAGATTCAACTGTTCATACCTGACCCTTGCCCAATCAGACTCTTCAACCCTAGATTCTGCCAAAACCCGAAGGGAAGGAATTTCCACCTCGAGAGGAATCACCGCTTCCATACCGTAAACTAGAGAATAAGGAGTTGCTCCCGTAGAGGTGCGGATTGCAATCCGATAGGCGTGCAAAGCAAAAGGAAGCATGTCGTGCCAGTCATTGTGAGTAACAACCATCTTCTGGATGATCTTTTTCAAGTTTTTATTGGCAGCCTCGACTGCGCCGTTCATCTTTGGACGATATGGTGACGAATTTCGATGTTTTATCTTCCATTGCTGGCAGAGATCATTGATCAGCTTCCCATTCAGATTAGTGCCATTATCTGTGATGATCGTCTCAGGGACCCCATAGCGACAGATGATATTCTTCTCAATGAATCGCACGGTTGTCTTGGCAGTGATATTCGCGTATGAGGCCGCCTCCACCCATTTGGTGAAATAATCAATTGCAACAAGGATGAAGCGATGACCGTTAGAAGCTTTTGGATGGATTTGGCCGATGATGTCAATTCCCCATATCGAAAAGGGCCAGGCGACGTCATGTTAAAAAGAGGAACTGGAGGGGCGTTGAGATGATTGGCATAAATTTGGCACTTGTGGCATCTTCTGAAGTAGTCGATGCAATCTCGTTCGATGGTGAGCCAAAAATAGCCTCGTCTCATGATTTGCCTTGCCATCATGTGACCACTAGCATGCGTGGAGCAAACTCCGTCGTGGATTTCTGCTATGATCTGCCTAGCTTCAGAAGCAGTGACACAACGAAGCAAGACTCCATCCGCTCTTCTCTTTTATAGAACTTCACCATCAAGGTAGAAGTCTAAAGCCAGACGCTGAAGAGTCTTCTTGCTACTCTGGCTTGCCCCCAGTGGGTATTCTTGGCATTTGATGAAGCGTACCAGATCATGATACCACGGCTTCCCATCAGGTTCATCTTCTAAAGTGGCGCAACACGCCGACATCTCTCTCACTTCTATCCTTAGTGGCTGGAGCATTATCCCGCATTCCACTTTGAACATTGAGGCCAAGGTGGCTAACGCATCCGCGAAACAATTCTTTTCCCGATCGATCCGGTCGAACTCAGTTTTTTCAAACTCTTCTATGAGTCTGGTGAGCAATTTCTGATAAGGTATTAACTTTGAATCCCTGGTCTGCCACAAATCTTGGGCTTGATAGATGACGAGAGCCGAGTCCCCGAAGACTTTTAACTTCTTCACCTTCAACTCAATCGCAGTCATTAGCCCGTTGATGCACGCCTCGTACTCAGCGATGTTATTTGTGCATGGGAAATTTAATCTGCATGCTATGGGAATTGACGACCAACTGGGGCTATAACAACAGCACCCACTCCGCTTCCCGAAAGATTTACTGCGCCGTCAAAGAACATAGTCCACCAATCATCAGCATCGTCTGTGTACTCCGCGTCAATAATCGCGATATCTTCATCAGGGAAGTCAAACTCTAGAGGTTCATACTCGTCCATAGCATGGTCAGCCAAGTGATCGGCGAGAGCGCTTGCTTTGACCGCTTTTCGTGTCATATATATAATCTCATATTCGGCCAGCAAGACCTGCCATCTGCAGATTCGACTTGACAAATAAGGCTTCTCAAAGATGTACTTCAGAGGATCCATGTGAGAAATCAACCATGTCGTGTAATACAACATGTATTGCCTGAGTCTTCGAGCACTCCATGCTAGGGCGCAACACGTTCGTTCTAACATGGAGTATCGCATCTCGCACTCATTGAATTTCTTACTCAGTTAGTAAATGGCTTGCTCACGCCTCCCAGATTTGTCATGCTGCCCTAATACACATCCCATGGAACCCGCTGTGACCGTCAAATACACCAGTAAAGGACGTCCCAGCGTAGGAGGGACTAAAACTGGAGGAGTCTGCAGGTATGTTTTGATCCTCTCAAAAGCCTTTTGGAAATCCTCATCCCATTCAACATTTCCATTCTTTCTCAGCATTTTAAACATTGGCTCACAAGTGAGTGTCAGCTGGCTAATGAAGCGGGCGATATAGTTTATGCGCCCTAAGAAACTCCGGACCTCTTTTTCTGTTTTGGGAGAAGGTAGCTCCTGAATTGCCCTTGTTTTTTTAGGGTCTACCTCTATGCCCCTACTGCTGACAATGAACCCCAACAACTTTCCGGATGTCACTCCAAAAGTACACTTGGCTGGATTCAATCGCAACTAGTACCTCCTTAGTCTTTCGAGTACCTTGCTCAAGACTTCCACATGATCTCGAGCTCCCTGAGATTTAGCTATCATGTCGTCAACATATATCTCAACCTCTTTGTGCATCATATCATGGAATAGGGTGACAGTAGCACGCTGGTAAGTAGCTCCCGCGTTCTTTAGTCCAAAGGGCATAACCTTGTAACAAAAAGTTCCCCATGGTGTGATGAATGTCGTTTTCTCACTGTCCTCGGGAGCCATCCTGATCTGATTGTATCCTGAAAAGCCATCCATGAAAGAGAACATGTCATTATAGGCGGCATTATCTACCAGGGTGTCAATATGAGGGAGCGGGAAATCATCCTTGGGACTAACCCGATTGAGATCGCGAAAATCCACACACATGCGAACCCTCCCATCTTTCTTGGGCACAGGAACGATATTAGCCACCCACTCCGGATATTTCGCAACTCTCAGGAAACCCACGTCTAGCTGCTTGGCGACCTCCTCTTTGATCTTCAGAAAGGTGTCGGGATGCATCCTTCGAAGCTTTTGCTTTACCGGCTTGAATTCGGGTTTCAACGGGATCTGGTGCTCAACTATGCTAGGATCGAGGCCTGGCATGTCCTCATATGACCATGCGAACACATCTACGTACTCTTTAAGGAGGGAGATCAACCTTTCTCTCTGAGTAGCAGCCAAGGTTGTCCCGATTTTGACTATTTTTTGATCTTTACAGCTTGCCCCCAAGTTTATATCCTCTAATTCTTCCCGATGGGGGACTATCTTTTCCTCTGAATTTTCCACCAAACGAGCCAATCCATGTGGAATTCCAACCTCGTCCTCGGTTGCGGCAGTGATTTCCTTATCAGGGAGGACATAGGGTTTATCAAGATGATCCGACTTGGTAGTTACCCTGAAAATAGCGAAATATAAAGAATAAAAAGAGTTTGAAATGAGGGAGAGAACCGCATATATTTATATTTTAACAAAAAGGAACGTGAGTTCCTACAAAATGTTTTGCAAACATCATTTTTCAGAAAACAGTAGAACATTCATATATTACAGAGACATCAGCAAGCATGACAGCTGTCCAATTGTTTATAGGTCTCTCGGACTTCCTAACGAAGCTGCAAGTGCCCCTTGATGACCCTCCTTCTTCAAGGGCGCATATATGAAGGTCTGCAACTGCTTCTACGAGGGTAGGACCTTGATTGATGGTTTTAGCCTCAAAAGGAAATGTTGTTCTGATGTGAGGGATATGCATTCGATCGTTTGACGCCAGGCGCCCAAACAACTTGGCTAATTGTTTCTCTTTCTTCTCCCTAGCAATTCTTTCGAAATCAGCCTTGCTTGGCTGATATCCCAAGCCAAAATGGTCCCCAAGGCTTCCGATGGATGCCGAATCTTTTATTCCTCGCAGCTTGACTCCAAACTCTTTTCCTAAGCGAAAGTCACCCTTGGGCATTGTCCTGGCAGTCATTACAGCGGTCTCAGCGATCTCAGGTTCAGGAACAAGGGATCCCTTTTTCATCCAGTCTGCGGTTACGATCTCAAAAGCTTGGAAAGAACTCTCACAGGTTTCAGTGGTCTTGATATAAGGTATGGATGGATGCTTTGCCAGAATCAAAGCTTCTTCCGCCTTTATCGTGATGAGGACTCCATCCTTTACATACTTAATGCACTGGTGGAGAGAGGAAGGAACGGCTCCTGCCGAGTGAATCCATGGTCGCCCTAGAAGCATGCTGTAGGCGGGGTGGATTTCCATGACCTGGAATGTCAGTGTAAAAGAGTGGGGCCCTATGACCAGATCCAAGTCGACAGTTCCGACAATTTCTCTGACTGTACCATCGAAAGCTCTAGCTATCATTCCACTAGGTCTCAGGTAAGCCATATCAACTGGCAACTGCTCGAGGACATGTTTGGGTACGACATTCAGCGCGGACCCATTATCAATCAGGGCCTTTGCTATAACATGGCCCTTACATTCCACAGTGATGTACAAAGCCTTGTTATGACTTGTCCCTGTTGGGTCAACTTCTTCCTCCAGAAAGGTGATACTACTCAGAGCTTGAATTCTTCCAATAAGGTGTTCCACCCCTTCTACAGTAATGTCTTTAGTCACAAAGGCTTGATTCAACACTTTCAAAAGTGCTTGGCGGTGAGGCTTAGAAGTGAGAATTAACTCCATGATAGAGATACGGGCTGGGGTCTTTCTCAACTGCTCGATGATGCTGAATTCACTTTGTTTCATAATCTTTAGGAATTCTTCCGCATCATCCTCTGCCGCAGGTTTGTTTGCTTCTTGGACTTTCTCAACCAACCCTTCGGGAATCAACAGACTCTTTCCCCTGGCCAGCCTTTGCTTCTCAACTTTGTCCGAGATGTAATATCTCCCACTACGGGTCATGCCCCCCACATTAGATGTTTCGCCCATCGAAGGGCCTATTGGAACAACGACAGAGGGAGTAGTGATAACCTCATACCCGTAATTAAAGGGGACCGCATGCAGATCCTTACTGGGAGTATTCTGGACGAACTTGAAAATCAACTTGGGCGGTATTGTAACTGGTGCCCCCGCTTGGGCTACATACTCGAATGAATAAGGGACGTGAGAATTATCCTCAATGGCATTGACCTTCTCTACTCCTCGAGTTCTCTTCTCGCCCTGTATGACTCCGAAGTCCGTCAACTGTCTGAACTTTTGCAAGAATGTCTCACAATCCTGGATCTTATGCTCAATTCCCTTGGGGCAAAACAAACAACTACTCAAACTATCCTTCGAGTGTTGCAGATACCTTGCTCCTACAAGCGCGTAGAAAAGCTTTTCTCTGGACATCCCCACTACAAAAGGGAAAGCATCCCTAACCCTTTCAATTGAAATGCCGTTTACCCCATCATTACCCTGAGCATGATTTGGCAGAGGGTTGGTAGTGTTGTTGGGACCTTTGGGCAGCCCCTCAAAGGAAACCCACCCGCTTTTGATTAAGTGATTCACCTTCATTTTGAAGCCAACACAATTCTCCAGGGTGTGGCCTTGGGCTCCCGCATGGTACTCGCACCTTGCGTTAGGGTCATACCACCTCGGGTACGGAGGTCGTAGAGGTTGGGCCAGAATAGGCACGACCTGTCCAGCCGCGAGTAGATGCTTGTAAATTTCCCTTGCAGGAAGAGGGAGAGGTGGCACTGGTTCCTTGTTCCAGCGGTTATTTTGTGGAGCTGGGTTCCTTGGTGGATTATTTGGTCTTGGTGGTATAGGTCGTGGCATTTGTAGTGGAGACAGTGGAAATTGAGGCGCCATATTAGCAACGGACATTGGTGGTGTAGGAAAAAAAGGTAGGTTGATATGGTAACAACCTACCTTTTTTTCCTACACCACCAATGTCCGTTGCTAATATGGCGCCTCAATTTCCACTGCCTCCACTACAAATGCCAGGTAACAACGAAGGATGTGGATGTGGAGGTGGAGGAAAATATGATGGCCTGTAACTTGCCTGATGAGACACGAAGCCAACTTCTTTCTTTACAGGAGGCGCCTTCTTTGGTATTATTTCCGGGGCAACAACAATCCTTCCAGACTTGATTCCTTGCTCAACTCTTTCCGCTACCTGGACTATGTCGAAAAAGTTATTTGATGAATTGGATATGAGGTAGGTGTAGTATGGAGCCTTGAAAGTATTCACGAAGATAGATATAAGCTCCTTGTCGCTTAGAGGGGGTGACGGGTGCGTCGCATGTCCCGCATAAAATAAAAATACAACTCAGTGCTATGCTACAAATTAATGCAGATAGTGGTGAGAGGATCGATCCCACAAGGACAAGCTCGTCTAATTCTTGTAGTTCCTGCAAATAACCAAGCAAAAGAAACCAAGTTTTGGGGTGAAATAACAATTAAACGAAAATACAGTGGATTTAAGATCAGTTGCAAACAATAAAAACAGCTTTAAAACGGAGAGAATTACAGTGGAGAAAATATTCCGGGTAGAGATCATTGCGAGATGGCATTGGTAAGTTGTTGATCATTGACAAAATACATTTTTGAAATGGTTTTCATAGAAGAAGTTGTGGAACCAGCTCACACTAGATTCCCAACCTGCTACAAAAGTATTTAAAAGAATCACTTCATTTTAAACACCCTAATCTTCCTAAGCTCATCCTAAGACTCTTGATCCGCCACTTTGCTTGGCTATGCAGAGCCTTCGACAAAGGGATCAGAATACTTAAGGAAGAGCTCAAGAGATTGATTAAAAACAGTGAGGTCCCTCTCCTAGACAAGGGAGTACTATCATCATCCACAAGTCTGGTCTAGTCTGGCACTTGACCCAGCTGTCACCTAGGTCGGCCCTTCTCAAGGCCTTGGGATGGGATGACCGCCTAATTCAACTCCTTCTTTCAGCATAGACCAAGTACATGCCCCTCATACCCTGCTGAATCGTCTACTGCTGTTCTCTAAGAGTGATTTAATCACAAGAGAACTGACTCCACTTGCCCGAATTAAATTCAAGGTGATCAAGCTCAAAAATTAATAAAGACAAGTTTAAAATTAAAACAAGAAGGTTTGAAATATGAAATTCATTTCTATGAAGCTTAAACAAGTCTCACAATCAACATACCAGCCAATCTCTTGATCCCTACCAGGAACTTAGAGTTTAGTTACAATACATAATCAAAATAAACAAAAGGAGTTCAAATCCGAAATTGCAAGGAAAGCTGAAAAATCTGGAAAAAGGTTAGAAAATGCTGATTTTCTCTCTACTGTTCTCCCTCTCTTTTTTCTACGGTCTGGTTCTTCCTCCTCTCAAAATATACTTTAGAGGTCCAGCCTTCACCATAAAATAATTGCAGCATGTGCTGCCATACCAGGCTGGTGCTGGGCACTACCTTACTTTAGGAGAGAATAATCTTGAATAAAACAAGGGGAATGTTTCATCATTCTTCCATTGATGTCCCCTTGGTGCTTCTGTAAGGTGGAATAGGGAATCCAGGCAGCAACACTCGTGCCCATGTCCTCCAGGTTCCAGGCTGGCTGAACCAGCACTCACAAATAAAATACAAAAGTACGCTCAGTGCTAGCCAGGCTGGAACTCTGACAGGTCGCTTCATGTCAAGGCCTCGAGAAGAGCTGGAATCGGCAGATTGGTGCAATGGCCCTGGGATGAAGAGACCAAACTCGGGAGGCAGCAGGCTGAAATCAAAATTCCAACTCTGATTGATTGTTTTTGGCTCTGATCTTCAAGCTTTTCGTTCCTTTTCCTCAATTAACGATTATTAAGCCTGAAAAGCAAAATAGGAAGGAAACAAGCTCAAAGTAGCATAATTATCATCTCAATTAATAATAAAAGAGAAGATAAAACATTGAAAATAAACCATCAATCAGGGGGGGAGATTCTAGCAGCGAGTTCTCTCCACCTTTGGGCGTAAATCTTCACCGACTCATTGACCTTCTTTTCCATGCTCTGCAGGTCAGAACGGTCCGGAGCGACCTCCATGTTAACCTTGTATTGCTTGAAAAAGGCATCCGACAAGTCTCTCCAAGTCCTGATTCTTGATTTGTCCAGATTCATATACCAGGTCAGGGCGTGCTTTGTCAAACTTTCTCTGAACAGGTGGATCAACAAAGGCTCATTTTGGATTACCTCAGCCATTTTATTACAATAGACCTTGAGGTGCGTCTTGGGACACTTAACCCCAGTATACTTCTTGAATTCTGGAATTTTGAACTTTGGGGGCATGATGATCCCTAGCACCATGCACATATCTGCAGGCCCGGCAGGGTCAAAGGTGTTCGTTCCTTCAATGGCCCTTAGCCTCTCTTCCAGTAAGCTTAACCTGTCGATATTGGGTACTTCTATTCTAGAAGTGCCAGAACTAGCAGCCGGCAGATGTCCAAGTGAGACTAATGGATGTGTCTGAGTGTTATCCGGAGGCTGGATTCCCGAAGGTACGGGTATCGTGACTGGGGTGGGTTGACTCTGAGATAGAGAGAGATTCTGTGATTCTGGGTGGACCTCACTTTTCTCGTGATCCATAGTAGGCCCGGTCAGAGGAGGATTAAGGGATGTATCACCTTGCCCGGCGGTGACAATGGCAGGGTTCGGTGTAGTCGAGGTAATGAGAAAAGGATTTTGCCATTTCCACTGGACTCCTTCACCGGTAAATGATGGCGGCCTGGGAGCTCCAACAAAGACAGACGAGGACGATGGCCCAAAAGATGGATAAATACCGGGCGGTAGATCCCTTGCTGCCTCATCTCGTTCTTTTTCCGCTTTTCAGCCCGCTTTGTAACAGCCCGAACTTGTTCTTCCAACTCTGCTATCTTGGCTTTCAACGCATCTTCTGCCTTATCCTGTTCTGCCATCTTCCGCGTTTGTAGACTAGTCGCGTGGATCTTGTGGGGAATAGTCTGCTTTCTAGGAGCTATTATTACTTCCTGTTCCCACCCTGTAAAATAAACAAACAAGATATTCGTAAGTTTAAATAGTGATTAATTATATCATCCCAAGGTCCCCGCGCTGTTTATCCATGGCTTCAGCCACACTTTTGCTTGATACTTTTGGGGTGAAGAGATGATGATGCCTTTGTATGACCACGACATTCTCGAACGATGGGACTAACAACAATCCAAACGACGATGCGGAAGGGATTTCATTTGTTCTCGAGGTACCAAAAGAGGGACTCGTATTTTTTTCCGGAGCATTAGAGCAGGAACAGAAATGATCACAAACTAGTGTTTAAAGGTGCCTTTGGATCGTAGAAAGATAAACTCTTATCTATCATACATGGAAGCATAAGTACGATATCATACATATTATCCTGATTCGATTACAATCATCCCTTCAGTGTTTCAAGCCGCAAGTGGCTCATAAGGATTACAAAAAGGGTAAAACAGTGAATGACTCAGCAGAAAGGCAAGTTGTCAGGCAGCTGGTCTTCAGGAGCGATTTCAGCTCCCTGAAGGATTCGACCCAGGAATCGGAGATAGTTCGTTCAGTTTCCAACTGCTCCTGCAATATCTGAATTTCCTGTCCGAATCTTATCCTTTCCTGCTCAGATTGCTGGAAAAGTGTCAGCTCGGCTTGTTTTAACGAAGTTATCTCCATTTTTTGCTTCGCTAATTCAGCTTCTAAGGATGCTATTTGGGCTTGCCTCGTCTGGTCTCTCTTGGCTGCTTTGCTGGCACGAACAATCAACATTCTGATTGTCGCATCTCTTTCCCTAATTGCGCCACTCAGTGCCTCTTTCTGGGCGATCTCTTCTGCCATCCTCTTTTCAAATTCCCTGTCTGCCAACTCCTGGTTCCTCAAACTCCGCCTCACATAATCCTGATTATGTCGTTCTGCTTCATAGACCCTGAATTCTAACTCCAACTTTTCCACTTTCAACTCTTCCTTTTCTGATTCGATTTGATCTCGTTGCCTTGTTACAGTCTGCAACTGCCACATCAGTTGGGCACGGGTCACCAAATCGACCCCTTCCTCTACCCTAGATTCACCTTCCTCCTCCATAGGCCTCTGATTTTCTGGGCGAGGTAGGATATTCCCGTTGGCCCTATTCCTCCTCCATTGTAAGTACTCTGCTATTGGCGGGGCAGGGACTACATGTCCTTCAAGGTAGAACGGGTTCATCCAATCTTGGGCATAGTGCTGAGGGGTCGAGTCTTCCTGGGCATGCGGTTGACTTGAGTCCGTCATACCAAATGTCGCAGGAATGATTTGCATGATACAGAACTGGCTCAACACCAACGCAGGACAATAAGGAACGCACCCTCGTGCTCCAATTAGGGGAACCCATGATAGAAGCCCGCAACTCACAATGGGATCAACCGCTCGTATCCACTTAGCACGCCGATCGATGTCCTCTTCAGATAGGTTCAAAAACCTGTCAGTCCAGGTTTCCTTGTCTTCTAACTTCCATCTATCCCCAGCTACCCCTTGGCCGATTGCCTAGATGACTTTTATCAAAGGAACTGAGCCCAAGTAATTGGGAAAGAACAGAGACTGATCGGGCGACTGTTTGAAGTGGCTGATTAGCCACACTGTTAGTAATTGGGTGCAACATATGAGCCTCC
Source organism: Viola odorata (assembly GCA_963691705.1). Taxonomy (NCBI): domain Eukaryota; kingdom Viridiplantae; phylum Streptophyta; class Magnoliopsida; order Malpighiales; family Violaceae; genus Viola; species Viola odorata. The sequence continues at coordinate 53,119,780 of OY829545.1, read as the reverse complement.
CCCTTCCTTTCCTTCTGCAAAAATCCAGGGAGCGAAAGGTTTCTGCCAGAATAGTTGTAGTGGGGTTGATGACATTTTTCTCCATTTCCCAAAATACGTTGGCCGCTTCAAAGTCAATAACATTTTTCATTTTAGGGAATAAAACCAACCCTACTATAGAAAAAGCCAGGATCCTGAGACGTCTTTCCCCCTGAGACAACTGGAATTGCTTCTCCACATCTGACCAGCACCACACGTGCTCTCCGTCTCTCATTCGCGTAGGGATCCCCAACCATTTATCAATTCTTGACTTAACATCGGCGGACTCAAAACGAACATTCTGATATATAGAAGATATAGGAGAGGTAAAGCCCAATAGAGCGGAGTACTCCTCCAGCGTAGGCATCAGATCTATACCTCCGTCGATGGAAAAACATCGGTAGTACGGGTCCCAAAATTTTAGGGCCGCCCGGATGCAACCCCAGTCAACTCTCACATCCACAAGTATCAACAGTTTTCCATAACGGGCCTCGAATCTTACTTGCTCGTCAGCGGTTAGCTCGACCCTCAATTTCTGGATTCCGATCGTATCAGACTCTGCTACCTCTACTTTGATCTTTGTGGTGATGCCAGGAACAAAACCAGGCTTCAACATGTCCCCTTGCAATGACTGGTCTTCATAAGTGTTCCCCCCAAAAGTAGCAAGCGCAAGTAATGTGGGCTTGGCCATTCAGATAAGCAGGACGGGTCTCCTGTGGATAGAATGAGTATAGATTTTGAGTAAGTTAAAAGAGAATAACATGTGCAAAACTACAGTTGTATAGGGAACATGAGGAGGCAAGAGAGAAGAAGAAGAAAAACAACGAATAAGGGCAGAGGTTATGCAAATAGTGATAGAAACACAAAAAATGCAATATCACATTTTAATAATGATGCATATGCTGGGGTGACGCCCACTATTTCTATGCTGGCTGAATGGTTCCCGGACAATACCATAAAAGTGGTCCCTCAGTAAATGGACATGTGATTGCCTATCGAGCCGTCAAAAGCCCTAGGCGCTCACCCATTTAGGGGTTCGAGTCCGAGTTTGGGGTTCATGAAAACTACCCAGGACACGTGTCCCAGGGCCTCACTACTAACCTCCTAGTCTTATTTGGAAAAGGCCCGGCGGTAGGGCATTATGCATGAAATGTGTATGAATGACAGTTTATCAAAGCGATTAACAACGAATCATGTGAACAAATCATATATGAAAACAATAATTACGCATAAAGAATCATGCGATAATACCAAACTAAATAATCACATACAACAAATCATATAAAACAAATTTAACAATTTATTGAAGAAAAAAAAACCTCAAAAAAAATTCGGCTCTGACCCTATTGGTCCCTAGTGAAGTCGCCAAACAGTCGCACCCCGCGAAAATAAACATTCGCGAGTGTACGACGAATCTGAGACATTACGATGCTTGGCGTAAAAGGACGCCTCGCAACATGCAATGAAGTCGCCACCATAATTTTTTCTAGGTTTAGGGAACCTATTTGTCATGCATAAAAATAAAAACTAAGGCGAAATGGGTCTGAACCCGAGAACAGTGATTCAGGGTCGTATTATGGACTCGGGAAGGTGTTAGGCACCCGAGTCACATCCTAAAAGGTTACCGGATACACGAGGTGTTATAAATGCTTGGGAAATACAAAAGCCGTACTTTATATGATCATGCCCAACACGATTAAATTTTGATATTTCTATATATTAATGCCTACGGGCGTATATGCACAAAAAGCGTGAATAAATAAAAGGGAAGAAATGTTTACTTGGGAAAGGTATCGGGCGGTTATACCCCTTTTTTATCAGAATGATTGGCACAAGCGGATAAGCGTTTGGACACTTTTTGTATGCAAGCACCAATGATTGTTTTCATGCACGCAAGATAATTATCGAGCATAATGTACGAAAATAAACAAACATACGAATAAATAAATAAACGATGCAAGAGCGGAAATAAATAAATAGTACAACCATGCAAAAATAAACAAATAATAATTAAAATAAAATAAAAAATAAAAAATAAAAAAATAGCAAAAAAAATAAAAAAAACAAAAAAAAACGGGCCAAAATGTTGGGCCCGGCCCACTGGGTCGGGAATGGACCCTGGCAGGCCCATGACTGGGCCCACCAGCAGGCCAGCCCAGCTGGGCTAGCGTTTTCTTCTTTTCCGCCTGGGCTGGGCAGACAGCCCAGCATTTCTTCCACTTGGGCGAGGCGCACAGCGCCGGCCCATCATTTTCCTCCACGCTGGCCCAGACAGCCCAGGATTTCTTTCTCCCCTCCTAGGCCCAGCGTCCGATGCTGGCCCAAAAATTAAAACAACCCTCCCTATTCCTATTCACCTTCTTCAACCTTGGTTCGCCGGCGTCACTGCCGGCGACCAAGGTCCGGCCACCCATGCTCAAAACCGAAATTTTTGCCATAAAAAAGACGCTCTTCGCAGCAGAAAAGCCATCATGCAAACACAGCAAAGCAAGGACATAAGAACCAGGAAATTTAATCCAAACAAAATCCAACTAAAAAATGAAAAAAATGAAGAAAAACGTTAAAAGATTTAAAGAACAGTATGTCACCCTTGGTTGTGTAGGTTGCTAGCGCGGATGAGGGTCTTCGGAGGGGAAAGTTCTGGTGTGATGTCCTGTTCTTGCTGGTTCGTGTTTGGTGCAACGCAAGCGGTGATGCCGGTTCTTGGTGCTTTGTGTACAGTGACGGTACGTTCTTGCGGGTTTGTGCGTTTGTGGAAGTGAGAGATGAGGGGCGAAGTGGTTTAAGTGTGTGTTCTGTTGTGGGCGTGTGTGTTCTGTTGTGTCCGAGAGCAACAGGGGACTTTTTATAGCCGGTTAAGGCGGTGGAGGGGGCTGAGGTGGCACTTTGCACAGTGAAGGATGGAACATCATGCTGATCTTTGGCCCAGGGAAGGATCGAGAGAGCCGTAGGGACTAGGTAGGAGATGATGGTGCTGTCTTTCACGAATGCCCCTATGGCCAAATTTGCAGAATGCATTAATTGCATTAATGCAAGTTTATTTCATACGAGCATAATATTTTTGCTCGTACTGATGGTACGAGAAATTTTGCTGAAATTACCTAACATTCGAACCAAAAAATATTTAAAAATATGACGAGATAAGTAATAACCAGTAGGTCGCGAAAAAAGGTTGTTCTGAGACTAAATAAGAATTTATCTGCAACTGATGAAAAACGAATCCAAAAAATATTAAAATAGGTAAAATAAAATTGAAATGATGTAAATTAAATAAATACTAATATTGACGAATAAGTAGATAATAAACGACAAACTAACATGAGTTTAACATGAGTTCGAACAGGGAGCAAGATAAAAATAAAAATAAAAATAAAAATACGAAAGGAAGTTTAAATGACACGAGATATAAAACTAACCAGAGAGAACGAACGAAAATAAAGAGAAACACACTAAAAACGTATCAAAAAGCGAGTAGCAACAATAAGCTTAATTTAGGCTTTTGGCTTTGTAAGCAATTCAGGACTGTTAAGAATAAGATGCCATTGGGATCCTTGATTACTGCCTTTGCTGTCCAACATAGGGGTCTAGATTTGTCCACATGCGATTTGTATAAATCATCTGATTTGCGCATTCTAGATTTAAAATCCTTAGATGCCATGGGTTACTTTCACCTGGATGAGAATCGTGTGCTGCGCAGTAATACAGGTTTCACTCCTACTCCGGACCACATCTTCTCTGCAAAGAACGGAGGGAACTCCATTTTTGAGAAAGATTTTGTGGCAAGAGATAACATCCCAGCACAGAAGCATGCCTCTACATCAGACCAGGGATCACAACCACCACAAAACCAGAATCCCAGGGCTGGGGATGAGATGCAAAATATAACAGCTTTGATGACCCAGATTTTGGCTAACCAGGAGCTTTTGCAGAAAACTGTTGAGCAGCAAGGATCTCAGATCCAGAAGCTGATTGAGGACCAAAAGCATTCAGAGGCTATACAACAGCAGCTCTTGGAAAAGCTCATGCTAAACACCTTCCCACCCAACCCATGATTGCCCCGGGTATTTCCTTTCCTTGTCATTTCTTTTTAAATTAACGTTGAGTCTTTTTCTTTCTCACACTTCGAGGACAAAGTGTCATCAAGTGTGGGGGAGTATTTTTGTTATTGATATATTTTGATTGCTTGTTTGAGTCAGTTAGAATAGAGTCTATTTTTCTATTAGTGCCTTCGTGTCGTGTCTGTTTGTCTTGAGCATGCTTTATTTTGATTTTATTGCATGTTTGTAGATAAATTTAGTGTGTCCGAACAAAGATCATGAAAATCAATTTCAGAGTATGCACTTCATCACATAGGAAACAAAAGATGTTTGAGTTCATAAATCCATGTTTTATTACCAAGGTATAATCTTTCCAATACTTGTGAAACTCACTTAATCTACATAGGGTCATGATACTTGGGCTTTATGATTGAATCTTAAGAGAGGAAACATGCAGAACTGGCATTCTTTACCCTGTTGCCTTTGACACATTGACTATCTCTATAGGCCTACCCCTGAAATCATTTTTAGAAGTTTAGCAGCTATGAAAAAATTTTTTTGAATAAAAATATTATGTTGCTGCTTTGGTATTCATGCCTCATATAAGCAAGAATATCCAAGGAACTACAATCAGCTCTAAAAAAGGAAATTTTGAATGTCTTGGTACCCAGGCCTAATTTAAGCAAGGGTAATTAAGAAACTTCAGCTGATATAAATTAAGAAAAGAAATAGGAAATGCCTAGGAGGTAGGCTGAAAATCTTATCCAGTCAATGTGAAGGGGGTGGTAGAAGGAAATGGGAATTGTTCTGTATGTTTTCAATTGCAGGGTTTGATCGCTAAGCACTCGATTATGAGACTATATCAGATCAGGTGAGTTTCGGGTCTTGGTCAAGCCTTGGTAATATTGGATGGAGCTATGAGCTTAAGTATCTGTGGATCTTATGTGATGAACTGGGTGCTCTAAAGTAGATACTGATTGATCTTTGTTTGTATGTGTTTTGTTTTGTTGAGTCTTGTGTTAGGTTAGAAATGCTTGGGGGCAAGCATAAGATAGTGTGGGGGATTTGATAGAACGCTAAAATGTCATCTTTTCATCATCCATTTACTTCTGTTTTGGGATGATGATACTGCTAATTGTTGGTTTTTCCCTCCTTTTCTATAGATATGCTGCTGAGAAGCAGAATTAATCAAAAGGAGTCAGAAGAACCTCTATCAGAGTTATTTTGCTGATCAAAGAACGATATGATCCCAGACCTGGGATAAGCCAAGAAGCTGGAAGCATTGACCAGAGTCAACTGACTTAATGAGCTATCTAGGCCGCAAGACTGCTTCGTGGGCCGTGGGCGAAATCAAGGAATTGAACTGCCGTCTTCCAAAAGGAAAGAAGTTCAACTATGCTTAGAACTCCTTAATTGATTAGCATGATCGATTCTCTCTTTTTGTATTTAAATACACTATCCCATAAGATTAGATTTCTATCTTCTCTTCGTCTTTTGAATTTTGAACCAGAGATAGGTTTTGTTATTTAAAGCTGCCGCTGAGAAGAAGAGGACTACTTCTTCTCTCTCGGATTTTCTACCATTGTTGCAACTTAAACTATTCTCTTACCTTCAATACAATTCGGATTTCTTATATATTATGTTATTTATTATTATTTATATTATGTCTGTTATAGGCTAAGCGCCTTCTTCTTAGTAAGGATTCAAAGCCATGATTCCTAGGTTGTGAGATCAATTCGCACTTCACACACTCTATACTTGTATTCTTATCCTTCTTGTTTGCATGACAACTTGTCCTTATTCTTAGTAAAGTCTGATCAACTTCACTTAAGGTTTGGAACGATTACAGTCTTTTATGACGGCTTTGGAGTCTACATTGCCAAGAGAAATACGAAGGCAACTAGCTGGTGACAGCTAGAAGAAGGATCAGATCTGGTTTATAGGATAGACACGATTCTCTATCCCAGGCCTGGGATTAGGTCTTTCCCTGCATCTATCAATTGCCCTGATTAAATCCTATAGAGTCTCTTAGGATTGTTAGGATGATTAGGGACTTCCAATAGAGTGTCTCTTTGGAATTCTTGTGTAGGAGGAAAGTAGGAGATCTAGGTGACCAATACCTGGTCTCTATAGCCTTCCTATAAGTTTAGTGTTTAATATTCTTGCATCTATGATCAATCTATTCGAATCATGAGCTATAAGAAGTCCTTACTGGGAAGTCTTTATCAACTGGTTAATATCACTCACTGCGTCTTCTGTTTTGTTTATTTCTGTTAATCTAAATTGTTTGCAACCAACCAACAACTCATATTGGTATTTACCACCCCTTTAAATTAATACAAAGAATTGATTTTAATCCACCGAATCTCTGAGGAACGATCCTTTTACCACTTACTGCAGTTAAATTATATTCGTGCATGGTAAATTGTAACTTGATTTATTTTGACGGTCTCAGCAACCATCAATTATATGTATCTATCGGGCAATTTTAAGATGCCGTAACGACATTGTAATATATTAACGTCACATTCAAGGCCGTTGGATTATATCTAATGTTGTAGATTTTTTCTTTATAAATAAAATATAAAAAGGTAGTTTACCCTGCAACTTGTTCTATAGGTAAATTTATGAAATATTCTTTAGTTTTGTAACTTTTCTTTCATATATCATATATCGTAACTTAACTTTATAAAAGTTACAATTTTTTTTAAAAAAAGTTACAGAATCTTTAAAAAGTTATGGAGTTCTTCACTCTTTCTGTTACTTTTCTTGCATATTTCGTAATTTTTCTTACATATTTCATACCTTTATAAAAATTATGGAATTGAAGTAAAAAGTTACGGAATATGTAAGAAAAATTATGAATCTTTAAAAAAGTTACAAAATACATAAAAGGTATACGGAGTTCTTCTTCCATTCAGTAACTTTTCTTGCATATTTTTGTAACTTTTCTTTCATATTCCTAACTTTTGTTACATATTCTGTACTTTTTAAATATTACGGAATTCAAGCAAAAAGTGAAAGAATATGTAAGAAAATTATGGAATTCTTAAAAAATTATTGAATTCTTCTTACATTTTGTAACTTTTCTTGCATATTTTGTATTTGTTTACTGCATTAAAAAAAAGTTACAAGTCAGGTCATATAGATTGTACGGGTTTTTTAAATCGTGCCTCTACTTAGGCCAAATGTCCTTTAATACTGTATACTTTTTTAAGTGTCATTGAATTATCTTTTACTAACTTGAAAATAACACCCGATGTTTCTCCGTCTAGCTTGTCGTGACTTCTAACATGAAAAAATATTAATTAAGTAAAAGGAAAAATATATGTAAGAATCCAAAAAAAGAAGATAAAGTTCTCTAAAAAAAATAGAAAAGGAAAATTTCTCTTTTTCTCTATGCAAGTTGTGGGCTGATGTGCTGTCGAGACACTAAAAAATAATTACAACTTATCACATGCAACAAAAAAGATTGAAGACAGTGGTAAGAGGTTCGATCCACAGAGAATGGTGAAGACATACACTAGACAAGGCCAAATATAAAGTAAAACAATAAAAGAAACAATGGGGGAGGTTGGTTAATCTAGTTATCCAAGATAGAGATAATTGCTAATAAGACAATTAATAAAAACATAAATCAAGGCCAAGACATGTAAACAGAAATCAAATAAAGAAATAAAGTCAGAAGAGAAGACATCTTAGCAAAGGACATCCTCAGATTGCGTCTAGGCCTAGTCAATCATCGGCTCAAGGATATTCTATTCCTATGTCATAGACATGCTATAGGGGCCACATTTCCATGTAAACCCCCTACTTACCTTCTTAAGAGGAGCTACCCCCCGTTTCCACATATGAGGTAGCCTTGACGCTTCGTCGTCCCCCCAGGCACGAATGCGAGGAGGTAATACTAAAAACGCCCATGAAGCTGAGGTAAGACACATCTAGGGAATGATACCTCTTAGCTTGTCAGACTCGCGACAACGCCCTAATCGGTTGCTTGCCCTAGATTGGTGAGATCACACTATAGCAATTACTCTATTCTAGGTGTCTACTTCTCCTAACAGCCTCACGTTGACGTTATCACTACTAGGATGACAGTAATCATCTAGGTCTAGTTATTAGCTGGCCAGACTTCTAATCTTGCCCTAGACGAATTAACAAGAAATCAGCAAACAAGCAAATACAACAATAAGAATATATGAAGAACGATTTGGCCTCTTAACTATCCTTATGCAACCCTCAAAATACCTTTGCTAAGAATGCAGAATCTAGCTACTCATACCACAAAACAAATAAACAAAATAAGAAAAAAAAGATTGCATAAAAGAAGAAGAACAAGAAGAAGAAAACTATTAAATGTTACCTGTCGGAGCAAAGCTCCGGTTAATTACAGCGGCTGCTGGATGAAGAGGTCTTAGCCACCACCCAAAAAGGGGGAGAGAAAAAGAGCCGGCTCCCAAAAGAAGAAAAGTAGAAAATATTTTCAAGATGTTCAAAACCCTAAAACTAAAGGCTTAAATACTCTTCAGCTGGTCCAAAAGGGAATATTCTCAAAATGTGCTAGGAGGAATCTGCATGGAATCCCGTGCGGATCTTTTGGGTATCTTTCACTTTGGTCGGGATTATAAAGACGCACGACGGCTAGGGCACGATGACAAAATCAACATCTAGGGCATGACGATATGATCAACAGCTAGGGAATATCCTGGGAATATTCTGGATGCACATGGAATCTTCTAGAAGCCAGCAAGGAGGACACGTAGAAGCACAACAACGAAGCTTTGACTAGGAAATATTGCCAAGGGCTTGACGAAAACATCTAGGGTACGATGGCGAAATGGATGTCCTAGTCTCACTGCTTTGAAATCCGCGAAATTCCACCCAAAAAGTATATATTTTTCGCATATTCCTTTATTTTAGCCTAGATCTGCAATAAAGACGAAAACAAAGGCAAATCAGTAGGATCATGCTAGGATAAGGAGTGAAAATGACGAGGAAAACATACACAAAATACACGCTATCAAACATCCCCATACTGCCCAATGCTCGCCCTCGAGCATTCATAAAACAAACAACACCCCAAGAAATGAACAACACCCATTCAAGCATGGCCCAAGAATAAACAAACTAGTTAGCAAGCTAGGCCTTGACAAAGTCAATTCTGCCTAGATAACACCTGCATCAAATCAGAAGGATAATGACCCTAAAGATGAGACTTTCCCACATCAGGCCCAGACAAAAGTAATCCTCACAAGATAAGTGTTTGCGCTCCCACTCACAAACAAGGCTAGGTGTTTAATCACTCAAAACTAAATGCAACTAGTGCAGCACAAAACTAGACTTGCACATCAATCCGAGTACGTAGTACACATGCATGAGCAATCAATCAATCAGAAATAACTTCGCATCAGCAAAAAGAAAGAAAAGGGAAAGGCTAGGCTTAGAAAAAGAAGGAAAAAGAAGAAGAAAAGGGAAGGAAAAGAATAAAATAGAAAGAGAAAATAGGGAGAGAAGGAAAAGAAAGAAGAGAGACAACCAACTCAAACCTGGATGGATTCCTTGGCTAGAAAAAAGGCGAGGTTGGTAAGACAGCGCTCGTCGAGGGTATGATGATGCATCTGAGGGCTAGACAAATGATCTTCTCTTCTTCAGCGAGGAGCTTTTTTCTTGATGCGGTGCTGGTAACAGGTTCTTTTGTTCATGTTTTGCCCCCTTCTTTTATTTTTGATTTTTTTCTATTTTCTTTTGATTTTTTTAGAAGAAGGGGCACAAACCTTTTCTAGCTTTGATTCATCTAGGGTAGAAGACCTTTGATGTGTCTTGCCTTAGATCTTCTTCCAGCACTGATGTTTGACTTCTTCTGCTTCTCCACACTTATGTTTTTTTGTGGGGGAGCTCGAATCTTTCTTGAATAGGATAAGGCTAAAGAATTTTTCTGTTGTCTTGCCCTAGCTCTACTTTCTGCGTCTGAGCTTTAACATCTTCTGCTTCCCCACACTTATGCTTTTCTGTGTGTCTAGCCCTCGACACTACCCTCAATAATTGTTGCTTACCTGCCAAGGAAAAAGATCAAGAGAAATAAGCTCAAGTGGTCAGGAAAAAGAAGGAAAAGAGAGGGGTAGGTGAGTGTCTAGGGCAAGATGGAAGAAAATGAGAATAAAGAGGGAAAAAATAAAGAAAAGAAAGAGTTGAGACATTGATGCGAAGACTTTCGTCATTTTGTTGCTTTCCCATGTCTAATGGTGCATATACCTAAGGATATCAAGCAAGTCCAGACAGTGCCTAACTAAGCATTCTATTCGCACATGAAAAATATATGACATGGAAGCTCAAAGTGCTCACAGGGTGCTGTTTTGACTACTGGAGTCTAGGCCTAGATGTGGATATAAGGGTTAACATGCATAATTCGACTAATTAGGGCTTGACATGCCAAAGGGCAGTTTTGTTCATTGTGCCCAAGTCAAAAGTGTGTGTCCATACATGGGGGTTTTAAAACTGGGCAGTGCACATTCACAAAAATATTAACAAAATCTATGGATTAAAAATCCGATTTTTTTAATTTTTTCGTAACAAAACAAGCAATCATGGAACAAGCAGAAAAATAAACATGCAGTCAATCAATAATAAAATAACAAGCGCAAACATAACAGATAAATCCCTCCCCACACTTAGGCTTCGTATTGTCCTCAATGCGAGAAAGGCACACACAAGAAAGTTCTGAAAAATAAAGAGTGAAGCAGAAATAAAAAGAAAAGGGAAAGAACGTGGGTTGCCTCCCACGAAGCGCCTTAGTTATCGTCGAGGGCACACCGTTGGTTGTTCGAACTTCTATCAACCAATTCTACTAAATGCTTTCCATCCTCTTAGTTTGATGGGAATTATAGCATGAAGTGGATGGTCCAGTAGCAAAGCATCCTGTAGGCAACCATAATATGATTCAAATGTTAATTTGGGTTCCCACAAAACAAAGAGGAAAACATTGTTATGAGTGAAAGGTGATTCAAGAAAAGGATTAATATAATTAGAAAGTTTAGAAATCTCACTGTCACACATAACGACTTTAGAGCTCAAGTCTTTGATTATCTCCTCCTCAATTTCTCTTTAATCCTCATCCTCAATTTCCCCCGGCTTGAATTCTGCGTCTAGGGCAAGACGACTGTCGCAATAGTTGATGTGGTGAAAAGCCTCAAAAGGCTCAATTCCTTGGCCCACCAAAGTGTCAATAGTTCACCAACTAATTAGGGCAAGACGCTCACCGTAAAAATCTAGCAGATTTGCGTCGCTCAACATTGTGACTGCACTGGCCTTGAACTCCACGTTGGCTTCTGGCTCTAGAGGAAGACATCCTAGACCCTCCAATTTTAGCTCATCCACGGGCATGAAAAGGTCCTCTAACCCATAAGACTCATCATCTTGGTCATGACGCTCAGATGACAACTCCCATAGAATGGCGGTTGATAAATTCTCTTCACTTAAATAGTCATCACTATCTAAGTGCTGCAAATGTTGTTCTATGGGGGTGATAGGGTGACTCGTGGTGTGACTAGGCAGAAGTGTTAGAGCTAAAATTTTTGGTCTAGGTGCAGGGGCAATGTCTAGGGCAAGATGGGTAGGTTCAGGTGGTCCAACATCGGGGGCAAGATGCTCGGGTAGGCATACAAAGTTTGCTTCAATGGCCTCTTGGCGCCTCTGCTCCTTAAGCTCCGTCAAGGTCTCTTCAACTTGATTCACCAAGTCAGCTAATGCCTCTAGGCGTCTCTGCATCTTAAGCTCCTACAAGGTTAATTGCATTTCCTCAAGTTGGCTCTCTATGTTAGCTATTGCAGCCAGATTTTTTTGAGACATCCCTTGGTCTTGTGGAGATTGTAGAGGCGGATAATATTGATAGCTAGGTGTGACTTGCACTCCATAGTTGAAATTTCCTTGATTCCATCACGGGGGGTTAAGAGTAAAATACTGAGGAAAAGAGGGCGAGTAAGAATAAGAATTAAAATAAAACATTGAAGAAAGAAATAAATAAAAAAAATTTGGAACTGTCTAGGGCACGACTTAACACCGATCCCCGGCAACGGCGCCAAAATTTGATGTGCTGTCGAGACACTAAAAAATAATTACAACTTACCACATGCAACAAAAAAGATTGAAAACAGTGGCAAGAGGTTCGATCCACAAAGAATGGTGAAGACATATACTAGACAAGGCCAGATATAAAGAAAAACAATAAAAGAAACAATGACGGGAGGGGGGGGGGGGGGTTGGTTGGTGAATCTAGTTAACCAAGATAGAGATAGTTGCTAACAAGACAATTAATAAAAACAGAAATCAAGGGCAAGACATGCAAATGGAAATCAAAGGCAAGACATGCAAATAGAAATCAAGGGTAAGACATGCAAACAGAAATCAAATAAAGAACTAAAGTCAGAAGAGAAGAGATCTTAGCAAAGGACATTCTCAGGTTGCCTCTAGGCCTAGTCAATCATCGGCTTAAGGATATTCTATTCCTATGTCATAGACATGCTATAGGGGTCACGTTTCCACGTAAACTCTGTACTTACCTTCTTAAGAGGAGCTACCCCCCGTTTCCATATATAAGGTAGCCTTGACGTTTCGTCATCTGATCGGTTGTCGAACCCGTAAAAAATAATAATAAAAACCTGCAGTCAAGTGCACAATAAATTGTGTATAGTGGCAACAAGATCGAACACAGGGATTAAGGGTTAACACTCTAATCAATTCGTAAAACAAAGGAATCCAACAGCAAAGTAACAAAAGGGGGGGGGGGGTTTGAATGATTGTTTGATTATCAATTACCTAAAATAGTAATAAAGGAAAACAAAGGAAGAAAGAAATCAATAGAGAAAAAGTTCCCAGTAAGAATCTGTATCCGGTTGCAATTATGGTCAGTCGGTCACTGCTGCAAGTATCGTCTACCCTGAGCCGATAGACACGCTATGGGGACCAGGTACGCTTAGGTCCCCTACTTACCTTCGTAAGAGAAGCTACCCCAAGGTACGCTTATGGGGTAACCTTGACAGTCCGCCGTCCTCCAAGGTACGCTTATGGAGACAATACTCGGCTGTCCATGAAGAGGAGGTAAGACGCGTCTAGGGTGAGACACTCAGTACGCTCGAGGCTCTGCCCTAACGATCTGTTTAATCCAACTGGAGGAGACCAGGATCCCGATTACTTCCAGAATGGTTATCTACTTTACCCTGCAGCTTCGCGTTAGGTATAACCACAAGGATGATATTAGTTCCCTAGTTTCAACTACTAGTTGATCAAACTTGTAATTAATCCTAGATAACTTGACAATTAAATATTAGACAAGATAGATATTAGCTCAGAGTATGTGAAGCACAATTTGACCTCACGACTTCCCTTGCAACCTTCAATCGATTCTTACCAAGAACAAGAAGACTAGTCACTCATATTAAAAGTAAAAACAAATAAATAAATAAATTGCATAATTAAATAGAAGAAGGGAAGAAGGAAGAAGTCCTATTTATTACCGGTCGGAGCAAAGCTTTGGTTTATTGAAAGAAAGAACAAAAGTGCCGGAGGCAGAGGTAGCGCCAAAAGTCTAGCTGGAGAGAGCGAGAAAACATAATTACTAAAAGTACTTATAGTTTATTGCAAATAAAACTCCTAATCCGTTTGGAATAATATTCCTCAATGGTCTTCTACTAAGATTGGGATTCTCGGAGGAATTAATGAGCAGATCCCGCGTTTCCTTGTTTGCGACAGTTTCCTTTTCTCGCTAGGACTCCGCTGCCTTCTGCGGACATTCAGCTGCATGGCCTAGCTGCTCCATTCCTTCCAGAAAATGATAGAAAATGCTTCTCTTTGTATTTCCCTCTTAAATAGCCAAGATCTATGAAAAGTAAAGAAACACAGCACCATTAGTAGCATCATGATCTAAAAAGGCATATAAAAGAGGGAAGAATTATGCATACTAAATGCTCTATCAAACATCCCCACACTACCCCAATGCTTGCCCTCGAGCATTAAACTTAAAAACATCACCTCGTCCGGAATACACAGCCTCAACCCAAACACATAGAATTACTTACGCCACCACTTACGCCTCGACCGAGCAGTACGCCACCCTCCAGCCTAGATGAACTCTGCACCACTCTTAAGGAATAACGAAACCAGAAGAGTGGCTTTCCTACACTAGCCTGCTGCAAGCAATCCTCACCGGGTAAAGTATTTATCTCTCACACTCAGAAATAGAGTTAGGTGTTTGCACTCATCAATGCGAATGATAATGCACAAAACCAAATTTGCAATAGCGACCCGAGTACGGAGAACACATGCATGGGCAATCATATGATCATAGAAACTTTGCAAGGGTGAAACAAGAAAATATGTTGAAGAAGAGGGTTCGAAAGAGAGAGAAGGAAGGATAGAGATTTTTCTTAGCTGGAAAAAGGAAAAATGGTGAGAGAGCCTCCTGGTGGCAATGGCAAGGGCAAGACAGAGAGCGCTGATAAAGAGTGTGGGTATCTTCTTCGTTCGGAAAGTGCCGTTGGTCTTCTGATCTTCGTAATGTTCTGCTCCAGTTCCGATTTTGTACTCCCTTTCTGTTCAAATTTATTTATTTATTTATTTTAAAAGGAGAACAGAAAGGGAGCATACATGATGTTTTGAGCTTTTGAACTGGAGCAGCAAAATTTCCCTCAGGCGTCTGATTTTCAGCACATGCTTGATGTTAGCGGCTCAGCTTAGCAGTTGATTTCCATATTGCTCATTTGAATGCTTTGATTTGATTTGAATATCTAGGCCGAGTCGCTACGGAATCCCCACACTAGAGCTTTTGTTTCTCTTTTTGCGTTCTGTGATTGCTTGCCATACTACTGCTTTTAGCATCTCGATCTAGCAGTTGGACGTATGATTTTCTGCTTTTATTATCTGCTTCTGCTTTCAGCGTCTCTGTGCAGCAGCTCGATACCCCCACATAGATGATTCTCTCTGCCCCACCTTACCACTGCCAAAGGACATCTCTCACCTGCTAAGAGAAGAAGGGAATAGCTCAAGTAGTTAGAAAGGTGGTGAAATAAAGGGTTGAGCAGCAAGGGTAGGCAGATAAAAAGCAAGAAAAAAAGATAACAAAGAAAAGTGCAAAGTTCCTAATCACATCATCGTTTTCCCATGTCTAAACATGCCTATACTCATAGGTCTTGTCGCACCCCGTTTTTCGTTGAAAATGAGTTTAAGGTTCGGGACGGATGCTAAGCATAAATGGATGCCTCGCATAATGCAATGAAGTCGCCACCCTATTTTCTAAGGTTTAGGGAACCTAAGCGTCATGGCATAAAATAAAAAACTAAGGCACAATTGGTCTAAACCAAAGAACGAAGGTTCGAGGTCGTATTATGGACTTGGGAAGGTGTTAGGCACCCAAGTCACATCCTTAAAAAGGTTACCGGTAGAAAGGTGTTTGGAAAACAATTTTGATATACAAAGATTTGTTTAATGATCGAAGCATGTCAACCAATTCTTCCCACGAACTCAAGTCACTTTCCAATCATTTACATAGGCCAATGATTGAATCGTGTCAACAGAGTCCGCTTGCCGAATTGGGACACTTTCCGATTATTTAAACATTTTTGACGTGATTTGGCCCTCAAAGGTGACGTTACATCTTAGCATTTTCGTAGGGACATGTTATTTCCGATCGGGACACGAAGGAAGGGGTTACCGTTTGTTCGTTATGCTAGAGCGGACGTTCCCCCTTTTCATCGAGCCATGCATGATTCATTAATTAATTACTACGTGATCCTAACATGGATAAACTATCATTGTACCATTTTCGTGAATGCATATAACCGAGTGGGATTCGAAGCCACCATGCATAGCATTTAACAAAGAAAAACAATTAATTTCATGGCATTTAAAAGCAAGCGTCATAAACACGTAAACATGTGGGTTTATTTTATCATGCATACGATTATAAGTTTTTTTGGCATTTTTAAATAACATGTATAAGAATAATATTTGCAAAAAAGACATTGAATAAATAAAAAGAGACTTAGAGAGCTTACTTACGTTACGTGCTTGATAACAATCAAGACAACCCTCACGGTGCTACTACACTTGCGGCTCCTGCCGGGACGGATTCCTATAAGTCCCGTAGTATATCTTCATATCGCCCAGGGATCAGCAAAGGATTCCTAGGATGGTCGACATCAACGGAGGGGGGACTCACGCGTCTCTATGCGCACGACACCATCCCATCCTAGGGAATCACGAGGTTATCACTCCCGGCAGCCCCGCTAGATATCGCTCATGACGTCACCTACTGGCATCGCTCGTGACGTCATCACCAGACATCGCCTAGACTATTATCGCCAGGTATCGCCGTCGAGGCCTATAAATATCCCTACTTTTTCAAACAGAAGGTAAGATCGAGATCACCCAGCAGAACCTCTTGTTACTTTGTATCCCCGAACTGACTTAAGCATCGGAGTGTCTACGCCGGAGCCCCCCCTCCGGCGCTTTGCAGGTACATCCGACGACCGATCGCCGCTGTTCCGATCAGACACGACATCGAATCTTATCAAATGGTGCTTTCATTGAGAGCTTTGGTATATTAAGTGAGAGTCCTTAATAGCCAAGCTCCATTTAGTCGGAAGATTGGAACGGTCATGACCGTAGGATCGGAGCCGATCCGATCATCATCCTCTAATATCCCTTTCTCAATCCGCTGACAGTTATTCCCTTTTGCTACTGCTGATCTCTCTATGACGTCGCAACCAATTATTTCGGGATCTCTAGACCGTTCGGTCGGAATTGCAGGGGGACTTGTCTCCTCACAAACGGTCATTTTGTCATCTCAGACAGCGGGATCCGATTTCTCCACTCCTCTTTCGGGGGGATCTATACTTAATCATGAACATCCTTTTGCAATGGAAATAACGGCCCTTCGTTCTCGGTTGGAATATTTGACTGAAATGGCCGCAAGAATCACGCCTGGTGCTTCTGGATCTAGTCTCCCTCCCCGCATCATGTTCACACCATCTATTGTCGCTGATCGACCTTTATCACCGTTGTTTCCAGAAAACCTCCAGATGCCTTTGTCCACGGGAGATCCTCCGGTTAGTGTTGTGCAGTTCACTCAAGGAAGAGTAGAGGCTTACGTACCACAGATGTCGCAAGGTCTCCTCCCGCAGGGAGATAGGCAACTTGAGGGGGTTAGGAACCGGTGGGACGGACGGAGGGAAGGAGCCAACAGGAGTTTGTCCCCCGAGTACAGTGAAAGATCCAGTAGTCGAAGGTATCGAAGTCGATCACCCAGGAGTCACAGTCGATCTCCTAGGCGACATCCTACGCCAGAACCGCGAAATAGGGGGCGTCAGGCTGAAATATCTCCCCCGCGTCATGCGCGTGAAATTCTTGATGATACATCGAGCCACCCGTTTAGCCGCCGTATAAGGCGTCACAGGGTCAGTCGACGCGTGAAGCTTCCCACTGATACTTATGATGGCACCAAGGATCCCATCTCGCATATCAATAAAGTGAAGGATTTTGTTCAGTTTCAGACCAACAGTGATGCGGCGTTGTGCCAAATATTTGTTATGACATTGTCAGGTGTTGCACGTCTCTGGTTTGAGGGTCTCCCTGGTGGATCCATTAGTAATTTCTCACAGTTAGAATCTAAATTCCGGAGCAGATTTAGTACGGCGATTCCAATCAGGAAATCTGCCGCCGCGTTATTTGACATACAACGAATGCCTCAAGAAACCTTAAAGGAATTTCTCAGCCGCTTCGATTTGGAAATGTCATTAACGTCGGGCGTCACTATTGATTTTGCTATAGAAGCCCTGAAAAGGAATTGCCGCTACGAAAAATTGAAAGACGCGCTCATGGTGGACCCTCCAGTGACTTTAGACGCGTTGAGACTTAAAGCCCATAATTATGCAAAAATGGAAGAAGAAGAAAACAGAGATAGGACGTATAACGCGCCGCCTGGGACATCTCAAATTATCGCTACTCCCGCAAAGCCCCTTCCTGGCGATCATTTTATCGACGATTACGCCAGGCGGAAGGATCATATCCCCAAAGCCTCCAATAGACAAAATGGTCACCCTTCTAAGGGAAAGACCGGTGGTTCCCCCACTCGACGTCAAGGGGATTCTTATAAAAATTGGACATACGACCCAGATTTTCCTTCCCTTAATGTACCAAGGGCAGAGATTTTAGCGATAGCAGAGCAGCGAAATCTTCCCATCTGCTACCCTGCGCCTACAAAACCAGGAGTCCTTCTAGGGAGAAGGGAAAATGCTTATTGTAAATTCCACAAAGCCAGGGGACATTCTACAGAAGCGTGCAGAGAATTAAAATTGGCGATAGAACGTCTGGTGGAAGAAGGATATTTAGGAGAATTCACCACCCAAGTAAGAGAAGACGCCAGAAATAATCCCATGAAAAGGACGGCAGATGAACAACCAGTTCCTCCTCGCGTTCCGCAGAAGGATAATGCCTCCAGAGGGAAAGATAGAGAAACTCTTACGGTTGACGATGAGTACATCCCTATGATTAACATCATCGCTGGAGGAACCCCTTATATGGACGAATCAGAGCAACCGACCGCCGCGAAAGGAGAAAAACGCACACGGGATGGCACGATAAAAAAAGGAGGCGCGATAGGTATTTTGGATCGAATGATATTATCCTTTTCCGAAGAAGATGAGAAAGGCGTTGTTTATCCGCACAATGATGCACTGGTGGTTACGCCCGTCATCGCCAGTAATGGAATCAGAAGAACTCTTATTGATAACGGGAGCGCGGTGAACCTCTTTTCGCTGGAAGCGTACAATCTCATGAAACGCCCTGACAACGAGCTAATGCCTAGCAAACGACCTATAGTCGGCATTGATGGGGTTCCAATCCCTGTCACGGGGGTAATCACTTTACCCATATATTTCCGAGAAGACACCTATAAACGATCAGAGACCTTGTTGTTCCTTGTCGTGGATTTAAATTTACCCTACAATGTCGTACTCGGGCGACCTTTTCTCAACCGCTTCGGAGCGGTGATATCTTAGAAGCATCTAAAAATGAAATACCCCTCCTGGGATGGGGTAGTATCCATAAAGGGCGACCAAAAGCTGGCGGCGGAATGCTACTCGCTCATGACTCAAAGGAGCTGCGATAGGTATGTGTGTATAGCAGCGGACCCCTACGAGCAGGGTGATGAGAAGCGCGCTCAACCTCTGGACAAAATGGTACCCGTTCCAGTAATCGGCATGAAGGAAGCAAGCTTCCTGATCAGCGAAAAACTCAGCCCAGCGGAAAACCTTCAACTGGCCCGGCTACTGAACAAATGTCAAGGAGATTTTGCGTGGAAACCCGCAGACATGCCAAGTATATCGCGCGAAATAGCCGAGCATCGGCTCAATGTGGACTCAGATGCCCGGCCGGTTCAACAAAAGCGGCGCGCGTTCTCTAGTGAAAAGGCGTCGGTTGTGGACAAAGAGGTAACAAAGCTTCTTGACGCAGGGTTTATCCGCGAAGTTCAATATCCCACCTGGCTAGCAAACCCTGTCCTTGTTCCTAAGCCCAATGGGGATTGGCGCATGTGCATCGACTTCACCGATTTGAATGATGCTTGCCCTAAGGATTGCTACCCGCTCCCTCGTATAGATCAGTTAGTTGATCAGACCGCCGGGTACGCTTATTTAAGTTCACTGGACGCCAACTCTGGATACCATCAGATCCCCATGGCCTTGGAAGATGAAGAAAAGACTGCGTTTCTCACTCCAAAGGCCACGTACTGTTATACGGCGATGCCGTTTGGGCTGAAGAACACTGGGGCGACGTTCCAACGTATGGCAAACAAGATATTCGAAGAACAAATAGGGAGGAATGTGGAAGCATACGTTGACGATATATTGGTAAAGAGCGTGAACTTTGAAGATCACCTGCGGGACTTAAAGGAAGTCTTTGACGTAATGAAATGTATCGCATGAAGCTAAACCCCTGAAAATGCATGTTTGCATTTCAGACGGGAAAATTCTTGGGCTACGTGGTCAGCCAAAAAGGTATCCAGCCTAACCCTTCAAAGGTTAAAGCTGTACAAGACATGATATCACCAAGAACCATTAAAGAGGTGCAAAGGTTAACTGGACGAGTTATCGCCCTCTGGCGATTCATTTCCAAGCAAGGAGAGAAGTGTCTTCTTTTTTTCAAAGTCATACGCAGGAAAGCCTCGTTCGGGTGGACCCCGGAATGTGAGGAGGCATTTATCGGCCTAAAGGATTACTTATCGTCTGACCTACTGTTGACAAGACCCGAGGCAGGAGATACCTTATATTTGTATCTTGGCGCTGCGGACGAAGTGGTCAGTGCCGTCCTCGTTCGCGACGATAACCACTCTCATCACCCGGTCTATTTCGTGAGTCACGTTCTGAAGGATGCGGAGTTGCGATACGCCCGAATTGAAAAAATAGCGTTCGCTCTTATTCAAGCTACCCACAAAATGGACCGATATTTCCAGTCCTATTCCGTTATCGTGCTTATGGACCAACCTCTGAAAAGAATATTTCGAAAGCCTGAATCTTCAGGAAGAATGTTGATCTGGGCGCTTGAACTAGAACAGTATGGATTGAGGTATCAATCTCGACCGTCCGTAAAGGCTCAGATCCTGGCTGATTTCATAGTGGAATGTACCTTTACAGAGGATCCTTTGGCCGACATACCTGAAGCGGAATGGGGCGATATGGATCTCCCATTTCCGGAAACCTATACGGACCTTTGGATCATCCATGTGGATGGGGCCAAAAACCAAGAGCTGGCGGGAGCTGGAATCTTCATAAATGGGCCGCACGACATGCAAATACGATACGCCATTCGAATCCTACAGCCGTTATCTAATAACGCGGCAGAGTATAAGGCGTTGCTAGCCGGGCTCAGAATAGGGAAAGGACTTTCTTCTAAAGGGAGGCACGATACTGGAAGAACAGGAGACCTGCGTCTAAAGATCTGTGGTGATTCCAAGTTGATAATTGACCAGGTCTTGGGGCACTCTCAGGCCCGGGAACCCATCATGATTCAATATCTCGCCAAAGTAAAGCGAGAATTATTAGAGATAAAGAAAGAGGGCATGCAAGTCAGCTTCGAGCATGTTCCCAGGGAGGAAAACGCTGAAGCTAACAATCTAGCCAAATTGGCCGCGAATCCGGAAGAGTCCATACCCAAAGGCGTATATTATCGTGAGCTATCGCTACCATCCTTCATGGAAGAGCAAGCATCTTTATGTGTGGAAGAGCATGAGAGCGACTGGCGAATTCCCGTAATCAAATACTTGAAACATGAGGAACTGCCGGAGGACACCGTTGAAAAGAAGAAGGTGCTGAAATAGGCAGCTCGCTGTACATACTATGACGGGGATTTGACTCGAAGATGTTTTTCTCACCCAGCCACCAAATGTATAACTGAACAAGAGGGTCTTCACACCTTGCACGAAATCCATGAAGGGGTATGTGGTATGCACGTATCAGGTGGCACTCTGGCGGCACAAGTCTTCAGATCCGGATTCTACTGGCCCACCATCCGGAGAGATTGCCACAACTATGTGCAAACTTGCCCTAAGTGCCAGGAGTTTGCCAAAATTCCTCGGCGACCTGCCACTGAAATATCTGAAATTATCGCCCCTTGTCCTTTTGCTAAATGGGGGATCGATATCCTAGGCCCATTCCGAAAGGCAAGGTCCCAACTAAAGTTTGTGATAGTGGCGGTAGACTATTTCACTAAGTGGGCGGAAGCTGAAGCGGTCGCCGCAATCATGGCAGAAAAAACTTGGCGTTTCTTCAAATATCAAGTTATCATGAGGTTTGGCGTATCTCGCGTCCTTGTCAGCGATAACGGAACGCAGTTCACCAGCCAATTCTTTAAAGACCAGTGCTCAGAATTCGGGATCGAGCAACGATTTTCCTCCGTGGCTCATCCGCAAACTAATGGACAGGCGGAAGTAACCAATCGGAGCATCCTCAGCGGTATCAAGAAAAACCTAGAAGGGTCTAAAAAGAAATGGGCTGATGAGCTGCCATACGTGATGTGGGCGTACCGCATGACCGTTAAGACTAGTACCGGAGAAACACCCTTCGCGTTGGCCTTTGGAACCGAAGTTGTTACACCGGTGGAAATTGGAACCATGAGCCTACGGGTGGCTCACTTTCGAGAGGAGCTGAATGAGGAAAGGTTACGAGCTAACCTGGACGCGTTATCAGAAGTCTGAGAAGAAATCCTTCTGAAAATGCAGCACTACAAATAAAAGATGGCCCGTAATCATAACAGGCGTGTCAAAGAGCGGTTGCTGAAAGCCGGTGACCTGGTGCTCAGAGACAAGCGAGCGGCAGGACAACGTATGGGAAAACTCAGTCCTAACTGGGATGGACCATATCGCGTCACCCACGTTGTCGGGAAAGGAGCCTATCATCTGGAGACACTCGATGGTGCATCCTTATCCAACTCTTGGAATATTGCTCGTTTGAAATTATATTACCCTAGAATTTAATTTTATCTGCACCTTTGATTTATGTCAACCCTAACCATGACTAACGCTCGATGAGAGAGCTTTCGTGGGTGTTTGTGGTTGCCTTTGTGCAGATAAAAAAGGGGGTATCTTGGGACGTGAAAAGTCATATCCTTGTGATGGCCGGTCTTGATCAGATGGCCCACTAAGTGAGGGCATGACCCAACATACCTTGAATTAGCGTCATATTGAAAGATCCTGGACACCCCCGGGGGTGAAAAGTCCTATCCTTGTGATGACCGATCTTGATCAGATGGCTCATTAAGTGAGGGCACTACCCGGTATCTTTGGGAGTGAAAAGTCCTTCTCTTGTACTGACCGTTCTCGTGGAGACGGCCCATCAAGACGAGGCACGCCCCAAAGAAATAGAAACTCCGTCTAGAAACAAGAATCCTATCTTAACGGCTGAGCTGCTGCAGCCAGGCCATTAAGTAAGGACACGGTTCTAGACGCGAGGACAACGCCCAAAAGTGAAAATTCCCCAGCCTTGTGATAGTCGTCCCGATTCGACAGCTCACTAAGATGAGGCACTTTTCGGGCCAATTGCGAAAGGAGGGAAACACGGAGAATCGCGAAATCCCAGCTAGTAACTAGATGTGTAACCCCTGGTGAAGTATAGAGTTGATAGTGAAAGCGATTCACGCGGGTTCCATGGTAACGCCCTATGATGGCAGTGGAAAGGCTCCTACGGGTAATTACTATCCCTCGTAACGTGTTTTTGTTACTGATGGTTTACAATTAGGAATGTGCGGAATACTTTTCGGGTAACGGAAGGAGTGATGATCTCGCAAGCAGTGATATCGTAAGGCTTACCGGGAAAGCTAACTCGATACCGACTTTAGTAATTTTGATGGGGCTGCTAAGGATCTGCTCGAAAAAGTAAACGCATCGTGATAACAGGGCAAAGATAACGCCAAAAGAGTTTGTAAGGAGACAACTAAATGAAAGGAAAGATAGCGATAGAAGTTTTCTGAATACATCAAAATGCTTTAAGGGGCTACAAACTTCAGTGGTCAAAATAATGACAAAAATCTAGTGACGCTCGATTGCTAAGGAAAGGGCGGCAAAGCCTCGAGGCACGTCAACCTTCGGGGTTCCTCCGTTTCCAGCCTGCCGCTTTAGCTTGGCGAAAACCTTCCTCATTAAGATGGGCAGATTTTTGCTTGAAAGCCGCCGTGACCTCATCAGGTTTGTACGCATCGACCCCATGGACTTCTTCAAAGCAATCGATTAAAATAGCAGCAGTCTGCTCGACATGCCACAGACTCATATCGGCCGACTCTCCCTCCAAGGCAGCTTTCTCCTTGGCCAAGGATGATTTCTCATTTTCCAAGACAGTATTTTTGGCCCTCTCCGCTGCCAAGGCATCAGAATGTTCTTTCTTCAGCTCCTGATGAGCCAGTAATAGTTGCGTACGCTCCTCCAGCAACTTCTTCTTCTCATTCCGCTCTCACGATAATTCCTCCAAGGAGGAGGAAAGAGAGGCAGCCTGACGCTGCACCTCCTCCGCCCAGTAATGGAACTTCATCATATTAGTAAAAAGATTGGAGCGTAATGAGTTCACCCTATCAACCTCGGTCTTGGAAAGGAAAGCCTCCCGTTCTGCTGCAGACGTCAATATTTGGGAAGCCAGCAAAGCCGAAACTTCATCCGAGCCATCACCCCCCAATGCCGCCAAACCAGTGTTACGGAGATCGTACAGTCCAACTTGATGGGTCACAGTGCCACCCCCACTTATCGGACTAAGATCCGCCGCAAAGTTGAAGGTGGTGATACGATCCCCGTCGAAGCCAACCCTAAAAACGCACCCACAGGCGCAACCACCCGCGCCAAGGCCCGAGCTTTGGAAGATGCAGCCGCGAGCCTCCCATTGCCGCCCACGGGCCAGATCACTCGAGCCAGGGCCCGAGCCCTACAGACAAGACTCAGCAGCCTTATTCACATGGAACTGAAGGCAGAGACAGCCTCGGAGGAAGCCAGCCTGCGCGCGTCCCAGCCGCGCCTTGTGACCTTGATCCGTGCCGCGGATGGGCCACACTTGGCAACTTCGGACCTTTAGGTCCACCAGCGCCCTTTTCCTATTTTTGACCAGGCCATGTTCATTTATAATACAAGAGAGGAGTCCAGGCCAAAAATCAGGAGAAACGCCCGAAGGATTTGGGACAGGCCCAAATCACAAGCCCGCATTGGACAGCGAAAGCCACTGCCGAGCCTTTTGAAGATTGGAGCATATTTCCTCGCACAATATTCAGTCCAGCACTTCATACATGTGTTAGGAAGTTTCCCTCCAAGTTTCAGTGGGAACGCTCGAGGGAATAAGGAAAACTCCTTGTTTCCTTAAAACGTGATTCGGCGGACCCGCAAGCAAAGCCACTTGGGCCTTTTGACCTAAACGGCGGCGCTTGCACTTCTATCCTATTTAGTAGACTTTATTTATATTATTTTAGGGTTTCATAAATTATTTGGAAGGGTGGCTTGTTGCCAATTTCGTTTAAGTCATTATTTAGAAACTAAACTAGTTTCCATTTTTGGAATTAGGGTTTTGCGCTTCCTTAAAAAGGAGCCGCCCATGTTATTTTCAGCAGACTTTGATTATTGATTATTGAAAGCATATTGCTTTGGATCTTTATCCACTTTTTCTTGATGAACCTTGCAACTAATTGAGTTTCGTGCATTCGATTAGCTTGTCAAGTAAAACTTGAAAGCACCTTTCATTGAGTCATCCGTTCTTTGGATTGCCAAGCATTGCGATTTGGAGATTCAAAGGTTTGACGCAAGAACCTCAAGGGATTCTGCGTGGAGTGCCAAGCATTGCGACTTGGAGATTCACGTGTCTTCTTCGAGTTATTTTCCGCATTGAAAGCCACGTCGTCGGACAACGATCTAAGGAAAGCGTTCTAGCCTATAAAGAACGCATCAGTTGGTAGCGGAGCTCAGCTATCCCGACTTGGTAAATCTATCCCTTTAATTATTGCGTTTTCTTTGTTAGAATTGGTATTCCTTCTTCTCTTCTACACCAATTCTCTTGCGTGTTGTGTGTTAGTTGTCTTGTGTCAATTGTGTCTTGTGTGTGCGATTAGTGTGCAAATCATCCCAACGATTTGTAGGTCTTTACTATTGTCAAAAAAAAAAAAACAAAAACAAAGTCCCCCAAAGTGTCTTAGTTAATTTGTGTTTTCAGTTGCATTGAATTTCAAAAAAAAAAAAAAGTTAAACAATTTCGTCAAAAACAGAACAGGGGCGAAATCAGTACCATTCAAAAAAAAAGAGAAAAAGAACTTATGAATCAAATACTAGAGTGAATTTGTGACTCATAGCAAAAAGAATCATTGGATTTCGAATTGGGAATCAAAAGTTGTGGCAAAAACAAGTTTCAAAACCCTAATCGCATGCCATTAGCGTTTTTGAGTTGTCAATTGACTCAATCTGTGTATTTTGAGCTTTTCTTTGATTCCAAGACTACTGTGCCTTCCTACTCTGTAGTACACTTGATTGATTGATTGATCTTTGCAATTGAATCGAGTATACTACCTCAAAATTTTCTTTCTACACTAGTTTTCTTTGCGTGTCTTTTTGGAAGCTTTTCTTGAAATTTCTTCGAGTCAGGTTCATCTTGGACGACTGGAGGAGGATCTGAGGCAATCTGATTGTGAGATTATTAGAGAGACAAACACGAGAGTAAACACGTGAGGGAGTGATAGTTTTAGGCAATTTTACGCTTGCAATTTTTTTTGTGAATTTCAGGATGTCAGGAAATTTAGAAAGGGAACCAACGACTGTGAATGATGTAGCCAAGGCCTTACAAGACATAGCAGTTCAGCTCCAGGACATGGCAGCTTGGAGACAGCAAGTCGAGACTAGGGAACGTGATAATCGGGCTCCACAAGCCCCCGGGGCACACTTTGTGCAACACCTAAACCCTAGGGTGGACCGAGAAGCATATGTGCCTCCACCAGGTGATGAGCAGCCTATTGAGCATGAGGCCGAGGGTTCTGAAGATGGGTATGACGAGGAGTTTCACATGGCAGGATCGAGGGGTTTTCACATGCGCCGAGGAGGTGCACATGGACGCGGCAGACACGCCTTTGGTAGGCGAGACCGTAACTTTGAACAGCCGCGTCGCGAGGAGCGCGAGCGAGTTGACAATCACCTTGGGAGTGTCAAGCTCAAGGTTCCACCTTTCGAAGGAAAAGATGATCCCGAGGCATACTTGACTTGGGAGCGAAAGATGGAAGCGATTTTTAGGTGTCACACCTACACGGATGAAAAGAAAATAAGGTTAGCTTCCGTGGAGTTCTTTGGATATGCTGCCCATTGGTGGGAGCAAGTGAATGAGGATGTGAGAGGACCCGTAACTACTTGGGAGAATATGAAGTATGTGATGAAGAGGAGATTCGTACCACCGTACTATCATAAGGACCAACTTCAGCGGTTACAAAAGCTTACCCAAGGGTCCAAAACTGTGAATGACTATCACAACGAGTTGGAAGTTCTTCTAGCTAGGGTTCATGTGATAGAGGATGAGGATTCGAAGATGTCTAGGTTCTTGAGTGGGCTGAATCCGGAGATAGCTAATGCCTTAGAGTTGTGCCAATATAGGACTTTGGAGGAGATGCTTCACATGGCCGTGAAGATCGAGAGGCAACGCAAGGCTAAGGCAGCCTACTCTAAGCCGTCTACTGTTGTGTCTCGGACTTCCACTTGGAACAAGTCTACATGGTCCAAGGGGAATAAGGACAGCAAGGAAACACCCAAGGTATCTAAACCTTCATATGGTACCAAAGGTAACTCGGCAAACCCTACTCTTTCTAAAGTTCCCATTACTAGTACTAACCGTGTGCCTACAAGAGACATTGTGTGCTTTAAGTGTAGTGGCCGAGGCCATAAGCAGGCCGAATGTCCCAATAAACGAGTTCTGATCATTAGGGATAATGGAGAGATGGACTCGGAAGATGATTATGAGGTGGTGGAGGATTCGGAAGAGGAAAGTGGGGGAGAAGAGGCAGCCGATCATAAAGCTAGGGTTTGTGATCCGGTTACCCTAGTAGTTCGGAGGAGCTTGAGTGTGCAGCCAAGGGCCGAAACTTGTTAGGAGGAACAAAGGGAGAACTTATTCCATGCTAGGTGCCACATTGGTACTAAGGTATGCTCTCTTATTATTGATAATGGCTCATATACTAATTGTGCTAGTACGCTTCTTGTGCACAAATTAGGGTTACCTATGGTGAGACATCCAAAGCCGTACACTTTGCAATGGATGAATGATGGAGTCGGCCTTAAGGTGTCTAGGCAAGTTTTGGTGAGCTTTTCTATTGGGAAATATAGAGATGAGATATGGTGTGATGTTGTCCCAATGCAAGCGTCACATGTGCTACTTGGCCGTCCATGGCAATTTGACCGCAACGCCATTCACGAAGGGAGGAGCAATCGATACAAGCTTGAGAAGGAAGGAATGAAGGTCACACTTGCACCCCTTACCCCTAAGCAAGTGCTCGAGGACCAGCTCTGGTTAGAGAAGTCCTATGCTGAATTTGAGGCCTCACGGCTTCTAGACAAAAGAATTGATGAAAACAGCCCCCGTGAAAAAAGTGAGCACGGGTTAAAAACAGAAAAGAAAGAGCTTGAAAAAGAAAATAAAAGGCAAGAAAAAGAAAAGAAAGTAAACTTGTATGCGAAAGCAAAAGATTTGCGCCGAGCGCTTGTTTTACAAAAATAGTTTTGCGGCGAGAATCGCCCTTTGATTCTTCTTCGCTTTAAATCCTTTTGTTTGAGCACTACTAACCTTGATCCTTTAGCTTCTGTGCCTTCTTCTATCTTGGCTGTTTTGCAGGAGTTCAGGGATGTAACACCCGAAGAGATGCCAGCCGGTTTGCCTCCAATCCGCGGCATAGAGCACCAAATTGATTTTGTGCCGGGTTCGACTATCCCAAACAGACCAGCCTATAGGAGCAACCCCGAGGAGACTAAGGAACTTCAGCGGCAGGTTGATGAGCTCCTTAGCAAGGGATATGTCCGGGAGAGCTTGTCTCCATGCGTCGTTCTAGTGCTTCTAGTGCCAAAGAAAGATGGAACTTGGCGAATGTGTGTTGACTGCCGAGCTGTCAACAAAATTACGGTAAAGTATCGTCACCCCATACCTCGCTTAGATGATATGTTAGATGAGCTTAGTGGTAGTGTAATCTTTTCTAAAATTGATCTCATGAGCGGCTATCATCAAATTAGAATGAAAGAGGGTGATGAATGGAAAACGGCATTTAAAACAAAGTATGGATTGTATGAATGGTTAGTGATGCCGTTTGGACTGACTAATGCCCCAAGTACTTTCATGCGACTTATGAACCATGTTCTTAGGCGTTTCATTGGGAAATTTGTTGTTGTGTACTTTGATGACATCTTAGTTTACAGCAAGTCTTTGCATGATCATGTTTCACACCTTAAGGAAATTTTTCTAACCTTGCGTGAAGAGAAGCTTTATGCTAAACTCTCCAAGTGCTCTTTTGCTTTAGAACAGGTTGAGTTTTTAGGATTTCTAGTGGGCAAGGACGGTGTGAAGGTGGATGAAGCGAAGGTGCAAGCGATCAAGGAGTGGCCTACGCCAAAAACAGCAAGCAACATCCGCTCCTTTCACGGCTTAGCTTCCTTTTATCGACGTTTCATTCGTAATTTTAGTACTCTTGCTGCCCCACTTAATGACCTAACCAAGAAACATGTTGATTTCAGGTGGGAGGAACCTCAAGAGGCCGCATTCCAAGCGTTGAAGGACAAGTTGTCCAATGCACCCGTGTTAGCCCTTCCCGACTTTGACAAACCGTTTGAGTTGGAGTGCGACGCGAGTGGAATCGGTATAGGTGCTGTTTTGATGCAAGAGAAAAAGCCAATAGCCTTCTTTAGTGAGAAGCTCAAGGATGCTCAGTTGCGTTATCCAACGTATGACAAAGAGCTTTATGCACTAGTTAGGGCTTTCGAGGTTTGGCAACACTACTTGATGCCGAGGGAATTTGTGGTGCACACCGACCACTTGAGCCTCAAATACCTAAAGGGACAAGGAAAGTTGAATAGGAGACATGCCATGTGGCTGGAGTTCTTGGAAGCTTTCCCTTATCACATCAAGTACAAGGAAGGAAAAGACAATGTTGTTGCCGACGCATTGTCTAGGAGGTATGCCTTGATCTCTTCGTTAAGTGTCAAATTTTTAGGGTTTTCTCAAATAATCCCACTCTACCCTACTGATTTGGATTTTGGTGAGATCTATACGACTTGTGATTCCATGGCTGATGTGAAATTTTATACGCATGATAACTATCTGTTTCGGCGCAAGCACCTTTGCATTCCTAAGTGTTCTTTGCGTGAATTACTTATGCATGAATCACATAGTGGTGGATTGATGGGCCACTTTGGCATTAATAAAACCTATGACATGCTGAAATTACACTTTTATTGGCCTAAGATGAGACGTGATGTTGTGCGTGTGATTGCTAGATGTGTAGTTTGCCAAAGGGCAAAGTCTCGGTTAGCTAGTCATGGTGAGTTTATGTCGCTGCCCGTACCTTCCCAACCTTGGACTGATCTGTCCATGGACTTCATTGTAGGTTTACCTAAGTCTTGGGATGGTAAGGATGGTATATTTGTTGTTGTGGATCGGTTTTCCAAAATGGCGCACTTTTTGCCTTGTAAAAATACTAATGATGCGTCTCAGGTTGCTAATATATTCTTTAGAGAGGTAGTCCGCCTCCATGGTATGCCAATTAGTATTGTTAGTGACCGTGATGGAAGATTTTTGAGCCATTTTTGGCGAGTGTTGTGGAGTCGCCTTGGAACTAAATTATTGTATTCGACTTCTTGTCACCCTCAAACCGACGGCCAAACTGAGGTAGTTAACCGTACTGTAGGGTCTCTTTTACGCTCTTTAGTTACCAAGCATGTTTCTAAATGGACTGATCATTTGCCTTTCATGGAGTTTGCTTATAATCGTTCAATCCATTTTACTACAAATTGTTCACCTTTTGAAGTAGTTTATGGCTTTAATCCGCTAACTCCCATGGATTTGACCCCTTTGCCTTTGAGTGATGTTTCTAACTTAGATGGACAGCAGCGGGCAGAATACATCAAACAGATACATGAGAAGGCTAAGGCAAACATTGAGCGCACTAATGAGCGCTTAGTGCGCAAGCACAATGAAGGCCGCAAGACCGCGTCCTTTCAAATTGGCGATTGGGTGTGGCTACACCTAAGACGTGAGAGATTTCCAGAGAGGAGGAAAGGAAAATTATCCCCACGAGGAGATGGCCCGTTTCAGATTGTTGAGAAGATCAACAACAACGCTTACCACCTCGACCTTCCAAGTGAGTATGGTTCGATACATGGAACCTTTAATATTTCTGACTTACGGTTGTTTGATGCAGGTGATGAGGATGTTGCAGATCTGGATTCGAGGGCGAATCCTTCTCAAGATGGAGGGGATGATACGATCCCCGCCGAAGCCAACCCTAATGACGCACCCACAGGCGCAACCACCCGCGCCAAGGCTCGGCCAAGGCCCGAGCCTTGGAAGATGCAGCCGTGAGCCTCCCATTGCCGCCCACGGGCCCGATCACTCGAGCCAGTGCCCGAGCCCTACAGACAAGACTCAGCAGCCTTATTCACATGGAACTGAAGGCAGAGACAGCCTCGGAGGAAGCCAGCCTGCGCGCGTCCCAGCCGCGCCTTGTGACCTTGATCCGTGCCGCGGATGGGCCACACTTGGCCACTTCGGACCTTTAGGTCCACCAACGCCCTTTTCCTATTTTTGACCAGGCCATGTTCATTTATAATACAAGAGAGGAGTCCAGGCCAAAAATCAGGAGAAACGCCCGAAGGATTTGGGACAGGCCCAAATCACAAGCCCGCATTGGACAGCTAAAGCCACTGCCGAGCCTTTTGAAGATTGGAGCATATTTACTCACACAATATTCATCCCAGAACTTCTTACATGTGTTAGGAAGTTTCACTCCAAGTTTCAGTGGGAACGCTCGAGGTAATAAGGAAAACGCCTTGTTTCCTTAAAACGTGATTCGGCGGACCCGCAAGCAAAGCCACTTGGGCCTTTTGACCTAAACTGCGGCGCCTGCACTTCTATCCTATTTAGTAGACTTTATTTATATTATTTTAGGGTTTCAGAACTTATTTGGAAGGGTGGCTTGTTGCCAATTTCGTTTAAGTCATTATTTAGAAACTAAACTAGTTTCCATTTTTGGAATTAGGGTTTTGCGCTTCCTTAAAAAGGAGCCGCCCATGTTATTTTCAGCAGACTTTGATTATTGATTATTGAAAGCATATTGCTTTGGATCTTTATCCACTTGTTCTTGATGAACCTTGCAACTAATTGAGTTTCATGCATTCGATTAGCTTGTCAAGTAAAACTTGAAAGCACCTTTCATTGAGTCATCCGTTCTTTGGATTGCCAAGCATTGCGATTTGGAGATTCAAAGGTTTGACGCAAGAACCTCAAGGGATTCTGCGTGGAGTGCCAAACATTGCGACTTGGAGATTCACGTGTCTTCTTCGAGTTATTTTCCGCATTGAAAGCCACGTCGTCGGACAACGATCTAAGGAAAGTGTTCTAGCCTATAAGGAACGCATCAGGTGGCACCTCCTTCACCATAACGGTGCAACAGGGGGATGCTCAAAGGAACAAACGCCAAAGGAATAGGAGGGTGAACCTGTGTGGACGAACCTCCTGGAGCAAGATAAACACCATGAGGCTGATAGCCTGAAAAATACTGCAAGCCCTCTTGATATCCCAGATTGGAGGAATATGCGTGAACGGGACCTCCGAAAGAATTGGGCGAAACCCCGAAAGTCTCGTTTGTGCCCAAGTTCGCCAAAAATTCCGAGGAATGTCCTCCCTGGGGAACAACCGTGGAGTCGAAAACGTCCTCAGGTCTGTTCTCCATCCCGGTGGTAGAGGAAGATGGATTTCCCCCCTCACCTTCCAGTCGTTGTCTCTTCTTAGAACCAGTCAGCGTGTAGCCCAAATTCATATCGCCTGAGGGAGGAGCGGAGGTAGCGACAGCGGTAGTGTCCTGCCAAGAACGCAATATGAAATATAGAAAAGAGAAATCAAACGACGACAAACATTGAAATGTAGCACATCGTGGCTAAAAGACACCCTTACTGTAGCAGTGGTGGGAAGAGGTGCCTCTGAAGAACCTGCCGCGTCCGGAGAAGGTGTAAGAGCGGCAATGCTTATTGTTTTTCTCTTCTTTTTTCCTTTGGCAATGGCCTTAGGGGCCTGGGAAGAAGAAGAAGGCTGGGCAGGAGGAGCAGCAACGGTCACGATGGGAACGCCTGAAGGAATATCAGTATTCCCCTCACCAGCTGAAGAAGAGGATACTTGAGCAAGACTCGCGGAAGTAGCCGGCAGTTCCGTGGGATTATCAGTAGCTTCTGTGGAGGTAGCTCTCTCATTTTCTTCTCTTTCTTGAGCCCTCTTTAGGCGTCTCCTTACGCTTTCGGGCTTATAGTTGGGATCCGTCGCTGCGAGATCACAAAATAATGTCAGCATTAGTATCAACGATAACAAAAAAGGGAGTAACGCGACACTCACGTTTAACACAAGAACGAATGTCCATTCTACAAGCCACTTGACGAATGTGAACGCTGATTTCCAGTTTGAGCAATTTGTTTAACCAGTCTTGTTCACGCTGAGGAAGGGTCCCTAGTCGACTCCAGACGTTATCATCGACGTTTTGGTTAAACCCAGATCGCCACCAGGAACCAGGATCTTCAGGAAGATCTATCACAAAGAACTCCTTTTTCCAAGCATCAACGGAAGACTCGATGTGGAGGAGTTTCCAAGTAAAGGACTTGAGAGAGTCATCATCAAAGCGGGGCGATATCGTTATCACTCCCCGGTACTTCATCAGCTTAAAAAGAGATTTGAGCAGCAGAAGGGAAGGGGAAGTGATCCCTTTATATTTACAAAGTTCCAGAAAAGCATAAACACAATAATACGCATTTGGGGATAATTGGGCCGGATTCAGATCGCCGGCAACAAGCAAGTCTTTTACAAAAGAGTCGATAGGAAGTCGGAAACTATAACGGAACATTTGCGCATACAAGACCCTACGATTGCCCGTCAAAACGTTGTTCAAACGTATTGACTTAGGGGCAACAGTGGCCTTATAATCGTCAGGGATAACAGCATTATGGGCGGCCAAATGCTCACGGAGAGCGGCCTCAGATGTGATAACACTAGCAGTAATATCCATCCTTTTCTCATCAGCAGATTTCGACTCAGAACGGAAAGTCTTAGCCATGGCAGAATTAAAGAAGTAAAGATGAAGAAGACGATGGAGGAGAAAGGAAATACCTTTAGAGAAAAAGTACTTCGAAGAGCCTTGAATAGTGGGGAGAAAACAAGACGACTAAAAGAAAATATGAGAAGGTGGGATGATAAAAGAAAAGGAAAAGAATAAATATTGTTTTTTATAACCCTAGTAATCGAATGAAACGGCGGATGCCACAGTCGTTGCGTGGAAGCGACATGAGGAACAGACTCAGGCAATGAGTGCAATTCCAGAAAAGCGCTACAACGCTTCGATTTCGGTAAAGTTCTCGAGCACGCTAGCCCGCAGCGCCGGAAGAAATAGACACGTGTGCCTGCACAATCGCGACTTTTCTAATGAGAAGATAGCAAGCATTAAATGCTTTGAAAAGCAGGTACCATTTCTTGGAGAAAACAATAGCGATATCGCAAGAAAGGAGATAACGCAAGATGGCATTAATTAAAAAGGCAGCTTTCGAGCTAACGCAAAAAAGCGGAATAAAAATCAAATAGCAGTAAAATATGGATATTGTCGCACAACAAGGCGTTATTACAAGACAAAGAAATAAATAAACAGAAGAATCCTCTAAATGGAGCAACCTCGATTAATCACGGGCCCTCGCGGACATCGCAGTCACCATTCCCCCGCTCTTCTCTAGAAGAAGGAAGATCTCCCTCACCTTCGCCCAGATCCTTCATTCTCTTGGAAGCGTAATCAGCCAGCACTGATGAATTGACAGTTCCCTGGCGATGGAGACTCATAAATTCAGCGATACAAACCTCCATGGTCTTGTTCTTCCACCAGGCTATCTTTGAAGGTACTTTGGCCAAATCCGCATCACGAGACGCTATCTCTTCGCGAAGGAAGATATTCTTTTTGTCAGCCACCACCAATTCCGCCTCCAGAAGCTCTATCTTAGCCTTCCCTTTTGATTTTTCTCGAGCAAGCTCAGCACGACAGTCGTTCAACTCCGCCCGGGTTCGCTCCTGAAGCTGCGACAGCTCCATTACCTTCCCTAAGGCAGCGCTTAGTTCTCTCTTCAAATCAAGAGAAGGCCGAACCTTGTCACGCTGATCTTCAAAAAAGTAATTTAGCTCGCGAAAACTGGCCAGCATGTCAGTAAGAAGGCGTGAATGTCGTGCTTCAGGAAGATGTCGTAAGAACTCTTCTTTGTCCTTCGAAGAAGTAAACATTTGCCCCACTATTGGGCCCACCGGCTCTTCTCATGACAGTGGGTCCGATATCCCTAAAGCGCGAAGACCGTCGGTACCAAGGGAAGACAAGTCCAACTGATATGTAGTGGGGCCTTGAAGACTTTGAAGGGAAAGATTGGCGATATAAGGAGGAGAACAACTTTTTGCGGAATCACCAATGCCTGAAATCGAAGAAAGAAACAAAGGCTGAGGCTTCTGCGGGGGAGGGTTAGGAGGAGCGATTGGATTTGAAATCGGTAAGTTCACATCCGGAATAAAGGAGTGAATTGGAGAGATAGGACCGTCAGACGACAAGGGAGAGTCCACCGCTGCTGAAGCCTCGTTAACTTTGGGAGGAATGGCAGAGGGCACCTTGACAACTTCCGTCACCAGCAAGGCACCCGCAACGTGTGAAGTGTTAACTCCCTCGGAGGGAACCGCGTTGACCTCCTCCACGGGAGGAATTGGTGGGTTAGATTTCTCTTTACGAACTCTCTTTACGAGACGCTCCATCTCGGCGGCCATTTCTTCGCTATCGTCCTCAGTTGACTCCGCTGCGGGTTCACTCTTTCTCGACCTAAGTTTCATCCGTTGGGCAAGGGTGGCATGACGCAGCTCGGAACCGGTATCCATGCTTTCACTATCACTGTCAACCTCTTCAATCACAGGGTTACTCGGAGCCACTCCCTTACCGCGAGACGATAGCCAATTCTCAAGGAAACGGGAAGGTCGAGCGGATGCGCTGCGTGTCGCGACGGTTTTGTTTCTCTTTCCTCTTGGCGGAATAGGCGGACGACTAGAACCTTCAGGCGGAGGAGAAAGAGGTAACGTCTGAAGCGGCACCACGTTCAGAGGAGCGTCACTTTCCCCGGAGGAGCGACCCTCAGCGTTACCTGTCAATAAAATATTTTAGTATGGCAAGAAAATCGAAGCGATAAGGTGACAAAAGAAAAACTCACCAACGACACACTCTGGCAAAGGCCTGAACCGAGCGAATTCCCGAATGAGGAAGGGCCCTTCTATTTCTAACAGGGCGGTAACATTAGACACATCCATACTAGACAGCACATCTGGTTTTTGCCAAGCGGCACTGGTAATCTCTAGGTTAAAACCACCGCGCCAAAACCGAGAAGGCAAGCGAAGGGTGAAGAAGCCATTTTTCCAGTTGTCCACGTTCTCTTCGAAACCTTGAAAGTTCCACCAGAAGAACCGAACAAGGGCATCATTCCAACTTGGGGTAATATCCACCAAGCAGCTGCGACACCTCAAGGTGAAAAATGTACGGAACAGATCGAGTGATGGAGCGAAAATATGCTTCATCTCACACGAACGAAGAAAGGCGTAAAGCCCACACCAGGAAGGTGGAGTTATTTGAACAGGATTGAGATCGTAATGGTTTAGCAGCTTCATCAGAGAAGTATGAAGTGGGAAACAAAATCCGGAGGTAAACATCTTGAAATAAACCAACCGGAACGTCCCCCACATGGCATCAGTGAGCCGAGTATCCTTCAAAGGGACAAAGGGGCGGTATCCCGTGGGAAAAGTGATACCGTTCTCCTCTAACTCAGCCCTCAAAACCTCATTACAATCAAAAACACTACGAGCTCTCCTAACTTCGGGATCTAGGGGATTTTCGATAACTGTAGAGGATCTAGCGCGAGACATAATGAACTGGAAAAGTAAAGCTATGGCAATAGAGAAACAAAATACCTGGAGCAAAGAGCCAGTAAATAGGCCGTCGGCACCAACGAGCAATTGCAGTAAAACCCCTTGGGAAGAAAGAAGCACAGAAGAGAGAAAATACGAAGAATTTTGAAGTATTAGCAAAAATACTAAAAGAGGAGCGAATTCCTTATAAAGGTTAAACCTAAAAAAGAAACAGCCTGTAAAAACAAAACACGTGCAGAGTGGAAAAGGACGCGTGGGCAGTCATCAGTGTCTTTTGGAGAAGACAGTTACTGATTGAAACCTGAAAGGCAGTTGCACCCAGCGAAAGACACACTTCCGCGATAACCCTGGAAACCTGGAAAAAAAATAAAGGGAGAAAAGCGGCAGGAGAGCGAAAAGAAAATAAAGTGTCATTTTATTATTTTGGAAAAGCCATACGGCATCTACAAAGAGGCATGGTATGCACAACTATTCGCCGTAAGACCAGGAGATGTCATAGCAGTAGACCACGTCATCATCATCCTCACCTAAAAACGATGGATCCTCGCCAGCGAGAGGGAAAGGCTCCTTAATCCTCCCCCCTGCGCGAACTGACGATCGATCTGACTCCTCCTTAACAGCTGGCGATACCGTTTCAACGGCTGAGCAGGCAGAGGGAGCCCTTTGTGGTGACTCGCTAGGAAGGAAAGACGTTCCTTCCCCCTTCATAGAGAGAGAAGCAAGAGAATTAAAGAATGATCTAGATGCCTTCGCAGCATCTTTCCTCCGCCTCTTGCGACACCGTCGGCGAACAGGCGGCCTCCAAGGAGGCGACGGAGGAGGATTATCCGAATCAGGAGAAGTCGGAGGAGTTGGTGGAGAATCTCGTGCGGTCGTATCTAAAAAATGAGAATCAACCATGAGATCGCAGATTACTTATCAAAGGAAAAATGAACAAGGAGGTGAATAAAAACGAGGGAAGGAGGATCCCCTTAAATAGCCAGAAAATCGGGAAAAAAGGATCTTCGATCTTCCAACCCGACCCTTGAGGGTAGACACGTGTATAGCCTGAAGTGTAAATAAGGATTTGAAGTCACGCCTGTTGAAATCTTACTTGAATCAAGGAAAACCGCAAAATCGCCCAATCAGTTGCCAGGACAACAGCGGCGTAGATTTAATGCAGAACAGCTAACCAGAAAACCACCCAGTAGCTGAATCATTTTCAGTTGGGCTAAGAATACCTCCAATGGAAAAAAGACAAAGGGCGCATTAAAGAAGAAGAACAGTTGCAAAGTGGCATAATAAAAACAGTTTATTTATTATGGCCTAACGGCCGAAAAGTACAGTGGCATGACAAGAGGAAAAGTAAAAAGGGCTCTAAGGGAGACACTGATATCAGGCGTCAGAGCCAGCGTCATCGGGTACTTCGGGAATGTCCCTCAGGGAATCCATGACAAGAGTTAGATCATGGGAGGTGGCTCTCATTCCCTTTAGGCAGCACCCCAACATATCCTTGCGCTGCTGCAGCATGACGATCACCACTTGAATCCGAGCGACGAAGGCAGCCAGCTTTGACACGCTCTCTAGAGGACTGAAATCCTCCAGAGATATAACTCCCAGACTGGAATGGAGTGGGGTCAGCATCCCTTGAAACTCTAGGATATCCTCAGAAGTCTTAATCAACATGTTCTCCAAGAACCCTACATCACCATCATTGAGGTTCTTGATAGAGTGGCCCTTGGAAAGGAGAAATTTTTTAGTCAAATGATCCATAATGCAAGTTGCCAAAGATGATGAGAACGTGGGTGGAAAAAGCTCCCCGATTTATAGGCTCCAAGAAAAGAGCCTTGGAAAAGAAAAGAAGGTCCTCAAAAGGCGAGCCGTCCCGTTACCCTCGAGGGCCGATGGACCCGAAGTGGAAGCGAAGGTCGGTGTTCATGAACTATTCGCGATACAGATGCTCGGAGGGGTACGAGATAGAATATGGAAAAACGCCAAAATGCACGATATTACGGGTAGTCATGACGTAAAAGCCATACGGTTACTGGTATCCACAGTGTAAAGCCGCGTTGATGTCGCAGGTAGCCCTAGATGCATAAAACCTCGCCGACCTCACAGGTATCTAGTGGTATAAAGCCACGTTAATCGAAGGCAGTTGATGGCGTAAAACCGCGTCAAATATCGTTGTTTCCTTAAGCAGAAAAGAAAGACAGGGCCTGTGTGATCTCAAAATCCCTGTAAGTACAGAGTTTGCTAATTTCTCCATGAGTACCTATCTCCTCTATGTGTTTGCAGTACACTCAAAAGGATGATGAACCGGAACATAGGCGAGCCTACGGAATGACTCGGTCGCGGTCCTTGGCGACATCGCAAGTGGCCCGTCAGCAGCTCTCCTATGACAGGAGTGAAGTTGCGACTTTCCAAGTCCTGCCAAAGAGACCAGGCTGAATAATATCGCTAGGCGAAAGCAATGCCCTAATAATTACAAATGAGATAGCGGCGTCTCCTGTGGATCTCTTAACGCCTCCAGAGGACGAGGCATGAGACAAAAACGAAGGCCGGAATCTGTTTGCTCGGAGGAAAGCTTCAAATCTGAGCCCTAGCCCATCGTTTAAACTAATCCGTATCGAGCTAAAGGAGACAAGGAAGTTCGGAGATCCTATGAGCCTATCGCCTTATGAAAGAACAAACCCTCACCTAAGATTCCAGACATGGACAGGGAGTGACAGCCCTTGGTAAACACTCGGGCTCGTTTTCAGTTGGGCTTATGATAACAATCAAGACAACCCTCACGGTGCTACTACACTTGCGGCTCCTACCGGGACGGATTCCTATAAGTCCCGTAGTATATCTTCATATCGCCCAGGGATCAGCAAAGGATTCCTAGGATGGTCGACATCAGCGGAGGGGGGACTCACGCGTCTCTATACGCACGGCACCATCCTATCCTAGGGAATCACGAGGTTATCGCTCCCGGCAGCCCCGCTAGATATCGCTCATGACGTCACCTACTGGCATCGCTCGTGACGTCATCACTAGACATCGCCTAGACTATTATCGCCAGGTATCGCCGTCGAGGCCTATAAATATCCCTACTTTTTCAAACAGAAGGTAAGATCGAGATCACCCAGCAGAACCTCTTGTTACTTTGTATCCCCGAACTGGCTTAAGCATCGGAGTGTCTACGCCGGAGCCCCCCCTCCGGCGCTTTGCAGGTACATCCGACGACCGATCGCCA
The DNA here is from genome assembly GCA_963691705.1 of Viola odorata. Classification (NCBI taxonomy): domain Eukaryota; kingdom Viridiplantae; phylum Streptophyta; class Magnoliopsida; order Malpighiales; family Violaceae; genus Viola; species Viola odorata. Next base: position 53,079,806 of record OY829545.1, on the reverse strand, counting down.
CCGTTCCGATCAGACACGACATCGAATCTTATCAGTGCTCTTGATCTTCCTTGCAAGTTAAGAGTGTTAGCAACGCTTTTGAAAATAATAAATGATAAAGAGCGCATGCAAACATTTAATTAATTTACGAAAAGTAGGCAATTAATTAAATAAACCATGGCATAGCAAATAAACAAATCATTTAAAACATGCAAACATTTAATTAAATAGAACATGGCATAAACAAATTATTTAAATTATGCAAGCATTTAATTAAATAAAACATGACATAAACAAATTATTTAAGTCATGTAAGTATTTAATTAAATAGGACATGTCATAAACAAATTATTTAAATCATGCAAGCATTTAATTAAATAAAGTATGACATAAACACATTATTTAAATCATGGCATACAAGCATACAAATTATTCATGGCATATTAGTATGAAAATTGTTCATGGCATATATGAAACATATTTTATGTGGCATATACTAAAATTATACATGGCATACGAAACAAATTATACACGACATATGAAACAAATACATGGCATACGAAAATTATACATGGCATATACGAAAATTATACATGGCATACGAAACAAATTATACACGGCATACGAAATAAATTATACATGGCATACGAAATAAATACATGTCATACGAAACAAATTATACATGGCATACGAAACAAATTATACATGGCATATGAAACAAATACATGGTATACGAAAATTATACATGGTATACGAAACAAATTATACATGACATATATAAAAATAAGTGGGCCCCACAAGGGATTTTTGGACATTAAAAAATGGGCTTGGCACAAGCCAAGCCCAAATTTTAATTTTTAAAACATAGATGGCCCAAAGCCTATCACCTTTTCTTTCTCTTTTCTTTCCCGCTCAACTCCTTCTTCTTCCTTACTTTTCTTCTCCAACCCGCCAACCACCATGGCCAAATCAAGTTCCAACACTTTAATAAAACTTACCCGAAATAGCCCCCATAATTATCATGGCATAACGGTAGATCAAAGCAAGAAAAACAGCAAGCAAAATAACCCCAAAATAGTGGCAATTTCATACGGAAAGTTTGAGCTATTTAACATGCATATATAGTCATTAATTAGCTAAAGCATTATGCAATTAAATTGATGCAAGGAGAGCATAACTATCATGATATCGAAGCATTCTAAACATGTTTAAGCATTTAAATCATGCATTAAAAGGAAAAACGAAATTTAAAGAAAGCTAGAGAGAGAGGGAACTTACTTGTCCAGGAGAGCAATTTATCCAAGAAGGTAGTGCAAGAAATAGAGATTATGAGGAGGATTTGGTGCCCTTTTCTTGTTGAATGAGGCTTGCTATTTATAGAGAAAAAACCAAGGTGGAGTCGGTTGAATGTGTGGCCGGAAACCCACGGGAGGAAATATCTTGGGTGATGATGATGCTCTAGGCCAGAATAGTGAGCTAGCTAGGGTTTCTTGTGGCCAAGAATGATCACAGGGGAGGTTGTAGTGATCTAGATGAGTTGGCGAAGAGGTGGAGGATTTACATGCATTTATGTGGTATTTATCCTATTTTTTGGCACAAACGAGATATTTTGGTACGAGCCAAATCGTACGAAAGTGAAAATAAATCTGAGCCGACGGTACAACTATGTGTAGAAAAATAAGGCAAGAAAACTAATATACAGTGAAGAAATGCGAAAGTTGATTTAACGTATTTATTTTCTCTTTTAGAAGTGTCAAAACATTCGCGCGCAAAATAAATGTCCTTGCGACAAAAATTGAACGAAACTGAACGCGGTGGCGTGAGAGAGAAAATTAGCACATAATTATCAAATAAAGAAATAGTGCGTTCGACCCTCGGTCCCGGGAAACTTACTCAGGATCGAAAGAAGTTCGCGTTAAGACAGTCGAAACTACGAAAAACTAAAAAGACACGAAATGACACAGAATATTAAACAAACTAGCCTAGGACCAAGAATCGACAGGAATTTGACCTAGACGAGCTATTAAAGGCGGTAAACATAAAAATACGTAAACGCATTGACGAAAACCGAAAAATACGGTTTTAGTAAAAAATACGAGAAAAATACGAAACATTTAAAAGACATGAAATGACATGAAACATTAAAACAAATAGTCCTTGATCAAAAATCGATAGAAATTTGACGTAAACGTGTTATTAATGTGACGTGCAATGAAACGAAAAAGTTGCGACGCAAGTCAAAATTCGGGTAGCAACAGTTGCCCCCTCTTTACTGTCTGATCAAAAATACAGTGTAATTGAGATTTTTGATTAGCAGTAAAGACAGTTGCCCCCAAGTGCTACCACAATTTTGGGAAACGCATTGCAAAAAGGTAAATGAGATCGCTCAAGGAGGAGTAATAATTATGCAGAAATGTAGAATTATGCAAGAAGGTAAATTTAGTTTTGTAGGAAATGTAGTCGCTCAAGGAGGAGTATTTAGATAGACATGAATTCAAAGACAGGAATTGAAAAATATAGTCGCTCAAAGAGGAGTAGTAATTAGACATGAATTTAAATGACATGAATTGAAAGATATAGTCGCTCAAGGAGTAGTAGATAGACACGAATTTAAAGACAGAATTTTGTAAATGAGAGTTGGGACACACCTTTGGTTCAAAGCAACTTACCTTTGGTCGGATATTGAGGGAAGTGTTACAAAAAGTGAGAAAGATGACGAGTGGTTGGAAGCCACTGCATTGTCGAGTGGTTGAAAGCCAATGCGTTTGTCGAGTGGTTGAAAGCCACTGCGTTGTTGAGTGGTTGGAAGCCACCGCATTTGTGAATGTACGTCCGTGCGAGGCTATCGCTCTTCAGACGTTGATGAAGAGACAAGGTCCGAGCGGGGATACCGCAAACTTCAGATTTTGATAAAGAAAATGTAAATTTGACATCCGAACAGGGATACCGCAATTGTCAGAGGTCGATGCAGAAAACGTAAATTTGACATCCGAACGGGGATACCGCAATTGTCGGAAGTTGATGCAGAAAACGTAAATTTGACATCCGAACGGGGACACCGCAATTGTCGGAGGTTGATGCAAAGATGAGATCCGAGCGGGGACACCGCAATTGTCAGAAGTCAAGGAAGATAAGAGATCCGAGCGGGGATACCGCAATTGTCGGACGTTGGTGAAGAGATGAGATCCGAGCGGGGATACCGCAATTGTCGAACGTCGATGAAGATAAGAAATCCGAGCGGGGATACCGCAATTGTCGGACGTTGACGAAGATAAGAGATCCGAGCGGGGATACCGCAATTGTCGGACGTTGGTGTAGATAAGGAATCCGAGCGGGGATACCGCAATTGTCGGACATTGACGAAGATATGATTCCATTCGATGTTTGATTGGATTTTGATGAAAATCCAAGATGAGGGCTTTACAATGATTTCTTCATTGAAGACCCAAGGAGTGGCATGATTCCAACGAAGTGTATCTGTGTCCTGCAAATAGGAAGGAAACAAACACGAAGCAGCAACAGATTGAAACAAAGAGAGCAAATGATAATGTGAGAAACATCAAAATATTCCTACATTCAACTCATGGCTTGCCCCCAAGTTTTATTATTATTTTGGAATGAAAATGATTTCTTTGTTTAAGAAAATAAATTCAAGCATTTTTTGCTAAATGTTTGTCCAATTTTCATTATATGAACATGATGCGATCTTGCCTAGGGTTAGTAAGCCGGATAACATATGGAGCTTAAGGAGGATCTAGCCAAGCGAATCATCTAACGAACACCATGTCCACACGAAAGAAAAGACACAAAATATGTATATTTAGCGGAGAAATTACACAAAGAGCGATGGGAAGGTGGGAGTTACCGGGAATTAGAAGATGGATGGAAGGGACGGAGATGAGCACACACGAAGTAGCGACAATCACACGAACGATTGCTTGATCAAGATATAATCCGAGGGCCAAGTTGGGACTCGTTTCTATGGATGATCAACCAAATAAACATATATTTCATTCACATAAATCGTCAATACGATTACAATCTTTGATTTCCCGGAGAGAGATCGGGAGGAGTAATCTCAAACTCAAGCGATCCCTCTCAAGGAATTAAAGTGATGAGCTCATGGCTTAGTTGACAAGAGAAATGAGTAATCTCACTTTACAAACATCAACCAAATGTCTAAGCTTCCTAGGAAAATGATACAAAAGAGTTACATATAGTTGGTATGCAAATTGGGCTTGAAAAGCCCAAAATTCGTACCCAAAACAGAGGCTGGCGTGATTCACGTTAAGAGGCTAACGTGATCACGTTAGCCAAATTCCCTTAACGTGATTCACGTTAACACCTTAACGTGATTCACGCCAGGATGCCCAAAATTCTGAATCCACTCTAGTGGCTAGCGTGAATCACGCTAAGGGCGAGCCGTGATCACGCTAGCATTTTCCTCCCTGCGCGCCAGAATGTCGAGTAGCATAACTTTTGATCCACCCGTCCGATTGACCTGAAACTTGTCCCAAATGAAAGCTAACATCTTGAAGTTTCCATCAAGATTTGGTTGTCATAAATCGGAGGCCATTTGCTTGTCCATATTCTGGTGGCAAATACGCGACGCAATTCTGACTTGCATAGGACCTCTTGGATGGAGCTTTTGATGTCAAGGCCTTGGGATGGGTGAGCGTGGCCTGGTGACTTGCTTGGGTTAGATGCGCCTCTACTTCATGGCTTTCTCGGCCATCTTGGGAGTTCCGCGTGTCTAGGCCTAGGGATTGCGAAGATTTAGCACTTGATCCTCGACCTTGGGCATGATTTACGCGCATTTGCAAGGCTCGGCTGCCCGTGACCGATCCTCTTGGCAATGTGTCAAGTTGTTCTAATTCTAAGGGGTCCGTGATCACATCAACCTCTCCCTCTTCAGAAGGATTTGTCCTCGAATCCATAACCTCAATCGTCTCACCTACACACTTAAAAACACTTGAAAATAAATGTGAGATACACAAGAGGCGCAATCGCGCTTGCTTATGCGTAGGTTGGACCAAGGAAGAGTCATCAACATTAATAGCACATTGATGCACATCGTTTCTTAAAATGTCATGTAAAATGCGGATGGCATCACAAATTGTAGAACAACCGACAGGATGAATATTCTTCTCTATTCGGCTCACAATGTTAAGCCAAGAGAATTGAGCACTACACATAAGCACAATGCGCTTGAAAATACCAAACAAATTTCCAAAGAGGAAATACAAATTTTTGTAAGAATTAAACCAATTAATTCTTGACAAATTCGGCTCAAAAATTTGTGTTCTCTTAATACACAACATATTCATGGTATTTAAGTGCACATCATCCACAAATAATTCATGTAGGCTGCAATGGGCAAGATAAAATTCATCCAATTCAAAAGCATGTACATCCATGTCATCTTTATGCACGTTAATCTCCAAGACAATATTAAAGATGCACATGGTATCACAAATTATTAAACAACATAGACGGTGGTTTATTTTCTCAAAGCGGCTTATAAGGATTAGCCAAGAAAATTGAGCCACACGCCCATTCATAAAATGCTTTGGAATACCAAGCAATCGGCACAAAAAGAAATACAATTCCTTGCAACAATTAGCCCAAGAAAATTCTAACAAGTTGGAGCGAAAGTATTGTTTCCACGCTTTATGCCAATCAATCATGGATTCCAAATTAAAACAACATGTAAACAAATCATACATACTATCTGAAAAATTACAAAAATTAGCACGTTTGAGCAAGAAAGGGTCATACTTGATGAAATGCAAATTAGGAATTTTAACACATGCCACAAAATTTTCATTCAAGTAAGGTTCATGCTCAAACCAAGAAGAATCATGCTTGACGAAGGGTACGGAAAGGATGTTGGTGCATGCCATAGAATTCGTACCCAAGTGGTTTTCAAATACACGGACTAAAGAGTTATGCTCAAAGAAATGCAAGAATGAATCCTTATCACATACTACATGTTTGTCATAAAAAATTTCAGCATGTGAATAAAGATGAGTGAATTGAACAACCTCAAACAATTGAGCATTCAAAAGGGAAGTGAAAACATACCCGTTGGGCAAAGCGGGAAGATGGAAACGGTTTACCTCAAGGCCTTGCCGTCGTGAGCACCATTGTTGAGCAATTACGCTTCCGATACCTCTGAGGATTGATGGTTTGAAACCACCTTTGTTCCTTGGAACATTCGGGCGCGTATGGTCATGGCAACCCATCAAAATTTCCTGCAAGAAAGACACACAAACAGTAGGAAAAGAAGTGTCAATGTTAGAATGAGCTAATGGATCCTCATTGCACAAAGGCACACTCATTGGATCAATAGCTCCCACAATTTCCGTTTGCTTCTTTTCCTCACTTTCTTCTCTCAATTTTCCTAATTGCTCACTCCTCTCATGTGTTTCTCTCTCGCATGCTCGTTCTTTTCATGCGGGCTATTTTGCTCACTATCTCTCGACCCATGCTCACTTCTTTCATGGGGGCTATTTTGCTCACTTTCTTTTTCCTCAATTTCAAGCTCAAACAACGGATTTTCATAATATAATTCAAACAAAAGGTTGTCAAAAACTTGAAATTGATTTGGCTCATTGAGCTCACTCAACTCATTCTCACGGGTGTGGTTGCACTCACTCTCATTGGCATGCTTACTTTTTTCATACCGTGTATTTTCCTCATCGCTTACTTTCTTCTCTCCACACTCTCTTTTTTCTTTTATCTCTCGCTCTCTTCTTTTTCTCTCTTTTTCAACCTTACATTTTTCACTCTTCCTTGCAGCAATAGCTTGAAGTTCAACCACATTCCTTTCAATCACGTCCAAAATGTCAATTGTCGAACGTGATTCAAAGGATTGAGATGGAGTGGGTTGTTGTGGTTGTTGAGTGAATTGGGTAGGTTGGACTACTTCCGATGTAGACCCGAATGTAGAATCGAAAGAAGAGTCTTGCACACTGGGATGACCTTGATGAGATCGAACCCTTGGAGGAAGAACATAAGGAGGTGCTCGGCTTTGCATCCCGTCATGTTTAGCTCGAACTTGTACACTTGAGGAGAGGAAGTGTCTTGGTTCGGGGCCATGGCCAAGGCTTTGGTGTGCAATGGAACCGAGGCCATAGCTTGAGACATGAAGGCTTGGAAAATCTTCATCGTCGTCATCCTCACTACAACTTGAAGTTGAGCCATGGATTAAGAGACGAGGACTTGAAGTCTCTTCATGGTCTTCATCCTCACTAGAAATGGAACTGGAGCCATGACTAAAAACATGAGGACTTGGAGGATCTTCATTGTCTTCACTCTCGTCTCTTCATGGTCTTCATCCTCACTAGAAATGGAACTGGAGCCACGACTAAAAACATGAGGACTTGGAGGATCTTCATTGTCTTCACTCTCGCTACAAGTTGCTTCACTTTCATCTTGGTACTCATCCTCACTATCAACGCTATACTCATCACCGATTTCATCACATGGTTCAAAATCTTCATCACCATCGAATTGGCAACTATCATCACCACATGATTCATTACCACTTTCGTCAATGCATTGTGAGTCATCGTCGTCATAATACGACTCTTGATCACAAGACTCACAATCACTATCTTGCGACATTGTGCCTGAAAAATTGAACAAACTAAATATATATATATAGATGTTAGTAAATAATCTCTCCCTCACGTGTTTAAACACTCGTGTTTAGGTCACTCGAAAAATATGTGCTCACAAACACTCAACTTCACGTTCTCCGTGTACCTGCACACTTAAACAAGGGTTAGAAAATAAATCTCTCCCTCACGTGTTTAACACTCATGTTTAATCACTCGCAAAAGATAGCCTCACAAATCGCTCAATACATCCACTCACAAAGCTTGCTCACCACACAACTCTTGCCGTAAACAAACTTGTGATTCGAATCAAGAAATTCATCAACAACTACCTTCGCAAGTGCTCAAGAGATTAGAACAAGAGTAGGAAAAATTATACTCAACAAAGACTCAAGAGGATTACAAAAACTTAAGAGAAAGCTGAAAATTTTCAGAATTCCAAGGAAAATTCAAAATTTTAATTTGTGGGGAAAAACTTTGAATTTCCGTTTGAGGGAAGGAAGGCTGGAATTATTTGGGTTTAAATGATTAAAAGACTCAAGGAAAAACTCAAAGATTTAATGAAAAAGACTTGGGGGTTTAGGACTTAAGAAAACTTAAGTTTAGGACTCAAAAGTTTAAAACTCAAGTTTAGGATTTTATGGGTTTAGGACTTGAGTTTAGGACTTGTTTAAGACTCAAGAAATTTAAAAAGACAACTGGACACAAGGAAGGAAGGAGACGGATTAGGCTTGGGAAAAGGGTGGGTTTATTTGGTTGGAAATGAGCAATTTGGTTAGGATGGTATTATTTAGTTAAGGAAAATTTGCTACTTAGGTCAAATTGTCAAAAGACTAGGGTGAGTTGGCTTGTGCATTTAATGTAAGGGATAGGTCTTGGACTTGGGAGAAATGTTGGCCAACCAAGTGTTCCAATTCCTTTCTTTTCTTTTCTTTTCTTTTTTTTTTATATATATATATTTTAATTGGAAACACTTGGATTAACTCTTGCAAGATGATTTTGGATCAAAACACCCAAAATACCAAGAACATCAAGAACACAATATGAACTTCAAGAACGCACCCAAATGATTTTCGTAAAATTTTGATCTTTTGACCTAGCAAAAATGATCACCACAATCACACAATTGCCCACTTGAAATAGTTTTCGAAAAAAAAGACACCTAAAACTCAAGATTTCAATGAAGAAAAGTTCTAACATTTTTAAGAAAACTAGAAAAATTCGCTAGGCGGCCAAAAGCTCCGCTACCACTTGATGCGATCCTGCCTAGGGTTAGTAAGTCGGATAACATATGGAGCTTAAGGAGGATCTAGCCAAGTGAATCATCTAACGAAGACCATGTCCACACGAAAGAAAAGACACAAAATATGTATATTTAGCGGAGAAATTACACAAAGAGCGATGGGAAGTTGGGAGTTACCGGGAATTAGAAGATGGATGGAAGGGACGGAGATGAGCACACACGAAGTGGCAACAATCACACGAACGATTGCTTGATCAAGATATAATCCGAGGGCCAAGTTGGGACTGTTTCTATGGATGATCAACCAAATAAACATATATTTCATTCACATAAATCGTCAATACGATTACAATCTTTGATTTCCCGGAGAGAGATCGGGAGGAGTAATCTCAAACTCAAGCGATCCCTCTCAAGGAATTAAAGTGATGAGCTCATGGCTTAGTTGACAAGAGAAAGGAGTAATCTCACTTTACAAACATCAACCAAATGTCTAAGCTTCCTAGGAAAATGATACAAAAGAGTTACATATAGTTGGTATGCAAATTGGGCTTGAAAAGCCCAAAATTCGTACCCAAAACAGAGGCTGGCGTGATTCACGTTAAGAGGCTAACGTGATCACGTTAGCCAAATTCCCTTAACATGATTCACTTTAACACCTTAACGTGATTCACGCCAGGATGCCCAAAATTCCGAATCCACTCCAGTGGCTAGCGTGAATCACGCTAAGGGCGAGGCGTGATCACGCTAGCATTTTCCTCCCTGCGCGCCAGAATGTCGAGTAGCATAACTTTTGATCCACCCGTCCGATTGACCTAAAACTTGTCCCAAATGAAAGCTAACATCTTGAAGTTTCCATCAAGATTTGGTTCTCGTAAATCGGAGGCCATTTGCTTGTCCATATTCTGGTGGCAAATACACGACGCAATTCTGACTTGCATAGGACCTCTTGGATGGAGCTTTTGATGTCAAGGCCTTGGGATGGGTGAGCGTGGCCTGGTGACTTGCTTAGGTTAGATGCGACTCTACTTCATGGCTTTCTCGGCCATCTTGGGAGTTCCGCGTGTCTAGGCCTAGGGATTGCGAAGATTTAGCACTCGATCCTCGACCTTGGGCATGATTTACGCGCATTTGTAAGGCTAGGCTGCCCGTGACCGATCCTCTTGGCAATGTGTCAAGTTGTTCTAATTCTAAGGGGTCCGTGATCATATCAGGAAATAACGACCTCAAGAACAAGACTTTCCCATGACATGCAGCTGTAAGCAATTCTCACCAGATATTAGTGTTTGCGCTCACGCTCAGAAAATAAGGCTATGTGTTTACACTCCTAAAAAAAATGCAATAAACATAGCACAAAAATTAAATTTTCCATGTCAATCCGAGTGAAAGATGCACATGCATGGGCCTGCTAATAATCGAAAGGACTTTGCGAGGGAGGAAGAAAGGAGGAATTTGTAGAAGAAAGGATTGTGTTTTTTGACGAAAGGTTTTAATGAGTTTTGTGCTCGACGACTGATTGCAATGAGGAAAAATTGCGGTGAACGATGCTTGACGACTTGATCGTGGTGAAAGCAAAGTGCACAAATTCTTGAATCTTTTACTGTAGATGTTCCTTCTGGTTTGTTTAGAGGGCATCGAGCCCAAGTTTTCGATGATCTTTTTGAGATTATTTTGTTGTTTTGATGTTTGACCATTTTTGTAAGTGTTTGCTTCTGCTTTTGTTTTGTTGATTGTGTTCTTTGAACACACTTTTTGTTTTTGTTTGTTTTTTTCGTTTTTTTTTGTGTTTTTTTTGTTTTTTTTTTTTTTTTTTTTTTTTTGGTTTGTCATCCTCTTTGTTTTTTGCAGAGGCCTCCAAGTCTTATTTTATTTGGCCTTCTTTCGACGTTGATTTGTTAGCGATCCTCTAAGGGCTCCCTTGTCATTCCCTTGCTTGATGTGTACTCTAGTTTAGCGGTCCCAATCGAGCACTACTCTTTTGGTTTAGGAGGCTTTTGGGTGTTTGATAGAGTTATACATGGTGTACAAGTATGTATTTAAGGGAAAAAGGTTGAAAAATAGAAAAAATGGGGAAGAAGAGCAAAAGCAAAGTCCAATGTCATCTTACCGCTATCCCATGTCTGATGGTTCATGTACCCTGGATATTATGCAAATCTAACTAGCACATAGCTTAGCATTTACACTCATGAAAGAAACAAGGCGTGAAGGCCCAAAATACTCACAGGGATATGTTTTGTGACTGCTTACATCTAAACATGCCATGGACATAAGAGTTAACAGACAAAATCTCATATGTTTATACAACTTCTAATGAACGCACAATTTATCCGTGACGTGATAAAATGATGACATGCTCAATTTAAGGGATGTTTAGAAAACGTTTTTCTTTTTCTTTTTCCTTTCTTTCTTTTTCTTTTCTTTTTTTCTTTTAAACCGAGTGATATATGTATTTTTTGGCAAAAACTAAGAAACTTAACAGTCATTACACGCACGCTCTTGCAGCACGTAAATTGTGGGAATTTTAAAATTGTGGAAATGTAAATTGCAAAAACATAAATTACGGAAACGGAAATTGCAAAAATGTAAAAGGGCAACTTTCCTGAAAAATGAGCTTTGACATTTTTCGACACCTCCTTTTGGTCGTCATTCCACTTGCTTGCCCCCAAGTTTACAAGTCTCGTTGCACCTAAAATGTAAAACTGCAGAAATGTAAATTGCGAAAACATAAATTGCGGAAGGGGAAATTGTAAAAACATAAAGGACAACTTCCTTGAAAAATGAGCTTTGACATTTTTCAACGCCTTCCTTTGGTCGTCACTTCATTCGCTTGCCCCTAAGTTTACAAGTCTCATTGCACCTTTCTGACGGTCCCCTCATAGCATTTTGAAGAATAGCCATTAAGTTCTTGGATAGTGTTCTAGATGAGAATGGCCTCTTCATCACCCTCGCTCGTGTGTATGGAGAAAATCTAGCCTATTTGAACCATGTGAGAGCACACATCTATCATTTGTTCCTATAAAACTTAGCCTTGGATTAGTGGGGTTAGGTCAAATGTGGTTCGTGTAACCCTAACTACTCCTAGGTGCCGCCGACGCCACACTTCCTTTTGTCGTTTAAAACTTAACAATTTTGACACGTAAGTTTTACGAAAAAAGTTCTTATTTTATTGATTTGACATATGGTTTATCAAGACCAAGTGAATTAACGTTTATCCCGAGAACAATAAGAGATGTTTGGAAAAAGGTTAAATATATTTATTTATTTTTAAACCGAAGGGGAACGCGAGTTCCTATAAAAGACAACAAAACACGCATACATATATTTTTTGCTTTGTTTGTGTTTTTTTTTTCATTTTTTTAACCGAAGGGGAACGCAAGTTCCTATAAAAGACAACAACACATGCATATATATTTACAGGTGGACATCAGGAAGCGTGATGGCGGTCCAATTGCGCCCCCCCCCCCCCCCCCCCCAGGTTTCTTCACGAGCTCTATATAAAACCCCCGTTGCCTAGGGCCTGGTTCGGAAGTGGATTGGTGATCACGTTAGGCCCTTTGGCTAACCATTCGAAAGAAATCCATCCGCTCTTGAGTAAGTGATTAACCTTTCCTTTAAAGGCAAAACAGTTTTCTAGAGGATGGCCCGGTGCTCCAGAATGGTACTCGCACTTTACGTTGGGGTCATACCACCTTGGGTAAGGAGGTTGGAAAAGGAGGGGTGGGATCGGCGCAATCTGCCCGGCTGTCAAGAGATGTTTGTAAATCTCCCCTAGAGGAACGGGAAGAGGTGGTAGTGGATCCCGGTTCCAACGATTACTTGGGTTATTTTGGTTGTTTGGCGGGTTATATGGAGGCGATGGGAATAGTGCAGGGAATTGTAAAGGTGGCACGAAAGGTGGTCTGTAGGTAGGCTGGTGAGAAGCAAAGTTGACATCTTTCTTTATGATAGGCTCCTTCTTAAGTGTTACTTCTGGTGTGGGAATGACGATTCTCCCTGTCTTGATCCCTTGCTCAACTCTTTCCGCTATTAGAACCATGTCAAAAAAGTTGTTTGATGGGTTGGAGATAAGGTAGGTGTAGTAAGGGGCTTTGAAGGTGTCCACAAAAATTGATAAGATCTCTTTGTCATTCAAATGAGGAGACATCCTGGAAGCTAGTTCTCTCCACCTCTGGGCATAAGTTTTCACAGTTTCATCGGTCCTCTTCTCTAGATCTTGCAGGTCAGAACGGTCCGGTGCTACCTCCATGTTGAACTTGTATTGCTTGAAAAAAGCATCGGACAAATCCCTCCAAGTCTTGATCTTGGCTCTGTCTAGGCCCATGTACCAAGTCAAGGCATGCTTGGCCAAACTCTCTCTAAACAAATGGATCAATAGAGGTTCATTATGTATTACGTCGGCCATTTTGTTGCAATAGGCCTTGAGGTGAGTCTTTGGGCATTCGACTCCCGTATATTTCTCAAAATCCAGAATCTTGTACTTTGAAGGCATTATGATCCCCAGGACCATGCACATGTTGGCCGGACCTACAGGGTCAAAGGGATTCGTCCCTTCCATGGCCCTAAGCCTTTCTTCTAGTAGGCTCAATCTATCGATGTTTGGGTTCTCCGCAACGGTCGTGTCGAGACCAAGAGGTTTTGGCGCGTCCGGTGGTTGTGTTGGGTTGGTAAACGGTGGTTGGGCCCCCGTAGGATTGAGGTTTGTGATCTGAGTATGGTGGCCTTGGGGAGGGCGGAAACCTTGGACTTCTTAATGGATCAGATTTTGCCCGGGGTCCAACGCGAGGTTAGCCAAGGAATTCTTTAGGTTTGAAATGATTTCTCCCCTAGTGTTAGGGTTGGTGTTGGTGTTGGTAGATGCAACGAAAGGATCAACCCACTTCCACTGACCCCCGGGAAGAGTAAATGCTTGGGGTCCCAAAGGCCCAGAGATGGTGGACGAGGAAGGTCCCATCATTTGGCTTGGATCAAAACCGGGTGGGAATTTAGTGGCCTCATCTCGCTCTTTTTCGGCTCGAGCGGCCCTTTCCGTGGCAATTTTGACTTGTTCCTCCAACTCGGCTATCCTAGCGGCCAACCTTTTGTCTGTCTTAGCTTGTTCGGCCATTCTTCGTGCTTGCAGTCTAGTCACGGGGAGCCTTGGTGGAGTAGCTTGCTTCCGATGAGCTATCGTTACTCTGAAAAGAAGTAAGAGAAAAAAACATAGTGGTAAGTATAAGTGTTTACATATGTATGACGTGCAATCGCGAGGCCTCCATGCTGCTTTGATCAATTTCCCGGCCACTCTTTCACTTGATACTTTCGAGGGAGCGAAAAGACGACGTATCTTGGGTTAGCGTTTCCGATGGAGATGCGAAGGGAGCTTTCATTCGTTCCAACAACATAGCATGATCTTGGGTGCTATCAATGAAAACCCTTGAAGCAACCCGGAGTAAGTAGCTAAAGTCATCATGCTCAGAAAATCTTTAAATTGTTTTGCGAAAGATCCGTCACTCAGAAAAAATTGATCTTTGGCATGAGCATACTTCAATCCGTTATCAACATCTTTTGCGTTTTGTCCGATCGGAAATTCTGAGCCTATCGTACCCATATTGGCCTAGGTAAAAGATCGCGAGGCTGGGACCGAGAAAACTGTCATCCTTACGTCCAAATTATTTTTGGGCGATGTGTTGCTTGAAAAAATCCTATTTTTGGTATGGAAAATAGTCAAGGCGTTATGAACATCTTTCATGTTTTATCCAAGCGGGAATTCTGAGCCAATCGTATCCATATTGGTCGAGACAAAAGATCGTGCAGCTGAGACCGAGAAGAAACAGTGATCTTTGAATTATAATTTTTTGTGAGAGATGTACTCCTCATAAAGATCTGAAATTTGGAGGGGGTATTCTTAAACTTGTTGCCTACATATTTTATATTTTGATCGAGCTGAAATTCCTAGTAAATTCTATCTATTTTGGTCAAGGGAAACGATCGCGCTGCTGAGACCGAGCGTGATCACGCTAAGCCCTTAGCGTAATCACGCTAAGGATTTTTAAAATTGCCAATTTCTTTCCACCAGCTAGCGAGATTCACAATAGGGTGTTAATGTGATCACGGTAAGCTAACGTGATCACGGTAAGGCCTTACCGTGATCACGCCAAGGTTTTTTGGAAAAAAAAGGTACATTATATTCTTTTGGCTTTGTTTCGGAATAACCATAAGACCCTTGCGTTCTGATATGTTTTGTGAGGGGTGTGCTGCCTAGAAATTTATACAATTTGGTAGGGGATAACTTCAATGTGTCATGAATATTTTTTGTGTTTTGGTCGAAAGGATATTCAGAGCAAATCATCTCCGTTTTGGTCACGACAAAAGATCGCGCAGCTGAGGCTGAGAAGAAACAACGATCTTTACATTCTAATTTTTTGTGAGAGATGTACTGCTCAGAAAGAACTGAAATTTGGAGGGGGTATTCTTCAACTTGTTTCCTACATATTTTGTGTTTTCATCTAGCGTAAATTCCTAGCAAATCCTATTCATTTTTGTCAAGGAAAACGATCGCGCTGCTGAGCGTGATCACGCTAAGCCCTTAGCGTAATCACGCTAAGGATTGTCAAAATCACCAAATTCTTTCCAGCAGCTAACGTGATTCACGCTAAGATCTTAGCGTGATTACGCTAAGAATTTTTTTCTTAGCGTAATCACGTTAAGACCCTAGCGTAATCACGCTAAGGATTTTCAAAAAGGGGGATATTATATTTTTTTGGCTTTGTTTTGGAATAGTCACAAGACCCTTGCGTTCCGATATGTTTTTTTGAGGGGTGTGCTGCCTAGAAATTTATGAAATTTGGTAGGCGCTAACTTCAATGTGTTATGAACATCTTTTGTGTTTGGCCGAGTGGAAATTCTGAGCCAATCGGGTCGATATTGGCCAAAACAAAAGAACACGCAGCTGGGACCGAGAAGAGCGACTGTCCTTGTGCTTAGAATTTTTTGTGAAAGATTGGCTGCCCAGAACTTCCTGAAATTTTTCATGGGTAAGATTAAATGTGTTATGAACGTCTTTCGTGTTTTGGCCTAGTGGAAATTCCGTGTAAATCATCTTCATTTTCGCCAAGACAAAAGATTGCGCAGCTGAGGCCGAGAAATGGAGATGTCTTTGTGTTCTGAATCTGTTTGGCGAAAATGAGTTGTTCCGAAAATTATGAAATTTGGTAGGAGGGGACTTCTATATGTGATGAACATCTTTCGTGTTTTGGCCAAGTGATATACATGCATTACTAGATTAGTGCGAAAGGAAAAAAATGTAGAAAACGTGGTAAACCAAGCCAAGACAAAACAAGTATGATACACGTGATGGGGGCTTTTGACGTTGACTAAAGTTCTAACGGCCTGAAAGTTCCCGACGATACCATAGAATGGTCCAAAAAGTGTCGTAGAGCGACCACCTATTCCTTCCCACGAACTCAGGTTACTTTCCAATCATTTACATAGGCCAATGATTGAATCATGTCAACCGAGTCCGCTTACCAGAATGGGGCCAACCGTCCGGCTAGCTTTAAGGGTTCGAGCGGGTTGGGTTTCGTGAACATTACCCAGGACTCGTGTCCCAGGGTGTCATTACTCCCCGTCCTAAACTTATTTTGTAAGGCGACCCCTGGGTGTAGGGCCTATGCATGCCATGCGTATGACAATTGATCAAAGTAATAACAAATAGTCACGAAAACAGTTTATTAAAGCAAGTAAATAAATAAAAAAACACCTTAAAAAAACCGGCTTCGACCCTACTAGTCCCCAGTGAAGTCGCCAAACTGTCGCACCCTTTTTTTTGTTGAAAATGAGTTTAAGGTTCGGGACGGATGCTAAGCATAAATGGATGCCTCGCATAATACAATGAAGTCACCACCCTATTTTCTAAGGTTTATGGAACCTAAGCGTCATGGCATAAAATAAAAAACTAAGGCACAATTGGTCTAAACCAAAGAACGAAGGTTCGAGGTCGTATTATGGACTTGGGAAGGTGTTAGGCACCCAAGTCACATCCTTAAAAAGGTTACCGGTAGAAAGGTGTTTGGAAAATAATTTTGATATACAAAGATTTGTTTAATGATCGAAGCATGTCAACCAATTCTTCCCACGAACTCAAGTCACTTTCCAATCATTTACATAGGCCAATGATTGAATCGTGTCAACAGAGTCCGCTTACCGAATTGGGACACTTTCCGATTATTTAAACATTTTTGACGTGATTTGGCCCTCAAAGGTGACGTTACATCTTAGCATTTTCGTAGGGACATGTTATTTCCGATCGGGACACGAAGGACGGGGTTACCGTTTGTTCGTTATGCTAGAGCGGACGTTCTCCCTTTTCATCGAGCCATGCATGATTCATTAATTAATTACTACGTGATCCTAACATGGATAAACTATCATTGTACCATTTTCGTGAATGCATATAACCGAGTGGGATTCGAAGCCACCATGCATAGCATTTAACAAAGAAAAATAATTCATTTCATGGCATTTAAAAGCAAGCATCATAAACACGTAAACATGTGGGTTTATTTTATCATGCATACGATTATAAGTTTTTTTGGCATTTTTAAATAACATGTATACGAATAATATTTGCAAAAAAGACATTGAATAAATAAAAAGAGACTTAGAGAGCTTACTTGCGTTGCGTGCTCTTGATCTTCCTTGCAAGTTAAGAGTGTTAGCAACGCTTTTGAAAATAATAAATGATAAAGAGCGAATGCAAACATTTAATTAATTTATGAAAAGTAGGCAATTAATTAAATAAAACATGACATAGCAAATAAACAAATCATTTAAAACATGCAAGCATTTAATTAAATAGAACATGGCATAAACAAATTATTTAAATTATGCAAGCATTTAATTAAATAAAACATGACATAAACAAATTATTTAAGTCATGTAAGCATTTAATTAAATAGGACATGGCATAAACGAATTATTTAAATCATGCAAGCATTTAATTAAATAAAGCATGGCATAAACACATTATTTAAATCATGGCATACAAGCATACAAATTATTCATGGCATATTAGTATGAAAATTGTTCATGGCATATATGAAACATATAATATGTGGCATATACTAAAATTATACATGGCATACGAAACAAATTATACACGGCATATGAAACAAATACATGGCATA
Organism: Viola odorata; assembly: GCA_963691705.1. Taxonomy (NCBI): domain Eukaryota; kingdom Viridiplantae; phylum Streptophyta; class Magnoliopsida; order Malpighiales; family Violaceae; genus Viola; species Viola odorata. Next base: position 53,061,801 of record OY829545.1, on the reverse strand, counting down.
CGAAAATTATACATGGCATACGAAACAAATTATACACGGCATATGAAACAAATACATGGCATACGAAAATTATACATGGCATATACGAAAATTATACATGGCATACGAAACAAATTATACATGGCATACGAAACAAATTATACACGGCATATGAAACAAATACATGGCATACGAAAATTATACATGGCATATACGAAAATTATACATGGCATACGAAACAAATTATACATGGCATACGAAACAAATTATACAAGGCATATGAAACAAATACATGGCATACGAAAATTATACATGGCATATACGAAAATTATACATGGCATACGAAACAAATTATACATGGCATACGAAACAAATTATACACGACATATGAAACAAATACATGGCATACGAAACAAATTATACATGGCATACGAAACAAATTATACATGGCATATGAAACAAATACATGGTATACGAAAATTATACATGGTATACGAAACAAATTATACATGGCATATATAAAAATAAGTGGGCCCCACAAGGGATTTTTGGACATTAAAAAATGGGCTTGGCTTGTGCCAAGCCCAAATTTTAATTTTTAAAACATAGATGGGCCAAAGCCCATCACCTTTTCTTTCTCTTTTCTTTCCCGCTCAACTCCTTCTTCTTCCTTACCTTTCTTCTCCAACCTGCCAACCACCATGGCCAAAATCAAGTTCCAACACTTCAATAAAACTTACCCGAAATAGCCCCCATAATTATCATGGCATAACGGTAGATCAAAGCAAGAAAAACAGCAAGCAAAATAACCCCAAAACAGTGGCAATTTCATACGGAAAGTTTGAGCTATTTAACATGCATATATAGTCATTAATTAGCTAAAGCATTATGCAATTAAATTGAGGCAAGGCGAGTATAACTAACATGATATCAAAGCATTCTAAACATGTTTAAGCATTTAAATCATGCATTAAAAGGAAAAACGAAATTTAAAGAAAGCTAGAGAGAGAAGGAACTTACTTGTCCGGGAGAGCAATTTATCCAAGAAGGTAGTGCAAGAAATAGAGATTATGAGGAGGATTTGGTGTCCTTTTCTTGTTGAAAGAAGCTTGCTATTTATAGAGAAAAAATCAAGGTGGAGTCGGTTGAATGTGTGGCCGGAAACCCACGGGAGGAAATATCTTGGGTGATGATGATGCTCTAGGCCGGAATAGTGAGCTAGCTAGGGTTTCTTGTGGCCAAGAATGATCATAGGGGAGGTTGTAGTGATCTAGATGAGTTGGCGAAGAGGTGGAGGATTTACATGCATTTATGTGGTATTTATCCTATTTTTGGGCACAAACGAGATATTTTGGTACGAGCCAAATCGTACGAAAGTGAAAATAAATCTGAGCCGAGGGTACAACTATGTGTAGAAAAATAAGGCAAGAAAACTAATATACAGTGAAGAAATGCGAAAGTTGATTTAACGTATTTATTTTCTCTTTCAGAAGTGTCAAAACGTTCGCGCGCAAAATAAATGTCCTTACGATAAAAATTGAACGAAACTGAACGCGGTGGTGTGAGAGAGAAAATTAGCACGTAATTATCAAACAAAGAAATAGTGCGTTCGACCCTCGGTCCCGGGAAACTTACTAGGGATCGAAAGAAGTTTGCGTTAAGACAGTCAAAACTATGAAAAACTAAAAAGACACGAAATGACACGGAATATTAAACAAACTAGCCTAGGACCAAGAATCGACAGGAATTTGACCTAGACGAGCTATTAAAGGCGGTAAACATAAAAATATGTAAATGTATTGACGAAAACCGAAAAATACGATTTTAGTCGAAAATACGAGAAAAATACGAAACATTTAAAAGACATGAAATGACATGAAACATTAAAACAAATAGTCCTTGATCAAAAATCGATTGAAATTTGACGTAAACGTGCTATTAATGTGACATGCAATGAAACGAAAAAGTTGTGACGCAAGTCAAAATTCGAGTAGCAACAGGTCTCATGCAAATCCAGCCAGCACACAATCATGCATCCACTCATCAAGGAAATATGGCAATGAAAGCTCGAAAACTCACAGGGCAGAATACAATGATTGCAAGCAGCTAGGGCAAGACATAGTCATAAGAGCTAACAGGCAGTATGGTGTGCAAGCGGTTTTGGTGCAGTGGGTGAAGTGTCTGTGTGTCGTGGGCCTACTCTGTGCATTCCATCAAAAGTGATTTCAAAATAGGGGTAGTGCAATCAGTTGAAAACCATTTGTGGAAAAATTCCAAATCGGGACAAAAATATGCAAATGCAAGGCAAACAGTCATGCAATACGATAATAATCATGCAGTCATGCAAATATGCACACAAAATATATCACAAAAGTATGACATCCCTCCCCACACTAAAGCAAAACACCATCCTCGGTGTGGAGAAGGGAATCAACCAACGGAGTTCAAATGAAAGGAAGAGAGATAGGGAGAAGGGAAAGTGTGCACCGGGGTAATTAAAATACAAAAATAGCCCGAAGGCAATTGGGGAAGAGTTCGGGGGAGATATCAAGGGCTAGCAGGAGGACGTAGCCTCGAAGCTAGCTCATCAGGGAGGTTCTGGAGGAGTGAAATGACTGTCCGGAGGAGGGCATTCGTCTCAGCCATATCAGCAGCAATCAGAGTGAAATGACTGTCCGGAGGAGGTCGTTGTAGTATAGTGGTAAGTATTCCCGCCTGTCACGCGGGTGACCCGGGTTCGATCCCCGGTAACGACGCCATTTTGATGCGTGCTTGTCGAGGGCACGATCAAATAAATAATAAAGACCTGCTATCAAGTGTATAATAAATTGTGCATAGTGGTAACAGGGTTGATCCACGGAGACTAGGGCAAGACTCTAACTTTCATGCATGACAAAGGCAAACAGACCAAGACAACAACCATAGGGGGGGGAGGGAGTTGGTTGGCTAACAAGTTAACCAAGAGAGATAAGAGCTAACAAGTTAACTAATAAAAACAGTAATCTAGGGCTAGACATGCAAATATAAATCAAGGGCACGAAATGCAAACAGAATGACAAATAAAGACATGAAAGCATATAAGAAAGATTCCTAGCAAAGGTTTTTCTCGGGTTGCGTCGAGGGCATGAAAATCCTCGGCGCAGAAATATTCTAGACTCAAGTACAAACCTGCTATAGGGACCGCGTTTCCACACCGCATCCCCTACTTACCTTCTTAGATAAAAGTCACCCCCCGTTTCCACATATGAGGTGGCCTTGACGTTCCACCGTCCTCCCAGGCACGAATGCGGGGAGGCACTACTCAGAACGCCCATAAAGGGGAGGTGTCGCGCCCCCTTTTCTTTTTATCCTTATGCGACGCGAGTTTGGGACGAGAATGTGAGACGAAATCAGACCCGTCTCACATCATGCACATGAAGTCGCCACCCTATTTTGTTTCTAGGTTTATGGAACCTAAAGTCATGCGTTAAAAAAATAAAAACTAAGGCGAAATGGGTCTGAACCCGAGAACGGTAGTTTGGGGTCGATTTATGGACTCGGGAAGGTGTTAGGCACCCGAGTCACATCCTAAAAGGTTACCGGATGAAGAGGTGTTTTAAATTATATTTGAAAAATAAAAATTCCTAATTTAGTGATCATGCCCAATAGATTAAATTTCAATAATTCTAAATAATTCGTGCATACAAGAGGATATGCGGAAAAGCGTGGAATAAATAAAAAGGAAGAGACGTTTACTTGGGAAGGGTATCGGGCAGATATACCCTTTTTATCGGAGTTATCGGCACGAGAGGATAAATGTTTGACTTTTTTTTGTATGCGAGCGCTAGTGATTGTTTTTTACACGCGTTGGATAGTTATTATGCGTAATGTACGAAAATAAACAAGCATTCGAAATACAAATAAACGGTGCAAGTACGGAAATAAATAAATAGTACAAGCATACGAATATAAAAAAAATAACAAAACAAAATAACATAAAATAAATAAAAATAATAAAATAATAAAAAATAAAATAAAATATAAATTAAATAAAATAAAAAATGACGGGCCAATTAGTTAGGCCCGGCCCACTGGGCCGGGGATGGGCCCTGGCTGGGCCTACCAGCAAGCCAGCCCAGTTGGGCTGGCCCTCCTTTTTCTTCCGCCTGGGCTGGGCAGACAGCCCAGCATCTCTCTCCTGGGTCAGGCGCACAGCGCCGGCCCATCACTCCCTCACGCTGGGCCCGCTCTAGCCCAGCGTCACCTACGCCTGGGCGCACGCCCAGGATTTCTTTCGCCTCTCCTGGGCCCAGCATTCAGCACTGGCCCAAAAATTAAAACAGCCATGCTTCTTCTTTTTTAAACAGCCCGCTCCCATACTGTTCACTTTCTTCGACCTTGGCTCGTCGGCGCCATCGCCGGCGACCAAGGTCAGGCCCATGACACCCAAACCCGAAAGTTTCACCCTCAAAGCGATGCTCACAGCAGCAGCAATTCCATCATGCAAACACAGCAAGGCAAATAAATTAAATACAGTGCCAATTTAAGCAAAACATGATTAAATTAATTTAAACAAAAACTCTAAAATCTGACCAAGTTGATTAGTAATCCGGCGAAACAAGGACGTTTAATTAAATTAGGGATTTAATAGAAAACATTTGAGAGCCACACAAGCACAGTTCTCACCAAAACACGCAATAAATATTTTTTGACAAAAATTGCATAAAAATGTTAAAACTGAAATTTTGGAATTTTGAGAAATTAGCTTTTTACCCTGTGCTGAGGAGATTGCTGGTGAAAGTGAATGCTTTCGGGAGAGAAAATTTGTTTGCTTGTGCTGGAGGAAAATAGCAGCGGCAGACGGTGATTGATGACCGGATGGTGGGTCGGAGCTTCGCTAATGCTTCCTTTTTGCTTGTTTAAATCCTTTTTGCTTGTTTAAAGAGGCTAAGTGTTTTATGAGAGAGTGGAAGAATGAAAGATGGTGTGTGAATCAGGCGTGTGTGCTTGTGAGGTGAGACGTTTCATGCATTTTTGTATTTTTTTCCTTTTCTTCGTCCCCCCACCCCCCTTTTCTTGGAAGCCTTTAGCCATTTATAGAGGAATGGGGAGAAGGGGCAAGGCAGTGAGGGAGCATTTAATGGAGATGGGAAAGAACGACGTGGGAGAGGGTAAGCTTCATTTATTGTTGATGGAAGTTAGTATTAGAATGATTATTTTTATTTGGTTGCAACTGCAGCTGCAAGGACAAAAGGAATGGATTTAAAGGGAAAAAGAGGTGACCGTTGGATGGTTGACCATCCATTGGTTGACCACTCCAACGGTCATGATGAGATGGAGATGAAAAGTATTTATTTATTGGCTCGAGCCCATGACACGGACAATTTCAACTGAAAATGAATAAAACTCGAACTAACTAAAAAAAAATGCTAAAATGTAGAATAAAATAAAATAAACTAATCAGCACATGGTAAGCGATAAAAAGTTTACTACAGAGTTCGATAAAAAAATATTTATTTGTAAGTAATAAAAGTTCAAATAGAAAAAAATGCTTAAAGCAAAAATTGAATGAAACGCAAATAGATATCGCGAATTAGAAAAATAATAGAGAATAACTAGCTAAAGAGCCAAATTGTTCGACCATTGGTTTCGAGAATTTGGCTCAGGAACCGATACGGGTTCTAACAGGAAAAGTGATAAAATGCGAAAAAAGTATGGAATAAAATTTAAATGACATTAAGCGTAAAAATAAACATCAAATGGAGGAAAATAAATGGGAGTGTGATTTTAGAAAATTGATAATGAGAAATGAGAAAATATTTGACAATGAAAAATTATAAGTCAAAAATCGGGTAGCAACAGGAGGTAAGACAGATCTAGGGCGCGATAGCTCATCTTGTCAGACTCGTATCGCATACCCTAAATAACCGTTTACCCCTAGACAGAGGCCTCTCGCGCTGCCTCCACTAGGTGTCTACTCTAACTCAAGGATTCACGTCAGTTATAACCAAGAGAATGACATTACTCATGCAGAAATATCAATAGTTGATCAGGCTCTTAACATTCCTAAATGAGCATGGGATTAAAACGGTAATCAATCATACGTCACAAGAAAATATATTAAGCATGCATTAGGCCTCTTAACTACCCATGCAACCTTCAAATAACCTTTGCTAAGAACAAGATAAATCAACTACTCATGTTGGAAAATACACAAATCTAGATCTAGAAAGCAAAATAAGTAAAGAAGAGATAAAGGAGAAAACTAGTAAATATTACCGGCCGGAGCAAAGCTCCGGTTTATGTACAAGGCTGCTGGAAATGTTCTGGTCCGCGGAGAAAACTGAAGAGAAGCACACAAAAAGATTTTCTATGAATATGTGGTAGGTGATGTCCTCTAAACCCTAAAAACTAGTCTTATATAGGCCCTCGTGCCCATAAGAAGACAAAAACCAGCTAAGGGATTACAAAAAAGACAAAATCCAACTAAGGGGTTCAGAAACACGGAATAAATATCTTAAGTCCGAAAGGGGATATTCTGGGAATATTCTGGAAGCGCATGACGTTGAGGGCAAGACGATAGACTAGCCTCGAGGGCATGGCGATAGACTACCCTCGAGGGCATGACGACTAAAGAGAATATTCTTGGGGATCTGAACGGAATCTTCTGGAAGACATCAGAGGTGACACGTGGGAGCACGGCAACGAGGACACGTGGAAATAATGCTTTTGGTATGTCCAGGGCTCGACGACTTCTACTCTTCTAGACCTCGATCTTCAAAACTCTAGAAATCCTTCCAAAAATGCTCGTTTTCGCTCTTTTCTCCTTTTAGGCACTGATCTGCAAAAAGATGGGGAAAAGGGGCAAATCAGAAGTATCTTGCCCTCGAAAAGGTCGGAAATAAGATAGAAAAACCTATAATAAAGACACGCTATCAATCGGCTCGCCCGGGACGCTCATCACTCGGTGGGGGAACAGGGGAAAGAGGGGGAGAAGCAGCGGTGAGGTCAGGCCACTCGAATGTTCCACCATTCTGGGCGGTCCAAACTCGCTTTGCGCCGCCAATGTAACCTTTGCTGAAAGACAAAACACGGCCCATCAAGTGCAAATGGCTCATACCATCGAGGGTACGAGCATCAAGTAACTTAAAACCAACAGGAATAAATAGGTCACAACTGGACATGTCAAGATTACATTGTTCAACAGCCAAGCGAGTGATAAGGGAGCCAAGAATGGGATTGCGGTTACAAGTGATAATAGCATGCAATTCATGAGCAATCTAGTACCCTAGGTTGGCCTTATGGCCGTTATGCATACACCATAAAAAGAATAATTCCTGGACATAGAGGGTGCCAGAAGACTGCATCTTGCCCGCGAAGTTGAGAGCAAGGAAACGATGTAAGATACGAAGGGCAGGGTCACACAGCTCATGGCCTTTTGAGCGTCGAGAGCTGTACTTGGCATTAGGATTGCCAGTAAGCTCCCTGAAGGCACTGGTGACATCAAACTCAAGGGGGTAAGCAGCGTATGCCTCGAGATACCATGAGGCCCCCAAATCAGACTCTTTGGCAAAGCCAAGCAGAACATTAAACTTATCAATAGACAGGTGCTCCTAAACATCCATCAAGCGAAAATTAACCACTTTATCAGCCCTTAAATGCATGCTACCCTTTCCCTTTTGTTTAAGCCTAGCACTATCAAACCAAAAAGACGTGAAAAATTCATGGCTTAATTTAAGGAATGTGGGGTGCTCAAAGTCAAACAGAGGACGCCAGCCAATATTATCAATCAAAATATCCACCCTAGCAGCTATACCCATTTTTTCTAAAAAATCAGTATCAAGTTTAGCACAAGGGGAGACAAGCATGCCATGCAAAGCTAACAACCTATCATTGCTGGGCTTATCAGGAAAGTTCAGCCAACCATGAAGATGAGTGAGGTCAGGTGTTACCTGGGCAAAGGGCACGGTTGTACCTGCTCTGGCTTAGGCAGAACGAGCGGCCGGAGTGGGCATCGCCGTCTTGACCGAGCTGCTGGTGGTGCGGGTAGATTTTCTGGGTTGAGAGGAAGCAGTATGTGCAGTAGGTGCTTTGCGTTTTGGGCGAACGGGGATGGTTCCTCGACTTCTATTTCCATGGAGGTGTCTTCGGTGGTTTCGGTGGTGGGGGGGACAAAAGCTTCATCCTCAGAGTCATCATCGTCATTGTCTAGGGGAACCAGAAGCTTTACTTTGCTTGGCTTGCCCTCGGTGTAGCAGACAGGCTCAATCAATCGGCCCCGAGATGTCATGTCATGACCCATGGGCAAACCACTGGGTCCGAGAACGGATCTAGTGACCTGGACATCAGCTTCAGACGTCGGAGTGGTGGCTGTCGTCGCGGGCGGACCAGTAGGGGCTTCATCATCCTCTTCCTCCTTTGACTCTTCTTCGGAGCCTTCTTCAACGGAACCCTCCTCGGATTCATCCTCCACGTCTCCCGATTCCTCTTCGCCTGAGGAACTTCCAGATGCGGTGGGTGCTTTAGGAGCTGTAACAGCCACCGTGCCGGAGGCACTCGGCGGCGCAGCGGACGACGGAGCGGGTTGGTTGGTAGTGGCAGTCTCAATGGAGTCCTCGGACTCGCCGGTGCCTGACTTGTATTCACCGAACGAGGACTCGTCTTCAGCTGCAGAGGCTTTCAGCGGAGTCACGGCGACGATGGGTATCGGGGTGGGTTTTGGTGATGGAAGAGTGGGTTTTGGAGGTTAGGTGAGGATGGGTCTGGACGTTGGTGTCTTAGCGACCTTTGGGGTGGACGGTGGCTTCTTGGCAGTGGAGGTGGTGGTTGCGATAGTGGTGGTGGTTGGAGCAACTAGGGTAGTAGCAGCGACGGTGGTGGTCGGCTGCGATTGCTTTGGTGAGGAGAGGGGGGTGGATTTTTTCTGTGGGGATTTTTCTGTGGTGGTGGGTGGTGGTGTACCAGCGACGGCAGAGACGCCAACTGTAGCAGGGGTGACGGGCGTGGTGGCGGTCGGTGCGCCTTGGGGACGACGACCAGATGGAAGGTTTGAGTATCCAGCACTATTCTTGGAGCGAGCCATGGAGAAGTTGCAGAGTTTTCGTGGGGAGAGAGAGAGCTGAAAAGCAAGAGGAAGAAGATGGAAGGTAAAGTGGAAAAGTGAAAAGAAAAGGGAAGAAAGCATTCTCCCTTTATGGCTGCCAGCTGCTAGCTGTTGCTCACGTGCGGATGTGGCGGCTAGTGATTGGGGCCCATCAAATCCTAACTGCAAATCCCAACTGTCACGCTCTTGATCAGAAAATTCAAAGTTTAAAATTGGAATTAAGTGGGGTATGGAAATAAAATAGAATATAAGAAAGTGGAGGAATTGGGAGAAATAATTAAAATAAAGTGAATGAGGAAGAGAAGGGAATAGATTTAGGGATGGATAAAATCAAGGGATGTAAAGAAGGATAAGATAATTTAGAGAAGAAAAAGGGGAAGAGATAGAAACGTGGGTTGCCTCCCACAAAGCGTCGCGGTTAACGTCTCGGCCTAGACGTTGATGACCAATATCAGAGTTGGTCAGATGGGTCAGCGACATCCATATCCTCAGTGATAAATGGCTTGAAGCCTTTGTAGAATGCCTTGAGACAGTGTCCATTGACTTTAAAAGTGACTCCAGTATCCAAACTTCGAATTTCAACGGCGCCATGGTCATAAACGACTATGACAACATAAGGACCGGTCCACTTGGACTTCAATTTCCCTGAAAATAACCTCAGACGAGAGTTAGATAACAGGAATTTCTGTCCGATAGTGAAAGATTTATGAAAGAGAAGTTTATCATGGCAAGCCTTCGTCTTGCCCTTGTAGATGAGGGCATTCTCGTAGGCATCATCACGAAGCTCTTTTAACTCCTGGATTTGCAATCTGCGATGTTGTCCAGCTTCGTCAAGGTTGAAATTGGCCTTCCGAATGACCCAGAAGGCTTTATGCTCGATTTCAACGGGTAAGTGGCAAGGTTTGCCGTAGACAAGTCGATAGGGGGTCATGCCAATGGGAGTCTTGAACGCTGTCCGATAGGCCCATAAAGCATCGTCAAGCTTCAAGCTCCAGGCCTTGCGGGATTGGTTGACAGTCTTTTCCAAAATTGACTTGATCTCGCGGTTAGACACCTCGGCCTAGCCATTGGTCTGCGGGTGATAAGTTGTGGAGACACGGTGTGTAACTCCATACTTATTGAGCAAGCTGTTGATGACTCGGTTGCATAAGTGGGTTCCACGGTCACTGATAAGAGCGCGTGGGGTTCCAAACCTACTAAAAATACGATAGCTAAGAAAGGCTGCCACCACTTTGGAATCATCAGTTCTGGTCGCCTTAGCCTCAACCCATTTAGAAACATAGTCCACCGCGTGGAGGATGTATATGTTGCCAAACGAATTGGGAAAGGGACCCATAAAATCAATGCCCTAAATATCAAAAATTTCACAAGCAATAATACCTGTGAGCGACATCTAGTTCCGGGCGCCAATATTACCTGTGCTCTGACAGCGCGGGGAAGCCGCACAGAACATGTAGCTGTCTTTGAAAATTGAGGGCCAGTAGAGTCCTGCTTCTAGAACTTTCATGGTCGTCTTCTTAGTTGTAAAGTGACCTCATTCGGTGGAAGAGTGGCAGAATCTGAGTATGGAAGGGACCTCATCGGTGGTCACGCATCTTCATATGATTTGATCTGAGTAGAACTTCCAAAGATACGGGTTGTCCCATATATAAGACCTAGCTTGTCTTCTGATACGCTTCTATTCTGATGGAGATGAATCCGCGGGAAAGTGACCTGAGGCACATAAATTAGCGATATCAGTAAACCAAGGGTATTCAATGGCTTGGGCAAGACATAGTTGTTCATCAGGGAATGTATCGCGAATGGGAATCAGTGAGTCATCCGTCTAGGCAGACAGGCGGCTCAGATGATCAGCGACTGAATTCTCAGTTCCTTTCTTGTCTTTGATTTCGAGATTGAACTCCTGAAGCAAGAGTATCCATCGGATAAGGCGAGGCTTAGCGTCCAGCTTGGTCAAGAGGCACCGGAGGGCGGTGTGATCTGAAAAGATGGTCACTTTTGTTCCCAAAAGGTACTGTCTAAATTTGTCCAGAGCAAAGACCACTACGAGGAGTTCCTTCTCAGTAGTTGTGTAGTTCCATTGGGTAGGATCCATAAGTTTGGAGGCGTAGTAGATGACATAAACCTCTCGATCTTTCTTCTGTCCCAACACCGCTCCCAATGCATTATTACTTGCATCACACATAATTTCGAACGAAATGGTCCAGTCTGGTGCGCGAATAATGGGGGCTGAGATGAGCTTCTGTTTGAGGAGGTTGAATGCGACTTTACAATTGTCATCAAAGATGAACTCAATGTCTCGCTGTAGCAGCTAGCACATCGGCTGCGTAATCTTGGAGAAGTCCTTAATAAACCTCCTGTAGAACCCTGCATGACCAAGAAAAGAACGTACTTCGCGTATACAAGTAGGATATAGAAGAGATTCGATTACCTCGATTTTGGCCTTATCCACTTCAATGCCTTTGTGGGATACAATGTGACCTAAAATCAGTCCCTGGTCTACCATAAAATGACACTTCTCAAAATTGAGGACAAGGTTAGTTTCAACACATCTTTGTAAAACCTTGCATAAAGCCAGTAAACATTCGGGAAAAGAATTACCGTAGACGGTGAAATCGTCCATAAATACCTCAATGTCGTGTTTAACGAGCTCAGAGAAGATACTGACCATGCAATGCTGGAAGGTGGCAGGAGCGTTGCAAAGACCGAAAGGCATCCTCCTGTAGGCGAAAGTACCGAAATGACAAGTGAAGGTTGTCTTGTCTTGATCGTCTAGGGCAACCGGTATTTGGTGAAATCTTGAGTAACCATATAGGTAGCAGTAGTGTGTCTTTCCAGCTAGGCGTTCTAGCATCTGGTCAATGAACGGCAAGGGGAAGTGGTCCTTCCTCGTGGCGGCATTTAATCGACGGTAATCAATACAAACGCGTCATCTGTTCTATATACGAGTGGGAATCTGTTCGTCGTTCTGTCCAGTGGTGATTGTGATACCTGTCTTCTTTGGAACAACTTGAACTGGGCTGACCCATGTACTGTCCGAGATAGGGTAGATCACGCCAGCGTCGAGTAGCTTCAGTATTTCCTTCTTGACGACCTCCATCATTGGAGGGTTAAGACGGCGCTGTGGTTGGCGAACGGACTTGCTAGCATCGTCTAGGTGTATCCGATGAGTGCACAAGGCTGGAGATAGTCCTTTGATGTCTGCAATTGTCCATCCAATAGCTTTCTTAAATTCCTTCAGTAAGGTGACGAGGGCTATCTCTTCTTCAGTGTCCAGTTTGCTGGAGATGATCACGGGTAGAGAATCATTGCCTCTGAGGTCTGCACAATGGAAGGAGGAATCTTAGTGTATTCAGAAGGTAGAGGTGTTACCACCATTTTGAAAGGAGAATGAGGAGTGGTTTCCAAAATAGCAACGATCTCGCGCAGGTTAGGTGGGGTGACGAATTTGGAGTCTAAGTGATCCATGGCTGCGAAATTGACACAATTGGCTAGGGCAAGCTGCAGAGAGTCAACAAAAAATAAGTCAGCAATTTTCTCAACATCAGGATCAATAATATCAATAATATTAAGACTCAAAAACTCAGAAGGGAAACGCATAGCATCAAGCATGCTGAATCGGATGATCTGTCCGTCAAACTCGAGGGTGATGGATGCATCGTGGACGTCGATCTTGGCACGAGCAGTCTGGTACCCTGCTCGTCTTCCATGCTGATCACATAGAAATCAGCCGAGAAGAGGAGACTGCCAACTTGGACGAGGACGTCCTCAATGATGCCTTCCGGATAGATTACTGACCGATCCGCTAATTGGATGACGACTCGAGTTGACTTCAGTGGTCCAAGGCCTAGTCTGGTAAAGATCATCAAGGGCAAGACGTTGATACCTGCACCTAAGTCACACAAAACTTTTCCAATGTCAGTGCCCCCAAGTTTGCAAGGGATGGTAAACATCCCTAGGTTTGCACACTTTGGAGGGATTTTTCTTTGAATAACAGTGGATAGATTAACACCCACACTGATTTTGTTCACGCCTGCCAATTTGCTTTTGTTAGTGCATAAAGATTTCAGAAACTTAGCATATCGTGGAACGTTTTTAATAGCCTGCAAAAGTGGAATGTTAATTTGAACTTTACTGAACAAGTCAAAAATTTCTTTTTCCTCTTTATCTTTTTTCTTTTTGACTAACCTGTGTGGAAACGGAGGCTCAAGGACTTTAATGATGAAGTCTTCAGAGAATTCGGACTTCTAATCAATTTTAATCGGCGTAACTGGTTTCCTAGAGGTGTAGTAGACCTTTTTTTCTTTTTCGGCAGTGACTTCTACATCGTCAGCGACAGGTGTGGAATCCGGGAGTTCAACTTCTCGAGCAAATGGCTCGCGGTCAAGTAAGTGTGTGCCACTACGAAGTGTCATGGCACAGGCTCCGTGCTTAGGATTGGCTTCTGGTTGTGGTGGCAATCATCCTCCATTCTTCATCTCTTTCACCTCTACAGATAAAATCCCCAATTGTTTTTGAATATCAAGAACAAGAGTATGTAAGTTTGGTACCTCAACAACTTGGGGTGTGGGCCCCATGGGTCCTTGCAGAGCTTGGTACTGGTATTGCTGATTGTTGGAGTAGTTGGGCCGGGATTTGAAATTTTGGAGGTTAAAAGGCGGTTGCTGCTGATTCTGGAATGGATTTTGTGGCTGTAATTGGCTCGGCCCAGGTTGTTGTTGTTGTTGGTTGTTGCCGTAACTCAAGTTTGGGTGACGCCAACCATTATTGTAATTCTGAGTGTACGAGTCATACTTCATGGGAGCTCCATTGTAATTCCCTATAACATTCACATCTATCTCATCCGGGATGTGTGGGCAAGCGTTCGTAGGGTGATCGGTGAAATTACAAAAACCACATGCCTTGATTTGCACGGGCTGGCCGGTAGATATGTTCTGAAGCATTCCAGTAATGGTGGAGAGTTGATTTTCCATAGCAGCAGCCGGGGCGTCGTGGGTAACAGGGATCATTTGATCCAAAGGTACAACATTCTTGGCCATAAGTTCCAAAAGGGCTTTGGCATCCACAGGGGTTAGGGTAAGCAGAGAACCACGGCTGGCGGCGTCGATTAATTCTTTATCTCGCCCTCGTAGTCCCTCATAAAACTATTAGATGAGAGTGTGGTCAGGGATGTTGTGTGAGGGGCAAAGGGTTTGCATCTTTTTATCACGGTCATAGTAATGTCCTAGGTTCTCGTTCTCTTTTTGGACAATGGAAACCAGTTGTTTCTTGGTGACATTGGCCATAGTGGTGGGATAGTACTTTTCCGTGAATGCTTTGAACATATCGGCCTAGCTGGTGATTGATAGGGCAGGCAGGTCATAAAACCAGTTGCGTGCGTCATCTTCGAGCAACCACATAAACGCTCTTAGCTTAGCTTGATTGATGTCCACCTCTGCGGGTTTTAGGGCTTCGCAAATAGTATGGAGTTGCTGGAGATGTCGGAGTGCACTCTCCCTAGGGATGCCATAGAACTTAGGTAAATAGTGGAGAACCGATGACTTGATTACCCAGTCGTGGGTTATAATAGGCCATTCAATGCACCTAGCGGTAGACTCGGTGATAGCATTCAGATCCTCTATGGAAGGGTTGACGACAACTTCTCCGTCGTCAGCCATGGTTGGTTGTTCGGGATGAAGGTGATCTTCGGCGGCTAGATCGAGCTGTTCGATGTAAGCGGGAGGTTCCAAGTGATCAGGGGGGGGGGGGGGGGGGGGGTTCAGGTGAATTTGATGTAGGATTTGCAGATTGATGTTGCTTGGCCAATTTGTGAGCTAGTCGTTCTGATCTCCTGATTTCGGGGTCGTAGGGCAGTAGAGTTGTGTTAGACGACCTAGTCATACAAAAAGAAAAGAGAGTTAATATCGTCAATCCCCGGCAACGACGCCAAAATTTGATCGGTTGTCGAACCCGTCAAAAATAATAATAAAAACCTGCAGTCAAGTGCACAATAAATTGTGTATAGTGGCAACAGGATCGAACACAGGGATTAAGGGTTAACACTCTAATCAATTCGTAAAATAAAGGGATCCAACAGCAAAGTAACAAAGGGAAGGGGGGGTTGAATGATTGTTTGATTATCAATTACCTAAAACAGTAATAAAGGAAAACAAAGGAAGAAAGAAATCAATAGAGAAAAAGTTCCCGGTAAGAATTTGTATCCGGTTGCAATTATGGTCAGCCGGTCACTGGTGCAAGTATCGTCTACCCTGAGCTGATAGACACTCTATGGGGACCAGGTACGCTTAGGTCCCCTACTTACCTTCGTAAGAGAAGCTACCCCAAGGTACGCTTATGGGGTAACCTTGACAGTCTGCCGTCCTCCAAGGTACGCTTATGGAGACAATACTCGGTTGTCCATGAAGAGGAGGTAAGACGCGTCTAGGGCGAGACACTCAGTACGCTCGAGGCTCTGTCCTAACGATCCGTTTAATCCAACTGGAGGAGACCAGGATCCCGATTACTTCCAGAATGGTTATCTACTTTACCCTGCAGCTTCGCGTTAGGTATAACCACAAGGATGATATTAGTTCCCTAGTTTCAACTACTAGTTGATCAAGCTTGTAATTAATCCTAGACAACTTGACAATTAAATATTAGACAAGATAGATATTAGCTCAGAGTATGTGTAGCACAATTTGACCTCACGGCTTCCCTTGCAACCTTCAATCGATTCTTACCAAGAACAAGAAGACTAGCCGCTCATATTAAAAGTAAAAATAAATAAATAAATAAATTGCATAATTAAATAGAAGAAGGGAAGAAGGAAGAAGTCCTATTTATTACCGGCCGGAGCAAAGCTCCGGTTTATTGAAAGAAAGAACAAAAGTGTCGGAGGCAGAGGTAGCGCCAAAAGTCTAGCGCGAGAGAGTGAGAAAACCTAATTACTAAAAGTACTTATAGTTTATTGCAAATAAAACTCCTAATCTGTTTGGAATAATATTCCTCAATGGTCTTCTACTGAGATTGGGATTCTCGGAGGAATTAATGAGCAGATCCCGCGTTTCCTTGTTTGCGACAGTTTCCTTTTCTCGCTAGGACTCCGCTGCCTTCTGCGGACATTCAGCTGCATGGCCTAGCTGCTCCATTCCTTCCAGAAAATGATAGAAAGTGCTTCTTTTTGTATTTCCCTCTTAAATAGCCAAGATCTGTGAAAAGTAAAGAAACACAGCACCATTAGTAGCATCATGATCTAAAAAGGCATATAAAATAGGGAAGAATTATGCATACTAAACGCTCTATCACCGTCCCCCCAAGCACTAATGCGGGGAGGCAATACTCAAAACTCTCATGAAGCAGAGGTAAGATACATCTAGGGCATGATACCTCTCAGCTTGTCAGACTTGCGGCAACGCCCTAATCGGTTGCTTGCCCTAGATTGGTGAGATCACACTATAACAATTACTCCATTCTAGGTGTCTATTTCTCCTAACAGCCTCACGTTGACGTTATCGCTACTAGGATGACAATAATCATCTAGGTCTAGTTATTAGCTGGCCAGACTTCTAATCTTGCCCTAGACGAATTAACAAGAAATCGACAAACAAGCAAATACAACAATAAGAATATATGAAGAACGATTTAGCCTCTTAACTATCCTTATGCAACCCTCACAATACCTTTACTAAGAATGCAGAATCTAGCTACTGATACCACAGAACAAATAAACAAAATAAGAAAAGAAAGATTGCATAAAAGAATAAGAACAAGAAGAAGAAAACTATTAAATGTTACCGGCCAGAGCAAAGCTCCGGTTAATTACAGCGGCTGCTGGATGAAGAGGTCTCAGCCACACCCAAAAAGGGGGAGGAGAGAAAAAGAGACGGCTCCCAAAAGAAGAAAAGTATAAAATATTTTCAAGATGCTCAAAACCCCTAAAACTAAAGGCTTAAATACTCTCCAGCCCACAAGAGGATAAAATTCCAGCTAATGGAAGTCCAGCCCTACACATGGAGCGTGCTCCTTGGTCCAAAAGGGAATATTCTCAAAATGTGCTAGGAGGAATCTGCATGGAATCCCGTGCGAATCTTTTGGGTATCTTTCACTTTGGTCGGGATTTTACAGACGCATGACGGCTAGGGCACGATGACAAAATCAGCATCTAGGGCAAGACGATATGATCACCAGCTATGGAATATTCTGGATGCGCATGGAATCTTCTAGAAGCCAGCAAGGAGGACACATGGAAGCACAACAATGAAGCTTTGACCAGGAAATATTGCCTAGGGCTCGACGAAAACATCTAGGGCGCGATGGCGAAATGGATGTTTTGGTCTCGCTGCTTTGAAATCCGCGAAATTCCACCAAAAAAGCATATATTTTCACATATTCCTCTATTTTAGCCTAGATCTGCAATAAAGATGGAAACAAGGGCAAATCAGCAGTATCATGCTAGGATAAGGAGTGAAAATGACGAGGAAAACATACACAAAATACACGCTATCAAACACATCACATTTCACATTCCTGTAACGAAAAGCCACAAGAAAAGAATAGAAACTGATACGGAAGCGTGGTGGTAGGGGTGACCATCTCATGACACGATCCCTCGCTTGAACAACCCATCGCTACCTTCCATCTGCAAATACCTCAAAGACGATTGCCTTGACATACTATCCCTTCTATCCGATGCAATCACTGCATCCGCATTCCAATACCAGGGTTGAAGATATATGGTGAGGCAGCTGGTGATGAAAATGAAGAAGGATGAAGTATGTGACCAAACCCCAATCTCTAAAGGGGAAATAGTTTTTACCACCCCTGAACTATCGTCGAAAATCAAAAACCTCCCCTGAACTTCATTTTTTGAAATTCGCCCTCCTGGACTATTATTTTTGGGCAAAAAGCCCCTTCAATGCACATTAAAAATCTAAAAAAAATGTAAAAACTCACGAAAAAATGTAATTAACCTAAAAATCAAAGTTCAGGGGAGGTTTTTTATTTTCGACGATAGTTCAGGGGTGGTAAAAACTATTTCCCCATCTCTAAATCCAAGTTTTGCTTCCGTTATTCGTCGCCATATACTCTTTTCCTTCCTCCTATGATTTCGTCTCCTCATCAACCTGGTTTTCTTTCAAAAACCTGAATTCGTTTTGCGATCAAATTTGATTGATTAATATGAAGGTTGACTGTAGTCTAGTAGTACCTAGGGCTGCTCAAAACTCCCGAATTCTGAATTTCTGATTTTTCCGACCCGAAATTTTGATAATTCGGAATTAGATACCCGAAATTTTAATTCGGGTCGGAGCGGGATGGGTTTTGAAAAATTCGGGTACCCGAAATACCCGAATTTTTCAAGCCTAAAACGACGCCATTTTGGGCTAAGCCCAAATGACCTAACCTAACTCATTCTCTCCTCCTCTTTCAATTTCAATTCAACTCCTCATTCTCTCTTACCAAAGTCGCCGTCCACCATCTCTCCTCACCATCACCAACAAATCCATCCTATGCAAACCACAACCTCTCTTCTTCCGATCTGTCTTCAGTCAATCATCTTCTTCCGATCTCTCCTCTTCAATCATCCTGCTCGGCGATCATTCTCTTCCTTCCCTCCTCTCTCGCCTCGACCTCTCCACGCTACCGCCGCCGTCCAAACTAAGTGAGTCGTTCTTCTTGTTTATGAGGTTGTGGTTTGCATAAGATGGATTTGTTGTTTAGGGTGTGGGTTCTGAAGTCCCATGGTTGTTCTCGGGCTGGTCTTGGGCATGGTTTCCAGATCTGAGGTTAGTGACAAGTTGTTCAGATCTGAACAGAAGAGGGCTTGAGGTTTGCTGGTTGGCTTGGATTGTGTAGTTGGATTCGCAGGAAAGGGGAAAAAATGCAGGCAAAGAATGGGCTTAATTCATAATTTCGAAAAAATCGGAAAATTCGGGTATTCCGAAATTTCCGAAATTATGAATTCGGAAATTCGGGTTCGGAAGAAAATTAGTTTGGTTTGGAATGGGATTGAAAATTGAAATTTCAGAAAACCCGAATTCCTCAATTTCAGAATTCGGAAATTCGGAAAACCCGAATGGGCAGCCCTAGTAGTACCGACCTGGCAAAAACATCTAATTATCATTTTTCCCTTTTATTAAAGTAAATGGGCTCGAACACTGACATAGGAGCTTGTTTAGAAGCCCAACCATGCGGCCCACAAAACATTCCACCATCTCTGCCTATTGCTAATCGAGAAAACCTAGATCGGTAACCATCCATCCGTCTTATATAATCCCTGCTTCTCTTTCTGCTGCCGCCGTCTCAAGCGCACCAAAACTCCTTTTTCTTGCTTCTGTAATTTTTTCTTATAAATAGCTACATAGACGTTGGGCGATGATTAGAAAGATAGTGGGCTTGAGTGGGAAAACCTAAACCCCAAATTGGATTTTGAAGGTTTAAAAGGATCAATATAGGCAAAATCCAATTGCCGCCGATGAGTATGGCTTTGATCTTCTTTCTATCTAGGTTTTCTGTTCCAACGATGTCAGAGCTTTAAATTTTTACACTTGATATGAGCCCTTTATTGTTATTATTGTTAGCATTTTCTTTTTTCTTTTGATGGAATTGCATGGTTTGTTTTTTATGTGAGGAAGCAGTGTATTCTGTTAGTTTTCTCATGAAAGAACTGCAAAGTAAAATATCTGGTAAGCCCTAACTAGTTAGGTTTAGCCCCTTGATAACTTTTAGTTTTGATGACATTTGGGTCATAATCCCATCTCACGATTAGGGTTTGCTGAATTTTATTTTGAATTTTGTTGTTTCATCTTATTTTGAATATTGTTGTTTCATCTACTTAACCTCGTTTTTATCTTTTTTTGAATTGGGGCTATGATGACAATCGCTATTAATCCCAGCTCATTATGAGGCCTTTTGTAGGCCGGAGAATTGACTTTGTTCATTATATAATCTGAGCCCCAATTAGTTTGATTAATTTTTTTAATTTTTCAACCATTTGTTTTTGAACATATTTGATGTGATTTTGTGTTATTTGTTTGGTATGTATTTAGGGTTTTAAAACTTTGTTTTAGGTTTGTACTAAATTGTCAGATGTTTAATTTTTTTTTTTGTTCCCAATTATGTTTCAGAACCATGCTAATGCTGATCATTACCTGATTGAAACTTGTTTCTCTTGATTACTGAGGGATCAATTTTTCTATTTTTATTAGTTTTTTCTTTTACCTTTAATCCATTTAAATATGACCCGCAAGAAACAATGACCTATAAAGTTGTTTTCAAGCGACATAACACGTTTGTGCCTTCTATTCCCATATCTCCATCACTCTGCATGTTACTCATATATGCGTACATCATTCTCTGTACTTCTTTTTCTTTGTTGTCTGTTTTTGGGTTGATTGTTTGTTTGTTTCTTTTTATTGTTGCGTACATCATTCTCTGTAATCCAAAACTAATGTTAGGGTCTATTTTCCTTCTTACTTTTGATTTACAAGATTTTTCTGGTGTACTTTCTTTCTTCTTTTTTTGTTTTTTATAAATATTTTGACACATATTGTTCATGCAGTAGCTGGTGACGTTTTTCTACTTCTGGTCTCTTCCTGTTTTTGTTGGTTGATTCTTGTTCCAATTTCGTTATTTCAACTCATCGCATTGCTATTCTTAAGGTTTTTTCTTTTCTTTCTTTTTTGGATTCTCTTGGTTTTGACTCGATATCTTCTGGTTCGACCATGCTTGAGATGGTACACGCATCAATATTGGTCATAGTTGTTGATATGAACTTTGCCATTTGATGAAACATTTTAATTAATGGGTTGTCATGAAACAATAAATTTACTGTATTTTCTTCACTTTTGCCTCTTTCAACGTGTTTAATGTTTGATAATGTAGTGTCCTCAAGAGGAAGATAGGGATACAAGTAGGAGTAGTTAGTTTGGTAGGAGTTTAGCTTTTCCATGGTTCTAAGGTATATGGTATTTCAATCTTTTCCTTATTACTTCTGATGGGATTTTAAGGTAGGTAGAGCAATAATCTTTACTCATTGGGAGTGCAATATTTAAACGAGTTGCATTTTTCATTAATGTATTAGTGATTTTTGTATAATTTGCTATGAAAAATTTAACTCTTCTTTTTTCGTGTATCCTTGTGTGTTGAACTGGAAAAGGAAACTTTGGTTAGTTAAATGGTAATACATTAGGGTCTGTTTGAATCTACAGTGATGCTTGTATTTGTCGTAATGAAATGATGCACTTGAAGAACGGTTTGCTGCAATTGATCTGTATTGAGCACAAAGGGTAGTTGAATATCTGTGTTGTAATTACTGACATGAATGAATTTAACTATTTCCATATGCGAGTTATTCGATGGCATAGCTTGGTAACAAATTAATCAGCAATTTCACCTGTTGCAACTCATTGAGGCTTTTGAATTCTTTAATAGATCCTACTTAGTTAGATTTGGAGCAAATTAATCCTTTCATATGCTTAGCTGTGCTATGAAATAGAGGGCATTGTTGGTACTCTTCAGACGCAAAAATCATAACAGATTAGTAAGGTCGTGGAGTTGCCGTTTGTGTATGCATCTGAGCATTTGGTTAACATTCTAACACCAATTTGTGTAGGACATAACTAACCCTGGAGCCATTCTGATGCTGTTGCTTTGCTTATCATGTGCTTGATGCCTAAAGTCGTCCTCTTCTCATAATAAAACAGTAGAATTGCTGGGTACTTATAGACTTTTGCTACAACAAAACTGTCCAGATTCATTCATTTCTTTTCTTTGGTATCTGATATTTGATCAGAACATTAACCAGGTTTCCGTTCAATATCAGACTTGTATTGTTCCACGTTGTGTGTTCTATGTTTATTACTATGATCTTTTGCCCCGTAAACCCCATTTTAGAAACATGCTTCAATGTAAAGGTCAGATATCAAGTATTTAGTCTTTACAGTTCCTCTCAAACTTACCATAATTGGACCTTATGATAGGGATTGGCAGAAATTGAAGAATGGCTTCATTCTGCAGAAGCAGTAGCAGGTAAATCCCCACTTTTGGCCTAAATCCTGGCAGCAAACCTTTTCTTTTTGTTGGAGAAATAACTTGGATCAAACTTGACCGAGTAGTTATCGAACAGAATCTACTCTTCTGGGTGTCGAAGAAGGACTCCCACTCCTCCACTAGATGATTTCTGTGCAGTTTTCACCTCCCAAGCGCCAATGGAGCTCTTCAACAAGTTCATTTGGTCTGGTGTAATCTGTGTTAGACATAAAAAATCTCAATTCTTTTAAATTTTCTTGTCATTTGGTTTTTTAAAAATTTTGATTGGCTTCCCTCTTTTAGTACTCGGAAAAATTACAGAAATATTTATTGAAAATCAATAACACTCGGATTTAGTCCAATTTGGATTACCATAACTACAAAAATATTCCAATTAGGAATATCATGGATAAAACTTGATATTTTAAAATCGAAAAATATTTCAATTTAACTAGCTATTAAAATATTGCAAAATCAAAAAATTGTTTTACTTCTTCTGGCGAAGAAAATATATAAAATGAAAGAAGTTGCCAGAATGTAGATATAAAATAAACAACTGAGGTCTTTTGGGGGAGCAGAACAGAAATGCCGAAGTTGAACGATTGGAATCAAACTCCAACGTGCCTTAAGGTTCTAACTTTTCTACGCCTTGGGCCTTATGTCTCCCGGCCCAACTGTTTTAACCCAATAAGTTGACTGAATTCTTATATTTATGGGCCCCTTTTGCTTGTTTCAAACAAATTCACCAATGTCCTTTTGCTATATAATCCTTATTTAGTTTTCCTCACATTTTAAATAATAAAAAAAATAAAAACATTATAAATTAATGAAAAAACTGTAATAACTTAAATAATTATTAGTAACAAGACTACCAATAAATACCATTGAATAAAAAAATACAACCGAATGAAAAACACTCATTTTCCTGATGAAAATAATTTATTGGTTACGTATTTTCTACTTTTTTTCATAAAAATCTTTGATAGGTATCAAGTTATTTTTAGTGATTTTTATTATTTTGAAATCATATAATTTTGGAAGGAAATCTAATAGAATGAGGGGTTTTATCAGTTAAAGGAGATTCATAAGAGTTTTGAAAATTCAACATGTATTTGATTAAGATTAATAGTTTAGAGATAAAATTTTGCCACGGATAAAAAAAATCCATCATTAATACGAACCCGTGTAAAAAAGAAGACGGAACATTTAAGGAAAAAAAAACAAAAAAAAAAGGTTAAACTATGCAGAAAAGACTTTATAGTTTATAAAAAAATTGTCACTTAATTTTTTTTATTGTCTAAAAGAGAGTTAACAGCCCGTTGGGGGCCATTATGCCAAAAGTGTGAGAAACGTCATCCACTCTCACGGCTCTATGTCGCCACACGGGAAGGACATAGGAATGTAAAAAGAGGGATCATATCAACTTGTTCCTGCCTAGAATAATAAGCTCATGAGTTTAGTTTTACTTTACCGCTAAAAAATGAAAAAATACTTCTGTAGATAAATTTAATTCATACGTGGCTCCTTTCTTTTTGGGTGTGAAGCACTATCAAACCAAAATACCTAACAAGCATGATTATAGTTCTCTAAAAGTTGAAAAAAAATAATGGTAAAAACTATTTTCTTATGGTATTAAATAAACAGTAATTTTTTTATAAAAAATTATAAAAATTTTAAAAAAAAGTAAAAATATGAGAAAATTCACTCCACTAATTTATTTTAAAAAAATAATAACATTTTATATTAAGTTTTAAAAATTAATAAATTTAAAACAAATTGTTTTTTTTTTCATATATTAAGTTTTACCACATTAGTTACATTTTTTTAAATTTAAATTTCATAATTTTTTTTATAATTTTTACTATTTTTTTAAATATTATATTACAATTTTTAAAAAAATGTATAAAACATTTTGTAAATGACTAAATTATTTCATGCAATGTACGGAAGGAAAAAAAAACAAGAAAATGAAAGGTCGCTCAGATACCAAAGGCAAAGCGGAGCTCATTTCATTTTCCTCCACTGCTTCAACTACCGTTATCCCTCTCAAAATTCCACAGAAAGGTATGCCACTCCTTAAACCCTGTTACTCGTTCTTTCTGTAGGGCTTCTCCGCAAACTTTATTAGATTTATTTTTCTTTTCTATATATGAAAGTGAAACAACCATGGCCTCCATTAGATTACCTGTTTCTTCTGACGCATTTGATTCAAAGAAATCTAATTTCTCTATAAACCCACTCCACTCTTCCAGTTCTTGCACTTTTTATTCCATTTCTAGTTACATTCATTTCACTAGAGCCTGCATAATCACTTCCCTTAGTAGATTCAGTGCCATTAAGGTCTCTCGTGTTGGAGCTGAATTGTCTGAAAAGGACACTTTTCGATCAACAGCAACACATGATTTGGTGAGTGAGAACATAGGTGGAGATGCGATTGATAGAAATCAAGATTCTAGTCGTGCCACCCGGAAGAAACACTGGGGTCCAAAGAAATGGACTAAAAGAGATATGGGTTTTGATCTTAGACCCAAGAAGAATGGTGAAAATGATGATACAGATGGTTTGTTGATGTTTGTTGGTGAACTGGATGCTGATTACTCTGTCTTGGAGTCTGACATTAGCTTAGAACAATGTAATGCTGTTTTGAAAAAGCTTGAGAGGTGTAGCAGTAAGATCAAAACTCTTAGGTTCTTTGAGTGGATGAAGCGTAATGGGAAGCTTCAAAAGAACATCAGTGCTTATAATATCATTCTTCGTGTGTTGGCTAGGCAGCAAGAGTGGGATTCTGCTGAGAGAATGGTTAGGGAATTGAGTGATAGTTTTGGTAGTGAGCTAGACTCTCGCATTTTTAACACGCTCATTTACCCATGCTCTAAACGGGGGCATGTGGAGTTGTGTCGGAAGTGGTTTCGGATGATGTTGGAACTTGGGGTTAAGCCCAACATTGCAACTTTTGGTATGCTTATGGGGGTTTACCAAAAGGGATGGAACGTCGATGAGGCAGAGTTCACATTTGCCCAGATGAGGAGTGCTAGAATTATATGCCATTCTGCATACTCAGCAATGATCACGATATATACCCGTTTGAATTTGCATGACAAGGCAGAAGAGGTTATTTGCGCAATGAAAGAAGATAAAATAGTACTGAATTTGGAGAATTGGTTGGTTTTGCTTAATGCCTATAGTCAACAAGGCAAGTTAGAAGAGGCTGAGAGGGTATTGGCCTCCATGCTAGAGGCCAGGTTTTCACCAAATATTGTTGCATATAATATGTTAATAACCGGGTATGGGAAGGTATCCAACATGGCTGCTGCTCAACACCTGTTTCTGGGCATCCAGGATATAGGATTAGAGCCTGATGAGACAACCTATCGTTCCATGATTGAAGGTTGGGGTCGAGCTGGCAATCATAAGCAGGCAGAATGGCACTACAAGGAGCTCAGGCGATTGGGGTTCAAGCCTAACTCCTCTAACTTGTACACACTAATAAACCTGCAAGCCCAGCATGGGGATGAGGAGGGTGCTGGCAGAACTCTTGATGATATGCTGAAGATGGGATGCCAGCATTCGTCCGTTGTTGGAACCGTTTTGAAAGCATATGAGAGGGCTGGTAGGATTAATAAAGTCCCTCTAATTTTGAAAGGCTCTTTCTACCAGCATGTTCTGGTCAACCAGAATTCTTGTTCCATTCTAGTCATTGCTTATGTTAAACACAGCTTGGTTGATGATGCCCTAAAAGTATTGCGTGAAAAAGAGTGGAGTGATCGTCTTTTTGAGGATAACTTGTATCATTTGTTGATTTGTTCATGCAAAGAGCTGGGTCAACTTGAGAATGCTGTTAAGATATACACTCAGATGCCCAAGCCTGATAAGCCGAACCTGCACATCTCATGTACCATGATGGACGTTTACAGCGTCTTGGGTCTACTTATGGAATCCGAGAAACTTTATTTGGAGTTAAAATCTCATGGAATTGCTTTAGATGTAATTGCCTTTAGCGTTGTTATTAGGATGTATGTCAAGGCTGGACGTTTGGCAGACGCTTGCTCTATACTAGAAACAATGGAAACGGAGGATAGCATAGTTCCGGACATTTATCTGTTCCGTGACATGCTTCGGATATATCAGCAATGTGGTATGGCGAGTAAACTAAAAGATCTGTATTATAAGATTTTGGGAAGTGACGTAGTTTGGGATCAGGAATTGTATAATTGCCTCATAAACTGCTGTGCTCGTGCTTTGCCGGTGAGCGAGCTTTCCAGGCTTTTCAATGAGATGCTTCATCGAGGGTTTTCCCCTAATAGCCATACTTTCAATGTCATGCTTGATGTTTACGGGAAATCTAAGCTTTTTGAGAAAGTTAAGGAACTGTTTTGGATGGCAAGGAAACGAGGGCTGGTCGATGTAGTCTCCTACAACACAATCATTGCTGCTTATGGACGCAGTAAAGAGTTAGAGAAAATGGTGTCAACTGTGCGGCATATGCAGTTTGATGGTTTCTCGGTTTCCCTCGAAGCGTATAATTGTATGTTAGATGCCTATGGGAATGGAGGTCAGATGGAGAGTTTCAAAAGTGTTCTGCAGAGAATGAAGGAATCAAGGTGCACTTCTGACCACTATACGTACAACATTATGATCAATATCTACGGAGAGCAAGGATGGATCGACGAAATCGGAAACGTGCTGTTAGAATTGAAAGAAAGCGGATTGGGACCTGATTTGTGTAGCTATAACACATTGATAAAGGCGTATGGCATTGCCGGAATGGTTGAAGATGCGGTGAGGTTGCTCAAGGAAATGAGGGAAAATGGGGTGGAACCTGATAAGATAACATACACCAATTTGATTACTGCATTGCGCAGGAACGATAAGTACTTGGAGGCTGTTAAGTGGTCCTTGTGGATGAAGCAAATGGGACTATGAAACTGCAAACCAAACAGCTTTATGCTTTCATCAATGTACATCCTTGTTGTAAATGCATTTTACAAAACTTTAATAAGAGTGTTAAATTTTTATGCTTCTTTTAGAAAATAAAATTTCCTGCCTTCGCCGTTTCGGTAGGGAAAAAAAACTTATGAGGATTTTTTTTAAAAAATAAATGGTAAAATAATTTTAAAAATTGAGGGAAAATGTAATAAATATGGGAGATTTCATTCCATTAAAAAAAAAAAAGGAACAATAGCATTTCAACCCCCTGTACTAACGCGAAAAATAAACACCTCCCCTGAACTTTAAAAATTTTATTCGACCTCTCCTGCACTTAAAGTCAACGTACCGTGGGTCCATTCCATTAGTTTGACTAACGGATCGTTAAATGTTACTCAGGCTAGCCAGTTGCAAAAAAAAAAAATATATATTTTTTCATTTTCATTTTTTGAAAAACAATATAATTAATTTAAAAAATTCAGAAAAATAATATAATTAATTTAAAAAATTCAAAAAAATAATATATTAATTTAAAAATCCACAAAAAATACTGTAATTAATTTTAAAAATACAGAAAATTAATATATTTTATTTAAAAAATTCAAAAAAATAATATAATTCCTTCCTTTTTTTTTCTTTTTAAATCTAAAAGTTTCCAATTTATTTCCAGCATCTTTAACTTTTAATATTATCAATTAATGCCTCAACTATTTTATTATTTATTTATTAAAATAAATTACATCCTTTTTAATTTTTCTTTTTAAATCTAAATGAAAAGTAACAATTACTGAAACGCTCCTCTTCCTCCTCCTCTGTCTCATCCATCTATCTTTCAAGTTTACATAATCTACCAGGACACAAACACCTTATTACCATTATATTAAAAATTGGGTCGATTTATTTATTTTGTAATGAAAATTACTGAAACGCTCCTCTTCCTCCTCCCTCTCGCTTGAAGACGACGAAG
This sequence comes from Viola odorata, assembly GCA_963691705.1. NCBI lineage: Eukaryota > Viridiplantae > Streptophyta > Magnoliopsida > Malpighiales > Violaceae > Viola > Viola odorata. The sequence continues at coordinate 53,033,842 of OY829545.1, read as the reverse complement.
CTGGCTTCTTCTCCTCCTCCGCCACTGCCAACCGCCGCCCTCATGGCCGCCCATCAGGCTCCAAGAACAAGCCCAAGCCCCCGAACAAGCCCAAGAACAACCCCATCTCCCAAATTCTAAGCTTGAAAGCACAACAACATGCTTCTTTCCAGATCTGGATCTGGTTAGATCTAGATCGATTGTTGTTACTGTAGATCCGCTTGAAAGCATAACAACATGCTTTTTCTTGTAGATCTGGATCTATTAGAACAGATGCGCTTCGGTGGTGGTGGTGGTAGGCTCCGGTGGGGTGCGTTTGGCGGCGACATAAAAAAAGAACAAGAAGAAAAAGATGAACGATTTAAGGTTGAAATAAAAGGATTTAAGTTTTCTTATTTCTTGAGTATTGTTTGTGGACTGGGGAGGGAGAGAGGGAAGTGAGGAGGAAGAAAATGAAAAGATTAAAAATTAAAAAATAAAATAAAATGAACAACGCTGGGAGATGGATTCTTCATCTTCTATTTCTTCTTTAGGAAAATTAAAAATTAAAAAAAGAAAAAGAAGAAAAAGATGAACGATGGATTCTTCATCTTCCATTTTTATGTAATTTATATAACAAAGAAAAGATTTTTTTCTGAATTTTTTTTTTGAATTTTTCTGTAATTTATAAAAAAATAAGAAATGATAAAAGAAAAAAAAAATTGAAACTAGAATAACCGGTTTTTTTTTTTTTTTGCAACGGGTTGTCAATGGTCACCTTTGACAGTTTGTTAGTTTGACTGATGGCATGGACCTTGATTTCATTAAATTTTAGTTCAAGGACCTCCATTTGAATTTTTCTAGTACAGGGGAGGAGTATTTTTCAACTTTAGTTCAGGGGTTTTTATAGAGAATTTTTTTTTAAAATGTTTAGAAAGGAATAAATTAATTTTTTTTTTCATTGTATTAAGATCTATCATATTAGTTCCATGTTTTGGTACAAATTTCATAATTTTTTCAATTTTTACTTTTTATTTTAGATTTTTTAAGTATTTAAAAGGTTAAAAATGCGACTTTTAGAAAACTATAACATTTATGGTGCACGTTTTTAAACTATAAAGAATTAAGCGGAACATTTTATAAACTACATTTTTTTTTACCTAATTTACCCAAAATCAAATACTAACCATTTACCACGCAGTAAACAAAAACAAACTCTTATAAAAAGATCACTCATCTTTATTGAAATGAATAATGACTTGGCACATAAATCTATTTTAAATATTATAACTTCTTTTATAGGAATAGCTATCAATGATAGGCTCTATTTACCATCCCAAATAAAAAGTGGGGAACAACGTTTTTTTTTCTTTTATAAAAAAAAATAATCTTATTTAATAGAAGAAGAAAAACGACTTTAAAATTGTGCCACGTTCATTTAATGTCATTCTTAGTTCAAAATCAATTCTCTCAGCTCCACTCTCCTTTTGAATCCATGCACAATGAGAACCGGAATAATTGAATTTGAGAAAACAAAATCAAATGATAAGATACAAAAAAAAAACAGGGAGCAAAATATACTACTCCCTCCGTCTTCAAATAATTGTTATTTTTCTACTAAAAATATGGTCTATATTAATTTTCATTTTGAGTTATAATTACGACTTCTGCTTTATATTTTAATTTTTTTACCTAACTAATTAATTTGGTATAATTATATTATAAAAAATGGATAAATTGAAAACTACAGTAAAAAAAATATGATCCAAAAATTATTATTTTAAATTTATCTATTATTTTAAAAAGTCAATTATTTAAAAACGGAAAGAGTATTAAAAAAAACAAATTATACCATGAGTATCAACGGGACATTCTCATCCTTGCAAGTTAAATTGGTTCTTGCAAGTTTTTTCACCGACTGAAATGCTGACATGTCAGTTATATTGTACGTGATATTCTCAACTTTCTTTTTTGGACTAAAAGTTCAGATTAAATAAATTAATATTATAAAAATCAAATTAAATAAAGTGTTTTCTTTTAAATAATTAATAAGAGTGACAACTATGACATGTGGCATATAATTGACACATAAACAACCTCAATCATTATAAATCATACAGAAACTAACTTAACTAATAAATTCATAGGATAAAAATCAAACTAAACAAATTTATATTTTAAAACTTGGATAATAAAGTGAGTAGGGGTAGCAAAAACCTATCCATACCCAACTAATTTAAGTGGGTATGAGTGTTAAATAGATCAGTGCAATTTTTAAATGGGTAGAAATGGGTAATATACCAATTTAAACTAAAATAGGTGGGTTTTATTGGGTTGGGTAATGGGTACCAATTAAACCAAAACCAACCCTATCCCTCCCCTTCTCCTCTCTCTCTCATCTTTTTTATTTTTTATTTTTAAATAAATTTAATTTTCTTAATTTATATAATGAACAAAATAAATTAAAAACTATAACAACTTAATCTCTATCTCGAGATGAGTAATTTTATATCCATTTTTCTTTTCTTTTTTTAAGTTTTTAAAAATGGATTTTATAGTTTTCATGGGATCACTCATGATTTTTTTCTTAAAAGTATGAAAAAATGATAGTCATGGATTATTTAAATTATTTAAAATCATAGGCATGCATATTTCTAATCGGAATATTAGAAATATTGGATTGAAATATAGTACTTTAATTAATTTCCTGTGTCTAAAAAAATAAATAGAAAAAAAAGAATACTTTCCTTTCCTTGCAGCATCTTAGTCACGTGCATGCATATAATTATAGCCATACTTATATATTAATCTATATAACAAGTGTTCAATGTAAGTGGTTAAATACTCATTTTAAAGTTAATATAAATTTGCCACATGTCATTTTAAATTAATAACTAGGATAAATAATTTATAAATTAATAACTAGAAGTACTATGTTAATTTAATCAATCAATTTATTTATACAATAAAAATAAAATAATTAAATTTTACTTTTATTATTATTCAATATTTATTCTATTTATTATATATAATTTTAAATTATTTATTTCAGTAAAATAAAATTTGAGACTAAACGATAAAACCCGAGCCTAAACAGTCAAATCCGAGCCTAAATAATAAAACCCGAGCCTAAATGGTCAACCCCGAGCCTAAATGGTCAAACCTGAGTCTAAACGATCAAATCCAACCCGAGTCTAAACGATCAAACCCGAACCTAAATGGTCAAAAATAGTATTTTTAATTTTACTTAATAAAAATTATATTTATTGAGTATGTATAATTTAAATGGGTGTAAATGGATATAAATGGAGTGAAATTAAACAAGAAAGATGAGTGAAATTATGACAGACTACTAAAAACTGCAAGGGAAAACGCAAGTCATTATATGACTGAGTAATAGAAAAATGAAATGCAACACTATTTCGTTCTTCGTTTTTTATTTTATTTTATGAAATGCATATTTGTCTAATAATATAGATGCAGAAAGAACTCCAGTTGTCATTATATAAATTAACCGAACTTTTTTTTTTGATTTCGGGAATGTACCTAACCGAAATTATTTCAGGTTCGGCTCGATAACTCAATAAAATTCGGTGAACTGAATTTCCCGAATTCTATCTTAAAGTCAAGACATTAATAACTAATTATTTGGCCAATAAATAAGAAAATGCTTGAGCTAAGAATGATCATTTCTACCGTCGTTGCGTTATATCAAAATGTTACATCAAACTTTAATTAATCAAGAACAAAAGAGAAAAATATATAAATTTTGTGCAAAACATTAATTAATGTTAAGCTGTATATTAAATTTCGGTTAATTTGAGTAATCAAATACCGAACCGAATTTATTTCAAGAATTTTGATTCAGTATCTATAATGCATTAATTAGGTTCGGTAATTAATATTTATTAATTGGCTAACTGATTACCGAACTGAAATTAATAAAAAAATTCTGAACCGAACCGAATCGAATGACCAACCTGCCTCAAACCAAACTAAGGGAAAATGCTTTGCCAAAAACTAAGACAAGGTGCAGGTAACTTGTTTTCTTTCTTGAAAGTCAAAACTGATGATGAAAGGCATATGAAAAGCATAATCAAAGGAACAGTATTGCATAATTTCCCCTTCATTCAATTGGCAAAAAGTTGCCAAGTAGCATAGTTCCTGCTCCTACATAATAGGCTCCTAACTCTGTCTACAATCTATATATATAACAGGTACAAACAACATACTTACAATCATTACTAAAAGTAAAACCCTGACAATAATGAAGTAATCACCTGACGACAAAATTTCAATGCCGCCGGTTCTCTGACGACCAGCTTCTGCAACACCAACAAAAATAACTGCTGCAAAAGTTTTTAGTATCTGGTTAATGTACCTTGTCTCTAGAACACATCATCCATGAGCACGCATCCGCTGACACAGAACAACCAGAGTGTATAGAAATGCGACAACACTTCTATCCAGCCAAGTAGAGTCTTCCCTTCAATCAAGTAGAGTCTTCCCTTCAACCAAGTCAGAAACACGCTTCCAGAATTGATGCCGATGTAAAGAATGGTTTCCAAGACAGTCTGGACTTGCCGCTTGCTAAAAGCAACTGATGGCAGTTTGCAGCCTCTTTATTGTCCTAGAGAAGCAACCTTAGGTTTCTGCTTCCTATTTCATCAGCTCGGTTCTGCAGGAACATGTCCTGGGTAGCACACTTCTGGGCTAGAAAGTTTGATACTTTTCTTTATCTCGGTACAGAAATCTCCGCTTGATGCATAATCAGTTGAAGAAGTATGGAGATTTCAGAACTTCTTCCAAGTCAAAGTTGCCTCTCTCTGGCAGAGATGGGAACTTCAGTCCTGGATAGGATGTCTCAAAGCTTTCAAGCAACTGTCAATGATCAAAGAAAATTAGAAAGGCCAACGAAATTTTAGGAAAAGTAGTAGGTGCTAGTTGAAGTAACTTCATTGACTTGATCTCCTCAAAGCTATTTGAGACAACTAATTTTGTGCAGGAATATCAGTTACCCTGGGAAGCAGTTGGATGATGACGGTCATGCACAGATACATCATAGTTAAATTGCACGAACAGGTTAAGGCTGTGGTTTTCAGTTTCATTAACAACTTTTTCCCAGCATTACAAAAAGGGAAATATAAGGTCATTATAAACTTACAGTCTCAAGTACTGGCATACTATAAAGCTCCACAAATTTTTCTCTGAGTATCCGATTCATCAAATCCACATCAGTAGCGTGTGTCCAGAAGGAGTCATGTACACCTGGAAAAACAATAAAGTCTGAGGACGGGAATTATAAAATAACATAGTTTGTACAATGTCCAGTTCTTAGATTATGAGTAGAGCACATCAAGCAAGAGTGAAGCATGACATCCTAGAAAACCAGTTTTGATTCCTTCACATCTTAAAAATAGTAGGATAAATATTACATTATTTGATAGTATGGGAAATACCATATTTCTTTCTTCTCAGTACAATATATTATGAGCGACTCAATGGACTATGAAACAACTTCATAAGTTAAAAGGACCAATACTTTTTAGAATTTAAGGACAAAAGTTATCTATCAGACTGAATAAGTGCCATAGCATTTGTTGTTCAGAACTAGTCCAATATATCAGTCAACAGACAATGTAACTAGTTATGAGGATCTGACAATGACAGTTGCTAAATATATAGGGTTGTTTAGATGTAAACAGGCCCAGAAACAGGAGTGAGCTTACTATTATTCTCAATTCAAACTTTTACCAAATTGTAAGCGAAGAAGGCAGTTTCTCACCAAAATCCAACCCAAAAACATCATCCAAATTTTGAAAACTTTAGGAAGCGTCACACAGCAAAGATCAGACAAGCTAATTCCATTTATATTTTGTTTTCAATAAAACAAAAGATGAACGTACACAATAAGTAAACACAACCATATAGGGTAGATAATGAGCAGCAGTTCAACATTTGATATGTTTCAGAATTGGAAATGCAATTTTTCAATTCTTGAGTTGTCAAGGAAAAAAAGGGCTTCTACAACATGTTAATCAGTAACTACTAACTACCAATTTATTTGGTATGCTTAAGTTTCATCAGTTGCAGAATAGAAAACAAACCAGCAAAACGTAGCCCAGCATCCCTGCAAGAGACAGCAGTCATCATCATGTGTGAACCATCAAGTGAGTGCACAAAATTAGGAGGAAATGCGGTTCTCTGTTTTCTAACTTCTACCTGATGTAACATTACAATGTATATTTTAGTCAAATCTAAGAAATATCAGAAAGAAGAAAGCAGCTGAAAGCATGAAAGTAGCAAAATCTTACTGAATGACCCTCCCGCTGCAGCGCCAAAACTTGTAGTGAAGTTCTAATCTGCAGCAACAAAATTTAGTCACAAGATGTTTGCTAAATGATTGAGGAGAATACTTGATATAATCAATACAGCGCTGGAGCACATAAAACAGTGGCATCCAACATCCAACAATTTGTAAAAGAAGCATTCTCCACGGGTTGTCACCGATGCGGATCAAAAACTCTCAAGCAGAATAAGTTAAACTAAACAAGGCATATGAGCTGGAAAAGCTGACAGTGTCATAATTCAGGTTCTCTGAGTAGAGAACATGAACCATCATTCCTTGCATTATTCCCATATTTTTAGCAGCAACAAAGTCTTATAACATAGATTCAGCATAAACAAAATTTGTTACTTCCTCACAAATGTTTTAATAATGCAGTTAGCTAGCAAATAGTTCTACTTGCGTGGCCGGTATCATGATTCAATTCCCACCCAGTACTAGCACCTCAGGCTTTCACAAACATAAACATAACAGTATTGTGTTTCTCAATTACAGAAGATTTAGCATCTCAATGCAATGATCAATTGCCATTATTTTGCCTATTTCTGATACTCTCAGGTATTTGCCAGTTTTCTAGTGAAATTAAACACTATTTCTCTGGCATTTCCCAATACCATTTCAAACCTATGTGAACACCACAGTGTCAGCATTTATGAGCAATGGAATTTGCATCGTGCTTATCATTCTAATGGATTTCACAATGATCTCTCTCCTATCCTCTGATGTTGATCAACAAAAACATGTGATGTGCACTCTGATTGGAGGAATACAATTAACATTCTAATGTGGATCCAAGATTCATAGGTTATCAAGTTTGCAGCCAGTACTATGTAAAGCAAACATGCAACAGTAGGGTAAAACTCACCAGATGTCGTTCACTTTTACAGTAGGGTTGCACAACAGGAAGGCCAAGAGGGGTTGTCCATCGCACAGGTTGATCTTCTGAAGCAATAACCTAAAAAGGTTTCATCAAAAAGTACAATCCACCTCAATCAAATGCTATGCTCACCAAATGCCTGCCTGGCACCCTCATTTACAAGGGGTTAGATTTCCTCAAGTTCAATTTTCCTCCATCCTCAAGTGGCATGTTAGATGTGTGAAACCTCATTTTTTTCAAAATCCTATGGTTATCAAACCACCACTCAATCCACATCAGTTTTTAAAATGTGAAATAATAGCCATAGGATCTATTTAAACCGAAGTGTCACACATCTAACATGTCACTTGAGGAAAATGGAGGGAAATTGAACTTGAGGGGAGTCACACCCCATTTACAAATGCCAGAAAAACATACCTTTGCACAATCACCAAGCCAACCCATTATATCACGTGCAGCTTGGAATAATTCTCCCAAGGCAGTCAATGTCACCTGGAAGCATTAATGTAAACTTGATAAGCATCCTCCGTAGTTCTTGTTGCGTACCATGATGTAATTTAATTACCAATAATTATAGCTACGTTTGGCATAAGTACATAAACCACTGATGGCAAGAACATTCAGTACATTTTATCCCCAGAGAATTGAGTGCCTCTAAAAAACAATTTTTTATCAATCTAAAGTATAATCCTCTTAAGTAGCAATAGCCTAACCTGATTACTAGGGAGAAGAAAAGTGCTTACTTTAGCAGCATAACAAGCTGCACTGAAGAGCAGTCTATCATCTGTAATATGACCCTTCTCCTGCAACCTTCTTTTTATTTGTTCACGAGCACCAACAAAAGTTACTCCATACACAGAAGTCATCACTGTTTGTTTAACTAATTTTCTATCCACCTGAAACCCCCAAAATATTAGCCTCTGTCAAAAGCAGCCAAAACTATGTAATCTTTTTTCTCTGGATAAAAACCTGGCAAAAACGGAACTAACCTGACCAATTAAAAGCTTGGCGAATAAAGCATTTGGACTTGTAGCAGGGTCCTTCTTGCTGTCTCTTATCATTATTTCATGGACCCTGCAAGCGGGAGAGCCCTTAAATATTATTTTATGCAAATAAAAACACCAAGTGATGGTAGGTACAATAAACATCAGCAACCATACAGTCAAAGAGATATATGAATAAATCCACATCAGACAGGCTGCTAATATTTGTAGACAATGTAATACCTCTCAGCAATTTCTGAATAAACATCCGCTGGTTTATCTCCAGCAACTAAATTAACTGCTGCTGCTTCTAGCTGAAAAACATATCCAAGAGAGCACAAAAAGACATTTAATTCATCACAACAAGCAAACTAACAGCCACACACACATTTACATAATGCATGAGCATTATCTAGGTATTGTACAAAGAGCATCTCAAGTTTATTCTTAACCAGTCTGATTCTTGTAGAGAGAACTTTGAAAGTTTGTATATGAGCTTTTCTTAAAATTAGGTGTTGGATCGTATGCTATCACCAAACTCACTGGTCAGCAGAATGTTCAAGCAATAGACAGGATTAGATGAAGAAACAAAGCAATCAGTGAACCTAATTAAAATGGCCATGAGATGGTGAGAGGCATCAATACCTCCATGGCCATATAGAATTTGGCAGCCAGGTAAACAAGAAACATAGAGGTTCAACCTGAATGAGTTAAAATATACATAATCACTAGAAGTGAGTTGGTATTCAGGAATTTTAAGCTGAAATATGCTATTTGAATAGTCATTGCTTTAAACACCAATATTAGTTATTTTCAGAAGCTTCACTCATTTCTGAAGGGAAACCAAAAACACTTTCATCAGAAAGAAGCCAAGAATCTTTTGATCTCAAGTAACACAGATAAAATGCAGAGTTGGAATAAATGCAACTTTTAAAGCTGGCAACATATCTGTGGACTGAAAAGGCATTCAAGAGAAGAAAAAAAAGAAAAAAAGATTTTTTTTTATCCTTTCTAAGGAATGACTAAGATGAACTAAATTTCTGTCAAGTCTTGATCCAAAATAAATAAAATGTAAACTATAAAGAGCATCCCACACTGCAAAAACATTAATTACCTTGGTGATTGACACAATTTATAGATTAAGAGGATTATTGAGCATCAAATAAGGATTATAGACCAACAGCAAGTTGACCAACTACTGCTCGTCTAGAAGGATGCAACACCAGAAAAATAAAATAAAATACATCATAGAGTAAACTGTGATTGATGAATCATTCAGCTCAAAAGAGCAAAAGCAAACCTACACTGTCTCTTCCCAAGGCTGCATAGTGCTGTAGGCCATTACACGAACCATCCTATAAAAAAAAAACAAAAGACAAACTCCATTATGATCATGTTTTCTTTCATTAAAGAAATAAAAACGAATGAAGTTGAGAATACTTGAATGCCTGAAAAGATAAAATCTGAAAAACAGAAAAAGTTTCAGATTCAAGCAAACAAAGCCAAACAACAATGATGGGTAAAATGGAAAGAGTTCATAGAAAAGGTCACATGATGTCTATCCATAGGAACATTAAAACATGACTTCCAAAAAGATGGCGACTAATGGAAAGAAGACTGTATACCACCAGTGAACTCCAACATCACTGAGTGAAATTATGTGATGAGGCTATTTTAAAGATGGAATGCAAACATATGACCAGACTAATTTACTGCATCAATGGAACATTGATTTTCCCCACTTGTAACGTAGGCATGCTTTTCTATAAGCACCTTATACTAATATGCACACTTCCAAAAGTCTTGGATTCCGTATTACAAAGTTAATTGAGCCACAATATTAGGAAATTTATCTAAGAGCTGAACATGGACTTTCAAACGACATCCTGGCTTCTCTAGTTAGAAGAATCAATACAAGGGCAATATATAGGAGAAGTTTCAATGCTAGTGCAAAGCTTTTATTTCCAGAATTAAAGATATTGCCAAGACTCGATCCATGACATCTGCTCAACCATCCAATTTATCTGCTTTTAAGTCATCAGAAATAGAAGTTGAAAATTCAAGTCTTCAGAGATAAGGGGTCACCTGAATTCACTAGGATCTGGTGGAAAATGTAAATCAAGTCAACCCAGAGCTCTGGGAAAAAAGTTTTACAAATTCAATAACACCCTAAATCTTCTAGTTGGATATAAAATCTAACTATATGATGGTAGTCAAATATGAAGTCCATCCAATCATGTTTTTCAAGAAAACAAAGGATACTTCCATAATCGACACTATTTAACTTGTTTACCAAAATTTTCATAAGCCAAAAAAAGAAACGTATTGAGAAAGACAATTTCATAGATATTATGTTTTAATAAGGTGCAAAATTTTCATTTTAGGCGAAGCACTTACCTGATGGATTGGCAGGTGGGAGATGACAGTATGAGGCAATGGACTCTTCAAGGCCTCTGATAGATTAATACAAGCAGCTAAGAACTGGAAAGGGTCTTCAGCTGTTAGCCACCAGCGCTTCCCATTGACAGGATTTTCAGCTGAATCAAATATATCATCCAGGTGGTTTTCCACAAATGCTAGGCGCCCATCATGAGATAGCTTTTCAACTCCCCCAGAATACAGGTTAGCTAAATGTATCTTCAGCCAACATAACCCAGACTTTCCCAATGGTCGTCCTTCTGCAAATTCAAGAATCCCTCGGCAAAGATCAGAGCTTAGATGAGTCAAATGTGAGTGCATTGGGTATGCACGGCCTCGAAAATCAAGATTGTGAGGATAGTAAAAGCCCTCTTCATCTCTCAGCTTTTGAGCTACCTGTTTCCAAACAAGTATATCAGAATTTAAAGTCCTGACAAAAACAAACATGCGCATCAATTCTTAAAAGCATCCCACAAAGTTAATGAACGAATATGAGTAATTAACTGATAACCAATAATCACATCTGATTTCTTCTTGGGGAGTCAATGAAGTAGATCCTATTATTAAGTTTGCATAAAGGCTATAATCTGAAAACTGGAAAGGAAGATTCCCTCCAAAGATAATAATAATAACAGTAATAATTTGGAAAGGCAGATATTACAGAAAGCTTAAGTTCAGTGTCACATCGTTGCGAATGCCTCTCTTGGTTTATCTTCTTTGCCTTCCTTAAACTCTTTTTCCACGTTTGAACTTCTTCTAGGTCATCTGATGTTGGTTTCTCAGGTATTGGAACCTGAAATTGAAATAGAAGATAAATCCATTAGGTGTACGCCTAAAAAAATGGTAAATACCCACTTTAAAAACAGACATCAAATTGTTCAAGTACATGTTGACATCTTAAATTAACTGACCATATAAATGATATCATGGATACTACACTATCTTGAGTAATCAACATCCTTAGCATGTGACTGTTTCAGAAGGAAATTTAAATATATCATCAGAAAATCAAATGAAATAAATTTTGACAGAACATGTGGTACCCAGAAGAACAGTTGGCTGTGTGCTTGGGCAGGCAGCAGCATGTCCCAACATGTTAAGTGTTGGAGTAGCTAGTATGCAATGAAAATATGCTAAAGATGTGAAAGATCAAGTCCTCAGACCTTCCAACACCCACAACACCACCCCCACCAACCCCCCAACAAAAGAAAAAAGAAAAAAGAAAAAAAATAACTGAAACAAATAGAAGGAAAAGGATCAAAAAATAACTGAAACAAATAGAAGGAAAAGGATCTCACATCTTCACGATTAACCAAGCCTGCAATGTTGCCACCCACCGCCCAGACATTCTCAACTACATCAAGCACTCTTCTGTTCACCCTCCATTTGGTATTTCCAAGTGTATCAAGGGCCTGTTCATGTGACAATGCAGAAAAAAAATATCAGATCAGAATTTTACTTAATGGCCAAAAGAAGTTACCCAAGAGTGCACCAATTGTCAAAATCAGTCCCCTAAAAAATATTCTCGATTGTATTCAAAACTATCACACGGTGATAGTTAGCAGAAGTTCTAAAAAGCACTAGCCCAACAGTATGGACATGTGTAGTTAAGCAAACAAACTATCACTTTATATGCCCATTTGACAAAACAGTACATATACTTGCACATAAATATTTTCTCACAAGTTACTAACTGACAGTGGTATACAGTATCACGACATTGACCAAGATCAAGTAGTTTTGGTGAACTGAGATGATGCCTTGACTGGAAAGCCAGTGACAAGATGTCGTATCCTCAGGTGGTGGACACAGAAACCAGGAAACTGAAATGACAAAAGACCTTCAAACTTATAACGCAATATCATGGATTGTGTAGCTTTAAATGGTGAGATACAGATCTTTTAAAACAACTACAGCAGTAACACCAGCTCACATTTTCAAACTGACGCTTTCGCACAGAGAAAAACAAACAAAACCCTGACATTAGTCACGCTCTACTAGCAAATGCTACATTGACTCGATCTTTATCTCTTTCTTCATACTTATTAATACTTACTCATTCAGTCATGCACTAAGCTAAATCTATAACAAAATATATACTTGGTCCTTGCTTTAAATTCAATCATCAGAAAGCAAAAAAAGATGTATGAGCCACATGGATGCTTAAAACAAGATATTTAACCATTCCACGGACATCAGCAACAATGGCCAAATTTTAGCAATGGTACTGCCATCATCAACAACGAGAATGTATATATATATATATATATAGAGAGAGAGAGAGAGAGAGAGAGAGAGAGAGTCGCAAAGAAGGTTATTGATCCCTTACCTCAAAGACTTTCTGCATATGGTTCACTGGAATACTCCTAACTGCATCTTGTTGCTTTTTAGATCCATGAGTACGCATGACGTAGGAAGGTAAGAACAAGTGCCCTCCCTTGTCATATCTAGAGTGTCAAAGCATATCCATATAAGTCCAAGAATTCATTCTCTTCTACAAACGAGAGAGAAAAAATCTAAAGAACTTCAATGCAAAAGAAAAGTATGAGTGGCCAGACGTGGTTCATATTGAACTTCTTTTAAAACCTATAGGATGTAAAAGCTTGAGAGAAAAACAAAGGGAAAGCCCAGAAGAACAAGATGCCAGGTCAGGCAAGAAAGAAAATTAACAAAAATAATATATAGAAAAAACCTCAAACTGTCTTTCTGGCATAACAAACCATCATGTTAACCCTTAGTACAGTTCATAGTAGAGGTATCAACAATATTTTATAAAATAGACGCAATATCTACATTATCTATCCTATTTTATACATACCCTTTCCATCTTTTGGGAGGCACAAGCATTGGAAAATAAGGAATCAGCATATGCTTAGCCTGCAATAGGAAAATGATGTCAAATTTAGTAGTGTGCTAATAAGTCAACATGAGACACCCAACATTCAAATTTGCACCTCTTTTGGGTATAAAATGCTGGTATTTTTTGCTATAAAATCAAAGATACGAGAACAGTTATACGTGCAGAACAAGTGAAAGTTGTGCCACTGAAACCAATTTAGCTTTTATGAGGTAGTCCTATAAACCTAAACTTTGCACAGAGTTCCTGGAAACTTTTTAAGCAGTGAAATCGTGCAGTATAGGCATGAAGCAACACAACGGTGTGTTGATATACACATCCATGATAAATCATTTTAGGTTGATTAAACATATGGTTCATAATCAATGATAACTTGGGTCTAAGTTGGGGTGGGCAGGTTTGTGTCTCGGAAGGGGGGAGGTTGGAGGGGGAGAATAGTTCAGTTACCCTAAACATTATACTTTAGACATAAAGAGATTGCTGAACTCACAGATCCATCCAGCCCTGCAAGGATGAGGGGATCACATTCTATTACCCCGTACCTCTTCACAATTTTCTGCCTGAGGACAAAATGAATCCATCACAAAAAGGAAACCAAAATGAAGATAGAGGGGAAGGTGAGCATTGAACATGTCAAAGGGGAAAAAAAACTCACCACCCTAACAAAGCATATTACAATATCCAAAACAGTTAACGTAAAGTAAATAGTCTAAAATCAAATCACGGCACGCCAACTAAGCAATGTAGTTTGAGCAAGAGAAAGATTCTACCCATATACACAGCTTAAAGATCAAATATTTGGCCCTCCTCAAATTAGACAATGCCCAACAAGACAAACAGAAGGGGCCAAAATATAAGATCCTGGGTAAGCTGATTTATCCAGGGGATTCTCCCAATAAAGCAGAAATATTCACATTGCTCGAAGATGATTAGCCAGTAAATGAATCGTCAGTTTAGGAAGCACTAGGATAATCATAAAGTACCAAACGAAATAAAAAACAATCCTCACCCTGGGTTTTTAACAGTTTTAAATCTGTGCCTAAATGCGGGCCGAACATCAGGTGGAATGTCCCCTGACTGATTAAGTGGAGGTTGAACATAGGCTGACTCAGTTAATAGTTCTATAAGACGACTTCCCAGCTGCATTGGTGAACAATACATTAAAAGAAGAAGTAAAGAGGAAAATGAGAAAGAAACAAGAGGAATCTAATAGTTCAAAAAGATTGCACAATTAAGACATAATAGAAAAGCAAAAGGTAAAGACTACAAACCTTAGCCTGTGTATCTCGACCCCATGGTCTATTGTCTTCATTTTTCACCAGCTTTTGTACGTCAATAAGCCTTTTCCTTTTAATTAAATTATTAACACGTTTCCTGAGTATCTCCTTCTCCTTGCCCAGATTCTTTTCAGAATCAGCTATTGTCTTCTTTTGGTAACTCTTGGTCTTCTCCAAGAAATTATGAATCCTAACCTGAGATGAAAAATAGAAGTGATTTAACTATGACTAAAATTTGATGTGATTGTAGGGTACTTTTCACTCATGTATTAGTTGCTAAAGTAAAGATCTATTTGAAGTCACATCTGTTGTTGTCCCACAGCGAATCTAAGATAGGCACAGGGAGAGAACATACAGATGCAAAGTCAACACACTTCAAAATATTGGCGATTCCCTACTAACTTGAAGGAGAAAAACTATTATAGTTTGAGAATTGAAAACAAAACACATGATCAGAAAAGTTGAAGGAAAGAACGGTAATACTAGCAGTTCACAAAATGATTTGAAGTTGTAAAATAAAAGAACAATACTGGGTTGAACTTCCAGCTTATTTTGTATTTCCAAATTATTTATAATGTAGCTTTCTCTAAAAGATAACCCAAGTTGTTGTGCAAATCTAGATATCTTTAGTGTAGTTCACAAAAGTTATAATCTTGATGAACTTGTCAATGTTGAGACTTATTATATTTTACATCAATGTGAAAAAACATTCTGGATATGGTCCCAAATCTCCATGTAATATTTTTCTCTCAATCAAGGATAAATACATTTGTGTAGATAAGTTACAGAAGTGCCGGTTATATTTTAGGATTCTCACATTAGCTAAACTGGAACTTAATCCGTAATTCTGAATCATTTCTTATAAAAACCAAAATGCAAATAGGTTTCACTGATGATTAATTGAAAGAGACTTGTAAATAACTATAATAAAGCCTCATCTTAGCAAAATATGTTTTCTTTCAGTTTTCCCCATAGCAAGGTACAAAATCCCTTTAAATTTTGTAATAGAACTCTGAAAGGGAATACAATGTAAATTCCATTTCTTAAAAAGTACAAATCTGAACCAAGATGCAGCTACAAAATACGAGATCAGACTGTTGATGAAAAGAACAATTGGAGCCCCAAATTCAAAACCATTTCAAAGGAATCTGAAACATCATAATTGCAGCTAAGCATTTCTATCTCAGAATGATATGCATGATGAGACCCATAGCCATACAGAGTTCAACTACTGTCACAGACTATACACAAACCCTTCTAAATAAGAAGAAGCCCTACGTGCAGTTTTTACCAACCAAAGTCTATGTTGATGTGACATTTCATTTATTGAATGGATAATCTCACTGTTATAACGACATTTCACAAGAGAAGCTCAACAATATGACATGTCAAGTAATGGCAGAATTATCGCATGTATTTCAGGCACTCTCCTTGGCTCTCGCCTCAAAAGGCTCTACCATGACACCTCAAAAAGGTTCTAAGCATAAGGAAACGCCTTGATTTGGCCAAGAACAGGCATCTAGCACAATTAATTTCACTTCGTAGAAAAGAAAAAGAAAACAATCATGTCTTAGATAAAGACCTAAGGTTGGACATTGAAAAATAATCAAATTTCATTAAGTTTTCTTAGTACTCCCTCATTTTTCTTATGGACTTTTTTTCTTTTTGTTTTTTGAAAAAAGATCTTATTCTTATAATATGAAACTATTAAATATTCCTGCTCACTCTCTCTCTCTTTCACACACACACATCTCATCACACATAGCATGGTACTGCTAGCTGCTGTTGGTCAACAGGCATACTTACATAGAAAATAGAGTTGGTGCCTCATTTTACTTGGGCAAGCAACTTACATGGCACAACACCAAGCAAATGAGGCAATATAAGGTCTTTGCACCT
The DNA here is from genome assembly GCA_963691705.1 of Viola odorata. NCBI lineage: Eukaryota > Viridiplantae > Streptophyta > Magnoliopsida > Malpighiales > Violaceae > Viola > Viola odorata. Next base: position 53,017,227 of record OY829545.1, on the reverse strand, counting down.
TTAGGGTGCCAAACGCTTTGGACAAAACTGATTATTGTCTTCAGCATGGAGCAAAACTTTGTAAAATGATTATGCCCTTCAAGGAGGTCTCTACACTTGCATCACCCATTTATCGGCATGATGAAAGATTATGGAAAACTAAGGCGAGCAGAGCAAAAATTGAAAGACTACTGGAATTTTAGAACAATATATCCATTACAAATAAATTTTAGACAAATCTAAGCAAATGAGATTAATCTAATGGCCCACTATTTTTGCCAGCTGATCACTCGTTTTCCTTTTATTGTATGAATGTTAATATCTTCAACGTTTAATTCCTGGAGAACCTCTAGACATATGCATGCACATAAAAGGGCATCATCACTCTTTTATGATTCTTATATAGCAATTCATATGTTTAAATGCCTATAAGTAGCAAACAATTTATACAACAATATGAACATAAAAGGCCCAAATGAAACCAGCTCAGAATCCTCATCCATCTAAAAGTTCCTGCGCACATCCAAGCTAAAGGTCATGTATTATAGAGAGCTCCTGATTAATTCCCCAACAATGGAAACCAAGTTTCTATAACTAACAACATATTAATCTCATATAAACAACCCAGCACTAGCAAATGAACCACGCCTCCTCTATCATTAGCACATAATGTACAAATAAAGTCATTTATAATCTATTTTTTGTTTAAAACAACAAAGCCAATCAACTATGATGTAAAAAAGAAAACCAGGTATGAACACTTGCTCAACAAAATTGGAAAACATAACTATAACACTTACCTCCTGCTCTATAGCCATGCCAATCTGTACTGCTGCCTGGACTACTCGGACACAACCATCTTGATGCGCCACCATCATTAACCCCATCATCTTGTGCATTACAATCAACGCCATCTTATCTGCCGGCAACAATTCAATGTGGGGTGCAAATGCTGCCTTCTGCTTCTTTGACCTCTGCAGTTGCTGCTCCTTCTCTATGGCCTCCTTCAATGGCTCAAACCACCCTAGAAATAAACCTTTCACATAAGGCAGGTTAGGTGCCAACTTTTTCTCACACATCTCCCTCACTAACTCTCTGTACTCCTCCACCATTCTCTCCCATGCCTCAGTCTCCTGCCTAATTTGCCTCCTCCTCAACAAATTATACTTCCTTTTTTCAATGTCTTTGACCTCCACCTTTACTTCTTTCTTAGCTATTTTGTACAGACCCTTCAAAAAAAGAGCCGAAACCCAAGGTGGGTCTTCGATAAAAATTCGTTTGGACGAATCCTGCCCCATAAATTGGAGATTTGGGTGGCTAGTGGGTATATCAAATTTGATCAAAGTTTCAAGCTTTTGCTGGGTTCTTATGGGGTTTTGAAGGCCTTCGAGTAGATGGTCATGGCTAGAATCATGCAGCGGGCGAGAAAGAAAAGGGTGTAGTGGAAATTTGGAGTTAAGAGGGAAAGGAGAGGAAGAGAGCAAGGAATTGGAGAGCGAATGAGAGGTGGGATTAGAGAGGAAAAGAAGGTTTTTGTGAGGTTTATGAGGCTTATTGATTTCGGGAGGTTTAGTTGGCCATGTTGGGTACTGAATTTGAGCTCTGTGGCTCATGGAGAATGAAGCTGTGGAAGCCAGTTTTTTATGGTGGGAGAGATAAGGATATGTCAGAAGAGACGGAGGATGAAGAAGAAAATGAAACCTCCCTTAAACCTCAATTCTATTGCTCGCTTGAGGTTTTCCATTTTACCATCTTCCGTCAGATTTTTTTTCGTGTAATTGAAGAGCCGACCAAAGATTCTTTGTTTGCTTGTACAAAGACAAAACACCTGAGATGACATGTCGTTCATGTAGGTTAACAAGAACTCTAAAGAAAAAATTCCCGGTAACCTATGATACTAGAGACTGATCACTGGAAACAGAGTTAATTTTTACTTTTGGTTGTTGGATTTACGGGTTATATATAAAAACTTGACCCATATCTAACCGAATCGGTTAGCATGTATGGTATTCATTTCTTTAATACTGGGTTAATACAATGCAAGATATTGACTATTACCATAGTAACCTAACCATTTATAATAAACCAAAAAACGCACTCAAAATTTGAAAAATAAAATAAAATTCAGGAACTTAAAAAAGTAGAAAAATTCTAGAAAAAACTAAAAATAATACAAATTAAATTAAGGAAAAGGAAAATATTGAAGAAAAAAAAATCGTAGTAAAATAAGGAAAGTATTTTTAAAAATTGAGTAAACTTTTATAGAATATAAAAATTTAAGGAAGTTAAAAATTGGAATTTTTTTTAAAAAAATATAAAAAATAAAAGTAAATAATACTCTCTCCGTCTCAAAAAAATTATTCATCTTTCTTTTTTTGTCAGTCCTAAAGAAATTGTCCACTTTTTTTTTTTTTTTGTCGGTCCAAAGGATAAATTTGGAAAGTACTAACCAAAAATCATCACATTTTCTTAATCTGTATGAAAAGTCAAAAGAGACCGTCGTCATATTGAGACAGAGGGGGCAGTTTTTTAAAATAATAATATAATTTTCTTAGAATTAAAAACAATTAAAAAAACTAAAAAATCTGGAACTAAAAAAAAAAGAAAAAAAGAAAATATAACCTAGACCCTCGTCCTTTTTTTTCATTTTGAAATTATCACCATCAACGTATACCATGAATGTCTACTAGGTTTAGGTTCTACATTTTTTTAATTGTTTGATATTCTATAAAAATATCTGTCACTATTTAAAGTTTTTTTTTCCTGTTTATTCAATTTTTTTTTAAAAAAAATTAACTTTAGTTAATTTTATATATCCTTTAAAGTTTACTCACTTTTTAAAAATATTTTTCTTGTGACTTTTTAAAAAATTTTCCTATAATTTCCTTTTAATTTAATTTTTATTATTTTTAAAAATTTTCCCATTTTTAAGTTCTAGAAACTTATTTATTTTTTAAAAATTTTGAACATTTTTTTGTATATTTTTAATTTTTTTAATATTTTCTACCCTTTTAAGTTCAAATATTTTTAAAATTTTTTGTACTTTTTTAAAAAAAAATTGTATTTTTTTAAGTTGCAAAAAGAAAAATTGCACATGGCATATGTCACATAGGTACAGACCGGTACGTCATTGTCATTAAATTTAACAAGTCGCAAATTATTTAGGGACCAAATTAATTAAAGTATTGCATTATATCGATTTGATTAGTATCATGTGAATCAGATTAATTTTTTTCTAAAGCACCACGAGCAAAAATATCTTCCTTGTGAGGTAAAGGAAGAGTAATTAAGGAAATGAACTTCTTCATTGTGTGGTTATAGTAGAATGGAAAGATATGTACCCAACTCTTATTTGGCATGTAATTGTTTGTGATACTCTCTCTAGACCCAATTAAACGACGTTTTGAGTCCGATCATAAAGTTTAAGGAAAAACTGGGTTTGTTTCGTTTATACTAATTTTGCTACTTACTCTCTTTCGAATTTACGAACATGTTATCTTACTCTTGCACTACCAATTTTTCTTTTTTCCCCTTTTCTTTCTCTTGTATGACATGATCATCTTTGCTTCTTCTTCAACTAACACTAAACCAAACAATACTTCTTTTAGATCTTCCACCACTCATCAACCCCTCCTCCGCAAAATCCGCCACCACCAAAACTCAACACCAAAATCGAATCTAGTCAACACCACTCATTTCCTTCGTCGCCCATCATTTTTGTCCATATCCAACCCCTATGTTTATCAAAAAGGAAAAAAAAATACATACAAATAGCAACAACACATATGAAGGGAGAGGAGGAAGAAGAAAAGGAAAGGAGAGTGGCGGGCGTGATGGTAGTGCAAGGTCAAGATGGTAATCACACGCTGAAATTGTATAAGGAAAGGCCCAACAATCTTTATTTTGGACCAAAAATTCGGACCTAAAACGGTTCAAAGGCAGTAATAAATTACAAATATTTTCTTTTGTTTAGTTACAATAGAAGATAACCTTGGTATTTTAAAAATAATATAACATTAATATTAAATTCGATGAAAACATAATAAAATGTTTGATTCTCTTCCATTCTTAACTCTCAATTTGAGAGTTTGATTTGATCTTCTATACATGATTGAAGGGTTACATATACTCTTCTATTTCCTCGCTAACCATCACATTCTCTTCCATTCTTAACTCTCAATTTGAGAGTTTGATTTGATTTTTTATACATGATTGAAGGGTTACCACATACTCTTCTATTTCCTCGCTAACTATCACATTCTCTTCCCTTCACTTTCATAAAAAGTATGTAAAGTTTATGATACGTTGTTGTCACAACCACAATAGAGGAAGAAGAAGTTGGAAGAAAACTGGATATCTTTTAAGTCTTTTTAGCTTAAATACGGTAGCGTTTTGAGACTTGGGGTTAACACCTATTACGGCAACGTTTTGGGCTTTTGTTTAAAGAGCAAAAGAAAAACAGATATATATAAGCAGAAAATCAGAGATTGGAATTATCCAATTATTCTGGCCAAAATCGTTTCTTGTTCAATGAACAACACACAGATGAATTCAATGAATTCGCTAACCTTCTAACCGTTTTTCCTTCACCCAAATCGCTTCCGCTCTAAATCGATTTCACTCCGTTCTTCCTTGTTCTTTCAGTTGAGATCTCCTCTCAGCTGGTTGTTTCATCCTTCCTTCGTTCAACCTTCGAGTCGCGATTCCTTGGAATCCCTTCCAGGCACGTGACAAGTGGTAGCAGAGCTCTTTCCTGCTGCTCCCTGTTATTGAAGATGACACGATCGAATCATCGCAACGCTGGCGGTGCTGTTACTGGTGCTGGCGGTGGATCAACCGGCAGTGGCGGCAACATTCCTGCAATTGAAACCAGAATTGGAGTTATTGAAAAAGCTATGCTTGATATGCAACGCTCTCTACACGAGCTCATCGCCTTACAGCAACGACCTCCTAATCCTCCTCCTCGCGGTAACGGCGGCGGCGTTCCACCTGAGGAACACGCGTTTCAAGCGAATCCGAAACCAACTGTTTTGGAGTTCCCGTGGTTTCGTGGAGCTGAGGTGAATGACTGGGTTTTTCAGGCCAACAACTACTTTCAGAGCATGAAGACTCCTGCGCATAATAAGGTAGAAGTCGCTTCTCATCATCTCTTTGGTGATGCTTTGAAATGGTATAAGGTTAAGCTGAAAAATAGGGAAGATGATATATAGACTTGGACAGATTTTGTTAGATGTGTGGTGACTAGGTTTTCTCCTAAGAAGACTGATGATCTTATGGCAGATTTGTGTAACTTGAAACAGGTTAGTAATGCTGAGAGTTATGTGAACCAATTTAATGCCATCTATGACAGAATTGATGTGTGCGATACTTATGGCAGAAGTCTATTTTTGGCTGGATTGAAACCAGAACTTGCTCATCTGGTGAGAATGTTTAAGCCACAGACTTTTGAGGATGCTGTAGAATTAGCATTGTCTACGGAGGTTGCTATTCCAACCCTGAGAGCCATAACCACACCAGAAAATACACCAAACAAGTGCACCAGTAACACACCAAACACTTACACCAGTAACAAATTTTCTTACCCCAACACCAAAAATATCAATCCAGCTTATCCAAGGCCAACTCAGATTAATCCTAGCCAGTTTAAACCATCCCCTAACCAGTTGACTTCCAACAATACATCCCAAAACAGTAACTGCACTCCACAAATAACCAACACCAGAGCACAAAACTTACCCTTTCAAACACTGGATGAAAAGACCATAAAAGATAGAATAGTTGCAGGCTTATGCAAGTATTGTGGAGAGAAGTTCTTTAGGGGTCACAAGTGCCAATCTCGACAGTTTTTCTTGATGGTTGTTGGAAATGACGAGCAGGATGCTACAAATTATGGATGTGAAGAAGAAGGTGAGGAGGTAGTAGCTATGGCTGAGGAACCTACAACTTCTTTATATGCAATCTATGATAGCAAGAAATGAGGTGCAAAAGCTATACGAGTAGTGCTGCAGATGCAAAAGCAAGCAGTGCACACCCTTATTGATACAGGGAGTACACACAACCTGATCTCAAAAGACACTGCCTTAGCTTTGGGAATTCCAATTGCAAGCATAGCACCTGTGAAGATCATGTTGGCCAATGAGGAGGCTTTGACAACCACTGAGGCTTGTCTTGACATCAAATGGTGCATCCAAGGTGAATGGTTTGAAGTTTCTGCACTTATACTACCACTGATCCACTATGATGTTATCTTGGGAATGGAATGGTTAGAAACACTAGGACCAGTTCTGTGGGATTTCAAAAGGATGGAGATGAAATTCGGCAGAAATGGTAGGGAGATGGAGCTAAAAGGAGGAGCCAACTTATCTATCAAATGGATCAATGAGGAGAAACTTAAAGCTAGTGAGGAGTGGCCCCAACTGCCAATAGTCAAACAAGTGAGGGGATTCCTTGGGTTGACTGGTTATTACAGCAGATTCATCAAAAGTTATGCCTCCTTAGCAAAACCCTTGACTGATTTTTTGACAACGACCTTCAAGGCCTTATTTGAGATTTATCCACCCTTGAGCATCCCATCCATCCCCCATAATTCCAATGATTCTGAGATAAATAGGGTGATGATGGAGAGAGAGCAAGTTATCCAACAGTTGAAGGCCAATTTGCATGTTGCCAAAATAAGGATGAAGCATTTTGCTGACAAAAAGAGATATGACAAGAGTTTTGGCATTGGAGATCAGGTTCTCCTCAAACTCCAGCCTTACAAACAGTTTTCGCTAGCTCAGCGTACCAACCAGCAGCTGTCCCCCAGGTATTTTGGTCCCTTCAAAATCCTGGACAAAATTGCTCCAGTGGCTTCCCGGTTGGACCTTCCTACCTCTAGTTTGGTCCATGTTGTCATCCATCTTCAGTCATTCCACTCCTCTTGCTTGGCTGATACCTCACCAGTCCTCATTGAACCTGTCTCCATATTGGGTTCACACATCAGGAAGAGACAAGGTGTGGCTTAGAGCTGTCAAAACGGGTCTGCGGGTCGGACCCAACCCGAGACCCGACAGACCCGGCAAAAAGTCCCGGCCCGGATTAAATATGGGTCCAATTTTTGGACCCGGTCCGACCCATTTTTTTGATTTTTTTTTTAAAATTAAATTTGATCCTTTTTAATTATCAGTTATCAATTAGGTCCTCCTTCTTTCGTAATCATCAATTTCCAATTAGGTCCTTTTGTTAAATTTAAACTAATGTTTATTTAGTTAATTAATTACTATAAATTAAAATTATTTCAACTTAAATATCAGAATAACGATTAGTTCAACAAAATAATATGCAAGCCGAAAATAAAATACTAATCCAATCTTCATAGTTCAACAAGCCACAACAAATACTAAATTGTAACATATTAGTAAAAAATGAGTAAAATAACTCTCAATTCTCTCCCATGTCTCCATCTTCAACCTCTAATTCCAATACATTTGTGCAAAGATCATCAAACTCATTGTTCACTTCTGCACGAGCATAGCACAAACACAAATAAAAAAAAAGAGTAAGACTTAAAGTCTTAAACATATAATAACAGATTGAGTTTAGAATATAGGGAAAGGTTACCTTCATTTCCAAACAACCAATCCTTAGTGCAAATTAAAGCCTCAACAATATCTGGTAAAAGCGCACTTCTATACTGATCAAGCACTCTACCACCAATGCTAAATGCACTTTCAGAAGCTACGGTTGAAATCGGGATAGCAAGAATATCACGAGCCATTGCAGTAAGTACAGGGTATCGAAATTGACTAGACTTCCAAAACTCTAGAATATCTAATGAAGCTCTCCTATCAATCCTTTGATCATCCAAATATTGCTCAAGCTTCGACTTCTGAGGCATATCATTCATTTGAGATGCACCAAATTCCTATGAGAGAACAAAATTTATCAAACACATATTTAAATAGAAATAAACCAAATTAAAGCATACATTTGTAATACATTTGTTATAACTTACCATTAACCTTGTGGTAGTGTGTCTAGAAAGGGCTTCCATCGGTTGAAAAACATTTTGACTTCTACGAGACATTGAAGTAGATGATGAAGGAAGATCCATTGATGAGGTGGACGACACACCTTGAGATGAGCTTGTAAGTGGAGATGTAGCACTAGCATTAGCATACTCCATGGAAAGTAGTACCATTTTTTCCTTTAGAGAGTAAGCCTTAGAAGGTCCAACATGGTCACCATAAATCTTTTTATAGCACCACTCAACAAAAGCTAATTTGTATCGGGGATCTAATATCACAGCAAAAGCTAAAATCTCACTAAAATCTCCCCAATACTTATTAAATTTTGCATACATAGGTGCTGCCATGGTTGTCATAAACTCATCTTCACTACTCATTGCTTCTGTCAAAGTCATATATGCTGAAAAGACACCCGGGAAGTACAAATTTGCAGTTGGGTATTTAGTTCCCGAGAAAAGAACAGTCATATCATAAAAAACACCCAAGAACTTAGACACTTTCTCAACAATATCCCACTCAATGCTAGATGGACACAAACATGTGAAGTTTGTATCAACTAATGCTAAAGTTGACAAAACCCGACGGTAGTAAATAGCACTCTTAAGCATGAGGTACGTTGAATTCCACCTAGTTGGAACATCTTGTTTCAGACTTCTTCTACCATCAACTGAACAATCAACAACACATTCTAGAAACTTTTTCTTCCTAGCTTGAGATCCTTTCACATACTTGACACATTCTCTAACCTTCTTTACAGCAGGATCAACATTTTTTTCTTTCAAACCATCTTGAACATAGAGATTAATTATATGTGCACAACATCGAATGTGAATATAATCTTCATTAAAAAATATCACTCCTCTATTCCTCAAATTATCAATCAAGAAATCACTACATGAGTCATTAGCAGTAGCATTATCCAAAGTAATTGACATAATTCTTTTCTCCACCCCTCATGCAGTAAAAAATGATAAGAGTTTTTGAGACAAACATATACCACTGTGAGGAGGTGGCATATAGCTAAAGTTCAAAATTAACTTCTTCATTTTCCACTCCCTATCAATAAAATGGGCAGTCAAAGTAATATATCCTTCAGTGGTAATAGAAGTCCAACAATCAGAAGTGAAGCAAATCTTGCCCGGAGCTCGTTCTAACATGGCTGAAACCTTACCCTTCTCCCTCTTCTACATCTTAAGAATATCAGCTCTACAAGTATTTCTACTACAGATAACCATATCTTTGCCACAGAGGTAACGAAAAATAGCTCTTACACCCTCCCACTCAGTAAATTGAAATGGAAGATTATGCTTAATAACACATTGTGCCAACAAATCTCTAAAAATAGCACCATCAAAATCAGGCCTAACGAGATGACTCAATTGTACTGAATATGGTCCTACTATTGTAGACTGACCTGATTCGTGTTGCCCAACCTTTTGACAAACTCCAGTATGCTTCTTCATGGTGTTGGTTCCATTACTAGACTTGTACTCATACGTTACTCCACACTTCTTGCATTTGGACCATGAACGAGCATCCCTTTCAGTAGCTGGCAAATAATAGAAAAATGCCCACCATTTTGAAGTGAGAGATTTCTTCCTTTTACTACTTCCTGCAGTTGTTGTTGCAGTAGTTGCAGATGGTCATTTCCTTCTCCAAAGTTGGGTGCAATCTCATCTTCACGTGCATCATCAATGTCTTCCTCTGTTGCATCCCAGGGATCCTCACTGTAATTTTCCATCTACAGTTGGAATAAATTTAGTATATTAGAAATTTAGAAATAATTCCAGCAATTAGTAATCCACATTCCAGTAATGCTAATTCAAGAAATTACAGTGAGGATCCGTAATTCACATTCCAGCAATGCTAAACATTAAAGTAGTAAATTAAGAAAAAGAAATTAGATAATTATAGTATCCGTTTTTGAGAAAAATAGAAAGTAAAGAACCAAGCATGCGCTAATTGTACTAGTTGGTATATGATCAGCATTCAACACTATTTCGATGGAACAAAGTCATGCACAATGCAGGGAGGTTGAAACTAAAATGTCGTCAGTCCCTTTAGCTATTAGAAACAAGCAACTCTACTGATCAAAAGAAAAAAAAAAAGAAACAAACATTTCTGCAGGATCAACATTTAGCATAACAACAACATTGATAATAAACAAGAATAAAGGAGACGAAAAAATTAATAATAGCTAAAACATCTATCAGGAACAGGAAGTAAAAGCCACCAAATCAATAATCATAACCTATACCAAATTACCAATAATGAAATGGGCGATGAGGCTGGTGGTGTCGTCTTTGACCTCGGTAGATCGGCTGTCTGTGGCGGCTGTTTCCCCTGCGGCGGATGACGGTTGATGGGCGGAGATCCCCCCGTCGATTACTGGATGCTCTTGCGAGTGGTACTGGTACGGCTGCTGCTCCCGGTCAAGGAATGATGAGCGTAAACGACGCGTTGAAAAAGGAAGAACGAAGAAGAGAACAAAAATAGGTGTGGTGGCCGGCGGTGGGTGCGGGTGGTGGTGGTTATTATGCGCCGAGAGTGGAGGGTGAGGGTGAGGATGGCTGGAAGAAGAGAAAGATGAGGTGCGGGCTGCGGGTGGGTTAGAAAATAGGATTAGAAATTAGGGTTTTTTTTTAAGGGTGGGTAATGGTCGGGTCTCGGGTCAGACCCGTAGACTGGTCGGGACCAGACCCGGACCCGACTCAAAACGGGACTAAAAATTGGTCCCGGACCCGACCCGTCGGGTCGGGTTCGGGTCGGGTCCGCGAGTCTCCGGGTCTCCTTGACAGCTCTAGTGTGGCTACTACTCAATTAGAGATTGCCTGGACTCCAGGAGTAAACCTTCCTCCTTCTTGGGAGTGGGCTGATCATCTTCACGCAGCCTTTCCACACTCTTCCTTGTGGGCAAGGAAGCTCAACCAGGGGGCATTGTCACAGCCACAATAGAGGAAGAAGAAGCTGGAAGAAAATTGGATATCTTTTAAGTGTTTTTAGCTTAAATACGGTAGCGTTTTGAGACTTGGGGTTAACACCTATTACAGCAACGTTTTGAGCTTTTGTTTAAAGAGCAAAAGAAAAACAGATATATATATATATATATATAAGCAGAAAATCAGAGATTGGAATTATCCAATTATTCTGGCCAAAATCGTTTCTTGTTCAATGAACAACACACAGATGAATTCAATGAATTCGCTAACCTTCTAACCGTTTTTCCTTCACCCAAATCGCTTCCGCTCAAAATCGATTTCACTCCGTTCTTTCTTGTTCTTTTAGTTGAGATCTCCTCTCAGCTGGTTGTTTCATCCTTCCTTCGTTCAACCTTTGAGTCGTGATTCCTTGGAATCCCTTCCAGGCACGTGACAGTTGTTGAATCAAATAAGAACCAATGAATTAATTCTTCATAATCTATGTCTAAAATACTTGATGAACAATACAAAGTACTGGGTTAACCCATCTAGATGTATTGAAAATTTGTGTTATTTAAGATAATTGAACTTTACGTAAAGATCTCAAAAGCATAAATCTATAGATTTAGATAACTTATATCTAACAGCTTAGTTGATGACTTAAACAAACACAAGCTTCACAACTTATGACACTTGTGAATAAATAAAACAACATTTTTAATTAACCAGCCGAAATGCTAGCCAATACCTTATTATCTATAAAGAGTCGGTAGTATTAACATGATTTATATTGTGATGGGCTGGCATGCAAATGTAGTTGTCCAAAAACCGAAGATTACCTATCTGCAATTGTTGGCCACTGCTTACAACACAAGAAAGACGAATATCAAATTTGGTTACTACAAACTTGATTTTACGTCCACATCACATGATTCACATCCTATCAAAGTGCACAAGAAAGAACATGATCCAGCCGACAAATGTACCAAAATCCAAAACATCAAATTGCTACATCACCCCTGCGCAAGTTTGATAACAAACCTACTTTATTAACCTATATTATCTCCTAATGCCCACATCATCCACTAGTTTAACCCACATCCCACAAATCAAGACGCTGTTCATTCACGGGTGTTTGGATTGAATCTAAATTTTCTAAAAAGGATTATTCATTTAAATAATGACGTGTTATATTTAAAAAACTATATTAAATGTAACCAATATTAATTAAATAATCATTATGAACGTATCAAAATAAAACATCTGCAGTCGTGTGTTTTCTTCACCTACACGGCCACACAATCTCCCTAAACCCTCATAAAAAGGTGCTAATGTGTAAAAACACAAATGTTAGGCCTAATGCTGACATGTTCACCATCACAACTTCAATTTGATATTGCTAATTACGTGCCATTTAAGCACGTTTGTCGTTTGCCACTTGCTCCTCCACCATTCGCCGCATTTCTTAGTCAAACTCCATCGGCGCCAAACGTTATGTTTCATACCCTTCAACGGCAGTTAGGCACGAGGCAACCATTTAATTTTGTATTCTTTCTTCTTCTTCTCCTCTTTTGTTTCTGCTTCTTTATATTGGACATGTCTTCCCTGTTCATCATCTTCATGTCATAACCCTCTTTTCTCTCTCTTTTCTTCAAAGAAACACCTGAAAAGTGCAAGAACCAAAATGGGTTCTTGTAGATTTTCCATGTTCTGTTTCCTCTGTTTTGTCACTGTTCTGTTTCCAGTTTCTGGTCAAGAAAATGCTCTGCTTCTTCAGGAGAGAGTTTCTTTGCTTTCTTTCAAGTTTGGTGTTGTCTTAGACCCAAAGGGTGCATTGGAGAGCTGGAATTCTTCGCATGTCCATGTCTGCAACTGGACAGGAATCAAATGCAGTAATGTTAGCGGTCGTGTAGTGCAGCTTGATCTTAGTGGATTGTCCATTAGAGGCAGAGTGTCCTCTGCTCTTGCTAATCTTTCCTCGTTAGTTGTTCTTGATTTGTCAAGAAACTTCTTCCAAGGCGACATTCCAGTTGAGTTGGGTCATCTTCTCCAACTTAGACAGCTCAGTTTGTCATGGAATCTTCTTAGAGGGGAAATTCCAGTTGAGTTGGGGACCCTTCACCAATTGGTATATCTTGATTTGGGAAGTAACGGGCTTTCCGGTGACATTCCTATGCCACTTTTCTGCAATGGGTCCTCTGCATTGGAGTATGTGGATCTGTCTAACAACTCTTTAACAGGTGAAATCCCTTTGAAGAATGGATGTGAGCTCAAAGATTTAAGGTTTCTTCTGCTATGGTCGAATAGACTCGTGGGGCGGGTCCCTCCAGCTCTTTCAAACTCCTCAAAACTTGAATGGTTGGATTTGGAATCCAATATGCTAAGTGGAGAATTGCCTTCAGAGATTGTACTTAAAATGCCACAGTTACAGTTCCTTTACTTGTCTTACAATCAATTTGTCAGCCATGATGGTAACACAAATCTTGAACCTTTTTTAGCTTCTTTGGGTAACGCCTCTAACTTTCAAGAACTTGAGTTAGCAGGAAATAACCTCGGCGGGGAGATACCTTCTATTATTGGTCATCTCTCCACTAATCTTGTACAGATTCACCTTGATGACAATCTTCTTTATGGCCCTATTCCTCCTCACATTTCTAACCTTGTCAACCTCACTCTCCTAAACTTGTCTAGTAACCTTTTGAATGGTAGTATCCCACCGGAACTATGTCGTCTGGGAAAACTAGAGAGGGTTTATCTGTCAAATAATTCACTCTCTGGTGAGATTCCTGCTGCTCTTGGTGACATTCCTCATCTGGGGCTTCTTGATTTGTCAAAAAACAAGCTTTCGGGTTCCATCCCAGACAGTTTCGCTAACCTTTCACAGTTGCGAAGACTCTTGCTTTACGAGAACCAGCTGTCAGGAACAATACCACCAAGCTTAGGTGAATGTGTGAATTTGGAGATCCTAGACCTGTCTCACAACAAGATTTCTGGAGTGATTCCTAGTGAAGTTGCGGCGCTGAACAGCTTGAAGCTGTACTTGAATTTGTCTAGCAACTACTTGCATGGCTCATTACCAGCAGAGATGAGTAAAATGGACATGGTGCTGGCCATTGATTTATCTTCCAACAATCTTTCTGGCGTGATCCCGCCACAACTTGGAAGCTGCATTGCACTAGAATACCTTAACCTTTCTGATAATCTCCTGGATGGGCATCTTCCTGCTTTAATAGGGAGATTGCCTTATCTTAAAGAGCTTGATGTATCGCGGAACCAATTGAATGGTACGATACCACAATCCATGCAGGAATCAACAAGTCTTAAGCATCTCAACTTCTCATTCAACAAGTTCTCTGGGAATGTATCAAACAATGGTTCATTTTCATCGCTCACTATAGACTCGTTCCTAGGCAATGATGGCCTTTGTGGTTCTATAAAGGGCATGCCAATCTGTAAAAAGAAGCGGACTTACCATTCATTCATTCTGCCTATGATCTTATCATTGTGTGCCACTCCATTTCTGTGTTTATTGGCATACTGTTCGGTCAGGTCAAAATTCAGCAGAAATATGGTGGTATTCCATCAGGAGGACTTGGAAGATGAAGAAAAAGAAACAAGAGAACTCAAACATCCAAGAATCTCATATCAACAACTGATAGAAGCAACCGGAGGGTTCAACCCTTCAAGCCTAATTGGTTCAGGCAGCTTTGGCCATGTCTACAAGGGTCTGCTTCGAGACAACACAAAGGTAGCTGTGAAGGTATTGGACACAAAGACGGCGGGTGAAATATCAGGAAGCTTCAAAAGAGAATGTCAAATTCTAAGGAGGACCAGGCACAGGAATTTGATAAGAATCATCACCATATGCAGCAAACCAGACTTTAAGGCTCTTGTCCTCCCTCTGATGCCAAATGGCAGCCTGGAAAGGCATCTGTACCCTAGCCACGAGTTGCGCTCGGGTTTGGATCTGGAACAGCTAGTAAGCATCTGTACTGATGTAGCTGAAGGAGTTTCCTATCTTCACCATTATTCTCCTGTTAGAGTAGTCCACTGTGACCTTAAGCCAAGCAACATTCTCCTGGATGAGGACATGACAGCTTTGGTAACTGATTTCGGAATAGCGAAGTTGGTTAAGGGAGATGATGGCATCAATTCAAGAGATGATTCACTATCCTATAGCTCGAAAGATGGCTTGTTGTGTGGATCTGTTGGCTATATAGCACCCGGTAAGCACGCATTAACTAGACTTACTATTCTTCCACTATGTCTCTATTTCAATAAGTATGATCTGTTAGTCTTATCAGTTCTTTCAAATGTTCCTGCAGAATACGGGATGGGAAAGCGCGCTTCAACTCAAGGTGATGTTTACAGTTTCGGTGTACTTCTGCTAGAAATTGTGACCGGGAGGCGCCCCACAGATGTTCTTCTTCACGAGGGTTCTAGCTTGCATGATTTTGTCAAGAGTCACTACCCCAACAAGCTTGAGACAGTAGTGAGACAGGCCTTGCTTAGGTGTGCTCCATCTACAACTATTAACAAAATATGGAGTGATGTTATAATGGAATTAGTTGAGCTTGGCCTCATCTTCACACAACACAATCCTTCAACAAGGCCATCCATGCTAGACGTAGCCAATGAAATGGCCAGGCTAAAGCAGTATCTTTCTACTCCTCCCTCACAGCTAATTCAAGAAGCATAAAAACAACTACGCTCCAATGGGTCATCCTTTTCGGAACCCGATGATGCTCGACCATGATTAGTCTTCCATTCAAAAAGGATAAAAAAAAATATTCGAGCATTTCTCGAAAAAAATAGAAAGCATAAAAACCGTGCTTCTTTACGGGAGAATTTCATCAAAATCATCATTTGATCATTACTTTCCATTAATTTGTTCCATGATCTGTTAATATTCATAATAAGGAATTCTTTCTTTCTTTGTTTTGTTAATTAATTAGCACACTTCCAACATTACCATTAGCAGCACTTTCTATGGCCACTAGCCAAAATGATCACAACAAAGATATGTCAAAACCCAAAGCAAATCTTCTTTGCACCGTCCAGTTAATTTTTATAAGCTAGAAAAAACCATATGTTATTTTTGGTTACATGTTGCAACGATAACCAACCAAATACTATCTTTGATGCGTTAATTTAATATTCTGTACATAATCTAGCTAAAATGGTTTTATTTTTTGGTTTAAAAAAAGTTTATATAAGATATACTTCGAGACTATCGCGTCTAATATACTATATTTCTTAATATATGTGAAATCTTTTCCGTAAAATAAATAAAAAATACTATTTTTGATATGTTAATATTTTAATATATGAGTACGATCTTTGTGAGCTCTGAATCATAGTTCAACTGTGCACCAAAATGAATAGATACTTAGGACCAATCTCTTAAATTTGTTGTTTTCTTCCATACAAAATTAAAAGATCACAAACTTTGCACTCAGGTAATCGAGACAGTGATCTCCACAATAAAAATAACAGCAACATCCACTCAGCTGCTCACTTTTAGCCTACCACATTGCTGCAATTATGCAGCAAGTGGAATGTTTAAATAATCTCATTCTCCCTTCAAGTTTGTCGATAGGAATGATTTGTTACTTTCATATTTTACACTAAAAATCGTTAATTTAATTGTTTTATTTTGAAAAATTATCTGTTATGAGCGCTGAACATTGAACCCATATTGAAACGTTTGACATTAGAATAACGAGAAAGTCTTTGAGCTACAAGGTTTGGTGAATTAGGTCAAATTACCAATGGACAATGGCAGCAAATTAAAGAAAAGAAAAATGGAACTGAGAGTCAACTTAGGAGGCCAGTTCTATGTATCAGGTAGGTTAATCCTGATTAAAAAAACTAATTAATTTCTGGCGGTTTGCTTGGAAAAACACAAACAGGTTGGTTAAGTTAAGTATCACTTATTTTAGGATAAAATTAGTTAACACAAACAGTCTGATCATATATTATTTTTCTAATTTTGTTGATTGAAATTTTACAAGATGTTATATAATTGAAAAATATTATTGGTAGATATTATTATATTATTAATATTTGTATAAATTTATGCAATATAATTTTCATTAAAAATGATATATTATAATAATACAAAAAAATAATCAAAATATATTATTAGCAAAAAAAATTAAAATATGTTATTAATTTTTTTAATTGATATTAGTTTGAGTTAAATATTAACTAATGCTATTATATCAATTAATAATCTACCTAAACTATCATTAATATATCATTAAATTTTCATATGACTTAAGTCTTTCTTTTAATGAGAGTTAGATAATTATGATATTGAATACTTAAATGAATGAATTCTATATACTATTAAATATTTATTCTTTTTATTATAATGCCACATTTCAACACCATTTTCATTACAAATGTAATAATGTGTCATTCGTGTAGTTATACAATCTCTTTGTATTTGCTTTACTACTAGAATTAACACTCACACTTCACTACGTTTTTTTTTCTTTTTAGAATCTGGAAATTATTTGATTTAAAATGTAGATGGTGATTATACATAGAAAGAAAATAGATTTAAATTGTCAATATATAAATTTATAGTGTATATTGATCAACTGAAGTTGGATGACCCACATTAATTTTATTAAATAAAAAAACTAAATCAAAAGTTAAAAAGAAAATACATAGTTAGCATATTCATTCTATTTGTTTGAAGTTTGTTAACCCGTATAAATCTTACAAATAAAACAACTGAATAAGAAGCCAAAAGAAGACTTGATTGAAGTAGGTTGACCCGTATGAATGTTATTAAATAAAAAAATTGAATCATAAGGTAAAAAAAAAATTTAGCCAAAAAATTTGTTTCATTTTTTAAGCTGGCTAACCCGCATAAACCTCATTAAATAAAATATCTTAATTAGAAGGTAAAAAAAAAATACATGGTTGACCCATATTAACCACATTAAATAAAAGAAGTGAATAAGAAGTTTAAAAAAAAAAGATCTTGTTAACATTTGTGATGCTTTTATTAGAAATTGGTTGGCCCACACAACCCTTATTAAATAAAAAACTGAATTAGAAAGAACTTCTAAAATTGTTTGAATTTTTTGAAATCTTACTAAATAAAAGAATTGAATAAGAAGGACAAAAAAGACCTGATTGAAGTAGGTTGTCTTGTATAAACCTCATTCAATAAAATATTCTAATTAGAAGGCAAAAAGAACAAACTTGGTTGAAATTGGTTGACCCGCATTAACCTAATTTAATAAAAGAAGTCAATAAAAAACCAAAAAGAAAGACCTTGTTAGCATTTTTGTTGCCTTTATTAGAAGCTAGTTGACCCGCACAACTCTTAATAAATAAAAGAACCGAATTAGAAGCATTTCTAAAATTGTTTGGGCTTGTTTTTGAGATTTTAAACTCTTTTTGTTATTTCAAGAGTTATAATTGTTTTTTCCCATAGTTTTAGTTTTTTTTCCAGTATTTAAAATAGGAATGTTTGTACTTCTATAAATATATAAAAATTGGAAAGTTGAAAATATTTTTTTGACTTTCTGCAAAATAATTTATTTAATTTTTTATTTCTATTTTTTTTAATTCTTAAATTGTTTTTTTTGGATTTTTTGTTTATTTTTTAATTTATTTCTTATTTTCTGAATTTTGTATTTATTTAAAGCTCGAAGGAAGAAGGTAAACTAAAAAGTTAATTCCAATTTGTCCAATATAAATTAAACAGTCACTAAGCATCCCTTTACCCAAAAAGAACCTTTTTTTATCCGAAAGGCATTGACAAACGGCATGACACATGCCACATGTCAATGCGCTATTAGTAGATGTGGTATCACATGGGCACTGATCGGTTGTCGAAGCCGTAAAAAATAATAATAAACCTATCACCTAATGCGCAAATAAATTGTGTATAGTGGTAACAGGGTCGAACTCAGGGACTAGGGCAAGACGCTTATTTTCGCGTATGACACGATTGAATCAATCGAAATAAGTAACCAAAAGGGGGGTTTTGAGAGTGTTTGATTAACTACTAAATTAAAGCAAATAACAACAAGTAAATAAAAGAGTAAAATCAATGAGGAAAAAGATTCCTAGTAAAGATCTATCTCCGGTTGCATTAAGGTTAGTCATGCTCACGGAAATTAAATACAATCTAAGAAAAGGAAATTTAGCTACTCATGCTAGAAATTAAATAAACAAAATAATTAAAGGAGAATTGCATAAAAGAGAAAGGAAGAAAACGTTGTAAATTCCAACTCAATACCGGCCGGACCTAAAGCTCCGGGATTATTATAAAGCAGGAAAGGCGCTGGAGCTGAAAGTATGGAATGACAAAACCCGAAAGGGAAGAAGTCCCTTAAAATCCCAATTTACTAAAATATTTATAGTAAATAAAAATAAAAGTCCCAAGTCTAATAGAACTAGGTTTGCTAAAATAGGAATTCTACTAAGCTGAAATATCGTGGGAATAAATGACAGATCTGTCGGATTTCTTCTTCCAGGAGTTTCCTTTTCTGCATCAGACTCCTTAACTTCTACGAACAACCAGCTAAGAGGCCTCGACGCTCAACACTCGTCAGAATCCGGCTGAAAGTGTGTATTTCTGCGAATTCTCTTCTCTAAGTCCAGATCTACAAAAAGTAGAGAAATAGAGGCAAATCAGTAGCATTAAGATGAAAAGTGGACTAAGAAAAGAGAGAAAAAATATGTATAAAACACACACTATCATGCACCACATACAAGAGAGTGGAGGAAACATCATTGACCTAAGAGGAATTCTTTATCCAAGGATATTGACAAATGGTATGACACATGCTACATGTCAATGCCTTATTGGTAGATGTTGTGCCACAAGGGCAACACATAGAAGAGGGGAGGAGGTTGGGTTTTTTTCTAGCTTTAGAGATTTGGTAATGTATTGGCTATTTGGAGCGGTAAGTTAGACTTTTTTTTTTAAAGGCCACTCGGTACTATATAAAAAAAATTATACTATAGTTTTTTTTTCTACATTTCTTTTATAACATAAAAAATTCATAGGATACTTACGATTTATCTTAGAAAAATTATAAAGTTAATAAAGCATGTTAGAAAGTTTTGATTTATATATCATTAATATTAGAAAGCTGATTTAAATTTTAAATCATTCTTAAAGTCCAACTAAATTTTGGCTAAATATAGAAATTTTGCTTAAATTAGATAGTATTACTCAAAAAAATTATTGATTGAAGGACTATATTAAAAATTTTGAATTTTTTTAGGGAGGGCAAACATAGATTGTTATAGTATAAATTAAAAACAACAAAACATTTAGGGACTTGTTATTGATACATTTATTAAGGTAGCACCTAATATTTAAAATTATTTACTAAATATTTACTTTTTCATGAAAAAAAATGTTTTAATAAACCCTTGAATATTGCATTTCATTGAATTATACTTGTTATTGATCTAAACAATTTATTTATTTGAAATCAAATACTTTATTTAATTCATGTAAATATATAATAAAAATGATACATAAGCATGAGTAGTGTTATATTTACAAGTAGTTTTTTGTTTACCAAAGCATAGGTATGTACAATAATTAACAATTTATGTGAAAAAAATTATTCACTATATATATAACTAATCTAATTTTATAAGTTTATGTTTTTTTTTTTAAAGTAAGAAAGGACTACCCATATAATCATATTTAATAAAATGAAAGTGTAATTCTTGTTAAAGTCTAGTAAAAAGAAGTCTTGTCTTATTGGAATAATGGTCTTTCTAAGGATGCACATCAATTTTTTTTTTATAAAAGAAATCTGATCATCAGATAAACAACTAACTCTAATAGGATTATCAGCGGCAGGACCATCCAGTTATGGTCCCGCAGCCTGGTTGATCATATCGGGGGGAGGAAATTAGTTTGAACCGAAATCTAGTTTTAAATAACTGAGATATCCAATCGAACTGAACCGATTCAAATGGATAACCGATCAAATAATGCTTGATCGGTTGTCAAAGCCGTCAAAAATAATAAAGAAAATATGCTGCTAATGCACACAAAAGAATTGCGTATAATGGTAACGGGGTTGAACTCAGGGAATAGGGGTAGACACTCACTTCAGCGTAGGACTAAGAATACCACACGAAACAGTAACGAAGGGGGTTTTAAAAGGGTTGTTGACTAATAGCCAAGAAAGCAATAACAAATAGAATTAAAATAAATGAGAAATCAATAGAGAGAAGGTTCTCGGTAGAAATCTATCTCCGGTTGCATTTACGGTCGGCCGGTCATTGGTGCAAGTATCGTCTACCCCTAGCAGGTAGACGTGCTATGGGGACCAGGTACGTTTAGGTCCCCTACCTTCCTTCGTACGAGAAACTACCCTAAGATACGTTTATGGAGTAGTCTTGACACTTCGTCATCCTTCAAAGTGCGTTTATGGAGACAATAGTCAAAGGCCCATTGAAATAAGGAAAGACACATCTAGGGCAAGACACTCAGTGCGTTCGAGGCACTACCCTAATTATCTATTTAACCTAGCTAAATGAGACCAGCGACCCGATTACTTCCAAACTAGTTGTCTACTTTACCCTACAGCCTCACATTAGTTATTACTACAAAGATGACTTTAATCGCCTAGGCCTAGTCACTAGTTGATCAGGCTTGTAAACAGTCCTAGATAAATTGACAAGTTTTTGTTAAACGAATAAATACGGACTAGAGATGTTTTAAGCTCAATTAGACCTCACGGCTTTCCTAGCAACCTTTGATAATTCCTACCAAGAACAAAGAGCTTAGCCGCTCATATTAAAAGTAAAGTAATCAAAATAATTAAATTGCATAATTAAGAAGAAGGAGAAGATGAAGAAAACTCATGAAGATTAACGGCAGGAGCAAGGCTCTGGTTTATTACAAGAAGAACAGAGTACGCCGGAGGTAGAAGTTAAGGAGAATGTCTATGGTCGCGCTAATAAAGGAAGAGAGAGATAAAACCTGATTTTCTTAAAGTACTTATAGGAATTACAAAAATAGAATCCTAAGTCCGATTGGAGTAATTTTCCTAAACCGTCTTCTGCAAAAATTGGGAATCTTCAGGAATAATGAGCGGATCTTCTAAATTTCCTTCTTTCAATAGTTTCCTTTTTCTGCTCGGACTCTTCTGCTACCGCGAACACGCAGCTGCAAGGCCTAGCTGCTCGATTTCGTCCAAAATCCAGCGAAAAGTGCATCTTCTTAGAATTTCCTTCTCAAAAGCTTAGATCTGCGAAAAGTGAGAAAATGAGGTAATATCAGTAGCATTAAGATCTAAAAAGGCCTAGGAAAAGAGGGAAAAAATATGCACTAAATGCATTATATCAAACATCCCCACACTACCCCAATGCTCGCCCTCGAGCATTACACTTAAAAACATCCCCTTATCAGGAACAAACATCCTCAATCCAATGCACACAGAAAAACCACACGGAGCACACATACACCTCAACCAATCAATACACGATCTCCCTGCCTAGATAAAATCTGCATCAATCCCAAGGAATAACGAAACCAGGGGAGAGACTTTTCCACATCAACTGGCCGCAAGCAATCCTCACACGGGAACAATGTTTATGCTCACTCTCAGAACCAGGGCTAGGCGTTTAACACTTCTGAAATGCGAATGACACAACACATATTTTGATTTCGCAATAGCGATCCGAGTTAAAATCCACATGCATGGGCAATCAATCAATCAAAAAGAATTTGCAACAAAAAAGGGAAAAGAAGGAGAATGAATGGATGTAGGGGTGAACTAGGGAGGAGAAATAAAATATGGAGAGAAGAAGAAGAAGGTGATAAGGGAGAGGGAGAATCAAACAGAGTTAGCAAAGATTCCTTAGCTGGAAAGCAAAGAGACGGTGGTGAGAAAGCATTCTTTAACCGGCAGCAGCAAGGGCTAGACGAAGAGGGTGAGTCTGTTGTGAGGGACCTTTATTCTGTGGTGGTACTGACAGTATTCTTCTTTTGTTCATGCTTTCCTCCGCTTTCGTTCGTGCTCCTTTTTTGCTCAAATATTTTTTTAAGAGCAAAAGGGGCATACATAATGTTTTTCTTTTTCCTCTGTTTGGTTGGAATAGCATAACATCTTCATTTACAGACTGTTCATCGTATTACTGCTTCTAGTACCTCGGTCTAGCAGTTCATCTTCCCCACACTAAGGGTTATTCCGTCTAGCCCTCTATGCTGCTTGTTGCCTTCGAAAGAAGTGCCTCTCACCTGCTAAGGAAAGAACGAGGGAAACATGCTCAAGTGGGTGAGAAGGTTAGAAAAAATCGGGTGAGATGAATGACTAGGGAAAGATGATGAGAAGGAGAGAAGGATAAGAAAAGAAAAAAGAATGATGCAAAGTGCTTGGTCCTTTGATAAGAAGACATTCTGGGATTCTGGTCGAACCTTATCTTTGTCGAAACTAGAAGGGGGCCCAGTCAGAGAAGGTTCAAGGAAGGTAGCGCCTTGTCCGATAGTGACGGTAGCACCCGGGATAGCTGATGTGACAAATTGAAGGGGGTTGGAATTAAGGAACGGTGACTGCCAGCTCCATTGGACTCCTTCACTCATAAATGATGGGAGCATGGAAGAACCACCAAAAATATATGAAGAGGATAGCCCAGCTGTTTGAAATGAAACAAGATAAAAGCCAGGCAATACATTACTTGTCACCTCATCCCGTTCCTTTTCGGCTTGCTTAGCTCTTTTTGTAGTAACCCGAACTTGTGTCTCTAACTCAGCTATTTTTGCTTTCAATGTTTCCTCCATTTTACTATACTCTTCCATCTTCCGTGTTTGAAGTCTGGTTGCGTGGAGCTTGTGGGGAATAGTTCATTTTTTAGGAGCTATCTTTATCCTGAAAAATATAACAAAAAATGATTAGTACGCATCTAAAATGTTATTCTGAGGCCTCTACCCCGCTTATTCACTTTATCACTCATCAGGCTTTCACTTGATACTTTTGGAATAAGGAAATGGTAGCATCTTCGGACTGGTGAGCTTGACGTAAATAGAAGTCCTTGTTCACTTTCTAAGTGTAAAGAGGTAATTATTTGGTTATGGGAAATGG
The DNA here is from genome assembly GCA_963691705.1 of Viola odorata. Taxonomy (NCBI): domain Eukaryota; kingdom Viridiplantae; phylum Streptophyta; class Magnoliopsida; order Malpighiales; family Violaceae; genus Viola; species Viola odorata. The sequence continues at coordinate 52,993,239 of OY829545.1, read as the reverse complement.
CTACACAGACTGTCAGATCGCAAAAGAAACCAACGTTGTCTTGGAGTTTCAAACATCTTTACACATGGTTTTATTATATTCAACATTCTTGTCAAGCCTTAGCTTGTACATTCAAGGAACCATTATCGTTACAAAATGGTAGCCTGGAGCAGTCTAGGTCCTACTAGCTTTATACAATCAAGTTTTTGGTTATTACAATTATCCTTAACGGTGACAAGCTAGAGACTTCTAGGTAGGTTTCTCATCCCATGGGGCAAAACGACGTGCTGGCAGGTGGCCCATCTTTAGGTACATGTCTTCAGTTCTTTGTAAGAGTTAATCCAGAACTCTGAAGTCATCCTCTCATTTGCTAATTGTTCGTGCAAGACTTGGATCTCACTTCTAAATTTCATCATTTCAAGACTCGACTGTTGACAGAGTTCCTTCTCTATCTGTTCCATTAGAGCGATTTCATTTTTCTGTTTCTTTGTCTCAGCTTCTAGAACTGCTATGCGAACCCGCAAGGATTGACTTCCATCTATCCCGGTCGCATTAGTAGCATGAGCGGTCAGATACCTAATGGTTGCGTCCCTTTCTCTGATCAAAGCACTTGATGCCTTTCTCTTACTGATTTCTTTATCCATGCTCCTTTCAAAATCATCATGGGTCATCTGCTGGTTTATCAGGTTCATTTGCACATTATGCTCATGATGTTGTTCCGACCCATGTATTTTAAGTTTCAAGCCCATCTTTCAGCCATCCAATTCTCTTTCTCTAATGCCAGTTGGTCTCGTTCTTCCTTCATGATCCTCAATTGTTATGTTAACTGGGCGTATACCATATAATTAGTTTCTCCATCGATATGGGATTCTCCCTCTTCTTCCATCGGCCTCCTGTTTTTGAGATAGGGTAAGACATTTCCATTGGCTTTGTTTCTCCTCCATCGCGCGTACTCCCTTGTTGGCTGAGCGGGGATGTATTGTCCCTCTAGACAGAATGGGTTCTTCCAATCAAGTGCACACTAAGGAAGACTTTGGATGTCTGTTGCATGCGGTGGATCTGAGTCTGGCATACCGAAGGTTGCAAGGACAATTGGTACAATGCATAATTGCCTTAAGACAAGAGCGGCGTTATAAGGCACGCATCCCCTTGCTCCAATCAGAGGGATCCACATTAGAAAGTCGCAACTTATTATGGGATTAACAGCTCCCAACCATTTAGCATGCCATTCATAATCTTCCTCAAAAAGATGTAAAAATCTGTGAGCCCAAGTACCTTTATCCTCCTATTTCCATATGTCAGTGTCTATCTCTGAGCCTATCTTTCTAATGACCCTTCTCAAAGGACTCGGGCCCATATAGCTTCGAAAGAATAGAGATTGTTCTGGTATTTTCTTAAAAGGGCTGATCAGCCATACCGTCAAAAGCTGAGTGCAACAAAGGAATTTTCCCTTCCTAGTCCTTCTGCAAAGATCCAAGGAACGGAAGGTTTCTGCCAAAATAATCGTTGTTGGGTTGATCTTATTCGTCTCTATTTCATAAAACACATTGGCCGCTTCATGATCGATGTTATTTTTCATCTTGGGGAATAAGACAAGTCCTACCATAACAAAAGCTAGAATTTTCAGGCGTCTCTCCCCTTGAGATGAATGATATTTATTTTCGACGTCCGACCAGCACCAAATGTACTCTCCATCCATGACACGAGTGGTAATTCCCAAACACTTGTCTATCCTTGCTTTGACATTGGCTGAGTCCAAGCTCACATTCTGATATATGGTTGATATAGGAGCGGGAAAGTCTAGCAGGGTGGCATATTCTTCCAGAGTAGGAGTTAGATCTACTTCTTTGTAGAAGGAGAAACACCTATAGTAAGGGTCCCAAAACTTCAAAGCCGCTCGGATGCAACCCCAATCAATCTCCATTTCTAACAGTGTCAGAAACTCCCCATAATAGCCCCTAAATTGTGTTTCTTCGTCTTCAGTCAACTTATTTTTCAACCTTTTGATTTCTGCTACACCAAATCCTGTCTTCTCTAATTTAACCTTGGTTGTGATGTCAGGAATAAAACCTGGTCCCAACATATCCCCCCGCATCATTTAATCTTCATAGTTAGATTCTCCGTAAGTTTCAAGTGAAAGCATCGTGGGTGTAGCCATTGAGTGAATAAGTAGGATGGGTCCTGTGGATAGGATAAATATTCTCATATATTAGTAAAAAAGAAGAAGGAGGTAACATACATAGCCAATAATGCAGGCAGAGTATTATGATGCATGTGCTGGGGTGACACCTATTACTTCTAACTGGCTGGAAGGTTCCCGGACGATACCATAAAAGTGGTCCCTTAGTAAATGGATATGTGATTGCCTGTCGAACCATCAAAAGTTCTAGGCGCTCACCCATTTAGGGGTTTGAGTCCGAGTTTGGGGTTCATGAAAACTACCCAGGACACGTGCCCTAGGGCCTCACTAATACCCACATATTTCTATTTGGAAAAGGCCCGACGGTAGGGCATTATGCATGAAATGCATATGAATGACAGTTTATCAAAGTAATTAATAAATCATTAGTCATGCATAAAAAATACAGCAATTTATCAAACTGAATAAATATATGAATAATCATGCATAAAAAAGATACAAGAATACAACAATTTAGCAAGTAAATACATGAAAAATAATTAATCATGTACATGGAAAAAAAATGACAATTTGTCAAGTAAATAAATACATGAAAAATAATTAATCATGGCAAAAATCATATGAAACAAATTCAACAATTTATTGAAAAAAAAAAATTCCGACTTCGACCCAAAAACAAAATTCCCCAATGAAGTCGCCAAACTGTCGCACCCCCTTTTTGGATTTTATTGCGCTACGCGGGCTTGGGACGAGATGTGAGATGAAATCGGACTCATCTCACATAATGCAATGAAGTCACCAACCTATTTTTGTTTCTAGGTTTAGGGAACCTAAAGTCATGACATAAAAAATAAAAACTAAGGCAAAGTGGGTCTGAACCTGAGAATAACGATTCAGAGTCGTATTATGCACTCGGGAAGGTGTTAGGCACCCGAGTCACATCCTAAAAAGGTTACCAGAGAAAAGAGGTGTTTTATATCATGCTTAAAATAAAAAGTCCTAATCTATGTGATCATGCCCAACAGATTAAATTTTAACAATTCTAATAGTCATGCATACGAGCGTATATGCAAAAACGTGGAATGAATAAGAGGGTAGAAACGTTTACTTGTGGAGAGCGTTGGTTGATTTACCTTTGATTTTGCTTGCTTGTTGCTGGTACGGTTTGCTTACTTGCTAGAGCTACTTTCTTGCTACTGAATTACTAAGCACTAGAGAGAGAGTTTTTTCTTTTATCCTTCTTGATCCCCCCCCCCCAGCTTGGCTTTGGTGGCATGGTATTTATAGGGATAAAGAAAGGGAAAAGACAAATGTGCTACAGGGTGCAGATAAAGAAGCTGACGCAAAACAAAAAATGGTGTGAGGTGGTGTGTAACACAGTTGCAAAACGAATATGCATTAAATGCCTGTGAAGTGCAGTGACAGGGGAGAGGAGCGTACATGAACCCTCATGCTTAAATAGAGAGTCGTTGGATGAAGAGAAAACAGAGGTCAACACTTGATCAATGGCTAAGATGAGTTGACCTTTAGGAAATGTTTAATATTTATTTAATTGGTTCGAACTATCAATACGAGGAATCTCGCTTGAAATGAATAAAATCCCGAACCAAAAATACTAAAACATGCAATGAAATGAAACAAACTAATATTAATCAGTAAATAAAGAAAAAGTTCGGTTTAAGGTTCGAACTTACTCTTTAAAAGTTCAAACGAAAAATAAATGCTATAGCAAAGTAAATTGAATAAAACAAAATGAGATGACGTGAAAGAAAATAATAGTAGATAATTGTCAATTAAATAAAGAAGGTGTTCGATCTATGGTTCGAGGAAATTTACTCGGGACCGATAGAAGTTCGAACGAAAAGATACTAAAAATACGAAAAAACTAAAATGACACGAAATGGTACGAAATATTAAAATAAATAGCCAAAGATCGAAAATTGATAGAATTTCGATTTAAACGGCTAATAATGCAATGAACGATAAAAGTGCGAAAATGCGTCAAAAATCAGGTAGCAATAGGTAGGATCATCCAATTGTGGTCTCGCAGCCTGATTGATCATATTGGGTGGAGGAAATGAGTTTGAACCAAAATCTAGTTTTTAAATAACTGAGATATCCAACGAAACCAAACTAATTCAAATGGATAACCGATCAAATAATACCCGACTTAACTGATTCAAAAATTAACCGTCTGAACCGATTCATTCAATTTTGATATCCGAGGTAAAATAACCGATAGAGAAGATTATCTAATCGTGAAATCCTACTTTATTCCTCACATGTCTCCTCCCTTCCTTTTTAAGCTCTTGTTCCCAAATAAGGTTAGGTGGTCATTTTATAACTCTTAAGAGTTTGTTATGCATTAATCAGTCAAAAATAAAATGTATACAACTCAACACTAATTGATAAAATATGTTGTAAACAACGGTAAGGGGTTTGCTCATCATGGAACAATGGTTTAATTCAAGTTTCCAATTATGACCGGTGTAACAAATAAATAAAAAGGGGTTGTTATAATGCAAATAAATACTCTCTTCGGACTCTAATAAATGACATTTTGAAATCGAGCACGATAATTAAGGTGATGATAGGTGTTAGTGTGTGCTTTATGCATGCTTTTCTCTTCATTATTATCCTTATTCCTGGCATGATACTACTGATTTCCCCCTGTTTCTATCATTTTTGCAGTTCTGGGCTAGAAGACAGAAATATACAAAAATATGCGCTAATTGGATAGAATCTTGTGGAACTTGAAGCGTCAAGACCAGCGTCAAGGCCTAGCTATTTATTTGTCGTCGAGCCCTGGATGTAAGACATGCCGTCTAGCCTTGGACCTGCACTGGAGCCATCTGGAGCCGCATTCAACCTAAGTCTTACGCGGGAAGAAAGATCCACGCCATCTAAAGCCGCACATACAAACATTTGCCCAAGGACGCGCGAAGAAAGATCCACGCGGGATTCCTTCCAAATTCCCTTTTGGCTATTTTGGGAATATTCCCTCTAGGACACGCTCCTCTTGTACCTCCCTCTTAGTTGTATTTTGTCCTTATGTGAGCTAAGAGGGTATTTAAACCTTAGCTTTTAGGGTTTTAAGACATCATCTTTTTTTATGGTAGCCGCTCTTACATTCCTTTTTAGTCTTTCTTTGGGATTTGTTCCTCCCTTTTTGCTGTAGCCGCCGCCAGCTACCAACTCTTCTTCAAACCGGAGCTTTTAGCTCCGACCGGTATTTATTAAGCTTTTATTTCCTTTATTGCATCTTTATCTTTTATGCTATATATTAGATCTATTTTTTATTTATTAGCATGAGCGGCTAAGCTCATCCGCTTAGCAAGGGTATTTTGAGGGTTGCAAAGGGGTAGTCAAGAGGACAAATCGTTCTTCATATATTCTTATTGCTATATTTGATTGTTTGGCGTTTTATTGCCAAATCTATTTTGGTTTATTGGATGCTTGATCACCTACTGGTTTACCTTCTTAGATTACTGTCATTTCTTTGGTAATAACTAACGTGGGGCCTTAGAATAGAAGCATACAACTGGTCAGATTGTCATTACTTTGGTCTGTTCCGACTAGGGCAAGTGGTCAATTGGGGTAGATCTGTCAACATCTTGCCCTATACGTGTCTTTCCTATTCTTAATGGGCCTTTGAGTATTGCCTCCCCGTCTCGTACCTGGGAGAACGGCGAAGTGTCAAGGTTACCTCATATGTGAAAACAGGGGGTAACTTCTCTTACGAAGGAAAGTAGGGGGTCTAAACGTACTTGCCCCCTATAGCACGTCTATGGCATAAGAAAAGAATATTTATGCACCGATGACTGACTAGGTCTCGACGCAACCTAAGAAAATCCCTTGCTAAGTTTTCCCCTCATTTGACTTTACCTCCTTCACTTCTCTATTTGTTTTATTTATGATTTTTATTTTGTCAACTTTATTAATTCTATCCTTGTTAGCTATCTAGGTCTCGATCTTATTCGGTTAACTAGTTTAACCAACAACCCCCCCCCCCCCCCTTGTGTTACTATTTGATTGCATTATTCTTTGTTATACATCTAGGGCAAGTTGTCACCTTTTAATCCCTGTGGTTCGACCCTGTTACCGCTGTACGCAAATTAATTTGTGCATCTAGGCTTCAAGATTTATTATTATTTTTGACGCGTTTCGACGACGCTTATCAATGAGTGAGAGTATTTTTAATATTAATCAATCATCTCTCTCTTCTATATTAAATAAACTGACCTATAAGCACTTTTGTCCTCCATATTGAATAAATTAATCATAAGTGCCTAGAAAACTGCAAAACGTCATTTACTTGAAACTACTCCCTCCTTCCCCAATTAAACGTCGTTTTAGCTTTTGCTTTTACTGTTTCGGAACGTACCTTAAGACGGCCGGAACAGTCACTATTTGAGACAATTTTGCCCCGAATTTTTTCTCAGAAGTACGTTAAGGATTAACGTACGTTCGAAAAAAAGTACGGAATTTTTTGGGGTCAAATAGTACCTCATCCGGCCTCCTCGATATGCGTTCCCTACTGAATATTGGGATGTGAGAAAGACATTTAATTGGGGAAGGAGGGAGTAATTTTTTTAGCCTACAATGTCATTTAAAAGAATCCGGAGGGAGTATTAAATAAATACTAATATTAAACTAAAAATACTGCAATGCAATAAGTAACAAAATGGAAATGTGATGATAAAGATTCCTAGTAAAGACTTCTCAAGATTTTATTTATAAATAATGCTCATTGATGCAAGAATATTCAAAACTGATTTTGGAGAAAAACCATAGAAATGAGGTACACTTTGACTTCCTACTCTCCTTCTATATCAAGTTACTTAAAGAGGCACTCTATTAAGGACTTTAATTACCTTGTAACCCTAAGGTTCACTTATACTATTTAAATCTCACAAAAGGCAGTTTTTATGAAGAACAATTAAATCTCACAATAATATGAATCATGAACCTTGATGTTTTTAATAGGAAAGAATTACTTAGCTAGAAATCGACATAATAATAGAAAATAAAATATTCAATTGCATAAACTAAAATCTCCTCATTCAATGAAGAAGACGAGAAAAGTAATAGTATGAACAAAGTTCTAAAAACAAAAATGATAGATAGTCGAAATGATAGATTTAGAAAAAGTTAAATAATTCCATTTTTCTAAATTATCAATTGCTAAAATTATCCTAACTTAAAAGATAAAAATTGTATTTATCCCTTTCGGAAGTTTTACAAAACGAGAATTCTAAAGGAAGACGGTCTTTGGCGTGCTCCCTCTTTCTTTTTCGCATGCCAAGCCCAATAATCGACCCACTGATCTAGAAATTTCATCATTGGCTAAGGATTAAGACTGCTGCTCATTCTTCCCTTTGTCAAAGGATGAGATAGGGTTATTCCAGGAATGGTCTTCATCACCACTTGATTCTTGTTCTATTTTATGGGTTCTTTTACTCTTTTTCTTCAAAATTATCTTCTTTGTTTTGTTCTCGAAAAAAAAATATATATATCCAAATTAACAGTATCATCATCTCAAATATAAATAAAAGAAATGACAAATATATCTAAAATAAACATATAATCATGCATGTACTTTTTTTTTATAGAAATACTAGAATAATTTCATTAACAAAAATGTTTCATATAAAAAAATGTTTTAAAATCAAAACGTCCACCAAGTGTAACAACATAAAAAACCATAGCTGTCGTTTCAATATAAAATCTTTATTCCATCATCTATGGCAATAATATATATTCTATATAAATATAAAAGTTATATAGTTAAACTGGCTAAGGAAATCACGGAGGATTCCTAAAACTAAATAGGTTTTTAAAAGTTAATAATTAAATATTCTATTGTAATTATTCTAAATGATTTAATTAATAGTGAGAGTGCCATAAAAGCAGCACCATGAAGAGAAATCCAATGAATTGGCCCAATACCAAACGTTGCTGCCGTTTCATAAAGGAAGGGGATTACAAAACCCATCGTTAAGAGGGAAGGAAAAGAAAATGTCCATCGTTGAAAACACATCTATAGTCGACATGAACAAGTTTAAGGATCCGGAGGAATCCTGGACCTGATGCTTGTCATTACTGCGGGCATTATTTGAGATTCTGGACTGTCTTCGTGGAGTGGCAACAAGATCTTGGTATATATATATAAAGACCGCGACATTAATGGTCATCATCTCTTATGTTCACTGGATGATGGGAACAAGATCCTATTCATGCAAGATTTTAAATGCACATTTGGAACTTGAATCCAAGTCTAATTAGCTGTTATGAGTGCAAGAACACGCTTGAATTAAAGCATAATTCCAAAGTAGTTGTTGTAATGATTCTGATAACAAAATCAAAAATAGTTGCTATGATGGCAAAAACACTCTTTATAGCCCACCAGCAATAAAAAGCAGAGAAAAGAGGAGGCTGTGGTGAATTTGAGAAGATAGTGACCACCACAACCAGCTCCATGTACATGATAGTGACCACCACAATCCAAACATTGTCATAGAACATTTAAGACAGCAACAAGAGGAACTGTTTGAAACATGTTTGGCACTGTAAATATACTGATCAAAAGAAAAAAAATCTTGTATAAGTTATAATGTACAGGTAAAAACATTTACCGCAGCTAGATTTCTTGTAACCAACTCAATCAAATCCCAAACATCTACTCTACATCTTCACATCCATATAATAAACAAATGACACTCTTACACGGTCCTTTTCACGCTGCATATCGACATGGAAATTCGATAGGGGTGGTCTGTTTCGGTGCTTTGGCTGCTTGATTAACACCAGAAGTATAACATGGCCTGCACATGGAAATAAGTCGCGTTATCCAACTCGAAACGAGAGGAATGATGAGACAGTAAAGAGGTGCTAGCTAGTGTTCCTAAACCTATTCCTATTGATTCTAACATGACAAAAAAAGAAGGATAAAACTGTGCACGTAAGTGTGTGCATATTCATATGAAAGCATACATCACGCAGAGGATCGAGGGGTGGCTCGTCTGGGAACCAGGACCACTTCTTAGCTTTCCAGCTTTTCATCTCAGCTCGAATTGCTATGAGTTGTTCGTGAATACCCTTCAGCAGGATCACTTCAACTTCCCCTTCAGCAGTAATTTCTTGTCGTAAGTTACGCCTCTCTCTCTCCAGCTTCTCAATTCTCTTACTCAACCGCTGATATTCAGTGTGGGAACCTCCAACATTAACTTTCGGAGGCAAATTGTGCTCACCACTCATCCCATCTCTTAACTTAGGTAACTTCTTTTCATGGCTTGAAGAAACCAGCATCGCCTTTATGCTACCTGGTGTCCCTCCAATATTAGATTCTAGAATATCGTCAGATACCGAATCAGGTTTTCTTAGCCTGTTCTCGTCTTCTAAACCCAATTTCTGATGGTCCTTCTTCTGAGATTCAAAAGAGTTGTCAACCTCAATTATTTGGGGTACTTCAAAAATATCATGGAGACTTGAGGAGCGAGAAAAATCAGTAAAAGGCAACTTTTCCTGAGCAATTTCTCGAGGTTTAAGTTGATCCGAATCTGCAGGTAAGTCAACGCCCACCTGTGAGAACAATGATGGAGACCATGTACCACCCTTCAAGAGTGAAACTTTTTTTCTACCAGTATCCTTGCCTTCTGAAATCTCTTTAACTCTTTCATCCAATTTTTTGATCTGTTCCCAATACGAATTCAGGTCTCCTCCACCTGAGGTTCCTGCTTTCTTCGTTAAATCAATAGCTTCGTAGCTAGCATTTTCGTCCATGGTGCTCGGAAACAAATCTGCTGCAGATCTCTTTCTTTCTATCGTGTTTTTCTTGTTATTGTTATCTTTGCCGAAAAGTTGAGGTAGAGACTTGAGCCTCCTCATATTGTTATTACTGCGGCTTTCTGCAAACACCGTTTCATTGCCTTGCATTAACAAATTCTCTGGAAATTTGTTTTCATAATCGCCCAAGTCACTGCAACCCATGCTTAGAAGTCTGTACCTATAAGCCTGAACTTGAAACTCAAGAGAAGCAATCTCCAGTTCTCTCTGGTATATCAGATCTTCAAAAGAATCCAAAGCCTCTTCTGCATGATACATCTTCTCCTCCGCCATTCTCTTATACTGGCTCGCTTCCATCTTCAGCGAGGCCTTCTCTCCTTGCAAACGCAGAATCATCGATAAAGCCTCACTAGCAGCAGAGGAAGAGGCTTCCCTTTCCATATCCAACTCAGAGTAAAGCTGCTGCAAGAGTCGTTGTTGCGCAAAAAGTGCTTCTTGAACAGGTGCACTATCTGTCTCGGGTGCCAGCAACGCGTCGGATTCATCCATGGTGGTGTGATTAGTTAAATCTATAACTGCGAAAAGAAAATGTAACTAACAATCAATGTTAGTGAAATGTTAACACTCGTTACATCAAGATTAATTTTCCCCATAAATTTCTTCATCAGAACAAGAAAAAACTATGCTCAAGAACACCCTAAGCAAGATTAAAACGAATTAGATTTCGAGAAGGTAAACAAAACTTCAATAACACTTGCAATACATTCTAATCATTTGGAAGCTCAATTGCAAAAATTTGCAGAACATGAACTTTCCGAAGAGAAACAAAATGCTAGCAGATCATAAGAACACGGGAAATACAAGAGATATCAAAGAAGGGCAACAACAAGAAACAGAAATCAAGATCATAGAAGAAAGAAGAGATTATTAAGACAATTGAGAACCAAAAATACAAATCACTTACTTGTCGGTACGGGAGAAAACTCGTAACAGCAAATCCAACAGCTAAAAATGAAGTAAAAAGCTTAGCTCAAAGGGTTTTTTTAATATGGGGTATTCAACTATTCATGACAGAATTCTACTTTTCCTTTTTCTGGTTGATTCTTTAAACCCGCATGCATGAATGATCAAGAAGTAATCAACAAAAGGAACCCCATCGTTCCTTCCCAGATTTCTTTATATACAACAAATACCTCAAAAAGAAAATCTCAACGGATTTATGTAAATCAAAAAGGGAAAAGAAAAAAAAGAGAGATGATGAGATTTAAAATAAATGTTATCTGCCTTTCTTTTTTTTCTTTAAAGCAAAGTATGAAATGATGGTGACAAAGAATGTTTTAAAACGGCTGGAATGAAGTGGTCTGTATATAACAAAAAAATAAAAAATTGGGGTTTCTATAACATCTAAATCTAGTAACTTTGCTGGCTATTTGACAAGGATTGAGGAGATATATATAATCTAGTATATATGTTTTGTGTCGCTTATGGATTTGATTCTTCATTATTACGTGTGGGTCGTTTCTCTGGCCTTAAAGCGGTTTTGAAGGGTCGTTAAGATTTAAAAAGCTGTTAAAAGAGGCGCTTTCAACGGCTACTTGGGACACTTGGCTGCCCGTGCTTTTGCCATTAGGAAACAGTGAAAGAAATGAGAGTAGTCAACCATACCAGACAACCTAAGTAGTGAACATGAACCAGGTAGAATTGACCTAAAACAGCAACAAAACAGGCAATATAGAATAAACTATAAACTGACATCTGTTGAATTTTATTTTATTTATAAAAAAATAAAAAGAGGAGACGATGATGGTGATTGTAAATTCCCACGTTTTCTGTAAAGAGCAATTAGCTATGATGAACAAAATTAGACCTAAATCCTTAGAAATAGTCGTGGTGGATTATGATTAGTGTATATCGTATTTATGACGTAAATTATAAGTTCACTCTTTGGTATTGTAATGATAACTAATAATATAATTAATTTAAAAAAAATTGACAGTATTATAACAATTATAATTCTCAAAACAGAGGTGGTGATTTAATAATAGGGAAGATAAAATTAGCCCTTTGAATAATGAGAAGCAAGAGAGGCACGCATGCTATCCCTTTAAAGTTGACAATCCATAAACAATCAGGATTCAGAGCCTTAAGTTTCCTTCCTGTGCTAGGAGTCCATAAAATACATTTTATCAATTATCCCAATGGACCCCAAACTTAGGAGGAAAAAAAGGATTAATGATGTGCAAAAACGTAAAAAGGCTTTTTAACTGCTTCAGATCGGCTACCTTACAACAAATGCATTTCAACAATGTACAAAGGAGCAGCAGAGAAATTGGCAACACCAGAAAGAGCACATTCCGAATGCCACAGAATTTGCGCATGCACACTCCACCCCATAACTTGCAGCACCGGACGATTTACTCCATTGTTTAGTCCACTGGGACCTCAACTTCCATCTTCAAATCTGAATTGCCAAGAATCTGAAAGCGATGTAGGGCAGTTAGTAACTATGACAGCAATTGCATTCAATGAACAATGCACAGACTATGTATCCAGTAAACTATACAGAGAAGCTAAACAGATCATCTACAAGCTTACAGGAATGCTTTCTGATGAACATATAACGGAATGATGCCAATGGAAAGGCAAGCCCTCTGGATCCATGGAACCCGCATGCAAGGTTTTTCTTTAGTGCAATCAATCGTTATTTGTGAAAATAATAAATGAATCATGTAAATAGTTCTAGGAAACTATAAATTAGAGAAGCCCAGAAAGGTAAACTCTTTCCCTCCTGATGCATGGTAAAAATGTGCTTACCACTGATGCTTTTTTAATCCAAATCACATTCTTTTTATCCAATACCATGCCCTAAAAGGACAGAAATAAAAGTTTCCATAATCTAGTATCCACACCCGACATCAATCCACAGGCTGCCTCCAGTTCTTCATCACTTCAATTTCACCACTTTATCATCAAGTTTTCATACAAAATGACCCAAATAAAAAGCAAGTCAACAAAGCTGACCCTTCAACGCCCTAACTTCAACCAAATCCTTCTTCACATATAAAGAAAATGTCAAGATGAATCAAGCATTCTTCTCTGAACCAACTTATGTAAAGCTTGGGAGATACCTTCTGCTTTCCAACCTAAGAGGAAAATTTTTCCTCCACATTTTGAGGGTTGCATCATTTTTCCGATGGCTAATTGGCAATAAACCAGAGGGCCACCAACTTTAAGACTAGAATTAGTTGATCAAGAAGATCCTTTTCCCACTCCAGGAACAAGGACCAACTGTCACTCAGAATATTTCAAGGCTAGAAGCCACATTAAAGCACTGAGCTATGTCAAAAAAGGACCTTGATTGGTTTTCATAAATGTCATAAAAAGATATGAAAACAATTAGGTAAGTAAAGAAGTCTATTTCTTTAGATAACACCAGAAACACCTTTTTTATTTTTATTTTCATTCTTTTCTTTTCTTTTCCTTTTATCTGCATCAAAAGTACATAACTTTTTTTCTCTAATATATGTATGTATTAAGTTAGTAACTAACAGAAGCAAAGAATTATAAGCAGAATTCAGATATTCAGGGGTCAAAGGATACAGAGAGATAACATAATTAAAAAATCAGGTAGTGTTTCACAAGGTAGCCCTAACAATAACCTTTATAAAGTCTGACAAGACCAAAAAGGAATCTTTCCGGTAGCCTGCTTCCTCAAGCACATGTGTCAGCACTTCCTGTTCATCACCAAAAAGAAGTAAAAAGTTTGTGCTTGATATCATGACAGTAAACTAGAAAAAGTTGCTTACCAAGAAAGAAAAGGTTAGAAAGCTTGAGGTAATAAAACCAACATTTTCCACACTCCTGGTTTATAATCCAGGAAAGAAACCTTATGAATACAGTCTACTCTACCATGAAAAAAAGGTTTTTGTGAGTAAATTGTTATAAACATGAATTTTAAGATCTTATACAAACAAGTCTTTTGTATAGAAGTTTGCAATTTGTTTAACTTTGTGATAAGAGGCAACGTAATTCATATTTTCCTTCTCTATTTTGCTTAAAAATGAACCTATAGTCATGTCAGAAGAAAACACAACCCTCGATGGAGCATAAAATGAGTGCTTGCATCGTTGTACGTGAAGCAACAGCGCAACTACAGAACTCTAGCTAGCCTAATCTTTCACATGTCTTAATATAATGCAGAAAAGAGCATCGATGATGCTTAACGAAACATTAAATTGTACATATGAACAGTTTTAATAAGAGAGAAGAATTCTAAAATGCAAAGAGAACAGTTGTTAAATATTCAATTGGCAACCAAACTCGATTACTTCGGGGTATTTGAGTAGTTCAATTAACCAGTGGGTTCGTGAATGATTTCAGGACAAGAATCAGAAAAGCACCATGAGTTGAATATTTGATGAACAGCATATGGATTCATTCATTCATTCGTTCAATCATACAATGAGCACAGTGTGAGAAGAGCAAGAGATAAAAAAACCAACCTCCCGCTGTTTCTCAGATATAAATGGTCCGGTCAGATCATGCAAAACATCGAGCATGTCACTAAATGTAACTTTCCCATTCCCATCGGAATCGTACACCTTGAAAATAACTATGCAATGGGATAAACATGAAACAAAAGTAAGAGAAGTGTAAAAGGAAGGTTAAAGATCAATGCAATGCTTGAACCCTACAAATAGAGGTAAAGTGAAGAAGGAAGGAGTGTGTACATTCGATTTTGTGATGCAAAGGAGCATGAGGACTGAAAGCAGACAAGAAAGCCACAAAATCCTTGAAATTCAAACCATCCACCATCCTCAACACTCTCTGCCAATATTTAATTAATTATTATAAACAAAGGCATCATATTTTACAGACCCAAAAAGGAAAAGATAATAAAAATATAAACAAATAGTGATAAACCTGAGAAAGAGGATTGACGGCGAATTCAGGGACGGAGAGGAACTCGTCGGAAGAGATGAAGCCGGCAGCGTTTCGATCCAGCTGGCAGAACCTCTGGTACAGTGACACAATCTCCTGTTGCGCGACTGAAGTGAAGAGAAGCAAAAACTGAATTGAATGAAACTTTTACCCAAAAGAATAAGGATCAGAAAAGGAAAGAAGAAGAAGGAGAAGGAAGAGTTACAGGCGTGGTTACAGTGCTCTTGGACTTCTTCGATGTCGTATTGAGTGAGCATTGAAGAAGTGTTCCCCATCCTCAAAATGAAAATGAAAATGGAGCGATCTGGATTCTGGAGTGGAGTGGGAGTGGGAGGAGATGAAATTGTGAATGATTTGATTTTAGAAGGAACAAGTGAACAACTTTAGGCAGCAGCAGCTTGGGTTGGCAAGAGTGGGGTTTGGCGCGCCAGGGGTCCCTAACGTTATTATTTTCATTTTAGTTGGTCCCTAACGGCGAAATTGGGACCACGAAGTCCAAACGTTACCTCAGTTAGCACCCCGGAGTCCCTATTGTCATAACGGAGCTTAACACCGTTAACTCTCAATATTTTAATATTATTTTGAAAAAAAGTATATGACATTGGGTCCCACTAGTCAGATTTTTCTGACTTTTTTATTTTCTTATTATCTAAAATAATTAAATTAATTTAAAAATTAAGAAAAATATGTAAAAATACAAAAAAGGGAAAAAATCCTAAACAATGTAAGAAAAATAGAAAAATAATTAAATTAATTTCAAAATACAGAAAAATATATAAAAAATATAAAAATGTAAAAAATACAAAAAAAATGTAAAAATTCCTAAAAATAAGAAAAAAATTAAATTAATTTGAAAATCAAGAAAAATATATATAAAAAATCCAAAAAAATGTAAAGATTCAAAAAAACATACAAATTCATAAAAATAATTACGTTTTTTTAGATA
The DNA here is from genome assembly GCA_963691705.1 of Viola odorata. Lineage (NCBI taxonomy): Eukaryota > Viridiplantae > Streptophyta > Magnoliopsida > Malpighiales > Violaceae > Viola > Viola odorata. The sequence goes on along the minus strand of OY829545.1, from coordinate 52,977,448 downwards.
GAAAATTCAGAAAAATAAGTAAAAAATCAAAAAAATCAAAAAAAAATTAAATTAATTTGAAAATCCACAAAAATATATAAAAAATCTAAAAAATGTAAAAAAACAGAAAAATAATTAAATTAATTTGAAAATTCAGAAAAATATATAAAAAATGTAACAAATTCCAAAAAAACGTAAAAAATAAGATAAAAATGTAATTAATTTGAAAATCAAGAAAAATATATATAAAAATCCAAAAAAATGTAAAGATTCTAAAAAAAATGTAAACATTCATAAAAATAATTACGTTTTTAAGATAGAAAATTCAGAAAAATAAAGTAAACAATGTAAAAAATCAGAAAAAAATTAAATTAATTTCAAAATCCAGAAAAATATATATAAAAAATCTAAAAAATGTAAAAATACAAAAATACGTAAAAAAATCCTAAAAAATGTAAAAAATTAGAAAAATGAAATTATTTTTATGAATTTTTATGTTTTGTTTTTGGAATTTTTACATTGTTTTGTATTTTTTACATTTTTTACATTTTTTACTTATTTTTCTGAATTTTCTATCTAAAAAACGTAATTATTTTTATAAATTTTTACATTTTTTTTGGAATCTTTACATTTTTTGTATTTTTTACATTTTTTGGATTTTTATATATATTTTTCTTGATTTTCAAATTAATTACATTTTTATCTTATTTTTTAAATTTTTTTGGAATTTTTACATTTTTTGTAGTTTTTATATTTTTTACATTTTTTATTTATTTTTCTGAATTTTCATATTAATTTAATTAATTTTCTGTTTTTTTACATTTTTTAGATTTTTATATATTTTTCTGGATTTTCAAATTAATTTAATTTATTTTGATTTTTTATTTATTTTTCTGAATTTTCTATCTAAAAAAACGTAATTATTTTTATGAATTTTTATGTTTTTTTTGAATCTTTACATTTTTTTGTATTTTTTATATATATTTTTCTTGATTTTCAAATTAATTTAATTTTTTTCTTATTTTTTACGTTTTTTAGGAATTTTTACATTTTTTTTGTATTTTTTACATTTTTACATTTTTTATATATTTTTCTAGATTTTGAAATTAAATTAATTATTTTTCTATTTTTCTTACATTGTTTAGGATTTTTTCCTTTTTTTTTGTGGATGTTTACATATTTTTCTTAATTTTTAAATTAATTTAATTATTTTAGATAATAAGAAAATAAAAAAGTGAGAAAAATCTGACTAGTGGGACCCAATGTCATATACTTTTTTTCAAAATAATATTAAAATATTGAGAGTTAACGGTGTTAAGCTCCGTTATGACAATAGGGACCCCGGGGTGCTAACTGAGGTAACGTTTGGACTTCGTGGTCCCAATTTCGCTGTTAGGGACCAACTAAAATGAAAATAATAACGTTAGGGACCCTTGGAGCGCCAAACCCGGCAAGAGTGATGTCATGTGTTTTAATTGTTCCAACTTCCAAGACGGAACCCCTTGTTCTTTGTTTACACAACTTCTAGGGATGTACAAAAACCGGAACCGAATTGGAATCGCACTAAATCGATTCGAATTGTTAATTTTTTTTTTTGGAACCGGACCGAACTAAAATTTATAAAATGAACTGTAAAATCGAGAAAATCGGTTCATATATATAAATATATGCATTATAATATCAAAGTTTAAATTTGATTTAATGGTTAACTCCTCACTTATCATTTTAAAAGGGAGAGGTTTAAATCCCCTTGACTCTTACTTCATTTTTAGTATTTTACTTAATGGACATTTATGATTTAGATTTATGGTATCTATATTTCAATATCATTATTTACTTGAGTCAATTGTTTAGAGGTTTAGGATTTAAATTTAAATTGTATTAATGTGTTACGTAGTACATGAGTATAACTAATTAACTATTGTATTGTTCAAATATATTTTTGAAGCTCTAAATGTAAGTGATCTAATTTTATTTTCATATGAAGCATGATTACACTTCAAAATTCTTCATGTGTATATATGTTAGACTCGATATGAAGCACGATACTTCTTGACTAGATATTTGTTAAATATATTCATTACATTTCAATATATTAATACTTATTATTTATTAATATTTAGTCACTTAAAAATTTTATATGTTTTGTATCATAAAATTTAAAAATTTATCATACTAAAATATTTTTATAATATTATGCTATCATTTATAAATTGGTAAATCAAAGCATTATTTTTTTTAAAAATTAAACAACTAAACAGTGTTGTTTTGTCAATGGATGTTGTATATTAATATATAGATAAAACTTTCACACTTTGATCACAACATTTGTGGTAGCGTAGTGGCAACTAGCAAGTTATTTGCCCCCTTTTGCCAATGCAAACGGGTTCGAAACCCATTGCTTGTACCTTTGCCTTTTATTTTCAAAGGCTGAAGGATCATGAGTGATGTGGCGAAATCTTAGCGTGTCACGTCGCCCAGATTAGAAAAAAAAATAGGTCGGAACCGTCTCGAACCGAACCCAAAAAAGTAAAATCGGACCGAACTAAACCTATTAATAACGGTTCGGTTCGATTCTACCCTAATTAGAACCGTTAAATTCCAGTTCGGTCCGATTCCAGCTCAAAAATGTGACCAAATCGACCCGTATACACCCCTAACAACTTCTGTTATTTATCCCATCATTTTGAAATCGAAAATTCATTTTTATTAATATTCTTATCAATTGGTACAATAAATTAAAAACTTAAAATTTTAAAATATATAAATTTTTAAAATAATAGACATTTTTTTCGATTATCTAAACTTATTTTAAAGAATTTGAAGATAATTAAATAAAACTAAGCAAAATCTAGGAGGTCGTAAAGTTACATCTAACTAAAAATATACGTTCTTTATTTATTAATAACCGACGCTTGGAGCATTAAAAGTATAGAAGAATTAATAAACCCAATGTTTGACGTTGTTAATAAATGTAAAGAGTACAATTTAACACGAAATAAATAGGTATGGATAAATCGAGTCACGAGCCAACTTCTAAAGCAACAGTCACGACAACAACAAAAATTACGAAAGTATTACAAATTAGTCGAGATAAAACTCATGTTGAAGAAGCTGCTCTATCCACAACCGAAAAAGTGAATGACAGCTCGGAAGCCTTGGTCCACAACGCCAAGCACACGTATTAGCAAGCAAGACTCACATCATGTTTGGAACCTCGGTTTGATTTCAAATACAGCAATGATATTTCTCTCAAGGCATATTGACCAAGTGATTGCTGCTTACCAATGGACCAAATTATATGTAGTTTAAAATAAACTATTTTTACAAGTCATAAAATAATCACGTTCGAGAAAAAGTGAAGGGTTATACCTAAATTATTTATTTAGTATAAAGCTGAGTTATTTATTTATTTCTTAAGAATTATCAAACATGCCTTATTTATCACCAAATCATTCAAATTTTAAAAGAATTGTACATAAAATAGAAAAAATATACAAAATGGTGTTTCTAAGTAGTATGAAATAAAAATAATCATTGCAAATCAATAGATAAAATTTATTACTGAGCTTTTGGAGTGAATTAATTTAAAATGATTGTTATTCATTAAGTAAAAACGCAAAATTAACAAAGTCGGCATAAGTAAGAAACACGAAACCGTGCAAAGACCAATTGGAAGATTCACGGATGTCTCTTTTAACAGTGCTAGATTTCAATATGTGTTCAGATACAAGAGAAACAAACCATGATCAAACACTTATTTCAACCTCAACTTTCCGGCAGCGTCCCCACCGAACCGGACCAGTCTACAACTCAACGACATAACTGGAGACGCCGGCGGTGCCCGCTGCAGACTTCACCGAAGATGGCACGGCCGAGAGAAGTAAGAGCAGAAGAGAAGGCTTGAGCGACTATTCTAGCGGGAGAAACTCAAAATGCTGGAAAAAAATTCAATTGTGAGTGTGGTTCTATTTTGCTAATGTGCGCAATGCGAGTATGGTTTTGATAAATAGCATAATTCAAACCTAAATTGCAATAAATGGAGAGGAGTGAATATCACTTACATCGATTTTGATTTTGATGTTGAGAGAGAGAGAAAGTAGAGTACGAAGCTAAAATTGACAGGATGTTTTAGCGTCTGTTTGGCGTTCCGGTTCTGATCCGAAAAGTGCTTTAGGAAAAGTTCTGTGGGAAAAGAACTTCTGGAGAAAGTGCTGTGAGATACCTGAAGTGTTTGGTAAACATTTCTTTAAAAGTGTTGTGGGAAACGAGAAGTTGTTTTTGGTACCTATTTTTTGGTAAACACTGCGGTTAAAATTATGATTTGAATGTAAAATGACTATAAAAGTCACCGTTCTATTTCAAATATTATTAATATAAATTATTTAAATTAATTTATTTTTAAAACAAATAATTAACAAAAAAATGTAATTAAATGGTATAAAACCCATTTCTAAAAATTTAATAAAAATAGGAAAAGTGGATCTAGAATTACTCATCTTAAGATATAGATTATATTTTTGTAGTTTTTAATTTATTTCGTTCATTATACCGAGTAAGAAAATTGAATTTATTGGAAAAAAGAGAGAGAGAGAGAGAGAGGGGAAGGAGCATTGCTCAGGAAGGAGCAAAATGCTCCAGCTCTCAAAACCAGCATTTGAGCTAGTTTTGTTGGTTTTGAGCTAGGGGTTTCTCGAGAAGCCCCATTTTATTTGGGTTGCCAAACACCCACCTTTGGCTTTTGGTTCTGAAACCCAGCTTCCTGGGTCAGAACCTAAATGTCAAACACCACCTTAGAAGTTTCGAAGAATGAAAAAAAATCCAATAAAATGAAACTAAGTAGCTGATAAGTATAGTTCAGAACTAAAAACCGAAGGAAAATGGAAAAGTGTGTTGTGGTGAAACGGCACTCCGATTCTAAGGGCCCGTTTACCTGGGAGAATTTTCAATTTTCAATTTGCTGTTTTTCTGAATTTCGAGAATTTTGTTTTCATTTTGAAAACTGAAAAACGCGTTTATTTCGCGCTTGTTTCCTGATCAGAAAAACTGGAGAACGCGTTTACTTCGCACTGAATGTAAGAATTTCCTGATCTAAAAACTGGAAAACGTGTTTACTTCGCGCGTTTTCATTTTTTGTGAAAAACAGAAAATATTTGTAATGAAAAGAAGAAATCATATGAAAATTTAATATTATTCTTCTTCTTGGTAGCATTGGTTATATTTCTTTTTTTTCTTCCAGAAAAAAGGAATTTTTTTCGTTCATATTAAAGGATATTATTTGTTGATCTACAAAAGGATATCATGTATTCTAATTTCTATGAGGTGTATTAAGCACCACATAGTATCAATTTAATATATACTCATTGAATAATATTATTATTAATGATTCTCCTAATCTATTTAATTATATATATATATATATATATTATAATCTCATTAAATTAAAATTAATCTTATTTGTATGACATGGAATTATGAAACCCTACATAAAACAAGTAATAAGCACACAATTAATTGAATTAAAGACAAAAATCATCCATAAAAAACACAAGGTTTATGACAAAAATCCTTATGTGGCCACATTCGTAACCGTAAAATAAAAGTCAAGAGAATAGAAAAGTATCCAATAGAATAGTAAAACGTCTAACCCTTATTATAAATAGAAAATTTTGTTTGTGTACCTTCAAAGTGGAATAAAATGTAAAACTACAAAAAATGGTAACGAAAAACTTAAAAGGCACTTCTCAATCCCTTCAAGATTGAATTTGGACAATAAACGCACTTCAACTTTATTTACTTCGCAGTTTGCATTCAATATAATTGGGATTCTTGATAGGTGAAGAAACAGAACAATTGTGGGGAAGAAACATGAATATAAAATATAATAGAGATCCTACATTGTCCAAGGAAACCAGCAACAATACCGCCTATCGGTTCTCTCCTAGAAACAGGCACAAAAATTTGAAGGCAATAGGCTATGCTGATGATCCATACAATGGTTACAGTGCGGGAAAAAAAAGGGCCGGTTCTAAAGAATATGACAACTTAAAACCTAAATTCATCAACATGTACCATCCTGGGTCCTCTCGGGCAGTCGTATGAAGATGTCTTTCACTGCAGCAATTGAGCTCTCATTTATACGGCTGAGTATATAGTACACAAGCAGTTGTTCCAGTCACATGTAGATTATGAGAACATTCGGAGGAAGTTGTTAGCATATGCCATGGGCTTCACATCAGGATGAGGCTGCAAATTCAAAAATATTCCTACATGTAAGTACCGAACTTTATATCAAGGAAAGCCAAAGAATATAAACAAAGCGTAGGTGGGTTCAAAACATGCGAAGCAAGAAAAACATCAGGCAAGATTAGTCCGACCATTAATCTCATCTTTGACATAGCCTTACTGAGAAAGCTTTAAGAGACTAATCAACTTAGGAACATTTGGCATCACATTGAAATAACAAAGTCTATCCTCTGCTACGTTTTGAGTAGGTGAATTAACGTTAATGTGTGGTTATAGTTGATACATGACAGTAGACTAAACACAAGCAAAGAGGCAGTGCAGATAGCTTTATTCTTGATGGTTGATTTGACCACACCATATTATAAGGTTTCCTAAAGAAACCAGGAATGCACAATGAAGCACATAATTAAAAGGGACGCACTCAAGTGACGAACAATACATAAAGTGGCAGAGGACAGAAGTTTGGACAGCTAACTTCATTAGGGCCGGATTCAAAAATCTTCTTAGCATGCAACGAGAAATTTAAAGTGTTTTTGCACTAGAGGCAAGCCTTCTAGAAGCTTGAATGTGAGCTTGATTTATAGAAAGTATCACAAATGCTTTGAGCTTGAGTTAATTAGTCCGACCATTAATCTCATCTTTGACACAGCAGGCAAGATTTTATAAGGCAACAAATATAACTCAAAACGGGAAGAAAAAAAATTAACTTGACATTGGCCAATTGATCAAATTCAAGTGATTTAATTTAAAATCTCATCTTTGACACAACATGCAAGATTTTATAAGGCAACAAATATAACTCAAAACGAGAAGAAAAAGAATTAACTTGACATTGGTCAATTGATCAAATTCCAAGTGGTTTAATTTAAAGAACTTTCACGACAATTCATGAATTTGGACACAGGTTACCATCCCGCACTTTACCCATTCTAAGGGTCACAGCAAAGGATATCTTTTATTCATGGTAAACAAAAGTATATGGATATGTTTCTTGCCCTTTTTACTTAAACTATTTTTACAGTGGAATTTCCCCTAATCAATTAAAAGCTCAGGCCTTTTGGCCACATGAAATATGACACCAAGCCTATTATAGGTGGCATGTAAAAGCAACAGCCTGTACAAGAAGAAGTTTCATTCCTAAATAAAGCAAAAGTCCACATCCAGGAGCAGCATGGAAGCAATCAATGTTTGTCACACAATAAAGGATCAACTCAAGCAATATAGAAGTAAGCAATATAGAATACTCCAGATAGCTCATCTTATTCAGAAAATTCACTTAACCGACCAAAAATAGGAACAACAAAAAGCCAGCTATTAGACAAGTAAGTGTACAAATTCCACAAGCTCCCATTCACCAACAATACAAGAATATTTAATTTCCTTTATTTCTAGCTTCTTCCTCAACCAGAAAAGAGCAAACTCTCCCCTCCAAACTTAAGAACACAACTTCCTATGTTGTTCAAACAGTTTCTGGGCAGTAAATAATCACATGGCAAGGTCCTTCCAGTTAGGCAAAATGTCATAAACTACTAGTAAAATTAGGTCACCTCACCTGTCCCATTCCACCTCTACCAATTCAACCATCTAAAATGAATAAAATCACAAATTTTCAAACACTATCACAATAAAAAACCAGAAATATATTTATGTAAGAGCTGAACTAAACTAAAATTCGAAGTCTTACTATCATAATCAAAGACAAAAAAAAAAACCCATTTAGGTGCACCAACAACAAGATCTAATCATCAGTTCTCAAGAAAACGAAAAGAAGAGAGAGATAAAGGAAAAGAAACAAGGAGATCTAATAGGGCAAGAGGAAGAGGAGAAGTAACTTGCCTGCTAGTGTGCTCTTAGACAAAGACTTGAGCTGCCGTCGCGAAAAGCGTTTGATTGACGAGGTCAGTTCAGTGGAAAACACGATAAGAGAGAAGAGGATCCGATGTGATGTGGTTTAGTGTGGTGGATTTTGGTAGAAGAGAAGAGGAACGACGAAGAGGAAGGCCGACGTCGGGCTAGGGAGAAGAGAACAGGAACTGCGAAGAGGAAGAGGAACGGCGCTGCGTGTTTAGGGCAAGAAAAGGGAGAAGATGATGAATGATGAAGAGAACGGCTGCTGCGTGTTTATGGACAAGGGTAAAATGGCAATAAAAAAAATTTCATTAAAAGGAAAACCGAGTTTTCATTCATCAAAGGAAATGTTGAAAATAACTTTTTTGTTACACATGACTTTTTATTCTGAAATTTTTCATTTCGAAAACAGAAACAAAAATAACGCGAAGTAAACGCGTTTTTAGAAAAAAAATCTAGTTTTCAAAAAACTGGAAAATTTCCTAGGGAATTCCCTGGAGGTAAAGAGGGCCTAAGTTGCTCCAGGTGCGCAACGCGCTTTAATAAAAATGGCTTACTAATTTCAAATTCGATTAATAATAATAAGTGTATAATTCCTTTGTTAGTTATTTCAATTCGATTTATGTTTTCAATTTCATTAATTATTTCTTAAAAGAATTCCTTAGAAGGCGGAACAAGGAGACATAGATGTCGACTTGTCGTTCCGCTCAATCTAAACAGCTTCTAGCTGAAGGCAACGACATCGTTTCCCTATCTAAACAATTACCATCTACAAGCTTCAAGATACGTATGTAGTACGGCATGACCGACCTGTCGTTGTGGAATTTGAATAATTTCCAAGGCATATTGACCAAGTTTATTGGACACACTTTGTTTTTTTGACAACCATGCTCCCCCACCCGATTCATTTTTCTTAAAAATCTGCCAGGACTATTCTACTGAGTTTAACACGTTTACACCTAATGTTGAGTTTATGTCTGAGTTTGTTTATTTGGGGTGGGAAAATGAAATCGTAAAAAAAAAAAAAATTTACGAGTTAAACTCACGATCTTGACAATATGTGTGAAAGGTTGAAATTATAGTTATATAAAAATCTGATTCTAATTAATGATAATGAGAGTTTTATAATAGTGCAAAGATGCCAACCCACAAAGTTGTTTTATATTTGAACATAACAACAATAAAAAAATTGAGAGTTTGATAGTTGCAAATTATCTTGTAACATCTAAAATCATATGGTAAATACAGACACATAAAACGGTGAAATTTAGAAGTTGTAAATTCTAGAAAAACTTAACTACTGTAACGTCATTTCAATTAGATAAATTGAGAAAAAAAAAATATAAAATACAAGGGCAAAAATAGTAATTAACTGGGATAGGCGACGCCCTGCAGCCAAACAACACTCTCCAAGGCTTCAAAATCAAACCCAATTTCGGAGAATCTGATTGTTACAGGAAGAAAAAGCATTCTCCTTAATTAAGTGTATACACAGAAAAACAAAACAAAAAGAAGACCGAAAAGCTTGATCAGGTAAAGTTGGTAAACTGCTCGGTGTTTCCTCTACTCCCTCCATTACCAAGCTCTTCTCCTCAATTCACCATCACCACCGGATCTTTTAATTTTCCCTATACCGTCAGTTGCTTGTACCCGTTTTCCTCTGTAGGGCAGGGCTGCTCTTTTCTTTTTCACTGTCCAGTGTAATTGCAGAAGGAAGATAATGGTATGTGATTTTATTGCTCTACCCTTTGCCTCTGTTCCCTTTAACTTTTGGTTCTTAATATTTGTTTCTGGGTTATGTCATGTGTTTACCAAAATTTGTTACTTCTCTCTACAAGCAATTGATGCCCACATAATCTCTGAGCTTGCAGAATCAAGTATTATAATCAAATTGACATCTTGCATCCTTTCATGGTGTATTGCACTATTAGAAGAGACTGTGTGTAGTAAGTGATAGGTAGTTGTAACAATCCTGGGTGCGTTTAGGAGGTCATTAGTCTTGTTTAGGATGCCATGCATTTTGCAATTGGAAATGGTATTAATGATGCCTTGTATCTTCTACTTCCGAGAGGAGCTTACCAGTTTTTGTTAAGAAATCAAGAACGTTTATGTAAGGTCTTTACTTTAGTCAGAGGAGACTGGTTTATGTAAAAATTGCCCCTTTTCAATATTGTTGGATGTTATCGGTTGAATATGGGTTTGTTTCAATTAGGGTATTCAACAAGTCAGTGGTTTTGTTTATTGCTTGGAGAGTAATTAAGACCAGGATTTAGCTTCCTAACTGGAAGCTGGTTGTGCATTCTGGCTTGTATATTGACAAATGGATTCTATTATTCAGACAGTGATATGTGTTTTTTGTATTAGCAAATTAAACCTTTTAGGCAGCTTCTTGATGAGCTTGTTGAGTTCTGTCTCGTAGAAAACTATACTGATTTTGCTCATTAAAATTCAACGGTCAGTGCTTATAAGATTTGTGGGGAGACTTTTCTAGCTTTCTATCATTTTTTACAGTCTAGTCCAATTGATGAAGGAATGTTCTAATAGTTAATTTGTCTTTTGAGTGGTACTGAAGAAAACATATCTTAGGATTGTGGAGGTAGTACTTATTTTTAACAAATCTGAACGGCGCGTAATTGGAAATGTATAAACACTTAGTTTGATAGAAGGAAATACAATAAATGCTCGTTTCACTGTAACTTAAAACCTTTTCCTGTTTAGTCATTTTATTTCCTTGTGACTACATCACTTTGGCTTGATTTGTACTATTGTTTTCGTCCAGGCCATGTATATTCGGGTTAAGCGTAACAAGACAACTTACTTTGTCCAATGTGAACCAACTGAAAAAATTCTGGTGATCAAGCAGAAATTGCATGCCCTCACTGATCATTTGGTTAATGATCAGAGGTTGATCTTAGTGGCAACAGGTGAAGTATTAGAGGACGCAAAATCACTGGCAGATCAAAAGGTCGCACTCCTTAAATTACTTTTCTTTTAATTGTTTTCATGCTATGTTATTGGGAAATATTGAAGATTGGATCATTTTGAAAGAAGTTTTGGTGTGGTGAGGTTTTGAGTTTGTAATTCTCTCGGATTTCTGTTTGGTGCCTTCAATTGATTTACTGTCTTTTCAGGTTGAAAATGATGCAGTTGTGGCACTAACATTAAGAAAAGGTTGGCTTGCTTATTCTCACTTCTTTCATGTTTTTCCTTTTAGTTCCAGAAGCTCCTAGTATTCTAGCTGGCATTTGTGTACGGTGTTGCTGGGCTTCTATATTAAATAATTGTGACTGAGGTCAAGTATAGGTTCGATCATTCCTTTTGATTTTCACCATGGCTTTTTGGGGGAAAAAATCCTGCTGGTAAGGCTAACAAGGTTACACTATCTATATATAAAGACAAGGTGACGCTAGAAGTCACAATCAGTTTCATTTTCTACTAGTTTCATGTCTATCAAGCCATCATATTTATTTAAGACATTAAGGATTTTTGTTTCTGATTTCCGATCCTAGCAGGACTGGAAAATAAGAAGTTGTGATCTCATCATGTCTAACTGAACAAAGAACTTTTTCCCGAACTTTGACTGAGAAGTGGAAGGAAAATATAGTCTATGGTGCATATGGCTGTATGGAAAGAGAAAAAGAGAGTTTGTGCAAGCCATTGTTCTGTTAACTTGTTTAAATTTTGGTTGAAGTTGCAAAAGATATTCTTCAAAATATGGGTATCTGATTAAGGTTTCTTTTCTTCTTTTGTTTGTGGCTTTTATGGACAGACAATAACTTCATTCAATTTGAAGGGCACTACAATCATAGACTATGTTAGTGAAAAACTAAAGCATGCCTTTTCTACTGTGGAGTTCTCTATTAGTGTCTTGGATACCTTTGAGTTTTGAGGCTTATAGTAAATGACGTATGGTTGTCCCTTCTTGATACACCTTCATTGGGCAAGTGATTTGATATATTACTCTCTTCTTGTGTGCTTCCAGATGACAATGCGTTTGAGGATGTGGATATTGTACGGCCGAATGATTTCTACCAGTCTCGTGAGGCAGATGGTGGTAATTGGTGAGGCATGACTTTGCTTGAAACTGCTTAGCCGCTGGATGCACTTTAGCTCTCCTACAGTTTCTAGTGTTGGATGCTTTCTTCCCCCACATAAACCCTTCTTACAGGTTCAAGTTTAGGAGTTTGAAAGCTTTTATGCTTCCTTCATTCATGTTGGGAAATCAAGCAAATTATGAGATGAACAAAGTTTTTCAAATGAGAGTGTAATGAATTTGTCGACATGTCATTAGCACCGGGGGTGAACGTAGTATGTTTACTTAATTAAGATACTTAATTGCATTTTATTTAATACCCATTGTTCTTTAATTTCCTTTTTATCATCAAAATTTACATAAAGATAATTAAATGTTGTTTTATTAAACTTAACTTAGTACTTTATAGTTTAATTATTCTCCCTTTTTATATAATATAGTTGCATCTTACATTTGTAAAAAAATGTCCAAATAAGCCCAATTGAATAAACTCCATAATTATTGATTTTCCAAAAAATACATAATATATTTATTATCGTACTTTGATATTTATTTTTTAGTATTTAATGCATTTTTTTAGTATTAATGTTTTAGTAATTTTAATTTTTAATATTAAAATAAAATTTATTATTATTTTCTGTGAAATATGGATGAAACCCTACTTTTTTGTGTAAATACAAAATCCTAACTATTGGGGGACATTGCAAAATAAAAATAAAAATTAAGGGTACATCATTGTAAACATTTGGGGGCTATTTCAAATAGGGTAATAGATCATGGGTGTTTCCTATAATTACCTTTTTTTAAATGAAATAATTAGTCCATCGACAACAATTAAGTATCCGACATAACATAATGACATGCTATATCATCTGCCATGTGTATTTTTGCTAAGATAACAATTTTATACTATTTACAAAATTATAAAAAAATTAAGAAAATTTCAAAAAAGAGTAGAAGAAATATTTTAAAAATTAAAAAATTAAAACAAAAACCACTACTCGTCCTTCCTCCATCTCCATCTCTCTCAATATCATGATCACTATCCTCATCTCTCTTTCTTCCCACGTAAACACATTGCAGCAGCAACATCATCTCCATCCCTCCCAACAGCAGCGACAGCCAGGGATGAATCTAGGATTTGAATTTGAGGGGGGTGGAGGTTCGGGGGCGGCGCCCCCGATAATTTTTTTTGGAGTATTTTAAAGGGAAGACAAGCGAGCTGAACGAAAAATTAGAAAAATGCTTAAGAGTATTTGCATCCGTCACTAAATAACAAATATTTAGATAAACTTAACAAAAAAATAAATAAGAAGATAATATAGAAAAAAAAAAGTATACATTAGAATTCATACAATATACGTACTTTTTACAATTGTTCTCAACGAGTTTTCATTTTTTGATATTCTTGTATGATTCTCTCATTCTCTACACTATCAAAAAAAAAATTAACAAAAGTAATCAAACAATCATTTAACATATCATCTCCCATACGGTTCCGTAGTCGATTCTTCACAATGCTCATATAAGAAAAAATCCTTTCCACTGTCACAGTTTTAATTAGATAATTTTGCCGCCCAATTTCTTTTCTGAGATACCAGTTAATCAGCTTTACCATTAATATTTTCAACGTTAGATAGAATTGTAACTCCATTAGTTTTGACCAAAATGATAGTCAAGAGGTCTAAAATTTTACCGAAGATTTCATTTTAGTCTCTTAATTAAAAAAATCTAAGAAATAATAATTAAAAGATCCTAAAATATTGTAAAAATATTTAAAAATAAGATCTTTTTAAAAAATCCAGTTTATTATCACGTGATTTTTTTAGTTTTTATTATCACAAAATTTAATCATAGGAAGATGGAGATTTGAATAAGTTGTTAGAGATTTAGTTTTTTTATAATGAAAATATCTATCACAATTAATAGAGATTTCAATTCCTTTCATAATTAATTGGCCTCAATACTATCTTAACCGTTTAATTTTTTTAATGGACAAGATTGGTTAAAATGTACAAGTTTGTTTCTCGTTCTATTTATTTTTGAGCGAAAAGTAGATTATAATTATTAGTATTATAATCAATATGAAATTTATTTCTAGAGGGTAAAAAAGGGAATAATTGATAAATTAGTAACAAATCAATTATTATTTTAGGGGTTGTCATAATTTTTTAAGCTTAAAAAATGGGTGAATTAATAAATGAACAAGAGAAGAAGAACAAAAATTCTGACTTGTGTATGTTTTGTTAAGCTCTTGCTGACGTTAGCGTAGAAGAAGGGAAACCAATAAATAAGCAAAAACATAAAAGAGGCCAACTGAGTTCGAACCGATGACCTATTGATCTGCAGTCAATTACTCTACCACTGAGCTATGGACCCTTATTGAGATAACTTCTAACTTAGACATATTAATTATTTTCGATTGGGCCAGGAGGGGTGGTAGCCCACCTTGGCCCTGGCCTGGATCCGTCCCTGGCGATAGCAAAACTGCAACAGCACACTGATAATATTAAAATGGTGGTAGGGGCAATTTTGGAATATAATATCTAGTGTCCTTAATCAATTTAAGACGATGATGTAAACAATCTAAATAGTTCTGCTCTATTTATGGACAATTTGTGGATCCTTTCCGCGAGTACCTGAAAAGATGCCGGGGGAAGCTCCGCGTATACGCTCCAACGATCAAGTCAGCGGGCATTATATGTATATAATAAAATATACAGTTGATACATACAAGAATCGGAACTTGCTATTGCTGGTAAATATATTGCCATTTATGCGTACCGATACTACGATGCTGCCATTAGCTTTATCATGGATAAATATATATATAAATGTTGTTAGCTTGACATGATGATAGACGTGAATGCCAATAGCTTTGGCATGAAGGCTACTCAAGCATAATTAAGAGACTGTCATTATAATTAATTTGAATAACTCACAATTGATCTTTTTAGTCCCCTTCCTTCCTTCCTTCCTTCCTTCCTTTGTCATTTACGGAGTTGAATAGAAGCGGTTGTGATGAAGAAAATGTGGAGCATGAGAGAACAAGTTGGTGAGCATGGAGATGGTGCTAGTGAAGGTGGTGAAGCCGGTGTCACGGTCATGAAGTTTGATGCAGGTGACCGGCTCTTGTTCATCTCTTCTCCCTCTTCAGACCTCCATTCTCTCTCTTCTCCTCTCCTGCAGTTCTCCATTTTTCTCTCTCCTAGTACACCCCTTCTATATAGAGGAAAAATCCACCTATCCCCTGTTCTAATAAAAAGGTGAAATTTGGTGAGATTTGACAGTTTGATATATGTTAAATGGATAGTCTATTAATTATGGTTTAAATCCAAAATCGGCACGTGTACATGAATTGATCGACTCATTTGGCACCTCTATTTGTAAAACGGTTTAAAAGGCATCTGCACTTTAAACATATGACACATTTGGCACTCCTCACTCACACCGTTGGTCGTCCACCGTTATCTGCTGATGTGGCATGCCACATCAGCATATGTTAATTACATTATTTCTTTTCTTTTCTTTCTTTTTCTCTCTTTTCACTCTGCTCTCATTTCTTTCTTCTTCCTCTCATCTCTTTCTTTTCTTTTCTTTTCTTTTCTTTCTTCTTCCTCTCTTCTTCTCTGCCGCCTCACTCTCTTCTTTCTTTATTTTTTTATTTTTAGTTTGGATTGATGATGAGGATGGGTTGATTGATGGTTGATTGAAATCGGATTTTGGGCTTGTGGCTGGCAATGATTGGGTTCGGGATCGGGATTTGGTGCGGTGGAGATGGATGAGGCTGGATGTGGTTTTGATGGTTGGTGTGGATTGTTGAGAGGGTAAGGAGTGACGGTGATGGGCGGATCGGGTTGGTGGGGAGAGGAGATGGTGATGAACGGATCCGGGTCGTGATGAACGGATCCGGGTTTGGCGATTGTTATTGATGCTTAAGATGGCAGAGGTCTCTAAAGACCAAAAGAAGGTAGAGAAAGAAGCTGGGCCATGGGTATTTTGGAAACTAAGTCTTGAATCATTTTGTTTATATCTAATTTCAAATATCATGGTTTTTGTGGTGCATAGATTGAGTTTATCACCTTAATAGCTTAATACAATTTTGAACAAATCACTTTCATCTGAATTGAGTTCCAAATAATCTGATGATGCACTTCTGTATCTTTGACATCCCTTAAGGTTTCAGCTGCTTTATTTTGTAAGAAATCATTTGCTTTTTTATTTAGTTTAAATAACATGTTTTTTGTTTTTTCAAATGATGTGGAAAATCAAAAGCTCGTCCTTCCTTTGGTTTAAACCATTGGGATTCTCGAAAAATCTTTTGCAATTGGATATGCCATTCTTGAGAAATTGGTGGCTGACTTTGTGCCTGTTTGGCATTCTGGTTTGGTACCAGAAAGTTGGTTTCCAAAACCAAAATGCCAAAAAAGGTGTTTGGTAACACCATTTCAAACTGGGCTTCTTGAGAAGCCCAGTTTCAAAACCAAGGAAAGTAGCCCTTTTGAGGCTGGAGCAAATAGCTCTAGTGGCCAAACCAAAGGAAATCTTGTTTGCCCCGCACTAAACAATAGTGGACAAAAATATTATGTAAGTTCACCTTATTTACAAAAATACCAGGTATAAAAACTGAAACGCTTCCTTCTCACCTCGCTCGAGTTGCAGTTCTCATCTCATCCATCTCCAAAATAATCCCTAGCTACCAAATCGCTCCATCCTCTAGCTACCCGCACCGTTTCTTCTCCTAAGACGTTCCAAAGGATAGTAACCACCTTGATCGGCGTCCAAAAGCTGAGTCCCACAGTTCGCAACTTTCTTCCCGTTGCTTCACGATTCTTCTCAGAAATTGCAAGAAACCAGCCCACCGATAATAGTCTCCTGAGTGTCCTTGCTTCTGAAACTGAGTGTGCTAAAGAACCCAAAGAGGTCAACTCACTTTACATTTTGTTTGTTTTTTTCATTTTGCATGGTGTGTATATGCTGATTAGCTTATTGTCTGTATACTCTTTTTTAGGCTAGTTTTAGAGAAATTGAGTGGGTTTTCAGGCAAGAAACACCGGACCAAGTACATGGGTTGGATTTTGTTGTAGTGTTCCAGTCTTTGAGGTTGTTGGATGGGTCGGATGAGGTTTTGAATTGGAGGAGTGGGTCTAAAAATCTGGGCATTGAAATTGTCCCCCCCTCTACATACACAGGTGATATGCGATCCTCGCTTTGAGACTCTGTGTGGAAACCTTGATGTTGATGGCTAAGCCTGCCTCTAGATTAGATGTGTCAGATTGTGAGCCTTTCCTATTGTTTCGGTCCAAAGAGTGTGATCATTTACAACATGCTTTCTTTGCTGTTGAGATGTCCTTTTGTATTAGGGGAAAAAAATTAGTTATTGATGAAATGATGCAGTCAGTGTTAACTGCTAGTAGTATTGTGGTTAAGATGCTTATTCACAATTGCACAATCTCTGAAAAAAATTAGTTACTAACGATAAAAGTGGAATGTATTTTTAGGTGTTCAGTTTATTAGAGTTGTCAGCGGCTTCAATTTTTTAATGAACATTTTGATTTAGTTAGGCCTTGTTTTTTCCTTAGGATCGGAATACATTTAAGATACTTATTGTTGTTCTTTAAAATATTCAAATATACACTGCTCTCAATTTTTTGAAATGCTCCTCATCATTCTTATTATTTTGCATTTCACTTTCAAGTTAGCTAATCTTTGACATCTCGGTTTGATTTACCAAATATTCTATGCTTTACACCTCTCCTGGCTGTCGCTGCTATTTGCCTTTGGTTTTGTAGATTTAGGAAAAGATACGATTTCCTATTTGAGAATGACCTTCCTGCTGAAAAGGAGGTAAACCTCTTAAATTCATCAAGCACCATTGTGTTCTACATTTATTGTGTTTGTTGTGTTTGTATCTTACCTTTTTTTACTGAAAATTACTTTTGAAATAAAAGGAACTGAAGAAGCAATTAAAGAAATCCAAGGATCCCAAAGTCATTGATGAATTGAAGAACCGTATGTCATGGATTGTAAGTATTGACCTCTTGTCTGTCTACATATCTTGTTGGTCTGAAATATTCTTTAATCATCCTCTAGTTGTGTGTTGATAGGACAAGCAGTTAAAGTTTGAGTCAGCAAAGCAAACAGATGCAACAATTTTGTCTGAGCACAAGAAGAAGGAGAGAGAAGCAGTAAAGCAAGGGAAACGACCCTGCAATGTAACTGATGCGATCACGGACCCTTCCGAATCCAATGTTGACGCTCGAGACCTAGTACCTCAAGGCCTGATCACCCGAAGCAAAGCACGAAGGTTATCCCTATGGTTTGAAGGCAAAATGAGTGAGGAAGAACCCCTCTAAGCCAAGGAAAAGGTTGTCCATGTGTGTATTCATCAAGCCGAGGCTAGCCAAAAAATGTTCCGTCAAGAAGGAACAAGTGCATTTTTGGAAATGAATTGAAGTGAGCTTTTAGATAAGAAAATGGAGTCCTAATTGAGAGATCTTGGTCTTGTTGGAAACTTCAGGATGTTAGCTTTCATTTGAGATAAATTTCAGCTAAATCGGACAAGTGAGTCAAAAGTTATGCTCGTCAATATTTTGGGTCGCAGGTGTAGCGGCATACCGCCAGGCGGAAGGCTCGCGAGGCGCTATACCGCTAGCTTCGCTTGGCAAGCTGAAAATTAATGGATTTTGGGGTGGTATACCTCCAGAGCAAGTGAGTGTGGGGCGGTATACCGCCAGACATCAGAAGTAGAACGAATTTTGGGCTTTTCCAAGCCCAAAATGCATGCCTATATATGTATTTCCTTGTATCATTTTTCCCTTCTTAGCTTTAGACTTTGTATGATATTTGAGAGTTGAGAATACTCATTTTCTTGTATCAACTAAGCCTTGGGCTCTTCCACTTGAATTTCCTTGAGAGAAATCGACGAGTTAGAGATTACTCCTCTCGATTTTTCTCCGGGAAAAATCGTTGGTTCTTTTGGGTGAATTAATTGGATGAAAGTTGTGCTTCAATAGTTATTTATTTCTCTAAAATCGTGGATGACAAGTTACATGGATTGATCGATGGTTCATCGCGTGCTCAATTCCTTTTCTCACATCTTTCCATTAATTTTCGGGTAATTATCCTTAATTCCTACTCTTTTATTATCAAATTCTCCGCTAAACCTACAAATTCGTGTCTTTCCTTTTCTTGTGCTTGTGTTGTCACTAGATAGTTCGATTCGGCTAGATCCTCCGATAGCTCCATTGTAATCCGACCTACTAACCCTAGGCCGTGATCGCATCAGTAACCATCACTTTCCACTCTCTCTGTAGTGTCTTTTCACTTTGTGCATTTGGAAGTGCCTTTTATATGCTTTTTTTCCAGAGCTATGTTGTGCTCCTATGGGGTCATGGTATCCGTAGTGTCCATAAAACCTAAGATTAAATCCATATTAGAGGTTCGGGTTAGGAGGTAGCGTATGAATACTTTTAACTATTTTCGAAACGTGACCGTAGATTTTGAGGCCTATTAAATAACCAATTGGAGTGTTCCTTCCTTGACAGAAAAAACATGGTTCATGCTAATGTGAATCCATTATTGTATGTGAGATAAAGCATTGTCCTATTTGAATTGGCTGAGAATATGTTAGCTCAAATACCGACAATACTAGTTTTGTCAGCCAACATCCAATCATTACAGCTCCCAATTCATTCTCCATCTCTCACTCTTTTTTTGTTGTTAAATTTGGAGTTGTTTTTGACCTGCTTGTCACATTGTGTGCTTAAATTCATTTTTTCCTTTCTTTTTTGTAGCGGAACTAAAGAAGCAAAGGCTTATTGAGAAATACAACAAACTGAAGGTATGTTGTGCTTTGAAATGTGTCATGTCAGAACTCATTTTCAGTTTTGAGTTTAAAGTCAATTTATTCTTTCATTTGCCTTATACTAGTTGAGTTATTTGTCACTTAATTTGATGTGTTCCCGCAATAGTTTTGCTGCACAATCAAGATGCATGAATATGTACATTTGATTATGTAAATTTGTTTGGTTGATGTGGTAAACAACTTGGCTGTAATTTTGACAGATACAATTAGATGATTTTATTTCTAGAATGTTCTAGAAGTAGTTAAATTGATCGAAAATCATGGCATAAATGCATTGTGTTTGTTGTAGATGACAACCCAAGGGACAGGAAGTAGAGTACCCAAGGTTGTTTGGCACAAGAGTACAGTGCATATATTTTGTGATGTTTGCATTCGTGCTATTGAGAAAATGTTTAGGCCACACACTCATTTCAACAAAGAAGGGTGAGAGTTTATTGTTAATGAGTTTCGTAAAAAAACTGGAATAACTTATGGCCAAAAACAACTTAAGAACAAATGGGATGCGTTAAAAAAGGATTATAAGTTATGAAAAGATTTGATGCATAATGAGACGGGGTTAGGATGGGATACACACAAAAATACTATTGGTGCATATGATACTTGGTGGGAAGAAAAAAACAAGGTTAGTTTATGGTTTTTTCATTTTGTTTGCTCAACTTTTCAGATTTGTATTACATAATTGCTGCATTATGGAATAATTTGGATCTCTTTAATTGTGTAGGTGAACCCGAATTTTGGAAATTTCAAAATGACCGGAATTGAACTTCAACTTCAAGATAAACTAAAATTGATGTTTTCCACCATTGTAGCCACCGACGAGTTTGCTATGTCACCTGGATGTAATGTGAACGCTACACCTCAGGAGGAGCAAACTGGTGTTGAAGGTTGTGGTGATTCAACGGAGTGGATTCCACTTGAAGACAGTTTGGATGAGATTTTTGAGGGTGGAAGTACTCAACCGGGCTTAGCAACTAATAAGAGGAAAAATGTTGAAGTAGGGGGTTGTGCGAAGTCAAGCATTCGTTCCCAGAAAGGGAAGAGGCAATCAGGGGGGGCAGCAATGGTAGCTAGACACCTCGAAATATTGGTTGGTGCGGTGGCCTCCAAGAGTTCAACGGTGACCTCTAAAGTTACTGAACCTGAAATCCCTTCCCTAAGAGCTACTCTGGCTGACATAAAAACCATACCAGGGATCGATATCAACAGTGACCTGTTTATATTTTCGACTGAATTTATGGAAGAAAAAGCAAAGAGAGGTCTATCTTGAGCTCGAATCACCAGCACACAAGTTGAACTGGTTGACTTATCATTTCATCCATAAAGCGTCGAATAAGAATATGTAGTGAATTTTAGGTCACCGTATTAGTTATTATGTATGAGATGCGTGATGATTTGAACTTTTTATTTTGAATTTTGCTTGTAGCCAATACTTGATATCTTCTTTGCTCTTGATCTATGTTGAACAAGTTTAATTTCTTATGTTATCATGAGTAATTTGTTGATTAACTAATCATCCAAAGATTCCAAACAGAAGAACCCAATTATGTGCAGTTTATTCTATTTATTGCCTGATGTAGTTAAATTACATGCTTTTTTCTTTTACTAATTGTTCCTTTTTTCGGCACTAGCTATTGCCTCAAAATTGCACGAATTATTTGATTTCTCAATCGCAAAATTATTCTTGTAAGAAGGTAAAATTATGATTTAGTATTACTACCTAACTAATTACTCCATATAGACCTATAGTAGTTTATTGTTGAGTAGTATTAATTGCCTAACCACTCCCACCAAAACATTAATGAGTTGGCAGACTTGTCCTTACATTTTTTTTGTAAACGTAATCTTGTAATCTTGCACCAAGAACTAAAAGGTGCATTCTTCTTCATCTCTCACTAGCCAATAGCTTGGCTGCGCCTTCTTCCTGTCTCTCTAGCCAAAAACCCACAACTTGCTTTCCTGTGAGTATGCTTGCATCTATTCTCTTTATCTGTTCTTTTTGTATTTCATGTTTAACATCTGCTAATTATTTGTTTATACTATTTACTTAAGAATGGTTAAGTTGTGATTATATATATATTTGAATTACTTTACGTCTCATTTAAAAAATAATTGGTTCCTTAAATTGAAATAGAATAACCATAAGTCTTCTATAGTTTGTGTAGTAAAAGTTGTATATTGTAAAGGATAAGACATGGAAATTCGTATCTGGATTGATTGTTGCTAATTTAGTTGAGGAGTTTTGGATACAGTTTTGTTTCTTTTTTTTTAAGACACAGAATAATTGATACATGCATTGTAATTTTTTTCCAGAGATGGATACAGGACATGATATGTTCGTAGAAAATGACGAAGAAGACTTTTGGCATTTACTGTCTGGTACGATTGCAGCTATCACTACGTATTATTGTACTTACTTGTATAAAGAACCGTGTATGACCTCATACCAAACAAGAATGAAATGGTTGACTGAGGTATTGTCTGGTAGGGGTGTTTATCGGTCGGTACCGTAATTTTTCGGTATAAAAATTTCGGTGTTCGGTATACCGAACTTAAAAAATTAGATATCGTACCATAGTTTCTATTGATGGATACCGTTACCATATTACCGAAATAATTTCGGTACGGTATTTTGGTATTTCGGTAATACCGAATTAGATACAAATAAGTTATATTTACATCACAGAATGACAAAAAAAAAGGTACAGAACTATAAAAATAAACAAGAAGCGGAACATAGGCTTGTGAAAGCAGTAATTAGAGACATCCAATACATGAAAAGAATCATCCTCACAAATAAGAACCAGTAATTCGTGAATATGCTTATATGATTATATCAAGGCGGCCATGGTTGCAGCACTAGTTGAGAAAATTTCACAAGCAGCACTGGTTGAGAAAATTGCAGGAAACCAACTAATAAGGGGATGAATAAGGGAAGGATGATTACCTATTGACCGAAAATTAAGTTGTAATTGAAATTCCAATAAGAGAACTCTTCGTATGATTGCTTTGCCCTAATTATGAAGAAAATGAGAAAAGGAGAGTCGAGAGAAGGAGAGAGCGGATGAGATCATTCATGAGAGTGAAAGAGAAGGTTGGAACTTGGACGAATGATTGCCCTAATTAGTAATTACAAATCCCATTACAAAGCCCATTATGGGTTTGACAATTATTACGGGATTGGGCCTCTTGGAGTATTGTAACAATACTAGTAACTAGCCTATATACAAAACAGAACTTCGGCAGGTACGGTATTACCGTACCTATAAATTTTCATACCGTATCGTACCGAACAAAGTTCGGTTGGTAATTCGATATACCGAACAGTAAAAAATCAGAAAAAATACCGACCGAATAGAGTAAACTTCGGTACGGTATTACGGTAATTTCGGTATGGTCGGTATTTGCACAACCCTATTGTCTGGTAGAGAATTACGGTCTATAAATATGTTCAGGATGGATAAAGATACAGTACTAGAACTAGTGAGCACATTACAATCATCTTGCAAATTGGAGTCATCACGAAGAATGTTCGTTATTGAGAAAGTGCGTATGTTTTTATATACTATCGCCTTAGGTGCTTCAAATAGACACGTTTGTGAATGATTTCAACACTCTACTGAAACAGTTAGTAGAGTTTTTAATGAAGTATTAGATGCTATGTGGTCGTTATCGGACCACATCATTCGTCCTGGAGATTTCAATAGTGTCCCGCCACAAATTTTGAATGAGACAAGATATATGCCATATTTTAAGGTATGGTAACAAATTATTTACATTTAAATTTTACTTTTATATATATGTTATGCATATTTAATACAACTAAGAATTGATTGCAATTTATTTTAGGATTGTATTGGCGCCATAGACGGAACACATGTATATGCTTGTGTTGCTCCAGAAGATCAAATTAGATGCATTGGCAGAAAAGGTATCCCGACTCAAAATATCATGGCAGCATGTAGTTTTGACATGCAATTCATTTATGCCTGCGCAGGATGGGAAGACACAACCCATGATACTCGCATTTTCAATTCTATAGTCAACAATCCAGACTGGAAATTCCCTAAACCACCTCCAGGTTAATAAAAAATTTCTCCTTCCCGAAATTGGTTTGCTTGCTTCATTCCTATTTGTTCTGTTTTGTTATTTGAGATAACGTTAATTTATTTATGATATTAGGTAAGTATTATGTGGTAGATGCTAGATATCTAGACGTTAATGGGTATTTGAAACCTTACAAGAGTATAAGGTATCACTTACCTGATTTTCAACGAGGGCAACCACCAAGGGGTCGTAAGGGAACCTTTAATCGGTCATATTCCTCATTACGATGTTGTATAGAATGAACTTTTGGAGTCTGGAAGAGAAGGTGGAAAATATTACATGACATGCCTTCGTATCCATTTGCAACGCAAGTTAAAATTGTAATCGCTTCTATGGCTTTGCACAATTTTATACGAAGGAAATTTGTAAATGATCCTACTTTTAGAAGATTGGATGAGAATCTTGATTTTGTGCCTGAAGATATTTTCCCGGATACGGTTGGAGTTTCACAAGATGCGATGCATATGGGTGAAGGAAGTATGCA
This sequence comes from Viola odorata, assembly GCA_963691705.1. NCBI lineage: Eukaryota > Viridiplantae > Streptophyta > Magnoliopsida > Malpighiales > Violaceae > Viola > Viola odorata. The sequence goes on along the minus strand of OY829545.1, from coordinate 52,952,887 downwards.
AAGTGAAAGAAATATTAGTGAAATGTTACCTATGACTGTAATTCGAAACTCAATAGCTAATAGTTTAATTATGAATATGTAATTGTGTCTTAAATATGTAAAATTTGTTGAGCGAAGGGGTATTTTAATCCTATTTTGATGTTCATATTACCTCAAGATAAATTGTCAAATAGTTTTACGCAAATATATATATATATATATATATATATATATATATATATATATATATATATATATGATACTTGTATTATTTAATAAACAATTCTTTACATTTTCTTTAGGTTACCATTAATTTTTTTGTTAATTAAAATATTTATAAGTTGACGATTTATTACAAAAAATGTAACAAACTTACTAAAAAAATATGATTATTCATCAAGTTTTTTATTTATTATATGTGCCATTACATATTTCAAAAATATTGTACATTTTGATAAATCTAAAATAGAAATACCAATTATATCATTTAATGTAAAATTGGATATCAATTAGTTAGTGACAATACCAAAATAAAAAATAAGATCCTAATATTTTAAATATTTAGTAGAGTAGTTTAATAATTGAACCATATGGTAAATATTGTAATGTTACTTACCAACTTTTATGTTTATTCGAATAATATGATGGAGTCAAAGTGGAAATTCATGTTACATTAATTTCTTAAAAAATTAAAAAAATATTATTGATGTATTCGCATAAAAAAAGTAACTCAATAGGTAATAGATTAATGATGAATAGATAATTGTGATTTTATATATGTAAAATTTTAAAATAGTGCTCAATATTTAACTTTATTTAATAAAATGTTAATTATTTGTTTAAAGAAATAGATTGATTTAAATAATCTATATATATACTAAAAAATATTAATTTTAATGCTTGAAATAAATTGTGTCCTTTATAGTCATTTTACATTCCAACCATAATTTTAACCACAGTTGTTACCAAACACCAAAAATAACTTCTGGTAGCTCACAACACTTTTAAAAAATATTTACCAAACAACATACTGTTTCTCCAGAAGTCTTTTTCCCACAGAACTTTTCCCCACAACATGTTTCCAACCAGAACCGGAACGCCAAACAGGCCCTTTGTCAAGTTGAAGTTGATTTTGGTGGAGGCGACAACAAGGAAGATGTCAAATCTGAAACTGGAAATACGAGTATGAAAAGAAAAAGAAAGAAAGAAAAAGAAAAAATAATGTAATTAACATTTGTTGATGTGGCATGCCACGTCATCATATTGATAACGTGTCAAACCACGTGGCATGCCACATCAGTAGATAACGATGGACGGTCAACGGTGTGAGTGAGGAGTGCCAAATGTGTCATATGTTTGAAGTGCAGGTGCCTTTTAAACCATTTTACAAATAGAGGTGCCAATTCATGTACATGTGCTTTTTGAATTTAAACCTATTAATTATACGAGTCGTGTTCATAAACTATTTGTATCGTGTATACTCAAGTTTAATAAAACAATAAATGAACAATAGAAAAAGGAACTTTTAATATGGATTTTCAAAAAATATCAGTTAAACAAGAAGTTATTTTTTGAACTAAAACGTTGTTTTAAAAACTCCGGAAAGGCTGGCTTTTCGCAACAAAACAGGGCAGGGCACATGTCCTGCTTCCGTCGACATTCATCCATCTTTGGCCCATAATCACGCAAACCAAACCAGGCCTAAAAAGCCTTTGCTTCTTTTCCTCTCCAACTCTGCCTTCTTCTTATATATCACTCACCAGCTGCTGAAATGCTCATCTAATACTAGCATTTTGTTTCATAAATGATAAAATCATTTCCTAAGATGGGCAACCCCATTAATCTCAGATGTTTTTTTCCCTGCTCATACATACTTCTAACGCACATCATCTTCTCTCTTCATCTTCTCAATATTGCCATAGCTTCTCCATCTTTAGAAGACCCAGTTGCCCAGCAAAAGCTAGACAAGGTTCTTCAGCTCCCTGGACAGGACTTCAATGTTTCCTTTGCACACTACTCTGGTTATGTCAATGTCAATGAAGAATCTGGGCATGCCCTTTTCTACTGGTTTGTAGAGGCTGTTGAGGATCCTCAATCTAAGCCTCTTGTTCTCTGGCTAAATGGAGGTCAGTTCTTCATAAATTTTGATTTCTTTGTTTTATTCCAAGGTTAATGATTTCTTTGTTTTTAGGCTATAGAAGTTTGATACATTGTTTTGATAGTATTGAATTTCCTTGTTCAATGCGCACTGGTGCTCAAATACATATATTTACAAATAATTTTCCTTGATAAGTTTCTGATAGAAGGCTATTCTTTCAGGTCCTGGGTGCTCTTCCATTGCATATGGAATGGCAGAGGAAATAGGTCCATTTCATATCAAACCAGATGGGAAGACCCTTTATCTAAATCCTTACTCTTGGAACCAAGGTATTTGAGATGGTATTACTGTTCTGGTTTCTGTTTCCTCTCCTTGTCTCTGAGCCTCGCAAAGTGTGATAAAAGATAGTAATGCCTTGAGACACTTGGTTATCAGACTTACAACTCTCACATTGCTGCCTTTCTTGATCACACTTTAGGTGCTGATAACAGGTTTATATATTTACACAATTCACTTCATATGATCCTATATCAAGTTCTTAGAAAATTCGCAAAATGTTTTTACATTGTTCATAGCTCCCACCTCCTCCAAAGCATTTTCCTGAGCACATATTTCTCTTTTCCATCTATTTGATAGCATCTTGTTCACGTTTTGTGTATCGTCCTTAGATAAATGCATCTTTATAAATGGATTTTTCTGCTTCGGTTTCTACTTTGTTTCTTTTGAATTTCCAGGATGTAAATCTGTTAGTGATTTTTGAATCCAGGTTAAGGAAACTTTGTTTGATTTCATTTACCATTTTGCAGCTGCGAATCTTCTGTTTCTTGATGCTCCTGTTGGAGTTGGGTTTTCATATTCCAATACTTCCTCCGATGTGTTGACCAATGGTGATAAAAGGACAGGTACTACTTCTACCATGTTGCATCTTGGCAACTCTCTGCTTAAATTATCCCTCTCCCACATTCCTGCTATCTATTTATGCCTCATCATCCTGCAGCTGCGGAATCACTAATATTTTTGTTGAAGTGGCTTGATCGCTTCCCCCAGTATAAGAAAAGTGAATTCTACCTCACGGGGGAGAGCTATGCAGGTAAGTAATGTTCTTCTTTTGTTTATAAATCTTGGCTTCTACATCATTTCGAATACTTGTGTGATTAGTTATGAGGATGTGTTTAATGAGTTTTTCTGGCTCTATAATTTCATCTGCATGTGTCGTAGACCTATATTAGGGTTCATTTCTTAAGTCCAAATCTTAAGATCAAACAAAAAGTTCATCTCTATTGCGCTTTATGAAGTTAAAGAGCTGGAGTAGACAACGATAGTTGTATCATCAGTGTTGTTGTTGTCAAAATTAGGAAAGAGTAAAAATTCAACCACTCTAAGTTACCTGTAGATATGGGACTGAGCCAGCCTATTACTTACCAAGTGGAGTCAGCAAAATCAGCCGGCATACAGTGCATTATTAGCGATTTAATGTAAGTTGAAAGGAGGGAAAGCAAGAAATATTGGTGAAAAGTTTTGTGCTTTAATTACAAGGTGGGTAAAACCATATAATCAATTGGTAAGTAATGACTTGTAGAGGAACTATTAGGGCACTCAATTGTTCAGGTTTTAGACCCAATTGTTATGGCAGACTTTCCTGAAATCACTTTTGTTTTTCATCTGCAATATCTACATATGTCAGCTGCCATACATAACACTTCTCTCTATTGTTTTCCAACGAAGTTGATTTCTATTGCTCTTAGACAGTAGAAAATTTGGTAAAAAATCATATATTTGAAGACTGAATTAGGTAGTTATCGTTTCTTCATTTGGAGATGCTGGGGAAATGGTCGAATCTCACAGGGACTGGTAAATGAAGACGAGGAAAAATACAGTCCTAGTTAAGTTTCTTGACTTCTTTCCTAATTTAACCTTGGAGGAGTGGATATTGCTAAAATTATCATTTTTCTTCTTGTTTTCTTCTAATTGCTCATTTAGTTTCTCCTGGAAATAAGACAAATGTCACTGCAAACACTTTCTTCTTTGTGCTCACTAAGGGTGTTGCAAAAAGCTTTCCTGTTTTTAATTATAGTGTTTAGGATTCCTGTTGGCATTCCTCTCTATGTTATGTTTACTTACGCTTTGTTATTCCTAATTCCTAAATTGACAAAGTATTCATCCAATGGAAAGACAATTTATACTGTTTTTAGACTGCATCAGAAATGACTTGGATTGGGATATGGGATCATGTCGCTAGAATGTGTGGATTGTTAGATGAAATAAGTTTTGATGTTCTTTGACAAATTATTTGGCACAACCACAAATTGACTATCAAATGAACTTGTCCATTTTACTCTAATTAATTAAACATTCTCTGTGGTGGATTTTTTGTTTTTATAAATAAATAAAAAACTCTGGTAATTTTAGATTGCACTAAAAACAACTTTCACAATTTAGATTGTCACAATTGACTTTAGTTCTCGTAGAATAGGGGAAAAACATAAAGAGATTATGTAGTAAGATGTTGGGGTTGTTACTTGAAATAAGCTGTGATTTTATACATTAATTCTTTGTTACAAGTACAAATTGATGACCAAGGATTTTATTCTAATTCATTCTGCTCCATTGAGACTTAGAGGTGGTGCTATTTGATAATACTTACCAGGAAAGGGATTGGGGTTTAGATCCTTGGGAAATCCCTTTTCTTAATACCGCAATTCTCCTTTCATCCGGAGCAGCCGTAACTTGGGCTCATCATGCTATACTCGCGGGAAAGGAAAAAAAGCAGTTTATGCTTTAGTAGCTACCGTTTCACTGGCACTGGGGCTCTTGTATCCCATCTCTTGTTTGTGGATGATGTCTTATTGTTTACAGAGGCTTCTGAGAGCCAAGCCTCCACTGGGTTCCCTTAACCAAGCCACTGCCCATGAGTTGCCGGCTCATTCTTCAACAGGCATGCGTGCAAGCAAGTCTGAGGGATGAGACTACCGCGCAAGGACCTCAATTCTCATTAGGAGGTTGAACCAAGGACCTATGGAAGTCGGGGCTACCCCGTCCCCATGGGCAACGCAACAGTGTCCTGAGGGAGGAGTTTGGAGGCCTTATAGAACATGTGACGTATGGCAACGGTAACAAGGACTGGGACTTGGATATATTTTTAGTCCGGCTAGGCATAGGCTTAGTTGGAAGCTTTCTTGGTCGCTGTACGGTATAATTTTTGGGGGGTTGTTATTGTTTTCTTTTATCAATCAGGAGTATAAATTAAGTTAAGAACACTGCAAACATGTGTACGTATGGTTTAGTTATTCTGTTGAAGACTTATCACTTGATCTGAGCCAAAAAGGCCAAGAAAAGTGTATGATTTCTTAGTGTAAATAATCAACAAAGTATGAACAGTATAATAGCTACATTAAATTCCATAGTCCATGAAGCAAAAAACAATAGTATAAACAAAACAAAAACATGAATAGACTCTACATGATTATAAGGCAAAGTCTCCATGAATCAATCTTTTACTTCTTTTCTCTGCCTCCTCTTGAAGATGATTCACGCACCTCATCCTCCACTTTAATGACACCAAAAGGAATTTCCAAAGCTGATATCTCATCTGTCCAAGTCTGATTGGGGAATCCTCTAAATGTGTATCATATGGACCAATATCCCATCTCTTGTAACTATCAGTGAACACCATGATGGAAACCAAATGTTGGAAATACTAAAAATCAATTTGGCTGCTTTATGGATTCAACCTATTTCCCTTCACATGTGAATGTAAGAGCATGTACTCCAATTTCTTTTTGCTGCAGAGCTGCTCATATGCTGAGAAATAGGTTGAAATGTACAAGAGTGGACGGGCAGTTATTAAGAGAAAAATGATCTCAGCAAGAAATGGGCTATTGATCCAGATGGTACAAAATTTAGAAGATTCTTTGATTAAACTTGAAAAAAGTAAGATAAACAGCTCTTGATGCTCCTCTTGGTGTCAAGTGGAGAATGGTCCCAGAATCATCTTCAAGAGAGCTGTATGGAAAGAAGTAAAATTGATTCACGGAGATTTTTCCTTGCTGATGTTTGGGCTTTATTCATGTTTTTGTTGTTGTCTTTCTTATTGTTTTGTGCTTTATATACCACGAAAGATAGTATAGCTCTACTGTTCATACTTTGTCAAAAACTTAATGTAGCTACTCTATGGCTCATACTTTGTTGAAACATACTGCGCTCGTGGTAACTATGATACTACTGTTTGCCGTGGAAAAAAACATCACAGTTTTTACTGTACTTGTCGACATTAGTGGTTATACATATGAATGAACAACGGATGGAACTTTCAAACCTGACTTGTCAAATGTAAAATGATCAAACGCCTTTCCATATTGATCTGTAGAACTCCCATAAATTTTGAAGGAATTGTATGCTGTTAAGGTTTTAGAATAGATTGTATTTTTAATGCTAAAATTAAGAATGATATTTCGGTTCCAATCTTGGCTGTAAGACAATTGTATCTTTCCTTCTCATTGTGGTAATAACAACCCATGGTTTAACTGTTTTCACTTGGATAGTAGCTGCTTTTAGAAAGAGCATCTTTGTGTTCTTGATTTGTATGGGAAAAAATTAGGGGCTATTCTGAACTGAATTTCAAGTAGAGTTTCAATTTGCTTCTTGGGTGCTGGAAAAGAAATGCATTTGTTAAACTGGAACAATGCACTTGGGAAGATAAAAGTTGTATCTCTACCATCTGACTAAACTACAAAATACTTCTCGTTGATGAGTTATCTGTGCATGTTTTTTTTTTTTTCCTGTTATGTTGTAGTTCTACCTGTTATATTATAGCTGTTGAACTTGTGACTGAGAAAACTTTACAAATATGCTTTTCAGGGCATTATGTTCCTCAGCTAAGCCAAGCCATTGTAAGATTCAACAAAGCAAGTAAGCGAAATGCAATAAACCTGAGGGGTTATATGGTATGTATAACTATTCCCAAAACTAGCAGGGATTGGCAGTAATAGTGAATCATTTGAGCTTATTGAAAGATCATCATCAAATGTGCAATGCAGGTAGGAAATGCTCTGACTGATGATTACAGTGACCACCTGGGGCTTTACCATTTTTTGTGGTCATCTGGTCTGATTTCTGATCAAACATTCAGAAAACTCAATCTTCTATGCGATTTTGAATCATTTATTCATGTCTCCAAAGCTTGTGATGAGATAGGGGACATTGCAAGTGAAGAAATGGGAAACATTGATCAATACAGCATATACACTCCTCCATGCACTGCGAATGTTAGCCAGTTAAACCTATTGCCAAAAAGAATGCATGTGAGTAATACATATCACAATAAGGTTCTTTCCACTCCATGCCTGTATTCTGAGCATGATTGTGCCCTTACATTCATCTAACTTGTCTTCTATCCCTTACAGTTTCTCATGCCCTCTCTGTTTTTGACTTATAACTTGTTCAAGATGTGCTGCACCATGGTTGCTTAAATTTATTATACAATCTATCATCAGTACTCAGGCCCCTTTTCCTCTTAAATCTTATTTCCTTCTTCTGGACTAAGTTTGGCTCCATTATGGACCTTTGTTTTTGTCATTAATAGTAAAGTTTAATGAATCTGTGTTTCCATTTGATGACTCATGCTGTCATAATATATTGAAATTTTCCAAGGTTTAACTATTTACAATTTCTGCTGGACTATTGCTTTTTGTCAAGTATCCTTTCAGATTGATCAAAGATTGCACAGTTAGAATAGTTTCCAGTTTAGATTTAATTTTCACATCTCATCCAAGTGTGATACTGGTCATTAATGATTTGCGCTTTCCTTTACAGTTAAAACTTGATATTTATTTGATCACTTCCTAATCTAGCCTACAAGAAGATGATGTTCCAGGAGTTTATGTTTTTCTCATTCTTAGTCCTTTGCATTTGGTTCCCATGATATAATTCTTCGCTAAAACCCAGAGGTCATTTCTCTTGTGCTACTAGGTGGTACTTAAAATGCTTTAATATTTCTACGTTCTTTTGAATATTAGTTTAGCTGTTGTAGGAGTTTCATTTTCTTCTAATTAATCATTCAGCATCAATGGTCGACAAAACTAACTGGTAATCCAAGTTGGAAACCTCTAAAATGTATTTCTTTGAGTACTGCTGTAACGTTTGATGTAATGCGTGAAATTTAAAATCATGTCTTAGAGGGTTGGTCGTATCAGTCAAATGAAGTATGATCCTTGCACTGAGGCCCATTCAATTGTATACTTCAATCTGCCTGAGGTTCAGAAGGCACTGCATGTTTCTCCAAAGTTTGCTCCATCAAGATGGGAGACTTGCAGGTATACATGTTCAAATAAATTAATTATGTATGGTAGTTCTTGAAGTCTGTTTGACTGGTTATTGGCAACCAATTCTTGCTATAGTATTAGTTTCCTTTAGATGGTCATATGGATAGGTTGCCAGATAACAAAGCAGAACACCCTGTTTCAACTCTTACACTTTGGCTTCCGTAGGTTTCTGATGATCAAATGAGGCCTGAATGAACTTTTGTGTTCAAGTTGCCCCTGACAAATTTTGTAGCTTATTTATACTTTTCATGAATGTTGCATGTGTTCTTGTGTGGTTAGCCCTCTCCAGATCCAAAAATATGAAGCCTATGAACTGACAGGGAGCTAACATGTGATTTAATGTCACATTAATATCATGAGATGTGCAAGTGTTTCTTATGAACTTGTTTAACTCACACAAGTCTTGATAATCTTGTATGTGGTATGAACTATACTGTTGAAATTTGGATGCTATTGTCAGGTATTGATGATGTGGGCTTTGTGTACACCTTCTAGTGTGTGTAATATTTATCTGTAACTTATGCTGGCATAGTCTTTCGTGCTCCATTTTCCAATTCTCTTACTATGTTGATGGAAGAACCGTACATGTAAGACCTTCTAATATTTACTTAGTTTGTTGGTTTTTCAGTAGTGTGATAAATCAAAACTGGAAGGATTCTCCTAGGTCAGTGCTGGATATCTATCGTGAACTCATACATTCAAGACTTCGTATATGGATGTTCAGGTATATCTGCTATAGCCTTTTATACATTTGATGTCGTAGAGTTGTTTTTACGACTAGCGTTCCCTTCTCTTTTGTACTTCAAGACATTTACGCATTAACTACCCGTCTGCATTATTTCTTGGACAATGATGTGTTGAGGTATGGAAGTGTTCAAACCAATATGTATATATCTCAGTGCCTCATCATTCTCATGTTTATGTTCTTTAAACAGTGGGGATACTGATGCGGTTCTCCCGGTTACTTCGACCCGGTACTCTATAGATGCTCTTAAGCTTCCTACTGTGAAGCCTTGGCATGCGTGGTACGATGATGGGCAGGTATATTACGTCTGGGACTTGCATATCAGCTCCATTGTTCATTTCATAACTCGAGATCATACGCTTCTCTTGTTAGTGCAGTGAAACTGAAAGTGGACAAGATCCCTTATTCGGTATTCCGGCTGTAATCTAACATATAATCTTGTAAACAGGTTGGTGGGTGGTCCCAAGAATATGCTGGTCTTACCTTTGTGGCGGTGCGGGGGGCGGGCCACGAAGTTCCTCTGCATAAACCGAAACTGGCTCTGACACTCGTCAAATCCTTCTTATCAGGAACATCAATGCCAACCCTTGAAACAGTCAGTGACTCGTGATGTTACTGTTTGATTCCACGCTTAGTTTTAAAAGTTCTCCACGAGTAGCACTGTTTCTTTTTGTTTTCGAACACTTTAACCACAGACGAGTGCCTCTGCTAGATTTTAGGTTTGATGCTTGGAGTTTTCTGGCAGCTAGCAGCATTTCTTGAGAACACACCATCAAGTCATCATCTTTCGTATGGCAAGGTTTTTTTTTTGTTCCGTTGTCTCCCATTTTTACGTAACTAGTTGAATACCCGCCGCCATGCGTGCGGAATTATCAATAAATTTGAAGTCTAATTCATTTATTTCTTCCACGACTATCTTGAAATTGGTTATTTTAATTTTTTCTCTCTTAGATTAAGAAAAATATGTTTTTCCGATGAACATATTTATACCATTGGATACATCTTTTAGTGAATGGGCATGTGAAAATATATTCAATTATCTATTATTTAAAAAATAATGTTGGTTTCCTTTCAAAAAGAGTCGTGTTGATATATTTAATTATTTATTATTTAAAATTGGTTTTTTTTATAGAAAAATGTTGTGTTGATTCAAGAGTCATGTTGGTCCCTCTTCTCATTTTCGTCTGGATTTTGACCCCTCCACTGTTGAATGTCTATTAATTCGGCTCTTCCCCTGCGCATACGTGTCATTTAAAAGAAAAAATATATAAAAAAAAATATGGAAAAGAAAAAAATACAAGAAAATTTTTAAAACTTCAAAATAATATTCATAAAATTTCGAAATCTCTAAATAATTATAAAATAATTTGAAAGGCTGTTTTATTTTTAAATTATAAAATTATTAAAAAAAATCACACAATTTTAAACAAAGTGGAGATTATCAATATTAAAAAATTCTATCGAATGAAAAGATGAGGGGGAGAAAGATGGGGGTGGAGGGATATGGAAGATGAACATAAATATTCCATAAGGTTGCACGTTCACAATTTTGGATTCGGGTGTTGCAATTTCTTTTTCTTTTTCTTTTTTCCTGTTTTTTCCTATTTTTCAATTTTAATTTATTTTTAAACTCTTAAAAAACGTTTTAAGTTTTCTAAATTCTTTCCTTATTTTTTTGAATTTTTAAATTTTTTTCTCGACTTTTTTTTGACAAAAAACAAGTGTTATAATAATTTTTTGTATTTTTTATATTTAAAATTATTCATAATTTTAAAATAAAACACTATTAGTTTTCAAATTATTTTATTTTTTCTTGAATTTTTTCGAAATTTTGAAATTTCCGAATATATTTTAGAAATTTTAAACGTTTTCTTGTATTTTTTTAAAATTATGAGTTGACAATTTACTTGATTGTCACGTCAACTAAAATAATGTAAAAAATGTCACGTATACACATAGTTAGAGGTAGGAGCTGAATTAATAGGCGTTCAGTAGTGGAGGGATCCAAATCCAGATGAAAATGAGGAGAGGGACCAAATCAATAAGGATCTTCGAGTACATGAGCTAACAATATCATTAACCCGCAAAGAGAGAATCATCTTTTTTTAAACTCGAGAATACTCAAATAATATTAGTTGTTTGTCTACTAAGGGCAAAGAAAATCATAAATGGTACCTGTACCCGATTTAACGTATTAATTTGACTCATTTTATTTTCATCCACATATGACCCTCGTACTCGAATGATCGTTTATATCTGAACTCTCATGCTAATTCCGTCATCGACTACTGTTAAGTGTCCGACATCTACCATGTTTATTTTTTAGGGGTGTACAAAAACCGACCCAAACCGGAATCTGAATTGGAACTGCACTGAATCGGTCCGAATCGTTGAATTTTTTTATTTTTTTAGAACCGTAGGACCAAACCGGACCGAACTGAAATTTTCAGTTTGGTTCGGTTCTCTAATCCGTAAACCGAACCATAAAACCGGGATAACCGGTTCATATATATATGCATTACAATATCAAAGTTTAAATTTGTTTAATGGTTAACTCCTCACCTATTATCTTAAAAGGGAGAGGTTCAAATCCCTTTGGCTCCTTTTTTTTTTAATTTTTTTTTTCCTTCTAAACTTTACTTCTCATTTTTTCTTCTTCTAAACTTAATTAAAATTCCTCATTTTTTTCATTTTTTTCTTTTAAACTTAATTAAAACTCCTCATTTTTTTCCATTTATTTGTTATTTTAAATAGAAATTTTTATTAAAGAAGTTATAAACTTAATTAAAAGTCTTCATTTTCTATTAAGGAAGTTGTATAAGAACTATTATGAGGAAAAAACTATATTATTATAAATTGTAATAGCCATGTCATCAGTTAACTATATATATAAACTAAGACCATTAATTATTAATGATACAACATATACTAGTAATATTACCATTAATCCTTACCCTAATACATAATTATTAAGGTATATTGTGAATATATATTTATTGTTTCGTATTTTACTTTTTTTTTTAATAAGCTGAAGAATTTTATTCATTCCCTACCAGAGGTAGGAAGGAAGAAGGAAAGAATGTACAGAAAAAGCTCCTCAACAGAGGAAGCGACTTACCAAAACTAGGAAGAAAACCAGCAGAGTGAAGATAACAACAGCCAAGACTACTGAGCTATCCGACCTAATGTAAGTAACCACGACGGAGACAACAACATCATACCCAAACTATAAGGGAAAGCTTGATCTGAAGTCTTTAACCACCTATACCAAAACGAAAAGGCGCAGTTGAAAACCCGTCTTGAGCAAAACGTTTCTTGCTGAAAGACAACCTTGTTTCTTTGCAACCACAAGCTCCATACTAAAGCATAAAATAGAACCCTCCACTTCCCTCTGATATCTGCCCCTCCCCAAGGCACAAAGCTCATCCAAGAGCCCCATAGGTCACCTATATTCCTGGGAGGACACCAGGACACGCCTAACCAACACATCACTGCATCCCAGCATGTCATGGAAGTTTTACAGTGGAGCAAAATATGATGGACAGATTCACCTTGTTCATCGCATAGAGGACAAACATTGTCTTCCTCAAGTAGCATCCTACGTTTCCATAAAAATTCCCTAGTCACTAGACGGTCGCGCAGTGCCAGCCAAAGGAAAAATTCGACTCTGTATGGGACTAAATTGGACCAGCACGACTTTAGAGTTGGGTTGGCTTGGAAACGTTGTATATCATAACCCAAGGACCAGGATCCAACCGAAAACTCTCCTTCGCTGTTTAACCGCCATCTATTCTTTACAACACCTTGTGTATTCTGTGGCGTCGTGAGGTGAGATGACAAGCAAACCCATTCTTCTAATTCCCATTCAAATAGCTCGCGGCGCCACTGATTATTCCAGGACCACTGGTCTCCATTCCAGATTCCAAGATCAAAGATACACCCATTAGCATTGATAGATAAATTGTATAGTCTTGGATAGACCAGAGCTAAAGGGGTCTTGTTGTGCCAAGGATCCCACCAAAAGGACACACAGCGACCATTGCCCACTGCAAGGTCCATGTGTCTCACCCAAAAATCGAACCAATCACCTCCCTTAGAGAACATCCCAAATATATCACGCCAAATAAAAGAGACCTTAGCCATTGAAGACTTCCATAAGAACCCAAAATTTGTGAAGGCATATTGTCTTCTAACTATATCCGCCCATAATTTCCCGCTTCCATTACAAAGCTCCCACACCCACTTGAATAAATAAGCTGCATTCCGACTTTCAAGATTACCTATTCCCAGACCCCCAAGCTCCTTCGGCCGAATCATATCTTCCCATTTAACCTTCGACAACCCACTTTTAGACTCATCCCCACTCCACATGAACCGCCTCATAATCCCTTCGCATTTCCGGCGCACAATTTTTGGCATCTTATAAATAGACATGTTATATATAGGGAGACTTGAAACCGCTGCCTTGATCAAAGTAACACGTCCACCAACAGACAAGAGATGACCCTTCCATATCTGAGTAATTTCCATTGTTTGTGTCATTATTCATCAGCTTGTGTGTGACAACTCTTGGACTAGATCCTCCAACAAGAGCTCCATACTCTACGGTTCAATTAAAAATGAGCCGGAGCGTATCAAGTGGTAGCGGAGCTCTAGTTGTTCTTGAGTTGTTCATCTGTTTTCTTTTCCGTTTATGTCAGTTTCTTCGCTCAGAAGATTCTGAATTTTTGTTTCAATCAACTTCCGCTTGTTTGTAACATTTTTCGTTCTTTAGTCGTCTCCAAATTCTGAGTAAATCTAATACTTTTTATTCAAAACAAAACCGTGCGCAGAATCAACCGAGAAAATTGTTTTCTGCGTTCTTGGTATTTTTCAGGTGGATTCCAGCCGGAATTTGCTTTCGTATCCTGAATTAAAGTTATAGATCTACATCTCTGGAGTGTCCCTGTAAAATTTCGCAAATTTTAGCCAACGTTTCCTATAGATAAGAGTCAATAGCCGAAGGTCTGTCAAAGAACAACTCCAGCAGACAACTTGTTGTTCTTATTGTGTTCTTCATCCTTCTTGAGTCATTTTCGTCTTCCCCATTCTGAAGACGAATCAAGGTCATTTTTTAATCTTCTTTCCAGTCATTTTCGTGTATTCCAAGGTGTTTGTATCAGAAGTCTTCCTTGGATACACAAGTCAACAGTCTTGGGTCACAAAAGTCTTACCCATATCTAACACCAAAGTCTTCACATATCTTCTCTTTCACCAAAAGTCTTAGAATATCAATTTGTGTCATCCAAGTCTTTGGTCTTCCTCAATTTACTCCAGACAATATCTTCTTCCAAGTTTTAAATCCTCCTTACTTTACTCAAGATAATATCTTCTCATATCTTCCTTTTCTTCCAAGTCAAATACACTCCACCAAAACTTTCCTTGAGTCGGACGCTTCTTCTTCATCTTGTCTACGTCCATGTGCAAACCTCTTCCCACCTTTGAATAATTAAACAATCCCTTCTCAAGGCCAAACAACCAATGTCAAACAGAATTCTTGAGGCCATAGAGAAAGGTCGGGCCGCAGCAGACCGGAGGCATGATGAATTAATGGTCATGTTCACGTCTCTAGTGAGGAATATGGATATACTAATCCCCACCCCACCAATAGCAATCCAGCTACCTCCACCATCTCACTCTATTGAAGCAAATGTGCTTGATATTTGTGTTGAAAATGAGAGTGGGATGAACATACCAACCCATGATGATACTGTTTCCACCCCCCTTCCTTCTACTAGTAACATAAATGACTCGGATGTAAATATTGAGTTTGTAAATGTTACTTTAAAGAGTGAAAAGAGTGGGGAAACACCAAAGAGGGCAACAATTTTGAGAGAAGAAAGTGAAGAAAATATTGAAGAGAATGTTTTGTTTGCTAACGATCCAATGAGTGTGCCTTTGTGTAATGAGGATCATTTAGCACACACTAACATTGATACTTCTCTCTTTTATGTTTTTGAACCACTTGTGCAGGATTCTCCCATGGCATATGTGAAAGAATTGGGCGCCTACGAAGATCCATTCATAAGCTCAAGTCCTACGCAAGATAACGAGCTTAAAATTATGAATTTTAAGCCACGTGTGTCGGGTTCTCCTATATCTTTTGTGAAGTATTTGGGCGCCTACAAGGATCCTTTCTTACATTCCACTTCAAGCAGAGACTCCCAAATTAAAGTTATGGATTCGAGGAAGAATCCTTTCGAAGGGAAAGGTGATGATACGATCACACCTACCTTTGAAACTGAAGACCACACGTTTCCATTCAAGTCGGGCTACGCCCATGAGGCCCGAAAGAACCCGAACTCACCTAATTTTGAAGACACGTTCTAGGCTACTTCTTACCCTTCAAATGGGCTTGGAAGCCCATCAAAATGAAAAGGAAATTTCGTCCATCTTAGAAGGAAGGAAGAGCTCATTAAGGGAATATTGCCCATTTTGTGTAATAATATAAATAGCTAGTTTCTTGCTTATTTTTATTAGTTTAGAACATTGAGTGAAAATCGATTGAGTGAGTTTCTCCTCTTCTTTCACTCCTAAACTCTTTACCCATTCTTTGGAAGGATTAGCTGAGTTGAGTTTACTCCTCCCTAATCCCTCCTGGGAATTTATCATTGTAATCGTTTGAGTGTTCAATAAATCAATCCTTTGCCTACTGTTCTTGCTACTGAAATCTTCAAGCTTTCAAGTGTGATTCATCCAACCTCATAGTGCTAAATCATTCATCCATTCATTCCATACAATTCCACGGTAACATCCAATCCATTTCATCATTGTGTTCATCCTTAATTCTTCCATTTAAATCCGCTGCGCTAAATTCGAGTCATTTCCATTGTTATTCGAATAATCATCCTCTTGTAGGTGTCAACTTAAGAACTAGATCCAACGATCAAGAGCTCAATACTCTACGGTTCAATTAAAAACGAGCCGGAGCGTAACACACTTGAAAGCTTGTAGATTCAGTAGCAAGAATAGTAGGCAAATGATTCGAAAGATACACACTCAATCGATTACAATGATAAACTCCCAGGAGGGATTAGAGAAGAGTAAACTCAATTCAATAATCCTTCCAAGGAATGGGTAAGAGTTTAGGAGAGAAAAGGGAGGAAAACTCACTCACAATATTTACATTCTTGCAATTTACTCGGAAAAGAAAACAGACGAACAACTCAAGAACAGCTAGAGCTCCGCTACCACTTGATACGCTCCGGCTCGTTTTTTACTTAATAAAAAGAAAATTATATTGTTGTAAAAAAAAATGATGTCAACTGTCATAAAAAAATATAATTACTAATTAGTTAACAACTAAAATAATGAATTTGCATATGATTAATGGACATTTATGATTTAGATTTATGGTATCTATATTTCTACATCATTATTTACTTGAGTTAATTGTTTAGAGGTTTAGGATTTAAATTTAAATTGTATTAATGTGTTACGCAGTACATGAGTATAACTAAATAACTATTGTATTGTTCAAGGATATTTTTGAAGCTCTAAATGTAAGTGATCTAATCTTATCTTCATATGAAGCATGCTTATACTTAAAAAAAATTCATGTGTATATGTTAGGCTCGATATGAAGCACGATACTTCTTGACTAGATATTTGTTAAACATATTCATTACATTTCAATATATTAATACTTATTATTTATTAACATTTAGTCACTTTAAATTTTTATATGTTTTGTATCATAAAATTTAAAAATTTATCATACTAAAATATCTTTATAATATTAGGCTATCATTTATAAATTGGTAAATTAAAGCATTATTTAAAAAAAAAACTAAAACTGTGTGTTTAACAACTAAATGGTGTTGTTTTGTCAATGGATGTTGTATATTAATATATAGATAAAACTTTAATACTTTGATCACAACAATTGTGGTAACATAATGGCAACTGGCAAGTTATCAACCCCTTTGCCAAGCAAACGGGTTCGAAACCCATTGCTCCGTGTACACAATAAGTAAGTAAGAAAAAAATTACTCAAGTTTATTAAGCTTTCCCAAAGCTATAAAAAAATTAATAAAAGAAATCAGAAAATTAAAGAAATGGACATCACTGTTAATCATTTCCTTCCTTAAGAAAAGGGCACCATCATCATTTTTCCCACCATCACCATTTCAATTTCTATTCTCCAAGCAACATCCTCCGATCGCTAGATCCAATTCATTCACCTCTCACACACCACCGGATCACCTCTCACCATATCGGATTTGCCTCCTCCACCGTCCACTTTATCCGTCATTTTATCGAGGTTCCTCTTTTCAACAGTACCGAATCTCCACTCCAACATCTTCTCTTTCTTTTCACCTCGTCAGATTGCAACTTCAACAACCCGAGCAGATCCCACTGCCCAATTGCTTCACCGCTGCAAATCATCTCCCTCTTTCACTTGGTGTTTTACGCATAAATGAGTTTTGTAATCATTTTATTATGATGATAATGTTGTGATTAAAAAATAAGGGAAACATGGGATGGGAGGGGAAGGGGACTGCATCATCTTTTTCTCCGAGCCATTTTATTTTTCTGGTTTCTTTTATTATTTTTTGTATAGTTTTGAAAAATATTAATCAGCTTAAGTAATTCTGTCTTACTATCTTTATTTTTGTTAAATTGGTATTTTAGCTGATGTGGCATGTCACGTTAGAAAAAATACACATGGCAGATGATAGTGGAAATATCCAGGGACGGATCCAGGAATTACTTCCAGGGGGGCGGGGTTCGGGGAAAGCAAGCGAGTTGAACGAAAAATTGAACAAATATTTAGATAAACTTAACAAAAAGATAAATAAGAAGACAATATAGAAAAAAATTAATTATACATTGATAGCATATTTCTTGGGCGTGATTTTATCCTCTTTTCTAGCCTTTTCGGGGGCATGATCCTGCTAATTGACCTTTATTTCCATCTTTATTGCAAATCAGCTCCAAAAGGAGAAAAAGAGTGAAAAGATGCATTTTTGGAAGAATTCTTAGGATTTCAAGCTTCAAGGCCTAGAAGATTAGAGTGTCATCGAGCCCTCGACGCTAACCAGACCAGTGAGCAGTCTCTCGCCCGCCATATCTCTGCATCCATTCCTAATCGAAAGCCAAAGAGACGAATCTCTAAAGATCCGCACGAGATTCCATGCACATCTAGAAGAATCCAGAATATTCCAGCATGCTCCATGTGCTGTCACTCTCTCCCCTTTGCTGGAATTTGTCTTTTTGTAATCCCTTAGCTGGAATTTGTCTTCTTGTGGGCTGGACACTATATAAGCCTCTAGTTTTAGGGTTTGAGGACATCTTGTAAATATTTTTTCACTTTCTTCTTTTGGGAGCCGCCTCCTTTTCTCTCCTCCATCTTTTGGGTGGTGGCTGAGGCATCTTCATCCAGTAGCCACTGTATTTAACCGGAGCTTTGCTATGGCCGGTAACATTTAATAGTTTTCTTCTTCTTGTTCTTCTTCTTTTATGCAATCTTTCTTTTCCTATTTTGTTTATTTATTTTGTGGTATGAGTAGCTAGATTCTCCCTTCTTAGCAGAGGTATTTTGAGGGTTGCTGATCGCGCGTCGAACACGTCAAATATAATAGTGAAATAGGTATGGAATTGGGGGTAGAAATACAACTTATCACTGTCTACAAGAGTTTGTAGATGATGGTAAGAGGATCGTCCACAGAGACCTCTAGGAAATGTAATTCTTGGGTTGACTTCCTCGTCACTGAGTTTTGATTGGGTGGAATCTGAAACTGGAGACAAAACGGAAAGAAGTGAAAACAGTTTAAAATAGTATTGGCCAAAGTCTTGGTCAAGACTGGGGTCAAGATTGTTGTAAACCCGATAAAAGGAAATTCCAGGTAAGGGCGATGTGAGAGCTCTGTTCTTATGCTTCGATCATGGATTTAATTGTATTCATCTCTTCGTTTATAGTACTGCTATAGAGTGGAGGTGCTCCTGTTCACTCCTGTCTTCCCTCCTCTTCAAATTACCTGGCGGGTGCTCCCTTTCCTGATAATCCTAGCTAAGGGACACCTTGCTGGTTAAAGGGTTTATCCGTTTGACTGCTGTCTTGAATGGCTGTTCGCTTCCTCAATGGTATAGGGGAAGACAGTACCTAGGCCAAGGTATCTCCCTATGGAGATCCTAGGTTGTCAATCTGGTCTTGACCTAGATCACTTATTTCTTCTAGTCTAGCTCGAGACTAGTTGCCTACTTTGTCTAGCCGACGGGTGCTCCCTTTCCGTATAGACCGGCTACAACTCTTCTCTACTAGAGTGCAAGGATGATCAAACCTTGTCTCTAGCGAGTAAGCGATGAATTAACCGTAAGAAATAAATTAATACAAGTGGAGAGATTGTGAAGCACGGTTTCAATCTCACGAACGCATAAGAACTCTAGCTCATCAACCCTTACCAAGAATGGGTGTTTAGTTACTCATACTCATAATTAAAAAGACAATATATGTTTTTGCATAAATAAATTAATTCCGAGATTTCAAATAATATCCGGAGCAAAGTTTAACAATGTCGAAGAAGAAGAAGAAAGAAGAAGAAGGTCAGCATTCGATTCCGGACAGAGGAGGAACAATGTTTGGCTAAATAGCCCTAAAACTCCTTTGTCCTACTTCAACTAAACTTCCTAGAAAATCTCTAAAAAGATTGTAACAATAAATTGTTTTTGAAATAGAAACTAAATCGCAATTACAAGGAGAGGGAGATCCCATGCGGGATTCTTCAAGAGATTGGCTTCAGATCCCTCTAGAATTGCGTGACAGCTGCTACGTGCCAGCTGTAAGGCCCAATGTGGGAGGTGGTCCAATAGATCCGCACAATGTCTTCTATCGCGAAAGTGTCTTGGCCGCAGTCTTGGCCAAGACGATTCTGGGTAGCGCGCTGCTTTGGTTGCGAAAATGTCTAGGCCAAGATCCAGGCCTAGACTCTGGTAAAATAGCTTCCAGCTCTTCAAACCAGAAACTACAGGATTCTTCCAAGAGACCAGAACTGCCAAAAATATGGGAAATCAAGGATAAATCAGTAGGCTTACCGTCCAAATAAACTAGTAAATGGACGATAAAACATGATGAAATGCAATGCAATCAAATTCCCCACACTTAAAAAATGCTTGCCCCCAAGCATACAAACTCACAGACTCAAGATTTAAAAACATATTAAAAACACAAACGACACCAGAATTTCCAGATTCCTTCTTTCGGCTGCTCACTATACAACTGAAATCACCAAGACACTTGTCTAGCCGACCTAATGCTAGACTAACAAGGACAGATCAATACCCTAAACATACCCCATCCACATGGTATCAAGACACCTCGCAAGATATTATGATAAAGTATAGGGCAACACGGCTCACCACTGATTTGAGTCCCACCTTGTGACATCTATTCAAAAGTGCCTAAAGACTGGTGCCATTTGAATCACTTTGATAGATTTTTTTCTTAAAATTTTTCTATGCCCTCGCGATGTCTTTTTTATTTGTTTTATTTAGGCATATTAGGTGTCCTTTGAATTTTTATAGACACAGCACATAGACAGAGCTTGTTCTTTTCTGCGGGAACTTCCACCTTTGCTATGTCTGCCCTATGACGTTCCGACACCTTTTTACTGTCTCACACTCACATCAGATAGAATAGCACTCTCAAATCAGTTAGCAGCTAGCCTAGTCACCCTAATGAGAGCTGAAGTTTTAGCTAAATGTCCTTACGACCATGTGGATAGCAAATGTTTGGGAACCATTAGAGTATATGACCCTTAGGCATTGATCTAGTTGCGCTCATTCGCTTCCCTGTTACTATAGCATTATTTTGCCTAAACAATTATCTAAATGTGGTTTCGGTTGTATACTGAACAACCTAGGCAAAAATCTGGATATCCTGGTGTGCACTCAACAAAACAGACTCAAACATGCATGGGAAATAAAAATAAAAATCATGCAAACAGTAGACTCTAAACTGGACAAAAAGAAAAATTGAAATGCAAAAATTTGACTCAAAATCATACATATCAACCTATATTCACAGCAAACAAACAAGGAATAAAAGCACCTCCCCACACTTAAAGGACACAATGTCCTCATTGTGTGGAGAGACAAAAAAGAAAAGACACAACAGAAAAGTAAAAGGAAGGACAGAAACGACCTGAGGGCAGAGGCAACTCATGTTGCTTTGGTCTGGGGGTCTTAGCCTGAAGCTTGGCCAAGATCAGGGGCAAGAGGGTCCTTTGGTTTGGGATCTCTTGGAGCAGGAGGAGGCATTGACGGATGTGGTGTCTTTACTGGCTGTGCTTGGGGCTTGGGCTCATGCTCCTCATCAGATGACTCGGAGTCACTCTCGGAACTTAGATTGTCATGGAGAGCCTTGAGGAGCTTGAAATGGGCCTGGAGATGCTGATAAACGTGGAGGACGTTTGTCCTGGTGAGCTTCATCTGCTCAAGGAGGACGTCCTGCCTATCATTAAGACATTGGGCCCACTGAGGCGCCACATTACTGGTGGATGCGCGAGTCTGGTCTTGGCCTAGACGCTCCAGGATGATCTTCTGCTGCTCAAGGATGAGCAGCTGGCGAGCTTGAAATTCCCTGGCCCACTCTGGAGGTTCATTGGTGCTGGTGGCAGGGGGATCTTGGTCTGCGTCTTGGCCTAGATCAGCCGCAGCATCAGGAATGGGTGTGGCTTGGCCAGCGTCTTGGCCTAGATCCTGGGCAGGATTGCTCTCTACTGCTTCTCCAGGGATTTGCACTGGTCGTAGCTTGTACTTCCCTTGATTTTTCTTCGAGAAAATGTGGTCCTCGACTGGTGTGAAACCTGTGTTACAAGCAACAAACTCTCCTTCCAAATGGAAGTATCCCATTTGGTCGAAGGCTCTCAAATCTAGAAGTTTGGGGGAGCAATACTTATGTAAATCAGCAGTAGATAAATCAAGACCAGCAGATTTAATTGCAATCCAAGTGATGAGGGACCCAAAAATCAATTTTGTTTTAGACTCACGGGCATGCAATTGCTGGACCAAATATAAACCTAAGTTGACTCTTTTCTGGTGCAAAATACACCAAAGCAAAAAGAGCTCAGACTTGGCTAGGTTCCCCGAAACCTTTGTCTTCCCTGAAAGGTTAATAGACAAGGTTCTATGGAGCATTCTAAGGGCTGGGTTCAGAATAACATGTGCCTTGGAGTTTCTATCAAAAACAGCATCAGGGTCTCCAGTAATCTCCCTAAAGGCTACATTATTATCCCAATCAGTGGGGTAATCATAAATGGCCTCATCACAGTTTGCAAACTCAAGCAAAGAATTGAAAGCATCCACGGATAAATGACTCCATTTATCACACAACCTAAAGTTAATCACATCAGCAGCAGCAAAATCAGGTTTGTCTCTACCCCTAACATACAAGGTTTCCTCGTCAAACCAAAAAGATGTGTGAAACTCTAGGCACAGTTCAGTAAACGCATCACACTCAATGGACATAAAAGGGACCCATCCAATAGCATAAACAAACTCTCGGATCCTATTCCCTAACCCCATTGCATCAAGAAAATCAAATTCTAATCTAGCATAGGCAGGGATGTCACAAAGTTGCATTTCACGCAACTTGATCTTAAGGTCTGGTGTATCAAAGTTCAACCAGCCTTTGAGTGTGTGCAGGGGAGGAAGAGAGGATACCTTAGCAGTCTTGCCCTGAGTTTTGGCCAAGACTAGATCTTCTTCATCGTCCTCAAATGGTTCTTCCTCGACCACCTTCTTCTTCCCTTTGCTCTTGGCAGTGGAGGGGCCAGCACTGGTCTTCTTCTGTAATGTAGGCGGTGGTGAGAAGTCTGAAACCCTCGACGGCTTCTTCGTCGGGGTCTTTTTGTAGGCCACTTGCTTGGTTCGCCCAGACTTTTTGGGCGGTGCAGTGGTGGGTTGTTTCTTCGCCGGTGGTGGCAGTGGTGGTGTGGTAACAGTGGCTGCGCCGCCTGCGGGCTTAGGTTTTCTTGCAGCGGAGGGCGGAGCTGGTTTTGAAGCTCCGGCGGTTGACAGCTTCTTTAATAGCCTGCTCTCCCTTCTGCTCTCTCTTTCTCCAGCAGACGCAGACACGGTGGGCTTCATTCTTTTCGTGAGAGGAACCTCGTCGGAGTCCTCGTCGCTCACGACCACAGCTCGGTCGGTTCCCTTGACACTTTCCTCCGATTCCTCAGGCAAATCGTCCTCCGAGGACATGGAATCGTCGTTCTCCAGCGTTTCTAGTATTCGTCGTGCGGCTGAGATGCCGTCGGACGGCATGACAGGCGGCGGAGCTCCACAGAGGTCGTCGCTGGCCTCTGGCATGTCGATGGGTGAGGATGGATTAGGTGCAGTAATGGTTGCAAGAGAAGAAAGGAAAGATAATGGTGGGTTTAGGTTTTGGAGTTTGGGTTTTTCGTGAAAGCTTTTGTGCGATTTGGGGAAGAAGAAGGAGAAGGGACTGTTGCTTTTAGCTCAGGTGAGAGAGAGGTGGATCTGTTGGTTCGTGGGGAGATCGTGTCAGAGTGGGAAGGAATATGCAGAGGTGGTGTATTTAATTTTCCCACGCTGCCAATTAATTTCTTTTATTTGCTTTTTGGATTTGTCCGTTCAAAAAGCAAATAAAGGCATTAAAAGACGGCGCTGACACGTGTCCAACTAATTCTCAAAAAGGGGTATCCCACTCACAACAGTCTAGCCCAAAGGCTTGGCCTAGATCTCGGCCAAGACTGCTTCACTTTCCCCACACTTAGTTTCCTGCACAAAATCAAAAACGACCTAGCGAAATCAAATGTGACAAAAATATAATATACTAAATGTAGATAAATATCAAGATAAAAACATGAATAAAAAATAAAAATAAAAGGGGATACATAAAAATAAAAAAAACAAAAGTAAAAGTAAAAGAAGATTAATAAAAATTGATAAAATATGTGATTATACAAAATAAATAAAAAAAAGCAAGGGTTGCCTCCCTTGTAGCGCCCTTATTTAAAGTCCTAGGCTTGACTTAGGATTTTCCTCATGTGTCAACTGGTGGCAGATCCACCTTCTCAGAACTCTTGTTTTCTTGGAATCCTTCAAAAAACGGCTTCAATCTTTGGCCGTTCACTTTCAGCTCGGCACCTGTTTTCTCATTTCTAATGTCTACTGCACCATGTGGGTAAATATTAGTAATAATAAAAGGGCCTTCCCATTTTGTTTTTAGTTTTCCAGGAAATAACTTAAAATGGGAATTATAAAGGAGAACCTTCTCCCCTGTGTGGAGTGGTTTCCCAACAATTCTCTTGTCATGGTAAGCTTTCATTCTGATTTTGACAATCAGCTGATTGTCATAAGCTTGGTCTCGCAACTCCTCCAGCTCGTGGAGTTGTAGTTTCCTTTCTTGGCCAGCCTCGTCATAGCTTAAGTTGCACTTTCGTATGGCCCAATACGCCTTGTGTTGCAACCCCACTGGCAAGTGGCACGCCTTGCCATAGACCAACTTGTAAGGCGTCACCCCGATTGGACCTTTGTAGGCTGTTCTGCAGGCCCACAATGCGTCATCTAACCGCTGGCTCCAATCGCGTCTGTCTAGGCCTACTGTCTTGGCCAAGACAGATTTCACCTCTCTATTCGAAACTTCAGCTTGGCCGTTCGATTGAGGATGATAGGTTGTTGATACCCTATGTGTGATGCTATATTTCCTGAAAAGGGAAGACAAAATCTTGTTGCAGAAGTGTGTTCCTCGATCACTAATGATCCCACGAGGAATTCCAAATCTGTTCAAGATGTTAGATTTAATGAAGGAAATAATAGTTCTAGCATCATCATTCTTGGTGGCTTTCGCCTCTATCCATTTAGATACATAATCTACAGCCAATAGAATATATCTATTTCCAAAAGAAGTAGGGAAGGGTCCCATAAAATCTATGCCCCATAAGTCAAAAATTTCACAAGAAAGAATAAAGTTCATAGGCATTTCATTTCGGGAACTTATATTCCCTACTTTTTGACAAGCAGGACATGTTTTACAAAACATGTAACTGTCCTGAAAAATATTAGGCCAATAAAAACCGGCCTCTAAGATCTTTAGAGCTGTTCTTCTAGCTCCAAAATGGCCTCCACATGCTTGGGAATGATAAAAATTTAGAATAGATGAAGTCTCACTTTGAGGAACACACCTCCTAAGTAATTGGTCAGTACCTATTTTCCATAAATAGGGGTCATCCCACACGTAATACTTACTGTCATGCTTGACCTTGACCCTTTCATAGGTGGTCATATCTCCATAGTGTTTACCTGTTGCAAGGTAATTCGCAATTTCGGCGTACCATGGTCTTGGGTTTGGCTGAGGTCTAGGCCTAGACTCCGGGCTAGACAGTGCGATAGAAAACAATTTTTCGTCTGGAAATTCTGCTTTCATTGGTTCCAGGTCTCCTTCTGCTAGGCAGCGGCTAAGGTGGTCTGCCACAAGGTTCTCCCTGCCGCTCTTGTCTTTAATTTCCAGATTGTGTTCCTGCAAGAGAAGAATCCATCGGATTAGTCAAGGTTTGGCCTCATGCTTGACCAGGAGGTATTTTAATGCCGCATGATCTGAAAACACAATTATTTTAGTGCCTAATAAATAGGATCTAAATTTCTCCAAGGCAAAAACAATTGCAAAGAGTTCCTTTTCAGTTGTAGTATAATTTCTTTGGGCATCATCAAGCATTTTTGATGCATAATAGATCACATGCGGATCTCTTCCTTTCTTCTGCCCAAGAACAGCACCCACAGCAGCATCGCTTGCGTCGCACATCAGCTCGAATGGTAAGCTCCAGTCTGGCGCTTGGATGATCGGAGCTGAGGTCAGTCGTTCCTTTAGTTCATCAAATGACTTCTTGCATTCTTCGTTGAAGTCGAACTCCACCTCTTTTTGAAGTAACTTGCACATCGGTTCAGCTACCTTTGAGAAGTCCTTTATGAACCTGCGGTAGAAGCCTGCATGTCCAAGAAAGCTCCTAACCTCACGCAAGCATGAGGGGTAAGGCAAGTTCTTGATAATGTCTATTTTCGCTTGATCGACTTCAATGCCTTTCTTTGAAATGACATGGCCAAGGACAATTCCTTGGTCTACCATAAAATGACATTTTTCATAATTTAGGACTAGACAAGTATCAACACATCTCTTTAAAATATTTTCTAAATTATGTAGACATTGTTCAAAATTATTACCGTAAACAGTAAAATCGTCCATGAACACCTCGATGCTCTTCTCCACATAATCAGAAAAAATGCTTACCATGCACCGTTGAAAGGTGGCTGGGGCATTACACAACCCAAATGGCATGCGGCGGTAGGCGAACGTTCCAAATGGGCAAGTGAACGTCGTCTTTTCTTGGTCTTCGGGCGCAACGGGGATTTGGTGAAACCCCGAGTATCCGTTCAAGAAACAATAGTGAGACTTTCCAGTAAGTCTCTCTACCATTTGGTCTATAAACGGCAAGGGGAAATGGTCCTTCCGAGTGACTTGATTCAGTCTTCGGTAGTCGATGCACACCCTCCATCCGTTTTGGATTCTCGTCGTTCTTTGGGTGCCATCTTCTCCTTCAATCACCGTAATTCCAGTCTTCTTAGGAACTACCTGCACAGGAGACACCCAATTGCTATCAAAAATAGGATAGATTACACCTGAATCTAGCAACTTAATTATTTCCTTTTTAACCACTTCCATCATCGGAGGGTTTAATCTCCTCTGGGGTTGCCGAATAGGTTTCTTATCCTCTTCCACATGTATTTTGTGGGTACATATGTTGGCTGATATCCCCTTGATATCTGCCATGGTCCAGCCAATAGCTTCTTTATGCATCTTCAAGACAGCCACCAATCGCTCCTCCTCATCTTTTGCTAGCTTTGCTGAAATGATGACGGGTAGGGTGTCGTCTAGGCCTAGATAGGCGTATTTGAGATGGTCGGGCAAGGCTTTTAATTCCAACTGAGGTGCCTGCACAACAGAAGGTAAGAATTTAGGTGTTGAAGATTGAATGAATTGAGCACTCGCTGTTTTCTTCTTCAGTTCGGCAGTCTTGGCCGGAGTCTTGGCCAAGATCGTGGTCAAGACTGATTCGAGTTCTTGTGGATCGATCATGCTATCCACAATTTCCTGGAGTTCCTTCTGATCTCCAGTCCTTTCCTCCAATTCTTTCAACGTTCTTGTGGAAATCCCCCTGCTCAAAACATACTCAAGGGAGTCGTTAGTATAAATGTCAGCAATTTCTTCTGTAATTGGGTCCAAAACATCCAAGAAATTAACACAATGTAAATCGTTAGGATGTTTTAAAGCATCAGTAATGCTGAATTTAATTGTTTTTCCACAAAATTCTAAAATTATGCTTCCCTCGAAGCAATCAATCTTTGCTTTAGAAGTCCTTAGGAATGGTCTTCCTAATAAAATATCAGTGGTACAGGAGGGTAGTTGAACATTCATTTCAACTATATAAAAGTCCACCGGATAAATAAAATCATTTACCATTACTAAGACATCGGTTACTACTCATTTGGGACGGATAATAGTCCGATCAGCCAGCTGGATCACTAAGTCGGTTTCCTTCATTGTCCCTATCTTCAAGGTCTCAAATTCACTTAGGGACATCACATTGATGCCGGCTCCTAGATCACAAAGGGCTTTCTCAATGATTTTGTTCCCGATCTGGCATGGAATTGTGAAGGTTCCCTGATCCTTGCACTTCTCTGGAAGCTGCTGTACTGCTGCGACATTGTGTGCTAAATTTATCCTCTCTACACCTGCAATTTTCTTTTTATTAGTGCATAGTGATAAATCAATAAATGGCCTAGAGGGGGGGGGGGGGGGGGGGGGGGTGAATAGGCTCTTCAAATTTTCTGCACAAGATAAGAGTAGAATAGCAAACACAAGATGTATAGTGGTTCCAATTCACAACTGAATTGTACTCCACTACCTAAGAGTCCTCCTCTTAGGATTTTCGAATGCAAACCACTTTGCTATTCACTTTGAGCTTTTACGGGTTCAGCTCACAACCTTACAATAGGTTTTACCGGGCTCACCAACAACCTTACAAGTAGTTTTCCAAGGCTCAACTACTACAACCTATGGTTTTTCAAGGGCTCAACCACAAACCTAAGTTCTCTTTCAATGGGATGAGAACACTACCCTTTACCCAAAAGTGTTAGGTACACTTTTCAAACCTTCACAATTAAATCAATGTAATTGCAACAAACAAATTGGTGTACAAAATAGATAAGTATATGATTGCAAATTAACACCAATAAATGAACAATGTTACCTCAAGAAGAAAGCCAAGAACACCCAGAATTATATGCAAGAATATTTGAAATCCTTGAAGAGAAGCTTGCATAAATGAGAATGTTGAATCTTTGGGTATGTAAATCTGATTTTGTGTTTTGAAGTTTGTAAGAGCTTTCTTATGGTTTCTTATTGTGTTCAAACTCATATGGGATGAGTATTTATAGGTAGGAAGGTGTGGAAACTCGGACAAGAGGTTATGGGCTCAAAAATAGCCGTTGGAAGTGGAGAAAATAGCTGTTGCCGCGTCTTCCTGGACTCTGGCGGTATGCCGCCAGAAACGAAAAGCCTGGGGCGGTATGCCGCTAGCTTCGCTTCGGAAACAATTAAATTCGCCGAATCTAGCGGTATGCCGCCAGACACCACTCCTTCCTAGCGGTATGCCGCCAGGTACTGATCCTTCCATATCTCAAGTTCTAAAACTTGTTTTCGCACAAACTTTTTTGAAAACATTTCTTGAGGTATATTGAACATTAATCAAGTGTTAAATTGAATCATACTTACGCACATTAAGTCCAAGAACACTTGATCTTCACGTTCGCGATTTACCGAATTGTTGCTCATATAAAGTCGGGTCAATAGTGTTTTAAACCCCTGAACTATCGTGAAAAACAAAACACCTCCCTGAACTAAAAAAATTCAAAAGGAGATCCCTGAACTAAAAGTCAATGAAATGCAGGCCCCTACCGTCAGTCAACCTTAACAGTCTGTTAAGGTGACCTGCTACAACAGGTTTTTTTTTTTTAAACCTGTTGTAGCAGGTAATTATGTAAAAAAAAATTAAAAATTTCTTTATTATTTTCTTATTCCAAAATTTCTTTCTTCCTTATTTTCTTATTCTAAAAATTTTAAAATTTCAAAAATTAAAAAACAAAAAATTCTTTCCTTAATTCTAGGTATTTTTATTTCTTTTCAAAAAAATAATATAATTAATATTAAAAATCCAAAAAATAATATAATTAATTTTAAAAATCCAAAAAATACTGTAATTAATTTTTAAAATTCAAAAAATAATATATTTAATTTCAAAATTTCAAAAAGAATACTATAATTAATTTAAAAAAAATATATATATATATAATTCCTTCCGTTTTTTTTAAATCTAAAACTTTTCCAACTTATTTTCGATATTTTTAACTTTTAATATTATCAATTAATACCTCAACTATTTTATTTCTTTGGATTAAAGACAAATTAGGAAAAAAGGTTACTGAAATTATTTAGGCCTAGAAAATCAGATCTGTGTTTAATTTAATCCATTTAATTGAAGTTATTGTGCAGATCTGAGACAGAATCCTTCCCTTCATCTTCCTCTTACCGTAACCTAGATCTATCAAAATCTCACCTAACTCTAACCCTTAGCAGACCTGCAAGCAACCCATCTTCCGCCTCCGTTTGCTACTGTTCGTCGTCATCGCTCATCTACTCTTCAATTTCCAGAAACCCAGGCACAAATACGGAAACTTAATGGAAAAAACCCCAAATTTTCAAGTAGGGTTCAGGCGACTAGCCTCCCATATCAGCAGCCATCAAAATCCCGTCTTTATACTTCAAAGCGACAACATATGTGCCCATCACATATGGGTTGCTACACATGAACAAATAAAATCAAACAAAGAAGTGGGTTTTTCAAAAGGGAGGTGGGGGAGCGGTGGCTTACAGTGTTCTTTGGGAGTCGGAACTCGTAAGATCGCGATCGGCTTGCTTCCACTGTAAAGCACAAGACAAAGAGTTAACAAATTAAAATCAGAAACTCAATTGGGGACTAAATACCCCGATAGGAGACTTACTGCCATGATTTGTTCTTCTACTCCAAGTTTTTCTTCTCTGAGGAATGGAATGCGAAAGAGTTTAAGGTAAAATTCTCTCTTTATAAAATGCAGCAGAGAAGGGAGTGAGGTCGTGGTCTGGAAAGAAAAAAAAGAAAAGAAAGTGCAGGAGAGCAAAAGAAAGAAAAGAAATAAAGGAAAGGAAAAAATAAAAAGAAAGAAAGAAATAAATAAAGACATAATATAAGAGAAAAATAAGAATTAATTATATTATTTTTTTGAATATTTAGATTAATTACATTATTTTTCTAAATTTTAAGATTAATTATATTATTTTTCTGAATTTTTAAATTAATTAAACTATTTTTCTTACTTTAATTTTTTTTTTGATTTTTTAATTTTTCTTGGAATTTTTAAATTTTTTATGATATTTTAAATTAATTATATTATTTTTTCTGAATTTTTTAAATTAATTATATTATTTAATATATAATGGTATTATGGTAAATAAATTGTAACAGGCAACAATAAGTAGAAACTAACGGAAAGTTAGTTTGACTGACGGTAGGGGCCTGCATTTCATTGACCTTTAGTTCAGGGACCTCCTTTTGAATTTTTTTAGTTCAGGGAGGTGTTTTGTTTTTCGCGATAGTTCAGGGGGTCAAAACACTATTGACCCTATAAAGTCTTGATCGCAAACTGAAATTACATTTTCACTTAAAATTGAATTAGCAATCTAATTAATTTATATGTCTTTACATCATCAAAATAGGTTCGAAGTACCCCTTGAGCTAACAATCTCCCCCTTTTTGATGATGACAACCACAAATTAATTAAAACACAATAAGCATGTAATTTTAAGTAGAAATGTAAGAGAGTAGAGTTTAAGGTAAAAACTTCCCCTATAACTTTGTCATAAATGCTCTCCCTATATAAAACGTTAGTTGCACATAGAGCAAGACAAAGATTTAAAATTTTGCTCCCCCTTAAACTTACTTTTCTCCCCATTTTAAAACCTTCTCCCCTTAACTTATTCTCCCCCTTTGTCATCAACAAAAAGGGTAAATAGTAAGAGAGGTCAATTAAGATCATGTAAGGAGTAATAAAGGAGCAAGCAAAGATCAAATCCAAAAATACTTTTAACAAGTATTAAGATCAAACAATTATCAAATTTCAAAGATAAATGTAATAAACATAAAAAGAATTTAGGAGTACCGAATGGAGATATTCAAAAAGGATGACAAATACCGATTTCATGTCTTAGCTCCACGAAACGATCCTTTGCAAGAGGCTTAGTAAAAATGTCTGCAAGTTGACTGTTAGTACCAACAAATTCAAGTGAAATATCCCCTTTTGCTAAATGATCACGGATGAAATGGTGTCTCACATCAATATGCTTAGTCCGTGAATGACAAATAGGATTCTTGACCAATTTCAGTGCACTTGTGTTATCACAATAAATAGGAATGTTACTAAACTTTAGATGAAAATCTTCTAAGGTTTGCTTCATCCACAAAACTTGTGCTACACATGAACCACAAGCAATATATTCAGCTTCCGTAGTGGAAGTTGCAACTGAGTTTTGCTTCTTACTTGACCAAGAAACCAAAGCTTGTCCTAAGAATTGACATGTGCCACTAGTTCTTTTCCTATCTATTCTACAACCTGCAAAATCAGAATCGGAATAGCCAACTAGAGCAATGCTAGTTCCTTTTGGATACCAAAGTCCTAGTTTAGATGTGCCTTTCAAATATCTGAAAATTCTTTTCAATGCACTTAAATGGGACTCTTTAGGACAAGATTGATAACGAGCAAATAGACAAACACTAAACATTATATCCGGTCTACTTGCTGTTAAATATAAAAGACTACCAATCATACCTCGATAAAGAGTAATGTCTACATCTTTACCATCTTCATCTTTGTCAAGATTGGTGGTAGGACTTAGGGGAATAGGACTCTCCTTGATATTGTCGTATCCATATTTGGTGAGGAGATCCTTGATATACTTCGCTTGATTGATAAAAATGCCTTCTTGAGATTGTCGGATTTGAAGTCCAAGGAAGAATGTCAATTCTCCCATCATACTCATCTCAAATTCGCTATGCATACATTTTTCAAAGTCCTTGCACAAAGAAACATTAGTAGCGCCAAAGATAATATCATCGACATAAATTTGCACAATTATCATATGTTTACCATCATGTTTAGTGAAGAGTGTAGAATCAATTTTTCCCATCTTAAAACCATTTTTCAATAAAAATTGACTTAAACGATCATACCAAGCTCTAGGGGCTTGTTTAAGACCATATAAAGCCTTTTCCAATTTAAACACATGGTTAGGAAATTTATGATCTTCAAAACCGGGAGGTTGTTTAACATACACTTCTTCCATGATGTAACCATTCAAAAATGCACTTTTAACATCCATTTGATATAAATTCATATTTTTAAAACATGCAAAAGCTAACAACATGCAAATGGCTTCAAGTCTAGCAACCGGGGCAAATGTTTCATCAAAATCTATACCTTCTTGTTGGTTGTACCCTTGGGCCACCAATCGAGCTTTGTTCCTAATAACATTTCCCGATTCATCAAGTTTGTTTCTAAAAACCCACTTGGTACCAATGATAGTTTGGTTGCTAGGCTTAGGAACTAATTTCCAAACACAATTACGTTCAAATTGATTTAGTTCCTCTTGCATGGCAATCATCCAAAATTCATCATGCAAGGCCTCATCAAACTTTTTAGGCTCAAATTGAGATACAAAAGCTTGGTGATCACACATATTTCTAAAAGAAGAACGAGTAGTCATACCTTTGCCATTTAAATTACCTATAATTTGTTCTTGTGGATGAGCTTTCATCATGGTCCATGGTTTGGAATGAGAGGGGCCTTGATCATCTTGGTTGACTACATCATTTGCATTCTCAAAGGCCTCTCTCTCCATATCCTTTTCCTCTTGAATTTCTGGATTTTCTAGAGATGGTGTGTTGTCCTTTGGATCATCAAGAATCGTCGTAGGAGGATAAACTTGAAGACTTCCAAAATCATCATCATCATCACTAGCTATCTTTTTGACACTTTCAAAAGGATTAGTTTCATCAAAAGCAATATGCATGGATTCTTCTACAACTAGAGTTCTTTTATTATAAACTCTATAAGCTTTGCTAGAAGTAGAGTAACCAAGAAAGATACCTTCATCCGACTTTGCATCAAATTTTCCCAAATTGTCTTTGATATTCAAAATAAAACATTTACACCCAAAGACTCTAAGATGTGCAATGGTGGGTTTTCTATCATGCCATAATTCATAACAAGTCTTGTTTAAAAGAGGACGAATTAAAACACGATTTAAAATGTAGCATGCGGTACTAACGGCTTCGGCCCAAAAATATTTTGGCAAAGAATGTTCATTCAAAAGAGTCTTAGCCGCTTCTTGCAAAGATCTATTTTTCCTCTCAACTACCCCATTTTGTTGAGGAGTGCGAGGACATGAAAAGTTATGATCAATACCATTTTCATTGCAAAAATCTTGAAACATGCCATTTTCAAATTCACCACCATGATCACTTCTTATTTTGGAAATTTTGAAACCTTTTTCGATTTGAATTTTGTAGCAAAGTCTTTTGAAGTTATCACATGCATCATGCTTATGAGATAAAAAAAACCCATGTAAATCTAGAATAGTCATCCACAATTACAAAACAATACTTCTTACCACCCAAGCTAGCTGTCTTTATTGGTCCAAAAAGGTCAAGGTGAAGAAGTTGAAGTGGCCTTGAAGTAGATACAGTTTTTATGGATTTGAATGAGCTTTTGATTTGCTTTCCATATTGGCATGCATCACACAAACCCTTCATCTCATACTTCAATTTAGGTAATCCTCATACTAGCTCCTTCCTAGATAGCTTTGCAATATGGTCCATTCCTACATGAACAAGTCTCCTATGCCATATTGAAGAATTATCTACTAAAGCACTTAAACAAGTATGATCATCATTAGAAATATCATTCAAATCAATCATGTAAATATTCCCAACTCTATTACCAATAAAAACAAGTGATTGTGTGTGTACATTTCTAACTTCACAATGTGTAGAAGTAAAAATAACAAATAATTCTCTATCACACAATTGACTTATGCTCAAAAGATTGAATTTTAAGCCTTGAACAAACAACACATTTTCAATAGAAGGTGAGTGACCAACTTTACCAATGCCCAAAACCTTGCGTTTTTGGTTATCGCCAAAAGTCACGCCTCCTTTGTCTTTCTTCTCCAAATGGGTGAATTTTGACTTGCCACCCGTCATATGCCGTGAACACCCGCTATCCAAATACCATTTTGCTTCATTGGGTTTCCGGCATTCCTACAAACACAATTTAGTTAGTTCTAGGAACCCAAACATGTTTGGGTCCTTCCTCATTTGCATATGTACCCTTTGGTACCCAAATTTGTTTCCAATTAACAAACCCTCTACGAATGTAGCAAAAATAGGATAAGTGACCAAATTTTCTGCAATAGCTACATTTATAAATAGGTTTAGCATGTGAAGGTTTGTTTTGAACTCTAGATGCACTAGCATGATTGTTAGAAGAATTTGCTTTGACAAAAATAGTTTTACCATTATTCATGCTTGTGAAAGAATTAAAACCAATGCCATGCATATTACCAAATTTCTTTTGATCATTCATGCATTTATGATGGCTATGACTACTTTGCATATATTTGGCTAATGTGTTCTCAAGAGTTTTAATCTTTTCTTCTAAAATTAAAATTTCTTTAGAAGAATTTATACAAAGCTCACATTTGCCATTTTCCTCCTTAAGCTTACCACAAGCAATATCAAGCAATTTATTCTTATTAGTCAAGTCTTTGTTTAGCTCTTCTAGCTTACTAATATCATTCTTAAGGATTTCTAGTTCCTTAACAAGACTAGTATTTTTCTTAGTGGCATTTTTAAAATGAGTAGCTAGTTCATTAAAAACTTCTTGCAATTCATCATAATCATGTTCATCAATAGAAGAATTGCAAGAGCTTACCTCATCATCACTTTGAGCCATAAGGCACAAGTTTGCTACTTCATCTTCGGATGAGGATTCCGAGGGATCACTACTTGAAGTTTCATCCTCATCACTCCAAGTGGAGGTTGCTTTAAATGCTCTCCTATGATGCTTCTTCCCATCCTTCTTATTTTTTGAGCTGTGTTTCTCATATCTCTTCTTCTTTTCAAGTCTAGGACATTCACTTCTAATATGTCCTGGTTTGTCACACTCAAAGCACACAACATCATTATTAGATTTGAATTTAGAATGGTTAGAAGACTCACCTTGATATTTATTCTGCTTGGTTTTCCAATGCTTATGGAGTTTTCTTGTGAAGAAGGCAAGAGACTCATCATCTTCTTCAGCAAGCTTGCTTTCAAGGGCAATGCTCTTCTTTTCCTTTGTATTTACCTCTTCTAAGTTATATAAGCCCAACTCATGCTCAAAAGCGGTAAGTGAACTTACAAGTTGAGTGTATGAAGGCTTCACTTCCTTTTGCTTGATGGTGGTTTTGATTGCTACCCACTTGCTTGGAAGAATGCTTAGAAGTTTCCTCACCATCTCTGAATCACTTTGAGTCAATCCGAGATTATCCATGGCACTGCACAAATTTTGCAATCTTGTGCTGAGATCATAGATAGACTCTCCTTGCATCATCTTGAATAATTCATATTCAGTTTTGAGCTGGTCCAAACGGAGATCACGAACTTGAGCAGTACCCTCATGCGCCATCTCCAAAGTATCCCAAATTTGCTTTGCTGTTTTGCATGAGCTGATGCGATTGAACTCACCGAAAGAGATGGAGACTTGAAGTGCATACATGGCTTTAGCTTCCATGGTTTTCCTTGTCTTCTGTGCATTACTCCAACGCTCAAAGTCAAGAATCCTTGTGGTTCCATCTATACCGGAAGGTTCAGTTGGAGCCACAAAACCTTTCTCAACACAATCCCACATTTCACAGTTGAGAGAAGTGATGAACGTCTTCATCTTGATCTTCCAATGAAGATAATTGTTGCCATCAAGGTAAGGTGGTTGATTGAATGCTCCTCTATCTTGAGTGCTGGAAATACCTCCTCTATCCATTTGAATCTTTCACTTGAGGTTGCTGAACCTTGTTCCAAGTGACCTTGCTCCGCTACCAATTGATAAATCAATAAATGGCCTAGAGGGGGGGTGAATAGGCTCTTCAAATTTTCTGCACAAGATAAGAGTAGAATAGCAAACACAAGATGTATAGTGGTTCCAATTCACAACTGAATTGTACTCCACTACCTAAGAGTCCTCCTCTTAGGATTTTCGAATGCAAACCACTTTGCTATTCACTTTGAGCTTTTACGGGTTCAGCTCACAACCTTACAATAGGTTTTACCGGGCTCACCAACAACCTTACAAGTAGTTTTCCAAGGCTCAACTACAACCTATGAGTTTTTAAGGGCTCAACCACAAACCTAAGTTCTCTTTCAATGGGATGAGAACACTACCCTTTACCCAAAAGTGTTAGGTACACTTTTCAAACCTTCACAATTAAATCAATGTAATTGCAACAAACAAATTGGTGTACAAAATAGATAAGTATATGATTGCAAATTAACACCAATAAATGAACAATGTTACCTCAAGAAGAAAGCCAAGAACACCCAGAATTATATGCAAGAATATTTGAAATCCTTGAAGAGAAGCTTGCATAAATGAGAATGTTGAATCTTTGGGTATGCAAATCTGATTTTGTGTTTTGAAGTTTGTAAGAGCTTTCTTATGGTTTCTTATTGTGTTCAAACTCATATGGGATGAGTATTTATAGGTAGGAAGGTGTGGAAACTCGGACAAGAGGTTATGGGCTCAAAAATAGCCGTTGGAAGTGGAGAAAATAGTTGTTGCCGCGTCTTCCTGGACTCTGGCGGTATGCCGCCAGAAACAAAAAGCCTGGGGCGGTATGCCGCTAGCTTCGCTTCGGAAACAATTAAATTCGCCGAATCTAGCGGTATGCCGCCAGACACCACTCCTTCCTGGCGGTATGCCGCCAGGCACTGATCCTTCCATATCTCGAGTTCTAAAACTTGTTTTCGCACAAAACCTTTTTGAAAACATTTCTTGAGGTATATTGAACATTAATCAAGTGTTAAATTGAATCATACTTACGCACATTAAGTCCAAGAACACTTGATCTTCACGTTCGCGATTTACCGAATTGTTGCTCATATAAAGTCTTGATCGCAAACTGAAATTACATTTTCACTTAAAATTGAATTAGCAATCTAATTAATTTATATGTCTTTACATCATCAAAATAGGTTCGAAGTACCCCTTGGGCTAACACACAGTTCCTTAAGAAATTTAGCATAAGAGGGGACTTTTGCAATCAAGTCCAACATAGGAATATTCACAGCTATTTTTCCGAAAACTGCCATAAAGTCTCTCTTTTCATCTTCCCTCTTCTCCTTCGAAGATCTAGGAGGGAATGGTGGAGGGATCTCTATAATTTCTTCCTTCTAGACAGTCTTGGCCTGAGGCTTGGCCAAGACAGGTTCTGCTTTTTCTGGTTCTGCGATCCCTTCAGTATTGACCTGTGTCTTGGTCAAGACTAGTTCTGCTTCCGCTTCCTCTTCCTCATCTTCCTCTACGTCTTCCAACTGGATCTTCCTTATCTCCTCATCTGTTTTTGCTCCCTCCCTTTCAGGTAATACAACTCCACTCCTCAAACTAATTGCACTAACATTGTGTTTCGGATTATCTATGGTAGTGGAAGGCAATTTCCCTTGATTTGCCATCTGATTAATCTGCTTTTGCATTTCAGCCAAAGTAGATTGAGTTGATTGCATCAGGTTCTTCTGCATTTCCATCAAATTTTTGATGGTATCCTCCATAGATGGCCCAGTAAGTTGCAAAGGCTGAGGTGCTAGCGGCAGTTGAGGTACAGCGGCTTGACCAGGAGGTTGGCCAGGGTTAAGGTTTGATGGACGAGGGATGAAGTTTTGGAAGTTAGGTTGTTGTTGCTGCTGAGGTGCATTCTGGTTTGGGTTCTGGTTTGGAGGGATTGGATCTCTCCACCTAAAGTTTGAGTGTGCTCTCCATGAGTACTGATTACTCCCTTGTGGGAAGTTTTGCATACTTCCCTGATTTTGACCATAGACCGCATTTACTTGTGTTACATCATCAGGAGGATGCTGAACCATGTAGCAATTATTGGTTTGATGGTCTTGTTGTTGGCAGATTCCACAAACAAAAGCTACCTGCTCTTGGCTAGGATTCCCCGTGGTCATTGCACCTGAAATATTGACAGAAATATTCTTTACCATGTCAGTTAATTCAGCCAATTTTTGTTCAACATCAATAGAACATAGAGTAGAAGGAGTTGAGTTTCTTTCAGAAGAGGCATTATTTTGGCAGTTGTCTGCCATGGTCTGAAGTAGAAGCTTGGCTCTTGTTATAGTCAAGTCTTGCAATGCCCCACCCGCTGCTGAATCAACCTTCTCTTTTGTAGGTAGGAGCATTCCATCATAGAAATATTGGATCATGGTTTGATCCGCAACTCCGTGTGTAGGGCAGACTTCTTTCAATTCCTTGAACCGTTGGCGATATTCGCTCAGTCCCTCATTGTTCCTTTGCTGGATGGCAGCTATGTTTTTTCTAGCTGATCCTGCTTTTGTAGCATTCCAGTATTTATTGAGGAATAGGGTGGACATCTCGGCCCATGTGTTGACCGTATTGTGAGGTAGGCTATAGAACCAATTCTGCGCAGCTCCCTCAAGAGAACAAGGAAAGGTTTTTAGCTTCGCTCTCTCCATGCTCACACCTGCTGGCTTCATCATGTCACACTGGATGTGTAAATTCCTCAAGTGTTTGAATGGGTTTTCATTTGTATGACCGTAAAACCTAGGAAGGTTGGCCACCATGTTGGTCTTGATCGACCAATCATTTGCCACTGGTGGCAAGGCGATGCAGGAAAAGGTTTCCTGCTCTGCTGATTTGTTCAGCTCCCTCATTGTGGGTTCTGGCTGATTTTCTACCATGTCTAGACCAAAGAGTTCGTCTTGGTCTGAATCTAGGCCAAGATCGTGGTCAAGACTGCGATCTGTTTCGAAACTAGAGGCTTCTGATCCTCTTTCCTCATGGGCTGCTCTTAGTCGAGCTTGCCTCCTAAGTTGTGCTTCGGTCCTGGTGAGATTGGGATTGATTGGTAACAAATCTTGTTCTCTACTTGAGGACCTGGTCATCAACTGTCACAAAATAAAATAAAACAAAAACTACAAATACCGTTAGAGATCCCCGGCAACGGCGCCAAAATTTGATCGCGCGTCGAACACGTCAAATATAATAGTGAAATAGGTATGGAATTGGGGGTAGAAATACAACTTATCACTGTCTACAAGAGTTTGTAGATGATGGTAAGAGGATCGTCCACAGAGACCTCTAGGAAATGTAATTCTTGGGTTGACTTCCTCGTCACTGAGTTTTGGTTGGGTGGAATCTGAAACTGGAGACAAAACGGAAAGAAGTGAAAACAGTTTAAAATAGTATTGGCCAAAGTCTTGGTCAAGACTGGGGTCAAGATTGTTGTAAACCCGATAAAAGGAAATTCCAGGTAAGGGCGATGTGAGAGCTCTGTTCTTATGCTTCGATCATGGATTTAATTGTATTCATCTCTTCGTTTATAGTACTGCTATAGAGTGGAGGTGCTCCTGTTCACTCCTGTCTTCCCTCCTCTTCAAATTACCTGGCGGGTGCTCCCTTTCCTGATAATCTTAGCTAAGGGATACCTTGCTAGTTAAAGGGTTTATCCGTTTGACTGCTGTCTTGAATGGCTGTTCGCTTCCTCAATGGTATAGGGGAAGACAGTACCTAGGCCAAGGTATCTCCCTATGGAGATCCTAGGTTGTCAATCTGGTCTTGACCTAGATCACTTATTTCTTCTAGTCTAGCTCGAGACTAGTTGCCTACTTTGTCTAGCCGACGGGTGCTCCCTTTCCGTATAGACCGGCTACAACTCTTCTCTACTAGAGTGCAAGGATGATCAAACCTTGTCTCTAGCGAGTAAGCGATGAATTAACCGTAAGAAATAAATAAATACAAGTGGAGAGATTGTGAAGCACGGTTTCAATCTCACGAACGCATAAGAACTCTAGCTCATCAACCCTTACCAAGAATGGGTGTTTAGTTACTCATACTCATAATTAAAAAGACAATATATGTTTTTGCATAAATAAATTAATTCCGAGATTTCAAATAATATCCGGAGCAAAGTTTAACAATGTCGAAGAAGAAGAAGAAAGAAGAAGAAGGTCAGCATTCGATTCCGGACAGAGGAGGAACAATGTTTGGCTAAATAGCCCTAAAACTCCTTTGTCCTACTTCAACTAAACTTCCTAGAAAATCTCTAAAAAGATTGTAACAATAAATTGTTTTTGAAATAGAAACTAAATCGCAATTACAAGGAGAGGGAGATCCCATGCGGGATTCTTCAAGAGATTGGCTTCAGATCCCTCTAGAATTGTGTGCCAGCTGCTACGTGCCAGCTGTAAGGCCCAATGTGGGAGGTGGTCCAATAGATCCGCACAATGTCTTCTATCGCGAAAGTGTCTTGGCCGCAGTCTTGGCCAAGACGATTCTGAGTAGCGCGCTGCTTTGGTTGCGAAAATGTCTAGGCCAAGATCCAGGCCTAGACTCTGGTAAATAGCTTCCAGCTCTTCAAACCAGAAACTACAGGATTCTTCCAAGAGACCAGAACTGCCAAAAATATGGGAAATCAAGGATAAATCTGTAGGCCTACCGTCCAAATAAACTAGTAAATGGACGATAAAACATGATGAAATGCAATGCAATCAGTTGCATGGGTAGTTAAGAGGCCTAAATGTGTTTAATATATTCTTATTGTTGTATTCAATTTTTTATCGGTTTCTTGTTAATTCGTCTAGGGCAAGATTAGTAGTCAGGCCAACTAGTAACTAATCCTAGATGAATACTGTCATTCTCTTAGTTATAACTGACGTGAATCCTTGAGTTAGAGTAGACACCTAGTGGGGGACATCGCGAGAGGCCTTTCGTCTAGGGGTAAACGGTCGTTTAGGTTATGTGATGCGAATTTGACACACTAAGATGTCACGCCCTAGATATGTCTTACCTCCACTTCATGGGCGTTTTGAGTATTGCCTCCCCGCATTCGTGCCTGGGGGGACGGCGAAACGTCAAGGCCACCTCATATGTGGAAACGGGGGGTAGCTTTTATCTAAGAAGGTAAGTAGGGGGCCTACGTGGAAACATGGCCCCTATAGCATGTCTATGGCATGAGAATAGAATATTTTTGCGCCGATGATTATCTAGCCCTCGACGCAACTTGAGAATGTCCTTTGCTAAGATCTCTTCTCTTCTGATTTTATTTCTTTAATTTCTTCTCTTCTGACTTTATTTCTTTATTTGATTTCTGTTTGCGTGTCGTGCCCTTGATTTTTGTTTGCATGTCTTGCCCCTGATTGTGTTTTACTTTCGTGCCCTTGATTTCTATTTTTATTAATTATCTTGTTAGCAACCATCTCTATCTTGGTTAACTAGATTAACCAACCAAACCCCCCCCCCCCCTTTTGTTTCTTTTATTGTTTCATTTTATATCTGGTCTTGTCTAGTGTATGTCTTCACCATTCTCTGTGGATTGAACCTCTTGCCAATGTCTTCAATCTTTTTGTTGCATGTGATAAGTTGTAATTATTTGATCGTGCCCTTGATAAGAAAGTCATCAAATTGGCGCCGTTGCCGGGGAATAGTGTTAATTCGTGCCCTTGACAGTTCCAAATATTTTTTTTTATTTCTTTTAATTATTTCTTTCTTCAATGTCTTATTTTGATTCTTATTCTTACTCGCCCTCTGATAACAATATAACTAACAACAAGGGCATTTGTGTCCTATACCCCACCGGGGGGGGGGGGGGGGGGGGGTAAAGCTACCACTCCCACCGTTGAGATAGCCTCAAAGCCATCTGCTCCTTTGTAAGGCTGACGCTGCGATGGTCAACATCAGCGAGGGGGTCTCGCGAAACACTCCGTCATGGCCTGGGGCGCTATCCCATCCCGGGGCAAACCCGACACCTCTTGAGAGGCGTAGGCGTTGCCTTACCTAGGTAACGCCTACCCCCAAATATATGCCTAACGCCACGATACTACACATCCCACCTAACGGGAAGACCTTGCCCCCTAACGGGAACGTCAACACTTCACAGTCCCGATCGCGCAGAAGTGCTCCATTTCGCCTATAAATACCTCCCTCACCAAGGAGGAAGGTAAGTAGAACTGACTGGCCCAAGCTCTGCCAAATTTGCCACAAATACTAACTTAAGCATCGGAGTGTTTCCGCCGGAGACCCCCTCCGGCGTCTTGCAGGTACGACGGACCACCGCGGACGCTGAATTGGAAAAGGCCCTTTCCCCTTCTACCCTTCGGCAGTAGAAAAATTCCTATCAAATTGGTGCTTTCATTGAGAGTTTTGGTTCTATTAAGTGAGCATCCTTAATAACCAAGCTCCATTCTTCCCGAAGCTAGAAGGAATATGGCCTCAGATTCATATCTCACGTCGTCCCAACCCTCCAGCATCCCATTCGACACTCGTCGACGACTCTTTGCTTTCGCTACTTCTGATGCTTCTACTGTAATGCAAGAGGTCACTGCAGGAGGATCAGATCCTTCCCCTACGCAAAAAACGGAAATACCCGCATTCCAGATTTGCTCCCCCTTTTCCCACATAGCGGGACCTAGCTATTCTACCCCCCAAGCGAGGGGATCTGTGGTCGGTAATGCAGACAACCCTTTCACGAACTCTATAGCGGCCCTCCAAGCCCAACTGAATCAGTTGACAGAGTTGGCTGCTGGGTTTACGCCTCATGCCTCAGGACCTGGCATGTCCTCCCAGATAGTTTTCACTCCATTTATTGTCCATGAGCGATCGTTGTCGCCCCGATAATCAAGAGGGCTTCCGTTTTCTCTACCTTTGTCATCGCCCCCCATGAACGTCTCACAGCTTGCACACGAACCTGTTGACCTCCTTGGGAAATACAGGGGAGAAATCCCTGTCCCTGAAGAAGGCCGCCGACGTGACGAATATAGAGAGCATTGGGATGATAGACGCGACGAGATGTTTAGAGAACCATCCCCTAGATACAGTGAGAG
The DNA here is from genome assembly GCA_963691705.1 of Viola odorata. Lineage (NCBI taxonomy): Eukaryota > Viridiplantae > Streptophyta > Magnoliopsida > Malpighiales > Violaceae > Viola > Viola odorata. The sequence continues at coordinate 52,909,456 of OY829545.1, read as the reverse complement.
ATCCAGTAGCAGAGGGCGACGAACTCGAACGCTAAGAAGCCGCAGCCGATCTCCCAGGCGGCATCCTGAATACGACCCGCATAACCCAAGATACGATGCTGAAAATCCGCACCTGCATCGACCTCGCAGAGCCCATGACGGTAACACTGGTCACCCATTCAGTCACCGCGTGAGGCACCACAGGGTCCATCGACATATAAAACTCCCCACAGAATCATATGATGGCACGAAAGACCTTATCTCTCACCTTAACAAGGTGAAAGACTTTGTGCAGTTTCAAACCCGTAGCGATGCCGCACTATGCCAAATTTTTGTCATGACACTGTCAGGAGTGGCACGTCTTTGGTTCGAGGGACTCCCAGCTGGATCCATTGATAACTTCTCCCAGCTAGAAGAAAAGTTTAGGAGTCGGTTCAGCACCGCAATCCCTATCAGAAAATCAACGGCTGCGCTATTTGATATCCATCGAAGACCGCAGGAATCATTGAATGAATTCTTAGGTCGATTTGATCTCGAAATGTCCTTGACACCGAGGGTAACCATCGATTTCGCAGTGGAAACCCTTAAGCGTAACTGCCGTTACGGGAAATTGAGAGACGCATTAATGGTGGACCCACCATTGACCTTGGATGCACTACGGTTAAAAGCGCATAATTATGCTAGGATGGAAGAAGAGGAAAATAGAGAGCGAATGCGGGACATACCGACAGACCCATACCTGGCCCCTAACGCCCCGCACCACAACGCCCCTGATACGCGACCAAATGACGACTATAGTCAACGGAAAGAGTACATCGCCAAGGCTTCTAATCGGCAGAGAGGTAATTTTTCGAAAGGGAGGCCTGGAGGGTCCCCCACTCAGAAACAAGCAGATCCGCCAAAGGGCTGGATATATGACCCTGATCTCCCTTCCCTCATACTGCCAAGAGTTGAAATCTTAGCGATAGTCCAGCAGCGAAATCTACCCATCCGTTACCCAGCTCCTGTGAAACCGGGAGTGATAATGGGAGGAAGGGAAAACGCGTTCTGTAAGTTTCATAAAGTGAAGGGACATTCAACCGATGTATGCAGAGAGCTAAAACTGGCCATAAAACGTCTAGTCGAAGAAGGCTATCTGGGAGAGTTTGCCACCAAGGCAAGAGAGGGAGCCAGGAATAATCCGACAGAAGGAACAACTGACCATAGGCAAACGCCTTCTCACGTCACGGGAGCCAACGCGATCCCCCTCGAGCAAAATAGAGAGACACTCGTTGTTCACGGCAACCAGGTGCCTATGATTAATATTATCGCGGGAGGGACACCCTACTTTGACGAAGCAATACAACAAACGCCCGACCCCGGGGAAAAGTGCAAACGAGAGAGCGCACAGGTGAAAATCGAGGCAATAAGCGCGTTAGACAGGATGGTGCTATCCTTCTCGGAGGAAGATGAGAAAGGCATTGTTTTCCCGCATAATGATGCATTGGTGGTAACACCCGTTATCGGTAGACATGGAGTAAGAAGAACCCTTGTCGATAACGGGAGCGCGGTAAATCTGTTCTCGCTAGAAGCATACAATCTGATGAAACGTCCTGACGGGGAGCTAACGCCTTGCAAAAGGCCAATTATTGGGGTCGATGGAGTCCCAATCCCAGTGACAGGGATCACGTCACTACCAGTGTATTTCAGAGAGGACACATCCAAACGCTCAGAAGAGTTGTTATTTCTGGTCGTAGACCTGACTCTGCCCTATAACGCCATACTAGGGCGGCCGTTTCTTAATCGTTTCGGGGCAGCGATATCACAAAAACACCTGCGGATGAAATACCCCTCGTGGGATGGCGTGGTTTCAATTAAAGGAGACCAGAAGCTGGCTGCCGAATGCTACTTACTTATGACTCAAAGAAGCTGTGATCGCTACGTTTGCGTAGCGGACGATCCTTTTGAAGACAAGGAAGAAAAGCGCACTCAGCCGATGGATAAGATGATATCAATACCCATCGGTGAGGACAGTGAAGCCAACCTCTTAATCAGCGAAAAGCTGAGCCTTGAAGAGAATACACAGCTAGCTCGACTGCTAAGAAAATGCAAAGGAGAATTCGCTTGGAAACCAGCGGATATGCCCAGAATTTCGCGAGAAGTTGCGGAACATCGACTTAACGTTGACCCTAACGCTAAGCCCGTTCAACAAAGGCAGCGTGTTTTCTCACCAGAAAAGGTAACAGCTATCGAGAGGGAAATAGTAAAGCTAACAAACGCGGGATTCATCCGAGAAGTCCAATACCCGACTTGACTGGCTAACCCCGTGCTAGTCCCCAAGCCTAATGGAGAGTGGCGCATGTGTATTGACTTCACCGACTTAAATGACGCCTGTCCTAAGGATTGCTATCCCCTTCCTCGAATCGATCAGTTGGCCGATCAAATCGCTGGGTATGCCTACCTAAGCTCTCTAGATGCTAACTCCGGGTATCATCAAATTCCCATGGCCGTGGAAGATGAGGAAAAAACTGCCTTCATCACCCCAAAAGCCACTTACTGCTACACTGCCATGCCGTTTGGGCTGAAAAATGCCGGGGCAACATTCCAGCGCATGGCCAACAAAGTCTTTGAAAAGCAGATTGGGAAAAATGTAGAAGCCTACGTAGACGACATCCTGGTCAAAAGTTGAAGCTTCAAAGACCACCTGGCCGACTTGGAAGAAGTCTTTAAGGTGATGAAAGAATACAAAATGAAATTAAATCCGCGAAAATGCCTGATCGCGTTCCAAACGGGTAAATTCTTGGGCTATGTAGTTAGCCGGAAGGGCATCCAGCCTAACCCTTCAAAGATAAAAGCCATCCAAGACATGATACCTCCTCAGACTGTTAAAGAAATACAAAAGCTCATGGGGCGCGTCATCGCGTTAGGAAGATTCATCTCTAAACAGGGCGAGAGATGCCTCCCCTTCTTCAAGGTTATTCGAAACAAGGCCCCTTTTGGGTGGACGGAGGAATGTGAGAAGGCGTTCGCAGAACTAAAGGCTTATCTCTCATCTGATTTAGTGCTAACGAGACCTGAACCCGGCGATGAGCTATATCTGTACCTGGGTGTAGCTGACGAGGTAGTTAGTGCTGTCCTCGTAAGAGGGGAAGGGCATATACACCGCCCTGTGTTTTTCGTCAGCTACATATTGAAAGACGCCAAGCTGCGATACGCCCACATCGAGAAGATAACCCTCGCCCTAATACAAGCAACGCGGAAGATGGACCGGTACTTCCAAGCCCATTCCGTCACGGTACTCACCGACCAGCCTTTGAGAAGAATCTTCAGGAAACCAAAGTCCTCGGGGAGGATGTTAGTCTGGGCAATCGAACTCGAGCAATACGGGTTGCAGTACAAAGGTACACCAGCCATTAAAGCCCAAGCGCTAGCAGACTTCATAGCGGAATGCACCTTCACAAAGGATGTGTCAGCAGGCCCGTAAGAAGAGGAGCCAGAAAACTCACACCTCTTGTCCCCGGAGGTATATGCGGACCTGTGGGTCATCCACGTATACGGAGCAAAAAACCAGGAACTAGCGGGCGCGGGTGTCTTCTTAGTCGGACCAAACGGCATAGAGATACGGTAAGCCCTCAGGATTTTGCAACCATTATCCAACAATGCAGCCGAATATGAGGCGTTACTGGCAGGACTCAGAATAGGAAACAACTTCTCTGTTGAAGTTGCACATGCCACGGGAGCGGAACGTGGTCTACGCCTAAAGATACGCGGAGATTCTAAACTGATAATAGACCAAGTCCTGGGGAATTCCCAAGCCAGAGAGCCTACCATGATTCAGTACTTGGCCAAAGTAAAGCAAGAGCTGTCGGAAATACAGAAAAAAGACACCCAAGTCACCTTTGAGCATATTCCCAGGGAGGATAATGCGGAGGCTGACAACCTCGCCAAAATGACAGCCAACTTAGAGGCCACCGTACCTAAGGATGTGCACTACGGAGAGTTATCCACGCCCTCTTTCATGGAAGAGCAGGCATCGCTTTGTGTGGAGGAAGTAGAAGATGACTGGAGAGTTCCAATAATAAAATATTTGAAGCATGACAAGCTACCGGCAGAAAGCACGGAAAAAAGGAAAATCCTGAAACGAGCGGCACGATGCACGTACTACAATGGAGAATTGATTCGAAGATGTTTTTCCCACCCGGCCGTTAAGTGCCTATCGGAGACGGAAGGCCTCCATGTGTTGCGAGAAATTCACGAAGGGATATGCGGCATGCACGTTGGCAGCGACACCTTGGCAGCTCAGGTCTTTCGGTCAGGGTTCTACTGGCCCACTATTCGGAGAGATTGCCACAACTTCGTAAAGACCTGTCAGAAATGTCAAGAATAGGCTAAGGTCCCGCGAAAGCCGGCTGTGCAGATTTTAGAGATAGTCGCTCTATGCCCGTTTGCTAAATGGGGCATTGACATTTTGGGCCCGTTTCCGAAGGCCAGATCCCAATTAAAATTTGTGGTCGTAGTTGTGGATTATTTCACAAAATGGGCTGAAGCAGAGGCGTTAGCCACCATCACCACTGAGAAAATTTGGCGCTTCTTTAAGCACCAAGTTATTATGCGATTTGGGGTACCGCGTGTACTAGTTAGCGACAACGGAACGCAGTTTACGAGCCAGTTCTTCAGGGATCAGTGCGCGGAATTTCAAATCGAACAAAGGTTCTCTTCCGTGGCACACCCTCAAACTAACGGCCAAGCCGAGGTAACCAATCGCAGCATTCTTAGCGGCATCAAGAGAAATTTGGAAGGCTCCAAAAAGAAATGGCCAGACGAACTGCCATACGTATTGTGGGCTTATCGCATGACCGTCAAGGCTAGCACAGGAGAAACCCCATTCGCGTTAGCCTTTGGAACAGAAGTCGTGACACCGGTAGAAACTGACACCATAAGCCTTCGAGTGGCTCATTTCAGAGAAGAAAACAATGAAGAAAGGTTACGCGCTAACCTTGACGCACTACCAGAAGCACATGAGGAAGCCCTCTTAAAAACCCTGCATTACAAAAGGAAAATGGCGCAATACCACAACAGGCAAGTGAGAGAGCGATTGCTCAAAGCGGGGGATCTGGTGCTCAGAGACAAACGAGCAACAGGGCAACGCATGGGGAAGCTTAGCCTAAATTGGGATGGACCATACCGTGTCACCCGCGTGGTGGGGAGAGGAGCATACCATCTGGAAACACTCGACGGAACTCCCCTGCAAAATTCTTGGAATATAGCTCGGCTAAGGCTATACCATGCTAGAAGCTAGTCTCTCTTATCCGGTAAGATCAGCGTTACCCTAATAAATAAATCAGAATTCTCTGTGTACTTTGTGACAGGAAATATGCAGGCAATGAAGAATGCCAGGAGTGAAAATCCTATCCTTGTGAGGCTGGTCCTGATCAGACAGCTCATTAAGACGAGGCACGCCCTGGCATAATGTAGCGTTGGGAGTGAAAATCCTATCCTTATGGCAACCGTGCTCACATAGACGGCCCATTAAGACGAGGCACGCCCCAACGCCCCCGGGAGTGAAAATCCTATCCTTGTGGCAACCGTGCTCACACAGACGGACCACTAAGACGAGGCACGCTCTAGAGACGTGAGGTTTTAATGCTTGGGAGTGAAAATCCTATCCTTGTGAGGCTCGGTCCTGATCAGACGGCTCACTAAGACGAGGCACGCCCCAAGCTGACCGTTGATGTTCAGAATGAAAAGAGATACCGCAGCTAGTAACCGAGCGGATTGATACCCGGTGAAGTGAGCCCGGAGAGGTGTCCGTATCACAGCAACATTGTTGCGACAGGCCTAAATTCAACAAGGCTAGATAATTCCCCTGACAACAAAGGGCGTCATTAGTACGAATACAACACGGGCAGAAATAACATTGATTCATCCTCGGAAAAGTACTATCAGAGACAGTGGAAAAGTAACACAAAGGTGCAGCGGAGAAGCCTGTATCAGAAGTCAAACCACTACAGAAACGATATGTCTCTAAGAAGGAAAACATGACAGCAAACGCCACGGTCGAGCAGTCACACAAACAAGTATTAAGGGGCGAAGTGGGAGAAGAGATTCCATTCAAAAAGTAGCAGAGGGATGATATTGTTAATATTACAAAACAAAGGAAGGCACAGTGGCCACAAAATCAAAAAATAAATCAGGCAGGATATGCCTAAGAAGCAGTCGACGAATAGCCTCCTCCTTGTGGAGCGGATCGCGAGCGGTGGAAGTCCTCATCAGAAAGGGTCGCGACCCTCTTGTCAAAATAATAAGCAAGCTCTTGAACACGAAGGCTCGCCGCCCCGTAATGGTACATAAGGGCCTCCGTCATGATCGCCCCTCCTTCCTTCAAATACCAGCGACTCTTCTCAGCAGAAATCTCGGCAATTCGGTCTCCCCTCGAGAAAGATGTTCATTCAGAGCAACACTTTTCTGTCTTTCCCCTTCCAAAGCAAGCTTGACAGCTTCCACCTCTTGCTTAGCAGTCGTTGCCTCCTGCTTAGCAACTGCGGCCTCCCGTTTGGCAGCCTCTGATTCTTGCTTAGCGACGGTAAGGGCGTCCAGGTAACGCTGATGCTCGGATACCAGCCTATCTATCTCTCCCTACCCGTTTGCCGTTTCCTTGGCATTTTCCTCATCCATGTAATGAAGATGGCAAAGCGAAGAAAACAGTTGGGAGTGGAGGAAGTTTATGAGCTCCTGCTAGCTCTTGGCCGCGAAGGCATCCTGTTCTCTCTGAAGAAACATCATCTCGGCCGCCAGATAGGAGGTAGACGCGAGGATAGTGTCATCAGTAGCATCCGCTGGAAACTGCAGAACGCTATCTCTGAAGGAGCGCAAGTCAATCTGGTGAGTGGGGAGAACGGGAGGAAGATGTGAGGTGGCACCAACCATCAAGCTAGGAGCAGGGCCGCCCTTCGCGGCAGCAGGCGGAGACATCGGAACAAAAAGCAGAGTAGCGGGAGAAGGGGGACGGCTGCTGGAATCTCCCATGTTGGGAACAAAAGTCCCCTCCTCACCAAGCGCTTCAAGGTTAGGAGCGTGAGCGGTGGAAGAAGAGTAAATCGGAGAATCACCAAAAGTACGAGGATCGCCGCCGAAGTTAACGCCCTGTGATTGCCCAACAGGCGCGCCACCGCCCCCAAGAGAAGAAAGAAGAGGGTCAACGGCAGAAGAAGAGGGTCTATTCTGAAACTCATAACGAGCCTTCTTCTGACGCTCTAGGAGGGCCTCCGCGATAGACATATCACTGAGAGAAGAGGAAGGGGCAGAAGCAGTGCCGACCTCTTGATAGCACAGAACATAATAAGAAACCGCACGGAAGGAAAGAAGGAAAGCGGTAAGAAAAGCACAAATACCTGCGTGTCTGAAGGAATCAGAGGAAATCTAGAAGAGGTAGCAGTAGCTGTTGCCTCCGAAGAAACGACAGGTACGAGAGGCGTAGCGCTCGTCTTCTTAGCTCTCTTCTTCTTCGCAACACGAGCTCGTGGGGGAAGCGTTTGGGCGGTATCCAAAGTGGCAGCAGCTTCCCTCTCAACAGCGGCGATAGCCTCGACCGCTGCCTTCCTCTTCTGCTCCTGTTTCCTCTTTCTCCAAAAATACTCAGGCTCCCAGCCAGGTGGAGGCACTGCACAGTTACAAAACGTTAGCGTTAGTACTTCACTGCAGCATAAAGGAAAAAAAGGCCAAACGCTCACCCTTTTTGCATTTCTCCATATCCAACCCGTTAGCCACTTTACGGGCGTCAACACTAAAGTCCAATTGAAGCAGTGTCTTCAACCAACCATCTTCCGGGTCAGAGAGGGGTTTTCTGCTACCCCAAGCCCCATCTTTAATGTCTTTATTAAAATCGGCCCTCCACAAAGGCTCAGGCAAGTCAACAATGAAAAATCCCTCCTTCTAGTGAGGAACAGAGGATTCAATACCCATAAGCTTCCAAGTAAAGGGCTTCAGGGACCCATCTTCATAACGGGGGGATACTGATATCACCCCCTTACGAGAATATAGCTGGAAAATGTTGTGAAGCCACGCTAAAGAAGGAGATGCGATTCCCTTGAATCGGCACAATACCGCAAAGGCACTAACAACGCAAATTGCGTTAGGGCTCAGTTGAGCCGGAGCCAGATCAGAATCAGCCAATAACAGTTTCACGAGTGGGTCAAGAGGAAGTCGAAACCCATAATCAAATAATTTGGCATACAACATTCTACTATTGCCAGGCAAAGGACTGTTCAGGCGGAGCGACTCAGAAGCAACATGCACAGGATAATCCAACCGAACACTAGACTCGGCCAATCTACGGCGAATTAAAGGGAAGTAGGAGTATTATCAATTTTCCCTCCCCAGCAGACCTTTGAGGATCCCCTTCCTCAGCAGGTTTCTTAGAACGAGTCTTAGTCATGATCGACAAAAAGAAGAGAGAAAAAGAAAGAAAGGGCGTATGTACCTTCGCAAAGAAAACGGCAGGAGTACCAGACCGGAAAGAAAGAGCGGCGCGGGCTATTTTCCAGAAGGTAACAACGGACGTGAGAAGAGGTTAAAAAAGAAAAAAGAGATAGGGAAAGCAATATATATAACCCTAAAAGAGTAGAAAAAGGCATGACCAGCTAGCAACTGACACATGGCGAAACGACGTGACGAAGAGACTGGCACGCGCGAGAAGGCGTAAGTTTTGAAAAAGAAGAGGAAACGCTTCAGCACCCACATATCCCAAGAAGGGGCTTGCTTCAAACGTGTCTTCGAAAAAAGGACACGTGTCTCTCCTCATCATTATATTTCAAATCGCATTAATGAGGGATTTTGCAGCATCTAATGACCTAAAAAGCAGTGCTGACCTTACCGCTCGACCATGCGAAAAGACACGACAACACAAAGACACTAACGAAGAATAAATAACAGCAACACAATAAGCCAAACGTTGCAGTAAAGGTTGCATGGCGTCAACATTATTACAGAAAGAATAAAGTCAAGTGACTTTCCCAGGAAGAATAAAAGAAATACAGATAAAGAATGGAATAACAACCAAAGGGGGACTCAGGGATTTGCCACGGCACTCGAGCCGCCCCTTGAGGTGAAACACTGCGTATCCTCACCACCGCTGCCGTCAGCCCTTTCTCCTTCCGGAACAGACGAGCCATTCCTACTTTTGCTAACCTCGTTCATAACGGTGGAAAGATAGTCAGCAACCTGAGCCGGATCAGAAGAGTCACCCTTAAAGCAGGCTACGAATCCAGAAATAAAGGCTTCTAAGACTTTCTTTTTCCACCACTCCATTTTCAGCGGTGTTCTAGCAAGCTCCTCGTCTCGAACCAGCATCTCTTCATGGAGAAGGAGATTTCTCTTCTTTTCCAACGCTAACTCCGCCTCCAGAACCTCCATTTTCGCTTTCCCGGTAGATCCCTCTCTGTTTAGTTCCTTTTGTGACTCATCATAAAGACGCGACAGCAACCTCACATGGTCCGCCGCTCGGTCAAGTTGCACCTTTTGAGCGCATATCGCGCTAGAAAAATTTCGCGACTCGCGATCGTGAATCTCAAACAAATAGTTCAGATGGCGGAAGGTATCTAGAGAGTCATTCAGAACAAGCCGATGGCGAGCCTGTGAAGAGAGCTGGAAAAATTTTTCTTTCTCTTTGCGGGAGCTCATCATTTCCCCTACCAAAGGTGCGGTAAGCTCATCTCTAGAAAAAGGATTAGACACCCCGATGGCGCGGAGACCGTCAAAGCAGAATCCTCTCAAGTCTATACGATATCTCTGGGTCCCGTTAGGATCGTGAGAGGAAAGATGGACTGATGGAATCGAAGAGGAACCCTCGGTAATCACGTTCGAGATAGGGGTAAAGAACAACTGTGGAAGGGCCCTAGGCAGAAACTCAGCAACCGGGACCGTGACGGAAGGCGTGACCACCACATCAGGAATGTAATGAGAAATGGGAGAATCAGGGGCGTTAAGGGAGGAGCTTGCCGTCAGTGGAACCCCTGCTTCGGTAGAGTGGGCGGTAGTCGACGCCTCAGTAATCTTCACCGCTTGAGAGGTACTTGCCTTAGACGAAGCGGCGGGTATGAAAGCAGCTGTTGCGCTGGCAGAAGAAACTCCGACAGCCTGTCCGGTCGAACCCGTTCGAAGTTTTTTCCGAAGGGAGGGAGAAGCATGGTGGATGTCTGGTTTAACATCCATATCCTCGTCGTCACTATAAGAAACCCTTGTTGAGGGTCAACTCGAGTCTGTCCTCCTGTGACGATCTGGTAGCCAATTCTCGATGAAACGAGAAGCTCGGACGAATCCGCTGAACTTTCGCCCTCCCCGGGCGACTGTCTTAGTCCTTCCCCTTTGAGGCCGAGCGCTTGGGCAATTAGAATCTTTGGCAGGGGGAGAGGCTGGTAAAGTCTGGAGCGGCGTTATATTTAAAGGAGCGTCAGCATTGTCGGGTGATCGACCATCAGCGTCTCCTGCCAGAAAAATGCGTAAGGATAAGGAACAAACACAAGAGAAAACGTAAGAAAAGACAGACTCACCCATAACGCACTCCTCCAGAGGTTTGTACAAGGCAAAATCACGGATACGGTAGCAGGAACCCGCGTCCAATAAAGCGTTAGCCTGTGTTAGCTCAGCCCTGGTCAGTATCGTGGGATTTGTCCAAACGGGGCCTAGGAGCTCCTGGTTAAAGTTGATGTGCCACAAACGCGACGGTAGCTCGAGGACAAAGAAACTACTTTTCCAGTCAGCCATACCTCTCTCAAAGCCGCGAAACCGCTGCCAGAATGACTGCACGAACGCGTCATCCCACCGAGGAGTGATGTCGATTAAACAATTATGACAAGTCGTACTAAAGAATTTGCAAAATAAATTGAGGGATGGGGAGAAAATGTTCTTCAGTTCGCAAGCGCGAAGAAAAGCATAAACCCCACACCAGGAAGAAGGAGTTATCTGGGCAGGATTAAGATTATACTCCCGCAGTAGCGCTAGGATTGAATCATGGACCGGAAAGTAAAAACCATAGAGGAACATCTTAAAATAAAGCAGCCTACAGAAACCCCACGCCGGATTATGAAGCCGCATATCACTATCAGGAACAAAGGGCTCATATCTGGGGGAAAAAGTAATACCGTGCTCCTCCAATTCGGCCCTCAGAACCACATCGCATGTAAAAATACTGGAGGATTGTGCGACCTCTGGATCCATGGGTCTCCAGAGAATTTGGCGGGGCCTAGTCCTAACCATAGTGAACCAGCAAATAGGGAATCTAAAAGGAGTAAAGTGGTACCTTGAAAGGGAAGATTTACGGACGACTCGGCGGACGGCGGCGGTCGACCAGGAAGTTCGTCTGAGAAGAAGCCGAAGGAAGACGAAAGAGAAAATTTAGAGCGAGGGCAAAAAAGTGTTGGAAAGAGAAAATGGCTCCTTTTTAAAGGGTTAAACGCCACCGCATTAATGAAACTACCAACCAGGTTGAGACGCGTGTAAAAAGAGGTTGGCCACGTGGAACCATATTAAAGGAACTACGAAGAGAAGTTATTCGTCACGACCCCCCAAAATGACGACAAAGTTGACCCAGTCAGATAGTTGCGAAACGGCTACCATAGCGAGGCTAAACCCCCGCATTAGCTAACGCTATATACAAGATCGACATGCTAACGGAAAGACAACGACAAAGAGACAAACATGGAAAGCATCACTTTATTCATAAAACGCCAAAAGGCGCATACAGTACGCCTAACGCAAAGGTACTAATCCTCATCAGGCCAGTAGATGCCATAGTGGTAGACCCCATCATCGTCCAGGAACGGCATCTTCTCGTTAGCAGAAGGGAAAGGCTTGTCCGCCCCCCTCTCCAGGCCGAACCCTGACGAGCATGACTCGTCCTTAGTAGGAGACGCTACCGTTCCAGTGCTAGCATTAAGGGAGAAAGCTTTTTCCAATGAACAGTCAGGCGAAGGGAAGCGTCTGTTACCCTTCTGGGAGGCGAAGCCAGAAGGATAGGAAGGCGCGGTGGATGCCTTGGAGGTTTTCTCCTTTCGCTTCTTGCGGCCCTTTCGACGGACGGGAGGCCTCCACAGTGGCGACGGGGGAGGATGATCTGAGTCCGGCGAAGTCGGAGGGGTTGGCAGGGAGTCGCGATCTGCGGCACTCAAAAAGTAGAAATCTGCCATTCGACCTGCAAATGAGCAATAGAAAAAGAAGAAGATGAAGATGAACGGAAAAAGGGAAAGTAACTCCCTTAAATAGCCAAGAAGGCGCTCTGATTCCCTCGCACGCCCCTGAAAAACAATCAAGATGCCTGGAAAAAATAACCGTAATTGCAGAAGCCGATCCGGCACAGGGGTACCCGCTCGTAAATTGCGCCAATCAAAGGGCACCAAAAAACCGTCCAACCACTGCAGTGCTGAGTCCCGAGGAAGACTCATTTTCAGTTGGGCTCGCAACAAATGCCCCAACTAACGCAACTAGGAATCAAGCAAGGAAAGGAGGAGATTTAAGAATAATAGAAACAACCATTTATTTATGGCCAGAGCGGCCTTAACGTAAAAGTAAAAGAAAAAGAAACAAGAGGAAGCGGACACCGCGGTCAAGCGTTGGAACTGGCATCATCCTCCCCTGGTACGATGGGAACCTCCCTCAGGGCGTCAGCAACAGAGATCAGTTCAGCAGAGCAGGCCCTCATACCCTTTAAGCAGCAAGCCAGTAGGTCCTTCCTCTGCTGCAGCAGTGAAGTGACCACCTCAATGTGGGAGGTGGTGGCGGCCAGCTTCGCCAAACTCTCCAAGGGGCTGAAGTCCTCCAAAGACACCCCCAGCTGCTTAGACAAAATAGGGGTCAATATCCCCTGCAATTCCAAGACATCCTCTGAGGTCTTGGTGATCATCCTCCCTAAGAACCCGATGTCGCCATCAGTGAGGTTCTTCAGGGTCAGAGTTTTGGAGATCAGGAAATTTCTGGTCAGCTCGTCCATGGCGAAATTTCAAGAGGAAAAAGAAAGAAAGATGGGGAGAGAGTTGCACGAAGAAAAACTTCAATTTATAGACTCAGAGGAGCAGCGGTCATGGAAATCCCATTCCCAATAAAGAGTCGCTCCGGTATGAAGAGGATCGATAAGCCAAAAAAGGGAGCGTTAGCCCTTGGTAAACACTCGGGCTCATTTTCAGTTGGGCTTATGATAACAATATAACTAACAACAAGGGCATTTGTGTCCTATACCCCACCGGGGGGGTAAAGCTACCACTCCCACCGTTGAGATAGCCTCAAAGCCATCTGCTCCTTTGTAAGGCTGACGCTGCGATGGTCAACATCAGCGAGGGGGTCTCGCGAAACACTCCGTCATGGCCTGGGGCGCTATCCCATCCCGGGGCAAACCCGACACCTCTTGAGAGGCGTAGGCGTTGCCTTACCTCGGTAACGCCTACCCCCATATATATGCATAACGCCACGATACTACACATCCCACCTAACGGGAAGACCTTGCCCCCTAACGGGAACGTCAACACTTCACAGTCCCGATCGCGCAGAAGTGCTCCACTTCGCCTATAAATACCTCCCTCACCAAGGAGGAAGGTAAGCAAAACTGACTGGCCCAAGCTCTGCCAAATTTGCCACAAATACTAACTTAAGCATCGGAGTGTTCCGCCGGAGACCCCCTCCGACGTCTTGCAGGTACGACGGACTACTGGGGACGCTGAACTAGAAAAGGCCCTTTCCCCTTTTACCCTTCGGCAGTAGACAAATTCCTATCACCCTCTTTTCCTCAGTATTTTACTCCTAACCCCCCGTGGTGGAATCAAGAAAATTTCAACTATGGAGTGCAAGTCGAACCTAGCTATCAATATTATCTGCCTCCATAACCTCCACAAGACCAAGGGCTATTTCAAGAAAATCAGGCTGCAATAAATCTCATGAAGAGTCAACTTGAGGAGCTGGAATTAGACTTGCAGGAGCTTAGGATGTAGAGACAAATAGATGAATTAGTTGATTTGGTGAATCAAGCTCAAGAGACTTGGGAGGAGATTAAGGAGCAGAGGCGCCAAGAAGCCATTGAAGAAAACTTTGGATGCCAACTTGAGTATCTTGCCCCCGACGTTGGACCACCTGAACCTACCCATCGTGCCCTAGACGTTGCCCCTGCACCTAGACCAAAAATTTAACTCCAACACTTTTGCCCAGTCACACCATGAGTCATCCTATCACCCCCGTAGAATAACATTTGCAACACTTAGATAGTGACGACTATTTAAGTGAAGAGAATTTATCAACCGCCATTCTATAGGAGTTGCAATCTGAGCGTCATGACCAAGATGATGAGTCTTATGGGTTAGAGAACCTTTTCATGCCCACGAATGAGCAAAAATTGGACGGCCCAGGATGTCTTGTTTCAGAGTCAGGGGCCAACGTGGAGTTCAAGGCCAGTGCAGTCACAATGTTGAGCGATGCAAATCTGCCAGATTTTTACGACGAGCATCTTGCCCTAGACGCAGAATTAGAGGCAGAAATAGTTGTTCAACCAAATTTGCCAAGTCAACTCCAGAACTGTTCTGACACTTTGGTAGGCCAAGGGAATGAGGTTTTTGAGACTTTCCACCACATCAAACTTTGCGACAATTGTCATGCCCTTGACACAGAATTCAAGTCGGGGGAGATTGAGAAGGAGGAATTAAGGGAGATTGAGAAGGAGGAATTAAGAGAGATTGAGGAAGAGATAATCGAGGACTTGAGCTCTAAAGATATTATGTGTGACAGAGAGATTTCTAAACTTTCTAATTATATTGATCCTTTTCTTGAATCACCTTTCACTCATAACAATTTTTTCCTCTTTATTTTGCGGGAACCCGAATTAACATTTGAATCATATTATGTTGCCTGCAGGATGCTTTGCTACTTGACCATCCACTTCATGCGATAATTCACATCAAACTAAGAGGATGGAAAGCATTTAGTAGGATTGGTTGAAGTTCGAACAACCAACGTCGTGCCCTCGACGATAACAGAGGCGCTTCGTGGGAGGCAACCCACGTTCCTTCCCCTTTTTATTTCTGCTTCACTCTTTATTTTTCAGAACTTTCTTGTGTGTGCCCTTCTCGTATTGAGGACAATGCGCTGCCTAAGTGTAGGGAGGGATTTATTTGTGTGTTTGCTTGCATGTTTGATAATAATTTTCGAATTCTGCGGTGATCGGGATGATGACTTCTGTCGGTTGGTGCTGCTGTAGTTGCAGTCGATCTCACCTGCAAAGCGCCGGAGGGGGGCTCCGGCGTAGACACTCCGATGCCTAAGTCAGTAAACGGTTCAAAAATAGCAGCAGTTCCAATCAGTAAAAAATTCGGCTTACTTGACGTTTAGATTAAGGGGTATTTGTAGGCCATTAGAGGCGATAGTTGGACGAAAGGGCGATATCCAGGCCAGTCGATGCCCCTGATGGCGTCAGGGGCGATACATGACGGTGACATCATCAGCGATACCCTAGGTAACGTTGTAGCTGCTGTCTCCGAGGAGGGTGCCGGGGCGATACCCACGACGATGTCGGGGGCGATACCTATGATGACGCGGGTACGATGGCCCTATAGGTCCCTGGGATGGGATGATGACGTGCGTGTAGAGACGCGTGAGACCTCCCCCTGCTGACGTCGTCCATCCTAGTAAACTCTTCAGAGTCTGGTAGCGATAGCTTAGGCGTTCCGTCCTGGCTTGTGGGACTCCCTCTTCAGCAGGGGTCATAATTACGGAAAGGCCTTTCGGATTGCCTTAATAGTTATCATAAACCCAACTGAAAACGAGCCCGAGTGTTTACCAAGGGTTATCATTCCCTGTCCATGTCTGGAATCTTAAGTGAGGGTCCTTTCTTTCTCAAGGTGGTATGCTCACGGGGTCTCCGAGCTTCTTTGTCTCTTTCGGTATGACAGAGATCCGCCTGAACAATAGGTATTGCCTATGTCTTGTACATAATTATTGGGGCGTCACTTTCGCCTAGCGATATTATCCCAATGGGTCCACCGGTGGGGCTTTAGAAGGTTGCCAGCTCGCCGTACTGTAAGAGAGCTACCGATGTACCATTGTCAGTGTTGCCGCGAGCCGGGACCGGATTCGCACCGTTGAGATAGGCTTGTATACGTTCTGAGTCTATCATCCTTTTGGGTGAGCTGCGAACACCTAGAGGAGATAGGCATTTTACGGGGATGTTAGTAAACTTTATACTTACAGAGATGTTTAGGAACACGCGGGTTCTTTCTCTCCTTTTCGCTCATGGAGACAGCGATATTGACGCGGTTTTATGCCATTAGCTGCCTACGTTCTGCGCGGCTTTATACCACCAGATACCAACGATATCAGCGAGGCTTTACGCTGCTATGAGCTACCTGCGACATCGACGTGGCCTTATACTGTGGATACCTACAATCGTACGTCTTTTATGTTATGGCCACCTGTAATATTGTGCTCCTTGGCATTTTTTTGGGACTCAGTCTCGTATTCCTTTCGAACATCTGCGTCATGGGCGATATACGAACGTCGTCCTCCATTTCCGTCTCAGGTCCATCGTCCTTAGAGGGTAACGGGACGGCTCGTCTTTTGAGGACATCCTTTTTTCCCAAGACCCCTTTTTCTTCGGAGCCTATAAATCTGGGGCTTTCTCCACCCACGCTCTTCTCATCTTTGGCAATTCGCATCATGGATCATTTGACTAAAAATTTTCTCCTTTCCAAGGGCCAGGACTTCCGAGGACATCCTGGAGCTGCAAGGAATACTGACCCCATTCCATTCTAGGCTAGGAGCCACGTCTCTAGAGGATTTCAGTCCTTTAGAGAGCGTGTCGAGGTTGGCCACTTCCATCGCTCGGATTCAGGTGGTGATTGCCATGCTGCAGCAGCGCAAGGACATGCTGGGGTGCTTCTTGAAGGGAATGAGGGTCACCTCTGCCGACCTGACTCTAGTCATGGACTCTCTGCGAGAAATTCCTGAAGTGCCCGAGGACGCTGGTTCTAACGCCTAATGATGGTGGCTTTCTTTGTACCTTTTCTACTTTTGCCTCTGTACTTTTTCGGCCATTTAGGCCATAATAAATAAACTGTCTCCTTTTTTGCCGCTTGTCACTATTCTTCTTCTTTAACGTGCCATTTGACTTTTTTCGGTTAGAGGCCTCCCAGGCCCAACCGAAAACGAGTCAGTTACTGGACGGTTTCCTCGCTAACCGTTCTGCATTAATTCTGCGCCGCCGCCTCCTTATCCGCCGATTGCACTCCAGATTGTACACGTGTCTGTTTTCAAAAGCCGTATTGGAAGATCAAAAGCTTCTCCCCTTATTTTGGCTATTTAATAGGATCCTCTCCTTCCTTTCTGTTCATCTTATTTTTCTTCTTGACAGATCATTTGTGCTCTCATGGCTGACTCTTATTTTTTAGATACCGCGGCGCGGGATTCTCCTCCAACTCCTCCGTCGCCTCCGTGGAGGTCGTTTGTTCGCCGGGGGGGACGCAAGAGGCAGAGGAAACATGCCTCCCGGGTATCTGCGCCGCTTCCCAAGTATCATGCTCCTTCTGCTAAAAAGGGGGACGAACCCTTCCTTCCTCCCTACGTCGAGCCAAAAATAGCTTTCCCTTCCGCGAGCATTGAAACGGCGATGTCGACCACAGAAGAGAAGCCCGACCGATCACTGGTACACGTGGGAAAGAGGAGGGAAGAGCCTTTCCCTTCCTTTAGCGAGGAGTCATCGCTCTCAGATGACGATGTAGTCTACTGCTATGATATTACTTGGTCGAATAGTGATTAGTTTAGTTTGTCTTGCTTCTTTGTAGATGCCGTATGGCTATTTGGAATGAATAAGATAACGCTTCATTTTCTTTGGTGCCCCTATCGCTTTCTCGCGTTACTTCTTCAAGTGTCAAGGGTTGTCGCAGGGGGACAGTTATTGCTGGGCGCAACTGTCTTTTGGTCTTTTAGTCAATAACCGTCTTCTCTGGAAGACATAAATGACTGTCCACGCGTCCCTCTCTGCTTCGCACGTGTCTCCCTTTTACAGGCTGTCTTCTTCTTCAAGTTGAACCTTTATAAGGGAAACCCTATTCTCTTTCATCATTTTTGCCAATATTCTGCGAATTTTCGCACTCTCTCTTTCTCCTGTGTTTTTTCTTACTCGAGGAGAGTCTCCACAACTGCTCGCCTGCGGCAGCGGTCTGTTCTCTGGCTACCTCTTCTAGGTACTTTGTCTCTCTCTTGCCATAGTTTATTTTCTCAGTTCCTTATGTCTCATATTAGAGCTTCTGCGAGATTCGAAAATCCCATCGATCTCGAGGCTAGGAGAGCCCATAGTATTTTTGATTGTGATGAAGTTTTGAGGGCTGAGTTGGAGGAGAACGGTATCACCTTCCCCTTGGGCTGTCGCCCATATATCCCTACGAAAGACATTCGGCTTCACGCCGCCATGTGGGGGACGTTTCGGCTGGTTTACTTCAAGATGTTCCTCTACGGATTTCATCTCCCACTTCATACTTCTCTAATGAAGTTGCTGAACCACTACGACCTCAATCCGGTTCAAATAACTCCGCCTTCCTGGTGTGGGATTTACGTATTTCTGCGGGCGTGCGAAATGAAGCATATTTTCACTCCCTCCCTCGATTTGTTCCGCACATTTTTCAAGTTGAGCTGTCGTGCCTGTTTGGTGAATATCACTCCTAGGTGGAATGATGCCGTCGTGCGATTTTTCTAGCAGAATTTCCAAGGTTTTGAAGAGAACGTGGATAATTAGAAAAACGGTTTCTTTACCCTTCGACTGTCATCCCGCTGGTGGCGCGGGGGCTTTAATAAGAAGATTGCTAGTGCTGATTGGAAAAATCCAGAGGTGCTGGCTAGCGCCGATGCGTCCCATGTTTCTGCTCTCTTAGAGATAGAAGGGCCTTTCCTCATTCGAGAATTTGCTCGGTTCAGACCCTTGAAAGAATGTGTAGTTGGTGAGTATTTCTTTCGCCGCGTTATCGCTTCACTTTGCTTGCCATATTAATATATTCCGTTGACAGGTAGCGCTGAGGGTTGTTCCTCTGGTGGAAATAACGCTCCTCTGAACGTGGTACCGCTTCAAACGCTACCTCCTTCTCCGCCGCCAAAAACTTCTAGCCATCCAGTTATCCCGCCAAGGAAAAGGAGGATTAAGACTGTCTCAGCGCCCAACGTTTCCGTCCAACCTTCTCGTTTTCTTGAGGATTGGTTGCCACTTCGGGGTAAGGGGGTGTCCTCGAGTCATCCTGCGACTGAAATAGTTGATAGCGATAGCGATAGCGAGAGCATGGATGCCGGTTCCGGACTACGTCATGCCACTCTTGCCCAGCGGATGAAGCTTAGGGCGAGGAAGAACGATCCCGTGGCGGAATCATCCGAGGATAATAGCGAGGAGATAGCCGCCGAAACGGAGTGTCTCAAGAAGAAAATCCGGAAGGAAGAGACTGGTCCCCCGATTCCTCCTTTGAAGGAAGTAAACGCAGTCCTCCCCACTAAGGTCAATAATTGCCCTATCGCAAGTTCCTCGCCAGTGGTGGGGGTTGTCAAGGCTCCTTCTGTTGTTCCTTCCAAAACTAATGAGGTTTCCACGGCGGGGGGCCCACCTTTGCCATCTGGTGGCCCTGATTCTTCGATTTCCTTCTGTATTCCGGACGTGACCGTGCCGGTTTCAAACTCAAATGTTCCTCCTAATCCCATCTTGAGGAAGCCTCGGCCCTTGTTCCTTTCGTCGATCTCGGGTGTTGGTGATTCCGTAAAGAGTTGTTCTCCTCCCTTTATCGCCAACCTTTCCCCTGAAGGTCCTCAAGGAGATGCTGCGTTTCAGCTGGATCTGTCGTCTTTCGGTACTGACGGGCTTCGCGCTTTAGGGATATCAAATCCGCTATCGCGAGATGAGCCGGTGGGGGCCATAGTGGGCCAGATGTTCAGTTCTTCGAAGGACAAGGAAGAGTTCCTGCAGCACCCTCCTGAAGTTCAACATTCACGCCTCCTGAATGATATGTTGGCCAGCTTTCGCGAGCTGAACTATTTTCTCGAGGATCAGAGCGACAAGGTTCGACGCTCTCCCGATTTGACAGAACAATTGAACGCCGCTTTGGCGAAGGTGACAGAGCTGTCCAAACTTCAAGATAGCACCCGGGCAGAGTTGAGCGAGTGTCGCGCCGATCTCGCCCGAGAGAGATCCAAAGGGAAGGCTAAAGTGGAGCTGCTAGAGGCGGAACTGGTTGCGGCTGACAAAAGAAACTTTTTCCTTCGTGAAGAGATATCGTCTCGTGACGCGGATTTGGCCAAAGTTCCCTCGAGAATAGCCTGGTGGAAAAATAAGACTATGGAGGTATGTATCGCTGGCTTCGCAGATCTCTATCGCCAGGGAGCTGTTGATTTGACCAGGCTATCCGAGTATGCTTCCAAGAAGATAAAGGATTTAGGCGAAGGCGAGGGAGATTTTCCTTCTCTCGGGGGGGGAGGATAGGTGAATGGTGGTAGCGATATCTGTGCCGACCATTGACTGGTTAAGGCCGACCCACTGGGAAGATTTTCCCGCTTATTCACTTTTCTGTTTTGTAATAACGCCTTTCCAGGCGAAACGATATTTGTACTTTATTTTTTTAGACAATAACAAACCCTTGTTTCATTTTCCCGCGCTATTTCCGTTGCTGCGATATCGCTCTTGTCTTATTCCAGAAAATCTTTTCTGCTTTTCGAAGCATTTAATGCTTATGATCTTCTGACTGATGTGGGAGAAAAGTCTTGATAACTCAGGCACACGTGTCCATTTTCCGGACACCTAGGGCTAGCGTGCTTCAAAATTTTAGCAAAATTGAAGCGTTGCCGCGCTTCTCTAGAATTGTACTCATTGCTTGAGTCTTTTCCTTGTGATCCTCTCACCTAGGACTGCGACGTCCGTCGTTTCGTTGACCATTAGGGTTATAAAACCCAATATTTGTTTCTTTTGCTTATTTTTGCCGTTCTACTTTCTTCATATTTTCTCTAGCCGTCCCATTTTCTTGCCACCGTTCAAGGTTTTCGAAGAGCTTTCTCTCTAAAGGTACCTCATATTTTCTTCCGTCGTCTTCTTCATCTTTACTTTTTTATTTCTGCCATGGCTAAGACTCGCGGTCTGCCAATGAGAAAAAGATGGATATTACAGTTAGTAGTATCACCTCTGAGGCTGCTCTTAACGAGCATTTAGCCGCACATAATGCTGTTATTCCTGCCGGCTATAAGGCCTCCGTTGTCTCTGAGTCGGTACGCCTAAATAACGTTTTGACGGGCAAGCGTAGGGTCCTGTATACACAAATGTTCCACTACGATTTCCAGCTTCCCATTAATTCTTTCATAAAATAGTTGCTCGTTGCCTGCGATTTGAATCCTGTTCAATTAGCCCCAAATGCGTACTGCTGCGTTTATGCTTTCTTAGAACTCTGTAAATATAAGGGGATCACTTCCCCTTCTCTTTTACTACTTAAATCAGTTTTTAAACTGATGAAGTGTCGAGGAGTGATAACGATATCGCCCCGTTATGACGATGACTCACTCAAGTCTTTCACTTGGAAACTTCTCCATATTGAGTCCTCTGTCGATGCCTGGAAGAAAGAGTTCTTTGTGATAGATCTTCCCGAAGACCCCAGTTCCTGGTGGCGGTCTGGGTTTAACCATGACGTTAAGGACAACGTCTGGGGTCGGCCTGAGACTCTTCCTCAGCGTGAGCAAGGCTGGTTAGACAAACTCCTTCAATTGGAAATCAGCGTTCATATCCGCCATGTGGCGTGCAGAGTTGATATGAAGAACTGCGTTAGACGTGAGTGTCGAGTCGCTTCCTTCTTTATTATAACTGGTACTAATGCTAATCGTTACTTTGTCATTATGCAGCGACAGATCCTGACTACAAGCCTGAAAACGTTAGAAGGTGACTGAAAAGGGCCCAGGATAGAGAAGAAAAAGAGAAGGCCATCTCTACGGAAGCTGCCGATAACTCAACTGTGCTTCCTGCCATTTCCGTGAGCCTTGCTCAAGTATCTTCTTCCTCAGCCGGTGAGGGGAATATCGACATTCCTTCAGGTATCCCTATCGTGACCGTTGCTGCCGCTCCTACTCAACCGTCTTCTTCTAAGGTCCTTGCCAAAGGAAAAAAGAAGAGAAGAACAAGAAGCGTTGCCGCTCTTACTCCTTCTCTGGACGTGGCAGGTTCTTCGGAAGTACCTCCTCTCAAGACTGCTGCTGTGAGTGTGCTTCCTTGTTACGATATGCTGTTTATCGGTGTTTAATGCCATTTCTCTTATCTGTGTTTCGTACTGGGTTCTTAGCAGGAGACTGTTACTGGGTCTACCTCTGCCTCTCCCACAGGCGAAATGGACATGAGTCATGTGCTAGGCGGTTCCAGGAAGAGACCTCGGCCGGAGGGTGAGGGTGGAAGCTTATCCTCTACTGTTGCTGTGGGGGAAGTCGGACCGGACAATACCTTTGTTTCCATGGATGGTCCGCAGACTCATCCTTCAGAATTTTTGGTGAACATGGGAATGGTTGAGACTTTCGGGGCTTCACCCAACTCCTTCGGTGGGCCTATCCACATATATGGTCCTCACTCGGGCTATCAAAAAGGTTTGCAGGACTTTACGGGCTATCACCCTCACGGTTCCTATGCTGTTCAAGGAGGTCCTTCTTCTCAAGTCCACCCTCCTATTCCCGTGGCCTTTGTGCCTTCGAGCATTTCTTTATCGCAACGTTGTGGCGAAGGGGCTTCTACCTTTAACTATGCTGCGGATCTAAGTTCCTCGAGTGAGCCTAGTACTGTGACTCACCAAGTGGGTCTATATGATTTCTGCAATACGGGTTTAGCGGCTCTCGGGGGCAATGGTTCAGTCGAGGTTTCGGCTTTTTTGGCAGCCCAGATACTATCGACCCCTGCTGAGCGGGAAGCTTTCCTCTCGCAGACAGATGATGATAAGGTGAACTCGTTGCGCACTGGAATCTTTTCCAATTTTGTGAAATTTCAGTATTGGACAGAGCACGTACAGCGTCAGGCTACTTCTCTTACCGCGTCCCTTTCTGTCCTTTCGCGAGAGCGAAATGAGAAGAATAAGTTGCTGGAGGAACGCGCTCGATTTTTACTGGCTCAGCAGGAGCTGTCGGGGCGAGTGTCCGCCCTTGAGGCAAAGAATGTTGTATTGGAAGGAGAGAAGTCATCCTTGGCAAGGGAGAAGGCAGTCTGGGAGGAAGAGAGAACCGCTCTAATAGAAGAATCAACCGATAAGAGCATGTGGCACGTCGAGCGGACGACCACTATCTTGGTTGAATGCTTTGAAGAAATCCATGGGGCAGATGCATACAAAGGTGACGAGGTCACAAAGGCCTTCAAACAGAAGTTTGCTGATCTTAACGAAGCGGGTTATCGCCGAGCTAAGGTGGAGGGTTGGAAATGGAGGTACCCCGAGGGTTGACGTACTCCTAAGTTTTGCCGCCTCTTTTACTGCCGTCAGGCTTTTTGCTCTTTGCCTCCGCGGCGTTTTTTTTTTTTTTTTCCGGAACTTGTGACCTTTCTAAGGCACCTTTATGCATTCGAACAGCTTATATCTTTGTTGCTGTCTTTTCCCTTTCTTTATTTCGCTTTCTGAAATTCCCAGGGTGTCACTAGCGTCATGACGACATAATATGTTTAATTTCTCGAGCAAACTCGTAACATTTCAGCAATAGATATCGCTGAGGTCGGTATCGGGTTGGCTTTCTCAGCGAGCCTCATAATATCGTTACTTTGTGCAGTCGTCAATCTTTCCGCTACTCGAAAGTTATTCTGCACATTCTCAATTGTAAACCATTAGTAGCATAACGGGTTACGAGAGATAGTGATTACCCGTAGGAGCTTTTTCGCTGCCGTCATAGGGCGTTCCATCATGGAAGTTGCGTGAATCGCTTTTTTCGTCAGCTCTACTTCACTAGGGATCACGCATCTAGTTACTAGCTGGAATTTCGCGATTCTTTGCGCTTCCATTTTTTCACGATCGGCCTGGAAAGTGCCCTCACTTAGTGAGCCATCGGATCGGGACTGGCTATCACAAGGATAGGACTTTTCACTTTCAGGCATTGTCTTCGCGTCTAGAATTATGCCCTTACTTGATGAACCGACTACGCTAGTCCGGTTACTAAGATAGGACTTTTTATTTCTAGAACGGAGTTACTATATCCTTGGGGAGTGCCTTGTCTTGATGAGTCGTCTCCACGAGAACGGTCAGTACAAGAAAAGGACTTTTCACTCCCAAGGATTCCGGGTAGTACCCTCACTTAGTGAGCCATCTGATCAGGACCGACATTCACAAGGATATGACTTTTCACTCCTGGAGGGCGCTAGGGATCTTTCAATCCCCACGCTAGTTCAAGGCATACTGGGTCGTGCCCTCACTTAGTGAGCCATCTGATCAGGACCGACATTCACAAGGATAGGACTTTTCACTCCCAGACGTCCCCTTTTTTATCTGCACAAAAGCAACCGCAAGTACCCAAGAAAGCTCTCCCACAGAGCGTTAGCTGAGGTTAGGGTTGGCGTTAGTCAAAGGTGCAGATAAATCAAGGTCTAGGATAATATAATTTCAAACGAGCAATATTCCAAGAGTTAGATAAGGGAGTACCATCGAGTGTCTCCAGATGATAGGCTCCTTTTCTGATAACTCGGGTAACGCGATAGGGGCCATCCCAGTTTGGACTGAGCTTCCCCATACGTTGACCAACCGCTCGTTTGTCTCTAAGCACCAGATCGCCTGTCTTTAGCAATCGTTCTTTGACGTGCCTGTTATGATAACGGGTCATCTTTTGTTTGTAGTGTTGCGTTTTTAGGAGGGTTTCCGCTCGGACCTCCGGCAACGTGTCAAGGTTAGCTCGTAACCTTTCTTCATTCAGTTCCTCCCGGAAGTGAGCCACTCGGAGGCTCATAGTATCGATTTCCACTGGCGTGACAGCCTCGGTTTCGAAGGCCAACGCGAAAGGTGTTTCTCCAGTACTTGTTTTAACGGTCATGCGGTACGCCCACATCACGTATGGTAGCTCGTCAGCCCTTTTCTTCTTTGACCCTTCAAGGTTTTTCTTGATGCCGCTGAGGATGCTCTGATTGGTCACTTCCGTTTGTCCATTGGTTTGCGGGTGAGCCACGGAAGAAAACTGTTACTCTATTCCGAATTCCGAGCATTGGTCTTTGAAGAATTGGCTAGTGAACTGTGTTCCATTATCACTGACTAGGATACGGGGTACGCCAAACCTCATGATAATTTGGTGTTTGAAGAAACGCCAGGTTTTTTTTGCCGTGATGTTGGCGACTGCTTCGGCTTCCGCCCACTTTGTAAAGTAGTCCACGGCTACTATCACAAATTTCAGTTGGGCTCTTGCCTTCAGAAATGGCCCCAGGATATCGATTCCCCATTTAGCGAAAGGACAAGGAGCGATGATCTCAGATATTTCAGCGGCAGGACGTCGAGGAATTTTAGAGAACTCCTGACATTTCGGGCAAGTTTGCACATAGTCGTGGCAATCTTTTCAGATGGTGGGCCAATAGAATCCAGATCTGAAGACTTGTGCAGCCAGGGTGCCGCCTGATACGTGCATACCGCATATCCCTTCATGAATTTCGCGCAAAGTGTGAAGACCCTCTTGCTTTGTTATGCATTTGGCCGCTGGATGCGAGAAGCATCTTCGAACTAGGTCCCCGTCATAATACGTACAGCGAGCTGCCTGTCTTAGCACTCTTTTCTTTTCAGCGATATTCTCGGGTAGTTCTTCGTGTTTTAGATATTTGATTACGGGGACTCACCAGTCGTTCTCGAGTTCTTCCACACACAGAGACGCTTGCTCTTCCATGAAGGAGGGTATAGATAATTCTCGGAAATACACGTCTTTGGGTATGGATGCTTCCGGGTTCGCAGCCATCTTGGCAAGGCTGTCGGCTTCGGCGTTGTCCTCTCGGGGAATGTGCTCGAAACTGACTTGCATGCCTTCTTTCTTTATTTCTAATAGTTCCCGCATCACTTTGGCGAGATACTGGACCATGATGGGCTCTCGAGCTTGAGAGCGCCCCAAGACCTGGTTGATTACTAGTTTGGAGTCACCACAGATTTTTAGACGCAGGTCTCCTGTTCTCCCGGTATCGTGCCTACCTTTGGAGGAGAGGCTTCTCCCTATCCGGAGTCCGGCTAGTAATGCCTCATATTCTGCCGCATTATTAGATAATGGCTGCAGGATTCGGATGGCGTATTGTATTCGCATATCGTGCGACCCGTTTATAAAGATCCCTACTCCAGCCAATTCCTGATTTTTAGCTCCGTCTACATGAATGATCCAGAGGTCTGTGTAGGTTTCCGGGAACGGGAGATCCAAATCACCCCATTCCTCTTCGGGTACGTCTGTTAATGGATCTTCCGTAAAG
The DNA here is from genome assembly GCA_963691705.1 of Viola odorata. Lineage (NCBI taxonomy): Eukaryota > Viridiplantae > Streptophyta > Magnoliopsida > Malpighiales > Violaceae > Viola > Viola odorata. The sequence continues at coordinate 52,883,088 of OY829545.1, read as the reverse complement.
GTGCATTCCGCTATGAAATCTGCCAAGATTTGAGCCTTCACAGACGGCTGAGACTGATATCGCAGCCCATACTACTCGAGTTCGAGAGCCCATATCAGCATTCTCCCCGAGGATTCAGGCTTTCGAAATATCCTCTTTAGAGGTTGGTCTGTAAGCACGATAACGGGGTAGGACTGGAAATATCGGCCCATTTTTCTAGTGGCTTGTATTAATGCGAACGCTATTTTCTCAATTCAGACATATCGCAATTCCGCATCTTTTAGAACATGACTTACAAAATATACGAGGCGGTGCGCGTGGTTATCGTCACGAACGAGGACAGCACTAACCACTTCGTCGGCAGCGCCGAGGTATAAATATAAAGTGTCACCCAGTTCTGGCCTGGTCAGCAGTAGATCGGACGATAGGTAATCCTTTAGGCTGACAAACGCCTCTTCACATTCCGGGGTCCACCCAAAGGATGCTTTCTTGCGTATGACTTTGAAGAACGGAAGACATTTTTCGCCTTGCTTGGAAATAAAGCGCCCTAGGGCGATAACGCGCCCGGTTAGCCTTTGTACCTCCTTGATGGTTCTTGGAGATATCATGTCTTGTATGGCCTTGATCTTTGACGGATTAGGCTGAATTCCCTTTTGGCTGACCACGTAGCCTAGGAATTTTCCCGTTTGAAACGCGAACATGCATTTCCGGGGATTCAGTTTCATACCGTGTCGTTTCATCACATCAAAGACTTCCTTTAGATCCCGCAGGTGATCTGGAAAGTTAGCGCTTTTTACTAGTATATCGTCAACGTAGGCTTCCACATTCCTCCCTATTTGTTCTTCGAATATCCTGTTCGCCATACGTTGGAACGTTGCCCCCGCGTTCTTTAGCCCAAATGGCATCGCCGTATAACAATAAGTGGTCGTAGGAGTGATGAAGGCAGTCTTCTCTTCATCTTCAATGGCCATGGGAATTTGGTGATACCCTGAGTTGGCGTCAAGTGAACTCAAATAGGCATACCCGGCAGTCTGATCGACTAATTGGTCAATTCGGGGAAGCGGGTAACAATCCTTGGGGCAAGCGTCGTTCAGATCAGTAAAGTCGATACACATGCGCCAATCTCCGCTGGACTTAGGGACGAGGACTGGGTTGGCTAACCAGGTGGGGTACTGGACTTCGCGGATGAAACCAGTGTCGAGGAGCTTCGCTACTTCTTTATCAACGGCTAAGGCTTTTTCTGTAGAGAACGCGCGTCGCTTTTGCTGGATCGGCTTAGCGCCAGGGTCAACGTTGAGTCGGTGCTCGGCTATTTCTCGTGATATGCCCGGCATCTCTGCGGGTTTCCACGCAAATTCCCCTCGGTACTTGTTCAATAATCGGGCTAGCTGAAGGCTTTCTTCTGAACTGAGCCTTTCGCTGACAAGAAAGTCTGCTTTCTCTATGCCGATTACTGGTACGGGCACCATTTTATCAAGAGGTTAGGTGCGCTTCTCATCACCTTGTTCGTATGGGTCCGCCGTTATACATACATATCTATCACAACTCTTTTGGGTCATGAGTAGATAACATTCGGCCGCCAATTTTTGATTGCCCTTTATCGCTACCACCCCGTCCCAGGAGGGGTATTTCATCTTCAAATGCTTCTGAGATATTACCGCTCCAAAGTGGTTAAGGAAAGGTCGTCCAAGTATGGCATTGTAGGGCAAGTTTAGATCCACGACAAGGAACAATAGGTCTTCCGATCGCTTGGAGGTGTCTTCTCTGAAGTATACAGGTAGAGTAGTTATTCCTGTGACTGGGATTGGGACCCCATGCACCCCAATTATGGGTTTCTTACAAGGTGTCAGCTCGTTATCGGGCTATTTCATGAGATTGTAAGCCTCTAATGAGAAGAGGTTCACCGCGCTCCCGTTATCTATGAGAGTTCTTCTGACCCCATGGCTGGCAATGATGGGCGTAACCACCAATGCATCATTATGTGGATAGACAACGCCTTTCTTGTCCTCTTCGGAGAAGGCTAGCACCATGCGATCTAGGACGCTTATCGCTTCACCTTTCTTTATCGTGCCCTCTTGCTTGCGTTTTTTCCCTAACGCCGTCGTCGGTAGCTCTGGTTCATCCAGGTAAGGAGTCCCTCCTGCTATGATATTAATCATAGGGAAACCCTCATCATCTACTGCGAAAGTTTCCTCACCTCTTCGGCCGGAAGCATCATCCTTTAGGGGGATGTGAGGGGGTCCCTGTCGGTCATCTGCGACCCTTTTTGAGGGATTATTTCTGGCATCCTCTCTTACTTTGATTGCGAATTCTCCCAAGTAACCCTCTTCCACTAAACGTTCTATCGCTGATTTTAAATCCCTGGCTACTTCTTTATCAACGGCTAAGGCTTTTTCTGTAGAGAACGCGCGTCGCTTTTGCTGGATCGGCTTAGCGCCAGGGTCAACGTTGAGTCGGTGCTCGGCTATTTCTCGTGATATGCCCGGCATGTCTGCGGGTTTCCACGCAAATTCCCCTCGGCACTTGTTCAATAATCGGGCTAGCTGAAGGCTTTCTTCTGAACTGAGCCTTTCGCTTTACCGTAGAATGCCCCCTGGCTTTGTGAAACTTGCAATAAGCATTCTCTCTTCTCCCCAGAAGCACTCCGGGCTTCACCGGCGCATGATAATGGATGGGAAGGTTTCGCTGTTCCACGATCGCTAAAATCTCTGCCCTTGGTAGATTAAGGGAAGGGAAATCAGGGTCGTACGCTCAACCTTTAGAAGAATCTCCTTGGCGCTGAGACGGGGAACCGCCAGGCTTTCCTTTGGAGGCGTTACCTTTCCGGCCGCTGGTGGTTTTGGGGATGTGATCTTTCCGCCGAGCATACTCGTCAGCAAAGCGGTCATCAAGAAGGGTATTTGCCGGAGCATTGGGAATCAAAGGTATCTCGGGTGGCATGTTATAGATTTTGTCTCTACTTTCCTCTTCTTCCATTTTCGCGTAATTATGAGCTTTAAGCCTTAATGCGTCTAGAGTCGCTGGAGGATCCACCGTCAGTGCATCCCTCAGTTTACCATATCGGCAGTTCCTCTTCAAGGATGCTATAGCAAAATCAATGGTAACGCCCGGCGTTAGCGACATTTCCAGATCAAACCGGTTAAGAAATTCCTTCAGAGTTTCCTGAGGCCTTCGTCGTAGGTCGAATAACGCGGCGGCAGATTTCCTGATTGGAATCGCGGTACTAAATCGGCTCCGGAACTTGGATTCCAATTGTGCGAAATTGCTAATAGATCCACCGGGAAGGCCCTCGAACCAGAGGCGCGCAACTCCTGATAATGTCATGACGAAAATTTGGCATAACGCCGCATCACTGTGCGTCTGAAACTGCACGAAGTCCTTCACCTTATTGATATGTGAGATGGGATCTCTGGTGTCATCATAAGTCTCAGTGGGAAGCTTCACATGTCGACTGACCTTATGGCGTCTTATGCGACGGCTAAACGGATGACCTGACTTGTCGTCAAGGATTTCCCGCACATGTCGTAGGGGAGATACTTCCGCAAGACGCCTACGATTCCGTGGATCTAGCGTAGGATGTCGCCTAGGAGACCGACTGCGGCTCCTGGGCGAGCGAGTTCGATATCTCCTACTGCTGGACCTTTCACTGTGCTCAGGAGACAAATCTCTATTCACTCCTTCTCTTCGACCGTCCCAGCGATTTCTGGCCTCCTCAAGGTGCCGATCCTCCAGAGGGATGAGACCTAGGGGCAGTTGCGGCACATAAGGCTCCACTCGTCCCTGAGTGAGCTGCACAAAATTAATCGGGGGATCAGCTATAGATAGAGTTGACCGGAGATTTCCCAGTAATGATGGTGAGAAGATCCTCCCCGGTGACAATAGATGGCGTGAACATAACACGGGGAGGGACACTCAACCCGGAGATTTCAGGTGTCATTCTGGCAGCCATTTCAGTTAAATAGTCCAACCGAGAACGCAGAGCCGTTATTTCACTCGCAAAAGGGTGTTTGGTACTGTTTGGCGCAAATCCTCTTGGAGCAGAAGTAGAGAAGCTGGATCCCGCCATCTGGGACAATGAAATAGTTGCCTGCGAGGAAAGGACTCCCCCTGCAGACCTGGTCAAAGGATTTAGAGATTCTGGACTGACTGGTTGTGTGGTCACAGAAAGATCAGCAGTAGCAAAAGGGAATAACTGTCTACGAATTAAAAAAGGAACATTAGAGGTTGAGGGTCTCGTCGGCTCTGATTTGGAAGTCATGATCGCTTCGATCTCCGGATAAAACAGAGCTTGGTTACTAAGGACGCTCACTTAATACACCAAGGCTCTCAATGAAAGCACCAATTTGATAATAATTTTTTGATTCTGCGGTGATCGGGATGATGACTTCTGTCGGTTGGTGCTGCTGTAGTTGCCGTCGATCTCACCTGCAAAGCGCCGGAGGGGGGGCTCTGGCGTAGACACTCCGATGCCTAAGTCAGTAAACGGTTCAAAAATAGCAGCAGTTCCAATCAGTAAAAAATTCGGCTTACTTGACGTTTAGATTAAGGGGTATTTGTAGGCCACTAGAGGCGATAGCTGGACGAAAGGGCGATATCTAGGCCAGTCGATGCCCCTGATGGCTTCAGGGGCGATACTTGACGGTGACGTCATCAGTGATACCCTAGGTAACGTTGTAGCTGTTGTCTCCGAGGAGGGTGCCGGGGCGATACCCACGACGATGTCGGGGGCGATACCTATGATGACGCGGGTACGATGGCCCTATAGGTCCCTGGGATGGGATGATGCCGTGCGTGTAGAGACGCGTGAGACCTCCCCCCGCTGACGTCGTCCATCCCAGTAAACTCTTCAGAGTCTGGTAGCGATAGCTTAGGCGTTCCGTCCTGGCTTGTGGGACTCCCTCTTCAGCAGGGGTCATAATTACGGAAAGGCCTTTCGGATTGCCTTGATAGTTATCAATGTTTAATTTTCCACTTGTTGCATGGTTGCATATTTTTTGGATTTTTCAAAAAATTTCGGATTTTATTTTTAGACTTTGCTAGGAATTTTGCCACTGCCCAATTTTAAAACCCTCATAATGGACATACATTTTTGACTTCTGATGCATGGAAGAAACTTGTCATTCATTGCATCTATGCCCTGCCATGCACATCTTGACCTGCTTGCCCTTATGACCAGTCATGCCCTAGACACTAGTAGTCACAATTTGTACCCTGTAAGCACATTGAGCTTCATGCTTTGTTATTTATGTGTGATTTAATGCTTGACTAGGCACTAGTTAGGTTTGCATAATATCCCTGGGTATAGGCACCATTAGACGAAGGAAAGAAACGAAACGATGAGAAGCTTTGCAAATTTTATTTTATTTTCTTTATTTTCATTTGTTCCCCTTTTTCTCCATCTTTCCTTCCTTTCCTTTTTATGCCCTCGACTCCTTTACCTTTTTTGTTCTCTCTTTTAACAAATTTGATAACATATTTGACTAAGTCCTCATAAAGGGGGACCACTTGTGCTTACACGTAGGCAAGTCTACCAAGGGCCGACGGCTTTGGGCAGTGTCTATGTCACAGTTGTGTTGAAAGGCAGACGGCTTAAGAAAATAATCAATGAAGCCTCAAGGCCGACGACCTAAAGACTGAGGTGTGAGACCAACGAAAGAGAGAATATAAATTTTCCCCTCAAATCAAAGTCAACGATATCAGGTACATTCTCATATGTTATTAAATAATATAGGAACGCAAAAAGTCCTACCTGCTCCTGAAATGGGCCCCCGTAAAGGCCCAATAGCACACATTCCAATCCCACTCCGAAAATCACGCACCTATGAGTGGAGCATGAAGATAATGGTGAGGTTTGATGGAAAAGGGCTTTACCTTTCTACTATAAAGGGAGCCAGAAATTACAAGAATGGGGACACACGAATACACGGGTATGACACTCTATCTATGATTGATCACCCCCACTGTTTCGAGGTACTGACTTGATCGTCGGAGGTTCGACGCCGGAGAACCCCTCCGGCGCTTTGCAGGCACACAGTCACCAGCCAGGACATCATGGACAGCGGAATCAACACAGAAAAGTCCTACCCCCAGGTAGAAGGTTATCATTTTGGTGCTTTCATTGAGAGCTTTCTGGGTAAATAAGTGAGTTTCCTTGTTCCCAGAAACTCTCCTCAAATTCATATTCCAGTTTAAACACTTCTCCTTTCACAACAACCACCATGACTTCCAATCAAAACACTACCCCTACTCCTTCTAGAGGACCCCCTCAACTGGGAGATATAGACTATTACGGTCTACCTCTAGCAAGAGAAACCCAAACGATACCCCACACTACTGAGCCTGTGAATCGGTGTCTCTTTTCCCCACACCAGTCTGAGATAAACCCTGATGTTAATTTTGAGACGCCCACAGTTCCCCAAGTTAACCCCTCTACTACTGCCCGAGTCTCAGGACCAGCAAATACCCAAACACAGACCTCTTTTCAGCCTTTTCCTGTACCAGGAGATTTTAATATGTCTTTAGCCAACCTTTTTGGGATGATCCAATCTTTGAACAGTAGAATGGATACCATAATAGCCGTACAACCGACGACAGCCCAGCCAGTCAACTCACAGCATTTGGTGATCGAGTAGCCGACGGGACCAGTTGTACCCCGAGTTGATGCAATAATTCCTGGGAACCTCTTGGGAGCCACCAATCAGAACTTTGAAGCCAACGTTGCTAACGCGAGGGGAAGCCAGCAACAATTGGGAGGGAATAGAGAGCTCTCAAGACAACAAACTCCGCCGGCAATAGAGCAGAGTAATCCAGAGAAAGGTCATGGCATTCAATCCGATCGACAGAGTGGGCGTGAACCACATTCGATCATCGGGGCAGTACAACACCGACGGCCAAACCTGCGACAAGAGGAAAAGTTTGATGGCCGTCGAAGCAGGGAGAGATCTCCTGAAGTCTCCCGACGGCATCATCACCGTCGATCTCAACCACGCGGTTTTGTAGAAAAGACGGCGGAATCAGTACTGCGAGCGCCACGAAGGGAACACGATGATGATCCAAGACACCCGTTGTCCTTTGAAATTCGAAGGGAACGAGTCAGTCGAAGAATTAAAATTCCTCCAGAGACATATGATGGGATTGCAGATCCGTCGGCCCATTTAAAGAAAGTCAAGAAACATGTGCGTTATCAAACGCGTCGAGACGAAGATTTATGCCAAATCTTCGAACTAACACTTGTTGGAATTGCGCAAACTTGGTTTGAAGGACTACCAGCTGGATCCATCAACTCATTTGTGCAATTTGAAGAAAAATTTCTCAACAGATTCAGAACTTGCATTCCATTGAAGAAATCGGCAGATCTATTATTTGATATACGGCGGGGACCAGAGGAGTCGTTAAAGACGTTTATCGAAAGGTTTAATTTTGAGGTCTCCACCACACCCGATGTAACGGTGGAATTTGCAACGCAAGCTTTGAAGAGAAACTGTCAAAACAACAGACTTAAAGAGATGCTGTGGACAGACCCACCGCCTACCTTGGATCTTTTGAGGATCAGGGTAAACAATTATGTTAAGATGGAAGAAGCTGAAAACATGGAGAAACTCCAAACAAACGACTCCAGCACTAAGCCCAAGCAGAATCCGACGGGATCAAAGCAAGCAGATAAGGAGTATGTTCCACGCAGATTCAACAAGTTCCAAGCTGCTCGGCAAGAAATTAAAACTACGCCATTAACACTCTCTCCAGTCGAGGTATTGACAATAGTTGAAAGAAAGCGATTGCCCATTCAGTATCCAAATGAAAAACCAGGAGCATTCCTCGGCAACAGGCAGGATTTATACTGCCGCTTTCACAAAGCAAGAGGTCATGCAACGGATCGATGCCGACAGCTGAAGTTTGCAATCGAAAAACTTATCCAGGAGGGATATTTGGGAGAATACGCCGTCGAAGCAAGAAAATCAAATGAGGAGGCACCTCACAAAGAGAAGGAAAATACGAAAGAAGGGCCAGCCGACGGATCCGGAAGTGACCGACAGTCCAGAGGAAAAGAAATAATGTATACGGTGGGAGGCGAATTTCCTTTTATCAATCTGATCGCAGGAGGAACACAAACTCTGGAAGTAGCATCGGTCGCGGGAAAACGCAATAGAGATGAAAGTACAAAGGAAGATATGGGTTTCAATTTCCTGGATAGAATGACAATATCATTCTTCGAGGAAGATGCAAGAGGAGTGAGATATCCACAAGATGATGCCTTGGTCATAACGGCAATAATTGCAAATCACGGTGTAAGACGAACTCTCGTGGACAACTGCAGTGCAGTTAATTTGTTGTCCTTGTCAGCCTACACAATGATGAACAGACCGCAGGCTGAGCTTCTTCCCTGCCAAAAGCCAATCTTCGGTGTTGATGGAGTTCCAGTTCCCATAGAAGGAGTGGTGCATTTGCCAATTTTCTTCTTGGAAGATACATCAAGGCTAACGGAAAAGATACTTTTTATGGTTGTTGATTTAAATCTACCATACAATGCTATTCTGGGAAGGCCATTTTTAAACACTTTTGGGGCAATCGTATCCCAAAAGCATTTGAAAATGAAGTATCCCTCGTGGGATGGAGTGGTAACCGTAGGTGGGGATCAAAACTTAGCGGCAGAATGCTATTCAATCATGACAAGTGGCGGTTATGATAAATATGTATGTGTAGCCACCGAGCCGACGGATGGAGAGGATAAAAGAACCCAGCCAATGGAGAAAATGATTGCTGTACCGGCAGAAGGGACTCCATCAAATCACTTTTTGATAAGTGAGAAGCTGGACATAAGAAAGAAGGATCAACTCCTCAACACGCTGAACCAACATTCAGAAGAATTTGCATGGGCATCATCAGACATGCCGGGAATTTCTAGAGAAGTAGCAGAGCATCGGCTGAATGTCAACCCAGAAGTAAAACCGGTTCAACAAAAGAGGCGGGCTTTTTCGAAAGAGAAAGCAGAGGCTATCGAAAAAGAAGTTGCTAAGCTTTTAAAAGCTAATTTCATCAGAGAAGTTCAGTACCCGCCTTGGCTAGCCAATCCGGTTGTTGTCCCAAAACCAAATGGAGAGTGGAGGATGTGCATTGATTTCACAGACCTTAATGAAGCATGCCCTAAAGATTGCTACCCACTTCCTCGAATAGAGCAGCTGGTTGATCAGACGGCTGGATATGAATATTTAAGCTCGCTTGACGCCAACTCAGGGTATCATCAAATCCCCATGGCAATCGAGGATGAAGAGAGAACAACATTTATCACTTCGAAGGCAACTTACTGCTATAAAGCTATGCCATTTGGATTGAAGAATGTAGGAGCAACTTTCCAACGGACGGCAAACAAGATTTTTGAGGAACAGATTGGGAAAAATATGGAGGTCTATGTGGATGACATGTTGGTAAAAAGCAAAAGTTTTGAAGATCATCTTCGAGATTTGAAAGAAGTATTCACAGTTATGAGGAAGTATGGCATGAAGGTAAATCCCAAGAAGTGCATGTTCGCATTCCAAATGGGAAAATTCTTGGGGTATGTAATCAGCAAAGAAGGAATCCAGCCCAACCCGAAGAAACTTCAAGCAATTTTGGAGTTGGAACCTCCACGAAATGTTAAGGAAGTACAAAGGCTGACGGGAAGGGTGATTGCTTTGAGCCGCTTTATTTCAAAGCAAGGAGAAAAATGTTTACCATTTTTTAAGCTCCTGAGAAAGAAGGCTCCATTCGGATGGAACGAAGAATGCGAAGAAGCTTTCACGGAATTGAAGAAATACCTTTCCTCCGAGCTGTTGCTGGCAAGACCGGAGAAAGGAGACACGCTGCATTTGTACTTAGGAGTTGCAGATGAAGTTGTTAGTGCTGTTTTGGTTCGTCAAGAAAAATGTGTGGATAAACCAATCTACTTTGTGAGCAGAATATTAAAAGACGCTGAATTAAGGTATGCTCAGATAGAGAAAACCGTATTTGCCTTAATTCAAGCCACTCGAAAGATGACGAATTACTTTCAAGCCCACTCAGTAGTCGTCTTGACCAACCAACCATTACGACGAATCTTTCGCAAGCCTGAAACTTCTGGAAGAATGGTAATTTGGGCTATTGAATTAGAACAATTTGGCCTTCAATATCAGTCTCGACCGGCAATCAAAGGACAAGCATTAGCAGATTTCCTGGCAGAATGCACCTTTGTCAACCAAAGTGTGGAGCCGACGGCCGAAAAAGACGTGCACAGCGTCGATGAAGATCACCTTCCGTCGGGAATCGAAGGAGCTGTATGGATCATAAAAGTAGACGGAGCCAAAAATGAAGAAATGGCAGGCACCGGTGCAATCATAGAAGGACCCGACGGCATCCAGCAAAAATTTGCACAGAGAATAGTGAAGTCGTTATCCAATAATGCTGCGGAATATGAAGCCTTGCTCTTAGGATTGCGAATTGGGAAAGAAGCAATCCTAAGCAACACTTCAAATGCCGACGGAATTAGTCTCATCATATATGGCGATTCGAAGCTGGTCATTGATCAAGTCAATGGACAATCTCAAGCTCGAGATCCGACAATGGTTCGTTATCTTGCCAAAGTCACACAAATCCTGCAGCTTATTAAAGAGAAAAGCAACATCAAGATTGAGCACATTCCACGAGAAGAAAATGGTGTGGCTGACGAGTTAGCAAAAACTGCAGCAAATCCCGACGGCATATTTCCAAAAGAGGTGTTCTTGGAGGAAATATCTATTCCATCTTTCATGGAAGAACAGGTGGTGATGTACCTTGGAGAAGAAGAAAATGACTGGCGAATACCAGTGGTGGACTATCTCAAGAACAACCGTCTACCAGAAGAACCTTTCGAAAAGAAGAAGATCTTGAAACTTGCTGAAAGGTGTCTATTGTATGACGGAGAGTTAATCAAAAGATGTTTCTCCCACCCAGCAGCAAAATGCATTTCAGAATCTGAAGGACAGTTCACGCTTCGTGAAATACACGAAGGAATATGTGGAATGCATGTCTCAGGTGAAACGATAGTGGCACAGGTCCTTCGAGCTGGATTTTGGTGGCCTACGATACGAAAAGATTGCCATAATTTCGCAAAAACTTGCAAGAAGTGCCAAGAATTTGGCAAAATTCCTCGAAAACCGTCGGCAGAAATCATGGGATTAATCAGCCCTTGTCCATTCGCTCAATGGGGAATAGATATTGTGGGACCTTTCCCAAAGGCCAAAAGTCAATTGAAATTTGTTGTAGTAGCTGTGGACTACTTCACCAAATGGGCAGAAGCACAAGCCATGTCTGAAATTTCAGCAGAAAAAACTTGGTCTTTTTTCAAAAATCAAGTTATTATACGTTTCGGTCTCCCTCGAATTGTTGTCAGTGATAATGGAAGTCAGTTCACTAGTGCTTACTTCAGAGAACGATGTGAAGAATGGGGAATCAAGCAGAGGTTCTCATCGGTGGCTCATCCACAAACTAATGGCCAAACGGAGGTCACAAATCGAACTATCCTGAGTGGGATCAAGAAAAATCTGGACAGCGCAAAAGGGAAATGGGTGGAAGAATTGCCATATGTCTTATGGGCTTACAGAATGACCACCAAAGCAAGCACAGGAGAAACACCCTTTGCAATGGTGTATGGAACTGAAGCAGTAACCCCCGTTGAATTAGGAGCCTTGAGCCTTCGAATAGAATATTTCAACGAGGAATTAAATGGAGAAAGACTCAGAGCCAATCTAGATCTCTTACCAGAGATAAGAGAAGACGCACTGCTAAGGACACTGCGCTACAAGAGGAGAATGGCTAAATATCACAACCGACGGGTAAAAGAAAGACTGTTCAAAGTAGGAGATCTTGTATTACGCAACAGAATTGCCGCCGGCCAAAAGATGCGAAAGCTTAGCCCAAACTGGGATGGACCCTACAGGGTCACGCGCGTCGTCGGCAAAGGAGCATATCACTTGGAGGACTCCGACGGTAAGCTTTTGGCTAACTCTTGGAATATTTCCAATTTGAAACTTTATCATCCAAGGACGGATGTTCTTATTAATATTTGGAAATAATGTATTAATCAATTGCTTATGAATGAAAAACAAAGTATTTGCAAACGAAAAAATTGTGAAGAGTGGATGTAGGTAGTGACACCGAACCACTATAGAAAAATTGTGAAGAGTGGATGTAGGTAATGACACCGAACCACTATAGAAAAATTGTCAAGCGTGGACGTAGGATTCATTTCCGAACCATGTCAAAAAATGAGATCGTGGACGTAGGATTCATTTCTGAACCATGTCAAAAAATGAGATAGTGGACGTAGGATTCATTTCCGAACCATGTCAAAAAATGAGATCGTGGATGTAGGATTCATTTCCGAACCATGTCAAAAAATGAGATCGTGGATGTAGGATTTATTTCCGAACCATGTCAAAAAAATGAGATCGTGGACGTAGGATTCATTTCCGAACCATGTCAAAAAATGAGATCGTGGATGTAGGATTCATTTCCGAACCATGTCAAAAAATGAGATCGTGGATGTAGGATTCATTTCCGAACCATGTCAAAAAATGAGATCGTGGATGTAGGATTCATTTCCGAACCATGTCAAAAAATGAGATTGTGGATGTAGGAATTCATTCTGAACCACGTTAAAAAGAAATTATGTGATTATGAGCCATACGGCATCTACAGAGGAAATTGTGAAAGTTTTAAGCCTCGTTAAGAGGAAGAATATCTCCCAAGGCTTGGGTGACTTCAGAAAGTTCTTCAGGAATAAGCCTAGCATTAATTAAGAGACGCCTTGGGAACCTAAAGGCATTGACTCTTGGAAATATACTTGTGTTGGCTAAACCAGGTATGTAAATTAATTGCCATAAATTATTTGTGCTTTGTGCATATACGTAACATATCTGCTCACATGATTAATCATTGAGGAAATCTCGCGGATGTGATGTTTTGGTATGAGCCGAATAATCTGAGGTACTTTTTGAAAAGTTTTCTCTTCCAAATATATACGTAGATCTTGACCAAATCTTACTAGATATATTTGATCTATTCGTTCGCATGCGTTCGGCATAATAGTCAACGACATCGCGTACCTTCGAGCTGTAATTCGTAGACCTTAAGAAACCATTTCGTGTTTAAATACGTCCTAAGGTTGCACCTCTAGTGATATTCAAAATTCTTAAATAAGAATCTATCCTTCAAATTCTTTCAAGAATGCCATCGTTTGAAATAAGAATGATGTTGTCAATCTTAGCATTGATGATTTCTCTTTTCATTTTACCTCTTCTCATCCTCAAAAACTGTCCAAAGAATGCTGATTTGTTTGGGTACCCGGAATGTCATTGCCCTCCATGCCATTGCCCTTCGCCTCAATGTTCCTTTTGATCACATCCAAGCAATATTAGAGTTTCTAGTAATTGTTCTTATGTTTTAGTAGTGCTTCTAATGTACTAATCCTTTGGGAAGAAAATTTCTGTTCTAAGTTGTTTTTCAAATATCTTCATGATGGGATATTAGTAAGAATGAATAAAGTTCTGTGTTAAAGTTGTTGTGCATTATTTGAGATGATCATTGGAAAAATGCACAAGTAGAAGAGATTTAGTTTGGAATGTGAATTTGATACAAATGATATTTTGTCTAAAGATATTTCAAAAATTCAATAGATATTGCGGGAAGAAGAAATAAAATATGCAGAAATTTAAAACACCCATACTGCCATTAAAACGCAAAGTTTTAGGAAATAGTGCATAAAGTGTAAAATTACAAAAACCCTCAGAAAAAGATACAAAATATCATATGCCGACTAGGCAGTTTGATCCGCATTCCCCTGGTCGACGGCATCCGCATTTGGCTCATGGACTCCCTCTCCTTCGACGACTGTATCATTAAGCACAGAAGTCCCCTCCTCTTGACTGACGGAAGTTGACTTTGCAATTTGCTCTTCTCCTCCCTGACCGACGGCCTCATCAGTATTAAGTCCTCGCACGACTTCGTGGCCGATGGAAGCAGCAACTCGTAAATCGTCGATTTCAGCGTCAATATTTGCCGAAGGAGATTGAGGAGGAGTCTCGAAAGTGTCACCATCTAATTCAGCAAGGCGAACATTGGCGGCCGCTTCAACTTTGTCGAAATCATAACTCTCCTTGCCATAGACATCCTCGAAACCATCCATAACCGCCTGTATAGATGAAATTTGGGCCCGATGGAGACGGTCAGGAACTTTGGCCAACTGGACCTGAAGGGTGGCTTTCTCTTCATCCGCTTGAGCAAACTTGGCTGAAAGCTGTTCTTTTTCTTTACGAAGCTGGGAGGATTCCTTAGATAAAGCATTAACAGCCCGCTTCATTTCCTCAAGAGTTTCACTCAAAGAATTGGCTTTAGCCACAGCAGCCTCCTTCAATCTAATCGCCTCTTCTCGCTCAGTAGCAGACTGCTGAGAAATCTTGGTGGCATCAACAACTTTGCGGCGAAGGTCATCAATCTCAATCTTGAAGCGATTCTGCTCGTCAGCGCGTGCTTCTTCATCACGCAAGAGTCGGGCTGCTGTGTTGTCCATAATATGCTGGAAGCGCATGAAGTTCAGAAAATCAGCAGCTCGATATTGAGCCATTTGGGAGAGAAGAGGACGACTGGCCATATCATTTGGGAACTGAGGAAAGCGGAGAGCTTCGGCGAGAACAGAAGCAATATCCTTGTCCGACGAAAAAGGAGGAGTATAGCCCAAACTCCTCAAACCTTCTACAAAGATGTTACGGAAATCCACCTGAAACAAAGAAGAAGGATTCGAAGGATCCTCAGAAAGCTCTACCTTCATCTCAGACGGATTGCGCAAAACCCCATCAACGACCGACGGCTTCTGTCGATCAGGACGAGGAACAAAATGAAGAAGAGTAGATGACTGAGAAGCAGTCGGAGCGGTGGTAAAAGAACCATCGACTCTGACAGAAGAGGACACAATGGCCGAAGACGTGGTGAAAATGGGCACTATAGCCGACGGATCCGCATTTTGAGACGGCAAAACAGAAGCATCTGAAGCAGGAGTAGTCATAACCGACGGAGAAGGAACAGGACGGGAAGTTGCGGTGGAGCTAGAAGGCACCGACGGACGAGGCCTCTTGCGTCGAGGATTCCTCATAGCCTCGGTAAGGTTCACAGGCATGACGGTCGACGGTTCTAGAGAAGAAGAAGATGTCGTCGACGGATCTCCAAGTGCAGACACAAGCAACTCAGCAGCCTCTCTGACGTCTTCTGGAAGTCTTGATGAGCACGGTTGAGAAAACGGCGGCTGACCCTCGCCGGCGGATAGTATGGAATCCAAAATAATGGAACCAGTAACCTTTTTTGCCCTCTTTGGCTGTCTAGGCTGTTTGAACTTCTCGACGGCTGCTTTACGTTTTTTTCTGAGCAGAAGGACGGCCCGACGGAAATTTTCTTCTTCTAACACAATCTAGCCTCCAGTCGTCGGGAATTTCTGCAAAAAAGAAGAAAATATCAGAGTTAGAAAACAAATAAAATTTCTCAGCGAAAAGGAACACATTACTAACCTACACGGCACTTTCCCACATCCTCGTCATTGGCAAACGGTCGAATAATGATTGGATGACGGAAGGTCATCAATTTTTCAGCAAGTGCCCTTTCACTAGGATCATCGAGACACGGCCTGGAGAAATGCCTCTCAGAAAGCCCACGGTTGAATTTACAAACAAAGTTGCAGTCGGAAAGATCGACAACAAAAAATCTCTCTTTCCAATGTTTAACAGATGTCTCAGCACCTTGAAAACTACCCACAAACCATCTCAAATCATCATCTGCCCGTGGACTGAGGGAGATAGTACCCTTATCATTCCTAAGATGAAAAAAGTATTGGAAGATCCTAAGAGGAATATGTTCAATCTCTTTAATCTTACAAAGACGGATGAAGGAGTATATATAAGACCAAGAATTGGGAGTGATCTGGACGGGATTTATTTTATTAAAGCTAAGGAAAGAAGAGACTAAGGGATGAGTAGGAAGACGGAAGCCATAAGCAAACATCTTCGTATACAAGACCCTCCTGAAATACTTCTTACTGTTCCTAAAAACAGAATCCAATCTCTCATCCGGGGTGGCAACTCTATAATTAGAACCTATGGGGAAAGTGGCATTATACCGACTAAGCTCTCTATCTAACTCAGATTTATCTCTAATCTGAGAAGAAGTGGAAGAAACAGACTTTCCTAATCTTAGTTCACTATCAGATCCAGAATCAGAAGCAGGATTCGACATGATAAAAAAGAATAACAGAGAAGGAAAAGAGAAGATGAGTACCTGAAGTGCTCACGACGGCGGCAGTGAAAAACCCTAAACCAAGAGAGAGGGCAGAGAACGAAGCAAGAGGAAAGATAGAAAGAGAAAGTGAATAAGTAGTATGAAGAAAGGAAAATTTCTTTCTTTATAAGAGGAGTCACGCGTGTAACCGTAGGCCAATCATCAAGAGACAAGCAGAATGAGCAGCATATCACCTTTTCACACGTGGACGGGTGCAACTGTTGAGATAAAGGTCCGACAGTCGAGAAAAGATTTGAATTTTGGAAAAACGATTAAGCGTCTCAAGGAAGCTTCATGGAAAAATCTTTGCTCTTATCAAGAAAATTTTGAAAAAAGTCACAAATGACACGTGTAAAACTGCACCGACGGAAATTCAAAAACTTCTGGTAATTTTAACGACGTCATTTGAAGTACAGCCAGAAAATCAATTAAGTGCCATAGCCGACGGAATTTGGCAAAATCCAGCGATCGTCTGCGAATTGTACGCCTTTGGTAAACACTCAGGCTATCTTCCGTTTGGGCTTCTGATAACATATTTGACTAAGTCCTCATAAAGGGGGACCACTTGTGCTTACACGTAGGCAAGTCTACCAAGGGCCGACGGCTTTGGGCAGTGTCTATGTCACAGTTGTGTTGAAAGGCAGACGGCTTAAGAAAATAATCAATGAAGCCTCAAGGCCGACGGCCTAAAGACTGAGGTGTGAGACCAACGAAAGAGAGAATATAAATTTTCCCCTCAAATCAAAGTCAACGATATCAGGTACATTCTCATATGTTATTAAATAATATAGGAACGCAAAAAGTCCTACCTGCTCCTGAAATGGGCCCCCGTAAAGGCCCAATAGCACACATTCCAATCCCACTCCGAAAATCACGCACCTATGAGTGGAGCATGAAGATAATGGTGAGGTTTGATGGAAAAGGGCTTTACCTTTCTACTATAAAGGGAGCCAGAAATTACAAGAATGGGGACACACGAATACACGGGTATGACACTCTATCTATGATTGATCACCCCCACTGTTTCGAGGTACTGACTTGATCGTCGGAGGTTCGACGCCGGAGAACCCCTCCGGCGCTTTGCAGGCACACAGTCACCAGCCAGGACATCATGGACAGCGGAATCAACACAGAAAAGTCCTACCCCCAGGTAGAAGGTTATCAAAATTGAACTTTTTCTTTGACCCTTCCTTGGTAGGTGAGTAACACTCTTCATCACAAAAAGGCAAGGGCTAGATTCTAAAGAAGATAAGTGTGGGGAGGAAAAATATAGATCAAGGGCAAGAAAGAGCAAGTGCAGAAATCAAAAATCGAGGCCACGACAGCAACATCAAATTACTTCCTCATCACACCAAAACTCAAGTGTGGGGAGGTAAAATCATAGTTCAAGCCCTCGAAGTCAAGCGCTCAAGAAGTATTTAAAGTTTGCCAGCTCTAGCTCCAGTTCCGAGTAATTAAATGCCATTGCAATTTTCAAGCTGAAAAAGAAAAAGTAAATGCATGTTTGCTATTTATTCTTTATCTATAAAAAAAAAATCAAAAAAATCAAAAACAAAATATTGTAAATAAAAGCAGAGCAGGCATAGCAAAAGGCAACCTTTTCGAGCCCTTTAAGCAGACGAAGATCTCCCCCACAGAAGAACGCCAAAGCCATCATCTAGCCCTCGCTTTCATGCCCTCTCCAGCGAGTGTTGCTCACCGATTCACCTTTATTCTAGCCAAGGAATCCTCCACCTCCAGATTTGTTTTCTTCTCCTCTGTTTCTCTTTTCTTTCTCTCTTTTTCTTTTACCTCTGTTTTATTTTCCTTCCTTTTCTTTCTTCCCCTTCGCACCTTCCTAAACTCTTTCCTGCTCTTCTTCTTTTTCTTTTCCTTTTTCTTTTTGCAAAGTTGTCTCTAATCGCTAGATTGCCCTCGCATGTGTTCTAATGTACTCAGATTGATGTGCAAGCTTTGCCTCATGTTGTGTTAATTGCATTTTGAGTGTAGCCTAAACACATATTTCTATTACGAGCGAGAGTGCAAACACATTTCTAGGTGAGGATTGCTGGTGAATAGGCTTGGTCTGGAAAAGTTTGGTTGGTAGGGTCGTTATCCTTCTAGCCAGATGCAGGAGATTTTCTAGGGCTAGATGTGTTCTGGTTGAGTGCGGTTTGTAGAATGACTTGTCTATTCTGTGTGTTAAGGGGTTGAAGGTGTATGTTAATGCATAAGGTGGTTTTCAATTTTGTTCATGCTCGAGGGCGAGCATTAGGCAGTGTGGGGATGTTTGATAGCATGTTTCTTGGGCATGATTTTATCCTCTTTTCTAGCCTTTTCGGGGGCATGATCCTGCTAATTGACCTTTATTTCCATCTTTATTGCAAATCAGCTCCAAAAGGAGAAAAAGAGCGAAAAGATGCATTTTTGGAAGAATTCTTGGGATTTTAAGCTTCAAGGTGATAACAATCGAGATAGTCCTAACGGTCCTACTGCACAAACGGTTCTTATCGGAACGAATCCCCCTGAGCTCCATAAGGATATCCCTATATCGCCTACGGATCAGCGAAGGATTCCTAGGATGGTCGACTTCAGCGGGGGGGAGGGGGGGGAGACTCACGCAATTCTATACGCACGGCGTCATCCCATCCTAGGGACCCACATGGTTATCGCTCCCGGCAGCCCCATCAGACATCACCGTGACGTCATCCACTGATATCGCCTGTGACGTCATCATCAAACGGCGCCCTCTTTCATATCGCCAGGTATCGCTGTCCAGATCTATAAATACCCCACCATTTTTCACAATGAAGGTAAGGTCATGCTCATCTAGAGAAACCTCTACCACTCTTATAACCTGAACTAACTTAAGCATCGGAGTGTCTACGCCGGAGCTCCCCCTCCGGCACCTTGCAGGTACACTCACCGCCATTCACCACCGTTCCGATCGCACACGACGCACAATCTCGCAAGATTGGAATTAAATCTTATCAAATGGTGCTTTCATTGAGAGCCTTGGTGTATTAAGTGAGCGTCCTTAATCGCCAAGCTCCATTTAGTCGGAAGATTGGAATGGTCATGATCACAGAATCGGAGCCGATCCGATCATCATCCTCTAGTATCCCTTTCCACATCCGCAGGCGGCTTTTTCCCTTTGCTACTGCTGATCTCTCTATGACGACACAACCAATTATTTCAGGACCTCTGGACCATTCGGCTGGAATTGCTGGAGGAGTGGTCTCCTCGCAAACAAACATTTTGTCATCCCAGACGGTGGGATCCGACTTCTCCACTCCTCTTTCGAGAGAATATATACTCAACCGCGAACATCCTTTTGCAATGGAAATAGCGACCCTTCGTTCTCGGCTGGAATATTTGACTGAAATGGCCGCAAGAGGCACTCCCGGTGCTTCTGGATCTGGTCACCCTCCTCGCATCATGTTTACTCCGTCTATTGTCGCTGATCGACCCGTGTCACCGTTGTTTTCAGAAAACCTTCAGATGCCTTTACCTGATGGAAATCCTCTGAGTAGTGCTGGGCAGCTTGCTCAAGGAAGAGTAGAGGCTTATGTACCGCGAACGCTGCAAGGTCTCCCCCTACAAGGAGACAGGCAACTTGAGAGGGTTAGGAACCGGTGGGATGGACGGAGGGAAGGAGTCCACAGGAGTCTGTCTCCTAAATACAGTGATAGGTCCAGTAGCCGGAGGTATCGAAGTCGTTCGCGCAGGAGTCGCAGTCGATCTCCTAGGCGACATCTTACGCCAGAACCGCGAGATAGAGGGCGTCAAGCTGATATATCTCCCCCGCGTCAAGCGCGTGAAATTCTTGATGATACATCGGGCCACCCATTTAGCCGTCGCATAAGGCGTCACCGAGTCAGTCGACGTGTAAAGCTTCCCACTGACACGTATGATGGTACGAAAGATCCCATCTCACATATCAATAAAGTGAAAGATTTTGTTCAGTTTCAGACCCACAGCGATGCGGCACTATGCCAAATATTTGTTATGGCGCTATCAGGCGTTGCGCGTCTCTGGTTTGAAGGTCTCCCTGGTGGATCCATTAGTAACTTCTCACAGTTAGAATCTAAATTTCGGAGCAGATTTAGCACCGCAATTCCAATCAGAAAATCTGTCGCCGCGTTATTTGACATACAGCGAATGCCTCAAGAATCCTTGAAGGATTTTCTCAGCCGCTTCGATCTGGAAATGTCCTTAACGCCGGGCGTTACTATCGATTTTGCTATAGAAGCTCTGAAAAGAAATTGCCGTTATGGGAAGCTGAAAGACGCACTTATGGTAGACCCCCCAGTGACTTTAGACGCGTTGAGACTTAAAGCTCACAATTACGCGAAAATGGAAGAAGAAGAAAACAGAGATCGAACATACAGTCTGCCACAGGGGGCAACTCAAATCACTGCTGCTCCTGCGAAGCCTCTACCCGATGACCATTTTATCGATGATTACGCTAGGCGGAAGGATCATATCCCCAAGACCTCTGACAGACAAAGGGGCAATTTTTTGAAGGGAAAAACCAGAGGCTCCCCCACTCGGCGGCGTGGGGATTCTTATAAAAATCGAACGTACGACCCAGATTTTCCTTCCCTCAATGTGCCGAGGGCTGAAATTTTAGCGATAGCGGAACAGCAAAACCTTCCTATCCGCTACCCCGCGCCTGTAAAACCAGGAGTGTTTTTAGGGAGAAGAGAAAATGCTTATTGTAAATTCCACAAAGCCAGGGGCCATTCCACGGAGGCGTGTAGAGACTTAAAAGCGGCGATAGAGCGATTGGTTGAAGAAGGATATTTGGGAGAATTCGCCACCCAGATAAGAGAAGATGCTCGCAATAATCTCAGGAAAAGGACGGCGGATGAACGACCCGTTCCTCCTCACGACCTGCAAAAGGATAATACTCCCAAAGGGAAAGATAGGGAAGCTCTTACGGTTGATGACGAGTATATCCCTATGATTAATATCATTGCAGGAGGAACTCCCTATATGGACGAGTCGGAGCAGCTGATGTTCCCGAAAGGAGACAAACGCGCACGAGATGGCACGAGAAAAAAAGGAGATGCGATAGGCATTTTAGATCGAATGGTATTATCCTTTTCCGAAGAAGATGAGAAAGGCGTCGTCTACCCACACAATGATGCTTTGGTAGTTACACCCGTCATCGCTAGCCATGGAATCAGAAGAACTCTCATTGATAATGGGAGTGCGGTGAATCTCTTTTCGCTGGAAGCCTACAACCTCATGAAACGCCTTACTAATGAGCTAACACCTAGTAAACTGCCTATAGTCGGCGTTGATGGAGTTCCCATCCCTGTTATGGGGGTGATTACCCTGCCTATATATTTCCGAGAAGACACCTACAAGCGATCAGAGAACTTGTTATTCCTTGTCGTGGATCTGAATTTGCCCTACAATGTCGTACTCGAACGACCTTTCCTTAACCGCTTTGGCGCAGTGATATCTCAGAAACATCTGAAAATGAAGTACCCCTCCTAGGATGGGGTGGTAACCATAAAGGGTGATCAAAAACTAACAGCTGAATGCTATTCGCTCATGACCCAAAGAAGCTGCGATAGGTACGTGTGTATAGCAGCAGACCCCTATGAACAAAGCGATGAGAAGCGTGCCCAACCTCTGGACAAGATGGTGCCCGTTCCAGCGATTGGAATAGAGGAGGCGAGTTTCCTGATTAGTGAAAAACTTAGCCCAGCGGAAAACCTCCAACTGACCCGGCTACTGAACAAATGCCAAGGAGACTTCGCATGGAAACCCGCGGATATGCCAGGAATATCGCGTGAAATAGCCAAACATCGGCTCAATGTGGACCCAGGGGCCAGGCCAGTACAGCAAAAGCGGCGTGCGTTCTC
Organism: Viola odorata; assembly: GCA_963691705.1. Classification (NCBI taxonomy): domain Eukaryota; kingdom Viridiplantae; phylum Streptophyta; class Magnoliopsida; order Malpighiales; family Violaceae; genus Viola; species Viola odorata. The sequence goes on along the minus strand of OY829545.1, from coordinate 52,860,943 downwards.
TAATAAAAAGGCGTTGGCCGTGGATAAAGAGGTAGCGAAGCTCCTCGATGCAGCATTCATTCGTGAAGTTCAATATCCCACCTGGCTAGCGAACCCCGTTCTTGTTCCCAAGCCCAATGGGGATTGGCGCATGTGCATCGACTTTACTGACTTAAATGATGCCTGCCCTAAAGATTGTTACCCGCTTCCTCGAATAGATCAGTTGGTTGATCAGACTGCTGGATACGCTTATTTAAGCTCACTAGATGCCAACTCCGGATACCATCAAATTCCCATGGCCCAGGAAGATGAAGAAAAAACTGCGTTTCTCACTCCAAAGGCCACGTACTGTTACACGGCGATGCCGTTCGGATTGAAAAATGTCGGGGCAACGTTCCAACGAATGGCCAACAAAGTATTTGAAGAACAAATTGGGAGGAACGTAGAAGCGTACGTCAATGATATATTGGTAAAAAGTACGAGTTTTCAGGATCACCTACAAGACTTAAAGGAAGTCTTTGATGTAATGAAAAGGTATCGCATGAAGCTGAATCCCCAAAAATGCATGTTCGCATTCCAAACGGGAAAATTCTTAGGCTACGTCGTTAGCCAAAAGGGTATTCTGCCTAACCCTTTGAAGATCAAAGCGATACAAGACATGATATCACCCAGGACCGTCAAAGAAGTACAAAGACTCACAGGGCTAGTCATCGCCCTTGGAAGATTCATTTCTAAGCAAGGAGAGAAGTGTCTCCCTTTTTTCAAAATTATACGAAAAAAAGCTTCGTTCGGGTGGACCCCTGACTGTGAGGAAGCATTTATCGGCCTGAAAGATTATCTATCATCTGACTTATTATTGACAAGGCCCAAGGCAGGCGATACCTTATATTTGTATCTCGGCGCTGCAGACGAAGTGGTCAGTGCTGTCCTTGTTCGCGATGATAACCACTCTCATCGCCCGGTCTATTTTGTGAGCCACGTTCTTAAAGATGCGGAATTGCGGTACACGCGAATCGAAAAGATAGCGTTCGCCCTCATACAAGCCACCCGCAAAATGAACCGATACTTTCAGTCTTATTTCGTCATCGTACTCACAGACCGGCCTTTAAAAAGGATCTTTCGAAAGCCTGAATTTTCCGGAAGGATGTTGATCTGGGCACTCGAATTGGAACAGTATGGATTGAGGTATCAGTCTAGACCGTCTGTAAAGGCTCAGATCCTGGCTGATTTCATAGCGGAATGCACCTTTACAGAGGATCCTTTAGAAGGCGTACCTGAAGCGGAATGGGGCGATATGGATCTCCCATTCCCGGAAACCTATACGGATCTCTGGATCGTCCATGTAGATGGGGCCAAAAACCAAGAGCTGGCTGGAGCTGGAATCTTTATAAATGGGCCGCATGATATGCAAATACGATATGCCATCCGAATCCTACAGCCGTTATCTAATAACGCGGCAGAGTATGAGGCGTTGCTAGCCGGACTTAGAATTGGAAAGGAGCTTTCTTCTAAAGGAAGGCATGATACTGGAAGAACAGGAGACCTGCGTCTAAAAATCTGTGGTGATTCCAAGTTAATAATAGACCAGGTCTTGGGGTACTCTTAGGCCCGAGAACCCATCATGATTCAATATCTCGCCAAAGTGAAGCGGGAACTGTTGGAAATAAAGAAAGAGGGCATGCAAGTCAGCTTTGAGCATATTCCCCGGGAGGAAAACGCTGAAGCAGACAATCTAGCGAAATTGGCCGCAAACCCGAAAGCGTTCATACCCAAAGACACATATTATCGTGAGCTATCGGTACCATCCTTTATGGAGGAGCTCGCGTCTTTATGTGTGGAGGAACGTGATAGTGACTGGCGAATTCCCGTAATCAATTACTTGAAACACGAGAAACTGCCTGAGGATACCGTTGAGAAGAAGAAAGTACTGAAACAGGCAGCCCGCTGTACGTACTATGACGGGGATTTGGTTCGGAGATGTTTCTCTTACCCTGCCGCCAAATGTATAACTGGGCAAGAGGGTCTTCACACCTTGCATGAAATCCATGAAGGAGTGTGTGGTATGCACGTATCAGGCGATACCCTGGCAGCACAAGTCTTCCGGTCCGGATTCTATTGGCCCACCATCCGAAGAGATTGCCACAATTATGTGCAAGCCTATCCTAAGTGCCAGGAGTTTGCTAAAATTCCTCTGCGACCTGCCACCGAAATATCTGAAATTATCGCCCCTTGTCCTTTCGCCAAATGGGGGATCGATATCTTAGGTCCATTCCCAAAGGCAAGGTCCCAACTGAAATTTGTGATAGTGGCGGTAGACTATTTCACTAAGTGGGCAGAGGCTGAAGCGGTCGCCACAATCACAGCAGAAAAAACTTGGCGTTTCTTTAAACATCAAGTTATCATGAGATTTGGCGTACCCCGTGTCCTCATCAGCGACAATGGGACGCAGTTTACCAGCCAATTCTTTCAAGACCAATGCTCAGAATTCGGAATCGAGCAACGTTTTTCCTCCGTAGCTCACCCGCAAACTAATGGGCAGGCGGAAGTGACCAATCGGAGCATCCTCAGCGGTATTAAGAAAAATCTATAAGGGTCTAAAAAGAAATGGGCCGATGAGCTACCATACATGATGTGGGCATACCGCATGACCGTTAAGACTAGTACCGGGGAGACGCCCTTCGCGTTGGCCTTCGGAACCGAAGTCGTCACACCAGTAGAAATTGGAACCATGAGCCTACGGGTGGCCCACTTTCGTGAGGAACTAAATGAGGAAAGGTTACGAGCTAACCTGGATGCGTTACCAGAAGTCCGAGAAGAAATCCTTCTGAAAACACAACATTATAAATGAAAGATGGCCCGATATCATAACAGGCGCATTAAAGAGCGATTGCTGAAAGCTGGTGACCTGGTGCTTAGAGACAAGCGAGCGGCAGGACAACGAATGGGGAAACTTAGTCCGAACTGGGAAGGACCATATCGTGTCACCCACGTTGTCGGGAAAGGAGCCTATCGTCTGGAGACACTCGATGGTACACCCCTATCCAACTCTTGGAATATCGCTCGATTGAAACTATATTATGCTAGAATTTAATTTTATCTGCACCTTTGACTTATGCCGACCCTAACCATGACTAACGCTCGATGAGAGAGCTTTCGTGGGATGTTGTGGTTGCTCTTGTACAGATAAAAAGGGGGTATCTTGGGGAAGTGAAAAGTCCTATCCTTGTGATGGTCGGTCTTGATCAGATGGCCCATTAAGTGAGGGCACTACCCAACATACCTTGAATAGCGTTGGATTGAAAGATCCTAGACGCCCCCGGGGGTGAAAAGTCCTACCCTTGTGATGACCGATCTTGATCAGACGGCTCATTAAGTGAGGGCACCACCCGGTATCTTTGGGAGTGAAAAATCGTTTCCTTGTACGGGCCGTTCTCGTGGAGACGGCCTATCAAGAAGAGACACGCCCCAAAAAATAGAAACTCCGTCTAGGAACAAGACTCCTATCTTAACGGCTGGGCTGCTGCAGCCAGGCCATTAAGGAAGGACACGGTTCTAAATGCGAGGGCAACGCCCAAAAGTAAAAATTCCCTAGCCTTGTGATAGCCGTCCCGATCCGACAGCTCACTAAGATGAGGCACTTAAGGGCCGATCGTGAAAACAGGGAAACGTGGAGAATCGTGAAATCCCGGCTAGTAACCAGATGTATAATCCCTGGTGAAGTATAGAGCTGATAGCGAAAGCGATTCTCCACGGGTACCAAAGTGACGCCCTATGATGGCAGCGGAAAAGCTCCTACGGGTAATTACTGTCTCTCGTAACATGTTTTTGTTACTGATAATCTACAATTAAGAATGCGCAGAATACTTTTCGGGCAGCGAAAAGAGCAAGGATCTCATGAGAAGAGATACCATCAGACTCACTGGGAAAGCTAGCCCAAGGCCGAGTACCGTAATTTTGACAAGAACGCTAAGGGTATGTTCGGGAAAGAAAGCGCATGGAATAAATATGGTGAAGACAACGCCAAAGAAGTTCGCAAACAGACAACTAGACATAAAGAAAGTCAGCGATAAAGTTGTCCGAGCATATCAAAATATTTAAGGGGAGCTACAAACGGTGAGGGTCAAAATAATAGCAAAAACTTAATGACGATTGGTCACTAAGGGAAAAGCGATAAAGCCTCAAAGTGCATCAACCGTCGGGGTTCCTCCTTTTCCAGCCTGCCGCTTTAGCCTGGCGAAAGCCTTCCTCGTTAATGTGTCTTGATCTTCGTTTAAAGGCGGCAGAGACCTCATCGGGTTTGTACGCGTCAACCCCGTGGACTTCTTCAAAACAATCAACTAAAGTGATGGCAGCCTGTTCGACATGCCACATGCTCTTATCGGCTGACTCTTCCTCTAGGGCAGCTTTCTCCTTGATCAGAGACGATCTCTCATTCTCCCAGGATAATTTCTCATTCTCCAAAGCGAGGACTTTGCCCTTTTCCGCTGCCAAGGCAGCAGATTGCTCTTTTTCTTGCTCTTGATGAGCCAACAATAATTTTGTTTGCTCCTCTAGCCATTTTTTCTTCTCATCCCGCTCTCGCTCCAATTCCTTCAAAGCGGAGGAGAGGGAAACGGCTTGACTTCGCGCTTCCTCCACCCAGTAATGGAAGGACATCATGTCGTTAAAAAGAGAAGAGCGTATGGAGTTTTCCCTGTCCAGCGCAGACCTCGAAAGAAAAGTTACCCTTTCTGATGCAGACGCCAATAATTGAGAAACTAGAAAAGCCGTAACCTCGTCAGAGCCGTCACCCCCTAACGCGGTCAAAGCAGTATTCCGGAGATCGAATAATCCAATTTGATGAGTCACCGCAGCGGGCCCACTCAACGGACCGAGATCTACAACACAGTTAAAAGTGGCTCCTCCTTCACCAAAACGGTCCCGGAGGGGGATACGCCAAGGAAGAAAACCCAGGGAAAAGGGAGCGCCGACCTGTGACGATGAACCTCCTGAAGCGATATAAGTGCCATGAGGCTGATAACCGGAGAAATCCTGTGAGACATCCTGGTATCCCATATTGGACGGATACACATGAGCGGAACCACCGAAAGAATGGGGAGAAACCTCCAAAGTATCGCTAGTGCCTAGATTCCCCAAAAATCCTGAAGGATTCTCTCCCTGTGGAGCGGCCGTCGAGTCAAACCCATCCACAGACCTATTCTCTACCCCGGTAGTAAAGGAAGAGGGGTTTCCGCCCTCGTCTCCCTAGCGCTGTCTCTTCTTGGAACCGGTCAGCGCATAACTCAACTCCATGTTATCTGACGGAGGAGCGAAGGTAGCAACAGCGATAGTGTCCTGCCAAGAATATAATTCAAAATACAGAAAGAAAAGAAGAAAGAGATTAAGCAACAACAGAAATGGAAATGTAGCCTAGGACGGCTATAAGGTACCCTTACCGCGGCAGCGTTGGAAGGAGGCGCTTCTGAAGAACCTGTCGCGTCCGGAGAAGGTGTGAGAGCGGCAACGCTTCTTGTTTTTCTCTTCTTTTTTCCTTTGGCAATGGCCTTAGAGGCCTGGGAAGAAGAAGAAGCCTGAGCAGGAGGGGCAGCGACGGTCACGAGGGGAATGCCCGAAGGAATATCGGCCGAAGAGGACACTTGGGCAACGCTCGCGGAAGCGGCCGAAAGTTTGGTGGGATTATTAGTTGCTTCCGTGGAGGCGTCTCTCTCTCTTTCCTCTCTCTCTTGGGCCCTCCTCAAACGTCTCCTTACGCTCTCGGGTTTATAGTTGGGATCCGTCGCTGCGAAAGCACAAAATAACGTCAGCGTTAGTAGCAGTAACAACAAAGAAGGGAGTAACGCAACACTCACATTTAACACAACCATGAATGTCCATTCGACAAGCCACTTGGCGAATGTGAACGCTGATTTCCAGTTCGAGTAATTTGTTTAACCAGCCTTGTTCACGCTGCGGAAGGGTCTCTGGCTGGCTCCAAGCGGTGTCATCCACGTTTTGGTTAAACCCAGATCGCCACCAGGAACAAAGATCTTCAGGAATATCTACCACAAAAAATTCCTTTTTCCAGCCATCAATGGAAGACTCGATATGGAGGAGTTTCCAAGTAAAGGACTTGAGAGAATCATTGTCGAAGCGGGGCGATATCGTTATCACTCCCCGGCATTTCATCAGCTTAAAAACAGATTTAAGCAGCAGAAGGGAAGGGGAAGTAATCTTTTTGTATTTATAGAGCTCCAAAAAAGCATAAACACAACAATATGCATTTGGGGACAATTGGGCCGGAGACAGATCGCCGGCAACAAGCAATTCCTAGACAAAAGGGTCAATGGGAAGGCGAAAACCATAACGGAACATCTGCGCATACATGACCCTACGAGTGCCCGTCAAAACGTTGTTCAAACGTAGGGACTCGGGGGCAACACTGGCCTTATAATCATCAGGGATGATAGCATTATGGGCGGCCAAATGCTCACGAAGAGCGGCCTCAGAAGTGATAACACTGGCTGTAATATCCATCCTTTTTTCATCGGCGAATTTCGACTCAGAGCGGCGAGTCTTAGCCATGGCAGAATTAAAAAGCTAAAAGATGAAGAAGACGATGGAGGAGAAAGAAAATACCTTCAGAGAAAAACACTTCGAAGAGCCCTGGATAGTGGGGAGAAAATGAGACGGCTGAAAGAAAATATGGAAAAAAGGATGATAAAAGAAACGAAAAGAATAAATATTGGGTTTTATAACCCTAATAATTAAATGAAACGACGGATGCCACAGTCGTTGCGTAGAAGCGGCACAAGGAACAGACTCAGGTAATGAGTACAATCCTAGAAAAGCGCTACAACGCCTCGATCTAGGCAAAGTTGTCAAGCACGCTAGCTCGTAGCGCCAGAAGAAATGGACACGTGTGTCTGTACAATTGTGAATTTTCTTATAAAAGAAGGACAAGCATTAAATGCTCTGAAAAGTGGGCACCGCCTCTCGGAAAAAACAAGCATGATATCGCGAGAAAGGAGATAACGCAAGAAGACCTTAATTAAAAGGGCAGCATTGAATCAACACGGAAGGGCGGAATGAAGTTCAAAAAGCAATAAAAAGCAAATGTATCGCCGCACAACAGGGCATTATTACAAGACAAAAGAAATGAATAAACAGAAAGTCTTCTAAATGAAACTATCCCGATCAATCATGGGTCCTTGCAAGCATCGCGGTCATCATCCCTTTGTCCTCCCACAGAAGAAGAAAGATTTCCCTCACTTTCCTTCAAGTCCTTCAATCTTTTGGAAGCATTATTGGCCAATACTGACGGGTTGACGTTTCCCTGGCGATAGAGATCCATAAACTCGGAGAGGCAGATATCCATGGTCTTGTTTATCTTCGAGGGTATTTTGGCCAAATCTGCATCGCGAGACTTTATCTCTTCTCGAAGGAAGACATTCCTCCTATCAGCCACCACCAATTCCGCCTCTAGAAGGTCTATCTTAGCCTTCCCCTTTGATTTTTCTCGAGCAAGCTCAAGACGACAGTCGTCCAATTCCGCCCGGGTTCGCTCTTGGAGCTGCGATAGCTCCGTCACCTTCATCAAGGCGGCGTCCAGTTCCCCTTTTAAATCAGAAGAAGGGGGAACCTTACCCCGCTGATCATCGAAAAAATAATTCAGCTCATGAAAGCAGGCCAAGATATTGGTCAGAAGACGTGAATGTCGTACGTCAGGAGAATGCCGCAAGAACTCTTCCTTGTCTTTCGAAGAAGTGAACATTTGTCCCACTATCGGTCCCACTGGCTCTTCTCTTGAGGAGGGATCCGATATTCCTAAAGCACGAAGACCGTCAGTGCCGGGAAGACAAGTTCAACTGATATGCGGCAGGGCCTTGAAAGCCTTGAGGGGATAAATTGGCGATATAAGGAGGACAACAATTTTTCACGGAATTACCAACGCCCGAAATCGAAGAAAGATACAAAAACTCAGGCTTCTGCGGGGGATGGGTAGGAGGAGCAATCGGATTTAGAACTGGTAAACTCACATTCGGAATAAAGGAGCGAATTGGAGAAGTAGAACCGCCAGACACCAGAGATGGCCCCATCGCTGCTGAAGCCTCATGAACTTTGGGAGGAATGGCAGAGGACACCTCGGTAACTTCTGTCGTTGGCAAAGGACCCGTAACTCTAGGAGCGTTAACCTCCTCGGTGGGAACCCCGTTGACTTCCTCCGCGGAAGGAATCGGTGGGTTAGACTTCTCTTTTCGAACCCTCTTCACGAGACGCTCGGTTTCGGCAGCGATCTCGTCGCTATCATCCTCGGCTGACTCCGCCGCAGGACCATTTTTCCTTGACCTAAGCCTCATCCGCTGGGCAAGAGTAGCATGACGCAGTTCGGGACCGGCATCCATGCTTCCGCTATCGCTGTCGACCTCTTCAACCACAGGGTTACTTGGGGCCGCTCCCTTACCGCGAGGTGGCAACCAATTCTCCAAAAAATGAGAAGATCGGGTGGAGGCACTGCGCGTCACGACAGTCTTGTTTTTCCTTCCTCGCGGCGGAACAGGCGGACGACTGAAGCCTTCCGGGGGAGGAGAAGGAGGTAACGTCTGAAGCGGCACTACGTTCAAAGGTGCGTCATTTTCTCCAAAGGAGCGTCCCTCAGCGTCACCTGCCGATAAAATGTTTTAAATATAACAAGAAAGTCAGGGCGATAAGGCGATAAAAGAAAAAACTCACCAATGGCACACTCTGACAGAGGCCTGAACCGAGCAAATTCTTGAATACGAAAAGGCCCTTCTATCTCTATTAGAGCGTTAATATTAGACACATCCATACTGGATAACACATCTGGTTTTTGCCAAGCGGCACCAGTGATCACTCGATTGAACCCACCGTGCCAGTACCGAGAGGGTAAGCGGAGGGTGAAGAAGCCGTTTTTCCAGTTGGCCACGTTCTCTTCGAAGCCTTGAAAGTTCCGCCAGAAGAACCGAATGACATCCTCATCCCATCTAGGGGTAATATCTATCAAACAGCCGCGGCACCTTAAGATAAAAAATGTATGAAACAGATCTAGCGATGGAGCGAAAATACGCTTCATCTCGCACGAACGAAGAAAGGCGTAAAGCCCACACCAAGAGGGGGGAGTTATTTGAACGGGATTAAGATCATGATGGTTGAGCAGCTTCATCAGAGAAGTATGAAGTGCAAGACGAAACCCGTAGGTAAACATTTTGAAATAAACCAGCCGGAACGTCCCCCACATGGCGTCCGTAAGCCAGGTATCCTTCAGAGAGATAAAGGGGCGATATCCCGTAGGAAAAGTGATACCATGTTCCTCTAACTCAGCCCTCAAAACTTCATTACAATCGAAGATACTACGAGCTTTCCTAACCTCGGGATCTAAGGGATTCTCGGTGGTTGCAGAGGATGTAGTATAAGACATAATGGACTGGAAAAGTAAAATTACGGCGATAGAAGAACAAAATACCTGGAGCAGAGAATCAGTGAATCGGCCGTCGGCACCAACGAACAATTGCAGAAAAACCTCTCGGGAAGAAAGAAGCACAGAAGAAAGGAAATACGAAGAGTTTTGAAATATCAGCAGAAAAGTGTTAAAATAGAAGAGCGAATTCCTTTTAAAGGAAAAACCTAAAAAAGGAACAGCCTGTGAAAGCAAAACACGTGCAAAGTGAAAAAGGACGCGTGGACAGTCATCAATGCCTTTTGGAAGAAGACAGTTGCTGACAAAAAACCGAAAAGCGGTTGCGTCCCAGCGAAAGGTTTACTCCCGCGATAATCCTGGAAACACAAAAAAGGAAAGCGGCGGAAAAACGAAAGAAAATAAAAGCTTTATTATTTTAAGAAGCCATACGACATCTACAAAAAAAAAAGGGGGCGCGCTACGCCCATCTATTCCCCATCAGACCAGGAGATGCCGTAGCAGTAGACCACATCATCCTCATCCTCACCAGCGAAAGGAAAAGGTTCTTCAACCTTCTCTCCCACGAGAGCAGATGACTGATCTGACTTCTCCTCAGCAGGCGGCGGCATCGTCCCCACAGCCGAGCAGGCAGAAGGAGCCTCTTGCGGTGACTCGCGCGAAGGACAGGATATTTCCTTCCCCTTCGAAGAAAAAGTGGCCAGAGCATCATAGAATAATCTAGAAGCCTTCGCAGCCTCCTTCCTCCGTTTCTTGCGGCACCGTCGGCGAACGGGCGGCCTCCAGGGGGGCGATGGAGGAGGAGCATCCGAATCAGGAGAGGTCAGGGGAGTTGGTGGAGAATCCCGTGCAAACGTATCTAAGAAACGAGAATCGGCCATGAGATTAACACTGTTGGAGAGAAAAACGATGAGAAGATAAATGATAATGAAGGAAGGAAGATCCCCTTTTAAATAGCCAGAAAACGGGGGAAAAAAGGGTCTTTTAATCTTCCAACCCGACTCTTGAGAAAAGACACGTGTACATCCTGAAGTGCAAAAGTGGATTTGCAGTCACGCCTGTTGAGATTTTCCCCTGATCGAGGAAAACCGCAAAATTTGCCCAATCAGTTGCCAGGGCAACAGCGGCTTGGATTTAATGCAGAGCAGCCAAATAATAAGAACCCAGTGGCTGAACCGTTTTCAGTTGGGCTGAGAATATCTTCGTTGGAAAATGACAAAGAGAGCAATAAAGAAGAAGAAGAAGAACAGTCGCAAGACGACATGATAAGAATTGTTTATTCATTATGGCCTAATGGCCGGAAGGTACATGAACAAGAGGGAAAAGAAAAGGGTACAAAGGGAGCCACCGCTATCAGGCATCAGAGCCAGCGTCCTCGGGCACTTCGGGAAGGTCCCTCAAGGAATCCATGACCAAGAGCAGATCATGGGAAGTGGCTCTCATTCCCTTCAGGCAGCACCCCAGCATATCTTTGCGCTGCTACAGCATGGCAATCACCACTTGGATCCGAGCGATGGAGGCAGACAGTTTCGATACGCTCTCCAAAGGACTGAAATCCTCCAGAGAGGTGGCCCCCAGCCTAGAGTGAAGCGGGGTCAGCATCCCTTGTAACTCCAGGATGTCCTCAGAAGTCTTGACCAGCATGTTCTCTAGGAATCCGACGTCACCATCATTAAGGTTCTTGAGAGAATGGCCCTTAGAAAGGAGGAAATTCTTAGTCAGATGATCCATGATGCGTGTTGGAAAAGATGAGGAGAACGTGGGTGGAAAAAACTCCCTGATTTATAGGCTCCAAGAGGGAGGTTTCGGAGGAAAGGACAATGGGGTTCTAAAAAGACGAGCCGACCCGATAACCGCAAGGGCTGATGAGCCCACAGCGGAAGGAAAGGGCAATGTTCGTATACCGTCCGTAATACAGATATCGGCAGGAATGCGAAACAAGGTCAGGAAAAACACCGAAAGACACGATATCACGGGTGCCCATCACGTAAAGGCCATATGGCTACTGGTATCCACAGTGTAAGGCCGCGTTGATGTCACAGGTAGCCCTAGATGCGTAAAACCGCACTGGCGTCGCAGGCGTCTGGTGGTATAAAGTCGCGCTAATCATAGGTAGCTGATGGCGTAAAGTCGCGTTGATACCGCTATTTCTGTGAGTGTAAAAGAAAGATTGGCCTCGTATTGACCTCAAACCTCTGTAAGTACACAAGTTTGCTAACCTTTATATACGAATATATCTCCTTCCTGTGTTTGCAGAACACTTGGGAGGACAATAGACCTGGAATATGTGCCAGTCCCCGGTGCGACTTGGTCAAATATCCTAGACGATATTGTCGGTGACCCGACAACAGCTCTTTCACAACTCGAATAAGCTGAGGCTTCTTAAGTCCCCCCGAGGGACCAATCAGAGTAATACCGCCAGGCAGAGAGTAATGACCTCTCAACTGCAAGGGTGATAGGGGCATCCCGTCGGGACGAATCTTTAGATAAGGGCGAAAGCCGGAGTCAGCTTGCCCAGTATCCTCAAGCTCAATCTCCAGCTCATCACTTGAGTCTCATCGACGTGGAATAATACAAGAAGCTCGGAAACCCTGCGAAGCTTATCACCTCGCGACAAAAACATTCATTCAAGATGACAGACATGGACAGCCCTTGGTAAACACTCGGGCTCGTTTTCAATTGGGCTTATGATACAAACGAGATAGTCCTAACGGTCCTACTGCACAAACGGTTCTTATCGGAACAAATCCCCCTGAGCTCCATAAGGATATCCCTATATCGCCTACGGATCAGCAAAAGATTCCTAGGATGGTCGACTTCAGCGGGGGGGGAGACTCACGCAATTCTATACGCACGACGTCATCCCATCCTAGGGACCCACATGGTTATCGCTCCCGGCAGCCCCATCAGACATCACCGTGACGTCATCCACTGATATCGCCTGTGACGTCATCATCAAACGGCGCCCTCTTTGATATCGCCAGGTATCGCTGTCCAGATCTATAAATACCCCACCATTTTTCACAATGAAGGTAAGGTCATGCTCACCTAGAGAAACCTCTACCACTCTTATAACCTGAACTAACTTAAGCATCGGAGTGTCTACACCGGAGCTCCCCCTCCGGCACCTTGCAGGTACACTCGCCGCCATTCACCACCGTTCCGATCGCACACGACGCACAATCTCGCAAGATTGGAATTAAATCTTATCACAAGGCCTAGAAGATCAGAGTGTCATTGAGCCCTCGATACTAACCAGACCAGTGAGCAGTCTCTCGCCCGTGATATCTCTGCATCCATTCCTAATCAAAAACCAAAGAGACGAATCTCTAAAGATCCGCACGAGATTCCATGCGCATCTAAAAGATTCCAGAATATTCCAGCACGCTCCATGTGCTGTCACTCTCTCCCCTTTGCTGGAATTTGTCTTTTTGTAATCCCTTAGCTGGAATTTATCTTCTTGTGGGCTGGACACTATATAAGCCTCTAGTTTTAGGGTTTGAGGACATCTTGTAAATATTTTTCCACTTTCTTCTTTTAGGAGCCGCCTCCTTTTCTCTCCTCCATCTTTTAGGTGGTGGCTGAGGCATCTTCATCCAGTAGCCACTGTATTTAACCAGAGCTTTACTCCGGCCGGTAACATTTAATAGTTTTCTTCTTCTTGTTCTTCTTCTTTTATGCAATCTTTCTTTTCCTATTTTGTTTATTTATTTTGTGGTATGAGTAGCTAGATTCTCCCTTCTTAGTAGAGGTATTTTGAGGGTTGCATGGGTAGTTAAGAGGCCTAAATGTGTTTAATATATTCTTATTGTTGTATTCAATTGTTTATCGGTTTCTTGTTAATTCGTCTAGGGCAAGATTAGTAGTCAGTCCAACTAGTAACTAATCCTAGATGAATACTATCATTCTCTTGGTTATTACTGACGTGAATCCTTGAGTTAGAGTAGACACCTAGTGGGGGACATCGCGAGAGGTCTTAGGTTATGTGATGCGAGCTTGACACACTGAGATGTCACGCCCTAGATATGTCTTACCTCCACTTCGTGGGCGTTTTGAGTATTGCCTCCCCGCATTCATGCATGGGGGACGACAAAACGTCAAGGCCACCTCATATGTGGAAACGGGGGTAGCTTTTATCTAAGAAGGTAAGTAGAGGGCCTACGTGGAAACATGGCCCCTATAGCATGTCTATGGCATGAGAATAGAATATTTTACGCCGATGATTATCTAGCCCTCGACGCAACCCGAGAATGTCCTTTGCTAAGATCTCTTCTCTTCTAATTTTATTTCTTTAATTTCTTCTCTTCTGACTTTATTTCTTTATTTGATTTCTGTTTGCGTGTCGTGCCCTTAATTTCTGTTTGCATGTATTGCCCCTGATTGTGATTTACTTTCGTGCCCTTGATTTCTATTTTTATTAATTATCTTGTTAGCAACCATCTCTATCTTGGTTAACTAGATTAACCAACCAAAACCCCTCCCTTTTGTTTCTTTTATTGTTTCATTTTATATCTGGTTTTGTCTAGTGTATGTCTTCACCATTCTCTGTGGATCGAACCTCTTGCCACTGTCTTCAATCTTTTTGTTGCATGTGATAAGTTGTAATTATTTGATCGTGCCCTCGACAAGCACGTCATCATACATTAGAATTCATACAATATATGTACTTCTTACAATTGTTCTCTACGAGTTTTCATTTTTTGAAATCCTTGTATGATTCTCTCATTCTCTACACTATCAAAAATATCTTTTTCAACAAAAGTAACCAAACAATCATTTAACATATCATCTCCCATACGGTTTCGCAGTTGATTCTTCACAATGTTCATATAAGAAAAAGTCCTTTCCACTGTCGCAGTTGCAACCGGTAAAATCAAAGCTAGTTTCAAGAGTAAATACACCAATGGATAGACAATATGCTTTCTTCTTTCAACTAACTTTTCGGAAAGGTCATTAATCCCTTTCAAATTTGAAAATCCAACATCCGACCGCATATCCAAAATATAATTCTCAAGTTGATTATCAAGAGTGATAACAATTGGATTGCTCCTGACGGTAATATTGTAGCTACGGCATCTATCCTTGACGAGTTTCTATACGCTTCCCTGAAAAACCAACCTATCGCCCGGGCCGGCGGACGTTCCTAGGATGGTCGACTTCAGCGGGGGGGGATCTCATGCATCTTTACGCGCACGGCGTCATCCCATCCTAGGGAAACGGAGAGGATGCCGCTCCTGATAGGCCTTACGTGATTATCGCCCGCGATGGCTTACCTATTATCGCCGGAAGCGATGACTTCGGACGATGCTTATCGCTGCACCCTTATCGCTGTCAACTTCGGCCTATAAATACCCCCATCTTTCCAAACAGAAGGAAAGATCGAGATCATCTTAGAGAACCTCTACCATTCTGAAAACCCGAACTGACTTAAGCATCGGAGTGTCTACGCCGGAGTCCTCCTCCGGCGCTTTGCAGGTACCTCCGACGCCGATCGCTTCCCCTCCGACTAGCTGTAGCAACCGTTTCCGACCCGAAGAGATCTCGGATCTTATCAAATGGTGCTTTCATTGAGAGCTTTGGTGTATTAAGTGAGCGTCCTTAATAGCCAAGCTCTGTTTAGTTGGGAGATCGGAACGGTTATGACAGCCAGATCGGAGCCAGACCGGTCTACATTTTCCAATATTCCTTTCTCAACTCGCAGGCGGTTATTTCCTTTTGCTACTGCTGACCTCTCTATGACGACACAATCGACTATCTCGGGACCTCTGGACCTCTCGGTCGGGATCGCCGGAGGATCTATCTCCTCACAGACGGTCATTTCTTCATCACAGACGGTGGGATCTGATCTTTATACTCCTCTTTTGGAAGAATCTGTGCTTAACAATGAAAATCCCTTTGCTATGGAAATAGCGGCCCTTCGTGCCCGCTTGGAATATTTGACTGAAATGGCCACTAGAGTCACGCCTGGTGCTTCTGGATCTAGCGTTCCTCCTCGCGTCATGTTCACACCATCTATTGTTGCTGATCGACCTTTGCCCCCGTTGTTTCCAGAGAACCCCCAAGTGCCTTTATCCGCAGGAAATCCCCCGGTTGGTCACGTACAGCTCACTCAAGGAGGAGTAGAGGCTTATGTACCACAAATGCCGCAAAGACTTCTTCTGCAGGAAGACAGGCAGCTTGAGGCGTTGAGGAACCGTTGGGCCGGACGGAGGGAAGGAACAAACAGGAGTTTATCTCCCGTATACAGTGAAAGATCCAGTAGCAGAAGATATCGAAGTCGTTCTCCCAGGAGTCGCAGTCGGTCTCCCAGGCGACATCATATACCTGAACCAAGGGAAGGAGGGCGACAAGGAGACATATCTCCCCCACGTCATGCGCGTGAGATTCTTGATGATACCTCAGGTCACCCTTTCAGTCGTCATATAAGACGTCACAGGGTCAGCAGGCGAGTGAAGCTTCCCGCTGATACTTATGATGGTACTAAAGATCCTATTTCGCACATCAACAAAGTGAAGGATTTCGTCCAGTTTCAAACCCACAGTGATGCGGCTTTATGTCAGATATTTGTTATGACCTTATCGGGAGTTGCTCGTCTTTGGTTTGAAGGTCTTCCTGGCGGATCCATTAGTAACTTCGCACAGTTAGAATCCAAATTTCGGAGCAGATTTAGTACAGCAATTCCAATTCGGAAATCTGCCGCAGCGTTATTTGACATACAGCGGAAGCCCCAAGAGACATTGAAAGAATTCCTCAGTCGATTCGATCTGGAAATGTCATTAACGCCGGGCGTTACCGTTGATTTCGCCATAGAAGCTCTGAAAAGAAACTGCCATTATGGAAAACTGAAAGATGCATTGATGGTGGATCCTCCAATATCCTTGGACGCACTAAGACTTAAAGCCCATAATCATGCGAAAATGGAAGAAGAAAATAGAAATAGAACATTTAATATGCCGCCTGGGGCACCTCACATCCCTGCCGCTCCCGCAAATCCTCTGGTTGACGATCATTACACTGATGATTACGCTCGACGGAAAGATTACATCCCAAAGACCTACGATAAGCAAAAAGGAAATTCCTTGAAAGGAAAACAAGGTAGTTCCCCTCATCAGCGTCAAGGGAACGCTAACAAAAATCGGGCGTATGATCCGGATTTTCCCTCCTTGAATGTACCAAGAGCGGAGATCTTGGCGATAGCGGAACAGCGAGATCTTCCTATCCGTTATCCTGCACCCACGAAACCTGGAGTGCTTTTAGGCAGAAGAGAAAACGCTTACTGAAAATTCCATAAAGCCAGAGGACATTCCACAGAGGCTTGCAGAGAATTAAAGTGGGCGATAGAACGCTTGGTGGAGGAAGGATATCTGGGAGAATTTGCGACTCAAGTAAGGGAAGATGCCCGAAACAATCCGATAAGAAGAGCGGCAGACGAACGACCAAGGCCCCCTCCAGTCCCACAGCCGGATAGCGCTCCCAAAGGAAAGGGTGTGGAAACCTTCGCGATAGATGGCGACGACATCCCCATAATCAATATCATAGCGGGAGGGATCCCCTACGCAGATGAATCAGAACAGTCGATGGTGGCGAAAGGGGAAAAGCGTAAGCGAGATGGCATGACAAAGAAAGGTGGAGCGATAGACATACTTGACCGCATGATCTTATCCTTTTCAGAAGAGGATGAAAAAGGCGTTATCTACCCCCATAATGACACCTTGGTAGTCACACCTGTCATCGCCAGTCATGGTATAAGAAGGACTCTTGTGGACAACGGGAGTGCCGTGAACCTTTTTTCGCTGGAAGCTTACAACCTCATGAAACGCCCCCACGATGAGTTAACGCCTAGTAAGAGACCCATAGTCGGAGTGGATGGGACCCCTATCCCTGTTACGGGAGTAATCACCTTACCCGTGTACTTCCGAGAAGACACTTACAAACGGTCAGAGAATTTGTTGTTCCTTGTTGTGGATCTGAATCTGCCCTATAACGTCATACTCGGACGGCCTTTCCTCAATCGCTTTGGAGCGGCGATATCACAAAAACATCTAAAGATGAAATACCCCTCCTGGGACGGGGTGGTATCGATAAAAGGTGATCAGAAACTGGCGGCAGAATGCTATTCGCTCATGACCTAGACAAGCTGCGATAGATACGTGTGTATAGCGGCAGACCCCTACGAGCAGGGTGATGAAAAGCGCACTCAACCCCTTGACAAGATGGTACCCGTATCAGTGATAGGCAAAGAGGGAGCTAGCTTCCTGGTCAGCGATAAGCTCAGCCCAGCGGAAAATCTTCAACTGGCACGGCTGTTGAACAAATGCCAAGGAAATTTCGCATGGAAGCCCGCCGATATGCCAGGTATATCACGAGAAATAGCCGAGCACAGGCTTAACGCTGACCCTGACGTCAAGCCAGTTCAGCAAAAATGACGGGCGTTCTCCACCGAAAAAGCGTCGGCTGTGGAAAAGGAGGTTGTAAAGCTCCTTGACGCGGGTTTCATTCGCGAAGTACAGTATCCCACTTGGTTAGCCAACCCGGTTCTTGTTCCTAAACCCAATGGAGACTGGCGTATGTGCATTGACTTCACCGACTTGAACGACGCTTGTCCTAAGGATTGCTACCCGCTTCCTCGCATAGATCAGTTGGTTGATCAAACCGCTGGATACGCGTATCTAAGCTCATTGGACGCCAATTCCGGATATCATCAAATCCCTATGGCCCTAGAGGATGAGGAGAAGACCACCTTCCTTACTCCTAAAGCCACGTATTGCTACACAGCGATGCCATTTGGACTAAAGAACGCGGGGGCCACGTTTCAGCGAATGGCAAATAAGATTTTTGAGGAACAAATAGGGAGAAATGTGGAAGCATATGTTGACGACATACTGGTGAAGAGTGCGAATTTTCATGATCACCTGCAGGATCTAAAGGAAGTTTTTGATGTAATGAAAAGGTATCGCATGAAGCTAAACCCCCGGAAGTGCATGTTTGCATACCAGACGGGTAAGTTCTTGGGCTACGTAGTTAGCCAGAAAGGTATCCAGCCTAATCCTTCCAAGGTTAAAGCTATACATGATATGATATCGCCGAGAACCGTTAAGGAAGTGCAAAGGCTAACGGGGCGCGTTATCGCTCTGGGACGATTCGTCTCTAAGCAAGGAGAAAAGTGCCTCCCTTTTTTCAAAGTCATACGACGGAAAGCCACGTTTGGGTGGACCCCAGAATGTGAGCAAGCATTTGTGGACTTAAAAGACTATTTATCATCTGATTTATTATTGACAAGGCCCGAGTCCGGCGATACCCTATACTTATACTTGAGCGCGGCGGACGAAGTGGTCAGCGCCGTCCTTGTTCCTGACGATAACCACACTCATCGCCCAGTTTACTTCGTGAGTCATGTCTTAAAGGACGCGGAACTGCGATATGCTCGTATTGAGAAAATAGCGTTCGCCCTTATACAAGCCGCCCGCAAGATGGACCGATACTTCCAGTCTTATCCCATCGTTGTACTTACAGACCAACCCTTGAAGAGGATATTTCGAAAGCCTGAATCTTCAGGAAGAATGCTGATCTGGGCCCTAGAACTCGAACAATATGGTTTGAGGTACCAGTCCCGGCCATCCGTAAAGGCTCAGGTCCTTGCTGATTTTATAGCAGAGTGTACTTTCACAGAGGACCCTTTGAGTGGTGTACCTGAAGCGGAATGGAACGATATGGATCTCCCATTCCCGGAAACATATACGGATCTTTGGATCGTTCATGTGGACGGAGCCAAAAACCAAGAACTGGCGGGGGCCGGAGTCTTCATAAACGGGCCGCACGATATGCATATACGGTATGCTATTCGAATCTTGCAGCCTTTGTCCAATAACGCAGCTGAATATGAGGCGTTGCTAGCTGGACTCAGAATAGGAAGAGAGTTTTCTTCAAAGGGAAGGCACGATACCGGCCAAACAGGAGATCTGCGTCTAAAAATTTGTGGAGACTCCAAACTGATAATTTACCAGGTCTCAGGACACTCTCAGGCTCGAGAACCTATTATGGTGCAATACCTCTCTAAGGTAACGCGAGAACTAGTGGAAATAAAGAAAGAGGGCATGCAAGTCAGCTTCGAGCACGTTCCCCAAGAGGAAAACGCTGAAGCCGATTACCTTGCCAAGCTGGCCGCGAATCCTGAAGCATCTATACCTAAAGATGTGTATTATCGTGAGCTATCGGTGCCGTCCTTCATGGAGGAACAAGCCTCTTTGTGTGTGAATGAGCTCGAGAATGATTGGCGGATGCCAGTAATAAAATACCTGATGCACGAAGAGCTGCCTGACGGTAACGCTGAAAAGATGAAAGTATTAAGACAGGCTGCTCGTTGCACGTACTATAACGGGGATCTAATTCGAAGATGTTTTTCTCACCCCAGCGCCAAATGTATAACCGAACAAGAGGGCCTTCACACCTTACGCGAAATCCACGAAGGGATATGCGGAATGCACGCGTCAGGCGGCACCATGGCGGCACAAGTTTTCAGATCAGGATTCTACTGGCCCACCATACGAAGGGATTGCCACAATTATGTACAAGCATGCCCCAAATGTCAGGAATTTGCTAAAATTCCTCGACGTCCGGCCACGGAAATATCAGAAATCATCGCCCCTTGCCCTTTTGCCAAATGGGGGATTGACATCCTGGGTCCATTTCCAAAGGCAAGGTCCCAACTGAAATTTGTGATAGTGGTTGTGGACTATTTTACAAAGTGGGCGGAAGCTGAAGCGGTTGCCACAATCACGGCAGAAAAAATATGGCGTTTTTTCAAACATCAAGTTATCATGAGATTCGGGGTGCCTCGTATCCTTATCAGCGATAACGGGACCCAGTTCACCAGCCAATTCTTCAAAGACCAATGTTCAGAATTCGGGATTGAGCAGAGATTCTCTTCCGTGGCTCACCCACAAACCAACGGACAGGCAGAGGTAACTAATAGGAGCATCCTCAGCGGTATTAAGAAAAACATAGAGGGGTCTAAGAAGAAGTGGGCTGATGAATTGCCATACGTGATGTGGGCATACCGCATGACCGAAAAAGTTAGCACTGGAGAAACGCCTTTCGCGTTGGCTTTTGGAACTGAAGCCGTTACGCCAGTGGAAATTGGGGCCATGAGCCTACGGGTGGCTCACTTTCGTGAGGAACGAAATGAGGAACGGTTACGTGCTAACCTGGACGCGTTACCAGAGGTTCGAGAAGAAGTCCTACTGAAAACGCAACACTACAAGAGAAAAATGGCCCGTTATCATAACAGGCAGGTCAAAGGGCGATTGTTGAAAAACGGTGACCTGGTGCTCCGAGACAGGCGAGCAACTGGACAACGTATGGGAAAGCTTAGTCCTAACTGGGAAGGACCGTATCGCGTAACCCACGTTGTCGGAAGAGGGGCCTATCGCCTGGAGACACTTGACGGTACGCCCTTATCCAACTCCTGGAATATCGCTCGTTTGAAGTTATATTATCCTAGAGTTTAATTTTATCTGCACTATTTGGATTATAACGACCCTAACCGTGGCTAACGCTCAATAGGAGAGTTTTCGTGGGTTTGTGGTTGCTTTTGTGCAGATAAAAAGGGGGGTACCCTGGGAGTGAAAAGTCCTACCCTTGTGATGGTCGGTCTTGATCAGATGGCCCACTAAGTGAGGGCACGACCCCAGTGTATCCTTGATTAGCGTCGGATTGAAAGATCCTTGACACCCCCGGGGGTGAAAAGTCCTATCCTTGTGATGACCGATCTTGATCAGATGGCTCACTAAGTGAGGGCACTGCCCGGTATCTTTGGGAGTGAAAAGTTCTTTAATGATAACCGATCTCGTGGAGACGGTACATCAAAACAAGACACGCCCCAAAGAGTTACAAACTCTGTTTAGAAACAAGAATCCTATCTTAACGGTCGGGCTGGTGCAGCTAAACCGTTAAGTAAGGACACGGTTCTAAACGAGAGGACAACGCCTATAAAAGTGAAAATTCCCTAGCCTTGTGATAAGCCGTCCAGATCCGACAGCTCACGAGATGAGGCACTTAGAAAGGCCGAACGAGAGATAAGGGAAACGTGAAGGATCGCGTAATTCCAGCTAGTAACCGGATGAGTAATCCCTGGCGAAGTATAGAGCCGAGGGACAACGCGATTCGAAACGGGTTCCGTGATAAAGCCCAATGATGGCAGCAAACAGGCTCCTACGGGTAATCACCGTCTCTCAAATTTCGTTTTGTTATTGACGATCTACAATTAGAAATGTGCAGAATACTTCTGAGCAGCAGAAGGAGCGGTGGTCATGATACCGATAGGCTTATCGAAAGGCCAAACTGACATAGATCTTGGTCATCTTGGTATAAATACCAAGGATCTGCTCAAGAAAGTAAACGCACCGTGAGGATAAGGCGACCTCAGTGACGAGAGAAGTCTCGCGATGAGAAAAATAAAAGAGGAACACCGATAAAGGGATTGTCTAGAAATATTAAAGGCATCTCAAAGATTTACAAAGATTCACTGTTCAAAATATTTATGCTGCAAAGGCAAAAGACAAAAGCCAAGCGATATTTGATCGCTGGAGGGAACGGCAAAATATCGCGACACATCAGCTCTCGGGGTCTTTTCGTTTCCAGCCCGCTGCCTTGGCTTGGCGATAGCCTGCCTCGTTGATATGGGCAGAACTTTGTAGAAAGGCTTTCGCGACATCTTCGCCCTTGTACGCATCCACCCCATGAATTTCTTCGAAACACTTAACTAGAACACGGGCGGTCTGTTCAGCATGCCACCAGCCCATATCGACTGACTCTTCCGCCAAAGCTGCCTTCTCCTTTTCTAAAGAGGACTTCTCACTCTCCAAAGCAGTCACTTTGGCCTGTTCCTCTGACAAAGCCGTTTCCAGAGCGGAATGCTGTTTCTGTAACTCGTGGTGAGCCAGCAGTATCTTGGAACGATCTGCCAATACCTTTTTCTTTTCATCTTGCTCCTTGGACAGCTCCGCCGAAACAGAACGGAGGGAAACAGTCCGATGCTTCATCTCCTCCGCCCAGTAGTGAAACTTCATCATATTGGAGAAAAGGCTAGCACGGAAAGAGTTCACTTGGTCATCTTCCGCCAGGGAAAGGAAAGCTTCCCGTTCTGCAAATGAGGCCAGAATGTGAGAAGCCAGCAGCGCAGAAACCTCATCTGAACCATCGCCCCCGATGGCTGCCAAACCACGGGTACGGAAGTCGAACAACTCAACCTGATGGGTCACTTCGCCGAGCCCGTTCAATGGACAAAGGTCCGCCGCAAAATTGAAAGAGGTTCCGGCTTCATTATAGCGTTGCCGCCAAGGAACGCTAGAGGGAACGAAAGCCAGAGGACCAGGGGCGCGAACCTGTGAAGAAGAACTGCCCGGGGGCAGGAAGGTACCATGAGGCTGATAGCCCGAAAGGTCCTGCAAGACGTCTTGATAGCCTAAAGAAGAGGAATAATGATGCACAGGCCCACCGAAGGAACTGGGCGAAGCACCAAAGGGGTCCGCACCTCCTAGGTCCCCCAAAACTTCCGCGGAATGTCCACCCGGAGGAACCACTGCGGAATTAGGAACGTTAACGGAACCACCTTCCCCCGCGATGTTAGAGGAGGGTATGTTCTCATCCTCGCCTTCTATCCGGGCCCTCTTCGCGGAACCCCTCAGCACATAAGTGAGATTCATATCGCCTGAAGGAGCGGAAGCAGTAATTACAACGGCCTCCTGCAAGGAGTACGAATTGAGAAAAAGGAAAATAGATCAAATGACGAAAGATATTGAGGCACAACACGCTTACGGTAGCGGTGTTGAGGGAAGGTAGTGCCTCAGAAGAACCCGCAGCGTCGGGAGAAGGAGTAAGAGTGGCGATACTCCGTGTTCTTTTCTTCTTTTTTCCTCTGGCAATGGCCTTAGGAGCCTGAGAAGACGAGGGAGCAGCAATGGTCACGATGGGAACACCTTCAGGGATGTCGGTATCCCCTTCGCCAACTGAGGAGGAGGATACTTGAGCGAGATTCGCGGAAGTAGCCGAAAGCTCAGAAGGATTATCAGTGGCCTCTGAATCGAGCTTTTCCCTTTCTTCTCTTTTATGAGCTCTCCTTAAGCGTCTTCTTACGCTTTCCGGTTTATAATCAGGATCCGTCGCTGCAAGATCACAAAATAACGTCAGCGTTAGTATCAGTGATGAAAGGGAAAGGTAGCGCGATACTCACGTCTAACGCACTCCTGAATGGCCATTCGGCAGGCCGTGAGTCGAATATGAACGCTGATCTCCAGTTGGAGTAAGGTGTTTAACCATCCTTGTTCACGAGCGGGAAGGGTCCCTGGTCGACTCCAAATGTCATCTTGGACGTCCTGGTTGAACCCAGAACGCCACTCGGGACCAGGAGCGTCAGGAAAATTTATCAGAAAGAACTCCTTTTTCCAAGCCTCAACAGAAGACTCAATATGGAGCAACTTCCAAGTAAAAGACTTGAGAGAATCATCGTCAAAACGAGGCGATATGGTTATCACACCCCGGCACTTCATCAATTTAAAAAGGGATCTAAGCAGCAAAAGAGAAGGGGAAGTGATCCCCTTATATCTACAGAGTTCCAAAAAAGCATAAACACAGCAATATGCATTTGGGGCTAACTGGGCAGGATTGAAATTGCCAGCAATAAGTAAACCTTTGACGAAAGAATCGATAGGGAGCCGGAAACCGTAGCGAAACATCTGGGCATATAACACCCTTTGATTGCCGGTCAGAACGCTGTTTAAACGAACTGACCTAGGGGCAACAACAGCTTGGCAACCGTCAGGAATAACGGCACCGTGAGTAGCCAAATGCTCCTGGAGAATGGCCTCCGTGGTAATAATACTGACCGTGGTATCCATTTTCTTCTCATCAATGGATTTTGACTCAGAACGACGAGTCTTTGCCATGGTAGGACTAAGGAAATAGAAATAAAGAAGACGAGGGAAAGGAAGGGAAGTACCTTTGAAAGGAAAGAACTTTGAAAGCCTTGAATGGAGGTGAGAAGGGCAAGACGGCCGAGAGATAATATGAAAAAGTGGAGTGAAAAAGAAAAGGGAAGAAATAAAGAGGGTTTATAACCCTAGTAATTAAAAGGAAACGACGGATGCTGCAGTCGTTGTGTCGAAGTGGCATGAGGGATAAGACTCAAGCAATGAGTACGACTCTAGAAGAAGCGCGACAAGCGCTTCGATCTTGTTAAAATTTCTAAACACGCTAAGGTGGAGAGGCAGAAGAAACGAACACGTGTGTCTGCACCATCATGACTTTTCCAGCGCACCGACGGAAGGGTCTCGAGCATTAACTGCTCTGGAAAGTAGATGCGACTTTTTGATAAAAAGCAAAAGCGATATCACAAGAAAGGAAATGATACAAATCGGCGTTGAATAAAAGAACAGTTCTCAAGACAGTACAAGAGAGCGAAATAAAATAAGATATCGCCCGAAGAGCAAGGTACCGATATCGCCTCGAGATAGGACGTTATTACAAGACATGGAAAACAAATAGCAATGTTCTTCAATGGATCAATTAAGAGTCATCGCATGCCTCATCATTCCCTTGCTTTTCCCCAGAAGAAGGAAAACCCCTTTCGCCTTCACTAAGATCTTTAATTTTTTGGGAAGCGTAATCGGCCAACATGGATAAATCGACGGCGCCTCGGATATGGAGATCCACAAATCCTGCGATACAAACCTCAATGGTCTTACTCTTCCACCAAGCTATCCTCGAAGGAACTTTGGCCAAATCGGCATCACGAGATGACAACTCTTCCCGAAGGAATACGTTCTTTTTATCAGCCACCACCAGTTCCGCCTCCATTAGCTCTGCTCTCGCTTTCCCCTTCGACTTCTCCCGAGAAAGTTCAGCGCGACAATCCTCCAACTCCGCCCGAGTTCATTCTTGCAACTGCGATAGCTCCTTCGCCTTCGCCAAGGCCGCGTCTAATTGATCCTGCAAATCCGAAGAGGGTCGAGTTTTGTTACGCTGGTCTTCAAGAAAATAATGAAATTTCCGAAAGCTAGCCAGCATGTCGTTCATAAGGTGTGACTGTCGTGTCTCGGGAGCATGCTGTAAAAACTCTTCCCTGTCCTTGGAAGAAGTAAACATCTGTCCCACTAGGGGACCCACGGGCTCTTCTCGCGATAACGGATCCGATATTCCTAAGGCACGAAGCCCGTCAGTGCCGAAAGAGGACAAATCCAGCTGATATCTAGTGGGGCCCTGGGACCTCTGAGGAGAAAGGTTGGCGATATAAGGAGGGGAACAACTTTTTGCGCAATCACCAACGCCCGAAATTGAAGACAGAAACAAAAGAGGAGGCTTCCGTGGGAGAAGGTCAGGAGGAACGCTTAAATTCGAAACCGGTAGGGTTGCCTCTGGGATAAAAGAACCTATCGGGGAAGCAGGATGGCCCGATGACAAAGGAGAGGTCGCGGCTGCCGAGGTCTCATTGTTTTCGATAAGAACGGCGGAAGGTACCCTGATAGCTTTGATATTTTTCACCACTTGCGAAGTACTCGCGACATGAGAAGCGTTAATATTCTCGGGGGGGACCGCGTTAACTCCCTTCAACGGGGGAACTGGGGGTTTGTTTTCTCTGTGCGAACCTTCTTTACGAGACGCTCCGTCTCTTCTGCAATTTCTTCGCTATCGACCTCAGCTGATTCCGCCGTGTCATCATTCCTCCGCGACCTAAGCTTCATCCTGTGAGCCATAGTAGCATGACGTAATTCAGGACCAGTGTCCATGCTCTCGCTATCGCTGTCGATTTTCTCAAACACAGGATCACCTTGAGCTACCCTCTTGCCACGGGACGGAAGCCAATTTTCAAGGAAACAAGAAGGTCGAGTGGAGGCTCTGCGAGTTGTGACGGTTTTAGTCCTTTCCCTTCCAGGCGGAATGGGTGGGCGGCGGGAATTTTCAGGCGGAGGAGAAGGAGGCAGCGACTGGAGAGGTGTTACGTTCAAAGGGGCGTCACTTTCCCCAGAAGAACTACTCTCAGCGTTACCTGCCAACAAAACATATTAGCAAATTAAGAAGATTGAAGCGATAAAGAAGAAAAAGGAAACTCACCCACAATGCACTCTGACAAGGGCTTGAACCGAGCAAACTCCCGAATACGGAAAGACCCTTCTATTTCTAACAAGGCGCTAACGTTGGAAACATCCTGGCTTGACAGCGCTTCCGGTCTTTTCCAAACACCACTATTGATTCTTCGATTGAAACCCCCGCGCCAGAGTCGTGACGGCAAACGAAGGGTGAAAAAGCTAGACTTCCAGTCATCTAAGTGTTCCTCAAAACCTTGAAAGTTCCGCTAGAACAGTTGCACAATGACATCATCCCATCTGGGGGTAATATCTACCAGGCAGTTGCGACAACTCAAGACAAAGAACGTGCGGAATAGATCAAGCGATGGAGCAAATATACGCTTCATCTCGCATGAACGAAGGAAAGCGTAAATACCACACCAAGAGGGTGGAGTAATCTGGACGGGATTAAGGTCGTAATGATCTAGCAGTTTCAACAGAGAAGTATGGAGTGGGAAACGGAATCCGTAAGTAAACATCTTGAAATAAACTAACCGGAATGTTCCCCACATGGCGTCAGGCAGCCGAGTGTCCTTCAAAGAGACAAAAGGGCGATAGCCCGGGGGAAAAGTAATACCACTCTCCTCTAATTCAACCCTCAAAACCTCATTACAATTGAATATGCTGCGAGTTCTCCTAGCTTCAGGATCTATGGGGTTTTCAATAGTTGAAGACATAAGGGACAGGGAAAGTAAATCTACGGCGGTAGAAGGAGTAAATACCTGGAGTAAAAAGCCAGTGAGCCGGTCGCCGGCACCAGTGAGCGGTCGCAGTAAAACCTCTCGAAGAAAAGAAGTGCAGAAGAGAGAGAAAATGTGCAGAAACTCAAAATATTTGCAAAAGCAGTAAAAGAGAGAGATGATTTCCTTATAAAGGAAAGCCTAAAGAAGAGACAGCCTGTAAAAATGAAACACGTACAGAACAGGAAAAGACACGTGGATAGTCATTTGTGCCTTCCGAAAGAAAACAGTTACCGATTAGAAGTTGAAGGCGGTTACCCGTAGCGAAAGGGACGCTTCCGCGATAACCCGGAACGCTCAGAAAGAAACGATAAGTAAGCGATGAGAAGCAAAAAGGAAGTAAAACCATCATTCATTATTATGAGAAAGGCCATACGGCATCTACAAAAAGAAGGATTAGGCCCTACTCTTCACCGTCGGACCAAGTAATGCCGTAGCAATAGACTACGTCCTCTTCGTCATCGCCACCCTAGAAGGGTGAATCCACAACAGCAGGGGGAGAAGACTCACCGACCCTCTTTCTAGCGGCAGTAGTCGACCCGGTTGTTTTCTCCTTAACACTTGGCGATACTGCATCAACGGCTGAACCAGCAGAAGGAACCCACGGAGGCGAATCACTCAAAAGAGGAAACGATTTTTTCTCCTCCCTAGCCAGAGAAGCCAGAGAGTCGAAAAATGACTCAGAGGCCTTGGCAGCCTCCTTCCTTCGTTGTTCAACTTCCTTCCTCCGCCTCTTGCGACCTCGCCGGCGGACAACCGGCCTCCAAGGAGGCGATGGGGGAGGATTATCTGTGTCAGGGGTAGTCGGAGGAGTTGGCGGTGAATTCCCCGAAGCCGTACCTAGCAAATAAGAATCAGCCATGAGACTCGCAGAGGATCTATAACGAAGAAAAATAAAGGAGAAAGAAATGGATAAGAATGAAGGAGGAAAAGCCTCATTAAATAGCCGGGAAAAGAAGAAAAGAGACTCTTCGATCCTCCAACCCGACTCTTGAAGATTGGCACGTGTACAGTCTGAAGTGCAAATGTAGATTTGCAGTCATGCCTGTTGAAATCTCGCGCAAATCAAGAATAATGCTAATATCTGCTGATCAGTTGTTATAATGAGGACGGCGCGGAGTTAAGGCAGAACGATCAACCGAAAAACCACCCAATGGCAAGACTGTTTTCAGTTGGGCTAAGAATATTCCTTGGAACATGACAAAGAGCGCAGTAAAGAAGAAAAACAGTTACAAGGCGGAATGATTGAAACGATTTATTTATTATGGCCTACCGGCCGAAAGATACAATTACAAGGCAAGAGGAAAAGAAAAAGGCCCAAAGGGAGCCACCGTTATCAGGTGTCAGAACCAGTATCCTCGGGCACCTCAGGAAGGTCCCTCAAGGAATCCATGACCAGGACAAGATCATGGGAAGTGGCCCTCATCCCCTTCAGGCAGCACCCCAACATGTCCTTACGCTGCTGCAGCATGGCGATTACTACCTGAATCCGAGCGATGGAGGCGGACAGCTTTGATACGCTCTCCAAAGGACTGAAGTCCTCCAGGGAAATGGCCCCCAGCCGGGAATAAAGCGGAGTCAGCATCCCTTGCAGCTCCAGAATATCCTCAGAAGTCTTGACCAGCATGTTCTCCAGGAAACCGACGTCACCGTCGTTGAGGTTCCTGAGTGAATGACCCTTGGAGAGAAGAAAATTCTTAGTCAAATGATCCATGATGCTAGCTGATAAAGATGAGGAGAACGTGGGTGGAGAAAGCTCTCCGATTTATAGGCTCTAGTGAAGGGAGGCCTTGGGAAAAGAAATTGAGGTCCTCAAAAGACGAGCCACCCCGAAAACCTCGAGGATTGATAAGCGTAGAACGGAAAGGATGGGTGACGTTCACGATACAGATACTGGAAGGAGTACGAGGCAGAGTCTGAAAAACGTTGAAAGGCACGGTGTCACTGGTAGCCCTGACGCTAAAACCATAAGGTTGCCGGTATCCACAGTGTAAGGCCGCGTTGATGTCGCAGGTGGCCCTGGATGCGTAAAACCGCGATGACATCACAGGCGTCTGGTGGTATGAAGCCGCGCTGATCATAAGGAAGCTGAGGGTATAAAGCCACGCTGATACCGCTGTTTCCTCGAGCGTAAAAGAAAAATTGGGCTCGTGTAACCTCGAACCTCTGTAAGTATAAAGTTTGCTAACTTCTATATAAGTTTCTATCTCCTCTGTGTCTTTGCAGAACACTTGGAGGGACGATAGACCCGAAATATATGCCAGCCCCTAGCACGGCCTGGTTGAATATACGCGACGATATCGCAAGCGACCTATTGACGGTCCTTCCATGACTCAAACAAAGCTGAGACTTCATAAGTCCTATTGAAAGGCCAAATGGGCCAGTATCGCTGAATAAAAGTAAAGCCTTCAGAATCACGAGCGCCCCAGCGGCCTCCTAGTAGAATTCTTAATGTCTCGAGGAGACAGGTCTTTTTGACAAGAAACAAGGACGAACTTGACCGAGTTAGTGGAAAGTTGTGGATCTAAGCCCTCGTTCCGCATTGGGATTGATCAGCCTTTGAACAATAAAGAAAGCTCAAGCCCTCTGTGGAAATATCGCCTCATGACAGAGTAAACCCCTATCTAAGGATATCGGACATGGATAGCCCTTGGTGAACACTCGGGCTAGTTTTCAGTTGGGCTTATGATAACAATTGGATTGCTCCTGACGGCAATATTGTAGCTACGGCATCTATCCTTGACGAGTTTCTATACGCTTCCCTGAAAAACCAACCTATCGCCCGGGCCGGCGGACGTTCCTAGGATGGTCGACTTCAGCGGGGGGGGATCTCATGCATCTTTACGCGCACGGCGTCATCCCATCCTAGGGAAACGGAGAGGATGCCGCTCCTGATAGGCCTTACGTGATTATCGCCCGCGATGGCTTACCTATTATCGCCGGAAGCGATGACTTCGGACGATGCTTATCGCTGCACCCTTATCGCTGTCAGGTATCGCCAACTTCGGCCTATAAATACCCCCATCTTTCCAAACAGAAGGAAAGATCGAGATCATCTTAGAGAACCTCTACCATTCTGAAAACCCGAACTGACTTAAGCATCGGAGTGTCTACGCCGGAGTCCCCCTCCGGCGCTTTGCAGGTACCTCCGACGCCGATCGCTTCCCCTCCGACTAGCTGTAGCAACCGTTTCCGACCCGAAGAGATCTCGGATCTTATCAAAGAGCAAGAACATCAATTGTAGAAAACTCATTAGGATAAAATTGAGTCAATTGAAGCAATTTCTCTTTATTGAAAGCAACAAAGGAGTCTCTTGGATTTAAGTATGCCACACAAATGAGTAATTCAGTATTCCTCTCATCAAATCGATTATTGAGCCCATGAAGTTGCATATCAATGACTTGATAAAAGAAATCAACTTGATAATGATGTAGATTGGAAATTTGCTCACCTTTCTGCCTTGGTCTACCTTGGGCAACAAACATATCACTCATAGTTGGAAGATTTATATTATGTTTGCCACAAAATCCAGATACTTCATTAAGTAATAACATCCAACCTTTATCCCTCATTGACTGTAGTCTCAACTTGGATACTTTGAGTAAATCTAAAGCATTTACTATGTCTTGATCTTATCTTTGAAGTGCTTGAGAGAATTCATTAGTAATTCCTAATATATTCTTCATCAAATGCAAACAAAATATAAAGTCAAAACATTGTACTGTATTCAATAATGCACATGCTTCTCCTCTTTGATCTACGCTCAAGCCATCTTCCTCTATCATTTCAAGCACATCAATTAGTGAAGAGAATAAATCGATTAAGCTAAGCATTGTACCATAATGTGAACCCCATTGAGTATCTCCTGCTCTTTTAATGGTCCTCTTGATTCAAACATTTTCCACTACATATTGCACCATTTTGTAATTCTTCAACTACATGATCTTTTTGCTTCCCTCGAAAGGCATCTTGCCTTTTGCATGAAGCTCCAACCACATTGCACACATTAGCAACCATATTAAAAAAAGATGAAATTGCGACTTGTTTTTTTGCAACAATAACAAGTGCAAGTTGAAATTGGTGTGCAAAACAATGAACATAAAATCCAGATGAATTCTCCTTCAAGATCAAACTTTTAAGACCATTGAATTCTCCTTGCATGTTGCTCGCTCCATCATAACCTTGCCTACGTACCTTTGACAAGCTCAAGTTATGTTTCGCAAATAAAAACTCCAAGGCTTTCTTAAGAGAGCAAGCAAAACGTTCAATAATTTGCCCCTTCGTATTCACATACCGCAAAACAACACCCATTTGCTCTTTAATTGATATGTCACGACATTCATCAATTAAAATAGAAAAAAAATCATCTCCAATATCCTTAAGAATAATATTAGTAGTCTCACTAGATGCAACACTAATAATTTCTTTTTGGATACTCGGTGCTACCAACTTAAGATTTCCACGAGCATGACTCAAAATATTTCTAATGGTCTCATTGCGGTTAGCAAGGAACTGTAAAAGCTCAAGAAAGTTTCCTTTATTAATTGAATCTTCAGACTCATCATCACCACGAAAAGCTAGTCCC
The DNA here is from genome assembly GCA_963691705.1 of Viola odorata. NCBI lineage: Eukaryota > Viridiplantae > Streptophyta > Magnoliopsida > Malpighiales > Violaceae > Viola > Viola odorata. Next base: position 52,829,107 of record OY829545.1, on the reverse strand, counting down.
TAACGAAGTAGAAACCAAATACAATCAACTATTGCAGTCAACTGAATCCGATAATCTTGTTTTATTTGACTAGATTGTTGAGAAAGAGCCGCTTCAATATGCTGCTCTTGATTCATCAATGCTTCACATTTTCTCCAAGCATTATTATGACTACTATTAACACCACCAATATATTTCTGTAATCGTTCTTTCATGTCTTTCCAATTGTCAAAGCCAGTAGAAATAAAAACACCACTCCCTCCTCGCTTGGAACCCATCAAATAACAACATAAACAAAAAACTGCATCTTTTGACGAACTAAACTCCAACCAATTACCAAATTCATCATACCATTTAGGATTAAAACGTCGTTGAATACTTCCAATTAATGTTTTAGGAAACTCTATGTCTCGTGGTTGACAAGGACCTTTCAACATATAAGCTCTACGAATTTGATCCCGATCATTAGGATGGTATGCTAAAATTTCAGGTCGCATACCTGGATCAGGAGGAAGATTTTTCAAATCAACATCTAAAAATCTCTTCGACTTCTTCGCAAGTCGTTCTTCACTTTCATTTAGACCAACATTTGATGATATCGATGGTGCTTGAGTAGATGGTTTAATCAAATATTTGTCCATATCTAAAAAAAAATAAAAATTAATACAATGAGCATAAACAGTTATATTTAGTTCAGATTTTGGGTGGTTAAAATCAATTACATTAATTTTACCCAATAAAACAAGAATCAAAGAGCTACTGCATGTCAAGCAATACCGAAAGGAAGCAAAAATTAAAAAGGAAGTATGTGGTACAGACACCCTATTTAGTTCAGATCTATAACTCATTAAATAAATTGTAATAATTTTAACCAAATTACTTCTAAGCAACTTGAACCAATAGCTGCCAAAGGTACTCATAATCATGGAATTATTCAATAAAGGAAGGAGAGCAACATACCTAGTCGGCTAGGGATTTGGTCTAGGAGAGGCGAGGGATGAGGGATGATCAGAGGGAAGAGAGGCAGAGGCTAGGGATTTGGTCTAGGCTAGGGATTTGGGCTTGGTAGAATTTTTTTTTTGCTTGGGCCAGCCCACCCTCTCCTTCAAGTGGATCTGTCCCTGGTAATATCATGTCGGATACTTAACGAAAATTGATGGAGAAAATTAGTATAAGGGGCTAAATAAAACTAATCATTCGAGTATGAGTGTCATATGTGTGCGAAAATAAAATACGAAGCCAAATTAATACGAAAAATTGAATATAGGTGCCATTTCCGTCAAATTTGATATCTCATAAGTGTAGGACCAAAAAAAGTTCATTTAAATTAATTATTTAATTTGTAGAATAAAATGAAAAAATAAAAGTAGCAATGATATGATTATGAATGATGAATTAGTTAGAACAAGGGATGATGCCAAAAATATCATTTTTACTCCATTTTTTAATTTGATTTGGCTTTTCATCTCATTTTTATACATATGTAATACTCGTACTTAAATAATCGTTTTGGTTTGGCTTCTTATACTTATTTCGTTCATCAATTATCATTAAATTTCCAACATGACATGCTAGGTCATCAGTATGATAATATGACAATTTTAAAAATAAATAAAAAATCAGAAAAAAAGAAGAGAAAACACATCTCACTTACCTGTCATATAATTTAAAAAACCAACTTGCTTTTTCATTCTATCACCCAAATCCCTAATAGAGCAGTCACCCGTAAATCTTTAATTCTCTATCACAAACTTAGGAATCTTAACTACACAATCGCATTGATTGCATATGAGGTGCAAAAATATTACTTTTATTTCAATCCGTTAGCACCTTAACTGATAAAATGGACAAAAGAGTATTTGCTTTAACCAAAATGAAAATATAGGGTGAACTTTGCGCAAAATGATAATTAAGGACGGATTAGTGCGAAAACTGAATAATTCTGATAAAAAAAGAACTCATAAAAAAAAGATTTAAAACAAAAAACTAGGTACTAGTATAAAATATCAGCGTTTGATAAAGCTTGATGCTTCTCTTCTTCCAAACTTATTGCATAGATATTAGAGAGAGAGGAGAGAGAGAGAGAGACCCCTGCTTCCGGCTGGTACTTACTTATCGCAGCAGCTTCTCTGTCACTTCGTTTTTGTTTTTGCTTTTCTTAAAATTTGTTACCGCTCTGTCATTATAATTTTGGTTTTCAAAGGAAAAGGGAAGCGCAATCAATCATAGATTATTTCAGCTATGACTTAAAAAATAACCTAAGAAAAAAAGGAAAAAAAAATATAAAAAGATTCATAGAGGTTTCGTGGAGTACCATTGTACATCATCTCCGTATATTAGATTCTATCTTCTCTTCACGTAATTGTTTTCGTTTTCCTTAGTCCTCTTCTTCCAGCTCTTACCTATTCAACAATACCAAAAAAAAGTCTTGCCTTTTTTGTTTGTCTTTCTATCTTTGCTCGGTTTTGGGTTTTCTCTGTAAAGCTTGGGGCTTTATTGTAAGACAAGTGGCGGGCGTGTTTGGATTTGGTCCAATTGATTGTGATTTGGATAATGGGTTGCTGATGGCTAGGGTTTTGTCGAGGTAATTGCTGCTGGGCAGGTTTTTAATTGCTATTTTTGTGGTTTTTTTCCCTCGTTGGAGAAAGAAAAAGTTGCGGTGGGTTATTGCCACTTTGAGGTTCTACCGAGATCTCAAGAATAAAGCTAGGGCCTTTTCTGATCATTCTCTGTTGGGTGTGCCTCAGTTGGGGGGCTTGTTGATTCAGCAATTGCTGGTTTGTGGTGTGTTGGCCATTTTTGCAGATAGCTTTGGTGAGTTTTTGATACTCAGCAGTTAAATCTCTGGAAACTGGTAATCTGCCTTTTGGCTTCACATGGGATTCAATTCTATCATTTGAAGTTCTTTTAACGTCATTGTGATTGACTGGAGGTTCTTCCTAGTGCAGCGGATTTTATTCTGTTTGTAAGGATAAGATGAGTTCAAGCATCTCAGGTCACGAGGACAAGCTTCTCGTCCATATAGCAGAAAATGGTCACTCCTATGAGCTCAATTGTGATGAAACAATCCATGTGGAATCCATTATGAGGCATATTGAATCAGTTGCTGGGATTAACTTCAATGATCAGCTTGTTCTGTGCTTGGAGAAAAAGCTTGAACCCCAGCGGCCACTTTCTGCTTATAAGCTTCCATCTAGTGACCAAGAAGTGTTTATATACAACAAAGCAAGGCTCCAAAACAGTCACCCGCCACCACCGCCAGAAAAAGTTGACATCTCTGACATTGCATGCCCTCCTCCGCCTTCTCCAACAAATGACCCTCACCCTTTAGATGATGCTCCAGATCCGGCTTTAAAGGCTCTGCCTTCTTATGAGAGGCAATTTAGGTGCCATTTCCATAAGGGTCATGTCATTTATAGTAAAACTCAATTGAAGTATGAGACCTGTGAGAGGTTATTGAGGGAACAAAAGGTTCAGGAGAGGGCAGTGGAGGTTGCTAAGATTAATGTGGATCAATACTATAAGGCTATTCTTCAGAACTATTCTGAGTTCATGAAGCGCTATATGCAACAGCATAGAATACATTCAGAACTGCTAATGAATTTTGGGAGGGATCTGGAGAAACTGAGGATGATCAAGCTTCATCCTGCTTTGCAGACAGCTACATGCAATTCTTTAGTGGATTTGGTTAAAGAAGAGAACTTGAGGAAGGCTGTGGAGAATTGTAGTAATTCCCATCGGCAGTTTGAGAAGAAGGTGTCTGAGTTTAAGCAGAAGTTTGCTGAAGAAAAATGCAAGGTCGAAGAATTATTTGCTTACAGGCCTTCCTTCAGCATTAAGAATTTAGAGGTTAGCATAAAGGAACATCAGCCCTTCATCAATGAACAGAAGAGTATAATGCAGTCACTGAGGTTGGTTCTCTCTTATAATCCTTTGAGCTAAAATTACTTATACTTTTTGTGTTAAGTTTTCCATACGGCTTCCAGTGGATGTGTGAAATTTCTGTTAGAGCAACATATTGATCTGCTTTGACAGTTGTTAATGGTCATACCTTATTGTATTTTCAACGAAGGGTTTATAGCAGTCCATATAGAATTTAGGTTAAAGCGCTAAGAGATAAGTGGGCATGTCAAAGTAATTAATTTCCATGGAAACGTTAGTACATCATTTTCCTGGCTTAATGCGTTACTCTGGGCAATTATTGAATCTAACAGCTTCAATTTTTTTCTGCCTTGGATGGACTTACCACTGCCCTTGTTGTTTGTAGTCTTGTCCATGGTGCTATGTTATGTTGTTTACGTTGTTTTACCCTTGACTATTTGGACAAAACTCTTTGAATTTAAGGACACTAAGATGGAGAAAAAAGATTTATAACATCATCAACCTTCTAAACATATAATTCTTATGGCTACCTCATTTGGAAGTACAGAAATTCATAGCTCACTTTTTTGTTATCTGCTCTAATAGTTATGCTGCTGTTGACATCATTGATTGAAAACTTTGTGTCTATGTATATGCAGCAAGGATGTGAATACAGTAAAAAAACTGGTGGATGATTGTCTGTCCCGGCAACCCTCCTCCTCACTTCGTCCTCATGATGCAGTTTCAGCTCTAGGACCCATGTATGATGTTCATGACAAGAATCATTTGCCTAAGATGCTGGATTGTGGGCATTTGGTTTCCAAGCTGCTTGAGTTTTGTGAGGACAAAAAGAATGAAATGAATGGTTTTGTGCACTATTATATGCAGAAGATAGCATATATAACTTACATTATTAAAGATTTGAAGTTACAGTTTCCTGTTTTTCGAGAAGCAATGCTACGTCAGGATGATCTATTTGCTGACCTAAAGCTTGTTCGAGGGATTGGCCCTGCATATAGAGCCTGCCTTGCAGAGGTGGTGAGAAGAAAGGCCTCCATGAAACTTTACATGGGCATGGCTGGACAATTAGCTGAAAGGCTTGCTACAAAGAGGGATGTTGAGGTCAGAAGGCGTGAAGAGTTTCTGAAAGTACACAGGTCTTACTTGCCGAGTGATATATTAGCTTCTATGGGGTTGTATGACACACCTAGTCAGTGTGATGTCAATATAGCTCCTTTCGACACTCGTTTGCTTGATATTGATATCTCAGACTTGGACCATTATGCTCCAGAGTTTTTGTTGGGAATCTCGTTAAAGGGTGGGAAGCAAAGCAGCTTGAAGGGTTCATTTTCCATGTCAAATGACAGTTCTCATACCGCTGAGGTGGAAGATAGCTCCGAGTACTCACTTGAGAAGGATCAGCCTGAGGACCTCTTTGAGGGTTCTGAGTTGGTAGAGATTGCTGGAACAAGCAAGATGGAAGTTGAGAATGCAAAACTGAAAGCTGAGCTTGCTTCTGCTATAGCCCTTATATGTTCCCTCTGCCCAGAAGCTGAATATGAAATTCTTGATGATAGCAAAGTTGGTAGTTTACTAAAGAATGCAGCAGAGAAGACAACTGAAGCTTTGCAGTTGAAAGATGAGTATGTAAAACATCTCAAATCTATGCTAAAGGCAAAGCAGATGCAGTGTTCATCATATGAGAAACGGATTCAAGAATTAGAACAGAGATTGTCTGATCAATATTTGGAAGGGCAGAAACTATCAAACAGTAAAGATTTATCTGGCCTTTCTATTTCGGCTACGAAAGTTGATGACTGCAAAGCTGAAACCTCCAGTGGTGGACTCGCTCATGTGCCATTTATCTTGACCTCGGAGCCCATGGATGAGGTTTCTTGCATTTCTAATTCTTTGAATGCAAAGCTGGGGCTCTTCACAAGGCAACCAGGCAAAGGTCGAGAAGAATGTGATGAAAATATGATGGATTCATCTGGAGTGCTAAATACTCAGTTAGACTCATCAATGCGAGAGCCACATCGTGAAGAATTGCAAGTCAGTGATAAACATGGGAAAGATAAGATGGTTGGACAGTTGGCGATGTCAATGACTAACAGTTCCACAGCTGAGAGCATGCCAGTGCCCCTGAATGTCTCACCTTCTGATGTTGCTATTGAGCGTAAAGCCGTTGGTGATGATATGTTGGAATTGCAAACTAAACTCGAGGAAAATTCAAGTCAATTGAGTGAAACTGAAGCAAAGCTTAAAACTGCTATGGAGGAGGTTACCATGCTTTCTAGGGATTTGGAAATGAGTAGGAAACTCCTCAATGAATCTCAGGTATAACCCGATGATCAGCCATATTTTGTCAACTGCAGTTTATTTATCTATTTTATTTTAGCCTGCTTTAACGATCGTATTTTATTTTAATCTATTCTGCAGTTCATATCTGAACAGTAAGCTGGATATATTCTGTATCTGCAGCTTGTTGTTATCTCTGACTGCTGTTATTATATCATAAGGCCTGTACGTTTTGATACATTTTATTAACTGTTGTAATCGTATGACTCTGTGTTGTTGACTGGTCTCAAATTGAAAATGCAAGATCTTAATTTTTTCTCTTTGTTTATTGTTGTTCTGTAATGTAGCTTTGGTTTTATTGCCTGCTATATTGAGCATGCTGCTCCGTCCATAGGGGGAGGATTTGAAACTTTTACTATCTCTCTCTTTATTGCATAAATGGTGCCATAGCATTAAGCTGTGACTGTTCTGGTTGTTTGCTTCTCTTTTAGTAGCTTAATGTCATTGCTAATTGGGGAGATGAGAATGTGGGATGGTGGTTAGGTGGTAAGGTAATGGAGGGAATAGGGTAGGGTGTTTAGGCCTTCAGATGTCACCTTACACTTGCAGTTATGGCTTAATTTATCTATCTCAATATTGCTACAATCAATTCTTCTTCTTTGTGTTGATTGGATGTGGCTTTGTCAGTCTTCGTTTCTAGCTTCTTTTATGCTTGGCTTCTTGTGTTAGTCTTTTGTGGAATATCCTTTAAATGGTTGCATCTAATCAGATTTACATATTCTTAATTTTTTTTATCCCTTTTGAGTGTGCAACAGATGAATTGTGCTCACCTGGAGAACTGTTTGCATGAAGCAAGAGAGGAAGCCCAAACCCATCTTTGTGCTGCGGATCGAAGAGCCTCAGAATATAATGCCCTCCGTGCATCTGCTGTGAAATTGTGTGGACTTTTTGAAAGACTTAAGAGCTGTGTTTTTGCACTTGGTGGAGTTGCTGGTTTTGCTGATTCCTTGCGTACTTTAGCCCAATCATTGGCCAAGTAATATTCTTTCTAAAGTTTCCTCATTCATCTTCTCGATGCTTTTCTATTCTCTTGCATTGGTTTGAATTCCTTCATAAGGCTAGATATTTATGAATGGGTTGGACTGTTCTTTTTAATGTATGTATGTGTGTATATATAATTTGCTTCTCTGTTTTAAGATTTTATAGGTAGGTGACAATATTTTAGGTACATGAAAGGTTTTCTTATGAACTCAGTTTTTTCTCATGAACTTTTCTTCTATTTACTTTATATAGCAACTGAGCGGGAAACTGACCTCATTATAATTGCTTTGGTTTGAGTATTTCCAGTTCCATCAATGACAATGAAGATGATGGCATTGCTGATTTTCGGAAATGTGTCCAAGTTCTTGCGGATAAAGTTAGTTTCTTATCCAGACACCGTGAAGAGCTGCTTGACAAATGCCCTAAGCTTGAAGCTACAAATGAACAACTGAGAAAGGAATTGGAAGAAAAAAAAGAGCTAGCTGCCACGTTATATAAAAAACATCAACTTGAGAAGCAGGTATCTACTTGCTGACAATTTTTTTATTGTTAGTGCTACATGCTTACTAACTGTGAACATAAGAAAGTTGAATCTTGATTTGTGTTGACAGTGACATCATCATACTTGTATTTCGGCTGCCATATGCTGTCCGAGATTCTTCCCTTAAGTTCTGCTTAGCCTGTTCTCAATTGCTCGCTAATTGTTGGTTTTAAGAATGGTACCTTTATTTTATATATGGAAGTTACAAACTGGTCTCTATTTGTACTGGTGCTGTGAATTGGTGGGTGGGGTTGTATTGTACATGTGTGGCATGCATGCAAATTTTAGTTGTTCCTTACATCTACTCTGGTTTATCTGTCATTTACAGTACTTGAGCGTGTTCTGTGGTTTCTGCCTTTTTAATCATGATAACTGTGTTGCGGGAAGGAGTTGAACCTGTGTATGCTTTGCGATTGAGCCATTGGCTTCATTGGATTCCATTTAATCTTGTTCCATCATCTGACGTTTTAATGGTGATTTCCTACAGGCAAACAAAGAGAAGATATCATTTTGTCGATTCGAAGTCCATGAGATAGCTGCTTTTGTTCTCAACTCAGCTGGGCATTACGAGGCAATTAGCCGGAACTGCTCTAACTACTATCTGTCTACTGAATCTGTGGCCTTGTTTACGGATCATCTCCCCAGCCGGCCCAGCTACATTGTTGGGCAGATTGTGCACGTTGAACGTCAGATTGTAAAGCCGTTGCCTTCTTCTTCATCAACTAGGCCCGAGGATCCTGTGACCTCTGACAGTGGAGTGGATCGATTGACCCTGAATTTTGGATCAACTATGAACCCGTATAATCTCCCTGTCGGATGTGAATACTTCGTAGTAACAGTAGCCATGTTACCCGATACTGCCATTCATTCATCACCTCCTTCCTGATCCCTGCATTCGGCAGACAAGACGTGATGGAAGAAAATTAAGTGTAAATATAAGATGATCCAATTAAACATTTCTTCTTTCTTTTTTTCAATTCTGTACAGCTGATCCAATCAAGTTTAATTTCATCCTTTGTATATAATGGCCAGGCCACCATCTAAGCATGTATAAAGACTGTAAATTCAACCAATTCTAGTATTTTACTTCTATTCAAGCTTCTTCAATATGCTTCATCATAGGGTGAGGTTTGCTACTGGCAATTGCTACATGACAACATGTTTGTTTGTTTTTCTTTTTGTTGAAATTTATTTTTTCTCAAAAAAAATTCAATCAAACCCTTACAGTATTCATATTTACACTAATGGGTCCTCTACTTAGTCCATTTTCCAGCTAAACTATTTTGAAAATGTTTAATGATAATCGATCTAAATGATGCTATAAACTCAACTTGTCTACGATTTTTTTCCGATGTGGAATATTATAAGTCTCATATTACAATAAATCGGAGCTAGTTTCTTTGGGCTCATTCCTTGTGATTGGTTTTGGCAAAAAGGAGTTAGAGAACCTGGACTTTAATGTTTTATTTAATGGGAACCCTCAATTATTTGTCTTTTTAGAACCCTGAACTATTTTTTTTGTTTAATGACAACCCTACCGTCACGGTCAGCTGACATGATACCGTTATGTGCCACATCATCTACTCACTCAATGTCACGTCAGTAACTTGCCACATCATCCCAGCCACGTCAAGAAGCAAGCCACGTGTCAGTGAGGCCCGTGACACACGCCCTAACCTCCTTATTCTTCTTCTACTTCTTCATTTTTCCATACCCAAACGGCAACCCTAACCTTCATCTCTTCCCTGCATCATCTCTTTTCATTCCTCAATACCCAAACCTCCATTTTTCCATACCCAAACAAAACACCTCACCTTCCTATCTTCCCTGACTCATCTCTTTTTCTTCCTCAATACCCTAACCTCTATTTTTCCTCTCTTTTCTGCCTCATCTTCTCTATCCCGTTGGTAAAACACAATGAAACTCTCACCATCCTCCTCCTCACGATCCTCATGCTCCAACGCCGAGTCACATTCGCGCAACGTGAATCACCACTAAGCTTACAAGATCTCGACGATTGGGCAAAAACCTATGTTGGATTATGAAGGGTCAGATATTAGGTGTTTTGTGGAAAGAAGGCTCCGCTCTGGGCTTCTTGGACCGATGTGAATCTAGGCAGGAGATTTGTCACATGTGCCTTTTTCAACCGATGTAATTTCCACAAATGGGTAGATGATGAGATGCAAGATAGGGCCAAATAGGTCGTTATTGGACTGAGGAATAGGGAGAAAGATCTGGTGGCAGGCATGGATTTGTTAGTTGATGACATGGAAGAACTTAGGCAGAAGGAGGCTAGACTAGATGGTATAGTTACGATCTTGAAGAATGATGCAACAAATTTGAAAGAGGAGAATGAGAGATTGAAGTTGGTAATTAGAAATCAGACAAGTTATATTGAGAAGCTGCGAAGAAGAAACAGGTTCTTTGCTTTGGTTTTGCTCTTGCGTATTTGTATTATTTGGTTTAAATGTTCTACTAGATAAACTGGTTTTTTTGCTTTGGTTGTTGAGTTGCTGCGAATGTTCTACTAGATAAACTGTAAAGTTGCTGCGAAGTTCTTGTAACCCTGTCAAATGAATAATATTTGGATGTTGAGTTTGAATCTTTTACACGAAATATTATAACAGAGTAATTTACACGAAATATTATAACAGAGTAATTTATAATTATCTAACGGGAATACACTGTCTTAATAATTAAAGTTTTAATCCAAACACATAACATCAAATCTATCACTATATATTCATCTTCTAACAACCTTCCAATTATATGCTGCCATTGTGAAAGCAAAATTACAGCATTTGGGCATAAACTACAGAAGATAGATGTCAAAAGAAGCTGCAACATGAATCGGTCTTCACTAAATACTGCAGTCTTCACAAAATTCATGTAGTACAAGCAAAATGTTTCAGTCTTCAATTTCTTTTCTTCACACCACCAATCCCACCAACTCCATCTTGAAACCTCTTTGGTACTTTTAGAATTCTCTTAGACACCCTACCAGGCTGTGCACATATCACATCACAAGTTTAATGTTAGATACAAAGATATAAAAAATGACATGTCCAGTCAAACAATGAAAGTGAATACTCACATTATATATCATCACACCATTTGGGCAAAAGTGAACTCCTTCTCCCACAAACTTCTCCTTAAGTGGTCTACCTCTTTTCTTACATGGTGCAGGTAGTTGTGGAGGTAACGCATTAGGATTCTCAGGTGGTCTGCCTCTCTTTTTGGGTTGATGCGACAATGCAACTGTCTCTTGAGTTGGATTGATTTGGTTTTGTGGTTGCTTTACAAGGCTGCCTCTTTTCCTTTTTAGTGCTTCAGTAGGTTCTGGTGGAGCAACTGACTGGACAAAGCTTGATGCACCTCCACTTGAGTTTGAACTCCCTCCTGTTAGGTCCTCTGCAGTTAGTGGAGGCTGTGATAATAATGCTACGTCAAATGCTTCAGCAATTGAGGCCGCTGCTGTTGGTGCAATTGGTGTGATAACTGGTGCTGCTTCTGGTGCAACAAGGGCCTCTGCTCCTGCTTCTAGTGCAACTGGGGCCTACAAAGCAATTTACAAAATATAAAGGACCATCTCATATATAGCTTGAATACATTATCAATTTATAGAATATAATGCATCAACAACTCACCTTTCTAGGGCAAGTTAACCTATTATGTCCACGCCTAAAGCAGATCCCACAAGTAATCACAATCCTCTTCCTTGACATTTTTATGCCCCCACCTACAACATCCTCCCAATCTTCCATAATTCTTCTTTTCTTGGGTCTTCCCCTTGTTGCAGTCATCTTTGGTGGTTGAATTGGACCTTTGTCAGTCTGTGGCCAAAACTTGGGGTCATTCACAGGTCTAACAGTGAACTTGTATGACTTCTGATACATGGCATTTGTGTAGTATTTGCTAATATATTGTTCCACTGTCTCCTTATTGAACCTTATTGTACACATTGCATGCCCACATAGTATCCCTATCAAGTCCCATAATTTGCAAATACATGTACGTTGTCAAATTGACAATGTACTTGCCAGTCGTGTCACTAAGCCTGGCCACCTCACAACTAGTAGAGTAGGCATGAAGAATCCTGAATTCCCTACTTATGTCTCTATTAACCTCAATCTTCGACCATATCCTACCCTCATAATCACCCTTAAAAGTATCCATAAATTTTCTCCCGTCATTAGTCATATTTATAACCATAGGCCTAACCTTTTCTAGAAGAGAAACTATTGACTTGAACGTAGCTGGCAAGATAAAACTATTGAAAGTTTCACACATATTATTATCAACAACATCTGACATGCAATGAGTATTTGTGAAAAAAATCTTACACCAAAGTTGTGGATTAGCTTTCTCAAAATCTGCCTTTGCATCACTTCCAAGTTCCCCCAATTTGAACAACTACAACTCATAATCTTGCATTGTGCTAGCTTTACAGGTTGCCCAAAATTACCTTTGTAATGCATAACCACTATTATTTTTCCTCCATTTGGCAAAAATATGCCTTGCACACCTTCTACGTTCTGCATGTGGCATTTGGTCATGTATAGCTCTGACAAGTCCCTGAAAAAGACATTTAAAAGAATTTATTACATATAGTATAAACAAAATGGCCATACACAAATACTAAATAGTAGAAATACACAATTTCTAAATAGTAGGCATATATAAATACTAAAAAGATAAGCCATAATTTATTACATACCTTTTGTTGATCACTGCAAAATTTCCACCCACCACCAGTCCCACTAGCAATATTCAGATCTCTCATCAACAATAAGAAGAACCACTTCCAGGTCTTCATATTTTCTTTCTCAACCACTGCCCATGCCAAAGGGTACATTTGATTATTGGCATCCCTACCAACTGCTGCCAATAGTTCTCCCTTAAAAGGTCCTTTAAGGAATGCCCCATCTACCCCTAGGATAGGCCTGCAACCCATCTTGAAACCTCTCTTCATTGCAGCTAAACAAACATGCATGCCTCTAAAAACCTTACCCTCATCAACTTCTTCAGTGTCCAAAACAATGGTGCTAGCCTTGTTACTCCTTCGTAGTTCTTCAACATAGTCTTCTAATCTATCAAATTCCAAATCCACATTCCCTTGCAACAGTGGCAGAATTTTCTGCTTAGCCCACCTGCATTGAGTCAGTGAAGGCTCAATGGTCTACTTTGCATATACACCATCCCAGATCTCCTGTTGTGTCATTGCTAAGGTTGACAAACCTCTTTTCTTGATGAAATATTCAACCATCACCTTGTAAGTTAACGTTGATCTCTTTAATACTTCTTGACACAATTTAGAATGGTTTGGTTGACAAGTCATCACCTTCCAGTCTTTACTCCTGCGATCTATGCTGTATAGAATCCTCCAATCGTAGTCTTTATCTTTACATTCAGCTTTGCAATGATGTCCTTCATCTTTCACATACTTAATGTTTCTACGTTGGTGGAGGGCTAATTTGTCTACAACATGCTTGAATTGGGCCTTGCATAAAAATCTGAGTCCAACATAAATAACAGGAACTATAGTTTCAGGTTTGTAAAAGTGCCTCCGAGTGACATGTTCACCATCAATTCTAAAACTGCCTTCATCCTCATTATACCCTCCTTCAGAAAATATGTTGTCTAGCTCTTCAGACTCCATCACAGCTGCAACATGCTTCATATGTCGCACTTTAAATTTTCTTGATTTCTCCAATAGTCCTTTCAATACACGCCTCCCTTGATGCAACTCTTCATCTTCATTATCAATTAAATCCTCGACTTCCACTAAGTATTCTTCAGGGACCTGGAAACCATTAGCCTTGTTCCCACGTATAGCTACCTCAACATCATTATTACCTATTCACAACAAACACCAAGGAATCAACATCATTAGAACTTGTAATTAAATTTTCTGCAACGATTATGTTATAATTAAAAAGTAGAATACACATGTTATTTTTTTAATATATACAAAGCATATATGCATCAATGTCAAGAAAAAAAGCTCAACCATGGACCCCACCAGCAGACATAAAGAGAAATAGAAATTTAACATTATCTCCAAACTGATCACCATCAACTCCTTCCTCAAGCTGCTGATCACCATTACCTGCTTCCTCACCAAACTGATCACCATCAACTTCTTCCTCAAGCTGCTTATCACCATGAAATTCTTCCTCATGTTGTTGATCACTATCATCGACTCCAGTCTCCACATTTAACTTATTGAGTCTTATATCCTCTATTAAATCTACCAAGAATTGACCCTTTACTGTTGCCTCCTCAATAGTATCCTCATCATCCCCTACCAAACCTTCACCCTCATCCTGGACATAACCATCACTAACAGCAGCACCATCAAAGACATTACGCATAATTTCAACTGCAACCCTAACTTTTTGGTCGCCCGTTATGTTTCCACTACAACAACTCTCGTCAATTCTAAACTCACCCAGTTCATTTTCTCCACTGTTTAGTTCATTCGCATCAACAATCTCATCACTAGACTCATCACCTCTCTCCAAGTCATTACTCTTTATGTACTTCTCTTCCTCATTTACTAAACCAAGTCTTATACCCGTCAACTTAGGGTTATTAGTAGACAACAAAGGGTGCATTTTATCACCATGTTCCACATAAATAGTACCCTCACTACCAGTGAATAAATGGCTAACCAGTGGCATAATGTTAGCATCATCAAATATCTCAAATATAGAAAATGAGTTTGGGCGTTTAAAATATAGACAATTTACGTTTCTAAACCCCATTGAAGCACACCAATTTAACAACAACAGGTATGTCATCGTGTCAGGATCAATATTTTTTTCGTCAACAAAACCTCCCCACATATCTCAGTTTATTATCCTTCCACAATACCACCCCACCAATATATAATTGTAGTCTGCCCATAGAGACCAAACTACAGAAACCCTAATCTACCGACAGGACCACAACGAAAGCAACATTACCAAGAAAACGTACCCCACTATGAAAGATTCCAACAAAGAAACGTACAAACAGATGCTCCAATGCAATCCTTGTTCTTCGCCAAGCAGTAACGCACGTGCGCGTCCTCTTCACCACCTCGCAAATCAATAGTCATTTTCAAACTGACTCCCTCAACACCATATTGCGTTTCGCTCAATCCCAATTGAGGTTGGGTATGGAGGATTGGAAGATGTTAGGGTTTTGTTTGTTTTACAAGATGCGAAGGAAGATTTGGGAATGGAAAATAGAAAGGTTAGGGTTTCTATTGGAAAAGGATTTCGAGAGAGGAAAGAGACGAGTTTGGGCAAGCGACAAGCCGACCGAATAAGAAGTGGTTGTGCGTCGCGGCCCCCACTGACACGTGGCTTGCTTCTTGATGTGGCTGGGATGATGTGGCAAGTTACTGACGTGTCTTGCTGATGTGGCATCGAGTGAGTAGATGACGTGGCACATAACAGTGCCATGTCAGCTGACCGTGACGGTAGGGTTGTCATTAAACAAAAAAAATAGTTCAAGGTTCTAAAAAGACAAAAAAATAGTTGAGGGTTCCCATTAAATAAAACATTAAAGTTCAGGGTCCTCTAACCCCTTTTGCCGATTGGTTTTTAACATTACACAACTTTTTAAAAATTGAAAAAAAAAGAGACTTGACTTATCCATGATCTTTTAAGTTTGTGAGATATTGCAATGAAATGTGACATCGAGGTAACTTTTTTTTAGTAAAAAAAAGGAAAAAATCATTTTGTGTGGTTAAAAGTTTGTAGAGTTCGTTTTTCAGCTAAATTATTTTTTCTTGACATTTTGAAAAGGTTTATTGATAGCAGGTCGAAATGATATTATTTTAATTAATATAAAAAAGATACATTAATGGGGAAATAGTTTTTACCACCCCTGAACTATCGGCGAAAATCACAAACTTCCCCTGAACTTCATTTTTTAAAGTACGCCTCTCCTGAACTATTGTTTTCGAGCAAAAAGACCCCCTCCGTTAACTTTTTCTGTTAAATCTAACTGGTGACCTGCTACAGCAGGTTATTTTTTTTTTTTAACCTGTTATAGCAAGTTTTCCAAAAAAAAAATTTTAAAATAATATAATTAATTTTAAAAATCCAAAAAAAGTTAAAAAAAATGTATAAATTAAAAAAAAATTGTAAAAATTATAAAAATAATTTTATTAATCTAAAAATTTCAAAAAAAATATGTAAAATTCCAAAAAAAAAAAATCCTAAAACGAAAAAATTCAAAAAACAATTAATCTAAAAATTCAAAAAAAAATGTTATAATTCCAAAAAAATGTACAAATTCCAAAAATAATTTAATTAATCTAAAAATTCAGAAAAAATGTAAAAATTCCAAAAAAATGTAATAATTTAATTAATCTAAAAATTCAGAAAAAATGTAAAAATTTAAGTAAAAATGTAATAATTCCATAAAACATGTACAAATTCCAAAAAAAAAATTAAAAATTAATAAATTGAAAAAACTCAAAAAAAAAAAAATCTAAAAATTCAAAAAAAATGTAATAATTACAAAAAAATGTACAAATTCCAAAAATAATTTAATTAATCTAAAAATTCATAAAAAATGTAATAATTCAAAAATACATATACAAATTCCAAAAAAAAAATTTAAAATTCCTAAAATATAAAAATTAATCTAAAAATTAAAAAAAAAGAGTAATATTTCCAAAAATAATTTAATTAATCTAAAAATTCAGAAAAAATATAAATTTTTTTAAAAAATGTAAAAATTCCAAAAAACATGTAAAAATTCCAAAAATAATGTAAAAATTCAGAAAAACATAAAAATTCGGTAAAAATTCTAAAAATTCAAAAACAAATGTAATAATTCCAAAGAAAATGTACAAATTCCAAAACTAATTTAATTAATCAAAAAATTCATAAATAATGTAAAATTTTTGAAAAAATGTAATAATTCCAAAAAACATGTGCAAATTCCAAAAATAATGTAATAATTCCAAAAAAAAAATTTGAAATTAAAAAAATGTACAAATTCCAGAAAAAATGTAAAAATTTCCAAAAAATGTAAAAATTACAAAATAATTTAATTAATCTAAAAATCCAAAAAAAACGTAAAAAATTTGAAAAATACTAAAAATGTTTAAAGATTCACAAAAAATGTAAATTCCGAAAAAAATGTACAAATTACGAAAAAATGAAAAAATTCAAAAAAAAATAAACTAAAAATAAGAAAATGTAGAAATTATAAAAATTCGACGATGCTTTTTTTGGAATTGTTACAATTTTTTTAGAAATTTTACAATGTTTTTAGAATTTTTATATTTTTCTGAATTTTTACATTTTTTAGAATTTTTTATTTTTTTTTTCGAATTTTTACGTTTTTTTGGAATTTTTACATTTTTTGGAATTATTACATTTTTTTTGGATTTTTTACATTTTTTTGGAATTATTACATTTTTTTGGAATTTTTACATTTTTTAGAATTATTACATTTTTTTGGAATTTTTACATTTTTTGGAATTATTACATTTTTTTGGAAATTTTACGATGTTTTAAGAATTTTTACAATTTTCTTAGAACTTTTTATTTTTTTTTAGAATTTTTACGTTTTTTTGGAATTTTTACATTTTTTGGAATTATTACATTTTTTTGGATTTTTTACATTTTTTTGGAATTTTTACATTTTTTAGAATTATTACATTTTTTGGAATTTTTACATTTTTTGGAATTATTACATTTTTTTGGAAATTTTACGATGTTCTTAGAATTTTTACAATTTTCTTAGAATTTTTACATTTTTTTGGAATTTTTTACATTTTTTTGCAAATTTTACATTTGTTTTGGAAATTTTACATTTTTTTGGAATTGTTACATTTTTTTTGGAATTATTACATTTTTATGAATTTTTACATTTATCTGAATTTTTTGGAATTTTTACAATTTTTTTGAAATTTTTACATTTTTTTTGGAATCTGTACATTTATTTTGGAATTTGTACATTTTTTTTGAAATTTTACATTTTTTTTGGAATTTTTACATTTTTTTTACAATTATAATATTTTTTAAGACATTCTTTAATTGTTTTATTTGTTTTGGAATTTTTTTATTTGTTTTGGAATTTTTACAATTTTTTTGGAATTTGTACATTTTTTTGGAATTATTATATTTTTTATGAGGTTTTAGATTAATTAATTTTTTTTTGGAATTTTTACAATTTTTTTGTTAATTTTTAGATAAATTAATTTTGTTTTGGAATTTTTACAATTTTCCTGATTTTTTTACATTTTTTACAAAGTTTTTTTGACTTTCTCGAAATTTTTTTTTGAAAATTTTAGATTATATAATTTTTTTGAATTTTTTAAATTTAATTATATTATTTAAAATATAATTACCAGGTAAAAAAAAAAGAACCTGTTGTAGTAGGTAATCCGTTAGATTTAACGGAAAAAGTTAACGGAGGGGGTCTTTTTGCTCGAAAACAATAGTTCAGGGGAGGCGTACTTTAAAAAATGAAATTCAGGGGAAGTTTGTGATATATATTGTGATAAAAATAGTATGCTGCAAATATTATTAATATCTCAATTAATTAATTCCAAATTGTAAACAATAGGGAAATATATATTTCTGAAGGAAAAAAAAGGAAAGATAATATAATTTTCCGTATTTAATTCCATTAAGAAATCTAAAAGACGCTAAACTAATACCATTGAGACTTCTCTCTCAGACCAAATCCTAGTAAGGATCCTCTTCCTCTCGCTCTTTCTTTTTACAATTTTTTTACGCATCGGCTCTCTTCTTCTCAAGCATGGTGACCCGACAAAAAGAAGACTAAAACGTAACTATATATTTTGATTTATAGTTTGATAATATAACAATCTGTTCTTTTAGATTTCGACTAAACGGATTAGTAAACCCGTTTTTTAATCTTGGAATCATGACTATTTAGGAGGAGGAGGAGGAGGAGGAGGAGGAGGAGGAGGAGGAGGAGGAGGAGGAGGAGGAGGAGGAGGAGGAGGAGGAGGAGGAGGAGGAGGAGGAGGAGGAGGAGGAGGAGGAGGAGGAGGAGGAGGAGGAGGAGGAGGAGGAGAAGAAGGAGGAGGAGGAGAAGAAGAAGAAGAAGGAACAAAAAAAATCTATGGAAGCTCGCGATTACGAGATGGATTTGGTGGTGTCTCTTTATCAGGCGGAGGGGCTCGACAACCCTGCCGCGTATCCCGAGGCAACGAGACGGGTTTATGGCGTTGTTCTTAGGGTTCATCCTGACAGACCTTACGTCACCCGTCAGGCTGAGGGTTTACCTAATCCTGAATGGAACAGGAAGTTTCGGATGGAGTTGGACAAGGAAAGAGATTGTAGGTTTCTGTACGTTGAAGTGATTCGGTTCGGACACCCGTTTGACCCGGGGACTTCAACGGGCGAGGCATTGGTGGGTCGAGCTCGGATCCCTCTCCCGAAATTATCGACCAAGAAAGGCGGCCGATACGGACTTGTGAGGCTTGAAGGGGACGAGCAAAGGGCTGAGGGCCATATTAACGTGTCTATGGAGTTGAACAAGATTCCACATCAAGACTACTATAGGAGGAACGACTACTAACTAGGTTGAGGGTTAGAGGTGAGAATTATAGATTTTCTTCGTTTGGTTTTGGTTTTGGTTTTGGTTTTGGTTTTGGTCCTACCTGGAGAGAGTAGAGGGCAGAAAAGAACGTAGTTAGGTTTTCCTTTCTGTTCTTTGTAGAAAAAGAAAGATTATTGCTAACTATATCATTCCTTTTTCTTCTTCTCGTTTGGTGTTAAACAATCATACGTGTCTATGACGTTAACTAGTGACATCAATAAGTGAGTGTTCGTAACTCACACCTTTATTAGTCCACTTTAAAAATCTCTCAAATAATTAAAATCTACCTTTAAAAACTCTCAAATACATGCATGTATAAACACATTACAGATGAAGCGATTGAGCCCACTATATATGAGTATGGTGTAACTTAATGATATTATATGAATGGAGGTAGGTCCTCGTGGGTAATTGCATCTGCTGTTTCACTTTCGAGTTGACTTATTGTGACCTGCAATGCGCCGGAGGGTGCTTTCGGCATAGAACCTCCGACGATCAAGTCAGTAAGTTATGTAAATAGTAAGAGTACAAGGATAATAACAACCTGTGTGTGTATGCGTGTGTTTTACCTTCCCTTACCCTGCTATTTATAAGCCATTCTGATGACCGTTACACAGACGTTAAATGAAGACAATCAATGTCATTAATGGAGCCATTAACACAGTCTGCAACGTACGTAACGGTTATCTCAGAACCGTTACGAGCCATTTACTGATGTCATTATGCCTACCGGTACTCAATTACCGTTAATGCCCCTTCTCGCAGATCCGGACACTTCCGGTAAGATGTCAGCTCATAACCGTTATCTCTCACAGATACCGGTTCACAATCCCGTTTCTTGTACGTTCACCGGTACCTCAATATTACTGGTATTAGACGGTCAACTCATATCGACCAGCTTACATGGCCATACGACCAGTCAACCTCACCACAAAAGACCTTATTGCTCTTGTGATTTCCTCATGTGTTATCACTTAACGTATACAAATCATACTTTCACTTGTGGAATTTACTACTTAAAGTTTGCTACTTATACCGGAGGTGATAAAGTATGAATTCACATAAACATTTAATTAATATCGAGAATAAAGTATTGGCTCATGCTTCGCGTGGATTATTGTTATTGTTGTTTTTATTTATCGTAAGTTGATTTAATTACAAATAGGTTGAGTGAGAGTTTGTGTATAAAGCGAGGTTGTAAAAATCGACTCGATCATAAACTCGGTCAGAAAAAAAAGTCAAAAGTCAGAGGTATAATTGGGGTAGAACCGAATTGACCGTGATTTTATAAAATTAGTAAATAAAATTTAATATTTGTGATAATTTAATAAACTAGTAAATCATCATTTTCACTCTTGTCAAGAGGCAAACCAATTTGGTTATTTATCATTTAAGTAGACTAGCTTTTAATTTATTCTAATATGTAAGTATTGGGTGATCGAAGTCTCCTATTTTTTTCTTGGGGAAACTAAGTATTGTTTCTTTCTTTTCTTTCTTCTTGCACGGCTTTTTCCATTAATTACTGCATCGAAACTCGATAGTTTTCAAAATGAGGAAAAGTCAAGTAAGATAATTCGCGATGGGAAAAGAAAACCTTTTTTTCTGCTTTTCCTAATGGTTTTGTCACGTGCATACCTCTTTTTTTTCCTGTTGTATATTAGTTTGTTATTTGTTATATTTAGGAAAACTAATAATTAATTGTTGTTGTTTTACAAATCATACTTCTGTGTCATGCTGTGATAAATTACTAATTAATTAGGTTATCATTCTTTGAATTTTTTTTCTTTCCTTCCTTCAGCTTAGTAATTCAAGATCTTTTATGTGAATGCAGGTGAGGGGTTTTTTTTTTCTAGAATGGAGGATAATGGTCATGCCATGCCTTGCCCTCCAAGCTATTTCCGTGATGTTGAACCCTCAAAGATTCTTCATAAGGGTTTATTGGGCAGTTCTGGGCAAAACAAAACTTCCCTTTGCATACAATCGCCGGCGGCCGCGCCGCGCCCCATTGTCTGCAGCAAAAATCAAGAATCTGCAAAATATCAAGAAAGTTGGGACTTCTCAAGCTAAATTAGCCAAAGATTCTCCTGCTGCTAGGGCAAAAGGAAGGAACAAGGACGGGATTCATTCAGGTAATTATATGTCACTGACCAAAAACCAGAACCCTTCAGGCACATGACGTGTATGTATAAGAGATGCTGAACAACATTAATAGATCCTAGCTGCTTCCTCTTGGGAAACCTGCGGTAAGGGTCGTTCTCGTGCGGCAATTCAAGAAGGTCAATGCATCTTGATGTTAAATGTTAGGGAATAATCTACTTTCTGTCAGATAGATGGATGCTAATCTATGATATTCTTGGTTTGTTGATTGCCAAAGTGATAGCCATCGTCTCTGCCCAGCCCTTTTGCTCTCACATGCTCATAGAATCTCAAAAGAACAAGCAAAGTTCGGAATCTTGTTTGCTACTGTAGTTGGTGATTCCTTTGGCGAAGCAGATCAATTGAACAACTTATATGGATGTATGGAGTAGCTTTATTGATGCTGATGGAACTTTTTTGCAACCACTTGCAGGTAAACGAGGTCAAGCTAAATTCTCAGAAGAATCTCTTAAGAGAACCGAAGAAAACCGGAAAAAAGCAGCCTCTCCAGCTCCAAAGCAGGTTTGGAGGGTAAAGGAAAAAGCAGAACTTTCAAAATCACAGGATACAAAGGTTCCTCCATCCATTAGGAAAAAGATAAGACCTTCAGAAAATGCAATGAAATCATCGCCAAAAGGTCAACAATCAGTAAAAGGAAAGGCAGAAGAACGTTTTAAAGATTCAGCTAGATCACCTGTACAAGGGAGTTCGTCCAAAAGCACGCATCGAGGTCGACGTACTCCAAAGAACAAATACTCTGCAGAAGCTAGCAAGAAGAGTGGAAAACAAACATCTGCAGCTCCAAAGCAAGTTATGCCGGTAAAGAAAAAGAGAGGAGCTTCAAACAATGCATTAATTTCACCGTCTAATGTTCAAAAAAGCAAGGGAAAAGATGCAACCTTTGGATGTTGGAATGGCAAGAGCTATGACAGAACCTTCTATGGAAACATTTAAATTTGGAGCTGTGGAAACAATCTCTAAATTGTCTTCTCCAATGAATCCACCTGAGCAAGTTCAACAGAAACTGGAGCCTGCAAAAGCTGTTAAAAAGACTAGAAACCAATCACCTCCAGCTCCAAATCAGTCCTTTAAAGCAAAGGGAAAGAGAAAACCTGCCAAGGAGAAGGCAAAACCTGCAAAAGAGAAAGCAAAACCCTCAAATGAATCATCCATAAACCCAAATCCTTCAGAACCTGCAAAAAGGAAGGCAACACACTCAAATGTGCCGTCAAAACCATCCTGGAAACCGAGTCCTTACAGGCAGCGACGGCGGTGGCGACAACGGGTAAAACAGCCCGCTGGTCAAGAATATAGCATTGAGTGGCATGATGAAGATAATCAAGGTATGCCTGAACACCTCCTTTCAAGTTATTTTCCCATTCAAAGTGGTTCGTTATCAGCCAAAGTTGTTCAAGCTTGCTTTTCTTGTATTAGCTCCTAGAGTCAGCACTAGCTCATCTTTTTAATTCTAGGTTTTTAGGAGAGTTAGCCAAGGCATAGGACAGCTATTGCAGAAACTGATGATAACAAACGATTATAGATTCAAATTAAGGTAATAAATTACTTTCACAGATGGAACTGGGGCACTGAATGACAAAGACCTGCAGGGGCATCTGAATTTCAGAATCTCTGTAGACAATTTTGATAAAAAATAGGACAAAAAAGAAAGGAGAGGAGAGGAACATATTCTATAAAAGTATCTTTTACCATCACAATCATTCTTATGCAGCATACACTTATTTTGACACTTATCCTGATTAACTGATTGAATAACATGGTTTCAATGTTTTACAGATATGGTTGAAG
Organism: Viola odorata; assembly: GCA_963691705.1. NCBI lineage: Eukaryota > Viridiplantae > Streptophyta > Magnoliopsida > Malpighiales > Violaceae > Viola > Viola odorata. The sequence goes on along the minus strand of OY829545.1, from coordinate 52,805,862 downwards.
AGATTGGACAAGAGTGTTTATTTTGTGAGAAGGATCTCATATATTCGCCATTAACATCGTACGAGGAGGCCACCTACGAGTCTCACAAACTTCCAGATGCTGCTGTTCTTTCTTGTGGCCATGCCTTCCATGTCCTGTGCTTGGAGGGTGTTTTATCAGAAGACCAAATGAAGGATCCTCTATGCTTTATATGCACCAGCTCGTGCTAAGTCTCATCTTTTGCCTATTTCTCTGTTATCAGATGATAAAGAATATGTAAGAAATGAGTGTAAGATCTATAAAATCTACACGTTTTTTGTTAAACTTGTCCCCATCAAATTGGATTACCTTGCTTGAATTGAATGCCATTAGTCAAGCTAATCAGGGAAAAATCCTGTTAAAAATACTTGATCTGGTACTATTTAGGGTAGAATCCTGTTAAAAAATATTTGTTCATCTTGTGGTTATTGCCCCACAAATAAAAATAAAAATAAAATAAAATAAATAAAACTAGAGAATTTAAAGTGAAAGCACTATTGCATCCCATAGAAAAACAATAAACAACTAGACTATTATAACCACGAGATCTGTACATGGGACATTTATCAGGATTCTTCATCAAACAACAAGTTTTCCGAATCCGGCTTCCCACAGTTCACATCTGTGCAAGCACATCCACACGCCGATAATATTAAAACCAAACCCAGACGACAATCTTTCACTTCACAACTCGAAGAAAGAGATTCAATTCAACACCTATGATAATATCAGGAAACTATCTTCTGATTAATGACCATATATATAAACTACTATCTAGTTTGACTATCACCATCATCTTCCGAAATGTTGAACAAGAACTTTGGAAGAGATGTGATTCGCGGGAGATGAAGCAGCAACTCCCCAAATGAGTCCTTCCTTGACATTCCCAGTACCTGCTTGCTCCCAGAAACGTCCTTCATAATGTCCTTCATAGCCGTCCCTTCTGGGCCTTTGATATCAGTTCTCTTCTTATTCTCAAGCTGTGACCCCGTGGTGGAGTTTAGTTGGTCCCCTTTCCCATTTTTAGAATCTTCAATGTAACTTTCCACATTAGTCTGCAAGTTCTGCGATTGGATAGGGTCCTTCTGCAAAAGGCAGCACAATGAGTTGACCCTTGCCATGAGCCTTTTCTCATCAGAAGATGTTGCTAGTTGGGTGTCACTGAGGAGGTACTGCGCAATATCCTCCAACATGGCCTGACCATCTGATCCATCTGCAGAAAACTGTTGATTTCCAAAGGTCATTTGCTCTGAAATACAATTCTCAATGTGGTTCATAAGATCCGACATGGACATGGATGGATGCATTCCTGGAACTTTGACCTGATCCCAATTCCTTGTCCCCTTTGAATCAACAGCATCGCAGTGTCCACTCCCTTCAATTGCATAGACACCCATCACTTATATGAGAAAACTACTAATCAGCCATTAGATAGGCTTAAAACATTAAAATAAGCTTTTACTAATAGAATTTATATTCTCATTAAAAGACACCACATTTATAGCAATTAAGAGCAATGCCAATAGGAACATCGACATCAAAAACCAAATTGGTAATTGGAACAGAGGACATAAGAATAAATTGAAATAGCATAGATCCTTCTAATAATGTTAAATAGTACGAAGCCCTTTTCTGAAATTAGAATGAAACTTGAGAAATCTTCACAACCGATAGCAAAGCTTAACAACATACCTGAGCTGGGAGAAGGAGGTTCTCGGGATACATATTCTGATGATGTCCCAGCAGCATCTCCTTTTTCAAACTCTACGGAAGATGATTGGGCTGCAGATGGTGATGCAAGATCTTGGTTGCCAGAAGTAGGAGGTAATTTACCAGTCTGAGTAAAATCTTGATGCTTTGCATCATCCAGATCCTCAAAAGCAGATGCACACTGTTCAAAATATGGTGAATCCAAATGAATCTCAGGTTGCCGACTCAGGAAATTCAAGCGCATGTCACACTGGATCAACTTTTCAAAATGCTTATTGAGCAGTCCTTGTGGACACTGAAGAAAATGTTGCCTAGAAAACATGGAAATAGTAGATTTTAGTGCAATTGCCTTACTTGTAAGAGGAAATTATTTACATGGTCTAAAGTAAATAGTGAAAACTGTCCACTTCGAATGCAAGTTCAGAATGGGAAAAATTAGAACCCAATGGAAACAGCAAGTTTTCACAACATAAATGCTATGATAGCCATATATTTTGTGAGACAGAAATGTGCTGTAAAGTATGTACATATATAGTTCTCAGAGGACAAGCAAAAGCAGAATGAACTTAGAGATGCGGAATCAAGCAGATGGAATTGCTAAAAGAAAGAGGTTAAAAAGAATTGAGTTAAAGATAACGTAACAAGTTCCTCCTAATAACTTGTTACCTATGTGTGCTTGCTTGACCATTAGTAAAATCAGCAGTGGCCTGCCATAAGGTGTGCTTTCGTGGCTGTGGGTTGGTCTCCCTGAAGAAAAGTGGCTGCCTAGCCAGCTGCATCAAAAACCCAACCAATTAAGGGGGAAATCCAATCATCAGGAACAACAAAAATATATACATATGGAAGCGCAGAAAGATGAGTGGAACTCAAAATCTTTACCACAATATTCAATGTTCCAGGTCCGTCATCAGGACAGTTGCCTTTGAGTGCCATAATATCAGACCACTGGAGTTCAATCTTACTCTTCAATCCACCTTCAAGCACTTCCCAAACCAACTTATGCTTCGCAAAGTAACACTTGGCCACCAAATCCCCTTCATACCTCGATTTATACTGCCCAACACCACCAACCAAACAACAAAAGAGCAAGAAATCAATACAAAACAGGATAAATTCAAACACATTTAAGAAAACCAAAAGCCTGAAAACACCCCCAAAAAGAGTATATACCTCCCAACAGCCAATCCTGAGTATGGAAGCAGGGAAATTGGAAGCCTTAAGTTTATCGGTAGTCGGAGCAGCAGCTGATCCAGTAGATTTATTCTCCTTCTTCAGTAAAACTGAAGCAGGCGAAGAAGAGCTATGATTGGCGCTATCAGCAGGAGGAGTCCCTTGAGTAAGCCTCATTTGGATCAAATCCAAAAGCGAAGGGCTCTTCCTCAGCCGCAACCCCAACGGGCTTGGCTCGTCCAATGGATTATATTGCGGTGCCGCCAGAGGAACACCACCATATGCATTAGCACCAGCACCTTGCTGCTGATCACCAACAATTTCATTTATCAATCACTCAAATAATCGTCCTTTTTTCCCTAACAAAATGAAATTGAAAAATGAAAATTGTACCTGAGATAGCTTGGATCGCTTGTTGAGAGGTCCATGTTCTTCCTCTAAAAAATCTTCCGCGATCTCGAGCTTCACTGGAAGCTTGTTGGAGGCAGAAGACGTTGTCCCGCGTTCGGCGCGTAGATTCCCAGAATTCATAAACTGCACCATCAATCAATCAATTAAGGACGGAAATCCGAGAAATCCGGATCAGCAAAAATTCCTTTTTCTTCTCGGGAATCAAACAGGATTTTATTTTATTTTTCTTTCAATTATTTCCTTGCTTGGATGTTGGGAAAATCGGGGAAATTGATTTTACGAAAACCCTAGAAGTAGGAGTAGAGAGAGAGGGAGAGAGGCGAAATAGGGGAGATTTTTACGCCTGGCTGACAGCCAGCCTGCACGTGCTGAAACCCGCGTTTTATAATTTTATTACCGTCGCTGCACGTGCTATTTTGACTGCGCCGTCACGAAACTACGGGGATGTCGTCCAGCAGCAAGAGGAAAGTGAGGGGCAGTTTAGTCATTCGAATTGGATGCCATAAAAATCACGTGCTGGCCGACACGTAAGGGAGTAATGGATAAGTGTGGGTCCCGATTGTTCCTACAAAATGACGGCGGTAGTTGCTTGGTAGGACACGTGTCGGGAGAGCAGGAAGTACAGGTCTTAGGATTTGACGCGTAAGAGCGGCGTAATGATTCGGACGAAAAAGAATTGGATGCGGACGAGCCTATTGTTACCGTATGAGCTCCTTCTATTATTGCTATAAAAAATCCCAAAAATGGGCAAGCAATGTCATAATTAAATAAATACATGCATCTCTTTGTGAAAAGAAGATAAACTACATGCATCTCTTGTACGGAAGATTCCTCCTCTTTTCATATTTGTCAGATATTTTAAGAAAATAGAGTTGGTATTCTCACCAATGTTATTAATTCCGTACTATATCGAACAATGGTTGGTACATTTTTTTGGGCCTGTTTGGCATTTCGGTTCTAGCTGGAAAAGTTCAGTGGGGAAAATTTCAGTCTTTGACTTTGCAGAATGGAGTATACTGTTTGGTAAATGTTTGTTAAAAGTTTTGTGGGGAAACCAGAAGTTGTTTTTGGTGTTTGGTAAAAACTGTTTTAAAACTATGGTTGGAATGTAAAATGACCATAAAGGGCATAATTCATTTCAAGTGTTAGAAATAATTTTTTTAGTATCTTTATATATGCTTTTAATCAATTTATTTATAATCAAACATCTACCACCTAATATTTATCAATTTATTTATAATCAAACATCTAAAAATATAAGTTATTAATACCATGGTTTAAAGCATTATATTAAATTTTTTGCAAACTTTATATAGATATTTTTAATCAATATATTTCTGTAAAGAAATAATTAATATTTTATTTATAATAAGAAATTATGCTACAATTTTGTTCCAACAACACTTTTTTTTAATGAAATTCCTTCATTTTTTACTACATTTCAATTTATTTCACGATTTTTCGATCATCTTTGTCATTTTAAATTATATGAATAACATTTTAAATTAATATATAGTCATTTTAATCTTTATATATTTTATATCATAAAATGTAAAGAAAAATCGCGTAATAAATTGAAAGGTTTTTTGCAGGAAGACCCCCTGTACTAAAAAAAAAAAACAGCTTCCTCCCCTGAACTATAAAAATTCAAAAACTGCCCCCTGAACTCTTAGTCAATTGCAAAGTGAGGCCCCTCTGTTAGTCAACTTTAACTTTCATCCATTTTGACTTTTTTTTATTTTTTTTTTCCTTTTCTTTTCTTTTCTTTTCTTTAAAAATTTAGAAAAATAATATAATTAATTTAAAAAATCCAAAAAAATAATGTAATTAATTTAAAAATCCAGAAAAATAATTTAATTAATTTAAAATTATAAAAAATAATGTAATTAATTTTAAAAATTCTCAAAAATAATTTAATTAATTTAAAAAATTCTGAAAATAATTTATTAATTTTAAAAAATTAGAAAAATATTTTATATTCTTTTTAAAAATTCAAAAAAATTATAAAAATTCAAAAAAAAAGTAAAAATTTCAAAAAAAATTATAGATTCTAAAAATAATGTAATTAATTAAAAATTGAAAAAAATAATGTAAGTAATTTTAAAATTCAGAAAAATAATGTAATTAATTAAAAATTTCAGAAAAAATAATATAATTAATATAATTAATTTAAAATATCAGAAAAGATTTAAAAATTCCAAAAAGAATTAAAAAATCAGTAAAAAAATTAAAAGTAAGAAAAATATGAATTTCCAAAATTTCTTTCTTTCTTTTTCTTATTTTCATTTTCATTTCTTTCTTTTTATTTTCCATTTACTTTTATATTTCTTATTTACTTTTCCATTTTCCTTTATTAGGTTTTCATTGCTAATTAATGTTTCCAATTTTCCTTTTCAATCCACAAACCTAACTTCATCTTCTTCATTTCCCATTTTTCTGAGCCATGTAAGATCCCCAATCATGCAAAACCACTGCCATCTACCGATCTCCTCCACACCACCAGCATCATCATCACTGGCTATCAACTGCCGATCTCTTCTCCGTCACCAACCATCATCCTCTCCTTACCCACCGCCGGCACCAACCCATCACCATCTCTACAGCCGAATCCACCTCACCGACCCACTGCCACCACACCGTCACACACCCACAAGCAGATCCGGCGCAACTCCCGTGCTAGATCTACCCTTTTCCCGAACCCATCAACATCCCTGACATTAGGCACCATTTTCAACTTCATAACCACCAGATCTGGAAAATGAAGACGAAGATGAGAGTGGAGGAGAAAGGAGGAGAGGTAGATCTGGAAACGGAGTTGGAGATGAGGTGAAGGAGAGGGTAGGTAGAGGTGGCGGTCGTGGCAGTGGGTGAAAAATGAGGAAGGTGGAGGTGGAGGTTGTCACTTGATGGTGGCCGGATCCGGAAAGGCAGGTGCGGATATTTGGCTTCGCTTGTGTCTCCGACGACGTCGTAGCTTTTGCCAAAAATGGTGGGGGATGCTTCATTCATCACTTTTTGTTGCTGTTCTTGTTCTTTGCTGTAACTTGCAGAAAATGGTAAATGTCGCCTGTGTACTCCTGTTTGTGGAACTTTGATAGCACGGAAATGGCGATTACCCTCTTTAGATTATAGGTTTTGCGGTTTATTACTAATGGGTTTTGCTTTTAAGAGCTTTTTATTCATAATAATGAGATTAGCCTCCTGCTCTGTGTTCTTTTCTTGTATCTGTTTTCACAAAAATGCTTGTTTTTTTAAGGGTTTATAATTTTTTTGAATTTTAAAATTAATTACATTATTTTTTACAATTTTTAATTAATTAAATTATTTTCTGAATTTTAAAATTAATTACATTATTTTTAGAATTTTTAATTTTTTTTGAAATTTTTACATTTTTTTGGGATTTTTACATTTTTTTTAAATTTTTATAATTTTCCTGAATTTTTAAAAATAATATAAAATATTTTTCTAATTTTTTTAAATTAATACATTATTTTCAGAATTTTTTAAATTAATTAAATTATTTTTCAGAATTTTTAAAATTAATTAAATTATTTTTTACAATTTTAAATTAATTAAATTATTTTTCTGGATTTTTAAATTAATTACATTATTTTTTTGGATTTTTTAAATTAATTATATTATTTTTCTAAATTTTTAAAGAAAAGAAAAGAAAAGAAAAGGAAAAAAAAGGAAAACCTAGTAACCTGCTGTTGCAGGTCAAAATGGATGAAAGTTAAAGTTGATTAACAGAGGGGCCTCACTTTGCAATTGACTAAGAGTTCAGGGGGCAGTTTTTGAATTTTTATAGTTTAGGGGAGGAAGCTGTTTTTTTTTTTAGTACAGGGAGCCTTCCTGCAAAAAATCCTAAATTGAAATGTAGTGAAAAATGAAAGAATTTCATTTTTTCAGCCAGGGCGAGGCGTCATGTCGTGAAAAATGAAATTCCTTCATTTTTCACTACATTTCAATTTATTACGCGATTTTTCGATCCTCTTTGTCATTTTGAATTATATGAATAACATTTTAAATTAATATATAGTCATTTAGTCTTTATATATTTTTTATCAGAAAATGTAAAGAAAAATCGTGTAATAAATTGAAATGTAGTGAAAAATGAAGGAATTTCATTTTTCACGACAGGGCGAGGCGTCATGAGTGTGAGGCGTCATGACACCTCGCCCTGGCTGAAAAAAATGAAATTCCTTCATTTTTCACTATATTTCAATTTATTTTTCAACATTTTTTTAAAAAAAATGAATAAATAAATGTTATTTTGGCCCATTTGGCTTGCAGCCGGGTTTGAATCCGGGCTCTTCAATTTTTACCCATTTTTTCTCCATATTTTAAGTATTTTCCGTTCGATTTTTTTCGGTTCCGAACAAAACTTCTCGAACCGTAGATCTAAAATTTCCGTCCATTGTCACATTTTACATTTTTTACGCGTATCATTTCGTTTATTTCATTTTAAAACTATGGTTGAAATGTAAAATGACCATAAAGGACACAATTCATTTCAAGTATTATAATTAATATTTTTTTAATATCTAAGTAGATTATTTAAAGGGAAAATGATAAAAAACAACCCTGGACTTTAATATTTTGTTTAATCGCAACCCTGTACTTTGACATTAATTAATCTCAACCCTGGTCTTCTCAAAATTGTTCAATCACAACCCTAACGTTACAGAATTCTGACGTGGCACCGTTATGTGCCACGTCATCCGCTGGCTGTGTGCCATGTCAGCGTGCCACGTCAGAATTCTGTAATGTTAGGGTTGTGATTGAACAATTTTGAGAAGACCAGGGTTGAGATTAATTAATGTCAAAGTACAGGGTTGTTTTTTTATCATTTTACTTTTTTTTATATAGGTTCTTTAGGTAGAAAATCATCCAATATAGTCTTAAATATTTCCTACTTTTATCAATTTAGTCCCGATGTTATTTTTTCTGTTATATCTTACAAAAAGAATAAAAGAATATTTTTAACTTTAATTATTATTATTTATTTATGATAGAAGGAGAGGGTGAGATTTTTTTTTATTATTTTACTTTTTCATTTTGGCGAGGAAACACTCTTTTTTTATTTTTCATTTTTAAACGAAAAACCACTATTAGTTAACAGAAAACGATTTTAAATTTAACATTAGGACTAAAACGAAAAAAGTAAAAAACATTCAAGATTAGTTTCTTCATCTTTCGGTCTTTTAATTTTGGTCGATATACTCTGTGGCAGAGGCTTTTGCTGCCCTCAATTCTCCGCCTGCATTATCAATTTCTACTACCAGTTTGTTTCTTTCATTTTCTCTAATTTTCCCCATTTCAAAAACCAACTTTAAAAAAAAAAATCTAGTGCAACACCTAGAGAAAAATTCAACACAGATAAAATTAAAACCACAAAAAATCAAGCTACAAAATGTTAAATAATTATACTTATTTTTCCAATGAACTGAGCAAAATTAACTTGAAAAATTGGAGAGTATGGGAACACCGTATATTAAATTTTGATTATATTTAGATACAACTCTATTACTGTATCTGCTGAACCGTTCGAACCAATCAAAATACAACATTAAAAAGATAAAATAAATAAAAAAGTATATATAAGAGGAGTTAATCTCCTACTAGACTGAAACTTATTGGGGAAAACCTTAAGGGTTCATATTAAAAATGGGAGAAATTATTAGGTTGTCTTTTGACCATTTAGCATGGTGCACCAACTCAATTTTTAAAAGATAAATGTTAAATAATTATAATAATGGATCCCATATTTTTTGTGAGTGGGTGATACAAAAACTCCCGGTAAAATGATAAAAAACAACTCTGGATTTTAATGTTTTGTTTAATCGCAACCCTGTACTTTGATATTAATTAATCTCAACCCTGGTCTTCTCAAAATTGTTCAATCACAACCCTAACATTATAGAATTCTGACGTGGCACGCTGACATGGCACGCAACCAGTGGATGACGTGGCACATAGCGGTGCCACGTCAGAATTCTGTAACGTTAGGGTTGTGATTGAATAATTTTGAGAAGACCAGGGTTGAGATTAATTAATGTCAAAGTACAGGGTTGCGATTAAACAAAATATTAAAGTACAGGGTTGTTTTTTATCATTTTCCCATTATTTAAATCAATTTATTTTTTTATATAAATAATTAACATTTTATTTATAACAAGAGTTAAAACTTCATTAAAAGAAAAAAAAGTTAAATATTGAGCACTTTTTAAAATTCTTATATATATAAATCAGTTTTATTATATCTAAAATTAAACAAAAAGAAACTATATCTACAATTCAACATTGTTTTTGATAAATTAAAGATGCTATTGTAATACACAACAATTTCTGGCTCAATTTATAGTTTTTTAGTATCAAACTTTTTTTAATTTCTTATCGTCATCCACACCAAAGTTACTCAATTTTGTAACTTTTTTTTCTAAGAAATAAAAATATAAACTTTAAGATTTGAACTTAACTTCATTCAGGAAAAAAAATAACTCTTATGATTTGCATCTATCGGAAATACCGTTGAATTACAATTTCCGAAGAATTCAACCACGATAAAATTCACGGCCTGCAAAGTGTATAATGAAAAGGCATTGACCATTGGACCTAAGGTAAATCTCATTGGAGTAACACAGCTTTGTGCATCATACTTGCCAAGTTCCAAACAAGCAAAACTGACATCAAAATACAATACAAATGAATATAAATGAAGGATAATGCACACCATCCAAGTTGTCTTTGAATCATTCATCAGACAAATGTCATGGCATACAAAGCACCGATCGCAGTTTAAAACAGCTAAGCTACTATATATATATATATTTCTTCTGTACTGCACTGCACTGCACTATCTAATTTACCTATCTGTATAACCAATAGATGTTACACATACAACAACAATGATCCAACACACAATCGTTCAGGCAAAAATAGAACCCCTTTTTAGCTTTCAACTCCGATATTGCAGCAGGAATCGGAATTCAGTTTACCTCCTAATCACCCGTCTTATTTCTAGTTTGGCAAAGTAGCCTTTCAGCTATGTCGCACCAAAACATTTGTTTGACACAAATCTGCAACCAAGAGAGGATGATAATTCATAAGGAATACTGAGGGGATGAATCTCATAAGGAAACGTTTGAGATGAGAGTAGTACAATTAAACCAGGGATATGTACCAATATTGTTTTTTCAAACCAGGGATTCAAGACAACAAGGATGTTAAGCTGGTGTATAAAAGTAGACTATACATATAGTTTAGCGCAAAAAACTTGTAGCAAAATGCAAAATACGATTCAGCCAGGAAATCAAAGTATCAAACAACTTTGGCAGACCAAAACTAACAACAAATGCAAAATCTCCATGACCTCAAGGCAACAAAATATCAGCAGCATACTTGTATGTCAGTGCTACAGGTAACCCCAATCATACAAGGATATGAAAATCTAATCCGGCAAGAGGAAAAAAAATGCATAAACACATAGAAGAAGTGCAAGGAATTCGGAGTTGAAGTTAAATATTTCCAAATCATGAAATCACACATACTTTCTGTTGCAATCAGGGCGGCAAGATAAGTCAACTGTCCATATTTGCCAAGCTAATTGTCCAGAAGCGAGTGTTAAACATGCATAAAATGGCCAACTTGCTCCATATTTTTTATTTAAAAAGAGAAGGGAGAAAAAAAGAAGTTATTATGAGCCAATGGAGCCAATGGACATCAACACATTGAGAATAGAGAACCAATACCAATCTCAGCATTATATCCACTGAGGGCAAAGCTACCAATGCAAGCAGTTCCAAACCCTGTCAACCACTCCTTTGTTGAATCCTCAAACTTCAAGGCTGTAGATTTTACACCCACTTTTAAATCATCCTCCTTGTCCTAAAGCATTGACATGAAGGCATTTTGAACTACATAAATATATACTTCAATAATTACAAACACATATATTATGCGAAAGGAACTTGGAAAAGTAGCAGCCAGATGTAAAGAAATAGGCGAAAGAGAAAGTATTGAGGCATGCATCCTTTTATAAGGTAAGAAGTTAAACCCAAAAGAGATTCTAAACCATCTTGTTGGCAGGGAGAAAGAGCAATTAGAGCTCTAAATATTCTTAGAACAGATGCCTTGATCACTAGTATCAAAGAAACAAATCCAATAATCTAAACAAACTGATTGATATTTTCCTGGACTCAAGGAATAGAAGGAGAAATAAAGGCTTCCTACTCCCAATGGTATACAAACTGGCAGAATGATTTCTTCCACCCCAACGCGTTTAGCTCGTTGTTCCAACAGCAAGATGATCTCTACATTCCCCTAACAATTCTCATGAGATCCAGACCTGACCCTCCTACTTTTAAAACAATACTTAATAACACCTTCTCTTTGAGTAGTCGAATTTTACTCGAATAGAGAAAATCCCAACCAAAATTCTCCAAATTTCGCAATCCTTGAAGCTGCAAACACTATCACAGACACACACAAGGAAAATAAATGACACCTCGTCTTTCACCAACACCAGAAAACACAAAAATTATCCTAATTTTCAACTGTTTCGCACAATTCATAATCAATTGAAAAAAAAGTATACAAATTTCAAACATTTTCTTCCCAGGCAACGAACACATACGTACATAAATGAGATAATCAATAACTACAGCAACAGAAGAACAAAAGCGTAAGCGCAGGAAATAGAAACTCTAGAGTGACTCAGCAAGAGTTATGAAAAACTCATCTGAGAAGATGATTAGATCAAAGAAAATGAGAAAATCAGAAGGATAGTTGAGGAAAAATGGGTTTACCATTGCAAGTAAGATGCGGAGAAGCAATGAGAAAATCAGAAGGATAGTTGAGGAAAAATGGGTTTACTATTGCAAGTTAGATACGGAGAAGCAGAAAGTGTGGAGGACTTTCTCTATGTGTTGAAGAAGAAGAGAGCGGCGACGGAGAGGGTGAGAGGCGACGACGAGGGTGAGAGGCGGAGGGCGAGGGCGAGACAGATCCAGAGGGTGAGAGGCGGAGGGCGAGAACGAATGGACGACGATGAAACGAGGAGAGGAGAGCTAGAGCGAGAGAGTGAGAGAGCGAGAGCGAGAGCGGAGCGTGGAGAGAGAGAGATTGGTAGAATGATATTTTTTATACCTGGTATAAATGGTAATTTTAACAACTTTGATAGAGTTTTTTGTCCACTTAAAACTTTGACCTCCTTCTCGTGTTTTCATCCAAACCAAAGGTTTGGGTGCTGGAGCATTTTACTCCAGTGACAAAACCCTTGTTTTCTTTAGTTTTGAAGAAGTTGGGTTTCAAAGGTGGTTACCAAACACCAAGTGAAGCTTTTTGGTTTTGGAAACCACCTTCCTGTGGTAGAACCTGAATGTCAAACGGCAACTTTATAGGATTAAAAATGAGATAAAAAAAATACATAATGTATCATTTCAATGTTTACCTTAATCTATACCGATCTTACCGGGCAAATAGTTTCTGGTATAAACAATGTGTCATCCTAATACTAAGAAATATATCAAAAGTGTGTTGAATGTTGTAATTTGTATATATTATATGTAGAAAAATAGGAAACTAAAATGTCATCCTGATTGAGCGCTTATATTTTATATATTTGTTATCTCTTTTAGCGATATTTGAGGTAATGATACTACTAATGTGGGTTTAATTCTTCCTTTTTGGAAAAACCAGACTTAAAGTGCCAATCAGATGGAAAAGAAGCAAAAAGCACACAAAAAGCACAAAAGCAATCAAGTCATGTGCTGAGGGCTGGTCTAGAGCATTCCTGACTCTTCCCTAGACCTAGGGAAGAGTCGGCACCGTCAAAAGCTGGGAGCTGGAGGCGCGTTCACACAAGCCAGCTGGACTTGCACGAAATTGAAGAAAAAAGGCATGTGCAGAAAGAAGAAAGAAGTTGGAAGTCTAGTAGGACTTGGAGACTTGGAAAATTCTATTCTCACTCTAATTAGACCTTTTTATTCCATTTCCTACTCAAACAATTATTCCTATTTTAGTTATTTTCTATTTTTAATTAGGTTAAGGATTTTAGAACATATTTAAGATAGATTTGGCCAGCAAGAAAGGGGGTTCCGGTTCCAGTTTTACTCCCTGTTCTTGTTTGTGCTTCTTTCATACTTTTGTTATTCGACTTTTACGTTATTTTCTTAATTGAATTCATGCTTTTTACTTTCGTTATGTGTCGTAACTAAATACCCGATTCTTAGTAGGGATCGAGAGGCATAATTCATGCTTGTTGTGAGATTTAATTGATCTTCATAAAAACAATTTTGTATTTCTTCTCTTCTTAGTTTAGTGTCAATTTATTCCTGTTAGATTTAGGTCTAGCTAACCTGGGTTTTAACTTGAATAATTATAGTAAGTTCTAATAATGCTGGTTTAAACTTGACCAACGTTAGAAGAACACAGGTAGACAACTAGTGGATAGAAGGCATAAGAGTTGCTGCTTGAAGCTAGAGGAAGAAAATAATTAGGTTTATAGGGACAAGTGAACCGATCCTTAGGCCTAGGAAAGTCTCCCCCTGATTATATCAATTGACTAATTAAATCCTATAAGTGAACCTTAAGGTTGCTAGAAGATTAGGGTCCTTAATAGAGTCTCTTTAAGTGGCTTGTTAAAGGAAGAGAGTAGCAAGTCTAAGTGATCCTGATTTCTATAGCTTTGTTATAAAATCAGTTTTGAACATGTTTTGCGTCAATGATCAATAGCATTGAATTGTGACCTCAAGAGATCTCTACCGGGAATGTTTCTCGTATTGGATTCAGAATCATATCACTCTCTTTGTCTCACGACATCTTATCTGCTTATTTACTTTCAGTATTGTTTTATTTCACCTTACAAAATCTCCTTCACATTGTTCAGTTCGTTTTGTTATTTGCTGGAAATTAAGATTAGTACGATTGTCCCTAAGGATAGAACCTCTTACCACTGTGCACAATCCTTTTTGTTGCTAGGTGATAAGTTGTATTTAGTTTTGCTGGATTCGACACCCATCAAATTTTGGCGCGTTTGTCGGGGACTACGGTTACTAATATTTATTTTCCTTGTTCATGACCAGATCGTCCAATTTGTAATAAATACCATACGATCCAGAGATCACAAGGACTGAATCAGAACTAAGAAGGCGTGCTCAAAGGTAGTTCCGCAACGTTTCAACACCAAGTTCCAAGTTAGAATCTGAATCAGGCGACTCATCCCTAGACCTAGGGGCAGACCCTGAAGCAGAATCAGAACCAAAGATGGCAAACGCAGCGGAGCAGACTTTGAGGGAGCTTAACTAAGGGACAGAACAAGAGTCTTACCTCTGCATCAGCTACCCCCGAGTGCAACATGATTGGGCTATCAAGTCTAATGTGATGAACATGCTCAGTAAGTTTCGCGGCCACCCAACTGAAAACCCTTACAAGCATCTCCAAAGATTCCAGTTTGACTGTGACGCCTTGAAACCATCCGAAGTTAACATAGAAAGGGTTAAGCTCAGAGCCTTTCCATGGTCTTTGGAACACTCTGTCAAGAATTGGTTTTTCAGCCTCCCTCATAATTCCATCAACACCTGGGCAGACATGACCGCCACTTTTCTCAAGAAGTACTGGTAGGTAACTAAAGCATGAGCAGCAAGGAAAAGCCTCGTTGCAATTCAGTAACGTGGTGATGAGTCTTTTGGGGAGTATCATCAGAGGTTTAAGGATCTCTAGAAGATTTGTCCTACCCATGGCGTGCCAAAACAACCACTCATCCAATATTTTTATGATGGCATGTGCATCAAGGACAAGGAGATGCTTGATTCAGCCGCGAAAGGCACTTTATTGGACTTAACACCCAGCCGAGCAAAGGCTCTCATCCAAACCTTGGCAGACAATTGCCAGTAGAACGGGACATGATAGAATCACAACTAATGGTGTGAACGTGGCTGCAATTGAAAGGCATATGGAGGACGTCTCTACCTTCATGAAGAATTTTCCAGCCACTCTTACACAAGTACAACAGCTACAACTGCAGCAAGTGATGCCATGTGGCGTCTACTGCCAGCCTAGACATATGACCCAATTACCAGTACCTCCACAACATCTACAAATTGTCGGGCACCTCTCGAGGACACCCTTAAACAACTCGTGCAACCATTCATACAATCAACTCAGGCTAGCATAACCAATTTGAAAAAATAAGTAGGAAAATTGACTATGAACCAGCAGAATGCCTTAGAGAGATTGCCATCCAACACAGTTGACAACCCGATACATGGTTTCAATGCCATAGCGGTGAGGAGTGTTAAGAATCTGCCAGACCATCCTGACTCTTCCCTAGACTTAGGGGAGAGCATTCCAAAACCAGAGCTTGAACTTGAAGCAGAAGTGCTACCAAAAGTGCCCATTCCTGCCAAGGAACCTCCAGTAATCCAAATCGTAAAGGAACCACAGGTAATCCATCCTCCCTTTCCCGAAAGGTCTTTAAAAACCAAGAAGGAGAGGGAAAAGGGAAATTTTAGATATTTTTCTGAAAGTTGCTATTAGCGTGCCTTTGCTTGATATGATATGATTTCTCAGGTTCCTAAGTATGCTAAATTCTTAAAGGACCTCTGCACTAATAAAAAGAAACTTGCAGGTATAGAAAGAGTTAACTTGAACAAGAACGTTTCTGTAATTTTCTAGAAAAAGCTCCCGGCTAAGTGTAAGGATCAAGGAACCTTCATGATTCCTTTCAAGATAGGGGAAAAAAAGGTAGAGAAAGCATTATGTGGCTTGGGTGTAGGTATAAATGTTATGTCCCTATCTGTTTTTAAAACTCTAAACATTGGATCTTTCAAAGAAACAAGAGTTGTCATACAACTCGAGGATAGATCAATCATATACCTAGAGGGAGTAATGGAGGATGTGTTGGTTCAGGTAAACGATTTCATATTTCCTACTAATTTTTATATTGTGGACATGAATAATGAAGACACCACAAAGTCTACCAATATGATGCTTAGGAGACCATTTTTTAGAACAGCCAGGGCATTGATAAATGTGTATGAAAGATGCCTAACTCTTGAGTTTGGTGGAGAAACAATAAAATTTAATATGCATGACTCTATCAAATTTCCAAACTAAATTCACAGTGTTAATTAGGTAGTGATAACATTTATAGGCTTAATACTGCTAACCCTTTGGAGAATGTTCTTAGTAGAGGAGTGTCCAAGGACCAAATGATTGAGGTGGAGAATAAATCGATTACCAGTGCTGAATTGCAGGATTCTATTTTGGAGCTTGACATTCTTGCAGCAACTTCAAATATTTCTAAGACTCCAAAACCGCCTAAAAACCATATTCAACTTCAACCCTCAATTTTAAAGGCACCTAACTTGGAGCTGAAAACACTGCCATGTCATCAGAAGCACTCTTCTCTAGACCTACGGAAGAGTCATCTAGTAACAATTTTTAGCAATCTGACTTTGCTAAAGGAAGAAAGACTTGTAAGGGTCTGTGGAGATAACCCCTTTTGCGAGAGACTCAAGAAGCACACTGTGGAGAATGGCACGGTGCACCAACCACTATGATTTGATTGACGAACAACAATGTCTAGTCCAAGACTATAAAGAAGGACGTTTCATGGGAGGCAACCCATGTTTCTTTCAATTCTCTTCTTTCACTTTTATTTTTCTTTTATCAATTTTTATTTTTCCTTTTTACCCAGTCTCCTTATTTCCTCTCTGATGACAGATTTCTTGACACTTTCCAGTACAACTGAAAAACGCTCAGGAGGACTCTTCCCTAAGCCCTTACTAGACTGCCATCCCACACTCTACTCCGCCTCCTTTTACAAGAGCAACCCTACGACAACAGGCTCCAGCAGAAACTCCTTTCGACTATGGAATGAGCCTTTCCTAGCTCAAGCACCACCTCCACCTTAATGCCAGCCCTCGATTTTTCTTTTTCTTTTCCTTTTCTCTTTATTTTTCCTCTTATTTCTTTTCTTTTCCATTTGTCTTTTTTCCCTTGTATGCTCTCCTACACATTGAGGACAAAGTGTCCAACAAGTGTGGGGGAGTCACTTTTGTGTATATATTGTGTGTGTTTTGGGGCATAGTTTTGATGTTTTCACAAAGTTTTCAATTTTTTCCTTCTCTGCATGTTTCTTTCCATAACTTCTGCATACACATTTCTTGTTTACATTCCTGCATATGTAATTTTCTTTTTATTTTTAATACCCCTTTCACTAACCAACAAC
The DNA here is from genome assembly GCA_963691705.1 of Viola odorata. NCBI lineage: Eukaryota > Viridiplantae > Streptophyta > Magnoliopsida > Malpighiales > Violaceae > Viola > Viola odorata. Next base: position 52,788,320 of record OY829545.1, on the reverse strand, counting down.
CCCAAATCTGTAGAGTCATGTAAATACTTGATTGACCAACTCAAATCTGCAATAACATATGCCTTTGACACCACTGCATGTATATTTATCCACATAGATGTATGATGAGTAATGTTGATACCTAGGAGTTGAGTTGCTGGAACAAGTACTGTCTTCTCTTCCCTAGACCTAGGGATGAGGATCCTAGTCCACTACGCTGCTGTTAGTTTTTCAATTCTGTATTTGCATGAGTATCTTTAAATTCCTTGCATGATTATATGTTTGTGTTGATCCCTCACTATGCCCTCCTGGATTGCACGATGTTGGTAGATCAGCACCAACATCCCAATTTGGAAAAACTTCCAGTCGGTTGTTGTGCTAACTCCTTCTTTGGACCGATCATAGCATCTTTAGTGAGGGGTCTTGTCTGTTGTGTCTTTTATGTTTTTTATTTAAATTGGGAATGTGGAAAGGTGTGAAGTACAAAGGGAAAAGAAAAGAAAAGATGATGGTTGGAGGAGTGATATGTCCAAATGAGAAAAAGAAAATTTCAAAAAAAAAAGGAGAAAAGAAGAAAATAAGAGAAGAGAAAATGAAGCAAAAGGGGTATAAGAGGTCGAAGGCCTAAATAAAAGAAAATGGGCATAAGAAAGGAAAGAGGAGAGACTTGGTGGTGTTTTGTAATTTATATGTTGCTTGTGTTGATTTGCATGTGATTCAGCAATAATGTTTGGACTTTTTAGAGGCCAAGGGAGTCAGTAATTCTAGTGTTTTATCTTTTAGATGCACAACATGCTATTATACCGCTATGTGGATATTTGGACATTGGTTGTGTTGATAGTATTTGAGTATTGCTTAATTGATTTGGACCTTTGAGTGTCTATGTGAATCCGGCTGAGTCTTTGATGAAAGGGGTGTATTCTGTTTTTTGACATGCTTGGGGGCAAGCATGGTTTAAGCGTGGGGGATTTGATTGAGCGCTTATATTTCATATATTTGTTATCTCTTTTAGCGATATTTGAGGTAATGATACTGCTAATGTGGGCTTAATTCTTCATTTTTGGCAAACCCAGACTTAAAGTGTCAATCAGATGGAAAGGAAACATAAATCACATAAAAAGGGCAAAAGCAATCAAGTCATGTGCTGAGGGCTGGTCTGGAGCATTCCTGACTCTTCCCTAGACCTAGGGAAGAGTCGGCACCATCGAAAGCTGGGAGCTAGAGGCGCGTTCACACAAGCCAGCTGGACTTGCGCGAAATTGAAGAAAAAGGGCATGTGCGGAAAGAAGAAAGAAGTTGGAAGTGTAGTAGGACTTGGAGACTTGGGAAATTCTATTCTCACTCTAATTAGACCTTTTTATTCCATTTCCTACTCAAACAATTATTCCTATTTTAGTTATTTTCTATTTGTAATTAGGTTAAGGATTTTAGAACAGATTTAAGACAGATTTGGCCAGCAAGAGAGGGGGTTCCGGTTCCAGTTTTACTCCCTGTTCTTGGTTGCGCTTCTTCCATACTTTTGTTATTCGACTTTTACGTTATTTTCTTAATTGAATTCATGCTTTTTACTTTCATTATGTGTCGTAACTAAATACCTGATTCTTGGTAGGGATCGAGAGGCATAATTCATGCTTGTTGTGAGATTTAATTGATCTTCATAAAAATAGTTTTGTATTTCTTCTCTTCTTAGTTTAGTGTCAATTTATTCCTGTTGGATTTAGGTCTAGCTAACCTAGGTTTTAACTTGAATAATTACAGTAAGTTCTGATAATGCTGGTTTAAACTTGACCAATGTTAGAAGAACACCGGTAGACAACTAGTGGATAGAAGGCATAAGAGTTGCTGCTTGAAGCTAGAGGAAGAAAATAATTAGGTTTATAGGGACAAGTGAACCGATCCCTAGGCCTAGGAAAGTCTCTTCCTGATTATATCAATTGACTAATTAAATCCTATAAGTGAACCTTAAGGTTGCTAGAAGATTAGGGTCTTTAATAGAGCGTCTCTTTAAGTGGCTTGTTAAAGGAAGAGAGTAGGAAGTCTAAGTGAACCTGATTTCTATAGCTTTCTTATAAAATCAGTTTTGAACATGTTTTGCGTCAATGATCAATAGCATTGAATTGTGACCTCAAGAGATCTCTACCGGGAATATTTCTCGTATTGGATTCAGAATCATATCACTCTCTTTGTCTCACGACATCTTATCTGCTTATTTACTTTCAGTATTGTTTTATTTCACCTTATAAAATCTCCTTCACATTGTTCAGTTCGGTTTGGTTATTTGCTGGAAAGTAAGATTAGTACGATTGTCCCTGAGGATCGAATCTCTTACCACTGTGCACAATCTTTTTTATTGGTAAGTGATAAGTTGTATTTATTTTTGTTGGATTCGATACCCATCACATCCCGTACTAATGTTAAAATTGAGATGTTCATCTGTACGAGATTGACAACCTTGATTTCACACTCTAAATAGTTATCATTGGTTGTATTGTTGGTATCAAAGATACTACTAGGGATTTGAATTCACGTTTCGAATCTCACATTCATTATAAAACAAATAAATATTTTCACTGGAGTAAGGTATGAGATCCCTCTTTTTCTTATTCTTTTTGGTGTTCGCTAGGGACTCCTCGTGAGTTTCGAATTAGCTTAAGGAGTAATTTTTTGTCTTCCTATAGAATGAGGTGACAATTCTCTAAAATTTTGCCCACTAAGGTTGTGTTTTAATAGCTTGGCCTCGATTTACAATCCCCTAGTTTTTGCATTTTTAAGGTTGGGCTTTTTACACACTTCTGGTGTGTTTTCTATGCAATACCCACCTTATAAAATGTAGTTAAATTCACATCTTTCAATCTAGATATTTATTATTGTGAGGTATGTGAACTAATATACCAGATCGAAAAAATAAAAAATAAAATGAATTGATTTTTTTTTTAAATAAGATATTTTAGAAAAATTGTGAAGACTTAAAGATGGTAGATTTATATTCTTCAATAATTAATAGTATAGCTGAAAATTCGATAGATATGTGGCGTTGAAAAATACGTGGATAGTTTAAGATCAATTGGAATTGACACGTTACTAATGGACAATTAAAAACCTAAACTAAATACACTCGTGTGACATTGCCTTGTGATTGACTAGTGACTACTAACTAAAACTAGTGAATTGTTATATACTTTGTTGATATATATAACACATCTATCCAGTTAGAGCTAAATATATAGTTTTTCAATTTATAGTTAATATCAATTTGTAAGAAAATTTGACAAATACATAAACATGTGCATACACTTAAATAAAGCACAAACTTCATTTTTCCTTCATTTTTTTATATTCTCAAGATTACTTTTTCTAGAGTGTGAATCTTCTCATTCATCATCAATAACAAAAAATAGTTGTTAAACAACCTTTAATCATTAATTATCTTTACCAAAAGATATCCTACTTAGCACTCTATATAAACAACTCACTATACCAATCAAAAAGGGCTCTATTAATGGCACTAGTACTAAAAAAATGCTATGTGTGTGAACCCATTTTGATATTTCTATAAATTAAATTTTTATTCTGAACTAATATGTACTCTTGATTTCATTTCAAGAACCGATTATGAAGCTCGTACTCATAAAAATCAAACCTTAAGGACCAAATTAAACTTTCCCAGGGTAAATATTCTTTCGAGTTGTTATTAATTTTTACTTAATTCTTTCGAGTTGTTATTAAAATCGTATTGTTTAGAAATCTTTCAAACTTCTTCCTGCACAATTGGTCAATTAAGAAGTGGTCGTAAATACGGTCAAAAAAACAGATAAATTTCAAACTTTATTTCAATTAAAATTTCTCTCTGTTCCCTCATCTACAACATATCTTTCTTTTGTGAAGAAACTAAGAGAGCATTCCCTCCACCCACTTCTACTTTATAATGAATTAGAAGCATTTTTCCTCTCACTCCTCTCATTTCTTCTATGTGATTCCGTAATATGTGTTGAACTTACCGAATCAACTAAAAAACATAATTTGGACTATACTACATATATCAATAGATAATTAAATATATAGAATATTATATATTATGAAAAAAATAAAAACAAAAATATACATTCTTAAAAAGTTTTTATATTTAATCCTCTAAGGAAAAAAATCAAAGAGGATCGAGTCTCGTTCTTTGAAAGTGAGGAAAAAACAACAAACCCTGAAAACCTCATCCAATTTTAGTACATATGAAACCATTTCAAACTAATTCCAACTACACCAACTTGCAGTCTGCCGCAAGCAAGAAAAGTGTATAACATACAAATATGATTAGCAAATACAGATTTCCAATGTTTCCGGAAAGAAAAAGAAGTGAAATTTCAAGGCGACGAAAAATAAACTAGCATTAATCGGATTAGGAGAAGCAAAGGATCGAGAGGAAACGCCTTTTCGCTGGATGCTTCAGTGTAGGAAACCAAACCAATGAGATCACCCACAAAGAGTATGAGGATTGCCTCTAGGTTGCCTTTCTATTTACTTTCAAATATGGCAATGCACCGATCACATTGTCGTAGTCGCTCCTGTTAACTGCAATCTGCACAGAAGAAGAACAAAAAGGAGCTAAATAAGAGACAGAAGTTTCATATGGAAGCAAAGACTAACACAAAACCTGCAAGACAAACATTGATATCTGAACATAACTGGAAACGCCTTAAATTAAGTGAGTCGTAATAGTGAAACCCTATTTCGTTGCTATATAGGAAACAATTAACAAGATTCTCGAAAGTCACTTTAACTGGAGTCAAATATGCGTGAGGAACAGTTAAATGTAACTGCCAAGAATCTTACATATTACTCACAATTCAGCAAGTCCACGGAGTTTACGGTAGAAAGTAGAAATGAGAGTCTTGTGTTTCTTACAGAGGATTAAATATGCGAGTCTTAGTTTCTTTTAGGGGAACATGGATAAAAGATTTATACATGTTCTATTTAAAGAAATCTTATATGTAACTACAGCAGTCAATATAAAGACTGTAAAGAGAGAAAACCAAGTTTTGTATACAGAAGCAGCATCAACACACGCCTCCACCCGTCACAATGGCCCAAGTGTGTTCGTTAAGTTTTCTCACAATGTGGAGTTAAAAGGAGAGGAAGCAGTCTTAGAAACATTTAAATATTAATTCCAGAAAGAAGGAAGAGGGCTAAAACGTTTTTAGGAAAAGCAAAATAGGAAAAGCGAAGGATGAGCATCTGGTCTATTTTCCTGGTTTTCCCCGTGCTTGCCCAGTCTACTCTCCTCTTTGCCTCCACGCTGGTCCTTTATTTTCTACTCTAATGCAATAAATTCTATGGCTTATAAAAAAAATAGGAAAAATGAAAGGAATAAGTGGGTAATTTAGGTTTAATTAAGAGAAACTTTAAGATTTATCATAACATTGAATTTTTGTTAAAGCTAAAACCCAGTCAATTATCTTTTTCCTCAAATTACAAGGAAAAGTTTTTGAGATCAGCTTGAGAAAAATAAAGAGGGTAGCAAGGAACTGGACAAGCACAATATGAAGGGCAGCAAAATAGCAAAACCACATGGACAACATCCCAAAGTTCTCAAGGAAATGAAACAAAAAAGAAATAAATTGGTCCTAGATATAGAGCTATAACTCTCCTTTGGCACTCTCTGGAAAACGAACATAGAGACGCTATTGAAGAAGCCATCAAAATAACAGAGGCTCTATTGTTAGGGTGATCTGAAGCTTACCCATTGGAAATATCCAAAGTACTAAGTTAAAGTATAATCCCATCACTCTATCCCTTTCCTTGGATAGCATAAATGACTATTCTGTTGAAAGGATTTAACCCGCTAACCTAAATATCTTCATAAATATAACAGCAGTTTATATATATCAAGTATGTTCTTGCATCCTCGAAACAGCAATTTTCTTCAAATTAATATCTTCAGGACTAAAGATGCAGACATGGCAAGGCACAAAAAAAGTAGCCAGCTATATACATTGATTATTACTTGTTTTCACCTTTTATGCTACAAGAAAAATACTATGAACACCTAAGAACTTCCACTATTAGAGACTGGCAGTGAAACCGAGCAGGGAAGAAAAATCAACACACTATTATTTCTTTAAGAGGGAAATCCAATCCAGCTGCTTGAGCAAGATAATGATTTTAAAGCCTTACTTTCACTTTGTGAGACAAATCCCAGAATATTTGGAGTCAAGTATGAACAAAATGAAAACAATATTTTTCATGAATCTAGTGACTTATTCAGTAGCTGTCTGCTTTTTTCTCACTTATTATTACAGGAAACAAAGAGCTTCAGAAGTCTTTAAGAATCACACACTTATTTGCTCATATTTCTAAAACACAGAGTACTAGGGAAAGTGTTGACCAGAAAAAAAGGAGTGATAAGGTACATAACCAGCTACCAAAACCTTATCATAAGAAACCAAAAAAATAGAGAAGGATATAGCTTCTTTATAATACTCTCAGGCACATTATCGTCAACAAATCCTTATTTTTTCACCATTAAGGTATAACCAAATAAAAGAAAGTCGCATGTATTTTATATGATTATGCTTTCCTTGAACTTTTCAATAACAGATATCACCTCTTCAGACAATGGTTAAACAACTCAAAACCTGCATTATATAATCTCCAAAATAATCAACACACCAGGAATTTAATAGCCTAATCTCATCATTGTTTTAACTATTTCCATTTCTTGACATCTTGTACTTTCTTACAAGTGCCCTGGTCCTCGCTCAAATTCTTTCTTACCACATGGAAATGAATTACAGCATTGCAAGAATTGACACCGAAATAGGTTTCTATTAAAGCATATGCATTTCTCATATCTACTTCATCATATGTCTGACATAACATAAAACCTTTTTCAGATAATCTAATAGACCAAGAAGGTTAGCCTATGAAAGCTCCATCTGTACCTTAAGCACAAATATCTTAACAAAAAGAAAAATCACCATTACAGATACAACCCCATCTAACAACTGAAAACGAAAACTTAGAACAGCTAGATTTCATTTTAGACAAGCTAAAGCAGCAAAGCGAACCTACCATTTTAGACAGCCGCAATTTCCTCTTAGTATTTTTCTTTCCCAGCAAATGCTGCTTCCCAGCTCTTCTCCTGACTATCTTCCCTCTGCCCGTCACCCTGAATCTCTTTGCTGATGCCTACAAACAAAACCTCAGAAAATTCATAATTCATAATAACAAAAGGGCCACGAATTCGGCTACATCAACCGAAATCATTGTAAAACATTCATCTTATACATGACTTGAGCTTAAAGACTACGACTTTAACTTTAGCAGTAACCAACAACACCTACGAATCACAATTTAACCAACAAAAGAGTCAGAGAGAAAGATTGACCTTGTGGGTTTTCATTTTGTAGCCTTTAGCAGCGAAAACGGTGAGGGACTGAAGCCTATGAGTGAGAGTGGTGACAGTGAGGGGCTTTAGAGGGAAGAACGAGCGAAGCCCAGAAATGTTATGAGTGGAACTGAGTCTCAACGCGTGGCTCACCTTGTTGAGAGGCGCAATTTGAGCTGACCCATATGAGAGTCGAGTAGGGGAAGAGGGCAATGGGCAGAGTCTCATATTGAAAGACAGCGGAGTTATGGACGCCATTGATGAGAGTGTTTCGCTGCTACTGTTTCTTCGCTTCTGGTTTATGGAGCTAAGAAGAAACAAGACTGGCGACGTGGAGTGATATGGTGTGGATAACAGACACAACCAGAGAGAAACAAAAGTGTCAAGTCCTATGCTTGCGGCTAAGGTTGGTGCGACATCATGGATTTCCATGAACTGGCAATTTTATTTTTATTTTTTTAACCCGAAGATCAATTTTAGGGTAAACTAAAGTACTTAATAAAAAGGTCTAGTCTCTACATTTTTCCATCATCACCTCTATAATTTCAAAATTAATTTCTATAATTTTCTAAAAATTATAATTTTAATATTAAAAATAATATAAAATAATAATAAAATTTCAATAAAAAATTAAATGTGAAGTTTTTTTAGAAATTTATGCAAAATTATGTGAATAAATTTATCTTTATGGTAAGAAATAATTTTATTGACTTTGACTAATATTTTAAAAATGATTATAGTTGGGGGCTAGCTTTGGATTACTATACGAAGTTGGGAGCCCAATTGACATTTTTTATATGTATGTTTGTTAATTACATTTAATAAATTACACCGTAAATGGCAACCGGATATTTTTAAATAACATTTTAGACTAAAAAATTTAATCTCAAAAAAATTATGTTTTATAATTTTTTAGATAATTTATGATTAATTTATTTAATATGGAAGAGAGAAATATTTATTGGTCGATTTATTTAATACTCCCTCCATATTTTAAAGAATGACGTTTACTGTTCCGACGCGCATTTCAATGTGGCCGGATAACTCACTATATGACCCCAAAAAAATTCGTGTTTTTTTTCGAGCGTACGTTAATCCTTAACGTACTTCCAAGAAAAAATTAGGAGCAAAATTATCTTAAATAGTGAGTCATTTGGCCACATTAAAATGCGTGTCAGAATAGTAAAAGTCATTCTTTTGTGAATGGAGGGAGTGTAAAAAAGAGATAATTGTTTAATATTAAAAATTCTCATATCTATCTTTATAACGTCATCTATTAAAATTAGAGAGAGTAATTAGTTTGTGTGTGCACAAGAAATTGATTGCTTTAGAGCTCGTTTTGGCTCTAATGGTACTGTGTGTGCTTTTACCGGAAGTGACAAAGGCTAAAGAAATAGGGAATCCAGCATGGCTTTGCGCACCCACAGGTCCCCAACGTAGGGGTTTTCGTTCGATCAGGTCCCTATTTTCAAAAACCCGCCTGGCAGGTCTCCAATGTTTGCTCCGTTAGACATGGGAGGTCCCTCTAACCGAAACCCTAGCTAACGTCCGTTAAGTACCATTAAAAAAATATTTTTTCCTGAAACGTGGGCCCATGTGTCAGATTTAATATTAAACAATTCCTTTTTAATTTTTGAAAATCAGAATTTTTTTTACTATTTTCTAAACTAATTAATTAAATACTAAATAAATACTAAATATAAATAATTAATTAATTAACAAAAACCTAATTAATTAACCAACTAAATAAACAAACTAATTAAATACTAAATAAATAACAAACTGAAATATTTTTACCACGGGTACCACCAAATCAATTACAAAATCCATCTTCTTCTTCCTCTGCACCAAACCTAAACCCAAACACCCATCTCCCTCTAGACCCACCCCCACTTAACTACCCAACTCGTCCTCTTCTCTTCTCTTCTACATTTTCTCCATTTACTAGAGAACAACGACTGCTTCCTAGCTTTCTTCCCTGTTCTTCATCTTCTCTGGTCTCTGGTTTCGCCTAGTCAGCGTAAAGATTACGAGGTCGCCAGGAAGATAATCCTTTGAAAGGTAAGGATATTTAAACCCTTGCATTTGTTTTAATCGTGTTTCTTTTGCTTTAAAAGATGTGGATAATAACATATATGCTCTGACCTGGGATTTATTCGTGGTCCTTGCGTTCGTCTGACCTGGGATTTATTCTTGTTTCATTATTTTTGGTAGTCCATAGCTGTCATTCGTTTCAACTTTGGTGGTATTTTCAAGTATAATCCTTATAGATACGAAATGGGTACTGTGGTGGAGTGGAAGTGTGATGTGTCTGATTTGTGTTATGAATTGTTGATATGGATTTTGGGTAGGATGAAGGTAAACAACGTGGGTAAGATTCTATTTTACAAACAATGGGATAAGGACATTGTTGATTTTGACATGGATTTGATCCCGTTACAATGTGAAATATCACTTGGAATGTTAATTAACCTGGTAAAGGAAGTAGGTGTAGTTGATGTATATGTGCACCATGATGAAAGACAACCTCTATTTGTTGAAGGTAAACCTAGGATTTCACCATGTGAGTTGTTACCCCTGCCTCACTCAATACATTGTAATTCCTTCAGTAATGACATAGTAGAGTTGGTTGGTGGTTCTTATCCTTTAGAGTGTGATGAGGAGAATGTTGAAGGAGAAGATGTGTTAGGTAATGAAGAAATCTTCATAGAGGATGATGAAGAATATAGTGAAGATGATAATCCTGATGAGGAAGATTTAGGAATAGAAGGAGGGCTTGGTCATTGGGTGTCTGCTCCACAAGATGATGAAGAATACTTGTTAATTAGGAGACAGAGAAAGAAGAAGGCCAGAGATGATGTCAGTAATAGGACTGCTGTGGTTGCTGTGGTTTCTAAAAATTGTCAAGATTTTCAACATTTTCAACCACTATCTTGTGATGAAATAGGAGATGATTCTGAAGTCAGTGCAGAGACTAGTAGTGATGGAAGTGAAGCTGAACATGGGAGGAGGAGAAGGAAGACAAAAATGACTTTCAAACCCACCACCAACTATAAACAAATTCCAAACTTGGAGATTGGTATGATTTTTTCTTCTGCAAAGGACTTCAAGGATGCAATTGTAGAACACAGTTTGAAGGTGCACAGGGAGATATCTTTTATGAAGAATGATAAGAAGAGAATCAGAGTTAAGTGTTTGGATGATAGTTGTTTGTGGTTTGTTTATGCCATGAAACCTACTGGACAATCTCATTGGCAGTTAAGGACTATAGGACCTTCTCACACCTACTCCAGAGTGTTCACTAATTGTAAAATTAACTACAAGATCATTGCAGGTCACTTCATTAAGGAGAGAAAAGAACCTGCTACCGCATTGAAATTAAAGGAGATCAGGAAATACACAAAGGAAGACCTTGGCATTAAGATAACTGATAGTCAGGCAAGGAGGGCTAGGATGGAAATCAGGAAGCATTTTCTAGGTGATTATGATAAAGAGTTTAGGAGGTTATGGGACTTTGTTGAAGAATTAAGGGTCAGTAATCCTGGATCAACTATTGTACTTGAAGCACCAGGGAATGTATTTTTAAGGATGTATGTATGTTTTGAAGCATTGAAAAGAGGGTTCAAGGAAGGATGCAGGAGGATATTAGGGGTAGATGGATATTTCTTGAAAGGCCCTTTTAAACAACAATTGTTAAGTGTTGTGGGCAGAGATGGAAATGATCAGATGTTCCCAGTAGCTTAGGCCGTTGTTGATGTTGAAAACCACTCCAATTGGATGTGGTTTCTTCAGCTTGTGAAGAAGGACCTCAACATCACAGAAGATGGACTGGGATGGTCTTTTCAATCTGACCAACATCCAATAAGTCCTTCAATTTACTGTTTCATTGTTTTATTTACTTCAGTCTATTGATGCAGTTTATTATTTTATTTACTTCAATTTACTGATTTTTTCCCGTTGCTTCAGTCTATTATTAATGCATTTAGGATGGTGGTACCACAAGCAGAGACTAGAAGGTGTGCCCGTCACATTTTCTCCAAGTGGAGGAGGGCCCGTGATGGGGATTTGTATGCGGAGTTGTATTGGAGTATAGTGAAGTCCACCAATTTACCAACATTGGAGGAGAATTTTTCCAGGCTGTACGAATACGATCCAGCTGCAGTGGATGCAATCTTAGAGGTACAACCTAAATTTTGGTGTAAAATATTCTTTCAATGTCGTTCTAAGTCTGATGTGGTTGACAATAACATGTGCGAAACATTCAATTCTAAAATTATGGAGGCTAGGCACATGTCCATTGTTTCTATGTGTTGATACCCGAATTTTGACGCCATTTTTAATTAATTTTAGCATTTCTGTTATTTAGTTAATTTACTGGCATTTTCAGTTGATTTACTGTCGCTAGCATTCCTAGGTGTTTCGTTGCATTTTAGCATCATCGTTAGCATCGTCAGCTTTCGAAATCACATTTTTAATTTTTCGGCACATATTTTCATTATTATTATTATTATTATTTTTAGCCTTAAAAGTCACATTTTTTACTATCCGGCAATCGTTTGCTAGTTTTTTCTTTGTTTTAGGTCATCACATGAATTTTAGGATTTTTTATATTTTAGCGCATTTTTTAGTATTTTTATTATTTTATTATTATTTTTATTCGAGCTTTTATTGAACCCGAGTAAGTCTGCTCGGACAATAGCTCAACTTTAAAATGTTTTCCATCAACTAGTTGCTAGCTTTTTTCTGCTCGCAACGGTCTACAGTGTTTCGTGTAATTGTCGGCGTAACGTCTTTATTTTTCCGTTCAAATGTTTCACGTTTTTGAACGCGAAAATAAACACGTTAAACGAGAAATTCTCGTCATTCGCTGTAGACGGTTAAACCCGTCATATTTTTCTCTACGCGCCGGTACCTTCGACTCAAAAAGTCAAAACGTTTGCACGCGGGAACCGGCTCGAGGCCATTTAAATCAGATAAAGGGCCATTTGATCATGGCCATTTGATCATGGCCATTGATCTGGTCAACCAAGGAAAGTCAACCAGATCAATGGCCCTTAATGTGCATAATGCACATGCACAGTGCACGCACGAGGGAGGCAACGGAAGTCCTCGCCCGAGCCAACTGCTCCCTAGCTCCCTAGCCCTCCGCCATCATCACGCCTCCCCCTTGCTTGCCACCGTGACCAGCCGGCCACCACGCGCAGCTCCGGCGTCTCCCTTCCCACGCGTTTTTTGCTATAAATAGCCACCATTTCCCTTCGTTTAAGGGTCCGAATTTTGCATGAAAAATACACACGGCTCACCTCCATTCTCCTAGCCAGTTCATCCACCCGAACCAAGGCAAAGAAAGCAATCAAGGTGAGCTTCTTTCAAGCTTTCTCTCTCTAAGCTCCTCTCTTTTAAATTTTCGTTTTTAGCCCTTAGCATGTAATCAACCATTCAAATCTGTTTTAAAAGCTCTATTTCCATGTTAACTTCACTTCCCTTGCCTTAATTTAATCGTTCATTGCTTGAGCTAATTAATTGCTCCAAAAAACATTTAATAACATGTTTTTCTTCCTTCAAAATCATTGGTTTTTCTTGTGTTTTCGTTGCTGTTTTTGCTTGATTAGGTCATGGGCATGTTGCGTGTTTTAACCGAGTCGAATGGGGGGGGGGGTTACACGTTGGTTTTGAGGGTGCATGAGTCGCCGGCCACAGCGTCGGCGACGTGGAAAGCAAGAACAGCCATGCTGTTCTTGCGAGGAAGAAGAAGGGAGGGAACGGGCCAAGCCCGTCCCTCTTGCATTTGTTAAGCCACTGATGGGCCTTGGCTTAAGCCAAGCCCATCTTTCCTTTAATTATTGTCATGGGCTAGGATTCATTCCTAGCCCAATCTGATTTAAATCCAGCATGCGGGCCCGACCCAAATAATTTTCGCCAAGCATTCGAGTCATTTTAAACGTCATTTTATTTCATGCTCGTATGTAATGTTTAAATTAATTTGTATGCCATATTTAATTAATCATTATTTACAATACTCGTTTATTATTTCGCTTTGCTTAAATATTTATATACCATGATTAAATATTTATGCACGAAATTAAATAGCCGTATACCATGCTTTAAATGTTTATACATGATCTAAATGCACACATGCGTCATTTCCGTGTTCATATTTTTCGTATGCTCGTTCTTGCGACAACTTGTTATTTAATTGTTTTATATCCGAATTGCTTCTTTCTTATCGCAATATTTATTTTCATGATATTTAAATTCAGTTATTTATTATACCGCCTATATGGTCGGTCGCTTTTTAATTTCCGTAAATATCACCTGCTTTAATTTTTTGCAAAACTGCTGGAAATCCTTCCGCAAATTATCAACTGTTTAATTTTCCGCACTTTAAATTTCAGCAATTTACTTTCGGCAATTAAATTCAGTTACTTATTATACCGCCTATATGGTCGGTCGCATTTTAATTTTCGTAAATATCCAATTGCTTTAATTTTTCGCAAACTGCTGGAAATCCTTCCGCAAATTATCAACTGTTTAATTTTCTGCACTTTAATTTTCCGCACTTTAATTTTCCGCACTTTAATTTTCCGCACTTTAATTTTCCGCAATTTACTTTCGGCAATTTAAATTCACTATACCGCCTATATGGTCGGTCGCATTTTAATTCTCGTAAATATCAACTGCTTTAATTTTTCGCAAACTGCTGGAAATTCTTCCGCAATTTATCAAATGTTTATTTTCTGCAATCTATCAACTGTTATTTTTCTGCAAATATCAACAGTTTATTTTCTGCAAATATCCAACTGTTTATTCTCTGCATTATCAACCTGTTTTATTTTCTGCACATCATCAAACTTTTTTATTCCCTGTAAATCGTCAACTACATTTAATTTTTCTGCCCTCAACATTTAATTTTTCTGCACTAATCAAAACAGCATTTCATTTGCGTATGCTTAAAATCAATCATTTTTCGCATGCAATCAACCTAGCATTTAAATTCTCGTATGCTTAAAATCAATCATTTTTCGCATGCAATCAACGTAGCATTTAAATTCTCGCATGCTTAAAATCCATCATTTTTCGCATGCAATCAACCTAGCATTTAAATTCTCGTATGCTTAAAATCCATCATTTTTCGCATGCAATCAACCTAGCATTTAAATTCTCGTATGCTTAAAATCAATCATTTTTTGCATGCAATCAACCCAGCATTTAATTTTTGTATACGTTAAATCCATCATTTTTCGCATGCAATCTACTCAGCATTTAATCGTCGTATGCGTAAAATCCATCATTTTACGTATGCAATCAACTGTCATTTAAATTTTCGCACTCATAAAATTGCCTATTTATTTCTCGAGCTATCACTAACACTCTCATTTTGTAGGTTTTAATTTCAAGCTTCACTCGCAAGTACGCCTCACAAGTCCTTTTATTTATTCGATGCTTTCTGCAAATATTAAATGTAGGCATGATATATAGAACTACTAGAATTAAAATCAACCCACATGAACAACGTGTTTAAAGAGTTGCTTAAAATGTCATGTTCATGTGATTTTAAATTCTCGTATATATTGACTGCATGTACATGGGGACTTTCGATCCTACATCAGTTTTCCACTTAAAAAACCTATCATTTAAATTTGTACTCTGTTAGCAATCCATGTTAGAATCACGTAGTAATTAGGTTAATCATGC
Organism: Viola odorata; assembly: GCA_963691705.1. NCBI lineage: Eukaryota > Viridiplantae > Streptophyta > Magnoliopsida > Malpighiales > Violaceae > Viola > Viola odorata. The sequence continues at coordinate 52,773,268 of OY829545.1, read as the reverse complement.
ATGACCCGATGATGAAAAAAGATCATTCAGTCTTACGGAAAATTCAGTCCCATTACGTCACGGTCAGGAATAATCAATCGATCTTGATAAACGGTAACCCCGTCCGAAAGATCTTTTTATTATTCCTGAACGGTCACGATCATAGAAAAGGCTAAAGTGACGATTCCTCTGAGGGCCCCCTCTTTCAAAACGCATTTTATCAAACACCTTTTTAAACACCTCTCTCATCAACCGGTAACCATTTTCGGATGTGTCTCGGGTGCCTAACACCTTCCCGAGACCATAATACGACCCCGAACCTTTTGTCTGGGGTCCAGACCCCTTTTTTGTGCCTTTAGTTTTTTTACTTATTATATTTCCTATGCCATGACGATTAGGGTTCCCTAAGCCTAGCAACCAAATTAGGGTGGCGACTTCATTGCATGCTGCTAGGCGTCCTTTTACGCCGAGCATCTGAAGGTCTCAAATTTCGTTGCACACTTGTGAATTACCTTTTCCGTAATTTTCGTGGGGCGCGACAGTTTGGCGACTTCACTGGGGACTTTAGGGTCGGACCCGGTTTTATCTTTTTAGAGAGGTGTTTTATTTGTTTATTTTTTTGCTTTGATCAATTGCTGGTCTATTTATTTATTTGCTTTATTAATTGTCATATGCATTTCATAGCGCCCTACACCCAGGGGACAATTACCAAAATAGGAGGGTAGTAGTGACGCCCTAGGACACATGTCCTGGGTTGTGTTCACCAATCCCAACTCGGATGAACCCCTAAAGCCAGTCGAAAGGTTATACGATTTAGCAAGAAATCGGGAGACCGGACAACACTTTAGGGACCTTTTCATGGTATCATCCGGGAACCATTCAAGCCAGTTAGAGGTGTTGGAATCAAAGCCCCAGCACGTGCATCATGATTATACCTGTTTGTCGTGGCATATTGACGTGATTTTTCTGTTATACGAACTGTAAATTTTCTGACACGTGCAGGTTACTTTGCATTTAAAATTTTATTTTTGTCCCATAGGACCCATTTTGCTCATTCGACATGTCGGCACCTACACTACTTTCATTTAATATTTTCAAGGGACGAAGTTTCGACGATCAGGCCGCACAAGGAGATCTGTTGGAACGTGGGTTCGCCCCTGACATCACCACCAAGATCAAAGTAGAAGTTGTGGACTTTGACTTAACTAGGATTCGGATATTGAGAAATGAGCTGACTGAAGACGAAGAGACACAGTTTGAGGGTATTTATGGAAAGCTACTGACCTTAGTCGACGTAAAGACTGATTGGGGTTGCATCCGGGCAGCCCTAAAATTCTGGGATCCCTATTATCGGTGTTTCTCTTTCGACAAAGAGGTAGATTTAACCCCTACGCTAGAGGAGTACTCAGCTCTGATGTGCTTCACCTCTCCTATATCGGCCATATACCAGAATGTTCGACTCGACTCCTCGAGTGTCAAAATAAGGCTCGATAAGCTGTTAGGAATCACTACTCGTGTCAGAGAAGGTGACTACTTCTGGTGCTGGTCAGATATTGAAGCACGCTTTCGATTGTCCAAAGGAAAGAAACGCTTAAGGATTCTGGCTTTCGCCATTGTAGGATTTGTCCTCTTTCCGAAAATGAGGAATGCCATAGACTTTGCAGCAGCTAACATCTTCTACAAGATGGAAACAAATGCCATCAATCCTACAACAACCATTCTGGCCGAGACCTTTCGCTCCTTGGACTCTTGTCGAAGAAAAGGGAAAGGGAGACTTACATGTTGCACCCAGTTGTTGACAGTATGGTTGGTCAGCCACTTCAAACAGATTCCTAATCAGACCATTTTCTTCGCAAGCTACATAAGGTCATGTCCTCTTCTCAGGGTTATCAACGCAATGACCACAGATAGATGAGAGATGGAAAATAAGGATGTCTGGATCGACCGATTCATAAACCTCTCAGAAGAAGACTTCAGTTGGCACGCCAAATGGCTGCAGACTTCCAATCCTATCGTCTGCTGCGGACACTTACCTTGGGTTCCTTTGATCGGAGCATGGGGATGCACTCACTATTGCCCTGCCCTCGTCCTCAGACAGTTCTGCATCACGCAAATAATTCCAGTAACTTTCGGCATGACGAAATCAGATCTGCCACACACTGGAGAAAATCAGAACATTCAGTTGTACGCCCAAGACTGGGCCCACCCTTTTTGTCTCAAAGGACACGGCATCCCTGCAACCACAATACCAGAATATCCACAGTAGAGGTCAAGACGAGTTAACGGCAATATCTTACCTCGCCCAGAAAATCAAAAACCGATGGAAGAAGAAGGGGAATCGCAAGTGAGCGAAGGAATGGATGTCATGGCTTACGCTCAAGTGGTAGAACAGATGCGAGCAGCACAAGAAGAACGAGATCTGATGGTAGAGGAAAGGGATATAGCCCAAGCTCGTCAATGTGGCTTAGAGGTCCAGATGAATGAACTGGACAGGCAGCACAAGGATTTCATCCGCGTACAATCAGTACAAAAGAAGGTGGCTCTCAGGGCCTTTAAGGAACGCTTGAGCAGTGAAACCCGCAAAAGAGAAGCATCAAGTGCCATAATCGAAGACAGGGATTCGACGATAAGGATTTTGACTGCTGGCGCAGACTTGGGAGAAAGGAAAAACCAAGTACTGCAAAGCCGAATTACCGCCTTAGAGGCTGAGTTAGAGATGAAAAAAGGGGAGTTGGCTTCGATGGAGTACCTTTGGCAACAGGACTCTAACGTCCAGGAATGACACCTTCAGGGAATGGCTCGGATATCGGCAAATCTTTTCTTTTTAGCTAGGACCCCCTGATTTCATCTATCTTAGCCATTTTTGATGAATTTAGGAAGTTGGCAAGTTTACCATATTTTGTAAACGCTTTTTAATAAAGTCGTACTCTTTCAGATATTTATTAAATCGCCTCATCTTTTCCATATCAACTATCCCTCCAATACAAACCCAAGAAAAAAAAGAAAAAAGAAAACATCGCAAAACAAAAAGAGAAAATCTCTCCGGGATAAAACACAATCATTTCACCGAAATTCCAAAAAATCAGAACAAGTATTCAAAACATCCGAGTATCGCTCACTCATGGCCATGTCTTCCTAGTTTATCACAAAAAAACTCCAAGTTCATAAAAATATTATCGTCTCTCCCCTCGGTTGAGTTCACCAGGCATCAGGCCTTGCATCGTCAAAAGTATAGTGTGAAAGAGATCCTCCTAGCATGACGGCATTGGTTGCCCCTGCTGGTTTGGGTTTCGCCGTTAGCATCTCAGATTTGCTTCATATCATTGGAATGAATAGAGGCTTCCTTCGTATCTTGTCAACCACTGGGATTCCTCGCCTCACCGACCTCCCTGAAAATATCAAATGAAAGTACTGCTGGAAAAGCGAATGAGCAAATGTGGAGACCTCGGGATTGCACATCACTTGTGTATCCTCACTTGTATTTACCCTTTTCTGTGTTTTTCTTTTTTTCAGGTTCACGATAGCTCCTCGAAAGCAAGCTACTCCGCACATGCTCCCCCTAACTAGACTTCAAAAACGAAAAATGACTGAACTGGCCAAGACCGATGAAGCACTAATGGCTAGAATCGTAGAGTTAGAGGAGCAAGTTAGGATCACTACAGAAAGATCCACCAGGGCCGAAAAGGAAAGAGATGAAGCCGTCACCGAAGTGCCACCAGGTTTTGATCTCCCTCAAACAAAAGGACCTCCTTCTTCGCTCACCGTCGCAGGACCATCCGTACTCCCACCACTTTCTGCCCCCCCGGGTCATTAGAGATGGGATAACCCCTTCACTGTACCCACCACTGCAAATCCTACCGTTAAGGCGGGTGAAGAGATCTCCCCGTCGCTTCAGCACCTTTCAATCAACCCTGCTGTGGACCCCAACAAGAGCCAGGCCCACCTAGAGGCTTTGTATCTCCCTCCTATTCCTCCGAGCACAATTCCCGGACCTGTGGGAACTCAGCTCCTCACTTTCAACCCAGCACAACCTCAGTTCTCGTCAGAACCTACGCTACCCTTCGGTTCTAACCCCATCAGGGCCGAAGAACCGAAAAGTGACAGACTGAATCTTCTCGAGGAAAGACTCAGAGCAATCGAAGGGGCCGATCCATTCGATCCCACAGGTCCCGCCGACATGTGCATGGTCCCCGGGATCGTCATACCTCCGAAGTACAAGATCCCGGATTTCGAAAAGTATACTGGGGTAGAATGCCCGAAGACCCACCTCAGAGCATACTGCAACAAGATGGCAGATATGATCCACAACGAACCGTTGTTGATCCATCTATTCCGAGAAAGCTTGACCAAGCACGCCCTAACTTGGTATATGGGGCTGGACAGAGCCAGGATCAGGACGTGGAGAGACTTGTCCGATGCCTTCTACCGACAATATAAATTCAACATGGAGGTGGCTCCTGACCGTGCTGACCTGCAAAATCTGGAAAAGAAAATCGACGAGTCTGTGAAGACCTATGCTCAGAGATGGAGAGAGTTAGCTTCGAGAATCTCTCCACCCTTAAGCGACAAGGAACTCTTGTCGATTTTCTTACACACCTTCAAAGCTCCCTACTACACCTACCTGATCTCGAACCCCTCAAACAGCTTCTCCGATATGGTCCTAATTGCCGAAAGAGTCGAGCAAGGGATTAAGTCTGGACGAATCACACATCCAACACCAGAGTCTGTACCAAAGAAAGCATCAGTCGTGAAAAGGGACGTCGGATTTGTCGCTCCCCAAGCTAATCAGGGGCAGTCATTTCCACCACCACAGCCTTATTTATTGCCACCACCGTATCATCCGTCATCACTATATCAACCCACCTCCTTTCCTTTTACTTCACCACCAATTGCTAATATCCTGCCTCAAAATCCTACACACTTCCCACCACCTCCAGTACAAACATCACAACCTATGCAACCCAAGCCATATAACCCGCCAAAAGACCCAAATAACCAAAACACGACCAACAATCGGTGGAACCGAGAACCTCTACCTCCTCTCCCTCTTCCCGCGGGGGAAATCTACAAACATCTCCTGGCGGCCGGACAGATCGTACCGGTCCCTGCTCAGCCTCAATTGCCTCCTTACCCAAAGTGGTATGATCTCAACGCAAGGTGCAAATATCACGCTGGAGCCCCAGGTCACACTCTGGAAAATTGCTTTGCATTCAAGGCAAAAGTCCATCACTTAATCAAAAGTGGATGGATATCTTTCGAAGGATTGGCAAAAGGACCCAACACATCCACCAACCCTCTCCCCAATCATTCTCAAGGAAAGGGAGGGGTGAATGCCATCTCGGTAGGAGAAAGCAACGACCGTCTCTCTTCAGCATCAAGTTGGCCACAAGAACAACTTTTCCAGACCTTAGCTCGAGAGGGATATGTGCCATACGCGGAAAGTAATCCAAGTCACTGCATGTACTGCAAGGGAAGCGACGGTCATAAAATCCAAGGTTGCGAGTGGTTCGCAGGAAAGGTGAGACAACTCTCGAGTCTCGGAGTAATACAAACCCAGAAAGTGACCCCCGGGGAAGGATCCATCAACACGATCGGAGACGGATTTCCTATCCCGCATAACACCGAGGGAACCCCACTCCAAATCGTCCAGAGGAAAGGATCGACTTCATCGTGCAAAAGGTTCTCCGCGCACCGCGACGAAGGCGACCGCGAGATTGACACCTTGGGCCAACCTTCCGAGAAGTTCGATTACCTCATCAGGTATTCGGCACCACCCTCCTATTCTAGCACAGTGCCCTTACTACCCTCTTGGGAATCCTCAGACTCCGAGTCATACCCTTCACCGACATGGTCGCTTCCTCCGTTTCCTTTGAAAGAGATCTACGCAAGCCTCTTGGCAGACGGGCAGATTACACCATCCCCACTCTCGCCTCAATCCCTTCCTTACCCTAGCTGGTATGATCCAAAGGTTAGCTGCGAATATCATGCCGGAACCCGAGGACACTCCTTGGAAAACTGTTACGACTTTAGAGAGAAGGTCGAGCACCTAACCAAAGAAGGAAGAATCTCGTCTAAAGGTTTAACGAGGGGTCCTGATGTGACAACCAGTCCTTTACCGCACCATAATCCTGGGATGAGCAACATTTCTTCCATTGGAATTGACCTTTCTCACCTGTCGATGGGGGAAGTACCCAATGAAGAATTGTTCTTCGCATTAGCCAACAACGCGTATCTGCCATTCCCGGGGAATAGTCAGGCCCAATGCCTATTCTGCCAAGGGGAAAGCAAGCATGACATCCAGGATTGCAGACTTTTTCAGCAAAAAGTCAAACAACTCACAACATTCGGGATCATTCAGACCAAAGGGAAAACCCAAGGAGCAATCAACGTCATCAAGGATGATCCTCCAGCACCGTATTCCTTCAAATACGTGGCCCAAACAGGAGATGCAGCCCCTGCCCCAGGCAAAGTAGTGTTCGCATTAGCTGTGAATACTCCCAGCCGAGACTTACACGCGGTCCCATTCAACTAAGGATACACGGTGGTCACCATCCCTCCGTCTGTCACACCAACAACACTCACCATCGGCAAAGCCTCTCATATCGGGGGCATGACCCGCACCGAAAGATGTTACATCTCGGAGGAAGTAGAAAAGCAACGACAAGCCAAAGGGAAAGACCCTATGATCCGCGAAGAGACGGTAGAAGAGACGCGAGACTTGAGCAAGCCTGTAACCGAGGACGAGACAACTGAGTTCCTCAAGATCATGAAACAGAGCGAGTTCAGCATCATCGAACAGCTAAAGAAAACCCCAGCTCGCATTTCCATCATGGAACTGATCCTTACTTCAGAGCCACATCGCCAAGGTCTCTTAAAAGTCTTGAAGCAAGCTTTCGTGACTAAGGATATCACTACAGAATGGGTGGAAAACCTTGTCGGAAGGATTCAAGCCTTAAGCAGCATTTCCTTCTCGGAAGAAGAAATCGACCCCTCGGGAAGAGATCACAACAAGGCCTATACATCACGGTGGAATGTAAGGGACATGTCATAGCAAAGGCCCTAATCGACAATGGGTCCGCACTTAATGTCATGCCCAGGCATGTCCTCGAACAACTGCCGGTCGATTCCTCCCTCATAAAACCTAGCGGAATGATGGCTAGGGCTTTCGATGGCACCACTCAAGAGATCATCGGGAACATTGAGTTGGATATGATCATCGGGCCCCACACTTTCACCTTGACATTCCAGATCATGGAAATCCAACCCGCTTACAGCATGCTTCTAGGACGGCCTTGGATCCATTCAGCAGGAGTCGTCCCCTCTTCCCTGTATCAATGCCTCAAATACGTCAAGCACAATGTCCTTGTCACAATAAAGGCAGAAGAGGCCTTGATCTTGGCCAAGCATGCATCCGTGCCTTACATCGAAACTGCGGAAACCTTGGAGAGTTCCTTCCAAGCCTTTGAAATCGTCAACGCGGATTGGATCGAGGAGGGATCCCCCGTTTGCGAAGCCTCAAAATCTGGGATAGCCGAAACAACCACTAAGTCAACACTAGAGGGAAGCTTCCAATTGGGAAAACGGCTCGGGGCCGAGTTACAAGGATCAAAAGGCTGGGCGCCTCCGAAGAGCTTCGGAGACCGATTTGGGTTAGGATACCAACCCAGCAAGGCCGATTTCACCAGGATTGCCCAAGAAAAGAAGGAGAAGCAGCTGGCTAAGCTATTTGGACGTCCTGCGCCAGAGGGTAAAATACCAATCCCCCACATCAGAACCACGTTCCCCTTCGCCGTTGAAACCATCAATGAGAATCCAGTCAGGGTATCGGACCTCCGTATCTGCACTCTAGGAGGAGAAGAATCGTCGCCTGGTTCAATCATTTTCGTTAAGAAGTCAGGGGAGCCTGTGTGCAACTGGACCATCACCATGCTTCCGGATGTCTCTTCGTAATTTCTCCTTTTGAAAAATATATATGTTTTTGGCACGTTTTCTTACGAAAACATTTTTGTAGGGACTCATGTTCCCTTTTGTTAAAAATCAATATATATGCAAATTTTCATTTTACGCATCTCTTTTTTTTCGCACTTTTAATTTCAGGATGAGTGTTGGTTCGGATTGTCTTGATAAAACCTATGTCTTTACTGGCGAAGAAATCATCGCTACGACCGAAGACAAGGCCGAAGTCTCCGACGAGCTGACCCATTTACTAGAAAGTTCAGAAAAGGAAATAACCCCTCATCGGGAGGAATTGGACGAAGTAAACTTGGGGGCAAGCAACGAGAATCAAAAACTAGTCAAGATCGGAACTACCCTGGATACGACTCAGAGAGAAAGGTTGATTTCTCTCCTCAAGGACTACTCCGATGTATTCGCATGGTCATACGCCGACATGTCAGGTCTCGATCCCGGGATAGTTGAGCATCGTATTCCGTTAAAACCTGAGTTTAAGCCTGTCAAGCAAAAACTTCAGAGGATGCATCCAGACATCCTTCTGAAAATCAAAGAAGAAGTTACCAAGCAACTAGACGCGGGTTTTTTGAGAGTTGCCTAGTACCCAGAATGGATCGCCAACATAGTGCCAGTGCCTAAGAAAGATGGGAAGGTTCGCATGTGCGTGGACTTTCGGGATCTCAATCGAGCTAGCCCTAAAGACGACTTCCCTCTTCCCCATATCGACATCTTGGTAGATAGTGCTGCCAGAAATGACATGTTCTCTTTCATGGACGGATTCTCGGGGTACAATCAGATCAAGATGGCACCCGAGGACAGTGAAAAGACAACCTTCATCACGCCCTGGGGAACCTTCTGCTACAAAGTGATGCCCTTCGGATTAAAAAATGCAGGAGCCACGTACCAACGTGCTGTCGTCACCCTTTTCCATGACATGATGCATAAAGAATTGGAAATATATGTCGACGACATGATAGCCAAATCTCACGGCACGCAAGATCATGTAGACATCCTGAGAAAGGTGTTCGAAAGGTTGAGGCAATTTCGGCTACGGTTAAACCCAGCTAAGTGTACCTTCGGAGTGACTTCCGGGAAGTTGTTGGGATTCATCGTCAGCAACAAAGGCATAGAAGTGGATCCTAATAAGATAAAAGCAATTCAAGAGTTGCCCGCTCCCAGCACCGAAACAGAAGTGCGAAGCTTCTTAGGACGCGTCAACTACATCACTCTCTTTATCAGCCAGTTAACGCTTACTTGCGAGCCGATATTCAAAATGCTAAGGAAGCACGGAGATGCAGAATGGGACGAAGACTGCCAGGAAGCCTTCGAGAAAATCAAGACATATCTGCAAAGCCCACCGGTACTAGTTCCCCCGACACCAGGACGACCCTTGCTCATGTACATGACCGTCACGGCTAGCGCCATGGGTTGCGTTTTGGGACAGCACGACGAGTCCGGAAGGCGTGAACAAGCCATTTATTACCTCAGCAAAAAATTCAACGAATGTGAGATGCGTTACTCTATGTTGGAACGGACTTGTTGCGCCCTAGCATGGTGCGCCCGAAGGCTCCGGCAGTACATGTTGTATTACACGACTTGGCTAATCTCTCGCATGGATCCCTTGAAATACATCTTCGAAAAGCCGTACCTGTCAAGTCGCATTTGTAGATGGCAAGTCTTATTAGTTGAGCACGAGATCATCTATGTGACTCGGAAAGCGGTTAAAGCAAGCGCTCTCGCTGATCACTTGGCTGATCATGCCTCGAACGAGTATGAGTCGTTGAGCTTCAACTTCCCCGATGAGGACATCATAATGATTGAAGATGAGATCACAGAAGATCTCCGAGAAGACGATTGGTGGACCATGTTCTTCGACGGTGCGGTGAACCTCTCGGGCAAGGGAGTAGGAGCCGTGGTCATAGCCCCAGATGGCCGTCAATTCCCCATAGCATGCAAATTGAACTTCCCCTGCACCAATAACATCGCCGAGTATGAGGCATGCATCAGCGGTCTGACAGCAGCCATCGACTTAAAAGTAAAGAAGCTCCGAATCTTCGGCGATTCAGCACTCGTCATCTATCAAGCCCAGGATCTATGGCAGACACGGGATTCCAAGCTCATCCCTTATCAAAGGCTACTCACCCAACTCACACGGGAATTCGAGGAAACCGAATTCGACCGAGTCGACAGAGAAAAAAACCACTTCACAGACGCATTAGCCACGTTGGCCTCAATGTTTAAGTTAGAATGCGGAGTAATGCTCCAATCATTGAGAGTGGAAGTAAAGGAAACTCTGGCATGTTGTGTCGCCTTAGAAGAGGAACCCGACGGCAAGCCGTCGTTCTACGATTTAGTACAGTTCATCAGAAACCGGGAGTACCCACCGGGGGCAAGTCGGGTTAGCAAAAAGACCCTCCAGCGCTTAGCACTAGACTTCTACCTCGACGACGAGGTTCTATATAAAAGGAGAGCAGATGGAGCTTTGCTTCGCTGCGTCACCATGGCCGAGGCAAAGAGAATCATAGCAGAGATCCACGAAGGGGTCTGTTCCACACACGCAAGTGGGCATATGATGGCCAGACAAATAATGAGGCAAGGGTATTTTTGGCTCACCATCGAACGAGATTGCATCAGCTACTTCCGGAAGTGCCACAAATGTCAAATCTACGCGGACTTTCTCCATGTCCCTCTAGCCCCTCTCTTCAGCATGACATCGCCTTGGCCTTTTGCGATGTGGGGAATCGACATCATCGGCCTAATTCATCCAACAACCTCTAATGGCCATCGCTTCATCCTCGTAGCAATCGACTACTTCACCAAATGGGTAGAGGCCGCCTCTTACTCCAGCATCACTCAGAAAACCACCATGCGATTCATTGAGAGAAATATCATTTGCCGTCATGGGGTCCCAGAAACCATCATCACGGACAACGGCACCAATCTCAACGGAAAAATGGAAGGTGAAGCACCGGAACTCGTCACCATATCGACCAAAGATGAATGGCGCAGTCGAAGCAGCAAACAAGAACCTGAAAAGGATAATCCAAAAGATGGTAATCACGCACAAAGATTGGCATGACATGCTTCCCTTCGCACTACATGCTTACCGGATAGCAACCCGTACATCCACAGGGGCAACTCCCTACTCATTAGTTTACGGCATGGAAGCCGTAATTCTCCTTGAGGTAGAAATCCCTTCTCTTAGAATCCTGGCAGAATCTGAAGTAGAAGAATCAGATTGGGTGAGAGTGAGGTACGAGCAGCTGAACCTCCTTCCCGAAAAGCGCTTGGCCGCTATCTGCCATGAGCAATTATATCAGCAAAGAATGGCCAACGCTTATAATAAGAAAGTACGACCTCGCAAATTCGAGGCTGGGGATTTAGTGCTGAAGAAAATTCTCCCTCATCAGGAGGCCAGTCAAGGAAAGTGGGCCCCAAGGTACGAGGGCCCGTATCTGGTCAAAAGTGCATTCTCAGGGGGTGCCCTAATGCTAACCAACATGGATGGAGACGATCTCCCGAGACCGGTAAATGCCGATGCAGTCAAGAGATACTTCGCCTGAAGCATCGTGGACAGAGCGTCCGGTCAGCCAAAGACATAGAGTTTTATCATGACAATCTAGCACAAACATTTGTCCTGAAATTAATAAAACAAGTTTTTTCAGGAGATGCTCGTTATTTTAAAAAATTTGTTGTCCCCTTTCTCTTTCTTAAAATTTGTGAGATGACAAAAGGAGGCATAGCATAGATGGCTCCCCAGGAGTAGCTCGGGACGCAAGACGTGTCACTTAGACTAACGCCACTAATCACTCTTCAGTTTTGCAGGGACGTAAGGTCTCACGCCTCAAATCGTCGTCACGATAAAACCAGAGAGTTCCGCTCGCAGGAGCTGTTGAGTTGCCGTAGCAGGCCGCCTTCAAGAGCGAATCAGGAAAGATTTTAAGACAAACCATCACCATCTAAAGAGAAATTTCTTTTCCTCGCAGTGCTACCAGCACAACTGGCATCGCAAACAACCGGTCTCAAAGGACTAAACGCTGGACCAAAGTCACAAAGCCCATCCGATGCAAATCACACCGCAATGACCCACGATTAGCCCGTCCAGAAGGGAGAGCTCAAAACTTATCAATCACATTAATTTTGCTAAAAATTGTCTTGCATTTACTCCTCATTTGTTCTCGCCATATCTTTTTCAGGGACTGGGTCACCCCCATTTGTTGCCTGCAGAAGAACGGTAAGCATATACCCTTGCGGCCCCGCTGCACATCTCGGAGACAGAGGGTTTTCCCCTTTATCCCCGAGCAATCACGAACCCAATCAGTGAAGGTCCAGCAGGACCGGCAAGCAAGTAAACCAAATGCAAATCTCGTCCTCACTACGGCTCGGATCGGCAGTTCCCGCAAAGCAGCTGAAAAAGAAGCGCATCTAAGCAAAGGCGTTCGGGAGCTGGGACCACGTCATGGGCACCCTCGAAAAGCCGAGTTTAAAGGAAGGGAGAATCCCTGAACTTATTTCAGTTTTGGTTTCAAATTAATTTCCCTTTCCGTTTTCCCCTCTGCATCTCACAGGGACGGGAAGCATTTCGCTGTCATCCGCATGGAGCTTGTGGAAGACTCCCGCGCAGCCCTGCTGCGCGGTTCAGGGGAGTCCCTCTTTCTTTTCCCTTTGATTTAAATTTGTTTTTATTCCTGCTCGCTTTGTTAGCTTTAAGTCGAGTACGGTCGTCTGGCCCACTGGGGGGGCAACCTTAGGTTCTCGTTAGAACGTTGCAAATAAGTCGTCCCCCACATTCTAGCAATCAAACCATCTAGCAATCAAACGTCTAGCAATCAAACCATCTAGCAATCAAACATCTAGCAATCAAATGTCTAGCAATCAAACCATTCTAGCAATCAAACCCTCTAGCAATCGAACCACCAACCAGTCAAAAATCAAAAATCAATCAAAAAATCCCTCTTTAGCCCGGCTCAAACAAAAGCATACTACTCTCATAAGCATTTTCATGCATCACATAGGTTAGGAATATTTAATCCCTCTGTTAACTCCAGCATCTATCCAAATTACGTGCCATGCATGATATTACCTGTTTGCTCTTATATCCACGGTTCGCTCCGACGTAAGCAGTCACAAACAAATCCCGGTAAGCATTTTTGAGCCATCACGTCCTATCCTTCATGAGTGTAAGGGCCTGACTAGATACTAGTTGAGTTCGCATAATATCCAGGGTACATGCACCATTAGACATGGGATAGCTATAAAGTGACATGGGACTTTTACGATTTTCTCCACTTTTTTCGTTCTTCCCTCTTTCCACCATATGTCATCACTCCCCCAAACCGTCAATATCACTCATACCCCGGGAGCCAAAGAGTAGTTCCAGCTAAAATTGCCAGCCGGAAGTAAAAGCACGCCAAGTTCAAGTTCACGATGAAGGAGACGGAAAAGGTCACCAGGAGATCGCTAAGGACTATCACCGAAGAAGCAGCAACGACGAAGGCCGAGTCCTCCAGACAAAAGGGGAAGGGATCAAGATGAAGGTTGTGCTTGCTCTGCTCTGTTGCATTTCAAATCAAATCAAAAAGGGGAGAGATATATAAGAAAAAACAAACAACAAAACAAAAAAAACAAAACAAAAAAAAAAACGGGAAAATGAGAGGAAAAAATAAAAAGGAGAGAGGGGAAAAAGGGAAAAGAAAAGAAAAGAAAGAAAATACTCAGAGACCTTCGAAGAATACAAACAATTGAAGAGCCAAAGCAAGCACAGCCCGGGGACAACTCAATTCGAGAAATCTCGAAGAAAACTTTCCCCAGTGAACTTGAGTAAAGAGGCCCAAGGCCAACTCGAGAAATCTCAAAGCATCCTTCCCCAGTAAAGTCAAGCAAAAGAGGCCCAAGGCCAACTCAAGAAACCTCAAAGCAAGCATCCCTAGTGAGAACCCGAGAAGAGAAAGGGGCCCCAGGCCAACTCAAGTAGTGAGTAGCAAAAGGAACAGTGACGACGCTCCCCAATGAAGACTCAAGAAAAGGGCCCCTGGCCACACGGAAAGCACCCCCAGCAAGGATCCCATAACTCACGCACTCGGTCAAGCAAGCATCCCCGGCAAAAAGCGAAAGAGCTCGCACACCCCACCCTCATCAGGGTCAATCAGCAAAGCATCACTCATCAAAAGCCTTCCAACTCCCAAGCAAATCAATCTTTTCCAAAACAGACTCCTTTCTGGACTTTTCATGTCCTTCCATTCTTTTCCGTAAAAGTCCCATCGATTATTAGAACACCCATGCATGTGCATCTTCATTCGAAGTCTATTCACTCGGATTGACATTGCGAACTGTAAATTATGTATCATGTTAGTTGCATCTTTATGAGTGTAAAACACTTAGCCTTGTTTCAGAGCGTGAGTGCAAACACTAATATCAGGTGAGGACTGCTTACGGCTGCAAATCGTGGGAAAGTCTTATCCTTGGGGTCGTTACCTCCTGAGCAGGACGCAGACGCATTCTAGGTTCGTATCAAGGCCGCTAGCATTAGCATTCTAGGTTCGTATCAAGGGCGCTAGCCTTAGCATTTCTTCCTCTCCCAGAGTGACAACATAGTTTACCTTCCATTAGCATTCTTCTCCTCCTAGAGTGACAACACTTAGTTTCCAGCATTAGCATTCTTCTCCTCCTAGGGTGACAGCACTTAGTTTCAGCATTAGCATTCTTCTCCTCCTAGAGTGACAGCACTTAGCTTTCAGCCTTAGCATTCTTCTCCTCCTGGAGTGACCTTAGTTTAATTTCCGCATCTCGCGCCTTTTCCTACGGGAATCGACGTTGTTTAAATTTTCAGCCTTAGCATTCTTCTCCTCCTAGAGCGACAACACTTAGTTTCAACATTAGCATTCTTCTCCTTCTAGAGCGACAGCACTTAGCTTTCAGCCTTAGCATTCTTCTCCTCCTAGAGTGACCTTAGTTTAATTTCCGCATCTCGCGCCTTTTCCTACAGGAATCGACGTTGTTTAAATTTTCAGCCCTAGCATTCACCTCCTCCTAGAGTGACAGCAGTTAGTTTTTAGCCTTAGCACTTCTCCTTCTCCCAAAGTGACATCATAGTTTAGTTTTCAGCATCAAGCATTTCTTCGCCTCCCAGAGTAATAGCATAGCGTAGTCTTACCTTTTTTTTAGCCCTAGCATTTCTTCCCCTCCCAGAGTGACCTCCTTCACATAATTCTACATTTCTGCATAATTATTTCCTCCTCCTAGAGTGACATCATTAGGACAAACCATTCATACTTCTGCGAATCGCGCATTATCCCTCCGAAGCAACGTCAGTCACATGTCAAGCAATTATCCCCCCAGTGGAGCCGTCATTTACGTCTTCGTAAAAATACCTTCGATTTCTGATAGAGTAGTTGTCATTTACATTTTCTGCAAATTATGTTTCTCTCGATATCTGAATAGATCTAAATTTATATATATCTTTGCAGGATCAACAACCTATCTCCTCCAAGAGTGACGTCAACGGCATACCTCCTCCCGAAGTGACGACGTCAAGCAATCACCTTTTATCCCCAGTGACAGCATCAATCAACTGCCTCCTCCCAGAGCGACATCATCACTGTAAGTTTGAGGTAAGACCTGCCGTGTCGCCAAAATTCGGGTATCTAGGGGCAACTGTCTTTACTGCTTATCAAATACTTCGATAAGACAGTAAAGAGGGGGCAACTGTTGATACCCGAATTTTGACGCCATTTTTAATTAATTTTAGCATTTCTGTTATTTAGTTAATTTACTGGCATTTTCAGTTGATTTACTGTCGCTAGCATTCCTAGGTGTTTAGTTGCATTTTAGCATCATCAGCTTTCGAAATCACATTTTTAATTTTTCGGCACATATTTTCATTATTATTATTATCAGTCGTTTGCTAGTTTTTTCTTCGTTTTAGGTCATCACATGAATTTTAGGATTTTTTATATTTTAGCGGATTTTTTAGTATTTTTATTATTTTATTATTATTTTTATTCGAGCTTTTATTGAACCCGAGTAAGTCTGCTCGGACAATAGCTCGACTTTAAAATGTTTTCCATCAACTAGTTGCTAGCTTTTTTTCTGCTCGCAACGGTCTACAGTGTTTCGTGTAATTTTCGGCGTAACGTCTTTATTTTTCCGTTCAAACGTTTCACATTTTTTAACGCGAAAATAAACACATTAAACGAGAAATTCTCATCATTCGCTGTAGAGGATTAAACCCGTCATATTTTTCTCTACGCGCCGGTACCTTCGGCTCAAAAAGTCGAAACGTTTGCACGCGGGAACCGGCTCGAGGCCATTTAAATCATATAAAGGGCCATTTGATCATGGCCATTGATCTGGTCAACCAAGGAAAGTCAACCAGATCAATGGCCCTTGATTTAATGTGCATAATGCACATGCACAGTGCACGCACGAGGGAGGCAACGGAAGTCCTCGCCCGAGCCAACTGCTCCCTAGCCCTCCGCCATCATCACGCCTCCCCCTAGCTTGCCACCGTGACCAGCCGGCCACCACGCGCAGCTACGGCGTCTCCCTTCCCACACGTTTTTGGCTATAAATAGCCACCATTTCCCTTCGTTTAAGGGTCCGAATTTTGCATGAAAAATACACACGGCTCACCTCCATTCTCCTAGCCAGTTTATCCGCCCGAACCAAGGCAAAGAAAAGCAATCAAGGTGAGCTTCTTTCAAGCTTTCTCTCTCTAAGCTCCTCTCTTTTAAATTTTCATTTTTAGCCCTTAGCATTTAATCAACCATTCAAATCTGTTTTAAAAGCTTTATTTCCATGCTAACTTCACTTCCCTTGCCTTAATTTAATCGTTCATTGCTTGAGCTAATTAATTGCTCCAAAAAACATTTAATTAGCATGTTTTTCTTCCTTCAAAATCATTGGTTTTTCTTCCTTCAAAATCATTGGTTTTTCTTGCGTTTTCGTTGCTGTTTTTGCTTGATTAGGTCATGGGCATGTTGCGTGTTTTAACCGAGTCGAATGGGGGGGTTACACGTTGGTTTTGAGGGTGCATGAGTCGCCGGCCACAGCGCCGGCGACGTGGAAAGAAAGAACAGCCATGCTGTTCTTGCGAGGAAGAAGAAGGGAGGGAACGGGCCAAGCCCGTCCCTCTTGCATTTGTTAAGCCACTGATGGGCCTTGGCTTAAGCCAAGCCCATCTTTCCTTTAATTATTGTCATGGGCTAGGATTCATTCCTAGCCCAATCTGATTTAAATTCAGCATGCGGGCCCGACCCAAATAATTTTCGCCAAGCATTCGAGTCATTTTAAACGTCATTTTATTTCATGCTCGTATGTAATGTTTAAATTAATTCGTATGCCATATTTAATTAATCATTATTTACAATACTCGTTTATTATTTCGCTTTGCTTAAATATTTATATACCATGATTAAATATTTATGCACGAAATTAAATAGCTGTATACCATGCTTTAAATGTTTATACATGATCTAAATGCACACATGCGTCATTTTCGTGTTCATATTTTTCGTATGCTCGTTCTTGCGACAACTTGTTATTTAATTGTTTTATATCCGAATTTACTTTCGGCAATTTAAATTCACTATACCGCCTATATGGTCGGTCGCATTTTAATTATCGTAAATATCAACTGCTTTAATTTTTCGAAAACTGCTGGAAATTCTTCCGCAATTTATCAACTGTTTATTTTCTGCAATCTATCAACTGTTATTTTTCTGCAAATATCAACAGTTTATTTTCTGCAAATATCCAACTGTTTATTCTCTGCATTATCAACCTGTTTTATTTTCTGCACATCATCAAACTTTTTTATTCCCTGTAAATCGTCAACTACATTTAATTTTTCTGCCCTCAGCATTTAATTTTTCTGCACTAATCAAAACAGCATTTCATTTGCGTATGCTTAAAATCAATCATTTTTCGCATGCAATCAACCTAGCATTTAAATTCTCGTATGCTTAAAATCAATCATTTTTCGCATGCAATCAACGTAGCATTTCGCATGCTTAAAATCCATCATTTTTCGCATGCAATCAACCTAGCATTTAAATTCTCGTATGCTTAAAATCCATCATTTTTCGCATGCAATCAACCTAGCATTTAAATTCTCGTATGCTTAAAATCAATCATTTTTTGCATGCAATCAACCCAGCATTTAATTTTCATATGCGTTAAATCCATCATTTTTCGCATGCAATCTACTCAGCATTTAATCCTCGTATGCGTAAAATCCATCATTTTACGTATGCAATCAACTGTCATTTAAATTTTCGCACTCATAAAATTGCCTATTTATTTCTCGAGCTATCACTAACACTCTCATTTTGTAGGTTTTAATTTCAAGCTTCGCTCGCAAGTACGCCTCACAAGTCCTTTTATTTATTCGATGCTTTCTGCAAATATTAAATGTAGGCATGATATATAGAACTGCTAGAATTAAAATCAACCCACATGAACAACGTGTTTAAAGAGTTGCTTAAAATGCCATGTTCATGTGATTTTAAATTCTCGCATATATTGACTACATGTACATGGGGACTTTCGATCCTACATCAGTTTTCCACTTCAAAAACCTATCATTTAAATTTGTACTCTGTTAGCAATCCATGTTAGAATCACGTAGTAATTAGGTTAATCATGCATGGCCCGATGATGAAAAAAGAGGGCGCTCATTCAGTCTTACGAAAAATTCAGTCCCATTACGTCACGGTCAGGAATAATCAATCGATCTTGATAAACGGTAACCCCGTCCGAAAGATCTTTTTATTATTCCTGAATGGTCACGATCATAGAAAAGGCTAAAGTGACGATTCCTCTGAGGGCCCCCTCTTTCAAAACGCATTTTATCAAACACCTTTTTAAACACCTCTCTCATCAACCGGTAACCATTTTCGGATGTGTCTCGGGTGCCTAACACCTTCCCGAGACCATAATACGACCCCGAACCTTTTGTCTGGGGTCCAGACCCCTTTTTTGTGCCTTTATTTTTTTACTTATTATATTTCCTATGCCATGACGATTAGGGTTCCCTAAGCCTAGCAACCAAATTAGGGTGGCGACATCATTGCATGCTGCTAGGCGTCCTTTTACGTCGAGCATCTGAAGGTCTCAAATTTCGTTGCACACTCGTGAATTACCTTTTCCGTAATTTTCGTGGGGCGCGACACTATGTTTGAGAAAATTATGATGTCCATTGTCCAGAGATTTGTAGAGAGGAGAAATTATGCAAATTTTAAGTTTGTTGGGGACTTTGGGTCGAGAATTTGGGCAAAGATAGAAGACAACAAGGACAAGAGCGTGTATTGCCATATCTTTACTAATGGTGATGGTGGTTGGGAGGTATTTGAAGGACAAATGAAATTCATTGTCAAGTTTGAAGAAAGAAAATGTAGTTGTAGGAGTTGGGATTTGACAGGCATCCCATGTCATCATGTCATGGCAGTCATTTCCCATAGAAGAGAGAAAGTTGAGGATTTTGTGTCCCACTGGTATACCAAGGACGTATACAAGAAATCATATGCATACTCTATCCAGCCAGTTAATGATGAGAGATTTAGAAGGAAGACTAGTTTACCAGACATTATTCCACCTCCCAAAAAACTGGTTAGGGGGAGACGTAGGGTGCATAGGATTCCTGAAACATGGGAGTCCAAAAGTAGGAAAAAATCTAGTCGTCACAAACAAGTACAAAGGTGCACATCATACTTTAGAACAGGACACAAATCCTCAAGCTGCTCACAAAGTCAAGATGTTACTGGAGAGAGTTCTGGTTCAGTAAGAGGTCCATCTTATCACTATCAAGATGTTTATGACCCCTTATGTAGCACCCAGATGTCTACAAGTAACAGTGCAGGTTTGACAATGAGGTTTGCTGGATCAAGTCCTGGTACAGTCAGACCATTTTCTGGCATTGAAAGCTTCATAAATCCCATGACTGGATTGACCATGGTGCTTTACTTCTCCAATCTCAACTCCATTCATTACATTGTTTGTTTGTTTCTTATATCATTTTAACATGTTATTTGTGCTTTTGTAACCCATGCCAGAACCTAGCAAACCTAATGTTTCGATTACCAGATCAACTGAGATTGGAGGGGGAATAGATATAGGAAGAGGAAGGGGAAGGGGAAGGGGAAGGGGAAGGGGAAGAGGAAGACAAAGAGGAAGAGTGGGAAGGGGAACACAAATGACTACTAAAAGTACATCTACACCATGGTTTGGAGATTACATGCCACAATCAACCATTCCACAATCAGACATTCCATAAGGCCTAAAAACAAGCAACCATTTGGTTTACGAAATGTGTTTGAAACTGAAACTCATTTTTCTGTTTATGTAATGTTTATGTAAGACCATTGTATTATTATGTATGTTTGAAACTGAAACTCATTTTTTTGTTTATGTAAGACCTTTTTAAACTTCTTTGATATGTATTCGTTAGAATTCAGCCTCATTGTAATCTGTTTCTATTTGGCTGAAGTATTAGCGACAGGTTAACATCATACACCTTACTTCAAAATTTAGCAATACACTATCAAATTAATGTTTCACATAAATGAGAAAATATACAGGAATGAAATAAACAAGAAATGTACAGGAATAAAAGAGATCATCTTAAACCTGGAAATGACATTTATGGCAAATTCGATAATTCCTCCCAATACATTGTTACAATACACTATATAATGAACAACATCTGGATTATATCTAACTAACAACATCCTTCTCTTTGTACAAATAAATCTCTCTTGTAATAGATGCGAGCGACAAGATCATGGATTCGTCGCAAATAAGAAAGCTATACAAAACATAAAATCTCAATACAACAAAGTCTATCTATCATAAACATTATATTTAGAGTGTTTTAGTTTCACATTCAACACAACAAAGAAGTTGTATGTCTCCTCTGCTTTCATTATTTCTTCTCCACGCAGAGCCTCGAGCGTTGCCCTCTTCTCTTCATCTTGTTTGTGAATCAAAGCTATTTTGTTTTTCATTGTCTCTGCATACACTGCCTTCTGCTTCTCTAATTTTTCCTGCAAATACTCAACTTTGGTAATGCTGACCATACCATGATAAAGAACATTTCCTGCACCAGTTGCTAATGAATGACTAATGATTTACAGCATAATAAAAACAGAACAATTGACAAAACAATTCGTCCAAATAATAAAAGAATAAATCTACCAAGAAATAAAAATAGCATAAGCTCAGGCAAACCTGTTCTTCAGAAGCCATTTTATTGAAAATAGCAGAACATAAAAATAAATCAACAACTAAAACAATTGACAAACATAAAAACATTTTATTGAAAAGAGAAATTACAAAGGATAAATTACAAACACATTGTTCTTTCTCTCCCGCAGCTCATACTTATCAGAACACCAACAATACAATTAAAATACCATTACAGTTGCAGCAACAACCACACATATGACACACAACCAAATTGCAAAATTTGCACATTTCAAAATACCCTTCGACTCCCCCAATCTTAGCCTATCTAATTCATTGTGCAAACAGGAAACCTCAGCTACTGTTTCCATGTGAGCATCCTGCAAGCGCTCAAACTTTTGATTTAATGCCCTTAATTCTGACTTCAAGTTCTCTTCGTTGTTTAACAGCATATGAACCACATCTCTACCCCTTTGTGACAAGGGTTCACTATCATGCCAAGAAAAATACTTACATTGGTGTTTCCGACAAGAGAAAAACCTTCTGCCTACGTTATCCTCCTTCCAACTAACCCACATGAAAGCTTTCAACCCACAGTAGCAAACCCTTGGTGATCCTTCGTAGTTTTCATCTCCGACTTGAGTGTTCCTCCTCCATGTGCACTTCGAACAATAAGAGCTCTCTGACATCGTAATACAGTTTAGGTTGCACAAATTGAAATAAATTAGGGTTTTGGAGAAGAGAAGAGGACGAGTTCAATCGGGGTAGTTAAGTGGGGGTGGGTCTAGAGGGAGATGGCGGGGACTTGGTGGTGAGAGGGAGGTGGCCGGGACTCGGCTTTGGTCTTGGATTTGGTGCCGAGGAAGAAGATGGGTGTTTGGGTTTAGGTTAGGTATAGAGGAAGAAGAAGATGGATTTTGCAATTGATTTGTTGGTAACTGTGGTATATATATTTCAATTTGTTATTTATTTAGTATTTAATTAGTTTGTTTAGTTAGTTAGTTAATTAATTAGGTTTTTGTTAGTTAATTAATTATTTATTTATTTATTTATATTTAGTATTTATCTAGTATTTAATTAATTAGTTTAGAAAATAGTAAAAAAAATTCTGATTTTTAAAAATTAAAAAGGAATTGTTTAATATTAAAACTGACACATGGGGCCCACGTTTCAGGAAAAAAAAAATTAATGGTACTTAACGGACGTTAGCTAGGGTTTCGGTTAGAGGGACCTCTCATGCCTAACGGAGCAAACGTTGGGGACCTGTCAGGCGGGTTTTTGAAAATGGGGACCTGATCAAACGAAAACCCCTACGTTGGGGACCTGTGGGTGCGCAAAGCCATCCAGCATTAGGTAATGGGAATCCTCCAGCGCCATGCATCAATCCAGGAGGTTGCACCTCGGAGCCGGCCAACCCCTACCACCGCGGCTGCAGCAACCAGGGCCCAAGCTCGTTGTCATAAAAATTAGAAATAATTTCATGTTATACGTTGTAATCAGAACCACCCCAGACCAACCACCTTGGAATTTCCCTGGTTCCAAGGCAATGAAGTGCATGATTGGATCTTCCAAGCTGACAACTTTTTCCACAGCATGAGGACTCCAGCTCATCTTAAGGTGGAAGTTGCCTCTCACCACCTCTTTGGAGATGCATTGAAGTGGTTCAAGGTAAAGCTGAAGACAAAAGAAGGAAATAGGTGGGAATGGACAGTTTTCACTAAGAGCATTGTGACTAGATTTTCACCTAAAAGGAGTGATGATCCCATAGCTGAGATCTCCCAGCTGAGGCAAACCATGGATGTTGAAAGGTATGTGAATGACTTTAATGCTCTATATGAAAAATTGGAGATTACGGATGAATATGGGAAAAGCTTATTTCTTGCTGGCTTAAAACCTGAGTTGTCCCATTTAGTTCGAATGTTCAAACCCAGTACCTTTGATGATGCTGTAGAACTTGCATTATCCACAGAGATAACCCTACCAGCTTTTAAAACCATGACCCTACCAGAAAACCAACCTGTCATGCACTCTCAGCCCAGAAATACATATCACAACACTAAACCCCTCACCCCATCACCAAACAAGCCTTATCAGAACCAAAACAGCCAATTCAAAACACCTCATACCCACAACAACAACCCAAGGAACCAGCAAAACCCTACTCAACCACACCAGAACACACTGAATCTACAGAACCCAACCAAATATGTCAACCCAAGGAACCCCAACCACACTCTCCAAACATTGGATGAAAAAAACCATGAGGGAAAGGATCTCAGCTGGGCTATGCAAATACTGTGGAGAAAGGTTTTTCAGAGATCACAAGTGTCAACCCAGACAGTTCTGCTTGGTTGTTTCTGGAGATGAGGAACAAGATCCTGCAGAATATGAGACCCCTGAAGTTCAAGTTCCAGAGGAAGAAGAATCAGCACCTATGGAACCAACTGCTTCCCTTTTTACCATTCATGATGCTCAGAAAAAAGGGACTAAGGCTATGAGGATAGCTCTGCATATGCAGAAAATAACAGTGCATACCTTGGTTGACACAGGCAGCTATCATAATTTGATCTCCAATGAAGCAGCACAAATCCTTGGGTGTAAAATTTCTACAATACCACCAGTGAGGATCACAGTAGCTAATGGTGAGAATTTGACGACTACTGAAGCTTGTGAGGATATGCGGTGGTACATGCAGGGAGAATTGTTTCAGATTTCTGCATTAATATTACCACTAATACATTATGATGTGATATTAGGACTCGATTGGCTTGAGTCTCTAGGATCTATTTTATGGAATTTCAGCAAGGAAGAGATGAGATTTTTGAAGAATGATAAGGAGATAGTCCTCAAAGGTGGCACTAAACAATCTGTTAAGTGGGTCAATGAGAGGACCATGAACAGACTGTTAGCTGATCCCAAGAGGATAGCTATGACTCATATGTGCTCAGCTGCTAGTTTGATGGAAATCATTACATCTGCTGAAGACTTACCAGAAGGATTTGAAGAACTTTTGTCAATGTTCCTTGACTTGTTCAAAGAACCAACCAGCTTACCACCTTCCAGACCCTTTGACCATCGAATTCCCCTGCAAGAAGGAGTTCAACCAGTCAATTTAAGGCCCTACAAGTTAAGTAAACAGCAGAAGGATGAAGTAGAAAAACAAGTGTCTGATCTACTAGCTTCAGGGTTCATTGAAGAGAGTCAAAGCCCCTATGCTACACCCATTCTGCTGGTTAAAAAAAAGGATGGTGGCGGGAGAATGTGTGTGGACTTCAGAGCTCTGAATCAGCAAAAATCAAGAATAGGTTCCCTGTTATTGAAGAACTCTTGGATGAGTTGGGAGGCTCTAGTGTGTTCTCCAAGCTTGATTTAAGGGTTGGCTACCACCAAGTCCTCCTCAATCCAGAGGATGCTTATAAAACTGCTTTCAGAACCCACCAAGGCATGTACCAGTATAAGTTAATACCTTTTGGGTTGTGCAATGCCCCTTCTACCTTTCAAGCTCTAATGAACCACATATTTCATGATCACTTGAGGAAGCATATTCTGGTATTTTTTGATGATATCTTAGTTTACAGCAAGAATGTGCATGATCACCTGTCCCACCTGCAGCTCACCTTTGATCTTTTAAGAAAACATAGCCTTTTTCTTAAAAAATCCAAATGCTCATTTACCACTTCTAGCATTGCATACCTTGGCCACATCATCTCTGGTATAGGTGTCAAAACTGATCCAGAGAAACTCAAGGCTATTGAAGGATGGCCTTCATTGAAAACAGTTAAGCAAGTTAGAGGCTTCTGGGGCTTGACTGGTTACTACAGAAGGTTCATCAAAAGATATGCTACTATAGCCAAGATGAAGTTAGAGGCTTCTTGGGCTTGACTGGTTGCTACTTGTTTCCTGATTGAAGTCTGTCAGCATAGATTGTAATTCTACATACCTGGAAAAGGGTTATGGTGATGTCTATATTGTGGGAAGGATTTGTCTGTATATTTCTTTTGCTTGGTAAAGTTGCATGTTAGAAATGAAATAAGAAACATTTGTGGAAAAAAAATGAAATTTACATAAGCAAAGATACTGATGTATTGTAGGATTTCATTTAATAGGATATATGTTGCAAAAACTGGAGATTGATGTGTTTTGCGTAATTCCACATGAGCCACAAAGCATCCTCTTGTTGTTTGTTTTGTGTTTGAGCTTGTTTGAAAAATCCCACTTCTTGTTTTAATGCCTAAATATTGTTTTTTTTTTTGGAATGCTTGTAGTTCCCTACATGAGTATACACAATCCTCAAAGTATCACCATGCTGAGATCTATACTTTTTTGTAGATCATTCATGATGGATTAAGGTTGAACATGGAGATTTAGGAAAATTATGTGACAATTTCCTAAGAAAATTGTGGCCTTGAATAGAATAGACTGGAGGGAAAATGTGAGGAAAATATTATGCAGCTGACCTCTCTTATAAATAGTTAGCCCGAAACCCCAAACTGTTTGGAACTCATATTTGGTTGAGTTTTGCACCTCCATGCTTTCTTACTTTTAATGAGCCATAGTCATCTCTTTTCCAGTTGCTCCTATACTTTTAACTTTAAAAGCTTACATTTCTTAATAGTGGAAGGAGGTTTCATTCCCTCATATTGATAGATTGCTTCATGACATGAGTATGGAACTTTGTATAATTGTTTTGCTCGTCTTCTTACCAGTATGTATGGGTGCTCTCGTTTTGGCTCGTTTTTCTCATTTTCTACTAATGTAATTGTTTTCAGACCGATACGTTAGGGTATCATCTTTCAGTTTTGAAATCAATGTATCCTGATGGTATAACAGTACTGTCGCTATTCACTGGAATCGGTGGAGCTGAAATCGCTCTACATAGAACTGGCATTCATTTGAAGGGTGTGGTCTCAGTGGAAACTTTTGAAACAAACAGGAAGATGCTTAGGAGGTGGTGGCAAAGCAGTGGACAAGCTGGTCACTTGGAGCAAGTAGAAGATATCCATAAGTTAACTAGTAACATGATTGCTAAACTTATCGAGAAGTTTGGTGGTTTTGATTTTGTTGTTTGTCAGAGTTCCTTCACTCGATCTCCAAAAGTTCCTACCTTCAATCAATCTTCAAAAGTTCCTAAGATCAGTGCAGGGAATGCACATTGCTTCGACTTCTCATCTTTTTTCGAGTTTGTTCGCGTCCTGCAACGAGTGCGGGGTGCAATGGATAGAAAGAGTTGATGACTTTTGTGTAGGCTTGGATGTGATCTGAAGTTATAGCTCTCAGATGCCTTCAGATCTGTAAACGATGTCTTTAGTTTTCTTATGATAAGCACCTTGAGTAGGAACAAGGCAGACACATATAGAATCAGAGTTTTTATTGTTTCCTTGTTTTTTTTTCCTTCTCTAATATTTTGTGTTTGGAACGTTTAGATTAGATTGCCTCCTTCTCTTATAGGTCAACTTGATGCCTTTGGCAAATATTGAAATTTATAGGTTTCTTTTGAAACAGATTATGAACATGCATCGGTGATGAACAATTATGATGACATGCCTCCTCCGCAATCTTGATCAGCTTATGGGAGAAAAAAAAAGCAATATTTATCAATTAAAAATAAATAATGAAGAGACCGAAAACAATTACATTAGAAGAAAATGACAAAAACGAGCCAAAATGATTAAAAAAAATGGTAAAAAAACGAGCCAAAATGTTTAAAAAAAAGAGTCAAAACGGCAAAAAATGAGAAAAAAAGTAAAAAACGAGCAAAAAAAAAAAAGACAAAAAAAATAGTGAAAACGAACCTAAATAGTGAAATTTTCTTTAATTATAAAAAAAATAAAATAATTTGGTGAATTGGATATCCATTACATACCCAATTGAGTATTGAGTATGGGTAATAATGGGTATATTAAAACATGTATGAATTTGATATTTACCCATACCTACCCATACCCGTTTTAACATACCCATACCGGCCCAATTGTCATCCCTACTCTTGTCCTGGTCATTATGTTAAAATTGAAAAGAAAAAGAATATTTTCTTCTTCGTTTTTGCTAAACAAGACTTTCTTATTGGCCAAAAATAGGCAAAGAGAGTGCAAAATAACTACCGAAAATTAGGAACCCAATAGAGAAATCAGCCCGATTCAAGGTTTGTGCTCATGTTCATATCCACGCCTGCAAATCTTTTCTTCTCGAAACTCGCTGCTTTGCTAAAGCATACGCAATTTGCTCTTTTTTTTCATTTCTTTCTCTTAGGCCTCACCGGAAACAACGCACTGACTATACCACCACCATCAAAATCAATACCCCAAACTAGCACCAAACCATTCATTTCCCTCCGAGCTATTAGATTTTGGTCAGAAGAAACCATCGTTCGAACATTTAAACGCTTAAAGCAACCACCGTTGAGACTCCATTGAGGTGCGTGGCCTTCGCCACCGTGCATTCCACTGACCTGCGCAAATTGAAGACTCTCTTTTGATTTGCTCTTTGCACTCGACAAAAACGACCACAATCCGCCTCAAAACCACCCAATCTAAACTAACCACCTCACTTTTGATTTTTTGTTCTATTTTCTAATCACTTCCATCCTCTATTTGGAAATAAAAATGTGAATTCCTAGAAGAAAGTAGGAAGTAAAGCTGTGGGTGGTGGTTGTGATGGGTGTCTATGATTGAGTGGTGGCGGTGGATGGAGTAAGGAATTAAGGATGGAGATGGAGAAATAAGTTCAGTTTTCAATTATGATGGTAAAAAGGAAATGATTAAACTGAGTTAAGCGTGTTTCAGTTTTTTAATACTGTTAGTAAAATTATATTACATTATTTAAGAAAAGTTCTTGAAATGCACCGCAATCAACTGGCAAGCATAGAAAGGAGGACGTCACTCCTACCGGAAAGAGAAGGCTGGTTATCAACCAAACCGATAAGGCTTGACGACGAGCTCCACTTAGGCTACACTAGTATTATTTATGTTCCTCCACTATGGAAACCACCGTTTTAGACCTTTAGAACGACTTTGGTGGAACAGTCGCGAAGCTACAATCATCGCTCCTCAGCTAGGCAAATCTTACCTCTCAGGCCACCGATCCAAAAGTGAGGCAGTGGAGATGAAGTCGGTAGCCTTCAAGACCACCAAAAGCCATTTTGGTGACGTTTCCTGGAAACCAAACCAACAACAGCACCTCTTGTCACTAACTTCACTTGCCGAAGACTGAACAAAAAACCACGAGCAGCTACAGAAAAGCATAAACCTGGTGCTCACCTTGCTACTGGGTGTGGCCATTAAAAGCACCTAAGGCTAGTTATTAAGAAAACACTAAACAAAATCAAAACAAAACCCTCACCCTAGCTCCTTGTCATGGCCAAATCCAGAGGAGTGAGCTATGGGAGATGGCTGAAAAAAGATCACACTGGAAAGGGAGGAATTTTCTCACTGGGAATGTCTCTCTAGAAATAGAGAGTTGTATTCATCTTGTACTCATTTCCAACTGAGTGATTATTGTCCATAGAGTCATTAGCCGTGCAGTTTCCAACTGAGTGATTAATGTGCATAGATAAAAGACCTGGAGCATAGATAATGGAAGGAAAAATAAGGTGCATTAAGGTGGTGATAGGCATTACGTGTTCTTTAATGTATGAAGAGTCTAAATGCAAGCTCCAGAAATTCAAGTGTTGCCGTATTTATTAAAAGAAAAGACGCAACCAAGCATGGCTCTACAAATGTAGCCTCAGAAACTGAAACTCCATTGACTAAAAAGTACATAATGTTGAAGCGGAGAAGTCAATAAAATAGGAAGTATAAGCCAGTTATCAATGTTGCTTGCTATGGTTTGATCACATAGCAATGGTATCTATGAAGAAAGCATCTCATGCTATGTTAGCAATTTTACTTGCTTCTGTTCTAGGAACTCAATTCTCAAATTTCCTTGGTACGCGACTCTATCAGCAATACAAGGAATAATAGATGTGAGCCAAAAAGATAACTAGTATGAACACTCAGGATTGCCTAACTGGCCTCCTGTTTCCAGCTCCAACAAGATAGCAATACCACAGGTTATTAATTCTCCCACGAGTTTATCAACAGCTTCAGAAGGAGCTAAATCAGAAACATACTCCACTTCCCTGAATATCAAATATCCTTTAAACAAGTAAAGCAGCAAAAGCAGGCAACACAATTTGTTGAGCAGGTCTCAATATTTATACTACGGAGAGAATCCAACAACCTCGCAAACTGTGGTCCCTTCGAAATCAATTAATTTGAGCAAATATAGCAGAAAACAACTTGATTGATTAGGATGCTTCAGTTTAAACAAGTTCATGAACAAGCTTAAACGCTTTCATGATCCGAAACCACAATCAGTACAAAAAAGTTCTCTGTAAAAGCTGCAAGAGAAAATAAATGTACCAAACAAATAAGGTGTTCTAAAACTTTATTTCCTTCTTGCGCTTGGGGCGAGCAGTCTTATAACCAGATTTAGTTGGCTTGCCCCATGGCGTCCGTGATACACCACCCCTAGACCCACTACTTTTGCTTCTACCCTCACCTCCACCATGTGGATGATCAATTGGATTCATTGCCACTCCACGAACCACTGGCCTTCGACCCAACCACCGGCTTTGCCCAGCTTTCCTAAGCTTCCGATCCCCATGAGTGGGGTTTGACACTCTACCAATAGTGGCTCGGCACCGAGAATCAATCACCTTTTGTCGCTGGGAAGGCAGTTGTACCAGACAGTACCTTGATGTTGGTTCTTTCAAGATCTTAGCGAAAGTACCAGCAGCTCGAACCAGCTTACCACCTTGACCAGGATTCATCTCAATGTTGTGGATAATTGTTCCAATACGCATAGAACTGAGAGGCATGCAACTTCCAATTTGGGAATTGATGTCAAGATTAACCAGCTGCTTCATCATGTTCTCACGCAGTGACTGATGATTAGCTGCAACTGCATCTGCTGTCACCAAAAAACAAGGATAGTAAGCAACCTTCTCCAGCAAAGAAGGTACCATTAGGAAGAAATTATAAACTGACATGAATCTTCATTTTGCAAAAAGTGCTACAGATAACAATTTCGAATTCTTTCCTACCATATTAAAAACAAGAAGTAGCCCATTTCCCTATTCTTCTTCTTTAGTCAAGCAGAGACACAAAGGACAACGAAAGCAATAATCCAGATTTCCCAGTTTTACATATGCAAAAAATGCAAATGTGAAGGAGACAAAGAAAAAGAAAGTAAATGAAATGTTGAAGGGGTTACCAGTGGAGAAACTGCGAACTCCAGCGTTGTGTTTCAGCAGATTGTTGAACGCCAATGATGAAGCCGTGCGCACCCTCCATAAAGCCATGGACTAGAATTGCAAGATTGGTCGATCTAGGGTTTTACAGTTTGAGAATTAGAGCTCCGCAAGTGACTAAAAGAAAACGAGAGAGACTGTAGGGCTGAGCTCGGATCGGCGAATCCGACCGATCCGATTCAACTTACTAGTTAGCGTTTTTTATTCCTCAAATTCCCAGGAGAGAGGGGGAGCGAATGAGGATGATGGTATTGACGGATGCCAACGGCGACGAACGGAAAGCGACCCGCGATGCTGCAGAGAAGGGGGGGAAGAGGATCCGGCGGTGTATGATGTTGTTGCCGCAAGTGGCTGGTCGGCGATCGTGGAGGTCCAGTCTGGTGTTGGAAAACGATGATGATAGTTTAAACAGAGAAAGGGTGGATGCTTGGTGGCTGCTCGGAAAGCTAGATGAGAAGGTATTTTTGCTTTGGATAAGTCAAAAAAAAAAAAATAACTTGCTTTCTTATTTAATAACTGGTATTTCTGTTTTTTTAATTAAAAGAAACCTACATTCAAAAAAAAAATATCACATTTAGTTCGTGACCTTTATTCGTCCTACGTGGCACGCCACGTCAGACGCCAAGATCCGAAAAAAGTATTTTTTTTTTCAAGATGGGCCTTATCAAACGACGTGTCATTCAAGTGTTTGAACGACGCGCCGTTTGATAAGAACGACGCGTCATTCACTTCTATTTATTGGAGTGAACGACGCGTCATTCACTTCTTTGTTATTTACTGTCGGAATGACGCGTCGTTCACTCTAATGAACAGAAGTGAACGACACGTCATTCTAATCCCGGATCCAATCCCTCCCTTTAATTCAATTCTACTAGGGGTGTAAGAAACCGGACCAAACCGGAATCGGAGAATTTTGACCCGAACCGATCCGAACCGTAACTTTTCGGTTCGGTCTGGTTCTATCAATCTAGAATCGGAAAATTTCCGGTTCGGTCCGGGTCTACGAATATAAAACCTGTAAAATCGAACCGTAGAACCGTTTGAATCGAATTTTTTATATATATATATATGCATTATCTAATAATATTCAACTTTGCTTCAGCTTCTAAAAGGAAGGGGTTCGAATCCCCTTACCCTCAAATCTCTATCTTTTTTTCCTTCCCTAACTGGGCTGCGTTGGGCTTGGGCTGGCCTGGCCTGGGCAGCTCAAGAATTTTCTATTTCTCCCATAATAGTCCCTTAAGTTATAAATTTTTCAAAACAGTATTGTACTTTACCACTCAAATTTTCATGGTATTACGTATTGACCTTTAAAGTTTGAACTATTATTTGTCAATAAATTCATATTTTTCCTTCTAAAAAATATTATCCTATTTGGTCCCCCTAATTTTCAAATTATTTTATAACTTTCTTTATTTGGGAATAAATAATTCAACTAACAATTTTATAATTGTATCAAGATATTTTAATTAAGTATTTGGTCCCCCTAATCATCCAAATAAAATATTATCCTATTTGGTTCCCCTAATCATCAATCGATCCCATTATAAACACGTATCTAATTAATTAGTATATTAGATTATTTTTCTTGTTTTATTTTTGGCACATACATTGACACATTTTATTTTTTAACATGCATTTAGCTCCATCTGAGAGCAATTAATTTTTTTTTAAAATAAAATAATATTCATGTCATTAGTCAACTATATGTATAAACTAAGACCATTAATTATTAATGATACGGCATATACTAGTAATATTTCCATTAATCCTTACTCTAGTATATACATTAATCGTGGATATATGTTTATTGTTTAGTATTTTACTTATTAAAAAGAGAATTGTATTGTTGTAAGAAAGAATGATATCAATTGTCATAAAAAATGTAATTACTAATTAGATGACAACTAAAATAATGAATTTGTATAATGGTTAATGGACATTTATGATTTAGATTTATAGTATCTATATTTCAATATCATTATTTACTTGAGTTAATTGTTTAGAGGTTTAGGATTTAAATTTAAATTGTATTAATGTGTTACGCAATACATGGGTATAACTAATTAACTATTTTATTGTTCAAGGATATTTTTGAACCTCTAAATGTAAGTGATCTAATTTTATCTTTGTATGAAGTATGATTATACTTGAAAATTCTTCATATGTAT
Source organism: Viola odorata (assembly GCA_963691705.1). Lineage (NCBI taxonomy): Eukaryota > Viridiplantae > Streptophyta > Magnoliopsida > Malpighiales > Violaceae > Viola > Viola odorata. Next base: position 52,740,700 of record OY829545.1, on the reverse strand, counting down.
ATGTTAAGTTCGACATGAAGAACGATACTTCTTGATTAGATAATTGTTAAACATATTCATTACATTTCAATATATTAATACTTATTATTTATTAATATTTAATCACTTTAAATTTTTATATATTTCTATCATAAAATTTAAATATTTATCTTACTAAAATATCTTTATAATATTAGGCTATCTTTTATAAATTGGTAAATCAAAGCAATATTTTTTTAAAAATCAAAACTGTGTGTTTAACAACAAAACGACGTCATTTTGATCAAACACTAAAACAACGTCGTTTTTCCTAAAGACCGAAAAGACGTCGTTTTGTGAAAGAACTAAAATAGCGCGTTTAACCACTAAACGACGTCGTTTTAAAAAAAAATCGGGAACCGAACTGAACCGCACCGGAAATTCCGGTTCGGTCCGGTTCTGGCATACCAGAACTGGAATTTACCAGTTCGGTCTGGTTCTACCCCAAAACTGGACCGAACCGGCCCGGTTACACCCCTAAATTCTACATCAAATCATCGCCCTCTCCTTCTTTAATCACTCGTCCCAGCACCAAATTAAATTGCCCCAAATTAAATCTCATTCTTGCACCAAATTAAATCCAATTTAGCACTACCTATGTAATTTCATCCTCTCAAAAATTCAATTTTGAAAGCCATCTTCATCTCTCTGCCAAACCCGCAATCGACCTCCTCCATCAAATCAACCACCCTCCCAATCTCCTCCACCCCAGCCGCCGACCAATCACCAAAACAGCCCCCCCAGCCTATCACACACGCTGGCCAAACCAGAAACAACCACCACCTGAAACAACTTCAATCACCCATCACCCAAATCCCGACCATACTCCGTCGGACAACCAAACCAGACCGCCGAAACCACTAGCATTTCAACCGAATCAAAACCACACAACAACCATCGACCACTTAAACCGCCACAGCCCCATCAAGACCGCACATCATCACCACTGCCACCAAACCAATCCAAACCCAACGGAAAAGAAAGAAAGAAAAAAAAAGGAAAAAGAAAAATAGAAAAGAAAAAGAAATAAAGAAGGAAAGTGCAGAGGAAAGGAATAAAAGAAAGAAGAGGAAGAGAGAAGAGAAGGCTACGTTTGCAGCCAAAAATGAAAAAAAGATGAAATAAAGAAAAGAGAGGAAATAGGAAGAGAAGAACAAAATGAGTGAACGACGTGAACTACGTGTCGTTCACGTCGTTTGATAAGGCCCATTTTGAAAGAAAAAAAACTTTGTCAGGTCGGATTTACTGATGTGGCATGACACTTCAGTAGCCTATGACGTGACGTCCGACGTTTCGTGCCACGTAGAACGGATAACAGTCACGGACTAACGGTGTGAGGGGGAGGTACCAAATGTGGCATTTCTTTTGAGTGCAGGTGCTTTTTAAACCACAAAAAAATACAGAGGTACCAAATGAGTCATTAAATAGAAGTGTAGGTGTTTTTTTTGGACTTATCCCTTTTACTTTTTAAGTTCCTTTTTTTTAATATTCCTTTTTTTTAAATTAACAACGGAAAAAAAAAATAGGCCCAATAAAAATATAAATGGACTAGTAACTCTTTTTTTAACATTAAATGGGTTACTAACTTCAGTTATATGGAACTATGTAAGTTTTTTTTTTTGGTAAATCATAGCTACATATATATTAATTGATTATGGAAAAAATATAAAATTTAATTTAAATTAATAATTATATGGAATGTGGAATAGACATGCTCATTACAAGAATTGATTTTACGAAATCAGTTTAGATAGCCGATCGTGGTTATTGTGTTGATTAAAGTTTTAAAAAATCTATATTAGTAATGGGCTGCCCATCCGAAATTTTTTTGAAATATTCGACCGAATTTATCTGAATCTAAAATTGTCGGATTGGAATTGAATTTGTTGATAAAAAATTCGATAAAATTCTATCCAAATTTATCCGTTCCGAATGCTCACCCTTAAGAGAGAGTCGGGCAAAAAAACAAATAGCTACTTTTATTATTTGTTCTATTTTTACCCCTGCATTTTTTTTTAAATTTCAATTTGAACCCTTGCGAAAAACAATCTCACTTATACCTCTTGTTTGCAAAATTAGTTTAATTCGGCTCCTACAAATTAAATATTATATAATATAAATATATTATTAATACAATACGATAACATAGTATAATTCAATTGAAAATAATTAATTCTAATAATAGTATGATTTTTAATATAATATAATACAAGAGTTTATTATTTTCAATTTTTTTGTTTATTACATTTTTTAATGTATTATTTTTCTAATATATAAATATTTGAAATATAATCTAATTTGAGAAATAATTAATTGAAATAATAGTGTGATTAATGATAGTAACAATTATAAATAATAAAAATTTAAATATAAGTGAAGATGAGTAGAATTGGTTAGTAGTTCCACTTTAATTAACACCTCATTTAGTAGTTCCACTCAATTTATTTTTTAATTAATTAAACTGAGTTATAGTAGTTTTTATGTTTTATTAGTATCTTTTATATTTAATAGTTATAATTATACATGTCAATAATACATGCTTTAAAAAGGTTGATGCGTCTCATAAAATTATGTGATTATCATTGTTAACAAAAAAAAAAAATATTAAGCATTTCCATAAGTTGGTGAATGAATATTATTTTATAAAAGTAGTTTGGTGATCGAATCATCCATAGTGTGTGGAAAATAATGATATGTAACAGCACACCAATCTTTATATAAAGTTCCATCATACAGCATCTGTTACAAATGCTCAAACAAGAAGGATGCAATGCAGTCAGCAATTAACTTTCGAGGATTGGTATCGACAGCCACTTGCATTTTGCAGTTACACTTCCTTTCGATGTAGCAATCAAAACCATGGCACCTCTCATTTCTCTCTTTACAAACAACAATATATTAGAGATGTTGCAGCTTAAGCAAGTAAGCAAACAGGCTACACAAGAGAAAGAAAGCAAAAAGATGCACCGTTAATCCAACAAATGCACGAGGCATTCCTTCAGCAACACATGGCTGCACAAGCTCTACTCCCCAAGTATACAAAATGTTGACAGATTCGAACATGCTGATGCAGGCACTCTTATGACCTCGACAGTATGACAACGGATTCCCACTCCAAACTACAAATAACATCCTGCACAACAATGTATGAAACCGTCAATTACATCAATGCAATTTCAGCAAGATTCAAACAATTCATATGCATCTCCTACATACCGAAGGATTTTGGCGATCAATATCAAAACTGTTGATAGCACAAGGCTCAGCCAAGAGCTCTGTAGGTTCCTCACCTGTGCAATACACAAAACAAAATCTAATTCATTTCAATGTTCTACAAGCATTCTTTATCTTCGGTGCCCGCTCAAGAAATCAGCTACACATGTAATAAAAATAGAGGTCTCATGCATAAGGTTGGTCTGAAGGGACGATATCATGGACAGTGGTTTTGGCATTCCAAATAGAAGAAATACCTTGCTCAATAACAGCAAGGATTCCATCTTCTGAACAGATCATAGCAGGTAAGATCCGTGAGGATGAGGTGTTGCTGTCTGAAGGCTTAGTGTAGTAATCATACTGAACCTCCCAAACCTCACTTTCAGATAACGGGCGAGCTATAGTATCGCTGCTTCCAAACCCAGAAAGAAGAATTGATTGTTGTTGCCACCGCAAGTCCCATGCAAATACAATACCTGAAGAACCTCCAGCCTACAGGGTACCAAATAATCAATAAGTACATAATCCAAGAATACAAGACATATGTCACATCAGGTTTCTGTGGACAACCATTATAAAAATGGTAGAAGCATTTTGGTGTGGCAGCAAGGAGGAAAAAAAAACTATGAGATACTTAGGTGATATATCAAATCATCATTCATTGACAAGAAAGAATAACATAATTAGGCCTCAAAGAAGTAAAGCATTTGACGGGTAAAGATGATTTTTATGCTTAATAAAAGCTACTCCCTCTGTTTCCAATTAACTGTCACTTTTTTACGGATTCTTACTGTTCATAATACTTGTCATTTTATCTTTTCCGAAGCATATATTTTGTGCAAATGACAATTTTGTTTTATGCATCAACCCAATTTGATGATGGTGTGGTAATTTGAGTGGAAATTAGGAGTAAAAATGAAACAATGTGGAATAAAATAAGATCAAAGATCATTGTCCTACGAATTTTTACTATTTCAAAACGTCGTTTAATTGGAAACGGAGGGAGTATAACAAAGGATAGAGTAGTTTCCTAACCAGACATGTAAAGATGATTTTTATGCTTAATAAAAGTTATAATAAAAGATAGGGTAGTTTCCTTACCAGACATGTATGCTTTCTTGATGTATGAATATCAATAGAGTGTATGATCCCAGAAGTTGTACCCTGATCCCTACAACATAACTTCACGAAATCAGAACAAACCTCATATCATATCAATACAGAAATCATACGACGGAAAATTGCTTGGATGTGACTGCAAAGTTAGGATGATAATACAAACCAACCCCTGGCTAAATTCTCTAAAATTGCATGTTTGCACAGACATAGTATTCGAGCATATTACATTTGTGTAAGTCTTGGCCAATGAAACTGAACAATAGCAAACAAAACAGCATTGACTATTTGGCATGCATGCCCATAAGTGATATAGTCAACAAAGCTTTAAAACCCATGACATAGATATCAATAGCAATCCCTTCACCAAGGAACCATCTCTTTTTCACTTACTAGAGGTGACAAGCCACAATCTCCTTCCCAAATAAACCCCATGGCTAAATGCGGGGAAGCTAAATCACAATCTTTCATTCTTTTTTTTATTTATTATTATTATTACTTTGACTCTTCTCCACTCCACCATTATGATACATTAGCGAAAACTATTTTGCAATACCATGAATAAGATATAAATAAATCCTAACTAAGCAGGTTAAGAAGTTTTCTTTCCTTAATAAACACAGGTTAAGCAATCCAAAAAGTACATTAAAAACAACACCACAAGAAATAAAGCAATAGTAATGGTACAAGTTTGCTAACTCGAGAAACCAGCATCGAATGTAGTCATGAATAGACATAACAAGCACAAATAATAAATGAGTGCACCAGCCAATCTATCATAGCAAACTTTCACATCCTATAGTACATGAAGAAGTATAATAATATTCCAGTCATTGGAACTCATCACAATGATGTCCATATACTCATTAAATGAAGAAAACTACCTATGATGATCAAATAGTCAATTTTAGCCTATAATTCCAGCTCAACTAGAAGTATCATTTGCTATCAACTAGAGTGAAACAAGACATTTTCTAAGAAACACCATGAGATGAACAAAAACAACTACTCAACCAAATGCGAAGTGCACTAACACAAGCAACTTAAGAAACACCATGACAACCCAAAAAGAGTACCATAAAGCAAATACACCCACCAATTTCCCTTGAACTGAGCAACTGCTGCATTAGGACTTCTAAGATCCCACCACTGTAGCCCCAAGCCATAGCCACCGGTCACAAATTCCGTAGGTGATGCCCACCTAACAGCAGAATAAGAAACCAACCCATTGGCATCAAAAACCCTGTTAAATCTCTTCTCTCGACCACCCCCACCCCCAATGCTCACCAAATTCACCCTCCCATCCTCACCAACGCTCACACAAAAGTCACCCGCCAAATCCACACCACCAATGTGCCCCACATGAAAATCATGGCCCACCACTGATATCTCCGGCTTCAAAACCTGATCTTCTGCAGCCCCGCTCAGAATATGCAGTGACCCAGAAACCGTGGAGGCAGCAATGAGATGGCGAGAGGAGGAGAAGCACTTGAGAGAGGAGATGCGAGAAGGTGGGGTCCACTGGGAGACTGGCGTGGTGGTGTCGAGCAGTTGGGTTGAAGTAGTAGTGAGAGAGTGGGTTTGGAGGGAAGGGATGTGGGTGTCTGAATCGAAGGAAGCAATGAGGATGGATTTCTGGAAAGGGGAGGGAGATGGGAGCCAACGAACGGAGTCTACGTATTTGGATTGAGGGAACCTGTGGATTTGTGGTTGTTGCTGTTGAAGGCTTGTTATGGCCATTGTTAGGGTTGTTGAGCTGCAATTTCAAACAAGTAGTGAAGAAGGAGGAGGAGGAGGAGGAGCTGTGGGATGGGAGGGTTTTTGCGAGGTTTTCCGCCCAAAACTCAAAACTAAAACACAGAACTGGGTTTGCGCCCGGGTCCTACCGAATTTTGGGCCGAGCAAATCCCACCGGACTTTTAGAAAAACGAAAACTATTATAAAATAATTTAATTGTCTTTCAAAATTACTATATATTTTGAAAAATAATAAGTATAATATCAAAGAAAAAAATTGATAAATAAATAAAATTAAACCTCCAATTGAATTTTTTCAAATTTAATGTCTTTGCAATTTAAGTTTTACAGTAATTAAAAAAATTTAAATAAAAATAGTAAAAAATAGCAAAAAAATTTAATTTGGTAAAAAAATGTAACAAGTAGAGTCTAACATAAAGAAAAAAAAATATTTTGTTTAAATTTTATCTATAACTTATTTTTAAATTTGTTCCTTTTAAAAAATTTAAAAATATTTTTTTATTTATTTTTTTATCAATATTTGTTTCATTTCTCTCCGGCATATTTTTCTGATTTTTTTATCATTTTTTTTAATTTTTTAAATATTAAAAATGTTAAAATTGTAATTATAAGGTTATAAAAGTTAAGGGTTAAGTGAAACATTTCGTAAAATATAGAATTTTTATGTAATTTATACAAAATAAATAAATTAAATTAAACCTTGAATTGAATGTGAAACTTTGGAATAGCCTGGGGCAATAGTTTGATAAGTGGTCCACATACATGGATCATTGATGGATGAGAGGGAGAGCGCAGCAGAGCCACAAATGCTTTAAGGAAAGAAAAGGAAAGGAAATGGACGCCACAGCAAGCGGCTCGTTGATCTTCAACAAGTGCAGGATTTCTCATTCGAACAAGTGTCATCTATATCATGGTAGAGAACGCATCACCACCAAATTAGCAGCTGGAAAGAAAGATCTGTCTGAGAATTCAAGAACCCAATTGCAGAAACGCTCCAATGTTTTCCAATTCAAAGTAGGAAACGCAGTTCTTGCTCGCTCCGCCGTGGCAGTTCTTGGATTGGGGTTTGTTGATGCTGGGTACAGTGGAGATTGGTCCAGGATCGGCGCCATCTCAAAGGAGACCGAAGAGCTGCTCAAGGGTGCGGCCTTTCTTGTTGTCCCTTTGTGTATCTTTTTTATATTTCTCATCTCTGACTCTCCGGAGAAAGAAGCTTAACACTTATTTAATTTGGCATAACGAATATGTTTCTATGAACATGTAATAATTTTAATGGAAAATGTTATATTGGTATTCCGATTTTTTTTCCTAGTAATTTAGTCACATAATTTTCAATCGGTTCGAATTTTGCATCAAATTTTCCCAACGTTATCAATTAGATACTAACTTTAATTATTAAAACTTCTTTTATTTTATCGGCTCCTAATTACTCATTTTAGAAAATATTTCAGAGAGCGTAGCTCCCCTTTTTTGTCTTTCGTAGTAAAAACCATATAAGTAATTCGAGACAACACCATATAAGCTACATTTTCTCTAACGCTTTTTCATATCTTTTAGCTTTTGAACAATTATCTCTTCATTAAATCTTATCTTTTTTCTAGCAGGGATTTATTATAATTCTGCAAGATTTGTGAGATCTAACTCGTTTTACCGTTTTATTTCTCTTGTATTTATTTATACTATGTGGTCATATAAATATAGCTTGTTTCTATAGCTTTCAACAAGTAGTTAAATACAACCGTAAAATGGTTGTTGAATAGTGGATAGTTTGATGGTAAAATTATCTAACAAAAAAATTAATGGGTGAATTTTTAACAGCACAAATATTAAAGATAATTTTAAACAAGGTAAAAAATTAATGATCAAATTATCTAAAGGTGCAAAAATTAGCGGTTAGACTATCTAAACAATATTATGTTTGTCTATATTACTTCAACAACGTTGTCTTATTCTAATTTGTGTTAATTTGTGCATAGTATATTTTGATGGGAAAAAGTTACACCCAATTTTCTTCTCATTCTTAACTTGGCATCTAACTTTTAGATCATTTCAAATTTGTGCTAAAATTTTCCTTCCTTACTCAAGTTGGCACTCAATTTGTTCTTCGCTACTCATTTTAGCACTCGAACATCCAATTTTTCAGTTAATTATGACTAATATTATTAGTTAACGTCATTTTTATTCTTAATTTTTTTTAAAAAAAATAGTTATTCTAGTGATGTACTTACAAGTGTCGCTTTTTAATATTATTTTTAGTGATGTGGAGTGCCACAAAAAAAAAATTACAAAATTATTGAAATGGTAGAAAAAGAAATTAAAAATTATAAAAAATTATTTAACATTCAAAAAATTATAAAAACGCATTTAAATTTTCAGAAAACTCAACAAAATTAATTGAAGAAATGAAAATAAAAAGGTATAAGTAAATTGCAGAAAAATAAAAAAATTATTTTTCAAAATTAACTTTCTATGACATTCCAAAACCCTCTCAGTTTTAACCGTACCCCCTCCCCTTCCTTTTCCCCATCGTATTCATCTTCTCCACTACACAAATTGAAACCATTTGATCATCACCATCAAATTTTCACTAGTTTGATCACCTTCTATCAAATTAATTTTAACTGATTATGATCACTTCTTAAAAATTCAAGCTTTTAGCTTCCCAAATGCATAGTTTTGTCTAATCTCATTCAATTTCCAGTATCCTTACGCAAGAACTGGAGAAACAATTCCTAGACGATAACAATGATGACTAAAGTGATGCCGTTTCAATCATAAGAAACACAAACATCAGATAAAATTAATGAGTGACCAGTTGTCAAAGCCGTCAAAATTAATATATAAAACCTGCAGTCAGATGCACAATAAAATTGTATATAGTGGTATAGGGTCGAACACAGGGACTAGGGGTAGACGCTTAATGTAGTGTATGACTAAAGACAACAAACCGAAATAGTAACAATGGGAGGGGTTTGGAAAAGTTGTTTGATTAATGACTAAGTAAAGCAGTAATAAAACATAATAAAAGTGAATATGAAATCAATAGAGAAAAGGTCCTTGGTAGAAATCTATCTCTGGTTGTATTTACAGTCGGCCGGTCATTTGTGCAAGGATCTTCTACTCCTAGTTGGTAGATGTGCTATGAGGACCAGGTATGTTTAGGTCCCCTACTTTCCTTCGTACGAGAAACTACCTTAAGGTACGTTTATGGAGTAGTCTTGACACTTCGCCGTCCTCCAAGGTGTTGGGGTGTGCGAACTAAAGTCCCACATCGGAAAGAAAAGAGAAATAAATATCAAATATAAGAGGAGTGGATCTTCTTAATGGAATGAGGCCTTTCGTGAAAACCGTGCGGCTCAGTCCCAAAGTGGACAATATCATTCCATTAAGAGAGATTAGAGTGAGTCTTTATTTCTCCAACAAATGGTAGCGGAGCCGAAAGTTCGGCTGGGCCTGAGTAATGGGCTTTGATGTGGGTGGCACGCTGTGAATCTCCAGACCGAGCTGGAAAAAGTACGGTGAATTTCCGAGAGGAACTTGAAGTCGGTGGGTCTTGTTGGGCCCTCTGTAGGGCTTCGTTCGAGAGGGAGATTGTCGGGCTCAGATGGTGGGCTTGGTTGGGGTGTGCAAACTAAAGTCCCACATCGGAAAGATGAGAGAAATAAAGTCTAAATATAAGAGGGGTGGATCTTCTTAATGAAATGAGGCCTTTTGTGAAAACCGTGCGGGCTTAGGCCCAAAGCGGACAGTATCATTCCATTAAGAGAGACTCGGCTGGTCTTTTATTTCTCCAACAACTGGTAGCGGAGCCGAAGGTTTGGCTGGGCTTGAGTAATGGGCTTTGATGTGGGTGGCACACTATAAATCTCCAGGCCGAACTGGAAAAAGTACGGTGAATCTCCGAGAGGAACTTGAAGTCGGTGGGACTTGTTGAGGACTATGTAGGGGGTGGTACTTTGTTCGAGGGGGAGATTGTTGGGGTGTGCGAACTAAAGTCCCACATCAGAAAGAAAAGAGAAATAAATATCAAATATAAGAGGAGTGGATCTTCTTAATGGAATGAGGCCTTTTGTGAAAACTGTGCGGGCTCAGGCCCAAAGCGGATAGTATCATTCCATTAAGAGAGATTTGAGTGAGTCTTTATTTCTCCAAACAAGGTACATTTATAGAGACAATACTCAAAGGCCCATTAGGAAGAGAAAAGACACACCTAGGGTGAGACACTCGGTACGTTCGAGGCACTACCCTAATCACTCGTTTAACCCAACTGGACGAGACTAGCGACCTGATTACTCCAACTGGTTGTCTACTTTACCCTGTAGCCTCACGTTAGTTATTACTACAGAGATGACTTTAATCGTTTAGGCCTAGTTACCAATTGATCAGGCTTGTAAACAGTCCTAAGTGAATTGACAAGCAATCGTTAACCAAATAAATACAAACCAGAGATGTTTTAAACTCAATTAGACCTTACGGTTTTTCTTAGCAACCTTCAATGATTCCTACCAAGAACAAGAGATTTAGCTACTCATACTAAAAGTAAAATAAATAAATTGTATGAAGGAAGAAGAAGAGAAGTGGGAAAAATCCTTATTATTATCAACCGGAGCTTTGCTCCGATTTATTGAAATTGAAACGGGGGATGCCGGAGGCGGAAGTATGGTGATAGAATTCCAAAGTGAAAAACCATCTATGGAAAAAAAAGATCTGCCCAAACCTAAATCTGAAAAGGTCTTATAAGGGAAATTACAAAGAAGGAAACTCCAAAAATAATAAAAAGGAAAATCCTAGATTTAATTGGAGTAAATTCCCAAATCGTCTTCTTGCCAAAATTGTGGGGAAATCTGGAATAATGGCCGAATCTCTGATTTCCTTCTTTCGAGGGTTTTCCTTTCCTGCGCTGGACTCCACAGCTCCCGTGCAAGCAGCTGTAAGGCATAGCTGGTCATATCCGTCCAAAATCCAGCGAACAATGCATCTTTTTTTATATTTCCTCTCCAAAAGCCAAGATCTGCAAATAGTGAGGAAACAAGGTCAAAGCAGTAGCATCAAGATCTAAAAAGGGCTAGGAAATGAAGGGAAAAAACGCACAAAATGCATCATGCCAAATACTCCCACACTACCCCAATGCTCTCCCTCGAGCATTACGCTTAAAACAACCCCTTATCAAAAACTAATAGTCCCAACTCAAGGCACACAAGAGGAACGCACTCACCACACATGCACTTTATCCAATCGACACAATCTCTTGTCTAGATAACATCTACATCAAACCCAAGAATAACGAAACTAAGGGGGAGACTTTCCTGCAGTAGCTAGTCGCATGCAATCCTCACAATAAGAACTATATTTGCACTCACACTCTGAACCAGGGCTAGGTGTTAAACTCTCAAAATTATGCAAATGACGTAGCACATAGAAAAAGTTTTCAATGTCAATTCGAGTGTTAGTACACATGCATGGGCATTCAAATGATCCAAAAGACTTTGTAAAAAAGAGGGGGGGGGGGGGGGTTATGGTTGGGTTAAGAGGTGGAAAAGAAATGAGAAAGGAGGGAAGAAAAAATGGGGAAGAAGAAAGAAGGTGGCTAGAAATAGAGGAGAAGGTTCCTTGGCAGAAAAGAAGAGAAGTGACAGATATTACCCATTAGCTGGTTGCTGCTAGGTCTAGACGTTGGATGCGCTTATTTATTCTACTGGGGGCCATTCTGTTTTGCTGAAGGACTCTTGCTGCTCTTTTTATTGTTGTGCTTGCCTCTGCTTTTATTTTTTGTTTTTCGTTTCTTTTCTTTTCTTTTCCCCTTTTTCCCCCGAATTGAAGCAGAGCAAGCACAAACCTTTCTTTTTCTTCTAATTCTGATGTAGCAGCTTTGGATTATCTCTCTGTTCTGTTCGGCGAGGCCTTGTCATTGAATGTATGGAATGACTCCCCCACACTTAGGCTCTTGCGTATCCTCGGTCTTCGACCCAAAATACCCAAGTGAAAATCCACCAGCCAAGGACAGGGGCAAAAGAAAAAGAAGGCTCAAGTGGTTTGAAGTGGAGAATATGTGACGTGGTGAGAGATGGTGAATGGCAAGGGCAGGATGATGAAAACAAGAAAAATAAAAAGAAGATTGCAAAGTCTAATGTCACATCACAGCTATCCCATGTCTAATGGTGCCTATACCCAGGATATTATGCAAACTTAACTAGTATGCATTTATCACACAGAAAAGATCATAGCATGAAGGCTCAAAGTGCTCACATAGGTATGTTTTACTGATTACAAGCGACTAGGCCTAGATGTAGTCATAAGAGCTAGCAGGCAGTCAAGTGTGCAGGCCGAGTGGGTGTAGTGAGTGAAAATATGCAGAGCGTCTAGACTACTCATTTCATCTAAGGGGTTTTGAAATAGTACGGGTAGTGTTGTGTTTTAGCAAAGAAAACATATTTACAAGGAAAACTCCAAAAAAATTCTTGGAAAAAGTTGCCTAAAATGCAGTCACGAAAGCAAGCAGCCATGCAAACAGAAATAAACATGCAATCACATAATATGGAAAACACACAAGTGTCCCTCTCCCACACTTAGGTAGCGCATCGTCCTCGGTGCGAAAAAGGGACTCAAGCAAAGGGCAAATAGAGTTCAAAAAGTAGAAAATAAAAAGGGAGTTCACCCGAAAATTAAAGAGTACAAAAATCCAGCCCGAAGGCAAAAGAGAGAGAGTTCGGGGAAGGGATCAGGGGCTAGCCGGAGGCTGAAGCCGCGATGTAAGCTCGCCGAGGAGCTTCTGGACCAGGGCAATTAAAGTGCACAGTAGGGCATTCGTCTCAGCTAAGGCTTCCTACGTATGAGCAGTGGGAGTGTCATGTGCAGCTAGGCCTAGGCGATCAGTGGTGAAAAGTGGAACAGAGGTTGCAGGAGCACCTTCAGTAGCTAGGTCTGGCCATTTAAAACGTCCGTCATTCCTAGAGTTGAATACACGGTCAAGGGGATTTGTACAACCTGCACTGAAACGCAAAATATCACCCTCCAAGTGAAAATATCCCATACCATCAAGGGTACGGATGTTGAGTAATTTAAAACCAAGTCTTAACATTAAGGGCACGATGCTGGATAGCAAGTCTAGTGATAAGTGAACCTATGATAGGATTTCTTTCATTAATGATTATGGCATTCAGTTCAGTGGCAATCCAATATCCTAACTTGACCTTATGGCCGTGATGCATGCACCAAAGTAAAAATACCTCCTGCACAGAGAGCTAGCCCGAGGAGTTCACTTTGCCAGCAAAAGTGAGGGCAATGCATCTGTGCAGGATGCGAAGGGAGGGGTCAATTAATTGGTGTGTTTTAGACTTGTGGGAGTTGTACTTGGCAGTCTGATAGTGTGTGTTTTATGCGTATTTTCCTCTTGATTTATAGACTTATCTTGGGCATGATACTGCTAATTCTCCTTTAAATCCACCTTTTTTGCAGATCTAGGCCCAAAGAGAAAAATATGCTGAAAAAGCCCTTTTTAATGAAATTTTGCTATGGATCGCAAAGCATCAAGATCAGCGTCGAGGCCTAAATGCTTTCCTGTTATCGAGCCCTAGATGCGAGCCATGCTATCCGGCCCTGGACCCACACTGAAGCTATCTGGAGCCGCCTATTGCCCGAGACTCACTACTGCACACGTGCAGATATTTCTGGAAGGACGCGGGATTCCTTCCAGATTCCATTTTTGCTTTCCTAGGAATATTCCTTTAGGACGCACACACCCCTTGTACCCTCTCTTAGCTGTCCTTTGTCTTCTGGTGAGCCTTGGAGGGTATATAAACATTAGTTTTAGGGTTTTTAGGACATCATCCATTAGTACATCATAGAAGCATTTTGGGAGTAGTCGCTCACCTTCCTCTTTAGTTTTCTTGGGATTTTTCACTCCCATCTTCTTGTAGTCATCGCCGATATCACTCTTCAAAATGGAGCTTTAGCTCCGGACGATATTTATTAATATAACACTTCCCTTTATTTCGTATTCTTTTCTTTTATGCTTTGCATTAAATCTATCTTGTTGTTTATTATTATGAGTGGCTAAACTTATTAGCTTAGCAAGGGTTAATTGAGGGTTGCATAGAGATAGTCACGAGGCCAAATCGTTCTTCGCATTTTCTCATCGTTGTTTTTGTTTGCTTGCCGTTTTTATTGCTAGATCTAGATGGTTTTATTAAGAGCTTGATCACTTGCTAGTTTACCCTCTTCGATCTTTGTCATTTCTTTGGTTATAACTAACGCGAAGCCTTAGACTAGAGTAGACACTAGACGAATTGTCATTAGCTTGGTCTATTCTATCTAGGGCAAGTGAGTGATTAGGGAGGTGTCGCGAGCTTGACAAACTGAGAGGCACCTAGCCCTAGACGTGTCTTTCCTTTTCTTCATGGGCGCTTTGAGTATTACCTCCCCGCCCTGTGCCTTGGAGGATGGCGAAGCGTCAAGGCTACCTCATATGTGAAAACGGGGGGTAGCTTCTCTTACGAGGAAAGTAGAGGGCCTAAACGTACCTGGCCCCTATAGCACGTCTATGAATTGAGAACTGAACATCTTTGCGTCGATGACTGACTAGCCCTCGACGCAACCCAGGAAAACCCCTTGCTAAGATTTCTCTTTATCTGATTTTAACTCATTTATTTTCCTGCTATTTTGTTTATGATTGTTACTTCTGTTAATTTTATTATTTTTGCCCTTGTTAGCTGTCCTGCCCTCAATCTTTCTCGGTTTACTAGCTTAACCAATAAACCCCCCTTTTGTGTTACTGTTTGTGCATTTCATTCCGTCATACATCTAGGGCAAGATTCGTCCTTCAGTCTCTGTGGATCGACCCTGTTACCATTATACGCAAATTAGTTTGTGCATCTAGGCATTAGGTTTTATTATTTTTGAACCGTTTTGACGGCGAGTCAAATTTTGGCGCCATTGTCGGGGACTATTTGATACTGATTTCTTGTTTTTATTTGTATGACCAGGAGATCTGCTCCAGGCCTACTACCAATTGATCGCGAGCTTACTAGAACAGAAAGAGGACTTCGAAGGCAAGCTAGGGGACTAGCTATTAATCATAGAGGAATCCCTAATCCTGCCCTCGACTGAAATCTCTCCAATCTGGATAATCTCAACGGTTTCTTTCTCGAAGAATTTCCTTTCTTTCATCCAGACCTCGACAACGCTAAGTTTTTCAACCTCGAGATACTCAATATGGAAGATCTACCACCACCACCCTGCCGCCGCACCTGCCGCCGAATGATCAGACAATAGATGATCTCAATGTTGCCCAGAAGCTCCTAGCAGCTGTATCGTCTAGCCCGTTGTCCAGTATGATTGGACACTCAAGTCCGCTGTCATGCATCACCTTCCTTCTTTCCATGGTTTTCCTAAAGAGAACCCTCATCGCCATCTGCAATATCTTCACTCTGTTTGCGAGGCCATGAAACCCACTAATGTCGATATTGACCAGGCCAAGCTGTGAGATTTCATGTGGTCCCTCAAGAACGCTGCCAAAGATTGATTCTATGACCTTCCTCCATGATCTATTACATCCTGAGCAGAAATGTCTAAAGCCTTCACCGATAAGTATTATCCAGTGTCTACGACAAGCGTGACCCGCAAGCAGCTAGTCTCCATTGTTCAGAAGGATGATGAGAATCTAGGGCAATATCATGAGCGTTACAAGAAAATGCAAGCCTTGTGTCCCTCCCACAACCTGACGGATCATGCCCTTATTTAGTATTTCTACGAAGGTTTGAAGCCACATGATAAGGCTTTGTTAGATGCCGCAACCAGTGGTTCCCTCTGCGCCCGTACCCCTGCTGCTGCTAAAGCTATCATTGAGCTCATGGCCAAGACTATTGTTGCGTCCGAAAAAGTGACAAATTATACTCAGGATGTCTGAGTTGCTGCCATGGAAAGTCAATTGACTGCCATCACTGACATGCTACAGAATATGACTCCAGGGCAACCAGTCTAGATCAAGGCCTGTCAGATTTATAATTTTGTGGATCATGCCACAGATGCTTGCCCTTATATCCCCGATGAAATTTCGGTTAATGTTGTTGGTTGGCTACAATGTCCCTTATGGCTAAAACTACAACCAGGGCTGGAAACACTCTAACTTCAGTTGGTCCCACAACCCCCAATCATCTGGCCCTAGTCAGCCACAACCACAACAGTATCACCATGGGAATCAGTCTCAACCACCTTTCAACATTCAGAATTATAGGCCTAGACCCCTATATCAACACAGCCAGCAATATCAGCACCCGCCTACCAAGGATCAGAATCCTTCCCCTCCACCCATTGATGAGACTATCAATTACAAGAGTGTGATTTCTGAACTTCAGAAACAAATGAGTATTATGAATGCTGAAATGAAAGAATTGAAAAATAGAGGTAGACTTCCTGGGTAAACCGAGGCAAACCTGAAGCACGAAGCATGTGCCATGAATCTCCGAAGCGGTCTGGAATTACCTCCAGTAAGTCCTGCCCTCGATGTGGAACAACCTCCAAAATCTTAGAACCAGCCTAAGAAAAAGAAAAAAGAACCAAAAATCCCTAAGGTGATGGAGGATCGTATTCGTTCTCCAAGAGGTTCCCCGAGGAATGACAAGAACCCTCCGGAGTTCACGCAGGAGTATATCCACCAAATACTTGAGCCTCCCTTCCCGGAACGTCTAGTGAAATCCAACAAAGGGAAGGAGAAATGTGAGATCTTCGACATCTTTAGCAAAGTCATCATCAATATCCCCCTCCTTCAAGCAATCAAGAGTGTTCCCCGCTATGTTAAATTCTTAAAGACTTTGTGCATCAACAAATGCCATATGGCCAGGGTCAACAAGATAAGTCTGGGAGCCAATGTTTCTACCCACATCTAGCAAAAAATCCCTCCTAAATGTCAAGACCAGGGAATGTTCATTATCCCCTGCAAGATTGGGACAATCGACGTTGGTAAGGCCATGTGCGACTTGGGTGCTGGTATCAACGTCATGCCCTTGACGATTTACAACCGTCTAGGCCTGGTACCTCTGAAAAGTACCAGACTCGCAATCCAACTAGCCGATCGCTCCGTTATCTACCCCGAGGGTGTTATTGAAGATGTCTTTGTCCAAGTATGTGACTTCATCTTTCCAGCAGACTTCTACGTCATTGCTATAGGGGGTGAAGGTTCAACTAAAGCAACATATATACTTCTAGGAAGACCATTTCTTGCTACTTCCAGGGCCAAGATAGACGTCCATGATGCCACCATTTCTCTTGAGTTTGATGACGAGATCATTAAATTCAACATGCTTGATTCCATGCGATATCCTTCTGAATTTTCTAGTCTCAATTATGTTGATTTAATTGATCCCTTTGTTGATGAAATAGCAGAATTAAATTCTGTTGATCCATTGCAGCTTGCCCTCGATAGAAGTATCACCCCAGAGACACTAGATGTCTTGGGCTCGGCAGTCACCACACCACCTGAGCTACATTCAGCTATTTTAGCGTTAGAAGAATAACCTGTTCTTTCTCCAGAACCTCCTATTATCTCTCCCCACCATGATGATCATATTAAGCTCCCTTCCTCTCTTGTTCAAGCACCGATTCTCGAGCTAAAAACCTTGCCATCGCACCTGAAATATATTTATCTTGGCGCTAACGAATCACTACCGGTTATTATCTCAAACAAGCTAGACGAGTCCGAAGAAAGAAAGTTGATTTCCCTGCTGCAAGAATTCAAACAAGCCATCGGGTGAACAATTGCCAACATCAAGGGCTTGTCACCATCCCTATGCACCCATAGAATCCATCTTGAGGACTCCAGCAAGACCGTCCGTCAACCTCAGCGCAGATTGAATCCCCCAATGATAGAGGTAGTGAAGAAAAAAGTATTGAAGTTATTGGATGTAGGTGTCATCTATCCCATCTCCGATATCCCATGGTGAGCCTCGTCCAGGTCGTGCCCAAGAAAACTAGCATCACCATCACTACAGGGCAAGACGGCGCTTTGATCCCAACCAAAATTCAGAATGGTTGGCGAGTATGTATTGACTATCATCGTTTGAATGCAACCACTTTCAAAGATCATTTCCCATTACCGTTCATTGACCAGATGTTAAAGCGCCTCGCAGGCAAGACGCATTATTGTTGTCTAGACGGGTATTCCGGTTTCCATCAGATTCCAGTTACCCTCGAAGACCAAGAAAAGACTACTTTTACCTGTCCATTCGGTACATTCGCATATCGAAGAATACCCTTTGGTTTGTGCAATGCCCCTGCTACTTTCCAGCGATGCATGCTAAGAATTTTTTCAGAATTTGTCAAGAAAGGTATCAAGGTCTTTATGGACGATTTCACCGTCTATGGCAACTCTTTCTCTGAATGTCTTGCTAACTTGAAGAAAATCCTACAGCGCTGCATCGAGACCAATCTAGTATTAAACTTTAAGAAGTGCCACTTTATGGTCGATCAAGGCCTCGTCTTGGGCCATATCGTCTCTAGAAAGGCATTGAAGTGGATAAAGCAAAAATCAAAGTAATTGAATCCTTGCCCTATCCGTCCTGTGTCAAAGATGTGCGTTCCTTTCTAGGCCATACTGGTTTCTACAGGCGCTTCATCAAGGACTTCTCCAAAATCACGCAACCCATATGTAGACTACTTCTGAAAGATGTGAAATTTGTGTTTGACTATAGTTGCAAGGCTTCATTTGATTTTCTCAAGAACAAACTCATCACCGCTCCTATCATTTGAGCCCCTGACTGGTCACTCCCCTTTGAAATCATGTGCGATGCTAGCAATCATGCCCTCAGCGCCATTTTGGGTCAGAAGAAGGACAAAGAGACACATGTTATCTACTATGCCTCGAAACTGTTGGATCCAACCCAACAAAATTATACCACTACTGAAAAAGAACTTTTGGTTGTTGTCTATACCCTAGACAAGTTCAGACAATATCTCTTGGGCACGCACGCCATTGTGTATGCGGATCATTCAGCCCTTAGGTGTTTATTGACAAAGGCTGATGTCAAACCTTGCCTCATTCAATGGATCTTGTTACTTCAAGAGTTTAATATTCTGACCAAGGATAAGAAAGGAAGAGAGAATCTAGTCACCGACCATTTGAGTAGATTACCAGCCCAAGAGGACGATTCACAGGTGCCTATCCGTGACAACTTCCCTAACGAGTATCTGTGTCTTGCCCAAGCTGTCCACTTCCCCTGGTTTTCTAATATAGCAAACTATCTTACGACCGACTTTTTCCCTGTTGATTCCTCGACGTTCGAATGTCAACACATTAAGAGACAATCAAAGTATTACGTTTGAGACAACCCCTATCTATGAAAGCATTGTTCAGACCAACTCATCAGGAGGTGCGTGACTATGGATGAAGTGCCCTCGATCATGAAATTTTGTCATTCATTAACAGAGGGTGGTCATTTCACTGTAAAGAAATATAGCTTTAAAAGTCCTCGAGGTTGGCCTGTATTAGCCGTCGAATTTCTAGGATAGCTACATGTACTGCGCGTCTTGCCCTCGATGTCAATCAACGGGGAACATCGGAGCTCGCAACCAGATGCCTCTTACCAATATCATCTCTTGGCGAAATTTTTGACATTTGGGGAATTGGTTTCATGGGCCCATTCCTAAACTCTTATGGGAATATCTACATCCTCCTTTCTGTTGATTACGTTTCCAAGTGGATCAAGGCGAAGGCGACGAAAACTGATGACTCTAAGGTAGTGGTGAATTTTCTGCGCACCAACATCTTCAACCAATTTGGAACTCCTTGAGCCCTCATCAATGATCGTGGGATGCATTTTTGTAATCTGGTTGTGTATTCTCTTCTCAACAAGTATGGGGTAACTCACCGAGTCTCTATGGCATACCACCCCTAAACCAATGGGCAAGTTGAAGTATCCAATCAGGAAATCAAATCCATTCTTGAAAAAATGGTTAACCAATCCCGCAAGGATTGGAGCTTGAAACTGGACGATGCTCTCTGGGCATACAGGATTGCTTTCAAGACCCCCGATTAGGATGACTCCTTATAGACTGGTTTATGGCAAGTCGTACCACCTCCCGGTAGAAATTGAACACAAGGCCTTTTGGGCAATCAGGAAGGTCAATATGGATTTAGGGGAGGCAGGCAAGCATCGCAAGTTGCAAATCTAAGAGCTCGAAGAACTTCGTGATGATGCATATGAGAACACCCTCATCTATAAGGGGAAGACGAAAACTTACCACAATAAGTTGCTCTTGCCCAAATCTTTTGTTGTTGGTCAGTGATAACAATAGAGACAATTTTAGGGGCGTTATCGTCCTTACACCCTGCGTTGAGGACGGAACCCTGTAGTCCCTATCGGGCGTTTACCGCGGAAGTTGTCGCCGCTCGCCAAGGGAAGAATCCTGGGATGGTCGACATCAGCGCGGGGGGCGCGGAGGGGGGGGAGTCTCACACGTCATCTATCCACACGCACGGCGTTATCCCATCCCAGGTCAGCCACGGCGTCACTCGAGGCTGCCGTCCATGACATCACTCGAGGCTGCCATCCATGACGTCACTTGAAGCTACCGTCCATGACGTCACTCGAAGCGTTATCTTCCCTAGATAACGCCCCTGAAATTGTCTCTATTGTTATCATAAGCCCAATGCAGGAGGGTATTCATTGTTCAAGAAAGAATTACAGACGTTATTACATGACAGGCGTTATCAATTATTACAAACTGAATGAAGTCAATGTTCGAAGAGAGAAGTAAAAAGAAATAAAGTCCTCTTTGGCGTCAACCTTATCTGATCATGGAAGCGCTTTGGTATCGTCACCGCTATCTCCCTCTTCTTCCCCTGAAGAAAGAAAACCCTCTTTGCTCCCGTCTATTTCTTTCATTTTCTCAGAAGCATAATCGGCTATCTTAGCAAGATCGAAAGTCCTACTGCGATAATAGTCTATGAATCCAGCGGTAAAGGCTCACATTATCTTGTTCTTCCACCAGGTTATCTTTGAAGGAACCTTTGCCAGATCCGCATCATGAGCTGATATCTCTTCACGGAGGAGAGAGTTTCTCTTGTCAGCCGCCACCAACTCAGCCTTAGCCGCCACCAATTCCGCCTCCAAAAGTTATATTTTGGCCTTCCCCTTTGATTTCTCTCTTGCAAGCTCGGCGCGACAATCATTCAGCTCTGCCTGGGTACGATTTTGAAGCCGCATCAACTCTGTCACCTTAGTCAAGGCGGTATCTAATTGCTCCTTTGAGCCAGGTGAGCCTCGAAGCTTGTCACCATGAGCCTCGAGAAAGTAATGCATTTCACGGAAGCTGGCCAGTGCGTCATTCAGAACACCCGCGTGTTGAACATCGGGGGGAAGCCGCAACAATTCCTCCTTATCTTTAGGAGAACCAAATATCTCACCCACCAGGGAGCCTACCAGTTGGTCTCGTGATAGCGGATCTGATATCCCTAAAGCACGAAGTCCGCTAGTACCAAAGGCTGATAGATCCAGTCGGTAAGAAGAAACTACTCCTTGGGGACCCTGAGGAGAAAGGTTGGCGATAAAGGAAGGAGAGCAACTTTTGACGGAATCACCGATACCTGAAATGGAAGTGAAGAATAATGGTTGAGGACTCCTCGTAGGAGGGTCAGGAAGAATGCTCGGGTCGGGAATCGGCACGACCACGTCAGGAATACAAGAGGAAATAGGAGAATTGGGGACGCCAGTCGGCGGAGGCGAGTCTGCCACCGGCGGAGTTTCAGTGACCTCAGAGGGAATGACAGTTGACGCCTTAATAACTCTTGCCGCTTGGGAAGTGCTCACCACAGTAGAAGTGTCAACCCTAGCGCTAGGAACTTCATCAACCTTCTTCGAAGGAATCTCAATAACTGGACCGTTCCTCCCCACTCTAAGTTTCTTCTGTTGAGCTGAGGAGGCATGACGAAGCTCAGAATCAACATCCATGTCCTCGCTATCACTGTCAGTTACCCTAGCTGCGGGACGATTTAAATTCACCCCCTGCCCCGAACTGGCAACCAATTCTCAAGGAAACGAGAGGTTCGAGTAGAAATACCGTGCCCGGCGACTGTCTTAGTTCTCATCTTTTTCGATAGATTAGTCTGACGGCTGGAACTCTCGGGTGGTGGAGAGGCTGGTAGTGTTTGAAGCGGCGCCACGTTTAAATAAGCGTCATTCCCCCCAGGCGGTTGACCTTCAACGTCATCTGCCAACAAGATGTATTAGAACAGTGAAACGCGAAGAGAGAAACTTACCTATAATACACTCTTCCATAAGCCTGTACATGGTAAACTCTTGGATGTGGAATGATATATCTATTTCTAGCAAGGCGTTAGCCTGACGTAACTCATCCCTAGACAACACTACCGGGTTTACCCAGACGGAATCAACAAGTCCTCGATTAAAGCCCCTAGGCCATGGACGTAAAGGCAGTCCGACAATGAAGAAGCCACTTTCTAATCAGCTACAGTCTCCTCGAAGCCCCGAAACTTCTGCCAGAATGATTGCACGAACGCGTCATTCCACCTCGGGGCGATATCAACCAAACAATTGCGACACTTGAAGCTAAAAATTTATAGAATAGATTGACAGATGGAGTAAAAACACCCTGCAATTTGCAAGCGCGAAGAAAGGCGTAAATCCCGCACCAGGAGGAAGGGGTTATTTGAGCCGGGTCGATATCATATTGGCGCAGCAACTTTTTTACAGATTCATGAATGGGGAAACGAAAACCATAGAGGAACATCTTAAAGTAGACCATCCTGTCGTTTCTAGACAAGGGGTCATGAAGCCGCTAACCCACCTCAGGAACCTTAATGGAATAACCAAGGGGAAAGAAGATACCATGATTCTCCAACTCAGCCTTCAGAATTGTGTCACAAGTGAAAAGACTGGGTGTTCTCTCGACTTCTAGATCTATAGGCCTCTGAAAACCCGTGGGATCTCTAGTCATACGCATAATGAACCAACGAGAAGAAAATCTGAGGAAGAGGGAGCAAAATACCTAGAATAAGAAAGCAGTGAGTAGATCACCGACGCCGACAAGCGGTTGAAGAAACTTTCCTCGAGTAGAAAAAGAAGCAGAAGAGAGAGAAGGATGGGGAAGAATTTCGAAGCGCGAACAAAAGTGTTAAAAGAGAACAGTTGTTCCCTTTTAAAGGTTAAACTTAAGGATCGAACAGCCTGTAAAAACGAGACACGTACAAAGCAAAAAATGACACGTGGAAAAACCTTAGAAGGATATTTATGGCTAAGCATTTATATCTTCGAAGGGAGACAGTTACTGACTGGAAGCTGAAAAAATGGTTACATCGAGCGGCAATCAACCTCTCAGCGATAACCGACCAACATTTGAGGAGTTAATGCGGGAGGGTGACTAAGAAAGGACAAAAATGAAAAGCGTTATTTTATTTCATAAAGGCCATACGACATCTACAGAAAAACACAACGTGCAGAATTAATCATCGTCGGGCCAATAGGAAGACCAATAGCAGTGTTCCCCATCCGAAAATGGAAACTCCTCGTAAACAAACGGGAAAGGTTCCTTAACGTTCCTCTCCTGACCCAGGTCTAATGAGCTTGACTCTCCCTTGGTAGCAGAAGCCGCAGTATCAGCACCAATATCGCTGGCAGAACTCTTTTCCATGAAACGATCAATGTGAGGAAATAGTTCGTCACCCCTCCGGACAGGAGGGACACAAAAATGAGGAGACGGGTCGACTGTCTTCGAAGTTCTTCTCTTCTTCGACCTCTTACGACTTTTAGGGGGAGGAAACCGCCTCTTCAGGTATGACGGCGAAGGAGGGTTATCAGAATCCGGTGAAGTCGGAGGAGTTGGGGGAGAACCGCGTTCAGCAATGTCTAAAGAGTATGAATCGGCCATGAAACCACAAGTGATTTTAATAGAGAAATATGAAGAAGAAGACCATTAAATAGTCGAAGCGGGGAGGCTTTCATATCTTCTCGCACAAATTTTGAGAGAATTGATACGTTTTAAAAAGAACGATCTTAATTGCAGATTCGGATCTTGTGATCACGCCTGTTGGAATTTCTCACTGATCGAGAGACACCAAAAAAACCGCCCAATTAGTTGATACTGAAGAGGCGGCGCGAAATTAATGGAGAACGGTTCGCGAGGATAACCGTTACCGAAATCTAACCAAGGGCGGACTCATTTTCAGTTGGGCTGATGTGGCACTCAACTGAAACGTTAATGGGCACGTTGCGGAAAGAAAGAAGAAAAACGCAAGATAACGAAAAGATTCTTTATTTTATGGCCTAACGGCCTAAAGCATACATCCGCTTACATATGAAGGAAAATACGGGGAAGCGACGACAACAACAGGCTGTCAAGCGTTGGACCTAGCGTCGTCCTCCCCCGGAACAGTGGGAATCTCCCTCAGCGCATCTGCAACAGAGATCAACTCAGAAGAGCAAACCCTCATCCCCTTCAGGCAGCACGACAGTATGTCCTTCCTGTGCTGCGGCATGGTGGTGACCTCCTAGATGCAGGAAATGGTGGCGGCCAACTTTGTCACACTCTCCAGAGGACTGAAGTCCTCGAAAGAAGTTCCGAGCTGCCTGGACAGTAGAGGAGTCATCATCCCCTGTAGCTCCAGAATGTCCTCGGAGGTCTTGGTCATCATCCTCTCCAAAAAGCCAATATCACCCTCAGTTAGGTTCTTCAGAGTGTGGGCTTTGGCAATCAAGAAGTTTCTGGTCAGTTCGTCCATGGAGAAAATGCTGAGACAAGTATGAAGAAAAGGTGTAAATTTTTGCGTGATGAAAAATTCAATTTATAAGCCCTAAGATACGACAGTTTGAAAAGACATGTTCCTCAAAAACCGCGCTACCCCGTCACCTCGAGGAACCGTCAGGCATGACACGGAAACGAATGAGAGGCGTTAGCCCTTGGTAAACACCCGAGCTCATTTTTAGTTGGGCTTATGATAACAATAGAGATAATTTCAGGGGCGTTATCGTCCTTACACCCTGCATTGAGGACGGAACCCTGTAGCCCCTATCCCAAGTTGCCGCCGCTCGCCAAGGGAAGAATCCTGGAATGGTCGACATCAGCGGGCGGGCGGGCGGGGGCGGGGGGGTTCTCACGAGTCATCTATCCACACGCACGACGTTATCCCATCCCAGGTCAACCACGACGTCACTCGAGGCTGCCATCCATGACGTCACTTGAAGCTACCGTCCATGACGTCACTCGAAGCATTATCTTCCCTAGATAATGCCCACCCCCTAGAGGTAACGCCCTCGCTTGGCCTATAAATACCCCACCATTCGTAACACAAGGTAAGCCTAAGATCGCTACTCGAACCCCTGCCATTTTGAATAGCCATACTAACTTAAGCATCGGAGTGTCTACGCCGGAGCCCCCCCTTCGGCGCCTTGCAGGTACACTCGACGGCAACTACAGTGACTCCGAACGGCCAGAATCCTCACCCCGATCATCCAGAAGTTTGAATCTTATCAGTCAGAAAGTTCTATTGTACAACTCCCGTTTGAGACTTTTTGCAGGAAAACTTAAATCAAAATGGACAGGCCCATACAGAGTCACAGTCATGTTCGATCATGGAGCTGTTGAGATCCAAAGTCTAGACTCGAAAATGATTTTCAAAGTCAATGGTCATTGCCTAAAGTCGTTCTATGAAGGCTTCAAACCCTTCACAGTAGAGGAAGAGGAGGTGGTCAACCCACCCGTCCAGCCCTAGACAGCCTGTGAACGTCTAGGCCTGGACGTTAATGAAGGCCATCAGAGGCTTTGCCTCGGGTTTTGTTTCACCACTTAATTGTTTCTTTCTATTACCAGAACTTCCGCTCCTTTGATTTTATTATTTTTGTTTGATTGTTTTCATTTAATAGTTGTTTATATTTATTAGGATGTTTGTTTGTTTTATTCCCTTTTTGTGATTTCTCATTTTTCTATTTTTAACACCCATTAGTTCTCTCCTTCTTTATTAATCTTGCCCCCCTCTCTTTATTATATTACTTTTATTTTTTTTTAATTATTCCCTTTATATTCCTTCTTTTTGTCTCTATCTTTCTCCTAACCCTTTTTCAAATTTGAAAGGATCACTTTTGGCAGTTGGGATTCGGGAAGACAACTCATCACCTACCCCTATGCGCCACGTCGGATAAAGGACAAAATCAAATCCTTTTGAAAGGGAGATCTTCTCTCTCCGTCCTTTTCCTCTTCCCACACTTTTCCCATTTCCCCACTTCTTTCCCTATTCGTGTCAGTTCCAATCTCTCTCTCTCTCACGCATACACTCCATCTCCATCTTCTCCAAGAGACCTTCAACGGCAAAAGCGAGTTGCCCACAAAAGAAGTTCCGGTGTCAGATTTTCATCACCCCCTCACAGCCCCGTCGCTTTATCATCCTCCCTCTCACCTGGATCCTTCCAAACACTCTCAAACACTCCACCCTCAGGCGTTAACCCTAGCTCGGATTTCCCCTTATCCCAGCCCCCGGACCCTTCCCTGATCTTTAGCCCACCCACCAACTCGCAAGTCGCAGAGCCTAGTCCGGGCGACGACAGCATAGAAATCACCGGATCCATACCACCCACATCCACCATGACTCGATCCAGCAGAGTAGTGAGGTTGCCACCTGGGTCCAAAACCGCCAGCACCAAGCCAAAAATGAAAAATTCATCGCTGGCTGCCGCCGCGAAAGCTAACGGTGGAGGAAGTCCTGAAGGACGTTTTAGTGTCCGAGTCAGACAACGAGGAGAATGAGCCACCGACCGAGAAAGACATAGAAGGGGAGGCCGAGCAGAGTGACTCCAGCGAGGGTGAGACTGGTGAAAGTAGTGACGGCGACGACGACGTGGATGACGAGGAAAGAGAGGCTAGAGAAGCGGCGGAAAAGGAAGTCGCCGAGAGAGAAGCTCGGGAGAGAGGATCGCAGAAAAGAAGGCGGCGCAAAAGGTAAAGCAAAGACTCCGGCTAGAAACACCGGCAAACAAGAAGAGGAAAAGCTCAACAGCGAGCAAGGGCACGATCAAGGCCTCGACGACGAAAAAGCCTAAGCGCAGTGCAGAGCCGCCATCCGTCGAGGGCAAGACGTCAGTTTCTGCGTCTACCCCTCGATCCTCATCCCAAGTTCACTCTGTCATTTCTTCTTCTAGAGGCTGGATAAAATTTTATGATAAAGTGTCCCTTGATAAGCTGACTCTATTTCATTCCAAAGGCGTTAGCCCCTGTGCGTGCCTAGATATGGATTTTCTCGATAAAATACATGTAGGGCCCCGAGTGCGGGAGCTCGTGGGAAATATAGAGTGGGAAGCTCTGTTCTTCCTTGAACACCCGACATACCTCGAGCTCTGCCGCAAATTTTTCACTTCCTTTTGGGTTGTGCCTGAATATTTTAAGCCGAAAGGCAATTTCGAACCAAACTTGTCTGCCCTTGATGCTATTAACTTTCGACTGATGGATGAATGGTCTGTTTTGTCCATAGATGTTTTCAATTGTGTGCTTGGTTTTGTGTCTACTTCTGAACTGAATACCCCTAAGTATACACAACTGCTTTGACTATGTACCCCTCTGATTTAACGCTAATGACGCCTTTCGGGAGCTGACCGGCAATCCCAATGCCGAGTTCAGCCCTCGATCGTCAAAGGCCCATGAAATTAGAGACCCTTGTTTGCGCATCTTGCATCATTACCTAGCCCTTACCTTTGCAGGTAAGTATAATTCCTCGGGCCAGTTATCGTTGCAAGAGCTATATTTTTTATGGTGCATGTTGCATGGTCGTCGGGTCAATTTAGGGTACTGGGTTGCGAATGCCATTACTAGTATACAAAACAATTCTCACAGCCCAGCATTCGGTTCTCTTGTCACTTTGCTTGCTGTCAATCATCTAGGCTTCAATCTTCAAGAAAATACGCTCCTTACCCTTGTACCTTTTAAGCTTTTAGACCCCAAAACCCTTGACGGGATGGGGCACCTTTGTATCTCACAGGGTATATTGAGTTTTAGCACAGGTTGTACACCGTCTAAGGAGCAAGTCTTCGGGACCAAGCATGGTGGCGATTTTGCATATCCAGCAGCAGCTCAACTGCCAACAAAGCCTCGTCCTGCCCAAGCTAGCACTTCTCGACTAGCTACCTCTCCTGCCCAAGACGTTCCACCACCATCGGAACCACTCACAATCAATGCTCCATCTCTCGAGCGTCTACTCCAAGCCATTCTATCTGAGCTTCAAGGTCTAACCGCGGAGGTTGCCCGACGCAACCTGTCGCCTTCCTAATCCACCCACAGACAATCTAGCCCTCGTGGAGGGTTTAAAATATTTCCACCCCTTTTATTTTTCTGTTGTACTCTTTTTAATTTTTGTTGAACTATTTGTGTCCCCTTCTCGCATTGAGGACAATGCGCTGCCTAAGTGTGAGGAGGGATTTATCTGTTTTATCTATTTGCGTGTTATTTTTAATTTTCTTGACTGCATATTTATTTTTCTGCCCGTTGCTTGACTGCATATTTTGTGAAAACTCTTTGGATTTTATTTTAGGATTTTGTTAGTCTTTTACCAAACTCGCACTACCCAGTTTTAAAACCCCCATGTATGGACACACACTTTTGATCTTTTATACACAGAATAAACCAACCAGCACCATGTCTAGACCTAGTCGTTCACACCTTGCCTGTTAGACCTATATCTGTATCTAGGCCTAGACACCAACAATCACAAATAGCACTCAGTGAGCACTTTGAGCTTCCATGTCGTAATTCTTCATGTGTGATTTTAATGCTTAGCTAAGCACTAGCTGGACTTACATGATATCCCTAGGTATAGGCACCATTAGACATGGGAAAGCAACAAAAAGATGAAAGTCTTCGCATCACTGTCTTATTTCTTTCTTTTCTTCCTTTTCTCCCTCTTTCTCTCACTTTCTACCATCTTGCCCTAGACACTCACCTACCCCTCTCTTTTTCTTTCTTTTTCCTAACCACTTGAGCTTATTTTCTTGATATTTTTCCTTGGCAGGTAAGAAGCAATTGTTGAGGGTAGCGTCGAGGGCTAGACATCCAGAAGGACGTACAGAAAAGTACAAGTGTGGAGAAGCAGAAGAAGTTAAGACTTAAGCGCAGAAACCAAAAAGCTAGGGCAAGACAACAAAAAAAAAATTCTTCAGCCCTAGCCTATTCAAGAAAGATTCGAACTCCCCCTCAAAAAATCCTAAGTGTGGGGAAGCCGAAGATGTCAAACATCGGTGTTGGAAGCAGATCTAGGGCGTGACACAAAAGAGAACTCAAAAGTCTTCTGCCCTAGTCGAATCAAAGCTAGAAAGGTCCGTTCCCCCCCCCCCCCCCCTTTAAAAAAATCCAAAATAAAAAGAATAAAAATCCAAAATAAAAGAAGGGGGAAAAAAGAGAACAAAAGAACCTACTACCAGCACCACATTAAGAGAAGAACTCCCTGCCAAAGAAGAAGAAATCCTTCGTCTAGCCCTCTGCTGTATCATCCTGCCCTCGACGAGCGCTGTATTACTGACCTCGCATTCTTCTTAGCCAAGGAATCCATCCAGGTTTGAGTTGGTTGTTTATTCTCTCTATCTTTTTTTTTCTGTTCTCTCCTTCTTTACCCCTTCTCTTTTCTGTTTTATCGTTCCCTCTTTTCTCTTCTTTTCTAAGCCTTACCCTTCCTTTTTTCTTTCTTTTTGCTGATGCGTTGCTCTTTCCGTTTGATTGATTGCCCATGCATGTGTACTGTGTACTCGGATTGATATGCAAGTTTGGTTTTGTGATTCTCTATTTGAATTTTTGAGCGATTAAACACTTAACCTTGTTTGCGAGTGCGAGCATAAATACCTTTCTGGTGAGGATTGCTAGTAAATGGGCATGATGTGGGAAAGTCTTATCTTTAGGGTTGTTATCCTTCTAATTTGATGCAGGTGCTTATCTAGGTGAGGTTGTGTCTTGACAAAATTTAGTTTGATGCCTAGTTTGTTCTTGTGTCAGGGTTGGTTGTACTTGTCTATGTTTTGGGGTGGTTTACAATTTTGTGGATGCTCGAGGGCGAGCATCGGGCACTGTGGGGATATTTTGATAGTGTGTGTTTTATGCGTATTTTCCTCTTGATTTATAGACTTATCTTGGGCATGATACTGCTAATTCTCCTTTGAATCCACCTTTTTTGCAGATCTAGGCCCAAAGAGGAAAATATGCTGAAAAAACCTTTTTAATGGAATTTTGCTATATATTGCAAAGCATCAAGACCAGCGTCGAGGCCTAGCTGTTTTCCTGTTATCGAGCCCTAGATGCGAGCCATGCTATCCAGCCCTGGACTCATATTGAAGCCATCTGGAGCCGCCTATTGCCCGAGACTCACTACTGCACGTGCAGATATTTCTAGAAGGACGCGGGATTCCTTCCAGATTCCATTTTTGCTTTCCTAGGAATATTCCTTTAGGGCACACGCACCCCTTGTACCCTCTCTTAGCTGTCCTTTGTCTTCTAGTGAGCCTTGGCGTATATAAATATTAGTTTTAGGGTTTTTAGGACGTCATCCATTATTACATCATAGAATCATTTTGGGAGCAGCCGCTCACCTTCCTTTTTTGTTTTCTTAGGATTTGTCACTCCCACATTCTTGTAGCCGTCACCGGTATGACTCTTCAAACCGGAGCTTTAGCTCCGGCTGCTATTTATTGATATCACACTTCCCATTATTTCGTATTCTTTCCTTTTATGCTTTGCATTAAATCTGTCTTGTTGTTTATTATTATGAGTGGCTAAACTTATTAGCTTAGCAAGGGCTAATTGAGGGTTGCATAGAGGTAGTCACGAGGCCAAATCGTTCTTCGCATTATCTCATCATTGTATTTGTTTGCTTGTCGTTTTTATTGCTAGATCTAGATGGTTTTATTAGGAGCTTGATCACTTACTATTTTACCATCTTTGATCTTTGTCATTTCTTTGGTTATAACTAACGTGAAGCCTTAGAATAGAGTAGACACTAGACGGATTGTCATTAGCTTGGTCCATTCTGTCTAGGGCAAGTGAGTGATTAGGGCGGTGTCGCGAGCCTGACAAACTGAGAGGCACATAGCCCTAGACGTGTCTTTCCTTTTTCTTCATGGGCGTTTTGAGTATTGCCTCCCCACCCTATGCCTGGGAGGACGGCGAAGCGTCAAGGCTGCCTCATATGTGAAAACGGGGGGTAGCTTCTCTTACGAGGAAAGTAGGGGGCCTAAACATACCTGGCCCCTATAGCACGTCTATGACTTGAGAAGTGAATATCTTTGCGGCGATGACTGACTAGCCCTCGACGCAATCCAGGAAAACCCCTTGCTAAGATTTCTCTTTATCTGATTTTATCTCATTTATTTTCCTGCTATTTTGTTTATGATTGTTACTTCTGTTAATTTTATTATTTCTGCCCTTGTTAGCTGTCCTGCCCTCGATCTTTCTCGGTTAACTAGCTTAACCAACAAACCCCCCCTTTTGTGTTACTATTTGTGCATTTCATTTCGTCATACATCTAGGGCAAGATTCATCCTTCAGTCTCTGTGGATCGACCCTGTAACCATTATACGCAAATTAGTTTGTGCATCTAGGCATCAAGTTTTATTATTTTTGACCCGTTTCGACAACGAGTCACAGTCAACTCCCTGAAAGCCTTGTCCACATCAAAGGATTCGTGGTAGGCTGCGAAGGCACCTAAGTACCATGAGGCACCTAAATCAGACTCTTGGGCAAATCCCAACATGACATTGAACTGGTTTAGTGAGAGGTGTGACCACTCGTTAACTAGTCTGAAATTGACTACTCTGTCTGCCCCTAGATGCAGACCACCCTTACCTTTTTGTTTCAATCTGTCCAAGTCAAACCCAAAACTAGCGAAGAACTCATGACTCAGTTCTAAAAATGCAGGATGCTCAAACTCAAACATAACACCCCACCCAATATTCCTAATGAGTTCTCGCACCCTATTGCCCACACTCGTACGATCAAGTAATTCATAGTCAAGAAAAGCACACGGAACCATACTTTTACTATATAATGCAAGTAGTTTATCATGACTATGCTTATCAGGAAAATCAAGCCAACTGTTTAAGCGAGAAAGGTCAGGTATCACTTGGGCTAAGGGCACCAGAGTGCTTGTTCTGTCTTAGGCTAATCTGGTTGCTGGTGTGGCAATGGGCGTCTTACCCTTGTTGCTCGATCCGCGAAGTGATTTGCAAGGCCGAGGCGTCGCGTCTTGTGGGGCTGGGGCTTTTCGCTTCCTGTGGGTCAGGGGTACTTCATCCTCTTCCTCCGCCGTATCTTCATCAATCATCACTACATCATCGTCATTCTTCTTCTCATCCCCATTTTTCTTAACAGGTTCCCCTATTTTCTCTTCCTCAACATCCTCTTCCACATCGTCTTCCTCAAAACCCTCAATAGGCACCTACAAATAAACTTTCTTAGGCTTCTTCTAGCCCTCGGCATGGCAAACGGGCTCAATCAGACACCCATGCGAGGTAACACCGCGACCCATGGGCAAAGCGCTAGCAGATGAGGTCTCACCTGTGATCTGGATCTCGGGATCAGTGGGCTCAACCAGATTGCCCTGAGCATCAATGTCCATCTCTACCCCATCATCTTCCTCCCCATCTTTGTCATCCTCGCCACTCTCCTCGTCGGACCCAGACACGTCGTCACCACCGTTTGGTATCATGACGCTATCGGCCGCCGCGTCGGAGGCGCTCAGCGGATGAGAAGATGTGGTAGCCACCGACTGGGGCTGGATGTGCGACACCTGTGCCTCTCTAGAATCCTCAGATTCCTCCCCAGAATCATCCTCATATTCTCTAGAGGATGTCTCATCGTCCTCGTTGTCGGCGTGAGCAACTGGTTAAACCAACGGTGGTAGCGGGGCAGTGGGAGCAACTATTTTAGGTTTTGGGACAGTTGGTGGAGGTGATTTGGCTACTGGTAGGGGTCAGGTCGTAGGTGTTTTGCTGGATTGGGGGAGTGGTGGATGAATTTTTGGCGGTGGGTTTGGTAGTGAGAGTGGTAGCCGGAGCAACAGCGGGGGTAGTAGCAACGGTCGTGGCAGTCATCTGCTGCTGTTGTGGGGCGGTCTAGGGTCTAGGGTTTTCCCTAGGGGTGATGGTGATGGGTGTGGAACCAGCCAAAGGTGGTCCAGACACGGCTGAGATGGAGTCGGATGGGACCAGCGGTGTGGTCCAACTAGTTGTTGTAGTTCTGAATGGGTTGTGCTTTCTTGTAATGGTCCATGGTAGGGGATGAGGAAGATCCAGAGGTGGGTTCGTGTTTTGAGGGAATAGAGTAAAGTAGAAGAGGGAGGACTGTGTCAGTGTATAGAAAGGGAAAGGAGGAGAAAAGCGTGGGATTGCCTTTTATGATTCCAAAAAGTAGCCGTTTTGTCTTTTAATGCTTGATTGGTCCACAAGATCTCAACTGCCAAGGAAAGGCAATAAATCTTAACCATAAATGGACCCGTTTCAAATTGGAAAATTGAAGTCCAAGTCGGGAAGGGAATAGAAAAAGGTAACAGCATAAAATCAGCCTCTTGACAAAAGGGAATTTGAACGTTTGAGCTGATCCTAGAGAGAAAAGTAGGGATTAGAAATAAATAAGGAAAATCTATATAAAATCAAAGAAAAATAATCTAAACTAAAAGGGGGGAAAATGTACAAATACTAAAATTAAATAGAATAATGTTCAAAAAAAGAAAGAAAGATAGTTTGCAAAAAGGAGAAAAGAAAACAAAATGAATTAAACAAAAGGACACGTGGGTTGCCTCTTACGAAGCGCCTGAGTTAACGTCAAGGCCTTGACGCATGAAGCACGGATTAGTTCTGGTCTGGTGGATCTACAACCTTAGTCTCCTCAATCGTGAACGGTTTGAAGCCTTCATAGAAAGCTTTCAAATGGTGTTTGTTGACTTTGAAGGTCCCGGTGTCCAAACTTCTGATCTCGATGGCGCCATGGTCATATATGTTTGTAATCATGTATGGGCCTGTCCATTTTGATTTCAGCTTACCTGCACACAATCTGAGACGAGAGTTGTACAATGAAACCTTTTATCCTATCTCAAAAGTATTGTTAGAGATTAACTTATCGTGGTAAGATTTCATCTTGCCCTTGTAGATCAAAGCATTCTCATAGGCATCATTACGGAGTTCTTCCAACTCCTAGATCTGAAGGTGCATATGCCTTCCTTCTTCGTTGATGTCCATATTAGCCTTGCGGATGGCCCAAAAGGCTTTATGTTCTATCTCAACCAGAAGGTGACAAGGCTTGTTGTAGACGAGTCAGTACGGTGTCATGCCAATGGAAGTTTTGAAAGTTGTGCGATAGGCCCATAGAGCGTCGTCCAATTTCAAACTCCAGTCTTTGCCGGATTAGCTGACTATCTTTTCCAAGATAGATTTAATCTCACGATTGGACACCTCGGCCTGGCCGTTGGTCTACGGGTGGTAGGTCGTGCACATACTGTAGGTAGCTCCATATTTACTGAGCAGATTGGCCACGATACGATTGCAAAAATGGGTGCCTCTATCGCTAATAAGAGCTCGGGGTGTCCTAAACCTATTAAAAATGTTAGTGCATAGGAAGGCAGCAACAACATTTGAATCGTTAGTTCTGGTCGCCTTGGCCTCGATCCATTTGGACACATAATCTACAACAATGAGGATATAGATATCGCCAAACGAGTTAGGGAAAGGACCCATGAAATCGATGCCCCAAATATCAAAGATCTCGTAGGCAATGATGCCAGTGAGGGGCATCTAATTTCGGGCTCCTATATTACCTGTGGCCTGACAGCAAGGGCAAGCAGCACAAAATATGTAATTGTCTTTGAATAGAGATGACCAATAGAGACCTGCTTCCAAAGCCTTTAGCGTTGTCTTCTTGGCACCAAAGTGTCCCCCTTCAGTTGAGGAGTGACAGAACTTAAGGATGGAAGGGACTTCGTCTAAGGTCACACAACGCCGAATGATTTGGTTGGAATAATGTTTCCAAAGGTATGGGCTATTCCATATAAAGTACTTAGCCTGTCTCCTGATTCGGTTATGCTCTGAGAAGGTGGAATTAGCAGGAAAATCTCTTGTGGCATAAAAGTTAGCGATATTAGAAAACTATGGAAATTGAACAGCATGGGCAAGACAAACATGTTCATCCGGAAAGGTATCACAGATGGGCGTCATGGAGTCATCCTCCTGGAATGGTATAATCGGCTAAGATGATCAACGATGAAGTTCTTAGTCCCTTTCTTGTCTTTTATCTCTAGATCGAATTCTTAGAGCAAGAGGATCCATCTGATCAAACGGGGCTTGGCGTCGAGTTTCGTCAAAAGATATCTTAGGACTACATGATTAGAAAAAATAGTAACTTTAGTACCCAAAAGGTATTGACAAAATTTTTCTAAGGCAAATACCACAGCTAAAAGCTCTATTTCGGTGATCGTATAATTGCGCTGAGCGGCGTCCATGAGCTTTGAGGCGTAGTAGATGACATAAACTTCTTTTTACTTTTTTTGACCCAGTACTAATCCAAGGGCGTTGTTACTGGCATCACAGATGATCTCAAATGTAATTGTCCAGTCGGGGGCACGGATGATCGGGGAAGAGATGAGTTTTGCTTTGAGGGTGTCGAACGAGGCCTTGCAGCTCGCATCAAACACGAAGTCCACATCTTTCTGCAACAGTTGGCACATGGGCTGGGTAATCTTGGAAAAATCCTTGATGAAGCGCCTGTAGAAACCTGCATGGCCAAGAAAGGATAGTACCTCGCGAACACAAGTCGGATAACGTAGGGACTCTATTACCTCAATTTTGGCCTTGTCTACTTCTATGCCCCTGATGGAAATGATGTGGCCTAAGATGAGGCCTTGATCGACCATAAAGTGACACTTCTCAAAATTAAGCACAAGGTTAGTCTCAACACATCTCATACAACGTTGGAAGGTGCCAGGGGCGTTATAGAGGCCAAACGACATCCTTCTGTAAATGAAAGTACCAAAGGGACAAGTGAAGGTGGTTTTGTCTTGATCGTCTAGGGAAATCGGGATTTGGTGGAAGCCAGAATATCCGCCGAGATAGCAACATTCAAGCAATGGTAGTCAATACAAACGCGTCATTCGTTCTGTATTCTGGTAGGGATAGGCTGACCATCTTGCCCTGTGATAATAGTGATGCTTGTCTTCTTCTGCACGACCTGGACGGGGCTTACCCAAGTACTGTCTGAGATAGGGTAAATGACTCCTGCATCTAGCAGCTTAAGTATTTCCTTCTTCACGATCTCTATCATAGGAGGGTTCAAACGACGTTGTGGCTGACGGACTGACTTACTGGAATCTTCCAAGTGGATGCGATGAGTGCACAAGGCTGGAGACAACCCCTTAATGTCGGCAATAGTCCAGCCGATGGCTTGTTTGAACTCCTTGAGTAACGTGGCCAACTCCTACTCTTCTTCTGTGTCAAGCTTGTTTGATATAATCACTGTGAGAGAGTCATTGGGGCCAAGATACGCATACTTGAGATGCGAGGGAAAGGCTTTCAACTCCAATTTGGGTGCCTCATCGGACGGTGATGCGAGAGGTGCTGGTTATTGGGGTAGCTCGGTCATGGCTTGAAGTTCTGTAGATTGAATGGTGGCTGTTGTTGGTTCTGAAAAGGGTGTTGCGGTTGTTGTTGACTAGGACCAAGCGCTTGAGAATTGTTACCATAACTGAGGTTTGGGTGTCGCCAACCATTGTTGTAGTCCTGGGTATATGGTTCAAATTTTCTAAGTGCACTGTTATAATTGCCGATGGCATTAACTTGTACTTCATCGGGAACATGGGGGCAAGCATCCGTGGGGTGATCAACAAAATTGTAGAATTCACATGCCTTGATCTGGACAGGTTGTTCTGAGGCCATGTTCTGGAGCATTCCAGTGATGGTGGCCAGTTGGTTTTCCATGGCAGCCAAGCGAACATCCTGAAGGTTGGTGCTTCCTCTTTCTAATGTTATGGCATTCTTAGCCATGAACTTTATGGTGGCCTTGGCTTCAGCGAGTGTGAGGGAGACTAGGGAACCACGACTAGCAACATCTAGCAAGGCCTTGTCTCGCCCTTGCAATCCTTCATAGAAGTATTGGATAAGTGTATGGTCAGCTAGGTTGTGAGAAGGGTAGAGGGCTTGCATTTTCTTGAATCGTTCATAATATTGACCGAGATTCTCACTATCCTTTTGGACGATAGATACCAAGTGCTTTTTGGTGACACTGGCCATGGAGCTGGGGTAATACTTATCCATAAAGGCTTTGAACATGTCGACCTAACTTATAATGGACAGCGAGGGCAAGTCGTAAAACCAATTTCTGACATCATCCTCAGGCGACCACATGAAGGCTCTTAGTTCAGCGTGGTCGATGTTTAAATTAGGAGGTTTCCTGGCTTCACAGATGGAGTGAAGTTGTTGCAGGTGTCAGAGTGCACTTTCCTTGGGTATTCCATGGAACTTGGGCAAGTGGTAGAGGACGGAGGTCTTGAGAACCCAGTCATGTTCCACTATGGGCCATGCTATACAGTTGGAGGTTGATTCGGTAATGACATTCAGGTCCTCTATGGTCTGGTTGTTTACAACTTCGGGTTGTTCGGCCATGTTGGGGTGTACTGGGGGAACAAGGCCTTCAGCGTCTGCGTCTGGACGCTCAGAACCGTCCAGATTATCTAGCTGGGGGGAGGGCGTTTCGTTAGGAATAGGAACGTCTCCTGAGCTGGTAGAAGGTTGTTTGGCTAACTTCGGAGCTAACCTCTCTGTTCTACGAATCTCAGGATTGAGTGGCACAAGAATCGGATTGAAGGCCCTAGTCATACAAATA
The DNA here is from genome assembly GCA_963691705.1 of Viola odorata. Lineage (NCBI taxonomy): Eukaryota > Viridiplantae > Streptophyta > Magnoliopsida > Malpighiales > Violaceae > Viola > Viola odorata. The sequence continues at coordinate 52,702,763 of OY829545.1, read as the reverse complement.
AAAGAAAGAATCAGTAACCCAAGTCCCCGACAACGTTGCCAAAATTTGACCAGTTATCGAAGCCGTCAAAATTAATATATAAAACCTATAGTCAGATGCACAATAAAATTATGTATAGTGGTACAAGGTCGAACACAGGGACTAGGGGTAGACGCTTAATACAGTGTATGACTAAAGACAAACCGAAATGACAATTGGGGGGGTTGGAAAAGTTATTTAATTAATGACTAAGTAAAGCAGTTATAAAACAAAATAAAAGTGAATATGAAATCAATAGAGAAAAGGTCCTCGGTAGAAATCTATCTCCGGTTGTATTTACAGTCGGCCGGTCATCAGTGCAAGGATCTTCTACCCCTGGCTGATAGATGTTCTATAGGGACCAGGTACGTTTAGGTCCTCTACTTTCCTTCGTACGAGAAACTACCCTAAGGTACGTTTATGGAGTAGTCTTGACACTTCGCCGTCCTCCAAGGTACGTTTATGGAGACAATACTCAAAGGCCCATTAGGAAGAGAAAAGACGCACCTAGGGCGAGACACTCAGTACGTTCGAGGCACTACCCTAATCACTCATTTAACCCAGTTGGACGAGACCAGCGACCTGATTACTCCAATTGGTTGTCTACTTTACCTTGTAGCCTCACGTTAGTTATTCCTATAGAGATGACTTTAATTGCCTAGGCCTAGTTACTAGTTGATCAAGCTTGTAAACAATCCTAAGTGAATTGACAAGCAATCGTTAACCAAATAAATACGAACCAGAGATTTTTTAAACTCAATTATACCTCACGACTTTCCTTAGCAACCTTTGATGATTCCTACCAAGAACAAGAGATTTAGCTACTCATACTAAAAGTAAAATAAATAAATTGCATAAAGGAAGAAGAAGAGAAGTGAGAAAACTCCTTATTATTACCGGCCAGTGTGAAGCTCCGGTTTATTGAAATTGAAACGGGGGACGCCGGAGGAAGAAGTATGGTGACAGAATTCCAAAGTGAAAATTTTTTTATGGAAAAAAGATCTCCCCAAACCTAAATCTAAAAAGGTCTTATAAGGGAAATTACAAAGAATGAAACTCCGAAAATAATAAAAGAGAAATCTTAGATTTAATTAGAGTAAATTGTCAAATCGTCTTCTTGCCAAAATCGGGGAAAATCTAGAATAATGGCCGAATCTCTGATTTCCTTCTTTCGAGAGTTTTCCTTTCCTGCGCTAGAGTCCACAGCTCCCGTGCAAGCAGGTGCAAGGCCTAGCTGGTCGGATCCATCCGAAATCAAGCGAACAATGCATCTTTTTTATATTTCCTCTCCAAAAGTCAAGATCTGCAAATAGTGAGGAAACAAGGGCAAATCAGTAGCATCAATATCTAAAAGAGGCTAGGAAAGGAAGGGATCTGCATATATTTCCTCAACCATGAAGTCTGAATCGTAATATACAAAGAGTTCATGGGTAAGTCTGACCATGAACCCTTGGATCATTCAAACTTACTTTTTTGTTTTATTTTATTTCATAATTATAAAACTAAATCATTTATATTATCATAATTTTAAATATATTTGAGATTACATTCAAACTTAATTTCTTGTGGGCAAAAATTGTCAATGTGTGCTTGTTGCATAGTTTTAAAAATCGGACCAGACCGGTCGGTCCTGTAGGTTCAACCATAAAATTTTAGGTTTTCGGTTTGATTCAGCTATCTGACCTGACCTGCACACTAATCGAAAAAATAGGTCGACCCACTATTGACCCGATTGGGTCAAAGTCACCCAACCAAAACGACATCGTTTTGCTTTTTTTTATTTTTTTTTATTTTTTTTTAATATGAAAAATTTGATGGGCCGGCCCATTATAGACATTGAGCCAGCCGGTTCAATTATTTAAGATTGAACGGTTCGATCTGTGAACGGTTCAAAACTGTCTAATGTGTCAATTCGATCGAACCCAATTGAACCATGAAATTTGTGTCTCCAGTTTGCTGTCCGGTTTGGTTTTTAAAACTATGGCCTGATGAGTCACCGTCGCTTGGGAACCTCCACCACTGGAGTTGGTCACCGTCAACTCCGATGGAGCATTTAAAAGAGGTTGCCTTGGTGGTGCGTGATTAGTGTGGCAAGTAGTTAAGTGACTTTGCGCTTGGACAATGCTTTTAAGGCGGAACTCTAAGGTGTATATTTGAATCTTCTGGTTCTGAGATTATGGTAAGATCATATTTCAGGTGGATAATTAGTGTTCTGTCATTCCTCCAGCTTACAAGTTACTACTTGATACTATTTAAAATCACGTGCGTTTTTAATGAATTATCCACGTAACTCATGTTTATCGGAAAATAAATTTGATCATTGATGATTTGGCCAATTTAGCATTTGATTTTGGTGTGCCCTACTCTTGGATTCTGATCGCTCCTACTTCTTTAGGAAGATATTTCGAGAACTTCGTTCCGGCGCAATATTATGGTGTAAGTCTTGTTTTTACTTTTAGCTTCTTCCATATATATATAGAAAAATAACCTTATATATATGCTCATTAATTTTTAAGATTTGTTGTATAAAATGTACATAACTTTTTATTTTATATTATATTATAAATTAGTCTAGGTACTCGCGCGATGCGTCGATATATTATTACTTTCTATTAATAAAATTTTAAAATATAAGAAATGATATAATAAAAATATATATTACTAGTAAAATACATTAAATTTTAATTTATCTAACCTCTTTAGTACATAAGGATACAATGTAATTTTCACAATATCTAATTATAACAAAAGCATTATTGATGTAATATAATAAATAGCTTAAATTTAAACTTCTGCAAGATGGATGGATGGTGAAAACGATGAGGTAAGGAAAATTACAAAATGTAATGAGGCAGGGTGTGTCAATTGGAAAAGAAAAAAGATGAGAGGCCTGGAATTGGTGACCTTACATTCTAATTTTGTTTGTGCTATAGCCATAGCTTGTGTACAAGAAAAGGGCTTGGCTTACCTTATCCTATCCACCTCTCAATCCTATAACACACTCTTACTCTCTTTTTCTATACCTTTTATCTTCTTCTTCTTCTTCTTCTTCTTCCTCAGCAACTAAAAAGCCACTTCTCTCCCTTTTTCCTCTTTTGCTCTTGTTATCTTGTCCCCCGCTTCTCTTTCATTTCTTCACCATGTAAAAACTATTTTCTTGCACTTTTCTTGCAATCTCTCAATTCTTTTTTCTTTCTTTCAAGATATCATACAATATAATTGAGTATTTTGCTTAATTGTATGGTTAAAAGGGTGGTTAATTAATTAATTAATTAATCAATCAATCAAGGGTAGCTAGTATTGGAGGAAGATTGCATTCATTTTTGCATGCTGAGGAGGATACATTCAATTGGAAGACAAATTGAATCTTTGTTTTTGTTTTGGTAATAAAAGCCATTGAATTCTGGTAAAAGCCATCGCGCAACAATGGCTCCCAAAACGGGGAAGACAAAGCCACATAAAGCCAAAGGAGATAAGAAGAAGAAGGAAGAGAAAGGTCTCTCTTTTATTTCCCTCATCCCCATTATTTTACTTTCTTTTATTTTTCCATAATCTTTCTCAATCATGAATTCGTCTTCCTCATTCAATTCGTTTCTAATACTAGCTAGTACTAAAATGAAGAGAAACATAGAAATTTATACATATACATTTGAAAGAACTCTCATGCTTCAACTCATAAAACAAGCTTGCTTATCCCAAGAAAAGAAAAGAAAAGAAAATTATATGTTCTTATTTGCTAATCATAGTATATATTACTAAGTAAAAGAGCATATTGTGGTAGAAAAATGTATGGTTCAAACTTCAAATTTCTTCACTCCACTCCACTCTTATCCTTTCTCTAGAACCGAAAGCTTTGCTAGTTTTTACAGTAAAATTGCACCAATAATGGATGCTGTTTTTTCTTTTCATGTAATTTGCAGTTTTGCCAACAGTCATTGAAGTCACCGTTGAAACACCGGACGAGTCGCAGGTCACCCTCAAGGTATGTATATATAGACAGACGAACAGACATTGTGCGTGCTAGCTATATGTTCTTTTCCGTATGCAACTATTAGGTATTTAAGAAATATTTATCACTAAGTATATCACTAAGTATATCTCTCCACGTAAAAAAATTAACATATATATCTTATTATGTCATATGAAATGATTAATATCTTAAAAAGTCAAATTTTTATATATAGCGATGCGAATGATAGGTACTCTTAATTTATTTAAAAAAATTCTACTGACTACATATCCCAACTAGTTCACCACTTCACCCAGAGTCCATAATTTTTTATTTTAGAATTATGAATATGGATTGTTATTTATATTTCAACATGTTGAATGAGTTGAATTGTTAGTTCACTAATTAAATGAGTAGTATTAGTGGTTCTAATATTTTTACTAATATTTTACTTAAACTACACATGTCATGTTAGCATTCCCTAAATTGTTACTTATTTAAATAAAAAAAGATACGAAAGGTATAAACTTCAATCATAAACATAATATTTTAATGTTTTGCGCACGAATCAAAACAAGTTAGATTTTGGTTTGTTCTGGTTTGTAATATCCCTCTAAACCATTTTATGTTAATAAAGAAAGAAATCTTAATTGTATTAATTAGGAATGTGCTAGTAAAGTTAATTAAATTAAATGATGTTTTAAAATTGGGTATGAGAATTAAGGTAATGATCAGTGAAAATATTTTTAATATGAAATAATCATCTCTCTTATATATTAAATAAACTAACTAATAAGTACTTTTCTTTTTTTTATATTGAATAAATTAATCATGAAATACTTAAAAATTGTAAAATGTCATTTATTTGAAACTATTTTTTTTAGCCCAAAATGTCATTTAAAAGAATCCGGAGGAAGTATTTAATATGAAAAAAATTATTCATTTCTAATGATTTATACTGAAAATATCTCTTATTATTTTTTTCCTTGGGATGTGTGTGCATTTCACACTTGTAGGGTATCTCGACGGACAGGATCTTAGACGTGAGAAAACTTTTAGGTGTTCACGTGGACACTTGTCACCTCACCAACTTCTCTCTATCTCACGAGGTAACATAACTTCTCTCTCTTGCTTCTTTTTCTTTTCTAATATGATAATCGATTAATGGTAAATGAGAGAAAAAATAAATAAAAATGTGGTAAATGAAAAAAAAAATTACATTGTGTATTTCTGTGTCCATGCAAAAGATTTTTTTTTAAAATATTTCATTCATTTTCCTTATTTCACCCCATACATAAGTTTTAATTATTATATTGTTATATTTAAATTGAACCCACAAAAAAAAATCATATTATCATTTTTAAGAGAAAAAGAAACTCTCTATGGTATATCTTTTTTCCTTAATTTTTAATTAGCACAATACTCCTCTATAGGTTACAAATTGCTCAATTAACAATTTAATTGTAGCTTAATTAAAAAGTACATATCTTTTTTATAAGGCGAGTAATGAATTAGATCCACACTAAATAAATAAAATTTTAATATAACAAATATGTATGACCTCTGATAATTTTTTATTCTTATTTCGATAATGTTTCTTTTCCCTCATTATAAATTTCCTCACCCTAACCATATTGTTATATTTTCCCTCTAATTTTAAAGTTATTTACCATTTTCTTTTAAATTTTATAACCACTACTTCTTTTTTTTAAGGGGTTATAGCATAAAGGCCCCCTGTACTATCGCGAAAAATAGAATCCTCCCCTATACTAAAAAAAGTGATGAACCGACCCATGAACTATTGGTCGGTGGCATAAGGGCCAAAACTAACAGTCAAACTAACTGACTGTTAGTTTTGACCCAGGGTAGCCGGTTCCCATTTGTTTCCTTCCCTGTTGTTTTTTTTCTTCTTTTCATTTCTTTAAAAAATTAGAAAAAAATGTAATTAATTTAAAAAATCCAGAAAATTAATATAATTAGTTTAAAAAATCCAGAAAATTAATATAATTAATTTTAAAAATTCAAAAAATTAATATAATTAATTTTAAAATTCAAAAAATTAATATAATTAATTTTAAAAATTCAGAAAGATATTTATTTATTTTATATATTTTTGTTCTTTTTATTTTTTTCATTATCAACCCCTCCTGCAAATCCCAATTAATAAAACCAGTGTCCAAATCCCAATTCAATCAACCCCTCCTGTAAATTAAAATTCAACCCTGTTGCAAATTAATAAAACCCAGCCATCGCCGGCCACACCCAAAGCAGCCGGACCCGATCACCGACCACAACCATCCGCCCAGCCAAATCCCAAATCACCGACCACAACCATCCGCACAGCCAAATCCCAAACCATCCGCCCAGCCAAATCACCGACCACAACCATCCGCCCAGCCAAATCCCAAATCACCGACCACAACCATCCGCCCAGCCACCACGCACCCAAAACCAACACACCGCCTTACCCAACACCACAACCACCACACACTCAACCCAATCCAAATAGTAAAGAAAAAGAAAAGGGAAGAGAAGAAAAGAAAAGTAGAAAGAAAAAAGAAAAAAAGAAAAAAAAGAAAAGAGGTGGCGGCTGGAGGCAGTGCTACTTGAGGGAAGAAGATGATGTTTTTGGGGTTGTAGGGTTTGGGAGTAGATTGGCTGCTGGGTTATAAATAAAGTTGTTTAGTTTCTTTTTTTTCTTTTTTTAATTTTTGAATACTATTTTTAAACTATTTTTTGTGTAAACAAAAATTAAAATAATTACTGAGACTAAAATTAAAAAAGGAGTAAAATAAATAAGACCAATTAAGTTTTATATTATTTATTATTAATGAAAAGAAAACATTTTTTTGTAATTTATATTTTTTTTAGAATTTGTACATTTTTCGAAATTTTTACATTATTTTGAATTTTTACAATTTTTTGAATTTTTAAAAATAATATAAAATATTTTTCTGAATTTTTTAAATTAATACATTTTTTTAAGAATCTTTTAAATTAATTACATTATTTAAAAAAAAAAATTAAAATTAATTACATTATTTTTTTAATTTTTTAATGAAAAAAAAGGGAACAATAGGTTTTTTTTTTTTGGTAACCTGCTGTCACAGGTCAAAACTAACATTCTGTTAGTTTGACTAACGGTTTAGGCCTTTTTGCCACTGACTGATAGTACAAGGATCCGTTCATCACTTTTTTTAGTACAGGGGAAGAATCTGTTTTTCGCGATAGTACAGGGGGCTTTTATGCTATTACCCCTTTTTTTAAATACTATAATTTTTTAAAAATTTAAAAATTTCTATTGCAAATTTAAAAAAATACAGAGATCGAAATATAGTAAATTTCTAAAAAGTGGATTCGATCGACTCCTCTCATTTTTCAATCATGCGAAATTGAACAATTTTTTTTTACTCGGTTTCCTGTCTTATGCCCATGAGGCCTCGACCCGGATAGGTTTACAAAGACCGGGGTGAGTTTTTAGTGGTGGTGGGTGGCTGCACCTTTTTATGACTAAAATCCAAAATGGGCCACGGACATTCAGGCCCAGATACCCACTTGATTTTTTTTGCTTACCAACAAAATAAATAAATAAAATTGAAACAAGACAAAAGGAAGAACCAAGACCGAGCATTTCAACAAAACAATTATTATGCCATCTAGAAAAATAATTTCAAATACTTAATTTTAGAAAATATTTATCTGTACAAATTAGAAGAAAGTGTTAATTGAGACGAAATGGATAAATACAGAGTGCAAATTGAGATTTTGTTGATACATAGTGATATATATTAAAGGCATAGTTTTAAAAATTGATCCGGAGTGACCTGTTGGATCGATTTGAACCGGATTCAATTGGGGTTCGACCGAATTGATCTGTTAGTTAGATCGTTCCGGGTCGTTCACATATCGAATCTTTCAATCTTAGATAAATTGAACCAGATTGAATCGGTGTCTATAATGGACCGACCCATCAATTTTTCCATGTTGAAAAAAATAAAAATTTTAAAATTTTAAAATTTTAAAAAAATAAAAATAAAAATAAATAAAAAAACACAAAACGATGCCGTTTTGGTTTGGCAAAACGATGTCATTTTGGTTTTACATCGACCCAGCAGGGTCAATAACGGATCGACCGGGTCGCCGGTTTTGTAAAAACTGATGGGGTCGACTAGTTTTTTCGGTTCGATTGCAGGTCCGGTCAGATAGCTGAACCGAACCGAAAATCTCTTCGGGTCACGATTTTTACTGTCCGACCGTCAGGTCGGTCCGGTTTTTAAAACTATGATTAAAGGGCTAAAAAAGTTTTTAAACTAAAAATAAGGCAATAATAAAAAAAGAGGGGACAACCCGTAATGGTATGAGTTGTCTCCCAATTAAAAACCACGATAGCTACACAATTACTGAATTTATAACTTCGTGATACTTCCTATAATAAAGAAATATTAACTATTTAATTGAAATCTCATGAATCATAAATTTATCAATAATTCTCTAATGATACTCCGCATAGTAAAGACATTTCTCTTTACAAAAAAAGAAAATAAAAATATCTAGATATGAAAGAGAAACTCTTGAGTTTGTGGGCGCTTTTGACTCCAATTATGACAAATTGTGAGTATTGCGTTGTATTGTGTGGTGTTGTGATTGCGATATAGTGAAGTAAGCAAACTGTTTAGTTAACGACCGCTATATTGTATTGTGTTTTATTGCAACTAAAATGAAATGAATTTTAAGGTCATTAATTTGATATTCTTTATCCAACCAATGTACTTATGTACATAACGCAATCAATTATACTAACACCAGTTTTTTTTTTAAAGAAAAAGTATATGTTATTCTTTTAGATAAGTTATCATATTATTTGTCATTATTCAACCAATATGAATAATATGATCTATTAAAAACTAATTTGTTAGTATTAAAATAAAATTATATCAATGTTTAATTCATCTATCATAATAGATTTATAGGGAAAAACATTTTATGCTAATATTTTTATTACGTACATAAATTCATATGAAAAAGTTTTTCTCCTTTTAATACAAATAAACAGTATTCCACTTTAAAAAAAATGCTTCTCAATACTTTTCAATTAAGATTAAATTATAATTAAAAAAAAGTTTGTTTATTTTTAAAGTTAGATAGTGAAAAGTAGACACTTCAACCATGCACCTTAATGCTGCTTTTACTTTCTTAACATTAAAGTTAATAAGCAAAAAATGGAGACAATCCATTGAGTCTTCTTGTCTATATTTTACATATATATAAAAAAGAAAGATGTAGGGAGTATTTGGTAAATGAAATCAGGGAGGAACGCATTCACAGAATGTGAAATTCTAGGAATTAGTGTATAAATTTAGGTCAAATGCATTTTCGGTCTCTAAAATATAAATCTTTTTTTATCTAGTCTTTAAAGTAAATATTTGTTTAATTTGATCCTCAAGTATAACACTTTGTTTTATTTGGTCCCGTTAAGTTTTTTCATCAGTTTAGCATGCTGAGGTGTAAGTTACATGTCACGTGTTGAAGGACTAAATTAAACAAAATGATACTTTAGGAACTATATTAATAAAGTATTATACTTTAGTAATGTATGTTAGTTTCACGCCACGTGACCAAAACTAGCACGTCACCAACCTCAGGCGGTTGCAAATAATAGAAGGATCAAATTAAATAAAGTATTATATTAGAGGCAAATTAAACAAAGAATCTACAACACATTTATATAATATATAATATAATGTAATATATAAATACAATTGAATTAAATAAACTAAAACCATTATTATTTAAAATAATATGCCTTTTTAATTACTCCCTTTGGTTTGTTTTAAGCGACTCTTACTATTTGGGCACGCATATTAATAAAGCCGAATGACTCATTATTTGAGATAATTTTACCCCAAATTTTTTCTCGGACGTACGCTAAGGATTAACGTAAGTTCGAAAAAAAGAACGAAATTTTTTGGGGTCAAATAGTGAGTCATCCGGTTTCTTTAATATACGTGCCCAAATAGTAAGAATCGTTTAATAAAAACCGGAGGGAGTAGATTATATTGTTATTTTTATTTAAATAAATAACTACCTAATGAATGTGAAAATAATCTGTGTATAAAAGTTAATAAAAGTATTAATATTTTTTAACACTACTTTTTTTAAAATAAAAATAAAAATTCCCAGTATAAAACAAACAAGGGAAATTTCCCCCTCGCGTTACGTTACGTTACAAAGTCCCGCGTTGTTTGTGTTGGCAGGTACGCGGACCCAGACTCAAAGATTCCGTGGATATCGTCTCGCTCAAACCCTGCCACCTCACCATCGTTGAAGGTAACACCCGTACACTACCACACTAGTTCACCATACACCCTACAGTACCAGATCCTAACCCAAACTCTTCCTCTTCTCTTTCCCTCTCATTTTAACCCAATTCAAAAATTCGGTGATCGCAGAGGAATACTCAGAGGAGCAAGCTGTAACTCACATTCGCCGGCTCCTCGACATCGTAGCCTGCACTAACTCTTTCGGCCATTCTTCCCCGAAACCCGCCGGTGGTCGAACCGCTAACCCAAAGGACTCCGGTTCGACAGACACTGAACCTAAACTACCAGATTCTATCATCAACAACAAGAGTGGAAATGGACAGGATGTATGTACAGAGAAAGCCGCGGAGAAGCTTGACGCTGCTGTTTCCATGTGTCCGCCGCCGCGGCTCGGACAGTTCTACGACTTCTTCTCCTTCTCGCACCTCACGCCGCCGGTCCACTGTCAGTGTCCCTTCTTTTTGTTTTCCACCTTTCTATTTCAGTCGATTAGTTAATTTTATTATACAAGAAATGATTCTTTGTAGTTTTTTCCTTATGGTTATTTCTGCAGACATTAGAAGATCGAACCGTCCGTTCCTGGAAGATAAAACGGAGGATGATTTTTTCCAGATTGATGTGAGAAAAACTAACTTTTATGATGATACTGCTTTATAATTTCTGTAGAAAGGAGAGCTTATGTTTATGTGTATGCAGGTTAGGGTTTGCAGTGGGAAGCTAAATACGATTGTTGCTTCGCGGAATGGATTTTATCTGGCTGGAAAGCGAAGCCTTATTTGTTACTCTTTAGTTAATCTGCTACAGCAATGTAGCAGAGTTTTTGATACTGTATGCTCTTGCATTTCCTTGATTCTTTTTTGTGTTTTAATGATCTAGTTTTTTCCAGTAATGTAATTGAACCATGGTTTCATGTGCAGGCGTACAAGGCGCTCATGAAGGCCTTCACAGAGCACAATAAAGTAGGTCTCTGTTTATTTTGGGCTTGCATCTTCTTTCTTGCTTTTGGAGGAGTGATCTTATGTTAATTTTGTTTTTTCACTTCAGTTTGGGAACCTTCCTTATGGATTTCGGGCCAACACTTGGGTTGTGCCTCCAATGGTTGCTGATAACCCGTCTGCTTTTCCACCACTTCCCGTGGAAGATGAGAATTGGGGAGGGAATGGTGGTGGACTAGGAAGAGACGGGAAACATGATTACAGGCCATGGGCGAAGGAGTTTGCCATTCTGGCTGCAATGCCTTGTAAAACAGCAGAAGAGAGGCAGATTCGTGACCGCAAAGCCTTTCTTCTTCACAGTTTATTTGTCGACATTTCTGTTTTTAAAGCTGTTAAAGCAATTAAGCACATTATTGAAAACAATCAGTGCACATTAGATGATTCCAAAAAATCTGCTTTGCATGAGGAAAGAGAAGGGGGTTTGATTATTAAGGTGACAAGAGATGTGGCAGATGCAAGCACCAAGTTGGATGGCAAGAATGACGGGTGTCAAGTTCTTGGAATGTCACAGGATGAGCTTGCTCGCAGGAATTTACTTAAAGGAATAACTGCTGATGAAAGCGCAACTGTTCATGTGTGTAAAATCACTACGCTGAATGCTTTTTGTACCTGATTGAAGCAGGTTGCTTAGTTTTCTTAAGTTATGATTTGCAATTGCAGGATACTCCTACTTTAGGTGTTGTGGTTGTTCGACACTGTGGGTACACAGCTGTTGTTAAAGTTTCAGCTGAAGTGGATTGGGAGGGGAATCCAATTCCTGAGGACATTGAAATCGATGACCAGCCTGAAGGAGGTGCCAATGCATTGAATGTCAATAGGTCGGTTCATCCACTAAGCTTATAACCATTTAGAACCGTGAATTTGAGCTAGTCAATAGATTATGGAATTTTATCTTAAATTATTATCAAGACCTCCTTTCATTATTGTTTTTTTTAGTTGTTGATAATAATCGTGGTGCGCTGGCAGCATTGAAAAAAAAGTTACCTTGGGGGATGGCAATATACTGATTCATAAGAGCATCACGACAATATGCATTAATATTTTTCTCAAATTTATTTTAGCTTGAGAATGCTCGTGCAAAAGTCTTCTACAACACAAACATCTAACTCGCTCCAGAAGCTGCAGAGTGGAGAGATTGAAAATATACAATCAGCAAGGTCTTCAGTTAGGAAGATACTAGAGGATAGTCTCCAGAAGTTGCAGGAAGAACCAAGCAAACACACAAACTGTATAAGATGGGAGTTAGGAGCATGTTGGGTTCAGCATTTGCAAAATCAGACATCTGGGAAAAATGAGGCCAAGAAGCCTGAAGAGATGAAGCCTGAACCTGCTGTAAAGGGACTTGGAAAGCAAGGCGCATTGCTTAGGGAGATCAAGAAGAGAACAGATATCAAAACCAGTAAAACAGAAGAAGGGAAAAATGTTTCTTTAGGTAACAATCTTGATATTAACAACAACATGGATAATACTAATCAGAAAGAATTGGAAAGGAAAGAGGAGGAAATGGAAACAATGTGGATGAAGCTACTTTCTGAAGCAGCATATTTGCGCCTTAAAGAATCAGAAACAGGCCTTCACCTCAAGGTTTGCTTGCATCTTGTCATTAAAAATGAATTTCTGCCTTTAACTGTTGGCTTTATTTTAAGATTAATGCAATTAACACATTTCCTTAGTAGTTGGCATTTGAATAGCATTCAGGTATTCTAAGTTTGCATGCAATGTACATACACACTCATGTTATATGTGATCCTTTAAGTGTTATGTGTTATTTTTAATTGACATGTTGTCTGGTTTGTATTGATTTTTCAGTCACCCGATGATTTGATCGAAATGGCACATAAATACTATGCTGACACTGCACTTCCAAAGCTGGTTAGTTACACAAAAATCAATATTGTTTTGGGGTCCTAAGTTGTTTCGGTCTTTATATTTCCAGTTTATGTCTTGAATCTTTAGGTGGCAGATTTTGGCTCCCTTGAGCTTTCACCGGTTGATGGGAGGACATTAACAGATTTTATGCATACCAGGGGTTTGCGAATGTGTTCATTGGGACGCGTGGTAATTTTCTCATATCAATGTGTTCTCATTGTCGTCCTTTCATATTCTAACAACTTTTCATGTCATTTTATTAAGATTTTTTCCTCTGCCATCAATTTAATGTTTAGGATTTGAAAAAAATTAATGTAGGCACCAATAGCCAAATGCTTAGTTAGTTAATGTAGACACAAATAACTAATGCTTTGGTAGTTATTGTATCTTTCTTATGATTGGTGAAAGCCATTAGCCAAGCTAACAGGTGTTCAGAGCCAACTACGATCACCATTAAGTATGACTTTTCTAGGGGTTGGTAATTAAATCGATTGGTTTTACTATAGGAACTAGTAATGTTTTCATGATATTCCATGAAGGAAGCTTACCTTATCATGCTTCCGTTTTATAAGTAATTTTGTTGATATTCCCATCCATTAAAGAGCATCATACTTTTATCACTCCTGTCAGCGAGTGAAGATGTGCCAGACTAAATGATATTAAGGTACTAAAACTATTACCTTTCATTTAATTTTCCCTTTTTGTCTCTACATCATTTTAGGTTGAGCTTGCTGATAAGTTGCCTCATGTACAATCGCTCTGTATACATGAAATGATTGTTCGAGCCTACAAACATATATTGCAAGCTGTTGTTGCTGCTGTTAAAAATGTTTCCGACTTGGGTGCATCAATTGCATCATGTCTAAATATTTTGTTGGGAACACCTTTAACTGAAAATGAAGATGGAGATATTATACAAGATGATAAACTCAAGTGGAAGTGGGTGGAGACCTTCCTTCTGAAGAGGTTTGGCTGGCGATGGAAGCATGAAAGCCACCAGGATCTAAGAAAGTTCGCCATTCTCCGTGGTTTATCCCATAAGGTTAGAACATGTCCTTCTATTGTTGAGGTACCTTAAATGAATATACTCGAGTAAATTCTTGTTTTTTAGGTTGGACTTGAGCTTCTTCCCAGGGATTATGATATTGACACAGCATCTCCATTTAGGAAGTCAGACATTGTAAGCATGGTCCCTGTATATAAGGTAGGGTAATGGTTATTCACTTTACAAAGTAAGCATTCAATTCCTCTTCTGCAATTAGATTCTTTGACAATGTTGATCTTTCCCCACAGCATGTCACATGCTCATCTGCAGATGGGCGTACGCTGCTAGAGTCATCCAAAGCCTCCTTGGATAAAGGAAAATTAGAGGATGCCGTCAATTATGGCACTAAGGTAACAGTTTGCTTCTTCTTGTCTGTCATTTGGTTCACTTATCAATTTATGAATCTGTAGGTTGATCAACTATTTCATTTAAAATTTTGAAGGCACTATCAAAACTTGTGTCAGTCTGTGGCCCATATCATCGGATGACTGCAGGAGCATATAGTCTTTTGGCTGTAGTGCTCTACCATACTGGGGACTTTAATCAGGTGTGTTCTTAATATCCGTAAACATACTTGTCATTTTACTGCGTGGATAATGGTAATATGAGCTAGATTTGTCTGCTGATCTGAAGAAACTGAAGTTTGTAGTACATATGGTTGGAGTACAGTAAATTTATTAGGAAAACTGAGTTCAATGTTTTTCTTTTCCGTTTTTCTCTTTTGGGGGAGGTGTGGTAATTTATTTGGTTCTTCTTTTGCCATTACTCATGACTTTAGAAAAACTTTGCTCAGTACTAATAATATATTCAAGAAAATGTTGTTATTGGCTTTGTTGCAGTCTAGCAGATACCAAGGATTTTGATAGTTATTTGAGAACATGGATTTAGGGTGGATACTTACAGAAAAATAAAAGAGTGCTTATGAAAAGTCATACTTAAAAGAAGCATTGTCTTAGACTTGTAGTTTTTGTGATTGTGCTGACTATTTCTCATTCTCTTTGTTTAGGCGACCATTTATCAACAAAAAGCACTGGATATTAATGAGAGGGAGCTTGGACTTGATCATCCTGATACCATGAAAAGTTATGGGGATCTAGCTGTCTTCTACTATCGCCTTCAACACACAGAATTAGCCCTGAAGTAAGCTTCTACACTTACATAACAAAAGAAAATATTTTTAGATAATAGACCTTATAATTGTTTTCAATAAACTCTTTACTTGTTTTCTAGTATTAAATTGATCCAAACCAATATCATGAGCCCTTGCACTATTTGTATTGCCAAACTCTTGCTTATTAGCTACTTGCATACTCAAAGAGGGACCAACCTTATAGTTAAGCCCATTAGGTGAGAGCTCTAGCACAATGGGATCCTTGGGCTTTAGTATACTCATTATTTTTTAGGCGAAGATTTTTTTTTGGAAGTGATGAAATTGGTCTAGCATCTATTCATGAGAAAATTAATAACTTAACCAAAAAAAAGAAAAACTTACATCAGGAACTCTAAATGAAGAAAAAATGTGCGTCTGTTGTATGTCATGAGATCTCCATTTCATAGTGTAACTGAAATTTCAAGTTTCTACTCAAATGCCATTTTGAAGATCTTAATAGAAAGTTCAATCATTGATGGTAACAATACATTGATATCTATAGAAAAGTGTGCATAAGGGATGCTTACGAATAGCACAATAAAGGTGTTCCTAGAACATCTGATTGACTGTGTTCCAAAGAAAAGAAAAAAGAGGATCTGTCTGACTAGAATGTTCAACTGTGTACTGGCTGTTTGTTTAAGAGACTACTTTCCAGTTGAACAGTGAGCTTATTATATGGCATTACCCTGCTGAGAGATGAAACGTAATGTTTTGACGTGTTCCTTAACTTTTTAGAAAATTATCAGTGTTACAGAACATTAATTGAAAAGCAAAGAGGCGCTGACTTGTCTTGGTTCACAGAAGATAAATTAATTAACAACTAATATTGGTGGTTCTACCGGATCATTTTTTATGTTTTGTTATTTTAGGCTTTGTTTGTTCCTGTTAAAAATGAACGCCTATATTTGCAAGTTTATGGAATAGCATCTGATTAAGAGACCTAAACATATTTGAACTGAAGAGGTATTGGAAGACAATTGCATTAAACAAGAAACTAAAAATCTGAAACTAATTTTCAAATAAGTATACCAAGATGCCCATGAAGAGCTAACATAACCAAGTCCAAAAAATTTATTTGTAGGGGCAAAAAGGTAGAGAATGTTGATGATTCAAATGGTGATTTCTTCCTTTTCATGTATCAATGATTTTTTCCTTTCTATTTTAGGTATGTCAATCGTGCGCTGTATCTTTTGCACTTAACATGTGGACCGTCTCACCCGAATACAGCTGCCACATATATCAATGTAGCAATGATGGAAGAGGGATTAGGGAATGTACATGTTGCGCTTAGGTACCTCCATGAGGCACTCAAGTGTAACCAAAGACTACTCGGAGCGGATCACATACAGGTAAGAGATGTGATATGCAAGCTAAACACTTGTAGATGTTTACGCCACTTGGGTTGGGCGAGTGGTGAAGGGTTTTTGATCTCACAAGAGGTCGGGGGTTCAGATCAGGCATGTCAAAAGATTGATATAGGATATTGTAATCATCAATTATTCAGCTGATGTTGCTCTACTGATTTCTTTTCATGTTCTTGATGATTTTAATGGCTTTCTAGGCTTACAAAAAGCATTACGGGGGTTGTGTGACCATAGAACTTGTGTACTCGTTTAAAAAGAATATTAAAAGTTAGAGTATGATACATTTTAATTGGTGCTATAATGTAACAATCTTAGTTTTTGAAACAAACAATTTTGTGGATGAGCATATTTTTTAGTGCCACACTAAATCTGTATTTTTTTGGCTTGTCCAGACTGCTGCCAGTTACCATGCCATTGCTATTGCTCTCTCTTTGATGGAAGCTTACTCCTTGAGTGTTCAACATGAACAAACTACGCTGCAAATACTACAAGCCAAGCTTGGTTCTGAGGATCTGCGCACACAGGTAGCATCAAGTTTAGTATACCATAACCGGATGGCATCTTGCCTAGTTATTTCTATTCATCATATCTTGTCACAACGACCTTGCAGGATGCAGCTGCATGGCTGGAGTATTTTGAATCTAAGGCTCTGGAGCAACAAGAAGCCGCACGCAATGGTACTCCAAAGCCAGATGCCTCAATCTCTAGCAAAGGCCACTTAAGGTAACATTTAGTCATTGAAAGAGGATTCTTATGATATATATGCTTCAAGAGGGTGTTGGGTATGGTCAAAACTGATAGAGTTCAGTTCATTCAGAATAAAACTAATTAAGGATAGAGTTCTCCCACAAAATTGTGGGATATATCAGTTCATTTGAATTCCTTTAATTACAAATGGAATTCCTCTATTTATGGAATCAATTGAGTGCATGCCAAGCAATCTTTAAGTGGGTTCTTCCTTCTTTCAGTGTTCAGGACTAGTGAACCTCTTGAATTCATGTTATGTAATATCTGCCACTCGATTGAAGTTTCAACTAGGAGTGCCTCTTACTCTATTAAATTGTATTAGAATGTTGAATGTGTTATAATGTTTTGCTTTGAGTGTTGTTATTGCGATATTAACTATTGGTTCTGATAACTTTTTCTTCCTGTACCAGTGTGTCGGACCTTCTTGATTATATAACGCCAGATGCAGATATTAAAGCAAGAGAGGCCCAAAAACGAGCTCGTGCAAAGGTCATAAACTCTTGTAACTACATTATTTTGTATCTCTTAGTCAAGGTTACTTTGCTAAATAATCTGATGAGTTTTCATTCCATCCTACAGGTTAAAGGAAAACCAGGTCAAACCTGGTACGTAACCACCTCAGATGAGTATGAAAAGGATGAAATTTTGTCACCGAGTGATCCTGTTGGGGAGAATTTAAGTGATGAAGAGAATAAATCTGAAGCTCAATTAACGGAGCTTAGTGATGAAAAACCTGATTCAGTTCTGCAAGATCAGTTCGCCCCAAACAAGAGCAATGATAGAATGCTAGAGGATGACTCGGATGAAGGATGGCAAGAAGCAGTGCCTAAAGCTCGAACGCCTGCAAGTCGCAAATCTTCCGGTTCGAGAAGGCCAAACCTGGTGAAACTAAACACGAACTTTATGAATATGCCACAGTCGTCTAGATATCGTGGAAAGCCTGCTAATTTTCCATCTCCAAAAACATCTCCCAGTGATTCTACTTCGAATGGACCGACACATCCTATTAAAAAGTTTGTCAAGAGTGCAAGCTTCAGTCCCAAAATAAATAATACTGTTGCCTCGACTGGTGGAGCTGATAAATCAGCCAGTACTAAATCAGCCCCTTGTACCCCTGGATTGACTGATCAATTTGCCAAATCAGCTTCAATGGGGAGCTCCATCAGTGTTCAGGCTGCTGGAAAACTTTTCTCCTATAAAGAAGTCGCTTTGGCTCCTCCAGGTACAATTGTGAAGGCAGTTGCAGAACAGTTGCCAAAAGAAAATCCTTCCATGGAACCAAGTCCAGCATCGAACCATGACATGGCTGCAAATAAGGAAGAAAAAGTTCAGAAAGCTGAAGGAGAAGAACAACCTCCTGTTTTTGTAGACATAAAAAGTCCAATCAATGGAGGGACAGGAACTGAAGAAGGGGATTCATTGGTGACAGCCCCACGACAAGAAACCGAGTCCATTATTGCTAATCAGTTAGATACTAAAGGTAGAACTTCTCCTGAAGATTCAAATGAAGAAAATGGAAGTGTTTCAGTGTTGGGAAAAGAAAACTTTGTTACTTCCAAAGATTCTAGTACTATCCCTTCCAAAACTGAAGTGTCAGAAATTGGAGTTTCAGACAATCTTCCTGCTACTTCTGTTCTCAAGCCTACATCTATGTCAAGTGAAGATGCAGCTTCCTTGCTGGAAAAGGATGCTTCAATTCTAAATGAAAAAGCGGCAGATGATAACATTGAGGATCTGTCCAATGAGAAGACAAATGTTATGCCATTGCCATCTGAAGGAGAAAAGCAAGACGAAGCAGAAGGTGGGAAGGAGACAACCAAGAAGCTTTCTGCAGCTGCTCCACCATTTAATCCTTCTACAATACCTGTTTTTGGTTCAGTTCCTATTCCAGGCTACAAAGATCATGGAGGTATTCTTCCCCCTCCGGTGAATATTCCTCCAATGCTTACTGTTAATTCAGTCCGAAGATCACCACATCAGTCTGCGACAGCCAGAGTTCCCTATGGTCCCAGGCTATCTGGCGCCTATAACAGATCTGGAAATCGGGTTCCGCGTACCAAACCTAGCTTCCACAACAGCGAAAGTACTGGAGATGGGAATCACTTTAGCCCCCCTAGAATAATGAACCCACATGCAGCTGAATTCGTGCCTGGTCAACCTTGGTTTCCCAATGGCTATCCTGTCTCACCAAATGGTTATCTTGCTGCGACAAATGGTATGCCAGTTTCTCCGAATGGCTTCCCCATGTCTCCAGTGTCCCCCAGTGGATATCCTGCATCAGTGAATGGTATTCAAGTGATTCAAAATGGTTTTCCAGTTTCTACAGATGGTTTGGTAGAAACACCAACACTAGTAACTGTTGAGTTGGGTGTGGAAAACAAAAGTGAAGCCGCAGCAGAGAATGGTTCTGAAAACTCAACAGACGTACTAGTAGAGAAACAGCCAAGCGAGCAGAAGGACCATGTTCTAGATGATAGTGCTAATCCTAAAACTGAAGCAAAGGTTTCAAATATAGGCCCAACGAATGAAGATGCTACTGTAGCAAAAGAAACTTCCAAGGGGGAAGCAAATGAGGAGAAACCAAGCAAGTCTTGGGCAGATTACAGTGACAGTGAACCCGAGATTGTTGAAGCTATGAGTTGAAGGTAGATATCTGGTGGTTAACTTCTTTTGGAATTGAAGAGTTGTGCTTACTACATTGATCAATAGCAATGAGGAGGTCAGCAATGCCGTGTAGCACCCGTCATGAGTGGATTGCTTCAGTCTGACATAAGGAAATGTGTACATGGGCAAATGTGAATATCCGCTGCAACGAGGACGAGGGAGCAGTATGCAGAGAGCATATTGCTTCACCATTACGGGAATATGTTAGAGTAGCTTGCTGGAATGGCACCCAAAGAATCTGAGCGTTTTAGTTTTGCAAATTCCCACTATAGTTTTTGTTGGCTGTCAAATTGGAACAGGAAATAACATCGGAGATTTATGTTTTCCAGGTTGTTGGTTGTCGGATTAAAATGAGAAATGCCCGCAAGAGATGTATACTTTCTGGATTCTATTTATTACTGCATCAAATGTATGAAGTAATAAAGTTTCAATTCTCTCCACAGTTCGACCAAAAAATAAATAAATTCTCTTCACTATATTACTACATTTTGGGAAAGATGAGTTGATTTATGGTTTTTCTGCATCAAATGAAGAGTATTCGTGCAGCGAACCGAAAAATGAAAATTCTAAGATGATACAATAACAGGAGTAGGGCTATTTCATTTCTATTAAAATCTGAGAAATTTCCTTGGAAATATTACAATTAAAGTCATACAAAGAGCAGATCCAGGGAATTTTCCTTCACTACTACAAATCCCTGGTTGACTGTTGGATGCCTAGTTAATATTGCAGGCTGGTGCTCTGTGCCGTAAATCCAGAATACCTAAAGTGGCTACACAGTGGGCAAGCGCAGCAAGAACAACAAACACATGAAAGATCTGATGACTGTGCCCTGCAATGTCGAATGCACCAGGCTTCCAGCGTTCGGGTATTCTACTAACATAAAAGCCAGCTCCTAAACTGTATAGAAAAGCCATGACAAGCTCATATCCAATGGATGCAAACATATGTGGATGTCCCCACTGGAGGACAACAGCATGTGCAGCAGGAATCACGCCGGAGAAGCCCATGACGAGGAACAATGTGGCTCTAAAGGGTCGGTAACGAGGAGAAGAGGAAGCAGGCGCCAGGAGGGTGATGATGGCAAGGATTCCAAGTACAGTAATGGAGGTAAGATAGATAAAGCGAGCATAAGGGTTGCAATAGAATGCATAATAGATTGGTGGAAAGAAAGAACCAACAATCATAAGAGAGATTCCAGCATAGTCTAGCCGCCAAAAGAACAGGCTGAAGCGTTCGGAGTGGCAAGCAAGGAGGTGGGAAACGGAGCTGCAGACCAAGCATCCCATTGCACCGCCCAAGAACACAAACCATGGCCAACTGGGAATAACCTCAACAGAACCATCCTGCCTATGCACACGGAAGACTGACCGGGAAATGTCCCACAACTTTGAATCCTGAAAAGAATTATAGAACTTGATTAAGTTAAGTTGTTCCTATCAAACTTGAAACTTGACCTCTGTATTCTCCTACCAGAGAATAAATATCTACACAGTATTATTTGTTTATTATAGTATTTATTATTATATTTTTGGTAATAAGGCTTCATTTATTTTCAAGAAATATTAGCATTTGTTTTTTTCGCATAATATAGCAGGCAGAAAAGAAACACTAACACTCACCGGAGACAAATGATGATCGGACTCGGAAATGTTCATCATCGGCGTCACCAATGGTCCAGACTTGGAGAAAATGGTGAGAAATTGCTCAACCTCCTCCCTCTCCATACAGCTCATCACCGTCAATCCCAAAAATATAAAAAATCCAACCAAATGCCTGCCAATCCAATCCAATCCATCAACCATCAATTATTTTATAATTAACAAGTAATTATAATTATTATATTAAAGTTTTACAAAATTAAAAAGGGATTTATGAAAAAAGAATCAAGAAAGAGAGAAAGGAAGGAGGGTAGACGTACGTCCAGATGTTGAGGGTTTCGTTATGCAAGGAGAAGACGCTAAAGAGCGCATCCTTCAACGACCACTCGCACCGGTAATAATCCAATATGAACTCGTTGTCTTTCAAATACTCCGGCAACTCTTTGTATTTCACCAGCCGCGGTATTCTCTTCCCCTCCTTCTCCGTCATTGTCCTCAAGATCTCGCCGGAAATTTCTGTTTCCGGCGAAACTTGTCACACCTCTCCTTTGCGTCTCTCTCTCTCTCGCTCTCTCTGGTTTACTGGACTCTTTATACTACTAGTACTTCCCAAGGGTAGCGAGCGCGTGAGGTGTTCAAAATAATTCACCACTTTCTTTCTTTTTATAAATCTTTAATTCTAATTTTTACCTTTGTTGCATTTTTCATACATTAGACACGTGGGCGATTATGCATTCGCCTTTTGTTTCTTTTTGTGGTGATTGATTCTGAAAAGTAATGTTCACGTGTACTGTGTATCTGCCTGCATCTGATTACTGCCTTTAAAAAGTTGTCATGAAGGATTATTTTATAGCCGGTGGGTTTCGATTTGAATTTAAATTAGAATCAATAATTTTACTATAAGTAGGAAATGTTCCAATTTCGGTTAATATTTTAGTATTAAATTTAAGATAATGGAAGTAAAATATTACATATAATTAATTTTTTTATAGTTAATTTTTTTTAAAGTAGTGGACAATTATTTTTAATATTTTTTTAATATTGAGAGATAAAATTGAGATTGAAATAATAAATTTGTCATCTCATTTATAGTATTAGGACGGGACATATCGACTATACTGACCGAAATGAACTGAATTGATAATATTATTTAATTTTTTATTTAATTTTATCATTAATAAAGAAAATTTCATGTTGCTTAGGGTTAGTTAAACTAAGGTGGGAAAATACATAACCTCTTTAATCTACCCAATCTTATTCTTACCTACTCAACCCTTACCCATTTGTCTTTTTGTGAAGCTTAAAAGAATCATATCCTTTTTCTACACCAATGCTATGTCTATGTCTATCTTCGGTTTATTATAGGTGTCCCTCTATGCTTTTTTTATATATTTAAAATTGGGGTGTGATAATAGCAAACTACAAATTTTGATTTTTTTATATTAAAAATCATAAGAATTACTTTTATAATGAACGATGAATTTTGAATCTAAATCCTACTAGTGGTAAATTATGAGTGCTATTACTTTTAGAATTTATGATTTGTTTTTTATTATGTTGCATAATTTATATTTTATATTAATTTATTATCTTCAATAATTCTATAATCCATTACTATTTGTTTGTAAATATATATTATAGGGATAAAAACAGTCTGGCCATTAACTTTTACCCATAAATAATTTGCCCACTAATTTTTGACATTTTCTAAAATTATCATTAGTATTTACGTCGATGGACAATTTTTTCTCAATTAGACAGTTTTATTATTGAGCCACCCACCAACTTTTTTTCCGTTAGACAATTTTATCAGTGGATTATTCATTTTCAACAACCATTTTGCGGCATTAATTGTTTCGTCAATTGAAGGAAGACCGTAAAACATAATCTCGTTTTGAACAACTTGGTGAAATTGCATGAGTTATCTATGTAAAGTTGGTAATTATATAATACACTACCACTCCTTTCACACTCACAAAAGCCAATAAAAAAACTATATGTTAGGATTGGTTTTTTTTTTTAAAGGAAAAAATAATTGGATTAATTTAAATCTGCAAGTACAAAAGGTGCGATCACCTCGGGGCATTCCCCTATCCATACATTTCCTAAACCGGAAATCAAAGCCAATTGGCCTAACTCATGTGCTGGGATATTCGTGGACCGCCCTGTATGCGAAAAGGAGCAGCTATGAAAAATAGAAGCTAGGCGTGCCACCTCTTCCAACACCAATCCCGAGTAGCTTAGTGGGAAGTCTCCATTGGTCAGGGCGAGGACGTTCTGCAAGCAGTCAGACTCAACTATACTCTTGTCGTAGCCCCATTGGCGAGCCTGTGTTACTGCGTCTCTCAGCGCTAGAGCCTCTGCTGTTCGCGCCTCAGTTCCATGCGGAAGGTAGATTGCTCCTGAGAACACTGTTTCACCCTTTGCATCCCGGGCTATAAACCCCAAGCCAATGCCCGTAGTCCCGACCGCTGCATCCGTGTTCACCTTTACCACCCCTGTAGGAGGAGGGATCCATCTTGGATTGACAGGTTGGGGAGGCGGGGCAGCGGGCCTATGTTGCTGACACCATGCCTTCTTGAAATCAGACAGTAATTTTCCACCCCTAATAACCACCTCTTGGGTTGTTTCCTCGCACTGGCGGAAGATCCTGTTATTCCTCGATGTCCATAGGGACCAAAGGATGGAGATGAGCTTCTCTATATCCGAGTCATCCAGAGATGTCTGTAGCCCTGCTAGCCAATCCACCCAGCCATCTCCTTGCAGCCCCGAAACCCTATCCCAGAAAGAAAACTTTCCCCACACTTCCCTGGCAAACGGGTAAGACAGCAGCGGAGTCGATTCTACCTCCTCGTTGCAGCAGGGGCACACGGGGTCCACCGATACACCCCTCCTAGCTAGATTCACCCTGGTTGGGAGAGAGTTACTTCCCATCCTCCACATGAAGTTTTTAAAGTTTGGAGGGATAGAAAGTCCCCACAAGAATTTCCACCAACCTCTACTGGAGTCTGGGCACTCCTGCGCAGTAACCGATGTAAGACAGTGGTATCCACTACGAACTGAATACTTCCCATTTGTAGTACCTTTCCACACAAGAGTATCATTTGCCTCACTCCGACTAAGCGGTAGGCTTAATATTGCTGATATTTCCTGTGGTAGAAAAAGTTATTCCACAAGGTCTGTCTTCCAGCACCTCCGGTCCCTATCAATAAGCTTAGCCACTGTAGCCTCCTCATCGAGGCCCGTGACCGGTGTTGTGATCATCCTAGTCGCTGTTGTCGGAAGCCACGGGACTTTCCAAATCCGTATCCGTTCACCATTCCCTACCCTCCAGAAGCGTCCTTTATGGAGAGCTGATCTGCCTACCAGAGTGCTTGATGGGTGTCGAATCCGTCAAAAATAATTACAATTTAACACTTGTGTATAGTGGTAAGAGGTTCGATCCTCAGGGACGGTTAGTCTAACTTCAGTTTTCTTATGGAGACAACAAAAATAATAACAAAGGGGGAATTATTGATAGGTCAATTTGAAATATATATATATATATATATTAATTAAAAAGTGAAAAATACAATCGTTAGATAACAAGTGATGAGTTCTGAAACAATATATTAAAAATTCCTGGTAGAGATTTTATAAGGTCATAATTCAATATTATTGATCATGGATGCAAATATATTTAAAATCATTTTTGTAGAGAAGCTATAGAAATCAGGTTCACTTAGACTTCCTACTCTCCTCCTGTATCAAGTCACTTAAAGACACTCTCTATTAAGGACCCTAATCTTCCAGCAATCCTAAGGTTCACTTATAGGATTTAACTAGTCGATTGATAAAAATAGGGAGAGACTTCTCTAGGTTTAGAGATCGGTTCACTTGTCCCTATAAACCTAATTATTCTCTTTCTCTAATTTCAAATAGCAAGTATTATGCCTGTAATCCATTAGTTGTTTACTGTGTTCTTTTAACAATGTAGACCCAAAGTTATTAGAACTAACTGTAATTATCCAGATTAAAATCTAGGGTGATCAGACCTAAACATAACAAGGATAAATTGGCATTAATTTAGAAAGAGAATAAATACAAAGATAATTTTTATAAAGAGCAATTAGATCTCACAATAACACAAATTATGAACCTTTTAATCTCTACCAAGAACGAAAGAGTTTAGCTAGAATACATAACAAAAATAACAACCAAAATATTAAATATAAAACTTAATTAAAATAAAAGTAACAAAGGGGGAACGAAATAACCGATAGAAGTAGGCTCGAGATTAGAATAAATCTCGCATCTTCCTCCTCGCGAATTTCGCTCTAAACACTCATTTATTTTTATTACACACTATTTTCTCTCCTTTTGCCGCCCTCTCTCTCACTCTTTATGCTTTGCTCTTGCTTTGTTCTTGCCAGATGGGATGATTCAAATGTGAAGAATACATGCCTATTTATAGGCTAGATGTGTGCACATTTTCTATTTGTTTATTTCTTTCATCAAATCCTCCACTTTGCCGCCTCCTCCACTTGTCTTTCTTTTATTTATTTTTTTATCATCTTTTTCTTTCCACTAAGCGCACATCAATTTCTTTCTATTGCTTTTCCCCACCAAGCTAATTTCTTGCAATGATACTACGACAATTAGGCAAAGCAATTTGATTAGTGCAGATGCATTAATGCCACATTTCTTCCTTCTCTGAGCTTTATTTGTCGGCAACCACTCTTTGCTTCTTCAATTAATTTTTTTTTTTAATTGCCAAGTCGAATAATTAAGCGCAGTTGATTAATTGTTTTTCTTCTTTCTTTGAGATATTCGATCCTTTTCTTTATTTTGATCCCTTTAAATCTTTCCTGGAAAAAGGAGAGAATATACTCAAATTAGTAGTATCATTACCTCGATTATGACTAAGAAAAGATAATAAATTTATACAAAATAAACAATCAATCAAATCCCCCACACTTAACCGATGCTTGTCCCCGAGCATTTTTGAAATTAAAGCACACCACTTTTATCAAAAACCAGCTCTTCGTTTAAATCCATATAGACACTTCAAAGTCCACATTTATCTAAGTAATAGTAAAAAGCTATCAATACAACCTATGTCTAAACATTCATATAGTGGTATAATAGCATGTTGTATATCCAAAAGGTGAATTTATTGGAATAATTGTTTCTTCTTCGCTTAACGGAATCCACATACTACTGTTGACTCTCACACAATTTAACTCAAGCAATCATGCAGAACTCTTAAATTTTGAAAAATATAAACAGAACACCACCAATTATTTCCTCTTTCCTTTTGCCTCTTTATTTTTTTATTTTTTTATTTTATTTTTTTATTTATTTTAGGCGTTTGGGCACACCAACTCCCGAAGCCTTTATTTTCTTTTATTTATTTTCCCTTGTGCTTTGCACTTTTCCTTCCTCATTCCCAACAACAAATAAACATACATGGTTCCTCACCAAAGGTGCTATTTTCGGTCCGGAGTAAGGAGTTAGCACATCAACCGACCGGAAGTTTTTCCAATAATGGGGTGATGGTGCCGAACCACCAACACTGTGCAATCCAGGAGGGCATGGTGAGGGACCAACAACACATATATTCATGCAAAAATAAAGATTCTCATGCAATAAAAATTTAAAGACTGACAACAGTATGTGGATTAAGAGGTCTAGGAAGATAAAACAATTTATATTCCAGCAACTCATCTCCTAGTTTCAGCAATACTAATCATACACCTATATGGATGAATACACAAGTAGTAGTATTGAAAGTATCTTATTATTGCAGAGTTGAATTGGACAGTTAAGTATTTATATGGTTCTAAAATTTGGAGATGTTAATTGGTAAAAATGGTGCAAGAAAATTTTACATTTGCTTTAAAAAAAAAAATTTGATTGTTTTTTTTTTTTTTTTTTAAATATAAATTTTATGAAAACATGCCCAAAAAAAAAACGTATAAACAAGAAAGTGCTCCCCCACACTTATTGAACACATTGTCCTCAATGTGAAGGAGCGCATACAAGGGCAAAAATTCAATAAAAGAGAGAAAAAGAAAGATAAAACCTGGGGAACGTAAGTTGGTGGGGTAAATGGTAGGGTCTGAAAGGTTCGGCAAGTACTTTTAAGCGTTGTTGCTGTATCTTATTGTTCTGTGAGGAAGAGGAGTAAGAGATTATAAGATAAAAATAAAAACAAAAGCACATAAAGATAATAAAGGAAAATAAATCAACACATGGGTTGCCTCCCATGAAGCGTCATTGTTTATAGTCCTTAGACTAGACTGTACTATTTTTCAAATCGAAAGGGGTGGATGGAATGTGTCGCTCTCCACTGTGTGTTCCTTGAATCCTTCGTAGAAAGGCTTGAGCCTTTGGCCATTTACCTTGAAGATCCTCTTAGTTTGTAGATCCTGTATTTCTACTGCACCATGAGGATAAACGTTAGTAACAGTAAAAGGACCGGTCCACCTAGATTTAAATTTACCAGACAGAATTCTAAATTTTGAGGTGAATAAAAGAACTTTCTGTCCAACAACTAGCATTTTGGTGTTGATGATCCTGTCGTGGTAGACTTTAGCTTTGGCCTTGATTATTGCCGAATTTTCATATGCATCGTTCCTAAGTTCTTCCAGCTCCTGTACTTGTAATTTCCTCTGTAAGCTGGCAGTTGTTAGGTTCATGTTGCACTGTTTTATGGCCCAGAAAGCTCGGTGTTGCATCTCTACTGGTAGGTGACAAGATTTGCCATAGACTAGCCTGTAAGGAGTGGTACCGATTGGTGTTTTGTATGCTGTTCTGTATGCCCACAAGGCATCATCTAACCTCCGGCTCCAATCCTTCCTTTCAGGTCCTACTGTCTTGCTCAGAATAGATTTGATCTCCCTGTTTGAAACTTCTGCTTGTCCATTGGTTTGGGGATGGTAAGCTGTTGAGACTCTATGCGTGATGTTGTACTTCGCAAATAGAGAAGCGACTACTCTGTTACAAAAATGAGTCCCTCTGTCACTTATGATTGCTCTCGGCACCCCAAACCTGTTTAAGATGTTAGTTTTCAAAAAGGAGACCACTGTCTTAGCGTCGTCAGCCCTGGTGGCTTTAGCTTCCACCCATTTGGACAAGTAGTCTACTGCGAGGATGATGTACAAGTTTCCTCCTGAATTTGGGAACGGTCCCATAAAATCTATCCCCCAAACATCAAAGATTTCACATACTAAAATAGGGGTTAGTGGCATTTGATTTTTGGAGCTAATACTTCCAGTCTTCTGACAATTAGAACAGGTTTTACAGAAAGAATAACTGTCTTTAAACAGAGTAGGCCAGAAAAAACCTGATTCTAGAACTTTCAGCGCAGTTCTTTTTGGACCGAAATGACCCCCACATGCATAGGAATGGCAGAATTTTAGAATGGATGGAATTTCATTTTCAAGTACGCACCTCCTGATGACTTGGTCTTTCCCGATGTTCCACAAGTATGGATCATCCCAAATATAGTACCTGGCATCCCTTCTAATTTTTTCCTTTTCATGAGGGGAGAACTCACCATGAAATTTACCTGTAGCTACATAGTTGGCAATTTCAGAGTACCACGGATTCTTTACCTGGGCTAGGAATAGATGCTCATCTGGAAAGTCCTCCTTGACTGGGTTCGATTCGGCTTGCACGGGTATTCTGCTTAAGTGGTCTGCTACCAAATTTTCTTTGCCCTTCTTGTCTCTGATCTCTATATCGAACTCTTGGAGAAGAAGTATCCATCTTATTAGCCTTGGTTTTGCTTCCTTTTTTGTCAAGAGATACCTAAGAGCTGCATGATCAGAGAATATAATTACCTTAGTTCCCAAAAGATATGATCGAAATTTATCTAAGGCAAAAATAATTGCAAACAGTTCTTTCTCAGTGGTAGTGTAGTTTTTCTGCGCGTCATCGAGCATCCTGGAGGCATAATATATCACATACGGGTCCTTCCCTTTCTTCTGACCAAGGACAGCTCCCACGGCGGAGTTACTTGCGTCACACATAACTTCAAAAGGTAGTGTCCAGTCGGGTGCTTGGATTACTGGAGCTGTGACCAACTTTTCCTTTAGCAAGTCAAATGCCTTTTTACAGTCATCTCTAAAATGGAACTCTACATCTTTCTGGAGAAGTTTGCACATGGGTTCTGCTATTTTTGAAAAGTCTTTGATGAATCTCCTGTAAAAACCTGCATGGCCTAGAAAAGAGCGAACTTCGCGCACACACGTGGGATAAGGTAGTGAATCAATAACGCCAATTTTTGCTTTATCTACCTCTATTCCTTTTCCAGAGATAACATGTCCTAAAACCAATCCTTGATCTACCATAAAATGGCATTTCTCATAGTTCAAAACTAAATTAGTTTCAATGCATCGATGTAAGATTTTTTTCAGATTGTCTAGGCATTGATCAAAAGAGTTTCCATAAACTGTAAAGTCATCCATGAAAACTTCAATCTCTTTTTCCACATAATCAGAAAAAATGCTTACCATACATCTCTGAAATGTCGCGGGCGCATTACATAATCCGAAAGGCATCCTTTTGTAAGCAAACGTACCAAAGGGGCAAGTAAAAGTTGTTTTTTCTTGATCTTCTGGTGCTACAGGAATTTGGTGAAATCTAGAAAATCCATCAAGACAACAATAATGGGATTTACCTGTGAGTCGTTCTAACATTTGGTCGATGAAAGGAAGGGGAAAGTGATCTTTCCTTGTTGCATTGTTAAGCCTCCTATAATCGATACAAACCCTCCATCCGTTTTGTACTCTTGTGGGCACCAGTTGTCCGTCATTATTTTTCACAACCGTGATTCCTGTTTTCTTTGGGACAACTTGCACAGGACTTACCCAAGAACTATCAGAGATTGGATAGATTATACCTGCGGATAGTAGCTTAAGTATCTCCTTTTTGACCACTTCCATCATGGGAGGATTTAGCCTTCTCTGAGGTTGTCGTACGGTCTTACTATTTTCCTCCAGGTGTATCTTATGTGTACAGATTGCGGGATTGATTCCCTTGATGTCAGCTATAGTCCACCCGATTGCTTCTTTGTATTCTCGCAGAACTCTCAAAAGCTTATCTTCTTCCAACTCAGTCAGCTTATTGGAAATTATCACAGGTAGATTTTTTTCTTGACCTAGGAAAGAGTATTTAAGGTGGTCTGGCAGCGTTTTCAATTCTAGGTCGGGCGCCTGCAAAATAGAAGGTTGGAGTTTAGTAGGTTTTTCTAATAACTCCAATGTCTTTGAAATACCTGATGTGAGCGCGTCCAGTTCTAGAACGGAGTCCCGGATTTCTGGCTTGATTGTGAATGCGTTCTCCATTTCTGCCAATGTGTACCTAGACAGACCTTTGCTAAGAACATACTCCAGAGGGTCAGTATAATTAAGTTCATAGATAGCATCAATGGCTGGATCGATAATATCCATAAAGTTTACACTGTGTATTTCATTTGGAAACTTAATTGAGTCGTACATATTAAACTTTATAGTTTCTTCACCAAACTCAAGAGT
The DNA here is from genome assembly GCA_963691705.1 of Viola odorata. NCBI lineage: Eukaryota > Viridiplantae > Streptophyta > Magnoliopsida > Malpighiales > Violaceae > Viola > Viola odorata. The sequence goes on along the minus strand of OY829545.1, from coordinate 52,671,520 downwards.
TAAACATCCATTATACACATCTATCTTTGCTCTGGCCGTTCTTAAAAATGGTCTCCCAAGTAACACATCAGTAGTCTTAGTGGTATTCTCATTTTGCATATCTACAATGTAAAAATCAGCTGGAAAAATAAAATCATTTACATGGACTAGTACATCTTCCATTACTCCCTCTGGGTATATGATTGATCTATCCGCGAGTTGTATAACAACCCTTGTTTCCTTGAGAGATCCAATATTTAAGGTTTTGAAAGTAGAGAGGGACATAACGTTAATACCTGCACCCAAATCACACAGCGCCTTTTCTACCTTTTTGTCACCTATCTTGCAAGGAATGACAAAAGTCCCTTGATCTTTACACTTTGCTGGCAATTTCTTCTGGAGGACTGCAGAAACATTTTCATTTAAATTGACTCTTTCTATTCCTGCAAGTTTCTTTTTATTAGTACAAAGATCTTTAAGAAATTTTGCATATTTAGGGACTTGTGAAATCATGTCAAGTAAAGGGACATTTATGGCTACTTTGCGAAAAATTTCTAAAATCTCCCTCTCTTCCCTTTCCTTCTTGGTTTTTAAAGACCTTGCTGGAAAGGGAGGAGGGATTACCTGAGATTCCTGCTGGATGGGAACTTCTTGTGTCTCCTTGGTTGGGACTTCTGGTAGCACTTCGGCTTCTGGTTCCGGAAAATTTTTCTCCAAGTTGATGGAAGGATTAGGGCGCTCTGGTAGATTCCTCCCACTCCTCAATGTTATGGCGTTTACACCATGTTTTGGATTATCAATCGTATTAGATGGTAGCCTTCCAGAAGTGTCCTGTTGGTTCATGGTCAGTTGACCCACTTGTTTTTCCAAGTTCGCTATACTGGCCTGAGTCGCTTGCATGAATTGTTTCAGGGTGTCCTCCAAGGATGGCCCAGTTATTTGTAGTGGTTGCTGAGGTGCGGGTAGTTGCAGTTGAGCCGGGTGTTGATTTTGTGGTGGCCTTGGCTTAAAATTCTGAAAGTCGAAAGGGGGTTGTTGCGATTGCGGTTGTTGTGCCCAGCTGAAATTTGGGTGGTTCCTCCAAGGATGATTGTAGTTGTTGGAGTAGGGTTGGTTGTTGTTGTAGAATTTTCCTTGTTGCATAGCGTTGACTTGTTCTGGTCCTTCAGATATCAGGCTGCATTCATGAGTCATGTGACCTGGTTGACAGCAGACTCCACATAAATTCACTTGTTGCGTTTGTGGCTGCTGGATTTGAGCTAGGTTGGAATTCAAATTCCTCATGAAGGTTGAGATGTCCTCCATGTGCTTTTCAATTGCTTCCACCTTGATAGTGTTGGATGAGGTGGATCTGTTGGATGATCCATTCTGGTGGCAATTGTCTGCCAAAGTATGGATGAGATTTCTTGCTCTGCTAGGTGTCAAGTCCAGTAAGGCTCCTCCTGCTGCCGAGTCCAATCTTTCTTTATCTTTGATGGACATACCGTCGTAAAAATACTGGATCAGAGATTGCTCTTGCACACCATGAGTTGGACAGACCTCTTGGAGGTCTTTGAATCTTTGATGATACTCTCCAAAAGACTCATCTCCTCTTTGTTGTATAGCGACCAAATTTTTTCTTGCAGCACCTGCTTTGCTTGCTGACCAATATTTTTTTAGAAAGGCGGCGGCCATTTCTGACCATGTGGTGATGGAGTTATGAGGTAAGCTGAAAAACCAGCTTCTTGCTGAGTCCTCCAAAGACCATGGAAAGGCCCTGAGTTTGGCTCGTTCGATGTCAACTTCTTGTGGTTTTAATGCATCGCATTCGAACTGTAGTTGTTGGAGGTGTTTGTATGGATTTTCGGATGGATGGCCATGAAACTTCTTTAGGTTGTGAATGATGTTTGACTTGACGGACCAGTCATTCTGCACCGGTTGGTAGTTGATGCAAAGGAAGGTGGCTTGTTCGGCCCCTTGATTGAGTTCTCTCAAGGTCCGTTCTGCGGCGTTCTCCATCTCCTCTGGCTCTCCTTCCGAGTTTGAACTTAAGAATAAGTCCTCAGGTTCAGAATCTGAACTTGATGATGGTAGTTCGCTGAGTTTTCTCTTCCTATATGTGGTCTCCGTTCTTGTAAGCTCTGGATTGTACGGTAATGTTTGTGATTTGGATGACCTAGTAATCATGAAAAGAGAAATTAAATTAGTACACCATCCCCGGCAACGGCGCCAAAATTTGATGGGTGTCGAATCCGTCAAAAATAATTACAATTTAACACTTGTGTATAGTGGTAAGAGGTTCGATCCTCAGGGACGGTTAGTCTAACTTCAGTTTTCTTATGGAGACAACAAAAATAATAACAAAGGGGGAATTATTGATAGGTCAATTTGAAATATATATATATATATTAATTAAAAAGTGAAAAATACAATCGTTAGATAACAAGTGATGAGTTCTGAAACAATATATTAAAAATTCCTGGTAGAGATTTTATAAGGTCATAATTCAATATTATTGATCATGGATGCAAATATATTTAAAATCATTTTTGTAGAGAAGCTATAGAAATCAGGTTCACTTAGACTTCCTACTCTCCTCCTGTATCAAGTCACTTAAAGACACTCTCTATTAAGGACCCTAATCTTCCAGCAATCCTAAGGTTCACTTATAGGATTTAACTAGTCGATTGATAAAAATAGGGAGAGACTTCTCTAGGTTTAGAGATCGGTTCACTTGTCCCTATAAACCTAATTATTCTCTTTCTCTAATTTCAAATAGCAAGTATTATGCCTGTAATCCATTAGTTGTTTACTGTGTTCTTTTAACAATGTAGACCCAAAGTTATTAGAACTAACTGTAATTATCCAGATTAAAATCTAGGGTGATCAGACCTAAACATAACAAGGATAAATTGGCATTAATTTAGAAAGAGAATAAATACAAAGATAATTTTTATAAAGAGCAATTAGATCTCACAATAACACAAATTATGAACCTTTTAATCTCTACCAAGAACGAAAGAGTTTAGCTAGAATACATAACAAAAATAACAACCAAAATATTAAATATAAAACTTAATTAAAATAAAAGTAACAAAGGGGGAACGAAATAACCGATAGAAGTAGGCTCGAGATTAGAATAAATCTCGCATCTTCCTCCTCGCGAATTTCGCTCTAAACACTCATTTATTTTTATTACACACTATTTTCTCTCCTTTTGCCGCCCTCTCTCTCACTCTTTATGCTTTGCTCTTGCTTTGTTCTTGCCAGATGGGATGATTCAAATGTGAAGAATACATGCCTATTTATAGGCTAGATGTGTGCACATTTTCTATTTGTTTATTTCTTTCATCAAATCCTCCACTTTGCCGCCTCCTCCACTTGTCTTTCTTTTATTTATTTTTTTATCATCTTTTTCTTTCCACTAAGCGCACATCAATTTCTTTCTATTGCTTTTCCCCACCAAGCTAATTTCTTGCAATGATACTACGACAATTAGGCAAAGCAATTTGATTAGTGCAGATGCATTAATGCCACATTTCTTCCTTCTCTGAGCTTTATTTGTCGGCAACCACTCTTTGCTTCTTCAATTAATTTTTTTTTAATTGCCAAGTCGAATAATTAAGCGCAGTTGATTAATTGTTTTTCTTCTTTCTTTGAGATATTCGATCCTTTTCTTTATTTTGATCCCTTTAAATCTTTCCTGGAAAAAGGAGAGAATATACTCAAATTAGTAGTATCATTACCTCGATTATGACTAAGAAAAGATAATAAATTTATACAAAATAAACAATCAATCAGTGCTACACCACGCGTAACTAGGGCTTTTTGTGCAGCCGCCACCCTTGTTTGGCTAAAAGTGCAATATTAAATTCTCTAACCTTCCGGAATCCCAATCCTCCCACCTCCTTCGACCAGCAAAGCTTTTCCCAAGACACCCAGTGCATCTTACGCTCCTCAGAGTTGCCCCCCCACCAGAATCTTCTTGTCGCCTTTTCTATGTCCTCGCAGATGGAGATTGGGATCTCAAAACAACTCATCATATACGTCGGGATGGACTGGATGATTGATTTAATCAGAACATCTCTCCCTGCCTGGGATAGCTTTTTTTCTTTCCACCCTCCTAGCCTCTTGCAGATTCTGTCACGGATCGGAGCGAACATCTCTTTCTTCGATCGGCCAAAAGACACTGGAAGTCCCAAGTACCTGGCATGGGATTCCGCCTCCACCATCGCTAGTCTTTCTTTTACCAGTATTTTAGCGTCGTGGCCTACGTTCTTGCTGAAGCACACTTCTGATTTTGCTAAATTTACTTTCTGGCCAGAGGCTTTCTCGTAGTCCTTCAAAATGGAGCTAATGACTGTGGCCTCTTCTTCCTCTGCTTTCGCAAAAATGAGACTGCCATCCGCATAGAACAGATGACTGACCTATGGGCTGCTCGGGCATACCTTGTATCCATGTATCCTGTTGGTCGAGGCTACATTCTGAAGCATCGCTGAAAGGCCCTCAGCACACAACACAAAGAGATAAGGGGACAACGGATCCCCCTACCGGAGGCCCCTTTCTGGATAGAACGTAGGTCCCGGGGCCCCATTAAGGAGGATGGCGTAGGAGACCGTAGAGACACATCGCATCACCAAAGATGTCCATCTAGGTGAGAAGCCTATGCGGGTCATGATTGCCTCCAAGAAGTTCCACTCCACTCTGTCATAGGCCTTACTCATATCTAGCTTGACGCTCATCCATCCTGGACCCGAGCGTTTTGAGTTCATCCCATGGAAGATCTCTTGGGCTATCAGAGCGTTGTCGGTTATGAGTCTGCCTGGAACAAAGACGCTTTGATTCTCTGATACTATTTTAGGCAGGATTTATTTCAGGCGATTTGCAAGAACTTTGGTTATCAGCTTGAAGACTACATTGTACCAGCTAATCGGGCGAAACTGGGAGCAATTTGAGGGGTTGGCTATTTTAGGAATGAGGGTGATAAAGGTATGGTTGAGGTAGGCAGGGTCTTCCCCATCATTCAGGATTCCAAGGACAACATTGCAAACAGGATTTTCTAAAAAAGACCCAAATTTTTGAAAAAACAAAGGAGGCATTCCGTCCGCCCCGGGGGCCTTCGTGGGGTGCATCTGTTTAAGAGCTTTAAAAACTTCATCTTTAGTGAAAATCCGATCAAGATTAAAATTCATGGAGTGGGACACACGGGGGTTTATGGACTGGAGGACATTTGAGGATAGGTCGCTTCCACCAGAAGAGAATAGGGTCTTATAATAATCTAGAACTATCGCCTCTACTTCCTCACGAGACTCCCTCCACCGACCCGACTCGTCTTGGATTTTCTCAATTGTATTCTTCTTCTTACGCTGCGAAGCTCGAGCGTGGAAGAATTTTGTGTTTCTATCTCCTTCTTCGAGCCATAGGACTCTTGACCGTTGTTTCCACATCTCCTCATCTCGATGGATGAGCTCCTCAACTGCTTTTCCAACTTTCTCAATCTCATCGAGGGTGGAGTCTGAGCTTGGTTGCAACTGGAGCCATCCCAAATGCTCTCTTTTCTGCACAATGGATCTGTTCACGTTACCAAAAACCTCCTTACTCCAGCGAGACAAATGATGTGATTTTTAAAATTTACACGTTAGGATTGGTAGTTATAAATGATGCGGTTTTTAAAATTTAAATTTTGAAAATACTATACATCTAGGTAGTAGTGGAATAAACTCCAAATAGATCAATCCACGTGTTACTTTATTAGTTTGAGTGCATAGTTAATTAAAATACCAAATATACTGTATAATTTTTTATAATACAAAATACCAAATATACTGTATAATTTTTTATAATACAAAACCAAAATTAATATAACAGTGACACGTAACATTTAAGAGTTAATATAGAATTAACAACTAGAATAAGTTAATTAAATCAACCAATTCATTTATACCATGAAACTAAAAAAATCTTAAATGTTTTTTTTTCAATACTCAATCTTATTATATTAATAATATATTTTAATTATGTCTAGCCTTACATTTTAAATATTTTATTAATAGAATAATAATACACTCGCATATAGTCACGAGTACAAGTACATGGACATAATACATATAACATCATCACCACCGCTACAACAACAACGCCAAAACAGGAAAGGATTGTAAATGGCCGCCACACCAATGGTTAAGCATTTATTCCAATTAACTTCAATTTCAATTTCAATTTCAATTTCACAAGCGACTGGCGACAAAGTCCTTTACCTGACGCAATAACTGAGATGCCTGGGGCAATTCCGGGAAAACATAGAAAGCATGGATCATGTTTGGATACTCGATTAGGCTAACCACTTTACCGGATTTCTTTAACCACTCACTGTACCTCCTTTGCCAATCCTGCAACGGATCTAGCCCTCCAACAAACACTACCGTCTCCGGGAAACCATCCAAACCCGATATATCCTCCGCGTTTGGCCCACTCACATTCACCGCGTAATGGTCCCGATCCGACCCCGCCGGTAAAAACACCTTCCACAGCCAGTCCGTACGGCTCATCGACACCAGCGGGAACCCTTCCAATCGGATTTCAGATTCGGTTCTCCCCTCTCCTCCGAAAAACGGCTGTATCGACACCAACCCGACAAGTTTCAAGGCCCGGAATCGGGTCCGGCATGCCCGAACAGCGACGTGGTGGGCCAGGTTTGCTCCCGCGCTGTCCCCAGCGAGGAAGCATTTGGACAGATCAGCAATGGGCGGTAAAATCCCGGCGTTTTTATCATCGTCGAGGAACTGAAGGACGCTGAATCCGTCGTCGTATTGGGAAGGGAAGCGGTGCTCAGGAGTGAGACGGTAGTTGACGGAGACGACGACGGCAGGAAGTGAGCGAGCGAATTTGCGGCAAACCACATCGTAAGACATCGTTGCGGCACTTAAATAAGAGAATCCACCGCCGTGGAAGAAGATGAAGATGGGGAGACTAGCGGCTGCGGAGGTAGTGGGGGTGTAGGTGCGGAACCAGAGGGAACGGGTGGGATCGACGGTGACATCGGAGGAGAGTACGGAGTGAGAAGGCTTGGAAGGGGAAGGGGCGGCTTTGAAGTCGAGGAGGTTGAGGAGGCGGCGGTTGATGGTGCCGTTGGGGCGGCGGGCAGCGTCTGATAAGACGGAGATGAGGGAAACGACGAGTCGTGTCCTCCATGGAAGGAGAACTGTCGGTTTTTCCTTTGCTGCTGTTTCGACAGTAGCAGAGGAAGATAGGCTCATTTTTTTCTTTTTCTTTATCGAAACAAGAAAAAGGGGACGGAGGATTTGGGACTTTTAGGGCTGTTTATGTAGGAAAAATTTCTTTTCCTTTTTCTTTTTCTAAATTTTTCTTATTTTCTTTTTCTATTGGAAAATAGAAAAGTGCGTTCATGTAATTTCAAAAAATTTCCATTTTCAAATTGAAAAATTAGAAAAATGAAATTATCATTTCACTTAATAAATTAATAAATATATTTTTTATCTAAAGAAATATATCCTATCTATTTCATAATTTCAATAAAATTAATAAATACATTTTTTATTTAAATAAATATATCTTATCTATTTCATAATTTCACATCATTCATAATTGCACATGAGTATTTACTCTAACCTTGTATGATAATTTCAGAAATAACTATTTAACAAATAATTTCAACGAATTCTTACCATTACAAATATAGTTAATTAACTAGTATTATCGAAACATTAAAGAGTCAACTAAACCATTATCAATCCTCTAACCAAGCATAAAAACAACCCCTAATCATTCTAAACTCTTCAACCAAGCATTCCTTCTATGAGATGGCATCTTAACAAATATTTTCCTATAATACGGATTACTGAACTTATCAACTGCCTTGATATAAGAAGCATCCGAAATATCGTCCAAACTCCCTAATAAATCCATAACTTCATCGATAGAGTATGGATCTGAAACTGGGCTAGTAGCTTCTGTACTCTCTCCTTTGTATCTCTTAGCTCTAGCTACATCTGCTTCTACTTTCGCACTTAAGGATGCTGCCAACAACTCTAAGCAAGAGTCCAACTTTTCAGATCCCGGTTTCCTAACACGCCTACACCATGGAACGTTCTCATTAGCAGTACGTTTTCCCTTTGAGCTCCCAGCAGTAGACTTTTCACTTTCCAATACATGAACACCGTGATTTAGGAACTCCTCTTCCTTTTGGCGCTCCTCATCCGAGGTTGGAGGTAATTGAGTGGAAGCATGATGGAGATGCCCGGTAGCTGTTGATTTGTTAAAAACTTGGCCAAGCATCTCATAATTTGAGCATCCTTTCTTTCTGAATGTCCTGTAAATCTTATGTTTCTGCAAGTAAAACAAATCACATAACAAGTAGAATCAACATACCAAAATTTAAACCATGTACTAATATGAAAAAAATAATAAGAAAGTGTAATATACCTTAAAAAATATCTGCCAAACATCTTCTGGAGCATTCACAGTATTTGAACTTGATAGGTAGGTAACTCCAGTATGCTCTAATAGTTCAGAAAATAGGCGATATTTTTGTCTTAATCGATTGAACTTCCCTTGCAATTTAAGTTGACCATATCTTTCCCCAGAAAGTAAAAATATTTCTTCATCCATTTCTTGCCAATCTGTCGACTTAAAACTAGGAGTGCCATTTGGATCCTTCTTTACTCTATCATATAATATTCCTAAGAAAACTAACTCATTCTTATCAGACCATTTCATGTCATCATCTCCATTATCACCTTTTCCTCCCATCTAAATAAAACACACATTAAAATCAGTACAAACACATGTTTGTGAGATCAAAATTACACTCTTAAGTTTGTTAGATTAATCAACTGATGGGGCAAGCATTGAGACAAATTGTCAAATCAAAAGACCATTGTGATACTTAAAAGAAGGGACTGGAGTGGAATATGAGTAAACTGCATAACTAATTCTGTTTTGATTGTTCAAAAAAAAACTAATTCTGTTTTGAAAAGCATAAGATATGGATCCCTGGGCTGGTCATAGGGCCTGTTATTTTAAGGCAGACTAACCCAGGAACAAAAGATACCACATTCTATCACGTTGGTAATTCAGGACTTCTGAAAAAAATAAAGCAAAAATGATTGCTGTCTGAGCCACCAATACTAATGAAGTTGAGATATGGGTTGATTAGTGCAAAGATGAAAGAACAGATTGAGCAATGAAAGTATGGACAAAATAACCATTGACTTGATACGAGGAAGAAATAGAATAGTGCTGAAACATTAGAGTAATTCGTGCAAACTATAGCCAGCTTCAATACCTAAAAAGATGTAGGTTGACTTTAATTTGTGCTGCTAATAAATGCAGCGGAAGACATGTTCTTAAGCAACGTGTTAGCTTTTTGACTCATTTATGCAAAAGTTTAAGGAATTTCATTGAAATTTGTGAAGAAAAATTAGAAAAAATAAATGAGAAAAAATTCCTGCATTCATTCAAATAGACCAAATTAATCCAACAGTATGATACCTTCGAGAGCCACTTCTTTCAACTCAAATTGTTGTAGGAGTTCTGCTACCCTATTAATCTGGTTACAAAATAGAAAAGATATCACCTTAAACTTGAATGTAACAAATAAAGAGATGCAAATGCACCTGGGCCACAAAAACTGCAAAAACCCATTAGCAAAAGATGCAAGGAGTATTATCTTCACAGAAAACAGCACATTGGTAGACAGCCAATGAAAATTCAAGTGCACCTCATTAATAGATCAAAATGAGTTTTCACTATTACTATTCTCATCCGAGGACTACCAAATCCATTTCGGTAATATAATTTTGTTAAAAAAGTACTGATGGCCTTGGAATTAAAGCATTAAACCAGATCAAATGGGATGTAGTGATATTCAATAATGCAGCAAAAATATATAACTTGGTCAAAAGTTCCAAAACTCCTCTGGGAAATTTAGTATAATTTATCACTCCACCTTAATATAAGGCAGTTCCATCAAACACATAACAATCCCAATACAGAATTCAGAAAGGTTGAAAAGTAAACTTAAGCAACTTGAATCAGAACATCAGCATACCTCTACTTCAAGAGTCTTTTGGGCTGTAGCAAAACATCTTGCGAGATCAGCATAGATACATAATAACAAATTATCCAGGAAAACATAATCTGCTCATGTTGTACCAATTTTTAAAGTAACAACTAACACAATCGTCATCAGGGTTTAAGTAGATAAAGATATTGGCGCATATTTAGACAACAAAAAGGCCGCAAATTCAAAAGTGCTCCCTATAAACCACAATCCCTCAAGGAAATAAAGAGAGAGAAAACCCATAGATGAAAATTCTAACCTCCGCACGATACTTGAGATTTGATAGACCAAGAGGGCGTGTGACCTGAGAACACGGGCAACTACTGATTGCAAAATGCGAGCTTCAAGATGTGCAGGGGAGGAACTACGGACGCGATAAATGAAATACGCTGAGAGAAGGAGGTGGAGGAGCAGGTGACAACGTGAGAGAAGGAGGTGGAGGATGAGTGAGCTGCGGCGAGAATGAGAGGCAGCCAAGAATGGAATAGGGTTTAGTTTTGGTATTTAAAGTGGCAAATTTGTAATAACGTAACTCTTAGGGTTATTTTAGTCACTTAAAAAAAAAATGAAAGGAAAAGCGAGTTTTCCAAATTGGAAAAGGCATTTTTGTTCTTTTTCAAGTCCAAGTGACAAATTAGAAAAAGAAAAATTGATTTTCTTTTTCCAGATTAGAAAATATAGTCAAATGAACACCATTTCCATTTTTCATTTTCCTTTTTCTATTTTTCTAAAAAAATAGGAAAAATTTCCCCTTCCTAAACAGCCCCTTAATTTCTCGAGTAGGCTCTCATAATTGGAAAAGGTGCTTCAGTAGGTGGATGAATAATAAATGGGTTTATGATAGGGCTATCTAAAGGTCCATTCCTCCATAACTTGCAGTGACCAGAGATGCCAATCCCGCACGATGTTTTTCATGAATGTTAGACATTTTGCTATTCTGCAAATCACAGTGAAGCTTGTTTTTTTCGACAAGCACAGTAAAGCTTGTAAATAAAAAGAATTACAAAATATCACCATCGTTTTTTTAATCGTAATCACACATATTAATAAAGTGAATAATTTCTGTTATATTTTTAATTTTTAACAAAATTATATAGAAAATGGTGATAACATAATGAGCGGTTATAATATCTGTATAATTTATTTACAAAATAAAGTGTCCTCTGATTCTATCTTGAAAAAATATTTTGATGATTCAAACAATTTATAGATGTTTTTTCAACCTCAAAGATTTGTGCTTGTTTAGAGGTTGAATCTTCTTTAATTGCTCGATAATTTTGATGTTCTTAACTTATTTGAAGAACAATGATGATGTAAACACCTTTTGGGAGGAATATGTTCTCCAAGATTTAGGATGGATTGGAGCTTGAATCTTTTTTTGAATGTTTAATGATATTGTATTGTTCTCCACTTAGTGTTACTCATTTGCATTGCACTGTTGGTATGATTGAAGAGTGCTATCAAAGTTCGGCATGTGCTCAAAATAGATGTTTAATCTAGCACAGAAATGAACAAACAAAGCCAGGAGTTAAAGAAAATTGGATTTATTAACATCAAGTCAACTATCTGTCTCAAAGTGGAGCATCATATTCATCTGCAATTGTAAGTGAAGGACCAAAGCCATTATACTTGAAGTGGAATGGCAATCCAGCACTGACATTGAAGCAGCTACAACAACATAAAATGGATGATCAAGCTAAAAGGTGACAGAACATTGCAAGCAAGTCCACTGGACAACCATCAAATATTTGTTTGTTCTGTGGAGCATTTTTCATTCCATTTTCAAAATGGAATTATGTATCCGGATAGATTTTAATCGCAAAAGCTCTGCTTTGTAAGTTATTGAATCTATGTTCTTATTTTCATTAAACTCTGCAAAGCTTTCGAGAATACCCACGACGCTCATTCTTTTTTTTTACAGATGAAACCCTAGAAATCGAGTTCTAAGAGGATGAATCACACGTCATTTTCTTTATTCTCAGTGCGAATTTGATAGAAAACAAGGAAGGATAGTCGAACTGCAAATTTTTGTTGAAAAGAATTTTAGGAATTTAAGAGAACAAAGGGTTAAAGAAAGAAGGGAATAAGAGGGGATTGCAACCTAGCAAGAGACTTTTAAATCCCGCCTCCTTCTTTCAATGCGGCGTCGTTTCTATCGTAATCCGAATCCAAACAGCATATGAATTAAGCATATATGGATGATATGTTGTGATCCGTTAATCCGAACCTATTTATATGTTTCCAAAACAAATCAAATATGCATCTATCCCATTCTTATTCGATAAAAATTCAATTCGACATAATAATCATAATATAATAAAATATATAATATTATTATTGCTATTTTATTCTTCATGAATTTAAATTTTAAAAATCAATGAATAATAGATATATTCGATTCGAGATTTTTTAAACAAATTAAATATGAATCTATAGTAATTCGACCCATTAACGAAATGAGTAACACTAACACATGAACTCATTGTTTCTCTAAAGAACAAAAGCTTGTTGCTGCAGACGGCTTCATGCAATCAGAAAGTGCATTTTACTCTTCACGTTGCTCGTTGTTGCTAATCTTATTGCTGGTTTCATGTAATTGAGGCCTGGCTAGCAAGGAGTTCTGTTCTGCTCTGCTGATAAGAACTCACACATGGTACTTTGTACCAGCCATGCAGTGTTGCTGGAGTTGAAAGTAGCACAATCTGGCTTTGTGCACTCCATTTGGCCGGAAGTGGCCAGTTTTATCCCTTTCTGCTGTAAATGCAGTCAAATTTGCAGCTGGTTTTGAATTTTTCTCCTGCCGCATTGAGCACAGAATTCATGCGTTCATTGAGGGTTTGTAGGGCATCAAGGTTTTTTAAGTATCTAATACTTCCTCCGTCCCCTATTAAACGTCGTTTTAGCTTTTGCTTTTACTGTTTCGAAACGTATCTTAAGACGGCCGGAACAGTCACTATTTGAGACAATTTTGCCCCGAATTTTTTCTCGGAAGTACGTTAAGGATTAACGTACGTTCAAAAAAAAGTACGGAATTTTTTGGGGTCAAATAGTACCTCATCCGGTTTCCTCGATATGCGTTTTCTACTGAATATTGGGATGTGAGAAAGACATTTAATTGGAGACGGAGGGAGTAGTAATCAATTTTCTTGTAATCAAAGCCGTATGAGTAAGAGAACGTTGTCTTAAAGCACCTCTAGGCTGTAGGTTGTATAATTAATGTGAAATTATAGTTACGCAGATAAGTTGTGTTTGCAGCAGGACCTTGTAAAAGGACTAGCAGGTCTATATATATATATATATATATATATATATATATACCATGACATGACAAGTTCTTAAAATTTGCATTCCGAGGTCGTGAAAAAAAGGGCTAAGAAACAGCTAGAAAAGAGGAAGAGGACCCTACCAATAGGATTCAGTATTCCATGCTCCCTCCTTTCTCTTTTTGTTTGTTCAAATAAATTTTAGTACTCTATTTTCTAACATCACTCCTCGTTATTACCCTCCACTAACTCTCTCTCTCTAAATCAAAAAGCAATCTCAAAGATATATTTAGAAAGTATCAACAAAAAATTCATCCTACTTTTTTAATGTGTAAAATATCAAAAAGTACAGTCATACTGGGATGGAGGGAGTATATCTTTTACTTATAAGACTATGCACAATGGTTTCCTTATTCAACACCCTACTTTTTATTTTTTAACACTCCACATCATCTTCTCTCTCTTCCACCTAATAATTCAACACCCATTCAACTTTTACACTCTACAATGGTTTTGTTTAATAAAATTCAACACCCTACCCCACTACTTTTATTTCATATTCTTATTTTCTTTTATGTTTTTATTTTTGTGATTACATATTAATAATAATTATCGATTGAAATTAAATTAAAATAATTAAGAGTAAATAATTTATTTTTTTTCTTTCTAATTCTATATTCTTAATTATTTTTTTTTTCTTGCAAGTAATAAAGACGAGAAATAGGGATAGTCATTATTAAAACGGGATAATGCAAAAATTGGTACCTGTACAATGATTGTTTGATTGATTTCATACCTCAGGTCTAATTTGCTTTTAAAAAATACCTGTACATTAACAAAACGTCACATTTGGTACCTCGACCTAACGCCGTCCAACTTTCACCGTTAAGTGTCCTACGTGGCATGCCACGTCAGATGCCACATCAGACACTGTTGACGTGGCGTGCCACGTAGGACAGATCCGACCCATTTTTCCCGCGGGTTGGAGGTATGAAACGACGTCGTTTTTGGGCTATGTATGAAAGACGCGTCGTTCAGGATTAAGGTGAACGACGCGTCGTTCATATTATTAAGCTTAAAAATAAGCCCATAAAGGGAATTCCGAGAATCGAACCCAGGACTTCTAGTACCCCATGCAATAAGCATACCACTAGACCAAATGCCCTTTACGTGTTATCATTGATTATGGAAAGCTATATTCCCCCAAAACCCGCCCCACCTTTCTCCCGCTTCTCTTCGATTTGGTGAGTAGCTTTTGATGTTCATCTTTTAAAATTTTCAAAAAATGTTAAAATTTTAAAAAAAATTGTCAAAATTAAAAAATATTAATTTAATTAATCTAAAAATTCAGAAAAAATCTAAAAATAATTTAATTAATTGAAAAATTCAGAAAAAATCTAAAAATCTAAAATTTTAAAAAAAATTGTAAAAATTAATTTAATTATTCGAAAAATTCTAAAAAGATGTAAAAAATTCCAAAAATAATTTAATTAATCTAAAATCCAGAAAAAAATGTAATAATTCCAAAAAAATATACAAATTCCCAAAAAAAATAAAATATCTACAATTAATTATTTTTTTGCAATTTTTTTAGATTTTTAGATTAATTAATTTTATTTTAAAATTTTAACATCTTTCTGAATTTTTAGATTAGTTTCTAAATTTAATAATAATTTTCTAAAATGCTCCCATCAAGGGAATTCCGAGAATCGAACTCAGGACCTCTCGCACCTTATGCAAGAAGCATACCACTAGACCAAATGCTCTTGATATGTTACATTGATGGCTGAAAAAATCCAAAAAAGTTGTACAAATTTCAAAAAAATGTTAAAAATGTAAAAAATCTATAAAAAATTGTAAAATTTAGAAACTAATCTAAAAATTCCAAAAAATGTTAAAAATGTAAAAAATCTATAAAAAATTGTTAAATTTAGAAACTAATCTAAAAATTCAGAAAGATGTTAAAATTCTAAAATAAAATTAATTAATCTAAAAATCTAAAAAATTGCAAAAAAATAATTGATTGTAGATATTTTATTTTTTTTGGGAATTTGTATATTTTTTTCTGAATTTTTAGATTAATTAATTAATTTTTGGATTTTTTTACATCTTTTTAGAATTTTTAGATTTTTTCTGAATTTTTAGATTAATTAAATTAATATTTTTTAATTTTGACAATTTTTATTAAAATTTTATCATTTTTTGAAAATTTTAAAAGATAAATATCAAAAGCTACTCACCAAATCGAAGAGGAGGAGAAAGGTGGGGCGGGTTTTGGGGGAATATAGTTTTCCATAATCAATGATAACACATAAAGGGCATTTGGTCTAGTGGTATGCTTATCGCATGGAGTGCTAGAAGTCCTGGGTTCGATTCTCGGAATTCCCTTTATGAGAGTATTTTTAAGCTTAATATGAACGACGCGTCGTTCACCTTAATCCTGAACGACGCGTCTTTCATACATGGCCAAAAAACGACGTCGTTTCATACCTCCAACCCGCGGGAAAAGAAACGGGTCGGATCTGTCCTACGTGGCACGCCACGTCAGCAGTGTCTGATGTGGCATGCCACGTATGACACTTCACGGTGAAAGTTGGACGGCGTTAGGTCGAGGTACCAAATGTGACGTTTTGTTAATGTACAGGTATCTTTTAAAAGCAAATTAGACCTGAGGTATGAAATCAATCAAACAATCATTGTACAGGTACCAATTTTTGCATTATCCCTTATTAAAACAAATAAAGTTACAAAAAAACTTAAAATGCAATACAATACACTAATAAGCACACGACATAATGTGGTTGACCACGGACAGCGAGCCATTCTGACATTAAATTGAAATGTCCATTCTTACCACTTGAATATAGTTCATGCGCTTTCGTCAATACATCATTCTCCGACCACCCGCTTTGTTGCATACGCTTAGCGTTATCGTAAGCGCCAATCAATTTGCCTAGTATTTTGTTCATGTAGTTGTAATAATTTCTGCATGAAGTTCCATCACGCGGAGGATCAAATGAGCAATTTTCATTACAATAGTTAGCAATTTTACCCCAATATGATTCACTTTTTTGGTTTCTGCCAACAACACTGTTTGTTCCTGATTGATTGTTATTCCACTTAGTTTTGTTGTCTCTTTATTTGGTTTTTGAGACAATAAACATGCTGCTTTGACCCTTATTCCTTCCCTTTTCCAGAATTACACTTGAATGACCAGAAGTAGGAAAAGGAACGAAAAGGCCAAAGATTAGAGCTCAATTGATCAATCAGCCTTGGCAGATTTTCAGCTGATGCATTTCCGACTCATCTCAAGGCCTTGAGATGAGGCTTCCGTGACGTTCCCAGTTCTGGACAGCACTCACCATGATTTTGCGCGCCACAATTATTTACTCTTGAGTGCGTTTCTTGTCTCCTTGGGCCCCGTTTTTGCAGACACTAAGCTTCTTGAGTTCCTATATCATTCCTCCCACTCCTAACAAGCATCTTGGAAGTATGAAACAACATTCTCCTTGTGTTTTGGAAGAATATTGGACAAGCTTCTTGAAGACCAAACTGAGGAGACTTGTTAGTGGGAGCTGTCTCACCTTGGAGAGGAACATCTTGGCGTCCAGAAGGACATTAATAGAGATCAGAACGGGCAGAGGAGGAGATTGGGACAGAAGGAGAAACCAGAGGAGAAAATCAGCATTTCTCCCATTTTCCAGATTTTCCAGCTTTGTGTATTTTCGGTTTTGCACTTCTTGTATCATTTCTATTATGTTTTGTAACTAAAAACCTCCATCTCTGGTAGAGATTTAGAGGTTGACAATTCCAGAAACGTTGTGAGACTTCTTGTTCTTAATTAAAAACGTTTTCATATCTCTTTTCTTGCTTGGTTTAATGTCAATTTGTTCTTGTTGAATTTGGGCTTAGCTAACCTATGTTTTAACTTGAATGATTACAGTAGAATCACTCTAATGCCGCGTTTCTGTGTTAGAGAGAACCCGAGTGGACAACTAGTGGATAGGATGATGTCTTCTTGAAACTAGAAGAAGAAACGGGTTAGTTTTGAGGTCAATGGACTGCAAGTGCGTCCATCTCAAGGTCTAGAGAAGGGCCTTCCTAATCATAATCAACAAACTAGCAATCCTTGATTGTTAAGGGAGTTAGGGTCGCGAAATGAGCTTCTCCTTGAGTGACTTGAGTAGGAGGAGGCTTGGAGATCGCCCCTGGATGTATCTCTATAACTTCTCTATGAAAATGGTTTTGGAAATCCTTTTGTCAATGATCAACATCTTGGAATTGTCACTTCGTTAATATCTCTACCAGGGATACCTTTCTCCTACTGATTTTCCTCTTATTTCACTGCTGTTTTTTTTTATGCAATCTTATTTTCGTTCCTTTTGTTTCTCAACCAATCAAACTCTCACCTCTTCACTGATTTTCGTCATTTACAGGAAAAGCAAAGATCAGACCGATGTCTCTGTGGGATCGATCCTCTCACCACTATCTGCATTTATTTGTAGCATAGCACTGAGTTGTATTCATAACTTTTATGCAGGGCATGCGACACCCCCGTCAGTTCCATATTTAATCCACCCACTAAGTAGCACCAAATTTTGATCAGTGGTCCATTTGGGGCTTTTCCGACGAGCATGAGTTGAATCCTCTGCATTTGGAGTGGCTTCATTAACACTGCTCATGCCACCAAGAGCCATTTGTGTAGAAAATTCAGAAAATTCAGTTGCTCCAACATTCAGAACATTTTCATTTCCCGTTGGAGTAGAAGAATAATAAGGGGGTGCTTGAGATGAATATGGCATCATCGATCCATAATATGGAGGATAGTTTGGAACAGATGACGACATGACGAAATTTGGTGCAAAACTATAATTTGGTATATTAGTAGAATTTTGGGTGTTAAAAGGGTTATTGTTGGGATCCATTTCACTAAAAAGATGTTTAAAGCTATAAACAAGAGTTTATTGGAGGCTAATAGAAAAATTATAGTAAAAAAATGCATTTTTTTCTGTGTCCAAATCAAATGAAACAAGGCTCTATTTATAGAGTATAAAAAATGATGAATTTTGGTATAAAAAAATAAAAATAAAAATTTACTATGAAATAATTGACCCCAAATAATTAGGATGAGATAAAAATCTAAAAATTACAGCAGCCAATAAGATTGCGACACGTCGCGCTAGTGGTCCCCTCCCCTTCCTTATTCAACATGTTGAATATATTCAACACCAATTAATCCAAATGGATTCAACACTCTATTCAACACCCTCATTAAATCAATTCAACTACTTAATTTATTTTTCAACTACCCCATTGTAACTAGTTTAAGATCAGTACTCCACATCCGATAACCTCATATTTGTTGCAAAATTGAAGTGAAACCTCTTGCCCAATATATTTCCTCACCCTCAACTCATCCCCAAAGTAGTACCATAGTAACAAGTGCTCAATATTGCTTGATGCTTCGCGGAACCAACAGGATATTGCACCATGTTCATAGGCATCATCATCTACATTGCATTCTATGACGTTGTAGCCCGCGTTATTGGAGTTGGCGTAATTTGGCTTGATAATAACGCAAAACATAAATTTATACAACTGATCATCCTTACAGTTTAAGAGGATTGGATCAGTACTCCACATCTTGTAACCTCATACTTTCCCTTAATGTCGCGAAATTGAAGTAAAACCTCTCGCCCAAAATATATCCTCATCCTCAACTCATCCCTAAAGTAGTACCATAATAACAAGTGCTCAATATTGCTTGATGCATTGCGGAACCGACATGATATTACACCATGTTCATAGGCATCATCATCTACATTGCATTCTATGACGTTGTAGTTTGCGTTATTGGAGTTGGCATAATTTGGCTTGATGATAATGCAAAACACAAATTTATACAACTGACCATCCTTGTATTTTGAGGGCATTGGTAACTTTAATGTCAGGAAAGATCCAACACTTTGACTACCTCAGAACCATTGTGGAATTTCACTCCCCGACAATATCATTTGAAACTCTTTATAATACAAAATCCCCTGTATAGTATACCAACACATGCAAAATAATTAGTTAATTAATTTAATTAGGGAGAGAAGGGAAACCAAATTGTAGTATGGTAGTTATGATTCGTATGTCTGCATGTCTATCCTAGACTGAATGGTTGAAAAAGGAATATCCAATACTCTTCTACATTCCTCCTCATCTAATTTGAAGCAATTCGCAAGACTTAAAAGTCCAATTCTGGTTCCAAAAGAGAAGCAACTATTATCATATATGGTCTTAAGCGAGACACATCCATCTGCATAAAGAATTTCTAAAGACAAGGGAAGCTCCGACAAAAAAATGATATTACAACAACCTTCTACATCAAGAAATTGCAGTTGAGAGAGTTGTTTCATGTTTGCAGGCAAAGAACGAAGGCGCTTACAACCGCTTAAATAAAGATATTTCATTTTCAAAAGTTGGCCAATGCTTTCAGGTAGGTCTTCAATGCCTGTGCAATCTGCAATAATTGACTCGAGATTTCTCATATTATGGATGAAGCTTGGAAGACTTGTTAGGTTCTTCCACTCACAGATGCTCAGAGATATAAGACGATTTAGATGTTGAATTGATGAGAATAACTCTGTAATAGTCGTGTCATTTAATGAGAGCTTTTCAAGGGACTTCAAATTGTGGAAGGAGCTGTGATCATTTGGAAGCCTTTTTAATCTTGTTCATCCATTCAAATACAGATACTTTAGAGATTCCATAGGTACCATGATTTCAGGAAAACTCTCCAAGTTTGTGCATTCACTTAATTCAAGTCTATAAAGAGATTTCAACTTATAGATATTGGTTGAGATAATTGAGAGCTTTTGACATCCACCTGCATCAAGAGTTTCTAGAGATGGGGAAAGCTCTAACAGTGAATAAAAATTACAGCAACCTACTACATCAAGATCTTCCAGTTGAGAGAGTTGTTTCATATTTGTAGGCAAAGAACGAAGGCGCTTGCAACCTCTTAAATCAAGAGATTTCATTTTAAAAAGCTGGCCAATGCTTTCAGGTAGGTCTTCAATGCCTATCCCTCTCGCACCAAAGAACTTGAGATTTATCATATTGTGGAAGGAGTTGTTATCATTTGAAAGCCATTTTAATCTTGTGCACCCATCCAAATTGAGTTTCTTTAGAGATTCCATAGGCTCCATGATTTTTGCGAAGCTCTCCAAGTTTGTCCATTTAATTAATCTAAGCCCTTAAGAGATTTCAATTTACAGATATTGGTAGAGATAATTGAGAGCTTTTGGCATTTGGTCATGGATAGTGTTTCAACTGCCTCAAGGAACTCAATTGATAAGGATACATCTATTATGTCTGTCCTATCTAAATTTAAGTATGTTATAATATTCCCTGAAGCTAACTGTGGAAACATTTTGATATTTTTGCAGACTGTTAGATTAAGGTTTGCAAGTACTTTTGAATCAAAATTGGTTGGAGCACTTACACGACTTGTACAATGCCAAAGCTCGAGAGGTTTGAGTTTGGGAAAACACTGAATAGAGGAGGATGGTAGGTTAACCAAACTTCGACAGCCTAAAAGATGGATCTCCGGAATATTCATACCTTCTGAAATATTTTGGAACTCCACCAATTGCACGACATAGCTAAGGTTAATTACTTTTAAATTTCCAATATTCTGCTAAAATTATATGCCAAATAAATTGGAATTATTATAATAAATAAATAAACAAACAAATAGAGAAATCAAAACTATTTGTATTATAAAAGTGTGAACTAAAAAAAACAAATGTCTTAAACTCCGATATTATTTTTATAAAAACATTAAATAATACCCTTTCGATCAAAACTAAACTAACAAAAGTTTAATTGTTCTGGATTGAAAGAGCTATACTTCTCCCTTCATGATAGAGCTATACTTATAAATCTTTTCACAAACATAATTATTCTTACTTGATCTTTACATTTTTTCTAATATTTTTGTTTTTGCGTCAACTTTATATTATCTATAGATTTGAATAATTCAAACATTTAATTAAAACTCTATTTAATTTATTTTAATTGGATACTCTTAATGTGATTTTTTTTAGGAACAACTTACATTATTGTTATTACTATAACAAATTACAAATGCTTCATTAATGACATTGCCGTAGTTTTAAAGACTAGATAACATAAGAGAAAGTACACTTGATTGTTTATTAGTTTTTTCTCATTTTCCTTTTCTATTTTTTAAGAGAACTTTATTTAATTTTTATTTTTTTTCAATTTCTTTTGCATTCTTACATTTTTTTTCTTAATCAATATTATAATTAATATCTTTTCACGTTAGAAGTCGTGGCAAGGTAGACAGAGGGACATCGGGTCTTACTTTCAAGTTAGTAAAGGAGTATTCAGTGACACTTGGCCTAAGTAGAAGGGCACTGATTTGTGCTACAAATGTCTTTATTCATCAGCCAATTCTACTATTTTAGATGATGATATTATTGAAATCAGGGTATTTTCTACTCCTTTTTACAAAAAATAGATTGCAAAACCAAATTGAAGAAAAGGAATAGAAAAGACACTGATTAGAGCAAAAAGATGGTGGAAGTTGAAAAGAGCCAATCAAGAATTACTTCATAAGACCTAGGGGCAGTTTACGAGACCAAGTCAAGCGATAAGTGATGGCTTGGGTCGTGAGCTGGAGGAGGCGCGTTTGTATGCTGTCTGCTTCCAGAAGAATTTTTCTTTGAAGAACCAAATCTCCACTGGAACTCCTTTTTTAATTTTAAAAACAATTTCGTTTTATCCTTTTCTAGTTTTTAGGAGATTTGAACATAATCTGGTTGTTTAATTTAAAGAGACCAGTGGGCAGAAGAGGTCTGTCTCTTTTTCCTCATTTTTCACTTTCTGCCATTGCTACATTCTCTATTTTTATTCTTCTTTTAATTTTAATTTAGTTAATGCATATTATTTCATTGATTTAATTATGTCTATCATAGGCTAGACTCTTTATTCTTGGTAAGGACTCTAGGGCCATGGTTCATCAGTTGTGAGATCAAAATAGTGCTTTATAAATTCCAATTTCGCATTTCTACTCTTTTTAATTGAATGTCAGATTTATTCATGTTTCGTTTAAGCCTTATCAACTTAGATTAGGAACTGAGTAGATACAGTCTTTCCTAGAAACTTTGGAGTCTACATTGTTGATGAGAATCTGAAGGCGACTGATTAGCTTGCGGGTTAATTAGAAAAAAAGAGTAGAATCTGGTTTATAGGAGTAGAGTCGACTCTCTCCCAGGCCTGGGAAAGGTCTCTCCCTGCATTTTATCAATCACTTAATTAAATCCTATAAAGTGTCTCTTAGGGTTGTTAATGAGATTAGGGGTTCTTAATAGAGTGTCTCTTTAGGAATCTTGAGTAGGAGGAGAGTAGGAAATCTAAGTGAACCTGATTTCTATAGCCTTCCTATGAAAATTAGTTTTGAAAATAATTGCATCGATGATCAATTAGTATGAATCATGGTCTGAATTGAGTCTTTACTGGGAATTCCTTATCTCTGAGTTTAACAACCATCTTCTATTTACTGTTTTTATTTTCTCTTTGTTTCATAATTAATTGCAACAAAACCACCCCCATTATTGGTATTTACCATTGTTACAATATTGGTCATTTCAAAGAATTAAAATTGTCGTGAAATCCCCGAGGAACGATCCTTTTGCCACTAGCTACAGTTTTAATTAATTATTGCATGGTTAATTGTATCACTTTATTTTTGACGGTTTCGGCAACCATCAGGCACGGTTTAAAAAACCCATACAATCTCATGTGACTTGACTTGTAACTTGATTTTTTTTGAATTGCAGTAAATAAATACAAAATATGCAAGAAAAGTTACAGAATGTAAGAAGAATTCAATAACTTTTTAAGAATTTCATAATTTTCTTACATATTCCTTCACTTTTTGTTTGAATTCTGTAATTTTTATTAATTGCGGAATATGTAAGAAAAGTTAGGAATTATGTAAAACAAATTACAGAATATGCAAGAAAAGTTATGGAATGGAAGAAGAACTCCATAATTTTTTAAAGACTCTATAACTTTTCTTACATTCTATTTCGTAATTTCTATAAAGTTACGGAATGGAAGAAAATTTCCTACTTTTTTTATGGATTTTGTAAACTTTTTAAAAATTTAGTAACTTTTCTTACATAGTTTTTCACTTTTTGTTTGAATTCCGTAATTTTTATAAAGTTACGCAATATGTAAGAAAAATTATGAAATATACAAGAAAAGTTACAAAATATGCAAGAAAAGTTATGAAATGGAAGAAGAACTCCGTAATTTTTTAAATATTTCGTAACTTTCTTAAGACTTTGTAACTTTTCATACATATTTTGTAACTTTTAGCTTCAATTCTGTTATTTTTTTAAAGTTTTAGAATATGCGAGAAAAATTACAAAATGGAAGAAGAACTCCGTATATTTTTTAAAGGATTTTGTAGGGTTAATATACCCCCGGTCCCAAATTTTTGTCATTTTATCTTAGTCAGTCCCACTTTTTTTATTTTTTTATTGGTTTTAAATTTTTTATCCGTTAGTTCAATTTAATCCCAATTATTAAAAAGAATGGTTACGGAGACAAACTCCGTTAAATTTAAATATTTTAATAATTTTTTTTACAAAATTGTTTTTTTTTTCCTTTTCATTTCTTTTTCATTCCTCTTACAAAATCATTACCGTCCTTTATCTCCATCACCATCTCTCAATATCATCATCACCATCCTCGTCTCTCTTTCTCCCCACAGAAATCTTTATGATGAAGATGGTGAAGCACCCACACATCATCGATTTACATGAAGTGATGGCGAGTAAGTCCAAGATCTATTTCTCCATGGAACTCATCAGAGGCGGCGAGTTGTTCTCTAAAACCGCCAATGGCTAGAGTTTATTTCCAGCAACTGATCTCCGCCATCGATTTCTGTCACAGCCGCGACGTCTATCACCGTGACCAGTGGTGAGAGTGGAAACACGTGAGCAGTGGTGAGGTCGGAAGCACGATGGGCAGTGGTGACAGTTGTAGATCTAGAACTGAGATGTATTTTTTAGAAATTTGGAAAGACAAAGGTTGATTTTGGTGTTGTCGCACCCCCTTTTTGAATTTTTACGCGACGCGGTTTGGGATGAGATGTGAGACGAAATCTGGACTCATCTCACATAATGCAATGAAGTCGCCACCCTATTTTTGTTTCTAAGGTTTAGGGAACCTAATGTCATGGCATAAAAAATAAAAGCTAAGGTAAAATGGGTCTGAACTCGAGAACAGTGGTTCGGGGTCGTATTATGGACTCGGGAAGGTGTTAGGCACCTGAGTCACATCCTAAAATGGTTACCGGAGAAAAGAGGTGTTTTTTAAAAATATTCTAATTTACGTGATCATGCCCAATGAATTAATTACATTATAACAATTCTATATATTCATGCATACGTTTGTATATGCGTAAAAACGTGTAAATAAATAAAAGGGTGAGAAATGTGTACTTGTGAAGGGTACGGGCGGTTCTACCCTTTTTGATCGAGCTTATTTGGGAAGAGGATGATAGATGAATGATAAATATTTGACGATTTATGCATGTGAAAATGATTAATTTAAACAAGTATGAACAGGATAATTATCTAAGCATTCAAAGCGTACGAAAATAAACAAGCATACGAAAAATAAATAGTGCGAGTGCAGAAATAAATAAATAGTACATGTGCGGAAATAAATAAACAATACATATGCAGAAATAAATAAACAGTACAATTATACAATTACATGGCATAGAAAAAAACGACGGGATGAAAAATTGGGCTCGGCCCACTGGGCCGAGAGTGGGCCTACCAAGCTAGGCCAAGACCAACCCAGCCCAGCCGATGGGCTGAAGGAGCCCACCTTTTCTTCCTCGCGCTGGGCCAGAGGCCCAGTCTTTCCTCCCACACGGGTGCGCCAAGCGCGCGTCTCCTTTGCTTGGGCCTAGCTGGCCCAAGGCCAACGTTTAAATGGAGAGAGCGTGTTCATCGTCCCTCTCTTTGCGTCACCGGCGCTTCCACCGATGACGAGAGTCCGGCCAACGATGTCGAAACTGGACTTTCTTTATATCGAAATGATCGTCATCACCACAAAAATTTAATAGAATAATTACAGCAAATTAATTTGAACAAACAGTGGTTAATTTAATTAAAACGGAAATTACAAATTTTTTGAAATTTGTATGAATTAACCGGTAATTCGACGAGGTAAAGTTGTGCGATTAATCTAGAAAGTAAATAGAGTGGATTTAAAAGCTTAAGCAACCATTATTTTCATCAAAACACAAACAAATATTTTTTTGAAAAATTTGCAGAGAAAAGCTTAAAAATAAAATTTAAAAGCTAGAGAGAGAGAGCTTCAACCTTGGTTGAGCTTGTTTCTAGGGAGAGAGCTTTAGAGAGTGTGTGTTTTTTTGTGTTTTGGTGAGGAGAAAGCTTGGATATGCTGGCTATTTATAGCCAAGTTTAAGTCGGTGAAGGCGAGGGTGACGTGTCGATGAGCAGCAGTTGTGTGGTTGAGGACACTCGGAAGCTTCAAGAGATTTTCTGAGGGAGGATAGATGAGTAGGTTTGGAAAAATGAACAAAAAAAAGAGGGAGTAGGCTTTTTGAAAAATGGAGAGGGAGAGGTTAAGATGGCAGAGAAGATAGGTATTAAATGAAACTTGGAGGGGGTTAGAGGCGTTGGATGAGTTGGCAAGAAAAAAGAGTCATGGTGATCAACGGTGATGATGAGAATGAGAGGAAAAAAGGACTTATAATTATTTAATTGATTCAAACTATCGGTACGAAAAATCTCACTCTAAAATGAACGAAAACCCGAACCAAAAATACTAGAATCATAGAATAAAATAACCTAAGATAATTAGCATTCAGTGAGCGATGAAGTGTTCACTGTATAGTTCGATAAATATTCGCATATAAGCGACAAGAGTTTGAACAAGAAAAAATGCTAAGATAAAAATTGAACGAAATGAAATGAAATGGCGCGAGTGATTGCGTGTCGAGGGCATCAAATTTAGTTGTATAAAAAGATATAGAAATGGGGTAGGAATACAACTTATCACTTGTCCACAAGGGACTCGTAGGTCATGATAAGAGGTTCGTCCACAGAGATCTTGTTGGGGTTTCGTAGTCTTGACTTGACTTCCTCGTCACTGGAGTTGAGGGGGTTTTGTTGCTGCAGTTAAAGTAGACAAAGCATAAAAGAGAACAAGCAATAATAAAATAAAAAGAGGCAATCTTAAGTAGAAGGTGATCTTAGCTAAGATTGCAGATTGAGGCTGGTAGTGAAATGTCTTGAGGTAAACTCCTGGCAAGGGTGAATTCATGAGTGTATTCCTTGTTTAATTGATCATCGACCTTAGATTTTTCTCCTTCTCTTTCATAACTCTGCTATAGATTAGGAGGAACTCCTTTCCAATCCTGCTCTCCTCCTATTGAAACCACCTAGGAGGAACTCCTTTCCAAGTGATCTTGGCCAGTTGATAGCGTGTCTTTACTGTAGGGTTTTCTATCTTATTTCTGGCCTTTTCGGGGGCAAGATACTTCTGATCTGCCTTTTTCCCCAGTGTTTTGCAGATCAGAGCCTAAAGGGAGGAAAGAGCGAAAACGAGCACTTTTGGAAGCAATTCTGGAGTCTTAAAGATCGAGGTCTAGAAGAGCAGAAGTCGTCGAGCCCGCGACGCTAACCAGACCAGTGAGCTATCTCAAGCCCCCGACTTCCCTGTGTCAGATCCGAGATCAAGAGGCAGAAGGAATGAGTCCCAAATGCTTCTAGAAGGTGTCAGATGCTTCCAGAAGATTCTAGAATATTCTCTGCCAAGGATGCGGTCCCCTTGTGTGCTGGCGTCCTCCCAAGTGCTAACACCTTCTCTCCCTTAGCTGTATTTTTGTCCCCTAACTAGTTTTAGTCTATATAAGCTTAGTTGTAGGGTTTTGTAAGGGAGGCTGGATTAAGACATTAAAAAACATCTCTCTACTTACCCTAATTTCTAGGGATTTTATTCTCTTGAATATTGGAGCAGCCGCCACTTTGGTAAAGAAGGAAGCTTTCCTTCTCTGATTTATAAAATTAGTCACCGGTTTATTCTAATCTTTTCCTTTAAGCTTTCTTGCATGAGATTTATTGCCTACTGTTCATATATTGTTATGAGTAGCTAAATACCACCTTCTTAGTAAAGGGTGTTTCAAGGGTTGCACGAGTTAGTTAGGAGGCTTAAAGTGTGCTTAATATATTCTCTTGTCATATTCAATCATTTATCGTTTTAATCCTTACTCATTTAGAACTGTTGAGGGTCTGATCAACTGTCAATATCTCTGCTTGTGTATTGTCATTCTCTTGGTTATACCTGACGCGAATCCTTAAGATAAAGTAGACACCTAGGGTAGACATCGCGAGAGGTCTTTCGTCTAGGGGTATTTGATTGTTTGGGTTATGTGATGCGAGCTTGACAATCTGAGATGTCACGCCCCAGATCTGTCTTGCCTCCGCTTCATGGGCGTTTTGAGTAGTGCCTCCCCTCATCCGTGCCTGGGAGGACGGCGAAACGTCAAGGCCGCCCCATATGTGGAAACGGGGGGTGACTTCTACCTACGAAGGTGAGTAGGGAGTCTACGTGGAAACATGGCTCCTATAGCAGATCTATGCTAGAGTTTGGAATATCTTCGGGCCCGTGAATAGTTGACCTGGAAAGCAACCCGAGAACACCTTTTGCTAAGATCTTTTCCCAACTGATTTATATCTTTCTTGTTACTTTTCGTGCCTTTGAACATATTTTGTTATTTAGCCCCTGATTGCTTTTTACCTTCGAGACCTCGAATGCTTGCTGCTTTTAAGATTGTGTTTTACCTATATTCACTTAACTGTTTTGTTAGCTCCCATATCTGCGTCGATTAATTCATTAATCGACAGAACCCCCCCCCCCCCCCCCCCCCCAGTCTTTCGAGCCAGTATTCTGCTGCATTTGTGCCTTGTCATACCTCACTAACAGTTTATTCCTTCAATCTCTGTGGTTCGACCCTGTCTTGCCCTGTACACATTTATTTGTGCACCTAGGCACCAGGAAAATATTTATTACATTTGAGTGACGATAACTAGTGGACACCTTGCTGGTTAAACGTCAATCAAACCTCACCACACTTGAATAATGCTTGCCCCCAAGCATACTAGACTCTTAGCTAAGAAAAAGAAAAAGGACAGACTCAAAACAAACTCAACAAACAGTAGCAACTTTCTGGACAGACTACCCTTAACCAGTCCCTTTTGAACCTTTATACCCGTGACAGTCAACATACTTCTCAATGGATCCCAACCCTTATGAACACGGTCTATTCAACACCCCAAACATCTGAATTCCACATGATCATAGCATCTTTGCATTCCACAACAAACTCAACAAGACAAGACATTCACCGACTTGGATTTTCTCCCCTTAATTCTACTGCTTAACATCATCATTCAATTACCTTGCCTGAAGTTTTATTTTTCTATGCCAGCATTGCTAAAAGTTTCTTGATTATTTCTACTTAGTGAGGCAGAAATATCAAGACAAATACACACATTTTTTTCATTGCTCTAGTTGAAGTTTCTTGATTATTTCTACTTAGTGAGGCAGAACTATCAAGACATTTTATTCATCTCTTTTTTTATTTTTTATTTTTATTTTTAGAGCATGCAATTTACTGGGCATAAAAGTAGTTCTCTATATTAGAGCAATTCAGCATAATTACAAGGTATCAAACTCCATTATCTAGCAGTTTTCCTTAAGGGGATATTAAGTATATTTGGTGAAAGCTTACCTATGTGTCAAGTCTGTTACGCAATGCTAGACCCTATGATCATGTACAATAAGGATGTTTTAGGCTTTGAACAGACCTTGCTCATATGTTATGGGGTCGCAAGGTGAAGGATGCTAAAAGTCAAGGTTAAGACACTAAAGTGAAGGGTTTTAGGCATAGTCCAAATTTTTGCCGACACTCAATCAAAACACATAGCACACATTCCTACAAACACACAATAAGACACGATAAAAAATCATGCATCAGACTCGTCTAGACAATCTAGGCCAACTATCTTAGCCTAGATTCACAAAAAAATTCATGCGATCAGAGAAAATCACACAAAAACACATTACAAACATGTATATACAAACCAACATCCTAGAAACACCCTCACCACACTTAGAAAACACATTGTCCTCAATGTGTAAATGAGAGTAAAAAGACTCAAAATATGTAAAAAGAGGAGAAATAAAGACACGACCTGGGGGCATTTACTGTGATGTGGGAGGTGGAGGTGGCTGCTGGGCATCTTGCACAGATGGTGCTACATCATCTTCTTCATCAGAGGAGTCATCGCTGCTGCTGCTGAAGTGGTTGTCCACTTTGTTTCTTATGCGTGCTACAACCTTGTCTATGGCTCGGACGAATTTGAAGGTAACATCTAGGTGGGTCTGGATTTGTTGGAACTTAATCTACTGCTGCTCCAAAAACTTATCTAGCCTCTCCTGCTGGTTCCTCTCAATGCTCATAAATAGAGCCTGCTGCTGATCTATAATCTGCTGCATCTGCTTCTTAGCGTTGTCTTGTTGTTCATGGAATAACTTCTGGTTGGTAGTGAAGAATAAGATATAGTCATTGATGACCTGCAGAAGGGTGTCAGCCCATTCGGGGAACCTTGGATGGTTTGGATCCATGCCAAATTTGTTTGGAAATTGCTCAGCATCTTCCCAAGATTAGGCTCTTCGTCTGCACCATCAAGCTGGATTAGCTGAATCTTGAAGTTCCCATTGATCCTCTTCCCAAAGAGGTGATCTGCTACTTGCGTAAAACCTGTATTAAAACAGAGATAGCCTTTTTCCTCGTGGAAATGACCCATATGGTCAAAAGCCTTAAGATCCATGATCTTAACGGCACAGGATTTATGTATATTCAAAGTGGATAAATCAATACCCCTATCAGTAGCAGTAATATGGGAAATGAGAGTTCCTAGGATCAGTTTAGGGAGAGGGTTGCATGCCTTTATCTGCCTAACAATCCAATAGCCTAAATTAACCTTCCTATTGTGAAGCATACACCAAAGCAGAAAAACTTCTAACTTAGAGATGTTGCCAGAAACAGTAGTTTTGCCCGAAAGGTTAATAGACAAGATCCTTTGGAGCATCCTCAAGGTAGGATCTTGGATCTGGTGGGCTTTGGCATTTTTATCCAGTTTTCCATTAGGGTCACCAATCAATTCTCCATAAGCTACTGACTTATCCCAATCAGGGGGATAATCAGTAAGGGCATTCTTATAATCATCAGAATTTAGTCCCTCCTCAGTCACAAACCCAAGCAAGAGATTAAATTCATCAATGGATAAATGAGACCACATATCAAGCAATCTAAAATTCACAACATCAGACGCGCCAAGATCAGGATTGGCTCTACCAATGGCATATAATTTGTTCTGATCCAACCAGAAAGATGCATGAAATTCCAAGCACAATTCAGCATAGACAGGCAAATCAAGGTACATAAAACAATCCCACCCTAGGTTGGTTATGTACTGCCTAATTCTATTACCCATACCCAAGGCATCTAGAAAAGAGAAATCAAGAACAACAAATTGAGTAATCTCGCATGCATGCTTCTCATTCAGTCTTACCCTAAGTTCAGGGGTATCAGGCCTCAAACATCCATTAAGCGAGTTAAAGGGGGGATGAATACCTTGGCAGTCTTGGCCGTAGGCTTGGCCAAGACTGCAGCCGCATCAGCACCTGAGCCGTTGATAATAATTTGTCTTCTGCCGAAGGATGTATGGCGGAGCAGCTCCTCTCAGATCAGTGTACGCGACGGTCCACAGTACCTGCAATACGCTGGAGGGGGTCTCCGGCGGAAACACTCCGATGCTTAAGTCAGTATGTGTACTGAAATTGGCAGAGTTTTGGCCAGTCAAGTCCGCTTACCTGCCTCCTTTGTGGGGGAGGTATTTATAGAAGAAAGGGGGCATTCCCGCCCGAATAAATGGGTACGGAGCTATCGCTCGCGTTAGGGTCTGTGATTCGCCCTTATCGTGATACGCTACCTCGGCGGTAGGTGTTTAGGTAGATATTGCCGCGGTAGGATAGTGGCCGGAGCGTTAATCCTGACGCGTGGTTTCCTCTGGGGTGAGATAACTCCTTGAGCCAAGCAGGAGGTCCGTGAGAGGAGCCGGTAGGGCCCCGTTAGCCTCTGTAGCGTTAGCCTTTGGGGAAGGTAGCGATCTTGTCCCTACCGTGGTGGTGTGAAACAGTAGCTATGCCTCTTCCCACCGGGTTATAGACGAAAATACCCTTTCTTTTAGGTGGATTGTTATCATAAGCCCAACTGAAAATGAGCCCGAGTGTTTACCAAGGGCTAACGTTCCTTCTCTCACGGAGAGTCCCTTTATGTACCGGGGCGGTTTTGCCTCAGAAAATGGTTCTGACGGTTTTTTGTCAGGATCTATAAATCAGAGGTTCCTCTGCGCCAGTTTCTTCGTATTTTCTCGTTCTTTCTTTTCATATTTCGTCATGGATGAACTGACTCGCAATTTCCTGATCTCCAAAACTCTGACCCTGAAGAATCTTACTGAGGGTGACATCGGCTTCCTGGAGAGGATGATCACCAAGACCTCCGAGGATGTCCTGGAGTTACAGGGGGTACTCACCCCTGTTCTGTCTAGACAGCTGGGAATAACTCTGGAGGATTTT
The DNA here is from genome assembly GCA_963691705.1 of Viola odorata. Lineage (NCBI taxonomy): Eukaryota > Viridiplantae > Streptophyta > Magnoliopsida > Malpighiales > Violaceae > Viola > Viola odorata. The sequence continues at coordinate 52,639,447 of OY829545.1, read as the reverse complement.
AATCCCCTAGAGAGTCTGGCGAAACTGGGCACTGTCAGTGCTCACCTTGATGTGGTGGCCTCGATGCTGCAGCAGAGGAAAGATCTGCTGGCCTGCTGCCTAAAGGGCATGAGAGCTTGCTCTTCCGAACTGACCTCCGTCGCTGACGCTTTAAGGGAGGTTCCCGTTGTGCCAGGGGAAGATGATGCGGGGTCCAATATCTGACCGCTGGCTCCGCTTCTTCTCTTTGCTTTTCTTATGTTTCTTGTACATATTTGAACGCTAAGGCCACCTGGCCATAAATAAATAACTGTCTCTGCTTTTTCCCAAGTCTTCTCTTTTTCTTGCGTGGTTGCTTGCTTTATTGGTTGGAAATATTTGTCATGAGCCCAACTGAAAATGGGTCTTCCTCGGGACATTGTATTGCAGTGGTTGTGTTCCGGGGATTAGCAATGAATGCTCTGTCTTGACTGTTACAGGGCCGTCTTTTCAGTGGCAGGTGGTTGGGCGGTTCTTTGGTGCCCTTTGATTGGTGCATTCAACGAGCAGACGCGCCTGTGACGGATCGGATTCTACAATTGCAGTTATTTTTCCCAAGCGTCTTAATTGATTTTTCAGGGATCGAAATGCTCACTCGGCTATATAAGGGAGTTTGGTTTCCCTTTCCTGTTCATCTTCTTCCTTTTCCTTCTTTTTTGCTTTTGCAGGTGGCATGGCAGATTTTTATTTCTTAAGTTCCATGGATCGTGACTCCTTGCCGACTCCCCCAACTTCGCCGGACTCAGATCATCCCCCTCCTTCACCACCATGGAGGCCTCCGGTTCGCCGAAAGGGTCGTAAGAAGCAGGGGAAACGGACTTCCAAGACGCCCTTTGCGACTTTGGCTTCTTCTGGTTCTGCTACTCAAGAGGGTGGCAAACGTTTTCCTTCCCCTGACTGCTCGCTGAACGAGGATTTTCCCATCAGTGCTGGTGCGGGGTTGGAAAATTCGGGCGCCAAAGGAAAATCATGCCCGTCAGGGTCCTGCCCAGAAAGGGAGGCAGACCAGCCGGTCCCGAATGCTGACGGGAAGATGCCGTTCCTTGATGATGACGGGGTTTATCACCACGGCATTTATTGGCCTGATGAGGATTAGCCGTTTTGCATTGTACCCGCTATTGGCGTTTTATGAATAAAATAATGCTTTCTATTTTTCCTTTTTTGTCGTTACTTCCGTTAGCCTGCTGGTTCTTGGTGATAGCTAACGCAAGCGGTTGGCCTGACTGAGGCAATCGCTTCGCGGTTACTCTGACCGGGTCAATACTGTCTCGCCCATTTGGGGAGTCTCGACGAATAACTTCTCTTTTTTCAAATTTCTTTAATGCGCTTCCACGTGGCCAACTTCTTTTACACGCGTCTTCGCCCGATTGGTGACTCAATTAATGCGGTGGCATTTTTATCCTTTAAGAAGGGCCATCCTTCAATTTCTCAAAACTTTTGCCCTCACTTCGAATTTTCCTTTTTGTCTTCCTTCGTCTTCATCTCCGAATACCTTTTCGGCCGCTCGTCACTGTCCGCCGATTTCTCTGCGATTTTTCTCCTTTAAGGTATCAATTCGTCCCTTCTCAGATTTCCTTTTTTGTTGGTTTGCTATGGCTAGGAATAGACCTCGCCAGATTATCTCTAGGCCTATGGATCCCGAGGTTGCCCAATCACCGAGTATTTTTACCTGCGATGTGGTTCTGAAAGCCGAATTGGAGGAACATGGTATTACCTTTCCTCCTGGGCATGAGCCTTCTATTCCCGGAAGTGATATGCGGCTTCATAATCCAGGGTGGGGCCACTGTAGGCTTCTTTATTTTAAAATGTTCCTTTATGGTTTCCGCTTTCCCGTTCATGAGTCGATACTAACTCTGCTGCGGGAGTATAACCTTAATCCTGCCCAGATAACTCCTTCCTCTTGGTGTGCGGTTTATGCTTTTCTTCGCGCTTGCGAGTTGAAGAACATTTTTACCCCATCTATCAATTTGTTTCGCAAATTCTTTAGCATGATTTGCTACAATTGTTTAATCGAGATTACTCCCCGGTGGGATGATGCGCTCGTGCAGTCGTTTTGGCAACGTTTTCACGGCTTCAAGAAGGGTGTAGCTGATTGGAAGAGCAACTTCTTTGTTCTGGAGCTACCGTCACGTTTGTGGCATATCAATTTTATTCAGGAACTGGCAAGTCCCGTTTGGACAAATCCCGCGATTTTATCCAGAACTGAGTTGGACCAGGCTAACGCTTTGTTAGACGAGAATACCCACTACCGCATTCGTGCCTTTGCTCTGTTCAAGCCTCTGGAAGAGTGCGTTATGGGTGAGCCTATTTCTTTCCATATTTTCTTTACTTTGGTCCTCGCCTGCTTTGTTTGCTATAAGGAGCTAACGGTTGATTTCCAGGTGATGCTGGTACTCCTCTGAACGTAATACCGCTTCAAACTTTACCGGCCTCGCCTTCGGCTGAGGGCTCAAGTCGGGGTGGCGTTCCTCCTTTGAGGAAGAGAACTAAAACGGTTGCCCGGGGAGGGCGAAGGCCCGTTAGCTCTGTGCGAACTTCTCGTTTTGTGGAAAATTGGCTACCGGAGCGTCGCACGGGGACGGACTCCAGGCCTGTCGCAACAACGGTAATTACTAGCGATGATGAGGATGCAGATGCCAAGTCAGACCTTTGCCACGCTTCTTCCCTTGCTGCTTCCCAGCGTCGGAAAAAACTTCGAGTGGCCACTAGTGGACAAGCTACCGGGACATCTCCTGTGGATGTGGCAACTGTTTCTACGCCTGCTGTTTTGTCTGAGGCGGGCGCCTCTCAGCCAATGGTAGCTGCTAAGGCGTTGGAAAAAACTTGTTCTTCTGAGGGAGAGGGCCTACCGATGGAGTGTCCTCCTCCCATATCTGACGCTCCCGATTCTCCGATTGCTCATTGTATTCCTGACGTAGTGGTCACACCTCCTGTGGTGGATTCGACTGCTGAGCTACCGCCTAAGGTTACTCCGCAGCTGTTTTTTACTCCTTTCAAGAGTATTTTTCCTCAGGGCTCTTCTCCGCCTCCCTCAATCAATCTTGGTCCTGACGGGGTCCCGGCCTACCGTATGAATCTTGCAGGGTTTTGCTTTGATGCCCTTCGCGCTGTCTGGGTTCCCCAACCTTTTTCTCGAGATGAGTTTACTGCACCCTTGATAGGGGAGATGCTGAGTTCCAAAAAGGAGAAAGAGGAATTTCTTCAACTCCCTCCCTCGGCACGCTTTCGCCACGTTCTGAATGATTCTCTGGACTTTTTCCGCCATCTGAATTATCAATTCGAAATTCACGATCGCGAGTCCCGTAATTTTTCCAGCGCATTGTGTGTTGCAAGGGTGCAGCTTGAGAAGGCGGTGGAGCACTCTAGGTTGCTGACGCGTCTTTGTGAATCGTCCCAAACGGAATTGGACAGAGAAAAATCTATCGGGAAAGCCAAGGTAGAAGTTCTGGAGGTGGAATTGGACAGAGAAAAATCTATCGGGAAAGCCAAGGTAGAAGTTCTGGAGGCGGAATTGGCGCTAGAAAGGAAGAAGAATCTCTTTCTCCGTGAAGAGGTACTTGCTCGAGATGAGGGGTCTGCTAGGGCGTCATTAAAGGAAGAGTTATGGAGGAAGAGGGTTCTGGAGGCCTTCGTTTCTGGGTTTGCGTCCCGTTTCAAAGGTAACCCTTCGGATCCGACCCAGGTAGCTGATTACATATCTATCATGATGGGTGAGATTAGCAAAGGTGACAGCGGTTCTTCTGGCCCTTCGGGGGAGAAAGTCTAACGCTAGCGATGGTGCTGGGCCTTTCCTTGTTTTTCTTGTTGTTGTCTTTTGTTTACTTCTTGAAAACCATTCGAACATTGTTTCTCTTGTACTAATGCTGACGCTTTGTATCCTTTGTCGCACTGTATGATATTACTGTTTATTCCTTCTTTATCTTTTTTGTGCCATCGCGCCGTTTGGCAAGGTCAGCACTGCTTTTTATGTTTTTTAATCAATCCCTCTGTTCCTCATTTAATGCGACTTGAAGGGTAATGATGAAAGAAGACACGTGTCCTTCCTCAGAGGGGCGTTTGGAGCAAGCGTCTCCTAGGGAGTTGCGAATGCAGAGGCGTTTCGTCCTTATTTCAAATTTGCACCTTCTGGCGCGTGCCTTACTTTATGACGCGTTGCTTCGCCACGTGTCTGCTGCTGACTGGTCGCCCTTTCAGGGTTATATCTATTGTTTCTTCTACCCCTTTTTCTTTTTCCATCTTTCCCTTATACGCTATTTCGTCTTTGGATAAATACTTTGCGCCGCTCTCTCTTTCTGGTTCAAGACTCTTCGCATTCTCTTTCACGAAGGTACAAGGTACACATCCTTTTTCTTTTCTCTTTGTTTCTTCCTTGTTGGCCATGGCTAGAACTAAGAAATCCTCTGAAGAAGGAGATCCTCAAAGGTCCTCCGGGGAAGAAGTAATTGATACCACTCCCACTTCTTTGTACACACTGCCCTTAATTAACCGTAGGCTTGCTGGGTTTTCTGCACGATTTCCCAAGGAATATCCCGTGCATCCTGCTTCTGAGTCGCTTCGATTGAATAGCATTTTGCCCGGAAATAGCAGAATGCTGTATGCTAAGCTCTTCGATCATGGGTTTCGTCTCCCTCTTGACCCACTTGTAAAATTGTTGTTGGTTGATTCTGATTTGGCTCCGGCTCAGTTGAGTCTTAACGCGATTTGCGTTGTTAGTGCTTTTGCCGCACTGTGCCGTTTCAAGGGAATAGAATCTCCCACCTTAGCGTTTCTTCATGACATTTTTCAATTGTATTCCCATAAAGGGGTGATATCGATATCGCCTCGCTACGAAGACGGTTCTTTGAAGCCCTTTACTTGGAAACTAATGGGCATTGAGTCTTCCATTCCTCACTAGAAAGAGGAATTTTTTATTGTTGATCTGCCTGAGCCGTTGTGGAGGGCTGGCTTCAACGAAACAATTAAAGATGGGGTTTGGGGTCATCGGAAACCCCTTTCCGACCCGGAGGATGGCTGGTTGAAGACACTGCTTCAATTTGATTTTAGCGTTGATGCCCGAAAAGTGGCCAACGGGTTGCCCGTGGAACAGTGCAAGAAGGGTGAGCGTTTGACCTTTTTTCTTTTGCGTTGTCAAGAAGTACTAACACTAACGTTTTGTGATTGTGCAGTGCCTCCGCCTGGTTGGGAGCCCGAGTATTTCCGAAGGAGGAGGAAACAGGAGGCGAAAAAGAAAGCTGTCGCTGAAGCTAGGGCTGCTGCTGCCGCTGCTGTTAACGCCAAGGAAGGGGAGGCCACTGCTACCGCTAGCGTTACGGGCCCTCGGGTTGTAAGACAGAAACGGCCTAGGAAAGCACGTGCTGCCCCATCCGTTTCATCCCAGACCGTTGTCTCTTCAGAGGCTACGGTTGATCCGATTCCTGTTGGGATTCCTCTTGTATCCTCCACCACTCAGGTGAACATTTTTTTTAAAACTTTAGTCTTTCTTTTTTGCACGGTTTCCTTATCACGTTCTGCGTTATTTAGGAAGTCGTTGCTGCTTCTGTCCCTTCTACCTCCCAGGGAGATATGGGTATCGCTGATGTCCTTCGCGAGAGTCAGAAGAAGGCTCGCTATGATCTCCCGAATAGTCCTTCTTCCTCGGCCGCCAATCGTAGTTCGAGTGCCCTTGGGGGCGAGGGTGTATCTGCTGATCAATCGGAACCTGTTGATTTTGGCGGTCAACCGCATGTGCCTCCTGGTTCTCCGATCCATTCCGCGCACACCCCAACGGGCTATGATTCTGATGCCCTTAATCCTGAGGTGCCCGGAGGTAATGAGGTCTCGATGCCTAACGTGGAGGGCTCCACTAGCCGGCCAGCTTCTCCTTGTGCATTGTTCTTTGTTCCGATGCCCCATCCAACTATTGCGAGGGGTGGCCCTGCCCCTGCCTTAATGGCTGGTATCTCTCCCTACGAGCCTCCTCTCATGCCGACTCATCACGTTAGCTTGCGCTCCTTTAGGGACAGTATTCTGCAGTTTCCTGCCGATGCTGATCATGAGACCGTGATTTCCTCTACCGCTTATCTGGTGGCAGAGATTTTGTCTCTTCCAAGAGAGAGGGATGCCTTTGTGGCTCGGGGCGAGCAGGGGCGCATCAATTTCCTTCGCTCTCAGGCGTTTTCTATGCTTTGCCATCTTTACTATATGGATGAGGAGAATGCCAGAGCTGCAGCTAACGGGCAAGGAGAGGTAAACAGGCTGCTAGAAGAGCGACAGCGTCTTGAAAATTCCCTTGCTGCTGCCAACGAAAGTATGGAGACTGCTCAGGGAGAGGCTATCGCGGTTAAACAAGAGTTGGAGGCCGCTAAGTTAGCTTTGGAGGAGGAGAAGCGACAACGCGCTGATCTGGCCATACGCCTCTCTCAGGAGGAGAATAGCCTGCGTCTGGAGAGACAGAGGAATGCTGAGCTTTCTGCCGATTCCTCCCTTAACACTGAGAAGAACCGTTGGTACTTAGAGCAGGGTGGGGGAATCATGTCAGAAGCCGTGATGCATCATTATGGAGTTGAGGAGCTCCGTATTGAAGATCTCTCTGCGTATTTTGACAAGAGAGCCTTATCCATTACTGATAGCGGTTTCTATCAGTGGAAGGCTGCTCAGCAAGGAGGGGTCAATGCGCCGCCCAATCTTTAGACTTTTTGTTGTTTTAGATGTTTTACATTTTTGTGGCTGACGTGCCCGTCTATATTTTGTACTTTAAACAATGTCGGCCTTGACTTGGCTAATCCACTCTTTTTGGATAGAAGTTCTTTATCTGCTTTTCTTCATAATGTCGTTTGATCACTTGTCCGCACGGGACGTTTGGCATTAGGTTTCCACAGACGCATAGTTTCGCGTGGTATCCCGTTAGCTTTTCATCAGCTGCATTCAAGTAGCACGCCCATTATATCCTCCGATAGCCTTTCTGAGAGTAAATCAGCGTTGCTTCCGCATCTGCTGCACTCATATTCCTGCCGTCCCTCGTTGTCAGGGGGGCTTTACGTCTGTTTCAACGTTGTTGTTGTAGTATGGTCACCTCTCTGTCATCGTTTCACCGGGTATCAACCGCGCGGCTATTAGTTAGGATTTCTTTTGTTTCTTTTCTGCCACAGATAGGCTCCAACATCGCTTCACCGGGTATCAACCGCGCGGCTACTAGTTAGGATTTCTTTGTTTCTTTTCCGCCACAGATAGGCTCCAACATCGCTTCACCGGGTATCAACCGCGCGGCTACTAGTTAGGATTTCTTTGTTTCCTTTCGCCACAGATAGGCTCCAACATCGCTTCACCGGGTATCAACCGCGCGGCTACTAGTTGGGATGTCTTTGTTCCTTTCGCCACAGATAGGCTCCAACATTGCTTCACCGGGTATCAACCGCGCGGCTACTAGTTGGGATGTCTTTGTTCCTTTTGCCACAGATAGGCTCCAACATCGCTTCACCGGGTATCAACCGCGCGGCTACTAGTTGGGATGTCTTTGTTCCTTTTGCCACAGATAGGCTTTGGGGAGTGCCTCGTCTTAGTGAGCTGTCTGATCAGGACCAGCCATCACAAGGATAGGACTTTTCACCCCCAAACGTTGTACCTCTCGTCCGTGGAATCGTGCCTCGTCTCAATGGGCCGTCTATGTGAGCACGGTTACCACAAGGATAGGATTTTCACTTCCAGGACGGAGTTAGTCTCTCCTTGGGGCCTGCCTCTCCTTATGGGGTTACCACAAGAATAGGATTTCACTCCCAAGGATTCCGGGGCGTGCCTCATCTTAACGGGCCGTCTATGTGAGCACGGTTGCTGCAAGGATAGGATTTTCACTCCGGGGAGCCGTTTGGGGTCGTGCCTCGTCTTAATGGGCCGTCTATGTGAGCACGGTTACCACAAGGATAGGATTTTCACTCCCAAACGCCTTGTTATGCCAGGGCGTGCCTCGTCTTAATGAGCTGTCTGATCAAGACCAGCCATCACAAGGATAGGATTTTCACCCTTGGCATTCTTCGCTACCTGCATATTACCAGTAGCAAATGCACGGTGAATATCTCAATATTCATTTATTATAATAACTTTGATGTTACCCGATTAGCTCCTGGCGTGGTATAGCCTCAATAGAGCGATGTTCCAAGAGTTCTGCAGGGGCGTTACCTCGTGTGTTTCTGGTAGAGTATCGAGGTTAGCTCGTAACCTTTCTTCATTGTTTTCTTCTTTGAAGTGAGCCACCCGGAGGCTCATCATGCCAATCTCGACTGGTGTGACAGCTTCGGTTCCAAATGCTAACGCGAACGGGGTCTCTCCCGTGCTGGCCTTGACAGTCATGCGGTAGGCCCATAGTACATATGGCAATTCGTCTGGCCATTTCTTCTTGGACCCTTCCAAGTTTCTTTTGATGCCACTAAGGATGCTGCGGTTAGTTACTTCCGCCTGGCCGTTGGTTTGGGGATGTGCCACAGAGGAGAATCTTTGCTCTATCTGGAACTCTGCACATTGATCCCTGAAGAACTGGCTTGTAAATTGTGTCCCGTTGTCGCTAACTAGCACGCGTGGTACTCCAAATCGCATGATGACTTGGTGTTTGAAGAAACGCCAAATTTTTTCGGTGGTGATGGTAGCTAACGCCTCAGCTTCGGCCCACTTTGTGAAGTAGTCTACCGCTACGACCACGAATTTTAACTGAGATCTAGCCTTTGGAAACGGGCCCAGGATGTCAATCCCCCATTTTGCAAACGGGCACGGTGTGACTATTTCTGAAATTGGCACAACAGGTTTTCGAGGAATCTTAGCATATTCCTGGCATTTCTGACAGGTTCTCACGAAGTTATGACAATCTCGTCGAATGGTGGGCCAGTAAAATCCCGACCGAAAGACTTGGGCTGCTAGGGTGCCGCTAGCAATGTGCATGCCACATATTCCTTCGTGAATTTCACGTAACACATGTAAGCCTTCTTGCTCCGTTATGCATTTAGCGGCCGGATGGGAGAAACATCTTTGTATTAACTCTCCGTTATAATATGTGCATCGTGCTGCCCATTTTAGGACTTTCTTCTTCTCTGTATGGTCTCCCGGTAGTTTATCATGTTTCAGATATTCTATCACTGGGATCCTCCAATCATTTTCCATTTCTTCCACACAGAGCGATGCCTGCTCTTCCATGAAAGAAGGTGTAGGCAGTTCTCCATAGCGCACGTCACTGGGTATTGAGGCTTCCGGATTGGCTGCCATCTTGGCGAGGCTATCGGCCTCTTCATTATTTTCTCTAGGAATGTGCTCAAAGGTGACCAGGGTGCATTTTTCCTGTATCTTTGACAGCTCATGCTTCACTTTGGCTAAGTATTAGGCCATGATGGGTTCTCTGGCTTGGGAGTTCCCCAGAACCTGATCCATTATTAGCTTGGAATCTCCTCGGATCTCTAAACGTGTTCTGTCTTCCTTCTCCCCACCGGGAGTGGCTCCGATAGAGAAACTGTTTCCAATTCTGAGTCCTGCCAGCAGTGCTTCATATTCAGCCGCATTGTTGGACAATGGCTGCAGGATTCTGATGGCGTATCGCATCTCCAGGCCGTTTGGTCCAACTAAGAAAACTCCTGCGCCAGCTAATTCTTGATTTTTTGCTCCATCCACGTGGATGACCCACGTATCTGTATATGTCTCCGGAGACGGTAGGCATGGACTTTCTGCTTCTTCCTCCAACAGATCTGTCTTTGTGTCCTTTGTGAATGTGCACTTAGCTATAAAGTCAGCTAACGCTTGGGCCTTAACGGCTGGTCTAGCTTTGTATTGCAGCCCGTATTGTTCGAGCTCGATAGCCCAAATTAGCATTCTTCCTGAAGATTCAGGTTTTCTGAAGATTCTTCTCAACGGCTGATCCGTGAGTACAATGACGGGGTGGGCTTGGAAGTATCGATCCATCTTTCTCGTGACTTGCACTAGAGCGAGTGCTATCTTCTCGATAGGAGCGTATCGCAGTTCGGCATCTTTCAATATGTGACTCACGAAGAATACAGGACGATGCACGTGCCCTTCACTTCACACAAGGACGGCGCTGACTACCTCGTCAGCTATTCCCAAATATAGATATAGTTCGTCGCCGGGTTCAGGCCTCGTCAGCACTAAATCTGATGATAGGTAAGCTTTTAGTCCTGCAAACGCTTTCTCACATTCCTCTGTCCATCCGAAAGGAGCCTTGTTGCGGATGACTTTGAAGAAAGGCAAACATCTCTCGCCTTGCTTAGATATGAATCGCCCCAACGCAATGATGCGCCCGGTTAACTTCTGTATCTCTTTGACAGTTCGCGGGGATATCATATCCTGGATGGCTTTTATCTTTGACGGGTTGGGTTGGATGCCCTTCTGGCTGACCACATAGCCCAGGAATTTTCCCGTTTGGAATGCGAACATGCACTTCCGCGGGTTTAACTTCATCTTGTGTTTTCTCATCACATTGAAAACTTCTTGCAAGTCAGCGAGGTGCTCTCTGAAACTCCGACTTTTGATCAGGATGTCGTCTACGTAGGCCTCTACATTTCTCCCAATTTGATTTTCAAAAACTTTGTTTGCCATACGCTGAAATGTTGCACCAGCATTCTTTAGCCCAAACGGCATTGCAGTATAGCAGTATGTAGCTCTAGGAGTGATGAAGGCAGTTTTTTCTTCGTCCTCTACGGCCATAGGGATTTGGTGATATCCGGAATTCGCATCTAGGGAGCTTAGATAAGCATACCAAGCGGTTTGATCGACTAACTGATCTATTCGCGGAAGGGGATAGTAGTCCTTGGGACAGGCATTATTTAGGTCAGTAAAGTCGATGCACATGCGCCAGTCCCCGTTAGGCTTTGGTACTAACACAGGATTAGCTAGCCAGGTCGGGTACTGGACTTCTCGAATGAACCCCGCCTCTGTGAGCTTTAGCAACTCCTTTTCGATGGCTGCTATCTTTTCCGATGAAAAAGCACGTCGCCTTTGTTGAACAGGCTTGGCGTCAGGACTAACGTTCAGCCGATGTTCTGCGACTTCCCGAGAGATTCCGGGCATGTCTGCTGGTTTCCACGCAAACTCTCCCTTGCATTTCCTCAACAGCCGGATTAATTGCGCGTTCTCTTCAAGGCTTAGTTTCTCACTGGCTAAGAGATTCGTTTCACTATCCTTACCGATAGGGATTGATACCATCTGATCTAGCGGCTAAGTGCGCTTTTCTTCTTTATCATCGAAAGGATCGCCTGCCACGCAAACGTAGCGATCACAACTCCTTTGAGTCATAAGTAAGTAGCATTCGGCTGCCAACTTTTGGTCCCCTTTGATTGAGACCACGCCGTCCCATGAGGGATATTTCATCCGCAGGTGTTTTTGAGATATGGCCACTCCAAAATGATTAAGGAATGGTCGCCCCAAAATGGCGTTATACGGTAACGTTAGGTCTACAACCAGAAATAGTAGCTCTTCGGAGCGTTTGGATGTGTCTTCTCGGAAGTACACCGGCAGGGATGTTATTCCGGCTACCGGAATTGGTACTCCATCAATCCCAATAATTGGCCTCGTGCAAGGCGATAGCTCACCGTCAGGTCGTTTCATCAAGTTGTACGCTTCCAATGAAAATAGATTCACTGCACTCCCGTTATCGACAAGGGTCCTTCTTACCCCATGACTTCCAATGACGGGCGTCACAACCATCGCGTCATTATGCGGGAAGACGATGCCTTTTTCGTCCTCCTCTGAGAAAGACAATATCATCCTGTCTAAGGCGCTTATCGCCTCGATTTTTGTTTGCCGCTCTCCCGTTTGCGCTTTTCTCCTGGGTTGGGCGTTTGCGGCGTAATTTCCTCGCAATAGGGTGCTCCCCCTGCAATGATATTTATCATGGGCATTTGGTCTCTATCGATAGCGAGCGCTTCTCTATTTGGCCCGAGGGGAACTGCGTTAGCCCCTGTAGCGTGCGAGGGCGCTTGCCTCTGCTCAGTTGTATTTCCAGTTGGGTTGTTTCTGGCTTCCTCCCTGGCCTTTGTGGCAAATTCCCCAAGGTAGCCCTCTTCGACCAATCGCTCTATAGCCGATTTTAACTCTCTGCATACATCTGTTGAGTGTCCCTTGACCTTATGGAATTTGCAGTATGCATTTTCTCTTCCTCCCATGATTACTCCTGGTTTCACGGGAGCTGGGTAACGGATAGGCAAATTTCTCTGTTGGACTATTGCTAAGATCTCCGCCCTTGGGAGTATGAGAGATGGGAGGTCAGGATCGTATATCCGGCCCTTTGGCGGGTCCGTTTGCTTCCGAGTGGGGGATCCTCCAGATCTTCCTTTTGAGAAATTGCTTCTCTGTCGGTTAGAGGTCTTGGTGTTATGTTCTTTCCGCTGCCCGGGATCCTCGGTGGGTTTAGCGTCAGGGGCATTGCTGTTCAAGACGTTAGGGGCCACATATGGGTCCGCCGGCATGCCTCGGATCCATTCTCTATTTTCTTCCTCTTCCATTCTCGCATAGTTATGCGCTTTCAACCTCAATGTATCCAGGGTCGTTGGGGGGTCCACCGTTAGCGTATCTTTCAGTTTACTGTATCGACAATTGCGATTCAGGGCCTCAATCGCGAAATCGATAGTGACCCCCGGCGTTAGGGACATTTCAAGATCAAATCGTCCTAAGAAATCGTTCAACGATTCTTGTGGTTTTCGATGGATATCGAACAGCGCAGCTGCTGACTTTCTGATAGGAATAGCCGTGCTAAACCGACTTTTGAATTTTTCTTCCAACTGAGAAAAATTATCGATAGACCCGGCGGGGAGCCCCTCGAACCATAGACGTGCCACTCCTGACAGCGTCATTACGAAAATTTGACACAATGCTGCGTCACTGCGCGTTTGGAATTGCACGAAATCCTTCACCTTATTGAGGTGAGAAATGGGATCTTTTGTGCCGTCATAGGATTCTGCTGGGAGTTTCACATGTCGATGGACTCTGTGGTGCCTGACACGGTAGCTGAACGGATGACCCACGTTAGCATCGGGGATCCTACGAGGCTGACGCTGATGTGGAATTTCAGCGTCGTATCTGGGATTTTGAGGGTCATATTCCTGATGTCTCCTAGGAGAACGACTACGGCTCCTTGGAGTTCGAGCTCGTCGACTTCTGCTGCTAGACCTCTCGCTGTATCTAGGAGATGGATCTCTCACTATATCTCCCCGTCGATCATCCCAGGGCTCCCTATACTCGTCACGCTGGCGGACTGCCTCGGGGATAGAGATTCCTCCCCTGTATTGTCCAGAATGGTCGGCAGGTCCACGCGTGAACGGTGGGACGTTTATGGGAGCCATGGGGAAAGGTAAGGAGGACGGGAGTGCCCTAGACTGTTGGGGCGATGAGGGTCGTTCGGTGACAAGGGACGGGGTGAAAATTACTTGGGAGGACACACCAGGTCTTGAGGCATGAGGAGTAAATCCAGCAGCCATCTCTGTCAGTTGATCCAGCTGAGCTTGGAGAGCTACTATTGAATTCACGAAAGGGTTGTCCGCTTCTCCCATCATAGATCTTCCCGCTTGGGGGGTAGGATGGCTGGTTCCTGCTATATGGGAGAAGGGAGAGCAAATCTGGAATGTAACTTCTTCTGCACTTGACCCAGGAGGAAGATCTAACTCTCCTGCGGCGACGTCCTGCCCTGAGGTGGGGGCATCAGAGGTAGCGAAGGGAAACAAGCGTCTGCGGGTGTTGTATGGGATGTTGGAAGTTCGGGACAGCGCCGGATCTGACCCCGAGGCCATAATCCTTCTAGCTTCGGGGAGGAGGAGCTTGGTTATTAAGGATGCTCACTTAATAGAACCAAAGCTCTCAACGAAAGCACCAATTTGATAATAATTTGTCTTCTGCCGAAGGATGTATGGTGGAGCAGCTCCTCTCAGATCAGTGTACGCGACGGTCCATAGTACCTGCAATGCGTCGGAGGGGGTCTCCGGCGGAAACACTCCGATGCTTAAGTCAGTGTGTGTATTGAAATTGGCAGAGTTTTGGCCAGTCAAGTCCGCTTACCTGCCTCCTTTGTGGGGGAGGTATTTATAGAAGAAAGGGGGCGTTCCCGCCCGAGTAAATGGGTACGGAGCTATCGCTCGCGTTAGGGTCTGTGATTCGCCCTTATCGTGATACGCTACCTCGGCGGTAGGTGTTTAGGTAGATATTGCCGCGGTAGGATAGTGGCCGGAGCGTTAATCCTGACGCGTGGTTTCCTCTGGGGGTGAGATAACTCCTTGAGCCAAGCAGGAGGTCCGTGAGAGGAGCCGGTAGGGCCCCGTTAGCCGCTGTAGCGTTAGCCTTTAGGGAAGGTAGCGATCTTGTCCCTACCGTGGTGGTGTGAAACAGTAGCTATGCCTCTTCCCACCGGGTGATAGACGAAAATACCCTTTCTTTTAGGTGGATTGTTATCAGCCGTCTTCCTGATCAGCCTCCTCAACCTTTCTTTTTCCTTTTGCAGCCGCAGATCGAGTTCTCTTGGCTGGGGCTGATTCACTGCCCGCTTCTAACTTCCTCTTCCCCGCTCTCTTCTCTTTTGCTGAACCTTCTTCACATTTAGGTTCTGAATCGGCTCCTTTCTTTCCAGTCTGCTTGCGAGCGGCTTTCTTAGCTCTAGCAGAGGGTTTCTCTTCGGATTAAGTATTCAAAATTACCTCTACCTCTGAGTCATCAGGCTGGCTAACCCTAGATTGGGTTATCGGCTCTTTGGGGAGATCAAATTTCTTCTTGGCCTGGAGGGAGATTTGAGGGGATTCAGTGGTAGGAACTGAAGAAGGAGTGGAAAGTCCTTGCTTTTGTGTACCAGAGGGGGTCGCATCCATGGACATGATTGTCCTTGCTATGCTAAGCACCTCACTGAGATTTTGTGGGAGATCCTTTTCTGGATTTGAGAGAGAGGGAGATTGAGAAGGCATGGGAGATTCTTGCCTAATCGGGGTGGATTTTGGTGTTGCTGATTTCTTTGAAGATTTCTTTGAAGATTTTCCCATGTTTAAAGCTGAAAGATCGTAGATTGAAAGTAGGAGAGTGGAGGTGATTTAGATGTGGATGGTTTGAGAGATAATCGAGTGAGAGCGAGATTTTAGGGATTTGAGTGATTTTGGTGTTAGTGGGACGTAAGGAGTCTAACTCTTCATAAATATCTTCTAATTAAAATTTGAAAACTTAATTTCCAAATCAAAATTCAAAATATGACCGTTGCTCTTACTTTTTCTCCTCCTTCTCACACGCAATCTACTCTTCTCCTACTTGGCCGAATCAAACGCAGCCTAGATCAAAATGACTTAGCCAAGATCCCTCACCACACTTAATTCCTCTCAACCACTATAGAAACTTCCAAAAAGATCCTGAAATTTCCTGCAAGAGAAAATCATTAAGTGGTTCTGGATTATTTTGAACAAACAATTTATTTTATTAAAAACTAAAAGCATGGGTTGCCTCCCATGTAGCGCCCTAGTTTTAGTCCTAGGCATGACTTTTCTTCTGCTTTTTACTGCATCTCAGGTGGGACTTCAACCTCCTGACTTTCTTCATAGGTTGGAAATCCTTCCAGGAACGGTTTGAGTCTTTGTCCATTAACTTTGAACTCAATACCTATTTTTTCATTCTTAATATCCACTGCACTATGAGGGTAGATGTTAGTGATAATATATGGACCTTCCCATTTAGTCTTAAGCTCACCAGGAAAGAGTTTGAATCGTGAATTGTATAGAAGAACCTTCCCGCCAATTTGGAGGTTTTTCTCAACAATTCGCTTATCGTGATATGTTTCATCCTGATCTTAGCTAAGAGTTGATTGTCGTATGCTTGATTTCTCAGTTCTTCCATCTCATGGATTTGGAGCTTTCTTTCCTCGCCTGCTTGGTCGTACCTCAGATTGCACTTCCGGATTGCCCAATAAGCCCTATGCTGCATACCTACAGGCAGGTGACAGGCCTTCTGATACGATCGGGCCTAGGGCCCCATTAGTGGCCACGGAGGGAGCCCATGAAAGGCCCGGCTTGGCCAATATTCCCACCACGAAGAAATCAATTCGGAAGACGTGTCACACACCCAAGGCTTGAGAGCCATGTCACACGCTTGCCTCCCAAACGACGTGTCACACGCATAAGGCACGAAAGATGTGTCACACACCCACCTCCTAAACGACGTGTCACACGCCCAAGGCTAGAGAGGCATGTCACATACCTACTTTCTACATGGCGCCGTTTGGATCATCTTCCTCAACCTTCACACACGTCGCTCACGTGGCAGCATGCCCACGCCCGCACGACCAGAGACGCGGCCCACAACGTCTTCCCACCCACGTTCCGCATGACCAGGTCCACGTCCGCAAGATCAAGTTGCCTCCAGCAGCGGTACACCCGCACGACTAGGTCCCTGCCGCGCCCAGCGCCACGACCGGCCATGACACCCAGCTGGCGCTCCCCAAGTGGCCCTCAAGTCCAGCTGGCACCTCCCCAAGCAACCAGCACCAAACGTGGGCATCAATTAATTATCCAAGCCTACAAAATCAAGTCCGTTGTTGCAAATTAATTCCAACGTAATTAATTGATAATTGACCCTTTTACCCTTAGACTTTTACCTTTAGACTTCTAGCTATAAATAGAACCCTTTGTTCCCTTTAGAAAGGGCTTTTTGATCATTGATAAACACTCAATCTTGAAGCCAATTTTAGTTAATTAGTTCTTGTAATTTCTTACTTTCTTTCCCTAAATTTCTTGTAAACTTTCGATCTTAAGCTAGCAAATTCATTGCAAGTTTGAGTTCGATATTTCAAGTATATTCAATATAGAAAGGTTGCTCGTTACGAGAGGGTTTTCTTGAATTTACTTGTTCATATTATCATCCATATTTCACTTCTAAAATTCCCGATTCAAGAACCATTAATCTTGAATTAAAATTCCCTTATTTTTCCACACACCTTTCTAAAATTCATACATCTTTCCAGTACAAATTCCCGCTGCGCCTAACTCCTGAAGTCATCAATCCTTCATCCATCAATCATCCGAGCCATCCCCAATCGAGACTAGTTCCTTGCAATTCAACATCGAAGGATCCTAACACGTGGTAGCGGAGCTCGGCTGTCCCGAAGGTTGGTAAATCATTTCCATGTCCTTTCCATTTCCTTTAGACCCGTCCATATTGGTTGACAAACAGTCCAGCCGAAGATCAATATTTTTGGCTATTTTCGTTCGTCTGCTGTGTCCGATATAACGCCCAGAAAATTCTGATTTTTCTTGAGCTTATACTTCTTGGTGTTTGGAACAACTTTCGTGATTTGGTCGGAGATCAATACGGCAGAATTCGCCCACTTTTGGACCGCCAAAGAAAAGAGTGCAGATTTTACTCGAGAAGAACATTCCTATTTTCGAGTCAGTTTTCGGTGTCTTCCATGCATAATCGTGTGCTACTTCCTTCATAAAAGTTTCATATCTGTGTCTTAACAGTGCCTCTGTAAAATCTCATAATTTTAAGCCTTCATTTGCTATTTTATTGAGTCAAATCTCGAAGACACTAAAAATACAGCATTGTGATTACTTTGACTTGGTGTATGAATTAATGTTGAAATGGCTGATTGTTTTATTGATGATTATGGAGAATATATGTATAATTATCTTGTGAAGAGGGATGAGTATGTACAACGTGGGTATGATGGTCTTAAATACCACCAAACGCCTACTGATTATGCACATTCACCGCCATCATACGTTCCGCCTCACCTAAGGTACTCTCCTCCACAAGACACTTATGAGAAGCCTTTCTTTTATAATTATGCACCTCCAACCATGGCATAAGAGATTCCTTCCTATATTGCGGTTACCCCCTCATTTAAGGAAGAAATTGAGGAATTAAGAGATATGATGTTAAAGGTCAAGCAACTTGTGAGTAGTTGTTCAATTGAGGTAGCAACAAAAGTGGAGCATCAAAATCAGCCGGATATGGAGGTTGCATTGTGTAGACAGAATGACCAAATGGTAGAAGAAGATGTGGGCACTTTGGAGGAATCATCAGCGCCGAATGACCAAAAGACCGAATTGTTGCCAATGAGTGTGGAGATTTCGGGCAGCCATGGACAAGCGCCTCATCGCCTTGCAATTCAGCGCCACTTGAGGCAATTGGGGGGTGAGTTCTCCTTCTTGTCGATTGTTCCCCTTACGAGCTACAATGACCCTTTCCTATCCGGACTCAAAAGCCCTACTCCTACACCATCCGCATGGTTGTCCTCAGTCATGTGCTTAGCTACCATTGACAAAGCAGCCCCGACCCCTACCTCAAAACCATTGGTCAAGTGTGTTGTTTCGGGATTTGGGAAGTTAACACCATCGGCCATTCCCTCCCTTCACCCTTATGATTCGAGGCCGAATCACTCAAAAGGGGGGATGGACTGATACGATCGGGCCTAGGGCCCTATTAGTGGCCACGGAGGGAGCCCATGAAAGGCCCCCGGCTTGGCCAATATTCCCACCACGAAGAAATCAATTCGGAAGACGTGTCACACGCCCAAGGCTTGAGAGCCATGTCACACGCTTGCCTCCCAAACGACGTGTCACACGCATAAGGCATGAAAGACGTGTCACACGCCCGCCTCCTAAACGACGTGTCACACGCCCAAGGCTGGAGAGGCATGTCACACGCCTACTTTCTACACGGCGCCGTTTGGATCATCTTCCTCAACCTTCACACACGTCGCTCGCGTGGCAGCATGCCCACGCTCGCACGACCGGAGACGCGGCCCACAACGTCTTCCCACCCACGTTCCGCATGACCAGGTCCACGTCCACAAGATCAGGTTGCCTCCAGCAGCGGCACGCCCGCACGACCAGGTCCCTGCCGCGCCCAGCGCCACGACCGACCATCACACCCAGCTGGCGCTCCCCAAGTGGCCCTCAAGTCCAGCTGGCACCTCCTCAAGCAACCAGCACCAAACGGGGGCATCAATTAATTATCCAAGCCTGCAAAATCAAGTCCAATGTTGCAAATTAATTCCAACGTAATTAATTGATAATTGACCCTTTTACCCTTTGACTTTTACCCTTAGACTTCTAGCTATAAATAGAACCCTTTGCTCCCTTTAGAAAGGGCTTTTTGATCATTGATAAACACTCAATCTTGAAGCCACTTTTAGTTAATTAGTTCTTGTAATTTCTTACTTTCTTTCCCTAAATTTCTTGTAAACTTTCGATCTTAAGCTAGCAAATTCATTGCAAGTTTGAGTTCGATATTTCAAGTATATTCAATATAGAAAGGTTGCTCGTTACGAGAGGGTTTTCTTGAATTTACTTGTTCATATTATCATCCATATTTCACTTCTAAAATTCCCGATTCAAGAACCATTAATCTTGAATTAAAATTCCCTTATTTTTCCATACACCTTTCTAAAATTCATACATCTTTCCAGTACAAATTTCCGCTGTGCCTAACTCCTGAAGTCATCAATCCTTCATCCATCAATCATCCGAGCCATCCCCAATCGAGACTAGTTCCTTGCAATTCAACATCGAAGGATCCTAACACCTTCCCATACACCAATTTGTACGGGGTCATTCCTATGGGGGTTTTATAGGCGGTCCTGTATGCCCATAATGCATCATCCAACCTTTGGCTCCAATCTCGCCGATCTAGGACAACTGTCTTAGCTAAGATCGACTTGACCTCTCTGTTTGACACCTCCGCTTGGCCATTTGACCGAGGATGATAAGCAGTGGAAACTCTGTGTGTCACACCATATTTCCTGAAAATCGAAACAATAATCCTATTGCAAAAATGCGTTCCACAGTCGCTAATGATCTCCCTAGGCACACCAAATCTGTTCAAAATGTTAGTTTTCAAAAATGAAACAACAGTTTTAGCATCATTGGTCCTAGTTGCTTTCGCTTCTATCCACTTAGACACATAATCCACAGCAAGCAATATATATTGTTTCCCATTAGACATAGGAAAAGGTCCCATAAAATCAATACCCCATAAATCAAAAATTTTGCAATTTAATATAACATTCATGGGCATTTGATTTTTAGCACTTATGTTTCCTATCTTTTGGCATCCAGGGCATGTCTTACAAAATCTATAACTATCGTGAAATAGAGTTGGCCAATAAAATCCTGACTCAAGGACTTTTAAGGTTGTCCTCTTCGTTCCAAAATGTCCACCACATGCGTAAGAATGACAAAATCTTAAGACCGATGGAATTTCACTTTCAGGAATACACCTCCTAATCAATTGATCAGATCCAATTTTCCAAAGATATGGGTCATCCCAAATGAAATACTTAATGTCATGCTTAATCTTTACCTTTTCTTGAGCCGTTAAGTCTCCATGATGCTTACCCGTAGCTAAGAAATTGACAAGATCAACGAACCAAGGTCTTACTGCTTGGACAGCAAATAAGTGTTCATCTGGAAAATCGTCTCCGATTGGTTCTGACTTGTCTTTCACAAAGCACCTGCTCAGGTGGTCCGCCACTAAGTTTTTCTTCCCTGCCTTGTCCTTAATCTCCAAATTATGTTCCTGCAAAAGTAAAACCCAGCGGATCAGTCTTGGCTTAGATTCTGCTTTTGTCAAGAGGTACCTTAAGGCCGCATGGTCAGAAAAGACTATGCTTTTGTTCCCAACAAATACGATCTGAATTTGTCCAATGCGAAGATTATTGCGAACAATTCCTTCTCCGTTGTGGTATAATTCTTTTGCGCATCGTCAAGCATCTTAGAGGCGTAGTAGATCACGTGTGGATCTCTACCATTACTCTGCCCTAGAACCGCACCAACGGCTGAGTTACTAGCATCACACATCAATTCAAATGGAAGGTTCCAATCTGGTGCTTGCATGATTGGAGCTGTAATAAGTTTCTCCTTGATTTTATCAAACGCCACTTGGCAAGTTTTGTCAAAATTGAAGTCCACTTCCTTTTGCAACAGTTTGCACATCGGCTCCGCTATCTTTGAGAAATCTTTGATAAACCTGCGATAAAATCCTCGTGGCCAAGAAAACTCCTAACCTCACGCACGGGAGAGGAGTAAGGCAAGCTTTTAATAACATCAATCTTAGCCTGGTCAACCTCTATGCCTTTCTTAGAAACTATATGGCCTAAGACAATACCTTTTTTTACCATGAAATGGCATTTTTCATAGTTAAGAACAAGATTAGTTGTCACGCATCTTTTCAAAACATTTTTCAGATTGGTTAAACATTCATCAAAATTATCACCGTAGACGGTGAAGTCATCCATAAACACTTCTATACCTTTTTCCACATATTCTGAAAAGATACTAACCATACACCTTTGAAAGGTGGCCGGTGCGTTGCACAATCCGAATGGCATCCTTCTATATGCAAAGGTTCCGAAGGGACATGTGAATGTCGTCTTCTCTTGGTCTTCTAATGCTACTGGGATTTGATGAAATCCCGAATAACCATCCAAGAAACAGTAATGGGACTTCCCAGTCAGTATTTCTATCATTTGGTCAATGAATGGTAATGGAAAGTGGTCCTTCCTCGTGACTTGGTTAAGTCTGCGGTAGTCTAGGCAGACTCTCAATCCATTCTGAATTCTTGTAGTCCTTTTTACTTCATCTTCTCCTTTAGTTATGGTAATCCCTGTTTTCTTAGGTACAACCTGCACAGGGGAAACCCATGAACTATCAGAGATTGGGTAAATAATACCAGCATCAAGCAACTTAATAATTTCTTTCTTGACAACTTCCATCATCGGAGGGTTTAGCCTCCTTTGGGGTTGTCGGATAGTTTTCTTATCCTCTTCCACATGTATTTTGTGGGTACAAATGGTTGAAGATATGCCCTTGATGTCCGCCAAGGTCCACCCAATAGCTTCCTTATGTTCCTTCAACACGTCTATTAATCTGGCTTCTTCCTCGCTGGAAAGCTTAGCTGAGATTATTACTGGCAGAGTTTCGTCTTGGCCTAGATAGGCATACTTAAGGTGTTCTGGTAACTCCTTAAGATCAAGCTCAAGTGCCTGCACAAAAGATGGTAATGGTTTAGAATCAGAAACACTCAGTAATGGACAGGTTAGTGCTTCCTTCAATGGTTCAGTCTTATGGAGATCTGTTAAGATCTCCCTAAGATCTTCTCGGTCTCCCACTCGGTCTTCCAATTCTTCCAATGTCTTAGCTGAGATACCTCTGTTTAAGACAAAATCAAGTGGGTTAGTAGTATTTAAATCTGCAGTTTCTTCTTCAATAGGATATAAAATATCAATAAAATTAACACTATGCGTTTCATTTTGATATTTTAATCCTTCCTTCATGTAAAACTTGATCATACTCCCAAAGAATTCGAAAATAATACTACCTTCGTAGACATCTATCTTTGCTTTAGCAGACCTAAGGAAAGGTCTACCTAAGAGCACATCTGTGGTACACGAAGGCAAGTTATTATCCATCTCAACAATATAAAAATCCACGGGATATATGAAATTATTAACTTGAACTAGAACTTTCTCTACCAAACCCTTAGGATGAATTACGGTTCGGTCAGCCAATTGGATCAGCACCTACGTGTCCTTCATCGTTCCCATTTGTAACGTCTCATATTCTTCTAAGGACATTATGTTGATTCCAGCTCCTAAGTCGCAAAGGGCCTTTTCTACCATTTCGTTCCCAATCTTACAAGGGATGGTGAAAGTTCCTTGATCTCCACACTTCTCCGGGAGTTTGCTTTGGAGCACTGAAGAAACATTCTGTGTAAGATTCACTCTCTCAATACCTGCAAGTTTTCTTTTATTAGTACAGAGTTATTTCAAGAATTTTGCATAAGAAGGTATTTTAGAAATTAAATCTAGCATAGGAATGTTCACTGCCACTTTGCCGAAAATGTTCATGAACTCTTTAGCCTCGTCTAACTTCTTCTATTTGGAAGACTTGGGAGGATAGGGAGGTGGAATCTCCACTGGTTCCATAGGTTTTAAACTTTGATCATCAGTCTTAGCCATTGGCTTGGCTAAGATCGGTTCTTCTTTTTTGGCTTCGACTGGGATGTTAGTCTTAGCTTCAGCCTTACCCAAGATTGGTTCTGGCTGAGATTTTGCTTCGATTTCTTCATCCACATCGACGTTTTCATCCTCAAATGAATGTTTGTGCATCTCCTTATCTGATTTCGCACCCTTCCGTTCAGGTAAAACGCTTCCACTCCTAAAATGAATGGCACTCACGTTGTGTCTAGGGTTATCTTCGGTTGTGGAAGGTAACTTGCCAACTGTCCCTGGTTGCTGTGTCTGTTGGGTAAATTGGCTGATTTGTTTTTGCATTTCAACGTTTTGTTTCTGCATCTCAACGAGACTGGATTGTGTTGCAAGCATAAATGTTTGCAACATCTCTTCTATAGGGACTCTAGTAATCTTAAGCGGTTGAGGTGCAGGAGGTAATAGTGGAACATTGATTTGATTCGCTCCAGGTGGTCTGGGTACGAAGTGTTGGAAATTTACGGGAGATTGTTGTGGCTGTTGTTGGTATTGTTGTTGTTGATTTGGTTGGCTAGGCTGAGGTGTATCTTGTCTCCACTTTAGATTAGGATGTTGTCTCCAAGAATATTGGTTACTCTCATGTGGGAATGTAGGTTGTCCTTGATTGTAACCATACGCTGCATTGACTGGGATTGGGGCCGGATCACCCGGTTGTTCCACCATGTAACAACTATGGGTTGGATGATCTAGTTGTTGGTAAATCCCGCAAACCAAAGGCATAGGATTTGTTGCCGCTACTATAGT
Organism: Viola odorata; assembly: GCA_963691705.1. Classification (NCBI taxonomy): domain Eukaryota; kingdom Viridiplantae; phylum Streptophyta; class Magnoliopsida; order Malpighiales; family Violaceae; genus Viola; species Viola odorata. The sequence continues at coordinate 52,615,713 of OY829545.1, read as the reverse complement.
TTGTACCTGAGATGTGACACCTGTAGAAAGATTCATCAAAATGTTAGTAACCTTATCAAGCTTATTTTCCACATTTATAGCATTCAAAGAAGAAGGTGTAGAATTTCTCTCGGATGAGGCGTTGTTTTGACAATTGTCAGCCATTGTTTGGAGGAGTAATTTTGCTTTTGTTGGTGTAAGATCTTGAAGTGCTCCTCCAGCGGCTGCATTTAACCTTTCCTTATCCTTCACACACATTCCATCATAGAGATATTGGATAAGGAGATGGTCTGCCACTCCATGGGTAGGGCAAATGTCTTGAAGGTCTCTAAACCTTTGATGATACTCGCTCAAACTCTCTCCTCCCCTCTGCTGAACGGAAACTAAACTTTTTCTGGCTGCCCCTGCCTTAGTCGCGTTCCAATATTTATTTAGGAAGGCAGCGGACATGTCTCCCCATGTTGTAATGGTGTTATGGGGCAAGCTATAGAACCAATTCTTAGCTGAGTCTTCGAGAGACCAAGGAAATGACTTCAATTTAGCTCTCTCGATTGTTACTCCCACTGGTTTTAGGGTATCACATTGGAGGTGAAGGTTCCTCAAATGGTTATACGGATTCTCGTTTGAGTGGCCATGGAACTTGGTTAAGTTGGCAATGATGTTTGTCTTGATAGACCAATCATTAGCCATCGGGGGTAGATTAATACAGGAGTAGGTCACTCGTTCTGCCCCTCTGTTTTGTTCCCTCATCGTCTATTCTTGTTGGTTTTCCTCCATGATTGGTATTGGGTTTTCAGCTGGGCTTGAATCTTGGCCTAGATTGTTGCTGGGAAGATTCTGTTTGTGTCCCTGAAAATTCACCGTTAGTCTTTCTCTTGGTTTTCTTTCTGTTTTGTGCTTCAGCTTTTGTAAGTTCCGGATTCAAAGGTAGTAAACCTTCCTTTGAGGACCTGGTCATCAACTGCAAAAGACAAAAATAAAAACAAAACTACAAGAAACACAGTCAAAAGATCCCCGGCAACGGCGCCAAAATTTGATTGCGGGTCGAGGGCATCAAATTTAGTTGTATAAAAAGATATAGAAATGGGGTAGGAATACAACTTATCACTCATCTACAAGGGACTCGTAGGTCATGATAAGAGGTTCGTCCACAGAGATCTTGTTGGGGTTTCGTAGTCTTGACTCGACTTCCTCGTCACTGGAGTTGAGGGGGTTTTGTTCCTGCAGTTAAAGTAGACAACGCATAAAAGAGAACAAGCAATAATAAAATAAAAAGAGGCAATCTTAAGCAGAAGGTGATCTTAGCTAAGATTGCAGACTGAGGCTGGTAGTGAACTGTCTTGAGGTAAACTCCTGGCAAGGGTGAATTCGTGAGCGTATTCCTTGTTTAATCGATCATCGACCTTAGATTTTTCTCCTTATCTTTAATAACTCTGCTATAGATTGGGAGGAACTCCTTTCCAATCCTGCTCTCCTCCTTTTGAAACCACCTGGGAGGAACTCCTTTCCAAGTGATCCTGGCCAGTGGACACCTTACTGGTTAAAGGGTTTATCCAATTGGCTGCTGGCTTGAGGCACATGCGTTTTCTCAATGGCGTAGGGAAAGACAGAGTCTAGGCCAAGCTACTCCCAACTCGGAGCCCTAGATTGTCAGTCTGGTTAGGCATATATCGATTAAAGTTCACTAACCCCCGCGAGGTTAGCTGCCTACTTCGTCACTCCGGTTTCGCTCGTCCCCTTCGTGACTGGCTACAAATTCATCATCTTGCCAAGATTGATCGAGTCTTAGCCTAGACGATAACCGGTTTGTTAAAACAGAACTTGAATCAATTACGAACGAGGGGATAATTGGAACAGATCGGTCTCACGATTTACAAGAACACTCACTCAACCCTTACCAAGAATTAGGTGTTTAGTTACTAGACATAATAATTAGAGAAGAAAATAGTTGAAGAACATGAATTAAAATTAAATCTATGATATTCAAAACCAAATAATCACAGAGCAAAATGTTTCTACAAGAACCAGAGGTTGGAAGAAGGAAGATGCCGTAATTGACAACTTTCCCTAACCTTTAACAAGGTTATAGTCCCCGCCCCTTACGTTCCTTTCCAAATTCCAAACTTCAAATGCCTAAAAGATAGGGATAAAATCCCAATTGTTTGAAATTAAAATAACACAAGATAAATATGTAAATAGATTGTTTTTGTTCTTAAAAGATTACATCCGAGATTTCTTCAAAAGGGATGTAATCGCCAGCTGGTTTCCTGATCCGCTTCACCTTCCATGAGTCCAGGATGGTCACGCCTCTATCTCTGCAATCTTGGCCAAGCTTGCGGCCAAGATTGCCACTTTGTCGCTCCGGGCACCCATTTCCTTCAATTCTGCTCTTAGCCGAGATTTCCTTCAAAAGACCATAAGATGACGTGAAAGGGATTGATTTTACCATAACCAAGGTGGTTTTAGATGGTAAAAATATATGAAAATAAACGTCAATCAGTGAGTTAAAATAATGATAAAAAAACAAGTAGCTAAAGAACGAAAATGTTTGACCATTGGTTTCGAGAATTTTACTCGGAACTGATATGAGTTTGAACGGAAAAAGCGATAACAATGCGAAAAAGTACAGAATAAAATTTAAATTGCATAAGGCGTAAAAATAAACATCAGTTGGAGGAAAATAAGCAGAAGTACAATTTTTGAAAAATTGATGATAAAAAATGTGAAAACGTTTTGACGAAAAAATTAAAATAAAAAATCAGGTAGCAACAGTTGCCCCCTCTTTACTATCTTATCAAAAAATGAGGTGTAACCGAGATATTTGATGAACAGTAAAGATGGTTGCTCCCGTGCCAGTGATGGTTTTGAAAATGATGCAGAATTTAAATGCAGACTCACCTAGGAGTTGGCGATTGGCAAATTCTGACCTGAGCAAGGGTAGTACTCGTAGTCCTTGTGTTGGTGTTGAAAATAGAGTCACGTCCAGGCGAGGGTAGTACTCGCAACCTTACGCTAAGGCAGAAAGTAATTTGCAAAAAGTAATTTGCGGAAAGTATTGTGTAAGTAATTTGCGGAAAGTAATTTTCAGAAAGTAATGTGTAGAAAGTAATTTGCAGAAAGTAACTTGCGAAAAGTAAAGTCAGATCCGGTGAGGGTAGTACTCGTGGTCCTTCATTGTTGGTGCAGAAATGTAAACTTCAGCTTCAGCGAGGGTCGTGCTTGCACTCCTTCATTGGTGCAGAAAAGTAAAGTCAGCTCCGGGTGAGGGTCATACTCGCACTCCTTCACTGGTGCAGAAAAGTAAAGTCAGCTCTGAGCGAGGGTCGTACTCGCACTCCTTCACTGGTCCAGAAAAGTAAAGTCAACTCTGGGCGAGGGTCGTACTCACACTCCTTCACCGGTGATGCTTGAGTGTTGTTTGATGCTGATGTACCTTTGCTCGGATGTCGATGACTCTCGTCGGACATCTTGCGAAAATATAAATCGGTGCTTCGAGTTTGGTGTGTCCGGTCGGATACCTTGCAGAATTGTGATTGTTGTTCCAGATTTGGTGCCACCGGAATTTCCATAACCTGACCGGGTTTGTTGATGATGAGGGCAAGATGGCGATGCTCTCATTGTAGCACACTTCACGAGATTTTGCCGAAGTTTTCTTCTATGTCTGCATCCTGCAAGTAGGAAGGAGGCAAACACGGCGTCATACGAATGGAGAAGAAAAGAGCAATTGATATGTGAAAAAAAAGGAAATCAATCATATATGTTGCATATGAAAGTATTCCCACACTACCCCAAGGTTTGCCCCCAATATTTTATCGAGATAAAAACAACTTCCTTATCAAGAGAAAGTTCATCAAATTTAAGCATTTTTGGATATCATGTCATCCAATTCTGTCATATAAGCATGCTTGACACAAGCCTAGAAAAGCATCTGCATCTTGCCCACGAGATAACGACCTGAAGAACAAGACTTTCCCACAACATATAGACGTAAGCAACCTTCACCGGACATTGGTATTTGCACTAACGCTCAGAAACAAGGCTACGTGTTTACACTCCTAAAAATGTAACAAACATAGCACAGAAATCAGATTTGCAATGTCAATTCGAGTGAAAGATGCACATGCATGGGCCTTCTAATAATCGAGAGGACTTTGCAAGAGAAAGGAAAAGAAGTGGATAATAAGAAAGAATCTGTTTAGAAAGAATTTTAATGAGCAATTCTCAACTAAGGTTGCAGCGAAGGCAAAGCGCACAAGTTCCTTAGTCTTTGCTGGAGAATGCTCCTTCTTCGAGATCTTTTGTTGATGAAGCGCACCAGTCCTTAGATCTTCGCGGGAGGTGCCCTTTCTTTATCGTTCTTTGTTGACGAAGCACCCAAAATTTTGAATCTTCGCAGGGGATGATCTTTTTTTGAGATCATTTTGAGGCCAAAACGCCCAAGTTCTTTAATCTTCATTGGGGAATGATCTCTCTTTTGTTTCGAGACCATTTTGTTGACTCTTTGACCATTGAACTTTTGTTTTGTTGATTGTGTTCATTGAACACTTTTTGTTTTTTGTTTTTTTAGCGAGCAAAGCAAGTACAGTTTTTTTGTCTAGTCAGTCATCATTTCCGTCTTTGGGAGAGGCCTTCAAGTCTTGATTTTTTTTTGCCTCCTTCCGACGTTGGCCATTAGGAATCCTCGGAGATTTCACAATCCCTCTTGCGCAAACCAAGTTCAATGTGCACCTTACCTTCGGCTAACAACCTCAGTTGGGCACTGCTCATTATTTAGGGAGTTCAAGTGGAAGCAAGAGATTTTACAAGCAACTTAGAAAGAAATGAATTGAATAAGGAGTAAAGATAAGTGTTTAAGAGGCAAAAGAATTTGAGAAGACAAAAGGAAACGTGAAAGCAAGGAGCAAAGTCCAATGTAATCTTACGACTATCCCATGTCTGATGGTGCATGTACCCTGGATATTATGCAAATCTAACTAGCACTTAGTTTAGCATTTGCACTCATGAAAGAAATAAGGCGTGAAGGCCCAAAATGCTCACAGGGGTGTATTTGTGTCTACTTACGTCTAAAGCATGTTGCAGATATAAGAGCAAGCAGGCGAGATCATGCATGCCATACAATTTCGAATAGATGTTCAAGTTATCCATGATACAATAAAATGGTGAACATGCTCAATTTATGGAAGGTTTGAAAAATTGAGGGGTAGTGTGGATTTTATTCAAAGAATTTTATTCACAACTACAAGAATCTTAACAGTTTTAGTGATTTTATAGACAAAATGTGGCGACATGATCACTCATGAAATTTTATGAACAATTTAAAAGGTTGCCCCCAATGTGGGAATGAATGCGCAATGATTGTATAATTGCTAAAATTAAAAAGGCTAAGGGAGAAGTGAACTTCTCTGGATATGTGCAGCAAACAGCAGCTAACGATCAGACAGGTTCATCAGCAAGGGATTGACTGTATGATTCTGATCAAGCATCATCCGTGCTAAAATTGGATGATAATATTGCTGCAAATATTTCTAACGGTTCTGTCATAGTCGATTGCAGCATTTTGAAGGATGGTCATTAAGTTCTTGAATAGTGCTCTAGACTTAGACGACCCCATAGACGACTAGATGATAACGCCTTGCTAGGGATTGACTGCACAATCTCTTTATGAGGCTCCACTCTTAGAAACAGCTGAATCGCTCTTAGACTCGGTCAGAATCGCTAAGGAAAGTTGAGCTCACGATGAACCTTGATACTGGTTGTTAGCAAATATAAGATGTTCTACAAAGAAACCAAAATCATTCTGAAACTTTTCCTGCTTCGTTCCTTGACTGCTCTTGGCGAAGAGACTTCTTCCTTGCCGGGGATGGCCAATAGTATGACTTGAACATCATCTTGAGGGAGGGAAGAGAATCCTTGGTCAACTGGAGATTCGGGTTGCCATTGGGGAATCTAACCAGTTGTTTCTTTGCGGGGAGGCTCCAACGCTTCAGCTTTTGCAGCACGGGATTGCAGATAAAACAAATGAACGCAATCCCCTCACATCCGTGCTTATTGACTCGCCGTAGAAACGGGCCAAAAATAATATAAAACCTGATGCCTAGATGCACAAACTAATTTGCATATAATGGTAACAGGGAGACTGAGATATGAAATCTTGCCCTAAATGTACGATAGGATGAAATGCACACATGGTAAACACGGCGGGGGGGGGGGGGGGGGGGGGTGTTACTGGTCAAACAAGTCAATCAAAGATGTCGAGGGCACGATAGCTGACAAAAACGTAAATAATAAATTAAAGGAATTAACAAGCATAAACAAGGCAAATAGAGAATCAAATGAGATAAAAGCAAATGATGAGGAATCTTAGCAAGGGATTTTCTCGGGTTGCGTCAAGGTCTCGTCAGTCATCGACACATAGATAGTCTATTCTCGCGCTATAGACATGCTATGGAGGCCAGGTACATTTAGGCCTCCTGCTTTCCTCTTACGAGAAGCTACCCTCCGTTTTCACTGTTAATAAGGCAGCCTTCACGTTGTGCCGTCCTCCCAGGCAAGAAGCGGGGAGGCAATTGATAAGATTCTATGTTGATCTTGTAAGATTTGGAGTCGTGCCTGATCGGAACAGTGGCGGTCGGTGTCGGATGTACCTGCAAAGCGCCGGAGGGGGGGCTCCGGCGTAGACACTCCGATGCTTAAGTCAGTTCGGGTTTCAAAAATAACTGAGGTTCGTCTGAGTGATCTTGATCTTACCTTCAGATTGGAAAAGTAGGGGTATTTATAGGCCTGTTCGGCGATACCTGGCGATACCAATCCAGGCGATGTCAGATGGTGACGTCACAAGCGATACCAACAGATGACGTCATGAGCGATATCATACGGGCTGCCGGGAGCGATAAGCTCATGGGTCCCTAGGATGGGATGGTGCCGTGCGTGTAGAGTCGCGTGAGCCCCCCCCCCCGCGCTGATGTCGACCATCCTAGGAATCCTTCTCTGATTCTCGGGCGATATGAAGATATCTTACGGGTCTTATGGGAAATCGTCCTGGTGGGAGCCGCAAGTGTGGTAGCACCGTTAGGGCTGTCTTGATTGTTATCATAAGCCCAACTGAAAACGAGCCCGAGTGTTTACCAAGGGTTGTCCATGTCTGAAATCTTAGATGAAAACTTGTTCCTTCGTGGGGCGGTATGTCTGCAGGATCTCCGAGTTTCTCTGACTGCTCGACGTTAACCGTGTTAAGTGATGAGCTGGAACTTAGTTCTGAAGCTTTCCAGCGATCAAGCAGATTCCGTCCTTCATTCTTATCCAGAGACCTGTTCTTCTGAGGCGTTAAGAGGTCCACGAGAGACGTTGCTATTACGCTTGTGATCATGAGGGCATTGCTTTCGCCCAACGATGTTAGTCCGTTTGGCTTCTTGACAGGGCTTACGGAGTCTCAACTTTATTCATGCCATAGAAGGGCTGCTGACGGGTCACTTGTGATACCGCCAAAGACTGCAACCAGGTCATGTCGTGGATTTGCATTCATTCCGAGTCCATCATCCTTTCAAGTGTACTAAAAACACACGAAGGAGATAGGCGTTTATAGAGAAGTTAGTAAACTTTTATACTTACAGGGGTTTGAGGTCACGCGGGCCCCATTTTCCTCTTTCGCTTTAAGGAAACAACAATATCATCGCGGCTTTACGCCATCAGCTGCCTACGATTAGCGCGGCTTTATACCACCAGATGCCTGCGATGTCGACGAGGTTTTACGCATCTAGGGCTACCTGCGACATCAACGCGGCCTTACACTGTGGATACCGATAACCATATGGCTTTTACGTAATGGCTACCCGTGATATCGTGCCTTTTGGCATTTTTCCATATTTCATCTTGCATCCTTTCGAACATTCATGTCGCGGATGGCATACGAGCATCAACCTTTGATTCTACTTTAGGCTTATCAGTCCTTAGGGGTGACGAGACGACTCGTCTTTTGAGGACCTCTTTGTTCTTTCCAAGGCCTCTCTCTTGGGGCCTATAAATTGGGGAAACTTCTCCACCCACGCTCTCCTCATCTCTGGCAATTTACATCATGGATAATTTGACTAAGAATTTTCTCCTTTCCAAGGGCCATTCTCTCAAGAACCTCAATGATGGGGATGTCGGGTTCCTGGAGAACATGTTGGTCAAGACCTCTGAGGACATCCTGGAGCTACAAGGAATGTTGACCCCTCTTCATTCCAGGCTGGGAGCTACATCTCTGGAGGATTTCAGCCCTCTGGAAAGCGTGTCAAAGCTGGCTGCCTCCATCGCTCGGATTCAAGTGGTAATCGCCATGCTGCAGCAACGCAAGGATATGCTGGGGTGCTGTCTGAAGGGAATGAGAGCCACCTCCCATGATCTGATTCTGGTTATGGATTCTCTGCGAGACCTTCCCGAAGTGCCTGAGGATGCTGGCTCTGACGCCTGAATGCGATGGCTCCCTTTGGGCTTTTTCTCTTTTCTTCCCGGCATGTAAATGTACTTTCCGGCCCCTAGGCCATAATAAATAAACTGGTTTTAGTACGCCGTTTTGCAACTGTTCTTCTTCTTTAATGCGCCCTTTGTCTTTCTAGGAGATATTCTTAGCCCAACTGAAAACGGTTCAGCCACTGGGCGGTTTTCTGATTGGTTGTTCAACATTAAATCTATGCCTCGGTTGTCCTGGCAACTGATTGGGTGATTTTGCGGTTTTCCTCGATCAGAGGAAAATCTCAACAGGCGTGACTGTAAATCCATATATGCACTTCAGGCTGTACACGTGTCTTCTTTCAAGAGTCGGATTAGAAGATCAAAGATCCTTTCTTCCCAAATTTCTGGCTATTTAAGGGATCTTCTCCCCTTCGTTATTCTTCGTCCCCTCGTTGATTTTCCCTTTCTTAATATTCTGTGATCTCATGGCTGATTCTCATTTTTTAGATACGTTCGCCCGAGATTCTCCACCAACTCCTCCGACTTCTCCTGATTCGGATAATCTTCCCATGTCGCCTCCCTGGAGGCCACCTGCTCGCCGATGGTGCCGCAAGAGGCGGAGGAAAGATGCTGCGAAGGCATCTAAGTTATTCTTCGATTCTCTTGCTTCTTTCTCTTCGAGGGGAGAGAAACATCTTTCCCTCCTAACAAGTCACCGCCAAGGGCTCCTTCCGCCTGTTCAGCTGTTAAAGCGGTGTCGCCGTCTGTCAAGGAGGAATCGGATCGATCATCCACTCGCGTGGGAGGGAAGGTTGAGGAACCTTTCCCTTTCGCTGGTGAAGATCCATCGCTTTTAGGGGAGGATGATGATGACGTGGTCTACTGCTATGGCATCTCCTGGTCTGATGGCGAATAGTTGGGCATACCATGCCTCTTTGTAGATGCCGTATGGCTTTCCCAAATAATAAAATGACGTTTTTATTTCTTTTCGCTCTTCTGCCGCTTTTCTTTCTTCATGTTTTCAGGATTATCGAGGGAGTAGGCTTTTCGCTTGACGCAACCGCCTTTCGATTTTCAGTCGGCAACTGTCTTCTCCCAAAAGACATTGATGACTGTCCACGCGTCCTTTTCCCTTCTGCACGTGTTTTGTTTTCACAGGCTGTTCCTTTTTTAGGTTTAACCTTTATAAGGAGTTTACTCTTCTCTTTTAGTATTTTCTGCGAATATTTCGAAATTCTTCGTATTTCTTTTCATCTGTGCTTCTTTCTTCTCGAGGGATTTTACTGCAATTGCTTCGCCGGTGCCGACGGCCGATTCACTGGTTCTCTGCTCCAGGTATTTTGTTTCTCTATTGCCATAGCTTTACTTTCCCTTTCATTATGTCTTGCGCTAGGCCTTCTGCAATTATCGAAAATCCTCTAGATCCCGAAGTCAGGAGAGCTCGTAGTGTTTTTGATTGTAATGAGGTTTTGAGGGCTGAGTTGGAGGAGAACGGTATCACTTTTCCCACGGGATATCGCCCCTTTGTCCCATTGAAGGATGCTCGGCTTACTGATGCCATGTGGGGGACGTTCCGGTTGGTTTATTTCAAGATGTTTACCTACGGGTTTCGTCTTCCGCTTCATACTTCTCTGTTGAAACTGCTAGACCACTACGATTTCAATCCTGTTCAAATAACTCCGCCTTCCTGGTGTGGGCTTTACGCCTTTCTTCGCTCGTGTGAGATAAAGCATATTTTCGCTCCATCGCTCGATCTGTTCCGCACATTCTTCACCTTGAGGTGCCATAACTGCTTAGTGGATATTACCCCAAGATGGAATGGTGCTCTTGTTCGGTTTTTCTGGCGGAATTTTCAAGGTTTCGAAGAGAACGTGGACAACTGGAAAAATGGCTTCTTCACCCTTCGCCTGCCCTCTCGGTTTTGGCGCGGTGGTTTCAACCGAAAGATTACTAGTGCCGCTTGGCGAGAACCAGATGTGTTGTCTAGTATGGATGTATCCCATGTTAACACCTTATTAGAAATAGAAGGGCCTTTCCGCATTCGGGAATTTGCTCAGTTCAGGCCTCTGTCAGAATGTGTCATTGGTGAGTCTTTTCTTTTATCGCCTTATCGCTTCGACTTTCTTGTCATATTAAAATATTTTATCGGCAGGTAACGCTGAGGGTCGATCCTCCGAGGAAAAGGACATTCCTCTAAACGTGGTGCCGCTTCAGTCATTACCTCCTTCTCCTCCACCCTAAGGCTCTAGTCGTCCGCCTATTCCGCCGCAAGGAAGGAGAAACAAAACCGTCGCGACACGCAACACATCTGCCCGACCTTCTCGTTTCCTTGAGAATTGGCTACCCGCTCGCGGTAAGGGTGTGGCCCCAAGTAATCCCGTAGTTGAAGAGGTTGACAGTGATAGCGGAAGCATGGATACTGGTTCCGAGCTGCGTCATGCCACCTTTGCCCAACGGATGAAACTTAGGTCCAGAAAAAGTGATCCTTCAGCGGAGTCAACCGAGGACGATAGCGAAGAGATTGCTGCCGAAACGGAGCGTCTCGTAAAAAGAGTTCGCAAAGAGAAATCTGACCCACTAGTTCCTTCCGTGGAGGAAATCAATGGGGTTCCTTCCGAGGAGGTTGACGCCTCGCACGTTACGGGTCCCTTGCCAGTGACGGAAGTTACCAAGGTGCCCTCTACCATTCCTCCCAAGGTTAACGAGGCTTCGGCAGCGGTGGGCTCTCCCTTGGTGTCTGACGGTCCTAGCTCCCCTATTCGCTCCTTTATTCCAGATGTGAGCTTACCAACTCCGAATCCCATCGCTCCTTCCTCACCGAAGCCTCAGCCCTTGTTTCTTTCTTCGATTTCGGGCATTGGTGATTCTGCAAAAACTTGCTCTCCTCCTTATATCGCCAATCTTTCCCCTCAAGGTCTTCAAGGCCCCATTGCTTATCAGCTGGACTTGTCTTCCCTTGGTACTGACGGTCTCCGTGCTTTAGGGGTATCGGACCCGTCATCGCGAGAGGAACCAGTGGGCCCGATAGTGGGGCAAATGTTTACTTCTTTGAAGGACAAAGAAGAGTTCTTGAGGCGTCCTCCCGACGTACGCCATTCGCGTCTTCTGACTGACATGCTGGCCTGCTTCCGCGAGTTAAAATACTTTTTCGAGGATCATCGTAACAAGGTTCGACCTTCTCTTGATTTAAAGGGAGAACTAGATGCTGCTTTAGGGAAGGTAATGGAGCTGTCGCAGCTTCAAGAGCGGACCCGGGCGGAGTTGGACGACTGTCGCGCTGAGCTTGCTCGAGAAAGATCAAAAGGGAAGGCTAAGATAGACCTTCTGGAGGCGGAATTGGTGGTAGCTGACAGAAAGAATATCTTCCTTCGCGAAGAGATAGCATCTCGTGATGCGGATTTGGCCAAAGTGCCTTCAAAGATAGCCTGGTGGAAAAACAAGACCATGGATATTTGTATTGCTGAATTTATGAGTCTCTATCGCCAGGGAACTGTTAACTCATCAGTGCTGACCGATTACGCTTCCAAGAGACTGAAGGATTTGGGCGAAGGTGAGAGAGATCTTCCTTCTTCTGGAGAAAAGCGGAGGAATGGTGATCGCAATGCTCGCGAGGGCCCATGATTAATCGAGGTTGCTCCCTTTAGAAGATTTTCCGCTTATTTGCTTCTTTGTCTTGTAATAACGCCTTGTTGTGCGACAATACTTGTATTTGATTGCTATTTGATTTTTATTTCGCCTTTCCGCGTTAACCCAACGCTATTCTTTTTAATCAACGCCATCTTGCATTATCTCCTTTCATGTGATATCGCTCTTGTTTTTCCCCAGAGATAGTACCTTCTTTTCAGAGCATTTAATGCTTGCTATCCTTTCCTTAGAAAAGTCGTGATTGTGCAGGCACACGTGTCTATTTCTTCCAGCGCCGCGGGCTAGCGTGCTTGAGAACTTTGCCTAAATCGAGGCGTTGTAGCGCTTTTCTAGGATTACACTCATTACATGAGTCTGTTCCTTATGCCGCTTCCACGCAACGACTGCGGCATTCGTCGTTTCGTTTGATCATTAGGGTTATAAAACCCAATATTTATTCTTTTCTCTTTTCTTTTATCATCCCGCTTTCTCATATTTTCTTTTAGCCGTCTTATTTTCTCCCCACTATTCAAGGCTCTTTGAAGTGCTTTTCTCTGAAGGTATTTCCTTTCTCTTCCATCGTCTTCTTCATCTTTTAATTCTTTAATTTTGCCATGGCTAAGACTCGCCGTACTAAGTCGAAATCTGTCGATGAGAAAAGGATGGATATTACGTCTAGTGTTATCACATCTGAGGCCGCTCTCCGTGAGCATTTGGCCGCCCATAATGCTGATATTCCTGATGATTATAAAACCACTGTTGCCCCTGAGTCACTACGTCTGAACAGCATTTTGACGGGCAATCGTAGGGTCATGTATGCGCAAATGTTCCGTTATGGCTTTCGGCTTCCCATTGACTCTTTTGTCAAAGAATTGCTTGTTGCCGGCGATTTGACTCCGGCCCAACTATCCCCAAATGCATATTGTTGTGTTTATGCTTTTCTGGAACTTTGCAAATACAAAGGGATTACTTCCCCTTCCCTTCTACTGCTTAAATCTCTTTTTAAGCTGATGAAATGTCGGGGGGTGATAACGATATCGCCCCGTTTTGACGATGACTCTTTGAAGTCTTTTACTTGGAAACTCCTCCATATCGAGTCTTCCATTGATGGCTGGAAAAAGGAGTTTTTTGTGATAGATCTTCCTGGAGATCTTGGTTCCTGGTGGCGATCTGGTTTTAATCAAAACGTGGATGACAACGTCTGGAGCCGACCAGGGACCCTTCCGAAACGTGAGCAAGACTGGTTAAACACATTGCTCAAACTGGAAATCAGCGTTCACATTCGTCAAGTGGCCTGTAGAATGGACATTCGATCTTGTGTTAAACGTGAGTGTCGCGTCACTCCTTTCTTTGTTATCGCTGATACTAATGCTGACGCTATTTTGTGCTTTCGTAGCGACGGATCCCAACTATAAACCTGAGAGCGTAAGGAGACGCTTGAAAAGGGCTCAAGAGCGAGAAGAAAAGGAGAGAGCTACTTCCACGGAAGCGACTGACAATCCTACCGATCTTCCGGCTACTTCCGCTACTCTTGTTCAAGTTTCCTCTTCTTCGGTCGGTGTGAGGGATTCTGACATTCCTTCAGGCGTTCCCCTTATGACCATCGCTGCTCCTCCTGCCCAGCCTTCTTCTTCTTCTAAGGCTCCTAAGGCCATTGCCAAAGGAAAAAAGAAGAGAAAAACGAGAAGTGTCGCCGCTCTTACACCTTCTCCAGACGCGGCAGGCTCTTCAGAAGCACCTCTTCCCCACACTGATACAGTAAGGGTGCCTTTTAGCCATGATATGTTATATTTCGACGTCTGTCGTCGTTTGATTTCTCTTTTCTATATTTCGTATTGGGTTCTTGGCAGGACCCTACCGTTGTCGCTACCTCCGTTCCTCCCTCAGGCGATATGAATATAAGATACGTGTTGACTGGCTCCAAGAAGAGACAGCGGCCGGAAGATGAGGGCAGAAATCTATCTTCCTCTACCACCGGGATGGGGAACAGGCCTGCGGACGGGTTTGACTCTACGGCTGTTCCCCAGGGAGGGAATCAGTCAGAATTTTTAGAGAACTTGGGCACAGGCGATACCTTCGGGGTTTCGCCCAATTCCTTCGGCGGTCCTGCTCACGCATACTCCTCTAATCCGGGGTATCAAGAGGTCTTGCAGGATTTTTCAGGCTATCAGCCCCATGGCGCTTATCTTGCTCCAGGGGGTTCGTCCACCCAGGTTCACCCTCCTTCTCCTCTGGCGTTTGCTCCTTCGAGCATTCCTCTGCGGGATCGTTATGGCGAAGGAGGTACCACCTTCAACTTTGTGGCGGATCTTAGTCCGATAGGTGGGGTTAGCTCTGTAACCCATCAAGTCGGACTGTATGATTTCCGTAACACCGGCTTGGCGGCATTGGGGGATGATGGCTCGGATGAAGTTTCGACTTTATTGGCTTCCCAAGTATTGGCGTCTGCGGCAGAACGTGACGCTTTTCTTTCTAAAACCGAGTTTGATAGGGAGAACTCCTTGCGCACCAACCTTTTCACTAATTTGATGAAATTCCATTACTGGGCAGAGGAGGCGCGAGATCAGGCTGCCTCTCTTTCCTCTGCTTTGGAAGAATTAGCGCGAGAGCAGAATGAGAAGAAAAAATTACTGGAGGAGCGTACAAACTTATTACTGGCTCATCAGAAGCAGAAAGAAGAGCAGTCGGCCGCCTTGGCAGCGGAGAGGGCCAAAGTTACTACTTTGGAGAATGAGAAGTCCTCCCTGGCCAAGGAGAAAGCTGCCCTGGAGGAAGAGTCGGCTGATAAGAGCCTGTGGCATGTCGAGCAGACTGCCTCTATTTTGGTCGCTTGCTTTGAGGAAGCCCATGGGGTCGACGCATACAAACCCGATGAGGTCACTGTCGCCTTCGAACGAAGATCTGGCCACCTTAATGAGGAGGGCTTTCGCCAAGCTAAGGCGGCAGGCTGGAAACGGAGGCACCCCGAAGGTTGACATGCTTCGAGGCTTTATAGCTCTTTCCTTAGTGATCAAGCGTCACTAAATTTTTGTTTATTATTTTGACCACCGAAGTCTGTACTTTGTAGCCCCCTTTAAACATTCTGATATGGTCAAGCCACTTTTATTGCTGACTTTCCTTTGGCGTTATCTTCGCCACGTTTTCCCAATGCGCTTACTTATCCGAACAGATCCTTAGCGCTCCCACCAAATTACAGAATTTGGTATTGGGTTAACTTTCTTGGTAAGACTAGCGATAGATCAGCTGACGAGATCCTCGCTCCTTCCACTGCCCGAAAAGTATTCTGCGCATTCTCAACTGTAAATCATCAGTAACAAAAACACGTTACGAGGGATAGTAATTACCCGTAGGAGCCTTTTTGCTGCCATCATAGGGTGTTACCCTGGAACCCGCGGGAATCGCTTTCGCTATCAGCTCTACACTTCACCAGGGATTACTCATCTCGTTACTAGCCGGGATTTCACGATTCTCCGCGTTTTCCTAATTTCACGATCGGCCCTTAAAGTGCCTCGTCTTAGTGAGCTGTCGGATCGGGACGGCTATCACAAGGCTAGGGAATTTTCACTTTTGGACGTTGCCCTCGCGTCTAGAATCGTGTCCTTACTTAGCCATAGTAGCCCAGCCGTTAAGATAGGATTCTTGTTTCTAGAACGGAGTTTCTATTTCTTTGGGGCGTGCCTCATCTAGTTGGGCCGTCTCCACGAGAACGGTCAGTACAAGAAAAGGACTTTTCACTCCCAAAGATACCGGGTGGTGCCCTCACTTAATGAGCCATCTGATCAAGATCGGTCATCACAAGGATAGGACTTTTCACCCCCGGGGGTGTCCAGGATCTTTCAATCCGACGCTAATTCAAGGTATGGTGGGTAGTGCCCTCACTTAATGGGCTATCTGATCAAGACCGGCCATCACAAGGATAGGACTTTTCACTTCCCCAAAATACCCCCTTTTTTATCTGCACAAAGACAACCACAAACTTCCACGAAAGCTCTCTCATCGAGCGTTAGTCATGGTTAGGATTGACATAAATCAAAGGTGCAGATAAAATCAAATTCTAGAGTAATATAACTTCAAGCGAGCGATATTCCAAGAGTTGGATAAGGGTGTACCATCGAGAGTCTCCAGATGATAGGCTCCTTTCCCGACAACGTGGGTGACGCGATATGGTCCATCCCAGTTTGGACTGAGTTTTCCCATGCGTTGCCCTGCCGCTCGCTTGTCTCTGAGCACCAGGTCACCGGGTTTCAGCAACCGTTCTTTGACGCGCCTGTTATGATAACGGGCCATCTTTCGTTTGTAATGCTGCGTTTTCAGAAGGATTTCCTCTCGAACTTCTGGTAACGCGTCCAGGTTAGCTCGTAACCTTTCCCCATTTAGTTCCTCCCGAAAGTGAGCTACCCGTAGGCTCATGGTTCTAATTTCCACCGGTGTAACGGCTTCGGTCCCGAAGGCCAACGCGAAAGGTGTTTCTCCGGTGGTGGTCTTAACGGTCATGCGATATGCCCACATCACGTATGGTAGCTCATCAGCCCATTTCTTTTTAGACCCTTCTAGGTTTTTCTTGATGCCGCCAAGGACGCTCCGATTGGTTACTTCCGCCTGTCCATTAGTTTGCGGATGAGGCACGGAGGAAAAGCGTTGCTCGATTCCAAATTCTGAGTACTAGTCTTTGAATAACTGGCTAGTGAATTGCGTTCCGTTATCGCTAACAAGGACACGAGGTACGCCAAACCTCATGATAACTTGATGTTTGAAAAAATGCGAAGTTTTTTCTGCCGTGATTGTGGCGACCGCTTCAGCTTCCGCCCACTTAGTGAAATAGTCTACCGCCACTATCACAAATTTCAGTTGAGACCTTGCCTTTGGGAATGGGCCTAGGATATCGATCCCCCATTTAGCAAAAGGACAAGGGGCGATAATTTCAGATATTTCAGTGGCAAGCCGCCGAGGAATCTTGGCAAACTCCTAGCACTTAGGGCAGGTTTGCACATAGTTGTGGCAATCTCTTCGGATGGTGGGCCAGTAAAATCCGAATCGAAAGACCTGTGCTGCCAGGGTACCGCCTGATACGTGCATACCACATACCCCTTCATGGATTTCGCGCAAGGTGTGAAGACCCTCTTGTTCAGTTATAAATTTGGCGGCAGGGTGAGAAAAACACCTTCGAATCAGGTCCCTGTCATAGTATGTACAACGTGCTGCTTGTCTCAATACCTTCTTCTTTTCAGCGGTATCCTCAGGCAGTTCCTCGTGTTTCAAGAATTTGATTACGGGAATTCGCCAGTCGCTTTCGCGCTCCTCCACACATAAAGATGCTTGCTCTTCCATGAAGGATGGTACCGATAACTCTCGATAGTATACAGCTTTGGGTATGGACGCTTCCGGATTCGCGGCTGTTTTGGCTAGATCGTCAGCTTCAGCGTTTTCCTCCCTGGGGATATGCTCGAAGCTGATCTGCATGTCCTCTTTCTTTATTTCCAACAATTCTCGC
The DNA here is from genome assembly GCA_963691705.1 of Viola odorata. Taxonomy (NCBI): domain Eukaryota; kingdom Viridiplantae; phylum Streptophyta; class Magnoliopsida; order Malpighiales; family Violaceae; genus Viola; species Viola odorata. Next base: position 52,598,189 of record OY829545.1, on the reverse strand, counting down.
TTTACTTTGGCGAGATATTGAATCATAATGGGTTCCCGGGCCTGAGAATGCCCCAAGACCTGGTCAATTATCAACTTGGAATCACCACAGATTTTTAGACGCAGGTCTCCTGTTCTTCCAGTATCGTGCCTCCCTTTAGAGGAAAGTCCTTTCCCTATTCTGAGCCCGGCTAGAAACGCCTCATACTCTGCCGCGTTATTTGATAACAGTTGTAGGATTCGAATGGCGTATCGTATTTGCATATCGTGCGACCCATTTATAAAAATTCCAGCTCCAGCCAGCTCTTGGTTTTTAGCTCCATCCACATGGACGATCCAGAGGTCCGTGTAGGTTTCCGGGAACGGGAGATCCATGTCGCCCCATTCAGCTTCAGGTACGCCGTCCAAAGGATCCTCTGTAAAGGTACATTCCGCTATGAAATCGGCCAGGATCTGAGCTTTTACGGACGGTCGCGACTGATACCTCAATCCATACTGTTCTAGTTCAAGCGCCCAAATCAACATTCTTCGGGAAGATTCAGGCTTTCGAAATATTCTTTTCAGAGGCTGGTCTGTGAGTACGATAACGGAATAAGACTGAAAATACCGATCCATTTTGCGGGTGGCTTGTATCAGAGCGAACGCTATCTTTTCAATTCGGGCGTATCGCAACTCCGCATCCTTCAGGACGTGGCTCACAAAATAGACCGGGCGATGAGAATGGTTATCGTCGCGAATGAGGACGGCACTGACCACTTCATCCGCGGCGCCAAGATACAAATATAAAGTATCACCTACTTCAGGTCTCGTCAATAATAAGTCAGACGATAGGTAATCTTTTAGGCCGATAAATGCTTCCTCACATTCCGGGGTCCACCCGAATGAGGCTTTCTTGCGTATGACTTTGAAAAAAGGAGACACTTTTCTCCTTGCTTGGAAATGAATCGCCCAAGGGCAATGACTCGCCCTGTTAGCCTTTGCACCTCTTTAATGGTTCTTGGCGATATCATGTCCTGTATGGCCTTAACCTTTGAGGGATTAGGCAGGATGCCTTTTTGGCTGACCACGTAGCCCAAGAATTTTCCTGTTTGAAATGCAAACATGCATTTTCAGGGATTTAACTTCATGCGATACCTTTTCATCACGTCAAAGACTTCCTTTAAGTCTCGTAGGTGATCTTGAAAGCTTGCGCTCTTTACCAAAATATCGTCAACGTATGTTTCCACATTCCTCCCTATTTGCTCTTCGAATATCTTATTGGCCATACGTTGGAACGTAGCCCCGGCGTTCTTCAGCCCGAACGGCATCGCCGTATAACAGTAGGTGGCCTTTGGAGTGAGAAACGCAGTCTTTTCTTCATCTTCCCGGGCCATGGGAATCTGATGATATCCAGAGTTGGCGTCCAATGAGCTTAGATAAGCATATCCAGCGGTCTGATCAACTAACTGATCTATGCGAGGAAGTGGGTAGCAATCCTTAGGGCAGGTATCATTTAAATCTGTGAAGTCGATGCACATGCGCCAATCCCCATTGGGCTTAGGAACAAGGACAGGGTTCGCTAGCCAGGTGGGATATTGAACTTCGCGGATAAACCCTGCGTCAAGGAGCTTTGCTACTTCCTTATCTACCGCTAACGCCTTTTCATTAGAGAACGCGTGTCGCTTTTGCTGTACCGGCCTGGCATCTGGGTCCACATTGAGACGATGTTCGGCTATTTCCCGCGACATACCTGGCATGTCGGAGGGTTTCCACGTGAAATCTCCTTGGCATTTGTTCAGCAGCCGGGCCAGTTGAAGGTTTTCCGCTGGGCTGAGTTTTTCACTGACCAGGAAACTTGCTTCCTCTATACCAATTGCCGGAATGGGTACCATTTTGTCTAGAGGTTGAGCACGCTTCTCATCACTCTGCTCATAGGGATCCGCTGCTATACATACGTACCTATCGCAGCTTCTTTGAGTCATGAGCGAGTAGCATTCCGCCGCCAGCTTTTGATCGCCTTTTACCGATACTACCCCATCCCGGGAGGGGTATTTCATCTTTAAATGCTTCTGAGATATCACCGCTCCAAAGCGGTTGAGGAAAGGTCGTCCGAGCACGACATTGTAAGGCAAATTCAGATCCACGACAAGGAACAACAGGTTCTCTGATCGCTTGTAGGTGTCTTCTCGGAAATATATGGGCAAAGTAATTACCCCCGTGATAGGGATTGGAACCCCATCAACGCCGACTATAGGCCGTTTGCTAGGTGTTAACTCATTATCAGGTCGCTTCATGAGATTGTAAGCTTCTAGCGAAAAGAGGTTCACCGCACTCCCGTTATCGATAAGAGTTCTTCTGATTCCATGACTGGCGATGACGGGCGTAACCACCAATGCATCGTTATGCGGATAGACGACGCCTTTCTCATCCTCTTCAGAAAAGGATAATACCATTCGATCCAATATGCCTATCGCATCTCCTTTTTTTTGTCATGCCATCACGTGTGCGTTTATCTCTTTTCGCGGCTGCCGATTGCTCTGATTCATCCATATAAGGGGTTCCTCCCGCAATAATGTTAATCATAGGGATATATTCGTCATCAACTGCAAGAGTTTCCCTATCTTTACCTCTGGGAGCATCATCCTTTTGCGGAACGCGAGGAGGAACTGGTGGTTCGTCTGTTGTCCTTTTCATGAGATTATTTCTGGCATCTTCTCTTATTTGGGTAGCAAATTCCCCCAAATATCCTTCTTCTACCAAGTGTTCTATCGCTGATCTTAACTCCCTGCACGCTTCTATGGAATGGCCCCTGGCTTTGTGGAATTTACAATAAGCATTTTCCCTTCTCCCTAGAAGCACTCCTGGTTTCGTAGGCGCGGGGTAGCGGATGGGAAGATTTTGCTGTTCCGCTATCGCTAAAATCTCTGCCCTTGGTACGTTAAGAGAAGGAAAATCTGGGTCGTACGTCCAGTTCTTGTAAGAATCCCCGTGACGCCGAGAGGGGGAACCACCAGTTTTTCCCTTCGAAAAATGACCCTTCTGTTTGTTGGAGGCCTTGGGGATATGGTCTTTCCTTCTGGCGTAATCGTCGATAAAATGGTCGTCAGGTAGTAGCTTCGTGGGAGCAGTAGTAATTTGAGATGTCTCATGCGACGCGTCATACGTCTTATCTCTATTTTCTTCCTCTTCCATTTTTGCGTAATTGTAGGCTTTAAGCCTCAACGCATCTAAAGTCACTGGAGGATCCACCATGAGCGCGTCTTTCAGATTTCCATAGCGGCAGTTCCTTTTCAGAGCTTCTATAGGAAAATCAATAGTAACGCCCGATGTTAAGGACATTTCCAAATCGAAGCGACTAAGAAACTCCTTTAAGGTTTCTTGAGGCCTTCGTTGTATGTCAAATAACGCGGCGGCAGATTTCCTGATTGGAATTGCTGTGCTAAATCTGCTCCGGAATTTAGATTCTAATTGCGAGAAATTATTAATGGATCCACCAGAGAGACCCTCAAACCAAAGACGCGCCACACCCGATAATGTCATAACAAATATTTGGCATAATGCCGCATCACTGTGGGTCTGAAACTGAACAAAATCCTTCACTTTATTAATGTGCGAGATGGGATCCTTGGTGCCATCATAAACATCAGTGGGAAGCTTCACGCACCGACTGACCCTGTGACGCCTTATACGACGGCTAAATGGGTGGCCCGATGTATCATCAAGAATTTCACGCGCCTGACGCGGAGGAGACATTTCGTCCCGACGCCCCCTATTTTGTGGTTCTGGCGTAGGATGTCGTCTAGGAGATCGACTACGACTCCTGGGCGAACGACTTCGATACCTTCGACTACTGGATCTTTCACTGTACTCGGGAGACAGACTTCTGTTGGCTCCTTCCCTCCGTCCGTCCCACCGGTTCCTAACCCCCACAAGCTGCCTGTCTCCTTGTAGGAGGAGACCTTACGGCATTTGTGGTACGTAAGCCTCTACTCTTCCTTGAGTAAACTGCTCAACACTAATCGGAGGATTTCCCGCGGATAAAGGCATCTGGAGGTTTTCTGGAAACAACGGTGATAAAGGTCGATCAGCGACAATAGATGGTGTAAACATGACGCGAGGAGGGAGACTAGATCCAGAAGCACCAGGCGTGACTCTTGCAGCCATTTCCGTCAAATATTCCAGCCGAGAACGAAGGGCCGCTATTTCCATTGCAAAGGAATGTTCACGATTAAGCACAGATCCCCCCGAAAGAGGAGTGGAGAAATCAGATCCCGCTATCTGAGATGACAAGATGTCCGTCTGCGAGGAGGCCAGTCCCCCAGCAATTCCAACCGAGAGGTCCAGAGATCCCGAAATAATTGGTTGTGTAGTCATAGAGAGGTCGGCAGTAGCAAAAGGGAATAACTGTCTGCGGATTGAGAAAGGGATATTAGAGGATGATGATCGGATTGGCTCCGATCCCGTGATCATGACCGTTCCAATCTTCCGACTAGACGGAGCTTGGCTATTAAGGACGCTCACTTAATATACCAAAGCTCTCAATGAAAGCACCATTTGATAAGATTCTATGTTGATCTTGTAAGATTTGGAGTCGTGCCTGATCGGAACGGTGGCGGTCGGTGTCGGATGTACCTGCAAAGCGCCGGAGGGGGGGCTCCGGCGTAGACACTCCGATGCTTAAGTCAGTTCGGGTTTCAAAAATAACAGAGGTTCGTCTGAGTGATCTTGATCTTACCTTCAGATTGGAAAAGTAGGGGTATTTATAGGCCTGTTCGGCGATACCAATCCAGGCGATTTCAGATGGTGACGTCACAAGCGATACCAACAGATGACGTCATGAGCGATATCATACGGGCTGCCGGGAGCGATAAGCTCGTGGGTCCCTAGGATGGGATGGTGCCGTGCGTGTAGAGTCGCGTGAGCCCCCCCCCCCCCCCCCCCTCGCTGATGTCGACCATCCTAGGAATCCTTCTCTGATTCTCGGGCGATATGAAGATATCTTACGGGTCTTATGGGAAATCGTCCTGGTGGGAGCCACAAGTGTGGTAGCACCGTTAGGGCTGTCTTGATTGTTATCAGCAATACTCACAACGCCCATGAAGATAAAGAAAGACACATCTAGGGCTAGATGCCTCTCAGTTTGTTAGGCTCGCGACACCGCCCTAATCACTCACTTGCCCTAGACGGAACAGACCAAGCTAATGACAATCCGTCTAGTGTCTACTCTATTCTAAGGCTTCGCGTTAGTTATAACCAAAGAAATGACGAAGATCTAGGATAGTAAATTAAAAGGTGATCAAGCTCCTAACAAAACCATCTAGATCTAGCATTAAATCGGCAAGCGAGCAAATATAGCGACAAGAATATATTAAACACAATTTGGTCTCGTGACAATCCTCATGCAACCCTTAAATCACCCTTGCTAAACTAAAGAACTTAGGCACACATATTAATCAATAACAAAATAGATTTGATAACAATTGATGAAACACCAAGGATACATTCGTCTTTTGACCTCAAGTCAAGGCCGGATCACTATAGACCTGGATCAGCGGCAGCCTCCCGGCTACCGCCCCTGTTACCCCAGAAATCTTAGGATGGTCGACATCAGCGGGGGGGGGGAGGAACCACGCGGCATCTTCCCATCCCAGACGGCCCCGACAACATCTCACTGGCGATATCCTATCTGACTGACGCATGCTGACGTCATCTTAGGCGTTATCTTCTCCCGATAACGCTCACCCCCGGGGGTAACATCCTCTCTTTTGCCTATAAATACCACTCATTTCCAGATCAAAGGTAAGACCAAAATCACTACCAAAATCTCTGCCAAATTTCATAGCCATACTAACTTAAGCATCGGAGTGTCTACACCGGAGTCCCCCCTCCGGCGCTTTGCAGGTACGACGGACTGTCGCTACAATGATTCCCAATGGCCATAATCTCTCCCCCGCTTTCCCAGAAGTTCTAATTTTATCAAATTGGTGCTTTCATTGAGAGCTTTGGCTTTAATTAAGTGAGCGTCGTTAATAGCCAAGCTCTATTCTTCTGAAAATCGAAAGATTATGGCTTCTAATTCAGATCCGTCGTTATCTCAGTCCTCTAGCCTTCCATTTGATACCCGCAGGCGACTTTTCCCTTTTGCCACTTCTGATGCTTCTACTACGGTATAAGAAATTCCCCCAGGAATGTCGAATCTCTCCTTTGAACAGACGGCGGGAACATTTGCACCCCAAGCGTATACTCCTTCATCCCAGATAGTGGGACCTAGTCATCTTACTCCCCAGTCAAGAGGATCCGTGATAGACAGTGTCGCGAGCTCGATTTCTGCCCTTCATGCCCAACTGGACCACTTAACGGAATTGGCTACCAGATTCACGCCTAGTGCTTCTAGATCAGGCGTTCCATCTCAGTTTGTTTTTACTCCACCTATCATCACAGAATGACCGTTGTCGTCCCTATTGCATGCGAATATCTCTTTGAGGCTGTTCGCGTTGAATGCGTCAGTCAGTCTTGTACAATTTGCTCATAGGACAGTGGAGCCGTACGTGCCACAAACGCCTTTACTTCCTATTTCCCAAGAGGAACGACAATGGCGTGACGAGGATAGAGGTCGTTGGGATGGCAGGAGGGATGAAAACGATAGAGACATGTCTCCTGGAGGGAGTGAAAGATCCAGCAGTAGGAGACATCGAACTCGCTCGCCAAGGAACCGCAACCCATCTCCAAGGCGACATCATGTTAGAGACCCGCGAGATCGTAAGCATCATTTAGAGGTATCCCCACCTCGATATGCGCGCGAGATTCTTGATGATACTTCTGGCCACCCCTTCAGCCCACGCATAAGGCGTCACAGAGTCAGCCGACATGTGAAACTCCCCTCAGAATCTTATGATGGTACTAGAGATCCTATTTCCCACCTTAACAAGGTGAAGGACTTTGTGCAATTTCAGACCCACAATGATGCTGCGTTGTGTCAGATATTTGTAATGACCCTGTCGGGGGTTGTGCGTTTATGGTTCGAAGGTCTTCCGGGTGGGTCTATTGACAGCTTTCCACAGCTGGAATCTAAATTCAGGAGTCGATTCAGTACCGCAGTCCCCATTAGGAAGTCTGCTGCCGCCTTGTTCGACCTACACAGAAAACCTCAGGAATCCTTGAGGAGTTTCCTCCATTATTTCGACACCGAGATGTCGCTAACGCCAGGTGTAATAGTTGATTTCGCCATAGAAGCTTTAAAGCGAAACTGTTGCTATGGAAAGCTCAGAGATACTTTAATGGTGAACCCTCCTGCAACCTTAGATACGTTAAGGCTAAAATCCCACAACTACGCAAGGATGGAAGAGGAAGAGAATAGGGACATGATTGAAAACATGCCGCCAGCCATGCTTCCAGTCCATAACGCTCCCATTCCGACCACTTCTGAAAATTGGTTCATCGATGATTACGCTCAGCGAAAGGATCACATTCCCAAGACCTCTAATCGGAGAAGAGGCAACTCCTCAAAGGGAAAGTCTGGCGACTCCTTAGCGCAGCGACAGGGAGATCCCCCTAAGGGACGAGTTTATGACTCAGACCTTCCTTCCCTCATCTTGCCCAGAGCAATAATACTAGCAATAGCGGAACAACGGAACTTGCCCATCCGCTATCCAGCCCCTGTGAGACGGGGGTAACCTTGGGAAGAAGAGAAAATGCTTACTGCAAATTTCACAAAGCTAAGGGACACTCTACAGAAGTATGTAGAGAGCTCAAATTGGCAATAGAGCACCTGGTTGAAGAAGGCTATCTGGGAGAATTCGCCGTCAAAACACGAGAAGAGGCTAAGAGTAACCTGACAAATAGAGTAGCCGATGACAGACCGGCACCTTCCCGTGCCCTAAGCAATGACGCTGGTCTTGCAGGAAGGGATAGGGAAATGCTTACGGTTGATGACGAAGACGTACCCATCATTAACATCATCGCTGGAGGCACACCTTATCTGGACGAGTCCGCACAGCTGACACCCGCGACAGGGGATAAGCAGAAGCAAACGGATGTGTCAATCAAAAGTGAGGCGATAAGTGCCTTGGATCGCATGGTATTATCCTTTTCTGAAGAGGACGAGAAGGGCGTGGTGTATCCACACAATGATGCGTTAGTAGTTACGCCCATTATCGCGAGCCATGGAGTTAGAAGGACTCTTGTGGACAACGGAAGCGCCGTGAACCTATTCTCACTGGAAGCTTACCATCTCATGAAGCGTCCTGATAACGAGCTTACGCCCTGCAAAAAACCCATTATCGGAGTAGACGGAGTCCTCATCCCAGTGACTGGGGTAACCACCTTGCCGGTATATTTTAAGGAAGATACCTCCAAGCGGTCAGAGGAGCTTCTATTTCTGGTGGTGGACCTAAATCTGCCTTATAACGCCATATTAGGGCGGCCATTCCTTAACCGTTTCGGAGCGGCGATATCGCAAAAGCATCTGAGGTTGAAATATCCTTCCTGGGACGGTGTGGTCTCAATCCGAGGTAATCAAAAGTTAGCAGCTGAATGCTACCTGCTCATGACTTAGAAGAGTTGCGATAGGTACGTGTGCGTGACAATGGATCCATATGAATAAAATGACGAGAAACGCACTCAGCCCATGGACAAGATGACTCATGTCCCAGTTAATGGGGTGGATGGGGCCATATTCCTGGTTAGCGATAACCTCAGCCCGAAGGAAAACGTTCAGTTAGCCCAATTATTGAACAAGTGCAAGGAAGAATTTGCATGGAAACCATCAGACATACCCGGTATCTCACGGGAGGTAGCGGAACATCGACTTCATGTCAACCCTGATGCGAAACCAGTTCAGCAGAAACGACGCGCCTTCTCTACAAAAAAAGTGACTGCTGTCGACAAAGAAGTAGCAAAGCTTCTCGATGCGGGCTTTATTCGGGAAGTGCAATATCCTACATGGTTGGCTAACCCCGTCTTGGTTCCCAAGCCCAGCGGAGAGTGGCGTATGTGCATCGAATTCACAGATTTGAATGACGCCTGTCCTAAAGATTGTTATCCACTCCCTCGGATTGATCAGCTAGTTGACCAGGCTACCGGGTATGCCTATTTGAGCTCACTAGATGCCAACTCGGGGTACCACCAAATCCCCATGGCCAATGAGGATGAAGAGAAAACTGCTTTCATCACTCCTAAGGCCACTTACTGCTACACGGCGATGCCTTTTGGGTTAAAAAATGCTGGAGCCACCTTCCAGCGAATTGCGAATCAAGTCTTTGAAAAACAAATTGGGTGAAACGTAGAGGTGTATGTCGACGACATACTGGTCAAAAGTCGAAGCTTCAAGGACCACTTGTCTGATCTGGCGAAAGTCTTCGAAGTAATGAACCGATATCAAATGAAGCTGAACCCTCGGAAGTGCATGTTTGCCTTTCAAACGGGTAAATTTTTGGGTTACGTGGTCAGTCAAAAGGGTATCCAACCCAACCCATCAAAAATCAAAGCCATCCAAGACATGATATCCCCTCGAACTGTAAAGGAGATACAGAAGCTAATAGGGCGTGTTATCGCTCTAGGACGGTTTATTTCTAAGCAAGGCGACAGGTGCCTCCCATTTTTCAAAGTTATACGCAAGAAAGCCGTCTTTGGATGGACAACAGAATGTGAAGAAGCGTTTGCGGGCCTGAAGGCCTATCTATCATCTGACTTGGTGTTGACAAGACCAGAGCCTAGCGATATCCTGTATTTATACCTTGGGGTTGTTGACGAAGTGGTCAGTGTGGTCCTTGTGCGAGATGAAAATAACACACACCGCCCTGTATACTTCGTAAGTCACATCTTGAAAGACGCCGAGCTGAGATACGCCCGTATTGAGAAAATAGCATTCGCATTGATACAAGCCACGCGGAAAATGAGTCGATATTTTCAAGCTCATACCGTCATCGTGCTTACGGACCAACCTTTAAAAAGGATATTTCGGAAGCCCGAATCCTCGGGGAGAATGTTGATTTGGGCTATCGAGCTTGAACAATATGGGTTGCACTACAAATCCCGACCGTCTGTGAAGGCTCAAATTCTGGCAGACTTTTATCATGGAATGCACCTTCATGCCAGATCCACTGACGGAGTTGACTGAAAAAGAAAAAGAGGATTTGGACCTCCCCTTCCCTGAAACCTACACCGACCTGTGGGTCATCTACGTGGACGGCGCCAAAAATCAAGAGCTTGCCGGGGTCAGAATCTTCATGAGTGGGCCTCACGGCATCCATGTGCGATATGTCATCCATATCCTGCAGCCGTTGTCCAATAACGCCGCAGAATACGAAGCGCTATTAGCCGGGCTCAGGATAGGGAAAAACTTCTCCATAAAAGGAATACATGACTCAGGGAGGTTGGGAGACCCGCGGTTGAAAATCTGTAGAGACTCCAAGCTGATAATAGACCAAGTTCTGGGACACTCTCAAGCTAGGGAGCCCGTCATGGTGCAATACCTTGCCAAGGTGAAATGCGAGTTGATAGAAATAAAGAAAAGTGGCATACAAGTCAGCTTTGAGCACATTCCTCGAGAGGATAATGTTGAGGCGGATAACCTCGCCAAACACACAGCGAACCCGGAAGCGTCCATACCTAAAGGGGTGTACTACCTAGAGATACCCGTACCTTCCTTTATGGAAGAACAGGCGACGCTCTGCGTAGAAGAAAGTGAAAATGACTGGAGAATCCCCGTCATAAAATACTTGAAACATGATGAGCTACCAGCGGATAACGCTGAGAAGAAGAAAGTGTTAAAGCAAGCGGCACGATGCAAGTACTTTAACGGGGAACTGATACAGAGATGTTTCTCTCATCCAGCTGCCAGGTGCATAACGGAACAAGAAGGCCTTCATACCCTCCGCGACATCCATGAAGGAATTTGCGGTATGTACGCGTCCGGCGGTACCCTGGCTGCACAGGTCTTTAGATCGGGGTTCTACTGGCCTACTATCCGGAAAGACTGCCATAATTATGTGCGAACTTGCCAAAAGTGTCAGGAATTCTCCAAGACTCCTCGACAACCCGCCACATAAATTTATGACATCATCGCTCCTTGTCCTTTTGCGAAATGGGGAATTGATATCCTAGGACCGTTTCCGAAGGCGAGGTCTCAATTAAAGTTTGTGGTCGTAGCGATAGACTACTTTACCAAATGGGCGGAAGTTGAGGCGGTCGCCAACATCACGACAGAGAAAATCTGGCATTTCTTCAAACATCAAGTCATCATGCGATTCGGCGTACCCCGTGTGCTAGTCAACGATAATGGAATGCAATTCGCCAGCCAATTTTTCAGAGACCAATGCGTGGAGTTCGTAATCGAGCAAAGGTTCTCTTCCGTGGCTCATCCGCAGACCAATGGCCAGGCTGAGGTGACAAACCGAGCCATCCTTAACGGTGTTAAGAAGAACCTAGAAGGATCCAAAAAGAAGTGGGCAGATGAGTTGCCGTATGTGATGTGGGGATACCGCATGACCACGAAAACCAACACAAGAGAGACACCATTCGCACTGGCTTTTGGTACTGAGGTCGTCACGCCCGTGGAGATTGGTACTATGAGCCTACGAGTGGCCTATTTCAGAGAAGAGCTGAATGAGGAAAGGTTGCGTGCAAATCTTGACGCGCTTCCAGAATTGCAAGAGGAAGCTCTTCTGAAAATGTTGCACTATAAGCAAAAGATGACGCGTTATCACAATAGGCGCGTCAAAGAACGGCTGCTGAAAGAAGGTGACCTGGTACTCAGGGACCAGCGAGCAACCGAGCAACGCCGGGGGAAGCTCAGCCCGAATTGGGAAGGGCGATACCGCGTTACCCGTATTGTCGGGAGAGGAGCGTATCATCTGTAGACACTTGACGGTACCCCCTTACCTAACTCCTGGAATATTGCTCGTTTAAAATTATATCATGTTAGACTTTGATTTATCTTTGCACCTTTTACTGACGCTAGCCCTAACCCATGCTAACGCTTGAATAGTGAGCTTTCTTGTGTTTTGCGGCTATGTGTGTGTGTGCAGACGATGAAAGAAAAATAAAAAAGAGGTTGCCAGGAGTGAAAAGTCCTATCCTTGTGATGGTCGGTCCTGATTAGATGGCTCACTAAGTGAGGGCACGCCCTAGCACACCTGATATTTAGCGATGGGAGTGAAAAGTCCTATCCTTGTGGTAGCCACGTGTGGGCCATAAGATGAGGCACGTCCCGACGCCCCCAGGGGTGAAAAGTCCTTTCCTTTTGGTAAACCGCGCTAATATAGGCGGCCCACTAAGATGAGGCACGCCCCGGTATTCCTGGAAGTGAAAGCCCAATCCTTATGCCAACTGTTCTCGTGGAGACGACTCGTTAAGGAGAGGCACACCCCAGGGAGATAGTAACTCCATCTTGGAAGTGAAAATCCTATCCTTGTGATCGGGCTAATACAGATGGCTGACTAAGTGAGGGCACGATTCCGGGATGCGAGGACAACGCCCGAAAGTGAAAAATCCTAACCTTGTGATGGCCTGTCCTAATCAGACGGCTCACTAAGAAGAGGCACTTTCCGGCTGATCATAGTAGCGTGGAAACACGAAGAATCACGAAATCCCAGCGAGTAACCAGATGCGGAATCCCTGGTGAAGTGAGCTGGTTGAGAAAGGGATAACGAGCGACACCTGCACCCTAGAATGGCAGCGGATGGGCTCCTACGGGTAACCCGTGTCTGTTATCGCATATATCTTACTAACAAATATTAATCGAGAGTGTGCAGGATATCCCTGACTGATAGAGATGGTGACGCTCTTGGCGATAGTAGGGTTGCGCAACCCGTCAATAAAATTGACGCGAGGCCAATCGCGCTGATTTTTGCATGATTCGAGGAATAGGGCCTAAAGACCCTATTCGTCATCTCTTTTGATCGTGGGAAAGATACTTCTTTTTGGAGGAATATCATCTCTGATGAGGCCGAGCAGTGGTTAAGTTAAACCTGATAAAGCCCGTCACCATAATCAAGATGATAATGGCGCGAGGGCCGTGCTATGAAAAAGTTGAAGAAAAAGAAGTACAGAAAAGAAAATCAACAACAAAGGAAACCAGTACCGTAGAGATGCTATTGTTTAAGCACCCGTGAAGGGTCGCAAAATATACAAAAGAAGAACAAAAAGAGGATAACGCTTAATCCTCACAAAAAGAAGGGGCGATAATACCCTGGCTACAACTGGTTCCCTGAACTCTCCCGCTCTGGGTAGCCATTCGATCTGGCTAAGCGAAAGCCCTCGTCATTAAGATCAGCAGAATTTCGCAAAAAGGTGTCAGAAATGGCATCACCTTTGTAAAATTCATCTCCATGAATCTCCACAAAGTAGTCATCCATGATGGCAGCAGTCTTTTCAATATACCACTGACACTTGACTGATGTCTCTTTCTCAAGTGCTGCCTTCTCTCCTACCAAAGATGCTCTCTCTTCCGTCAGGGCTGCTTTCTCTCCCTCGAGAGCGATACTTTTTGACTGTTCAGCTGACAGAGCGGCGTTAGAAGCGGACAACTATTGCTTCGCCTCTCTTGCCTCCTCTTTGGCCGCTTCCATGGCCTTTATACATCTTTCTCGCTCTTCTAGCAATCTCTGCTTCTCTTCTTGCTCCTTTGAAAGCTTATCCGCGGAAGGGGCAAGGGCAGCCGTTTTTTACGACACGCGTTCTGTATAGTGATGAAACCGGAGGAGACCAGTAAAAAGGTTAGAACTGATAACTATTGATACCACAGAAGCGACATCTCCACTACCCCGCCGGGTGACCCGGCCAGCATACTGTACTCTCCGCGGGAGACGAGGCCCTGTTCTTACCGCCCTTAGCCTGGCGACCAACCCTGGGATGGTCGACATCAGCGGGGGGGCTCTCATGCGACATCCGCACGGCGACATCCCATCCCAGGTCATCTGTGACGTCACTCCGCATTACGTCACTCAAGGCCACCCCAGCGGCATATATCACCCCAGCGACACCTGCTAGGGATTATTCCCACCCCCTGTCGGTACACTCCTTCCTTTCCTTATAAATACCCCCACCTTTTCAGACAGGAGGGTAAGCCTAAGATAGCGTAGTGAACCCCTGTCATTTTGACTACCTGCACTGACTTTGGCATCGGAGTGTTTACGTCGGAGACCCCCTCCGGCGCTTTGCAGGTGACGAAGACCCCAGTACAGTGTTCCCTACCAGCCCAGACCAGGCCAATCCTGCTCAGTATCCCCTGGACTCTTATCAAGTGGTGCTTTCATTGAAAGCTTTGGTTAATTAAGTGAGTTTTCCTTAGTGACCAAACTCTGTTCTTTCTGAGAGTCGAAGGATCATGGCTTCAGATCCAGAATCCACACCCCCTCATACTCGTGGGGTTCACGCGCGTAGGGAACTTTTTTCCACGTCTTCGTCAAGTACATATGTCACATGACGTGAAACTTCCTCTGTGCAGACAGACTTTCTTTTTGGCCTGACAGCTGGTACTCCATTTTCTCAAATGGGCACCCCGTTTTCGCAAACGGGTACCCCGTTTCCACAAATGGGTTCCCTTATTTCCTCAATGGGCGCCCCGTTTTCTCACACGGGCGGATCCAGTCATTCCGTCCCTCCGATTGTAAGCTCTAGGATGGATGGCCCTACTACTCCCTCAGTAAGCTCGATGTTAGCTCTTCGTGCCCACTTGGACTATTTAATTGGGATGGCCGCAGGCTCCACTTCTAGTGCAGTGACATCAGGCGTATCTTCTGGAGTTATTTTCACTCCGTCTATTGTCACTGATCGACCAGTATCGCCTCGTCTCTAGGAGAGCGTCCCTCTGACCTCACCTGCGATAAGTATGCCATTCAGTTTTGCGCAATTGGCAGACGGACAGGAGGAGCACTACATACCGCGGATTCCTGTCTCCCAAGTGGAGCGACCGATAGATGAATACAGAGAGCGTTGGGACGGCAGGAGAGAGGGAGCCGGTAGGGAGGTATCTATGGAGCGGAGTGAGAGATCAGGCAGTAGGAGGCGACGATCCAGTTCGCCTAGGATTCGTAGCCGGTCTCCCAGGCAGCAACGCACCCCAGAGCCTCGAGGGCATAGGCGACACTTGGACATGTCTCCTCCTCGTCATGATCGTGAGATCTTGGACGACACCGCTGGTCATCCTTTCACCCACCGTGTAAGACACCACAGGGTCAGCCGACATGTTAAGCTCCCCACGGAATCATACGATGGCACCAAAGACCCCATCTCGTATCTTAATAAGGTGAAGGATTTCGTCCAGTTTCAAACGCACAATGACGCGGCGTTGTGTCAAATATTCGTTATGACATTGTCAGGAGTAGCTCGCCTCTGGTTTGAAGGACTTCCTGCTCGATCAATTGATAATTTCCTGCAACTGGAGGCCAAGTTTAAGAGTCGCTTCAGCACAACTATCCCCATTCAAAAGTCTGCAGCAGCCTTGTTTGATATATGTAGAAAACCAGAGGAGTCTTTGAATAGTTATCTTGGTCGTTTTGATATGGAAATGTCGTTAACTCCTGGTATTACTATTGATTTCGCCATAGAAGCTTTGAAGCGGAATTGTGGATATGGGAAGCTGAGAGATACGCTGATGGTGGATCCCCCAACGACTTTAGACGCGTTAAGGTTAAAGGCTAACAATTATGCGAGAATGGAAGAAGAGGAATACAGAAACAGGATACGGGATGCGCCCCAGAACACCCCTCCTGCTCCCACGGCTCAAGGCAGTATGACCCACGACACCCGTCCGGTTGACGAATATACCCAGTGGAAGGATTATATTCCCAAGGCGTCGAATCGCCAAAAGGGTAATTACTCTAGGGGAAGGGGCGACGGCATGAATGTTCAGCGACAGGGGGATCCCCCTAAGGGTCGAACGTACGATCCCGACCTTCCTCCCCTTACACTCCCACGAGCGGAAATCTTAGCCATCATTCAGTAGCGGAACCTACCGATCCGCTATCCAGCCCCTATGAAGCCAGGGGTGGTTATGGGAGGAAGGGAAAACACTTTTTGTAAATTCCATAAGGTTAAGGGGCATTCTACAGAGGCATGCAGGGAATTGAAGTTAGCAATAAAGCGCATGTTGGAAGAAGGCTATCTTGGAGAATTCGCCACTCGTATGAGAGACGAAACCAGGAGCGACCCTCCGCACGGGGCGTTAGGTGACCATCAATTGCCTCCCCCCCTTGGGGGAAGCAGAACTTCTGAGGCAAAGGGGAAAGAAGCACTAATGATGTATGACGAGGACATCCCCATTATTAACATTATCGCTGGGGGCGCGTCGTTCTTGGGTGAGATTACCCCAGCAACACTCGTGGCAGGAGAGAAGCGAAAACGGGAAGGCCAGCCTGTAAAAAAAGGAGTGATTGATGCACTGGACAGGATGGTAATATCTTTTTCGGAAGAAGATGAGAAGGGCGTTGTCTTTCCTCACAATGACGCGCTAGTAGTCACACCGGTTGTTGGGAGCCATGATGTGTGAAGGACCCTCATTGATAATGGTAGTGCGGTGAACTTATTTTCTTTGGAAGCATACAATCTCATGAAATGCCCTGCTAGCGAACTGGCACCTTGCAAGAAACCAATTATTGGAGTGGACAGCATTCCTATACCTGTGGTTGGAGTCACAACGCTGCCTGTGTATTTTAGAGAAGACGCATCGAAACGATCAGAATAGTTGATATTCTTGGTTGTGGATCTCATCCTACCGTATAATGCCATTCTAGGGCGGCCATTCCTCAATCGTTTCGGGGCGGCGGTATCTCAGAAACACCTCAAGATGAAATACCCCTCTTGGGAAGGGGTAGTATCGATCAAGGGCGATCAAAAGCTAGCAGTCGAGTGCTATTCGCTCATGATTCAAAAAAGCTGTGATCAATATGTGTGTGTGGCAGCGGATCCCTATGAGCAAAGGGATGAAAGGCGAACCCAGCCAGTGGATACGATGGTGTCCATCCCCGTCCAAGGCAATGATAAGGCGAGCTTCCAGGCCAGTGACAAGTTGACCCTTGAGGAGAGAGCACAATTAGCCCGGCTGTTGAACAAGTGCAAAGGAGAGTTCGCGTGGAAACTGGCGGACATGCCTGGCGTGTCTAGGGAAGTGGCTGAGCACCGACTCAACGTTGACCCTCGCGCCACTCCAGTTCAACAGAAGCGGCGAGCATTCTCCACGGAAAAGTCGGTGGTGATTGATAAGGAGGTAGTAAAGCTGATGAACGCAGGATTCATCCGAGAAGTCCAATACCCCACTTGGTTGGCCAACCCCGTCTTAGTCCACAAGCCCAACGGAGACTGGCGCATGTGTATTGACTTCACTAATTTGAATGACGCTTGTCCTAAGGACTGTTATCCGCTTCCTCGGCTTGATCAGTTGGTCGATCAAGTGGCAGGGTACGCATATTTGAGTTCCCTGGATGCCAATTCTGGATATCACTAAATTCCTATGGCCAAGGAAGATGAGGAAAAAATGGCATTTATAACTTCGAAGGCCACCTACTGCTACACGGCAATGCCGTTTGGCTTAAAGAATGCAGGGGCGACCTTCCAGCGTACGGCCAACAAAGTGTTTGAAAAGCAAATCGGGAGAAATGTAGAAGCATACGTAGATGATGTATTGGTCAAGAGTAGAAGTTTCAGTGACCATCTGGCCGATTTGCAGGAAGTGTTTGATACATTGAGGAAGTACCAGATAAAGTTGAACCCCCCGCAAGTGCGCGTTTGCATTCCAAACGGGAAAATTCTTGGGGTACGTGGTAAGCCAAAAGGGCATCCAGCCGAACCCGTCAAAGATTAAGGCTATCCATGATATGGTATCGCCGTGAACCCTCTAGGAGGTTCAGAGGTTAACAGGATGCGTCATTGCTCTAGGGCGGTTCATCTCTAAGCAGGGCGAGAAGTGCTTGCCGTTCTTTAAAGTCATACGTAAGAAAGCTTCTTTTGGATGGACACAAGAGTGCGAAGAGGCGTTCGTGGGTTTGAAAACATACTTGTCGTCCGACTTGGCACTAACACAACCGAAACCGGGTGACACCCTATTCTTGTACCTCGGTGTCGCGGATGAAGTGGTCAGTGCCGTTTTGGTATGGAAGGATAATCACGTCCACCGCCCCGTGTTCTTTGTTAGCCATGTGTTAAAAGATGCCGAGGTGCGATACACCCACATTGAAAAGGTGGCATTCGCCCTGCTACAGTCCACACGGAAGATGGACAGGTACTTCCAGGCCCACCCAGTCATCGTGCTCACGGATCAACCTTTGAGAAGAATTCTTAGGAAACCAGAATCCTCGGGGAGGATGTTGATTTGGTCAATTGAGCTGGAACAATATGGATTACAGTACAAAGCCCGGCCATCCGTAAAAGCTCAGGTTTTGGCAGATTTTATCGCCCAATGTACATTTACTGAGGACAAGGCGGCGGAGCCGCTCGAAAAGAAAGAAAGTGATGCAAAGGTCCCACCCCTAGAAGGCCCCGCGGACATATGGGTCATCTATGTAGATGGCGCCAAAAATCAGGAGCTGGCATATACATGATCGGGCCACATAATGTGTAGGTGCGGCACTCCATTAGGATCCTGCAACCATTGTCTAACAACGCAGCAGAGTATGAAGCGTTATTGGCGGGGCTTAGAGTAGGAAGGAGCCTTCGCTAAAACTGAAAACGACCTGGTAGCAGGAGCCCCACGGTTGAGAATACGAGGGGACTCCAAATTGATAATTGATCAAGTCTTGGGACATTCCCAAGCTAGAGAACCGATCATGGCGCAATACCTCTCGAAAGTGAAAAGGGAATTGGCAGAAATGGAACAAAGCAGCGTGTGTGTTACTCTCGAACACATTCCGCGGGAGGACAATATAGAGGCGGATAATCTTGTCAAGGCGGCAGCTAATCAGGAGGTTGTCATACCAAAAGGTGTGTACTATGAGAAAAGGTCATTACCGTCCTTCATGGAGGAACAGCTGTCGCTATGTGTGGAGGAGATTGAAAAGGACTGGAGGGTCCCTGTGATAAAATTTTTGAAGCACGACGAGTTGCCCAGCGACAGTACAGAGAAGAAAAAAGTGCTGAAGCAAGCGGCAAGGTGCACTTATTATGATGGGGAGTTAATTCGGAGATGTTTCTCGCACCCGGCCGCAAAATGTATAACGGAGCAAGAAGGCATCTGCGGCATGCACGTGTCGGGTGGTACCATGGCCGCGCAGGTGTTTCGGTCAGGATTCTATTAGCCCACTATTCGCAGGGATTGTAACAACTTTGTGCAATCATGCCATAAGTGTTAAGAATTTGCCAAAATCCCTCGATGACCCGCCACTGAAATATCTCAGATCGTGGCGCCTTGTCCTTTTGCCAAGTGGGGAATCGATATTTTAGGCCCTTTTCCTAAGGCCAGGTCTCAACCGAAATTTATAATTGTGGCAGTGGACTACTTTACCAAATGGGCAGAAGCGGAACCGGTAGCCAGTATTACGACGGAGAAGGTATGAAACTTCTTTAAGCACCAAGTGATCATGCGTTTTGGGGTGCCTCGTGTGCTAGTTAGCGACAATGGGGCACAGTTTACCAGCCGCTTCTTCAAAGAACAATGTGAAGAATTCCAGATCGAGCAGAGGTTCTCCTCTGTGGCGCATCCTCAGACTAATGACCAGGCGGAGGTAACCAACCGAAGCATATTGAGAGGTATTAAGAAAAATCTTGAGGGGTCGAAAAAGAAGTGGCCAGACGAGCTACCCTATGTAATGTGGGCTTACCGCATGACCGTCAAAACTAGTACGAGGGAAACACCCTTTGCGATGGCTTTTGGTACCGAAGCGGTAACGCCTGTCGAAATTGGCACCCTAAGCTTAAGGGTGGAATATTTCAAGGAGGAGTTAAACGAGGAAAGGTTACGTGCTAACCTTGATATGCTGCCTGAGGCACGCGAGGAAGCCCTCTTGAAAATAATGCACTACAAAAGAAGAATGGCGCGGTATCACAACAGACATGTTAATGAGCGGCTGCTCAAGGCGGGAGACCTCGTGCTCAGGGACAAACAAGCAGCGGGCCAACGAATGTGGAAACTCAGCTCAAACTGGGAGGGCCCGTATCGCGTCACTCGTGTTATCGGAAAGGGAGCGTATCACCTCGAAACGATTGACGGTACTCCCTTACCTAACTCTTGGAATATTGCTCGATTAAAATTATATCATGCTAGAATTTGACATGCTGTTGAATTGGTCTTGAAATAGAAATTGAATTTGTTTTGAAATAGAAATTTAAAAGTGACATGCCGTTGGGCATGGTCTTGAAATAGAAATTGAATTGAAATAGAAATTAAAAGGGACATGCCGGTGGGCATAGTCTTGAAATAGAAATTGAATTGAAATAGAAAATAAAAGTGACATACCGTTGGGCATGGTCTCGAAATAGAAATTGAATTGAAATAGAAAATAAAAGTGACATGCCGTTGGGCATGGTCTTGAAATAGAAATTGAATTGAAATAGAAATTAAAAGGGACATACCGGTGGGCATGGTCTAGAAATTTAAAAGTGACATGCCGATGGGCATGGTCTTGAAATAGAAATTGAATTGAAATAGAAAATAAAAGTGACATGCCGTTGGGCATGGTCTTGAAATAGAAATTGAATTGAAATAGAAAATAAAAGTGACATGCCGTTGGGCATGGTCTTGAAATAGAAATTAAATTGAAATATAAAATAAAAGTGACATGCCGTTGGGCATGGTCTTGAAATAGAAATTGAATTGAAATAGAAAATAAAAGTGACATGCCGTTGGGCATGGTCTTGAAATAGAAATTGAATTGAAATAGAAAATAAAAGTGACATGCCGTTGGGCATGGTCTTGAAATAGAAATTAAATTGAAATAGAAAATAAAAGTGACATGCCGTTGGGCATAGTCTTGAAATAGAAATTGAATTGAAATAGAAATTAAACGGGACATGTCGGTGGGCATGGTCTAGAAATTTAAAAGTGACATGTCGTTGGGCATGGTCTAGAAATTAAAAAGTGACATGCCGTTGGGCATGGTCTAGAAATTAAAAAGTGACATGCTGTTGGGCATGGTCTAGAAATTAAAAAGTGATATGCCGTGGGCATGGTCTAGAAATTAAAATGTGACATGCCGGTGGACATGGTCTAGAAATTGAAATGTGACATGCCGTGGGCATGGTCTAGAAATTGAAATGTGACATGCCGGTGGGCATGGTCTAGAAATTGAAATGTGACATGCTGGTGGGCATGGTCTAGAAATTGAAATGTGACATGCCGTGGGCATGGTCTAGAAATTGAAATGTGACATGCCGTTGGGCATGGTCTAACAATTGTTGTGGAAATATTTCTTGTTCCTTGTTGGTTGTCTGTGTAATGTGTAGATAACAAGGAAAGGAGGATGTCGGGGGTGAAAAGTCCTAGCCTTGGGGCAGAACGGGCTAATGCAGATGGGTCGTCAAGAGGAGGCACACCCCGGCGATCCTGGAAATATATGGTGCTGGAAGTGAAAAATTCTGGCCTTGTGAGGCCGACCTTGATCAGGCGGCTCACTAAGACGAGACACACTCCAGCACTGTCGGGAGTGAAAAATACTATCCTGGGGAAACCCAGAGAGGGCATGCCCCGACTCCCCTAGGGGTGTAAAGTCCTATCCTTGTGACAACTCGTGCTCACATAGGCGGATGATCATTAAGTGAGGCACGACCCTAGGGAAGATAAAAACTCCACCTCGCAAGTGAAAATCCTATCCTTACGAGGGTAGCGCTAACATAGGCTCCTCGTAAAGAAGGGGCACGTTCCGAGGTGCGAGGGCAACGCTGAGGAAGTGAAAAGTCCTATCCTCGTGATGGCTGGCCCTGATCAGGCGGCGCACTGAGAGGGGGCACTTCCCGGCCGATTGAAGAAATACGGGAAGTCACGGTACCCCAGCTAGTAACCGGAAGGGACAAACCCGGCAAAGTTTGGCTGGAAGAGTACGTGACACGAGCGACATCGGGCGGAATCGTGCCAAGTGAGTTGGGGAAATACGCGCCCATACCCTAAGGTAATTAAGATATTTTAGTAGATGTCGCTACTAATATAAATGATAAGTGAAAATGTGCAGAAAATTCGGCACAAGCGATATCTCGGAAGGATCGCGCTGAGAAATTGAGGAGCGCGCGTGGCAATGGCCCAAGGTAACTAAGGCTTTTCGGGAATATGTCGCTACTAACAAAAGTTATAAGTAAAATGTGCAGAAAATTTAGTAAAGTGTCAAAGTGATGGAACACCTGGAAAATAATGACGCCGTGGAGAAGCAGAGCGTCTAAAGGGGAGATCCAGTCGTCTCAAGCATGGTACGAGATAATGGCGAGGAGCGGATCTACCCTATTGCGCGGGGAGAAATGCACGACTACATGGCGTGTTGTGGCCCCGCAAGGGAAGCTCGAAGGCGCAGGCCACATCAGTTCAGCGGTGGCAAGCCAGTTTTGAAAGAAGGGCTAACGAAAGTAAAGTGAGAAAGATCATTGATAAAGTAAAATGATGGCAAATCGTGCAAACTGTTTGTACAAGAGGGGATACTTGTTTAAACAAAAGGCCCCAAAAACACAAAAGGACAAAGAAGTCGGGGCGCCCGATGGACCAAAAGAGAAGTGACATTTATGGCCTGGGCATGCTGCTATCCCCCTCGCTATGTCGTGGCCTCTTCGCTTGACGATAGCCCTCTTCCGTGAGGAACCCGGACTTCTGCTTGAACAGGCGGATAATAGCATCAGCGTCGAAGAAATTACGGTCGTGACGCTCAATGAAACAGTCGGCCATGAGGCCTGCAGTTTGTTCCATAAACCATTTACACTTGTCCGCCGTTTCCTCCGTAAGAGCGGCATTCTTACCTTGCTCCGCTTGAAGAGCGGCATCCCTCGCGGCCTGGTGTCCTTTAGCCTCTTCCAATTCTTTTCTCGCAACCCCCAAACTGGCTTCGACACATTGTCGCTCTTCAACACTCTTCCTCAGCTCCTCTTGAGTTATATGAAGTTCCCTTTTGTACTTGCTGATTTCTTCCAAGAGCTGGTGATTAGTGTTGCGCCATTCCTGGGAGGAAGATTGGAGAGAGCTCATTCGTCTCGTCACATTCCTAGACTAGTAATGGAAACCCTGAAAGCTACAGAACAGCTGGGTCCTTATCTGCTGCAGTTGCTCGCCCTCCGCAATAGAGAGGAAGGCCTGCTCCTCCTCCTCAACCGACATCAGATGCCCTGCCAGATAGGCAGATGTCGCTAGGGAGCTGTCGCCCCCCGATGCTGGGAACCCGCGCTGGCGAATGTTACTTAAGTCAACTTGATGGGTAGCGGCTCCGCTAGAGAGTATAGTGCTTAGGTCAGCCACCATGCGCGGAGTGTCCACCGGGGGAAGAGAGGGAGAGACTATCTGAACAGCAGTAGGAATGAAGAAGACATCAGGAGGGGACGGAGGGGAACGATTAGATGGTCCAGCGTCAATATTGAAACCGCCGGTTGGTAGGGAAGGAAAGTCCTCCTCTGCAAGATCCTCCAAGAAGTCCAAGGGATTGCCAGGTGGAGGAGATGACGCGGCAAAAGAAGAGTGAAGCGGCACAGAGGTAGCCCCGTTCCCTGCCAGACCAGAGCCTTGATGACCCGCCAAGGGGCCGGTATTGGTGACACTGCCTTGCTTTTCTTGACCAGCGGCAAAGTCGTTCGCTGAACCTGAGTCCTCATTAAGACGCGGTCGCTTGGGGTCAAGAATACCCGACAAATCCATGTCGTCGCGCGAAGGAGTAGCAGAAGAGGCAATAGTAGCGGTATCCTATGTGTAAAAGAAATAGGGGAATTAAGAAGCAGACACAAAATATACAGACGAAGAAAATCTTGTGAAAAAACCACCTGAACAGGGGAACGGGTAGGAGCGATAACGCGAAGGCGGAGAGTTCTTTTATTCTTTCTTGCAAGAGGAGGATGAGAAGATGACGCTCGTGTATGAGCAACGCAAGGGGAGGAAATTGGCTCAGCAGTTGATGTGGCAGTAGCCTCCGCCCGAGGAAGAGAAGAGGACTCAGGTGCAGAAGTGGACGCGTGCGTGGTGGCAGAAAGAGCCTTTTTTTCTCTCTTTTGCTGAGCTCTTCTCTCTCTTTTCTTGATGCAGTCAGGTTTCCACCCGGCGGGAGGATCTGTAGAAATAAGAAATGAATGTTAGAGTTAGTATTGGCATGGAACAGTGAACAAAGGGACGGTGCTCACTTTGAATACAACCCTGGATGTCGCCCTAGCACGCGAGTTCGCGAGTGCGAACACCGGGAATCCCCGACAGGTTGAGCAGCTTGTCCAGCCAGCCTTGGTCAACTGGCCCTAACTCTGGCCTGCCATCCCAGGCAGCGTCTCTGACGACGAGATTAAACCCGCTCCGCCACAAGGGTTGGGGCAGATTGATGATGAAGAATCCTTTCTTCCAAGCATCAATAGAAGATTCAAGGAATAACAGCTTCCAGGTAAAGGGGTTTAGAGCTTCAACATCATAGCGAGGCGATATCGCTATGATGTCGTTGTTATGGTGGTACAATTGAAAAAGGGAGCGAAGTAACAACAAGGAAGGAGATTCATTCCCTATATATCTACAGAGGGCTATAAAAGCATAAATGCCGCAGTAGACGTTTGGACTCAATTGGGGAGCATTCAGATCAAATTCAGAGAATAACTCGGCAATTAAAGGATCTAGAGGCAACCGAAAACCATAATGAAACATTTTGGCGTAAAGAACCCTACTGTTGCCAGGTAATTCGCTATTAAGGCGAAGGGACTTTGGGGCAACTTTAGTAGAATACCCCTCCAGCTGGTCGAGAGTAGCATTATAGCTCCGCAGGCGCCGTCAAAGGACGGCGATGGAAGCAATGGTGGAAGCAGTAGTATCAATATCCCCCTCTCCAGCAGAGCGGGGATAGCGGCGATTACGAGCCATGTGCAAGGTTAAAAGAAGGATAGAGAGGAAGGTACCTGTGGTAAGAAGAAGATCGAAGCACCCGGGCGGCGGCAGATCGTAGGAGGAAGAAGATGAATTGTCTTTTCTTTTTTGTTTTTCGAAAGAGAAAGGTAACAAAAGATAAAGAGAAAGCACATAGGGGTTTTATAACCCTAAGGACTAAAGGGAACGACGGGTCAAGTGATTGTAGTGTGTGACGTGTCAAGGGCAAAGAGACGCAGGAAGCGGGTGCAATCCCTAAGGAGCCAAAAGACATGCTCAGCCCGCCAGTCTTTTAGCGTTCCCCTTTGATGACACGTGGGCTCAAAGCATCATGACTCTCTCCCCCGTATCAAATAAAAGGAGTCAGAGCATTAAATGCTCTGAAAAGGGCGAAGTCAAACCCGGCGAAAAGGAGCGGCAAGATATAATGCCACGACATGCAAGAGGCAAAGTGCGAAGAAAATGTAGTCAAGCGGCATGTGATAAAGGGCGACATCGTTAAGAAGCACGCATTATTTGGTCAAGATTACAAGATCTATTAATTATTACAAGCAAGGAGGCGACGTCAAAGTCCAAATGGGAAAAATAATACAACAAGGGAGTAAGTAAAGAAGCGACACCAACAATCAAGCGGCATCAAATGGGCCCTTCCCAGGCACTGACCCACTACTCCTCTTCGGAGGAGAGGAAGCCCTCTTGGCTCTCATCAATCTCTTTCATCCTGGCGGAGGCATACTTGGCGATCTCAGTGGGATCAGCGGATTTACTGCGGTGCTGATCTGTCACCCCGGCGATAAAGGCTTGTTTAGTTTTCTTCTTCCACCAGGTCACCTTCTTGAAAGCTTTCGATAGGTCCGCATTGCGGGAGGATACCTCCTCAAGAAGGAATGAGTTTTTCTTCCTCTCAACCACCAACTCAGCCTCTAAAGCTTCAACTTGGGCTTTTCCTTTAGATCTTTCCCGAGAAAGGTCAGCGTGGCACTCGCGCAGTTTGGCCTGAACGCGTTTGTGGAGTCGCGACAGCTCTTCTACCTTTGCTAAGGCACCAGAGTTTTGAGATTGGGCACCGCGAGCCTTGATGAAATAATGAAGCTGTCAAAAGGCAGCGAGGCAGTTGTTCATAACGCGCACATACTGAACTTCGGGAGGAAGTTGCAGTAGCTTACTCTCCTCCTCGGAGGCGCGAAACATCTCGCAGGCCAAGATAGTCGTGGGCTGATCTTGCGATAAGGGGTCTGATATACCCAGGGCACGGAACCTGTCAGTCCCAAATTTTGACAGATTTAGCCGGTGAGAGGGGGCCTCTTGAGGCCCGTCGCGGGAAAGATCAGCAACAAAGCAAGGGACGGAGATACCGCCTGAGCCCCCGATGTCTCGAATTGAAGTAAGGAACAACGGGCAAGGGGACTTCGGGGGAGAGTGAGAAGAACCAGGTCCGCTTGGGACTGAGGGACGCACGTCAGGAATACAGGGGCCAATGGGCTAATGTGGACGCTCCATGACAGGAGTGGAATATGCAGCGGATGGCGACATCGTCGCAGCAGAGGAGGTCTTGTTGGGGGCAGCCAGCCCCAGAGTCGAGGAAGCACCACCCAGTGAAGCGGCACCCTCCATAGTGGTATCGGGACAAGCAGCAGTCTGGAAAGCAACGGTAGTGGCGGTGTCGCTTGGAGGAGATTGAGCAGCCATCGTGGTCACTTGAGCTTCGCTTGCTTCCCTTAGTTTCTTTCGTTGAGCGGAGGAAGCCGGGCGGAGGCTCAGTTCTGTGTCCATGTCCTCCATGTCCTCGACTCCGTAGGAGAAAATCTTTATCTCAGTCACTGGCAAACCAGACCCGGACCTCTTCTTCCGACTGGGTAACCAGTTCTCCACGAAGCGGGAAGTGCGGTAGGAGGAACCGCTTTCCCTGGAAAGAATCTCGTCTAAAGCTCTTTTCTTTATGGGCATACGGTGATCAGCTCGAGCCCCAGCGGAAGTAGAGGGAGCAGTCGTTGAAGGGGTGGCAACCTTGTGAGGAGCGTCACCTTGGGAGAGCGGTCGAGCGATGGTCTCCCCTGTGAAAAGTTATGTTAGTAAGCAAGGGGTAAGCAAGGCAGCGGCGAAGCTCAAAAGCTCACCTATGGTACACTCAATTAAAGGCCAGTACAAGGCAAAGTTTCGGATCTGGAAGGAGGACTCCATCTCCAGTAAGGCGTTGGCCGGATCCAACTCTTCCCTAGACAGAGGTGCTGGCCTCGCCCAATCAACCACCTCCAGGTTGAAATCAGGACACCACAAGCGAGAGGGTAATTCGACAACGAAGAAACCGCTCTTCCAATTTTCGACGTTCCCCTCAAATCCTCGAAATTTCTGCCAAAAAGGCCTCACTAGAGCATCATCCTATCTTGGAATAATATTAATGAAGCCGTCGCGAAAAACCAGAGTCAAGAACTTGCGAAATAAAGCAACAGAGGGAGCAAGAATATCTTTTAATTCGCAAGCACGAAGGAAGGCGTAGATGCAACTCCATGAGGAAAAGGTAATCTGCGCAGGGTTAAGCCTGTGCTTGTGCAACACACGCTCTAGCGTGTCATGAACTGGGAGGCGGAACCCATGTTGAAACATTTTAAAATAAAGAATCCTATGAGTTTTCCAGAGCCGGCTATGAAGCCTCATAGTGTCAGAAGGAATAGTGGGGCGATAGCCGCAGGGGAAGGTAATATTGTTGCTTTCCAGTTCGAGGCGTAAGACAGTGGGGCAAGTAAAGATGCTAGGGATGTTTTCAAGTTCGGGATATCGAGAAATTGGCCTAGGGGTAGCTAAAGAGCTAGATTGAGATCTCGTATGAGGCATGATAGATAAAGCAGCAAAGGAAAATCAAAAACAAGATCGAGCAGAATACCTTGAAAGAGAGAAGACTAAAATTAATAGGCGAGTCGTCTGGATGCGAACGAGAGAATTTCCTCAGAGCGAGCGAAAACGAAGAGAGTTCTGTAGTATAAAAAGGAGCAAAAAGGTACGAAGAAGGAGCATTTTTCCTTTAAAAAGAGACAGTGGAAAAGTCAGACAGAAGGGCAACCTATCACAGCAAGACACGTACGGGACAAACGGGACACGTGGAAAGACCCTAACAGAAACTTAAACTCAATCGCTCGCCTCAAAGGTTGTAAAAGAAAGACTCGTTAATTACAAGAAACCCCACAAAGATGGTCGTATGAAGCGGCAATTGGCTGTCCAGCGGCAGTTATCCTATGGGGCGGCAATTATAACAAAAGCGAAAAGAAAAAGGCAAATGACATTTCGTTTCATTTCATTCTGTTTTATTAAAAGAGAAAGCCAGCGGCATCAACAATAAATGCGACATCATCAGTCTTCGTCCGCCCAGTGTACGTCATAGACGTAATCATAATCTTCCGGAGACGATGGCAACCCGCTGTTATAGAAAGGAAAGGGCTCGCCAATCTCGAAAGGTCTTTTACCAAGCCCAGTCGCGGAACCTGTCATAGGCGCAGTTTCCTCCTTTGAAGCGGCATGGGAGCTTTCCCTCAGGGTCGGGGTAACCAGTCCTGTGGCGGCATCTTGCATAGAAGTCCAGCCCTTGGGAAAAGGACAAGGGACGGATGGTGACACTTCATCTTTTTGCCGCAGCGAAAGGTAGTGAGGTTGAAAGTCGGCAAAGAAGGATTCAAAAGATTGTTTCTTTGTTTTCTTCAATCTCTTACGACCCCGGCACTTTACAGAATGTCTGGCAGGCCTCCAGGGGGGTGAAAGTGGAGGATTATCGGAATCGGGAGAAGTTGGAGGGGTCGGAGGAGAATCGCGGGCGGCAGTATACAAAAAACGGGAGTCAGCCATGGAAATATCAGTAAGAGTGAGAAGCAAGAAGGAAAAAGATGAACAGAGAAGGAAAGGAAGAGCCCCATTATATAGCCGAGGTGAGGAAGCGTGCCTGCCTTTTCGCGTATTATCGAGGACAGTTAATGCTATCAGAGATAACGTCTGTTGGGGGGAAAGATCTGACTCCGCAACTGTCAAAAGGTTGCACCAGCCAGGAGGCACCGAAATCGTTGCCCAATCCGTTAACACTGAAAAATGGTGCAAAATATATTCAGAACGGATGCGATATGGGAAAATCGTCATTACAAGCCAGGTAGGCAGACAAAGTTGACTCTATACCCACGCAACATGCACCATAAGAAAAATAACTCTTGCAATGATAGTTGGCCCGAATTATTGTACTTACCTGCGAAGGTAAGGGCCAGATAACGGTGCAAGATGCGCAAATAAGGGTCCTTAATCTCATGGGCTTTGGAAGTTCGAGGGCTGAACTCGGCATTGGAATTGCCGGTTAGCGCTCAAAAAGTAACATTAGCATCAAAATCAGGGGGGTAAGAAGCCATAGCTTTGGTATACTTAGGGGTTTTCAATTCGGAGGGAGATACAAAACCAAGCAAACAGTTGAAAGCATAGATAGATAAGACAGACCATTCATTCATCAATCTAAAATTAATTGTATCAAGGGTAGACAAGTTGGGGGCATATTTGTCCTTGGGTTTGAAATATTCAGGCACAATCCAAAAAGAAGTGAAAAACTCGAGGGAGAGCTCAAGGAATGTCGGGTGTTCAAAGAAGAACAAAGCTTCCCACCTGATATTCCCCATGAGCTCTCGCACACGAGGCCCTACATGCATGGCATCAAGAAATTCCATATCTAGGCACGCACAGGGGCTAACACCTTTGGAGTGAAACATGTGCAGTTTGTCTAAAGATGCTTTGTCATGAAATTTCAGCCAACCTTTAGAAGAAAAGAGATCAGAGGGAACCTGGGGTGGCGACCGAGGGGTGGCCACGTGGCTTCTTAGTCGTGGAGGCTTTTGTCGCGCCCTTGCCCTGGTCGGCGCCTTTTTGTTTCTGGTCTGCCGGTGTTTCAGGCTCCGGTTGGATTTTTGCTTTCCCCTTCCTGGCCGTCGAGTGAGCTGCGGCTTCCTTCTCAGCAGTCGCTTTCTCCGCGGCTTCTCGCGCTTCCCTCTCCTAGTCACCATCTTCTTCTTCTTCTTCTTCTCCTTCCTCTCCTTCCTCCGCTCCTTCATCACTCTCACCGGTATACTCTTCACCGGCGTTCATCTAGTCAGCTTCCTCTTCCTTCGAGTTCTCTCCATTATGAGGTACTTCGGCTTCCTCTTCTCCCTCAGATCCGGAGACCAGTACCTCCTTCAGGACCTCCTCCACCGTCAACTTACGAGCGACCGGAGGTGAGGGCTTTGCCTTTTTAGGCTTGGAGCTGGCAGCTGCGGAACTGGGGGCTAGGCGTACAACCCGGCCGGATCTAGTCATGGTGGATATGGGGGATGACTGAACCAGTGATAACGAGCTCTTCGTCGTCGACCGGAGTGAACTCTGCGGCTCCTGAGTCGGTGGGCGGCGAAGGTTCTGGGGGCTGTGGGATAGTGAAATCTAGGCTAGGGTTTTTGGTGGAAGGAGGAGTACTCGAGAGGGTTTGGAAGGATCCAGGTGAGGAAGGAGGTGATGAAGCGACAGGGCTGTGAGGTAATGAGCTCCGTTTGTGAGCTACACGCTGAATCCTCGACATAGGGAGTGGTGATGGAGGGTGTGGCTAGGGTTTGGTTGATGTAAGATGGTGATGATGTGCTTGCGTTTGTAGAGAGAGATAGATATGGGGACGATGCGTGAGAGAGGGTGATACTGACAATGATAGGAAAAGGAGTGGGAAAATGGAAAAGGCGTGGGAGAGTGGAAAGGACGGAGAGAGAGAACGCGCTGTTAGAGGGATTTGATTTTGTCCTTGATGCTGACGTGTCGCGTGGGGAGAGGAAGTGAGTTGCGCTCTCCCAAATCCCAACTGCCAAAAGAAATCCTTTTCAAAATTGAAAAGGGAGGTTAGGAGAGAGGGGAAGATAAAAGGGTGGAATAAATAAAAATGAGAGAAAAAAGGGACAAGAACGATTAATAAGAAGAATATTAGTGGGGTTTAAATATGGGAAAACAGGAAACATTAAATAGGAAAACAAAACAAACAACCTAATTAATATAGGAAATAAAAATAAAAGCAATAAGATAAGATAAGAAAAAATAAAATAAAAAAATGAAAGCTTAAAAGGTTTCTGCAATGAATTTAAAAGGGAACAAAAGGATGAGACGAACGTGAGGCCTCGTCACTTGTAACCTATTTTGACGTCCAGGTCTAGACGTCCACAGGCTGTCTAGGGCTGGATGGGTGGGCTGACTAACTCTTCTACCTCTGTTGTTAAGGGTTTGAATCCTTCATAGAAGGGTTTCAAGCGATGGCCATTTACTTTGAAGATTGTGTTCGAGTCTAGACTTTGGATCTTGACGGATCCATGGTCAAATACTGCTGTGACTCTGTAGGGACTTGTCCACTTAGATTTGAGTTTACCTGCAAAAAGTCTTAAACGGGAGTTGTATAAAATAACTTTTTGACCAACAACAAAAGACTTGGGCAAGAGCAACTTATCGTGATGGGTCATCGTCTTGCCCTTGTAGATAAGGGCGTTCTCATAGGCGTCATCACGGGGCAAGCTGCAATGGATCAACAGAAATTTCATCGACAAATGGATCAATTAAATCAATATAATTGAGGCTAGAAAATTTAGAAGGATATCGCATGGATTCAAGCATGTTGATTTTAATGATTTGGCCATCAAATTCAAGAGAAATGGTAGTGTCGTGGACATCTATCTTGGCCTTGGTGGTAGCAAGAAATGGTCTGCCCAAAAGGATATTTGTGGCCTTAGTGGAACGGTCACCTCCCATGGAAATGACGTAAAAGTCAGCTGGAAAAACAAACTCCCCAACTTGGACAAATACATCTTCAATAACACCATCGGGATAGATGACAGAACAGTCAACTAGCTGGATTGCAAGTCTTGTACTTTTCAAGGGACCGAGGCCCAGACGGTTATAGATCGTTAAGGGCATGACATTAATACCAGCTCCTAAATCGCACACGGCCTTGCCAACATCAGCCGTCCCGATCTTGCAACGAATAATAAACATGCACTGGTCTTGGCATTTAGGAGGGATCCTCTGATGAATGTGGGCTCAAACATTGGCGCATACACTTATCTTGTTGACCCCGGTCATATGGCATTTGTTGATGCATAAAGTCTTTAAAAACTTGGCATAGCGGGGAACACTCTTAATCGCTTGCAGCAGGGGGATATTAATGACAACTTTGCTAAAAAAGTCAAAAATTTCTCGCTCTTCTTTGACCTTTGTGGACTTGACAAGGCGTTCGGGAAAAGAAGGCTCAAGGATTTGGTGAATATATTCCTATGTAAACTTGAGTCGGTTTGGATAGTTCCTTAGGGATCCCCTCGGGGAGCGGATACAGTCTACCATTACATCGTCAATCTTCGGCTCTTTTTTTTATTTTTCCTAGGCTTGAGCTCAGGTTCTGTTGATTTTTCGGCATCGAGGGCAGGACAGACTGAAGGTAGTTCGAGACCACTACGGAGGGTCATAGCACACGCTTCGTGTTTGGGATTTGCTTCCGTCTGCCCAGTGAGTCTACCTCTATTTTTCAATTCTTTCATCTCAGCATTCATCACACTCATTTGCTTTTGCATTTGAGAAATTATACTCTTGTAATTGATGGTATCATCAACGGGTGGAGGGGAAGTAGTCTGATCTTTGGGTGGATGCTGGCATTGTTGATTATGCTGGTATGGAGGTCGAGGCTTGAAGTTTTGCATGTTGGATTATCCAGATCGTCTAGATTCCTATCGAGGGCGGGATCGGGGATTCCTCTATGATTAATAGTTGGTCCCCTAGCTTGCCTTCTAAGTCCTCTTTCTGTTCTAGTAAGCTTGAGATCAAGTGGTAGGAGGTCTGGAGCAGATCTCCTGGTCATACAAATAAAAACAAGAAATCAGTAAAAATCAAATCTCCCCGGCAACGGCGCCAAAATTTGACTCGCCGTCAAAATGGGTCAAAAATAATATAAAACCTAATGCCTAGATGCACAAACTAATTTGCGTATAATGGTAACAGGGTAGATCCACAGGGAGACTGAGATATGAAATCTTGCCCTAAATGTACGATAGGATGAAATGCACACACGGTAACACAGGGGGGGGTTACTAGTCAAAGATGTCGAGGGCACGATAACTAACAAAAACGTAAATAATAAATTAAAGGAATTAACAAACATAAACAAGGCAAACAGAGAATCAAAGGAGATAAAAGTAGATGATGAGCAAGGGATTTTTCTCGGGTTGCGTCAAGGTCTCTTCAGTCATCGACGCACAGATAGTCTATTCTCACGCTATAGACATGCTATGGAGGTCAGGTACATTTAGGCCTCCTACTTTCCTCTTACGAGAAGTTACCCCCTATTTTCACTATTAATAAGGCAGCCTTGACGTTGTGCCGTCCTCCCAGGCACGAAGCGGGGAGGCAATACTCACAATGCCCATGAAGATAAGGAAAGACACATCTAGGGCTAGATGCCTCTCAGTTTCTCAAGCTCGCGACACCGCCCTAATCACTCACTTGCCCTAGACGAAACAGACCAAGCTAATGACAATCTGTCTAGTGTCTACTTTATTCCAAGGCTTCCCGTTAGTTATAACCAAAGAAATGATGAAGATCTAGGACAGTAAATTAAAAGGTGATCAAGCTCCTAACAAAACCATCTAGATCTAGCATTAAATTGGCATGCGAGCAAATATAGCGACAAGAATATATTAAACACAATTTGGTCTTGTGACAATCCTTATGCAACCCTTAAATCACCCTTGCTAAGCTAAAGAACTTAGCCAGATATATTAATCAATAACAAAATAGATTCAATCATAAGCATAGGAGGAAAGAAATATGAAATGAAAGTAAATGCAATATTAAGAAACACCGACCAGAGCTAGAGCTCCAGTTTGAACAGTGATGTCGGCGATGACTACAAAGAAATGGGAGTAACAAATCCCAAGAAGGAAGGTGAGCGGGTACTCCCAAAATGATTCTATGACCTAATAATTAAGTGATGTCCTAAAAACTCTAAAACTAATGTTTAAATACCCTCACAACTCACTAAAAGACAAAGGACAACTTGGAGAAAGGGACAAAATGAGAGGACGGCCTAAAGGAATATTCCTAAGGTAGCCAAAAAGGAATCTAGAAGGAATCCCGCGAGAATCTTGCTACGCGCGTTCTTTGAGAGGCAGTGAGCGCAAGGCTAAATGCAGCTCTGGATGGCTCAATCGATTGTCTTAGGCAAGACCACACAGCTGACATCTAGGACTCGACGATAGAGAAACAGCTAGGCCTCGGTGCTTTGAGATCCACGGCAGAATTCCACAAAAAATGAGTATTTCGGCATCTTTTCCTCTTTGAGCCTAGATCTGCAAAAAGTATGAATTCAAAGGAAAATTAGCAGTATCATACCCAAGATGAGGCTATAAATATAGAGGAAAATATGCATAAATTACGCTATATCACTTATTGGCTCACCAATTGGAGGATTGATCTTCACCATATGACCATTGTATCTGTACATGGAAATATCTTGTCTGTGATGATCAAATTCAAAACATGAAAACTTTGATCATGGTCGAGTTTTGAATTTGTAGTCAGAAACCGTGTAGATCAGGAACGTCGCTATATCTCAAAATAAGACAGCATTAAGTATGTTGATTGGCCTTCCTGTTGCGAAAATATGAGTGTAAGGAGTTCATCATGATGAATGATCAAAACCTTCTATCCCTGCAAAACTAGTATTGGTTAGTGATGTTATTTTATACGCAGTTTGTCTGACTCAAACGGTTTTCCAGAATTTGCTGGTACCGTGTTTTCTTTTATTATTTAAAAAAAAAGAATTTTGAAAAAAAACATTTTTTTTTTAAACTCTCATTTTATTGATTGAAGATAGACATCAAATGGTTTTGTCATGAGGAAACCCTATGTCTTTTGATTGAGCCCGCCAATTTCTAAGCGAATGTACATCTTGACAGCATCAGCGTTCACTGGTCTCAGTAAGTCGTCCCCATCCATGTTGGTGAGTGTTAGAGTGCCTCTTGAGAATGTATTCTTGACTACATACGGACCTTCATACCGTGGAGCCCATTTCCCTTGACCCTCCTCTTGATGAGAAAGAATCTTCTTTAGCACCAAATCCCTAGCTTTGAACTCGCGAGGACGTACCTTCTTATTGTAGGTGTTAGCCATCCTCTTCTAATACAATTGGGCATGACAAATGGCGGTCAATCATTTCTCTGAGATGAGATTCAGCTGTTCATATCTAACTCTGGCCTAATCTGACTCTTCTACTTCAGATTCTGCCAAGACTCGGAGAGAAGGAATTTCCACCTCGAGAGGAATCACCGCTTCCATACCGTAAACCCCGGGGTAAGGAGTTGCTCCTGTAGAGGTACGAATCGCAATTCGATAAGCGTGTAGATAAAAAGGAAGCATGTCGTGCCAATCCTTGTGAGTGATGACCATTTTCTGGATGATCTTCTGCAAGTTTTTATTGGCGGCCTCGACGACGCCATTCATCTTTAGACGGTATGGTGAAGAGTTTCGATGCTTTATCTTCCACCACTAGCAGAGATCGTTGATCAGCTTCCCATTCAAATTAGTGTCATTATCTGTGATGATTGTCTCAAGGACCCCATAACGACATATGATATTCTTTTCAGTGAACCGCATGGTCAACTTAGCAGTGATGTTTGAGTAGGAGGCAACTTCCAACCATTTGGTGAAATAATCAATCGCAACAAGGATGAAGCGATGACCGTTAGAAGCTTTTGGATGGATTTGGCCAATGATGTCAATACCCCATATTGCGAAAGGCCAAGGTGACATCATGTTGAAAAGAGAAGCTGGAGGGACGTTGAGATGATCGGTGTAAATTTGGCATTTGTGGCATCTCCTAAAGTAGTCGATGCAATCTCATTTGATGGTGAGCCAAAAATAGCCCCATCTCATTGTTTGTCTTGCCATCATGTGCCCACTGGCATATGTGGAGCAAACTCTATCATGGATTTCTACTATGATCTTCTTGGCTTCGGAGATAGTGACACATCGAAGCAAGACTCCATCCGCCATTTTCTTGTATAGAACCTCACCATCAAGATAGAAGTCTAAAGCCAGACGCTGAAGAACCTTCTTGCTACTCTGGCTTGCCCCTAGTGGGTATTCCCGATGTTTGATGAAGCGCACCAGATCATGGTACCATGGCTTCCCATCAAGCCCATCTTCTAAGTCAGCGCAACATGTTGGTGTCTCCCTCACTTTTACCCTCAGTGGCTGAAGCAATATTCCTCATTCCAATTTGAACATTTAAGCCAGAGTGGCTAATACATCTACGAAATAATTGTTCTCTCGATCGATCCGATCGAACTTGGTTTCATCAAACTCCTCTATGAGTTTGGTGAGTAGCCTCTGATAAGGTGTCAGCTTTGAATCCCTGGTCTGCCACAAATCTTGGGCCTGATAGATGACGAGGGTCGAGTCCCTGAAGACTTTTAATTTCTTCCCCTTCAAATCAATCGCAGTCATTAGCCCGCTGACACATGCCTCATACTCGGCAATGTTGTTTGTGCGCGAGAAGTTTAATTTTCATGCTATGGGGAATTGACGACCATCGGGGGCTAAGACAACAGTGGCATGTGCACGATATTAATGACCCATTCTGGATATTCAGCAATTCTTAAGGAACCCGTATGTAGCTGCTCTAAGACTTCCTCTTTGATCTTCACAAGGGTGTCAGGATGCATCCTTCGGAGTTTCCGCTTGACCGGCTTGAACTCGGATTTCAATGGGATGTGATGCTCAACTATACCAGGATCGAGGTCTGGCACGTCTTCGACGGGCATGCGATCACCTTTGTATACTTTGTGGGGAGGGTGATTAACCTTTCTCTTTGAAGAAAGTTTAAGCTTGCCCCCAGGTTCATCTCTTCCAACTCTTCCTGATGGGGGACTATCTTTTCCTTTGAATTTTCCAATAGATGAGCTAACTCGTGCAGAATCTCTACCTCGTCCTTAGTCGCTGCGGTAATTTACTCACCCAGAAAGACAGGGTTTTTTTGAGACAAACCAATTTAACATTCATCCTAAAAATAAAGAATGTGAAAAGTAAAAGCCGTTTGAAAAGGCCGCATATATTTACAAAAAGGAACTTGAGTTCCTACAAAAGAGTTTTTTGTAACAAAAAACATGCATGTATTACAGACTGATACAGAAGCACAGTAGTTATCAAGTTGTACTCAAAGCCCTTAGACTTCTTTCACGAGCCCTGAGTCGACCCTTCCTCACCAAGCTTGCAAGCATGGAGGGTCGAGTCTGATAACGCACCAATAGCGGGTGGGCCTTGATTGATGCCTTCAGAGTGCTGCACATAACCTCTTCTGGCTAGCGCAATGGAGAGCTCTTCATCGAATAATCTTGACACTAAAGAGTCAATGACCTCTTCCCTCAAAGCAACATTCTCTCCTCCATTACCTAGGGCCTTCTTGGAAGAGGGTTGGTGATCATGTGAGGAGACCTTCGGCTAGGCCATCGAAGGAGATCCAACCGCACTTGATCAGGTGTCTAACCTTTACTTTAAAGGCCACGCAATCTTCTAGAGTGTGACCCTGAGCTCCGACATGGTACTCACATCTGACACTAGGATCATACCACTTCGGGTAAGGGTGTTGTGGAAAAATTCGCAAATATGGAAAAAATTATAACTATGGAAAAATGGCAGAAAATTGTAACCATGGAAAAAATTGCGAAAAAAGTTGCAAACGTGGAACATTTTGAGAAATCATGTGGAAAATGTGGAAAATTTTGAGAAATCATGTAGAAAAAGTGAAACAAAGTCGCAATATACGCATTTCAATATGATGCATATGCTGGGGTGACACCAACTATTTCTATTCTGGCTGGAAGGCTCCTAGACGATACCATAGGAATGG
Organism: Viola odorata; assembly: GCA_963691705.1. NCBI lineage: Eukaryota > Viridiplantae > Streptophyta > Magnoliopsida > Malpighiales > Violaceae > Viola > Viola odorata. The sequence continues at coordinate 52,560,373 of OY829545.1, read as the reverse complement.
TCCCTCAGTAAATGGATACGAGAGCGCTTACCGAATCATAAAAGGATCCGGGGCGCTCAAACCATTTAGGGGTTCAAGTCCGAGTGAGGGTTCGTGAAAGCTTACCAGGGCGTGGACCCCAGGACTTCACTACTACTGACCTAATCCTATTTGGAAATGCCCGACGATAGGGATTATGCGTGAAAAATGCATATGCAATGACAGTTTATTAAAGCGAGTAACAACGAATCATGTGAACAATTTATTAACAAATAATCATGTATAAAAAAAATCATGTGATAATACAACAATTTATCATATCAATTAAATACATGAAAAATAATTAATCATGTACAAAAATCATATGAAAAAAAATACCTCAAAAAAAATTTCGGCTTCGACCCTATTAGTCGCCAAACTGTCGCACCCCCTTTTTGAATTTTTACGCGACGCGGTTTGGGATGAGATGTGAGACGAAATCTGGACTCATCTCACATAATGCAATGAAGTTGCCACCATATTTTTGTTTCTAAGGTGTAGAGAACCTAATGTCATGGCATACAAAATAAAAGCTAAGGTAAAATGGGTCTGAACCCGAGAATAGTGGTTCGGGGTCGTATTATGGACTGGGGAAGGTGTCAGGCATCCGAGTCACATCCTAAAAAGGTTAACGGAGAAAAGAGGTGTTTTTTATAAATATTCTAATTTACGTGATCATGCCCAATGAATTAATTACATTCTAACAATTCTATATATTCATGCATAAGTTTGTATATACAAAAAAACGTGTAAATAAATAAAAGGGTGAGAAATGTGTACTTGTGAAGGGTACGGGTGGTTCTACCCTTTTTTATCGAGCGTATTTGGGAAGAGGATGATTGATGAACAATAAATCTTTGACGATTTATGCGTGTGAAAATGACTAATTTAAACAAGCATGAACAGGATAGTTATCTAAGCATTCAAAGTGTACGAAAATAAATAAGCATACGAAAAATAAATAGTGTGAGTGCAAAAATAAATAAATAGTACATGTGCGGAAATAAATAAATAGTACATGTGCAGAAATAAATAAACAATACAATATACTATTACATGGCACGAAAAAAAAACGACGGGATGAAAAATTGGGGTTGGCCCACTGGGCCCAAAGTGGGCCCACCAGGCTGGGCCAAGACCAGCCCAGCCCTGCTGATGGGCTGAAGAAGCCACCCTTCTCTTCCTCGCGCTGGGCCAGAGGCCCAGTCTTTCCTCCCACGCGGGGGCACCAAGCGCGCATCTCCTTTGCTTGGGCCTTGCCTTGCCCAAGGCCAACGTTTAAATGGAGAGAGCAATGACTCTCTCCTGTTCATCGTCCCTCTCCTTGCGTTGCCGACGCTTCCGCTGACGACGAGAGTCCGGCCAACGACGTTGAAACTAGACTTTCTTTATATCAAAATGATCGTCATCACCACAACGATTTAATAGAATAATTACAACAAATTAATTTGAACAAACAGTGGTTAATTTAATTAAAATGAAAATTACAAAAATCTTGAAATTCATCCGAATTAACCGGTAATTCGACGAGGTAAGGCTGTGCGATTAATCTATAAAGTAAATAGAGTGGATTTAAAAGCTTAATCAACCATTATTTTCATCAAAACACAAACAAATATTTTTTTGAAAATTTTGCAGAGAAAAACTTAAAATCAAAATTTAAAAGCTAGAGAAAGAGAGCTTCAACCTTGGTTGAGCTTGTTTCTAGTGAGAGAGCTTTAGAGAGTGTGTGTTTGTCTGTGTTTTGGTGAGGAGAAAGCTTGGAGAAGCTGGCTATTTATAGCCAAGTTTAAGTCGGTGAAGGCGAGGGTGACGTGTCGTTGAGCAGCGGTTGTGTGGTTGAGGACGCTCGGAAGCTTCAAGAGATTTGCTGAGGGAGGATAGATGAGTAGGTTTGGAAAAATGAAAAAAAAAAAATAGGCTTTTTGAAAAAATGGAGAGGGAGAGGTTGAGGAGGTATTAAATGCTGGTATGGTCATGGAAAGAAATGGAGAGGGAGAGGTTAAGATGGCAGAGAAGATGGGTATTAAATGAAACTTGGAGGCCAAAATGAGAGGGTTAGAGGCGTTGGATGAGTTGGCAAAAAATAAGAGTCATGGTGATCAACGGTGGTGATGAGAATGAGCGGAAAAAAGGACTTATAATTATTTAATTGATTCGAACTATCGGTACGAGAAATCTCGCTCTAAAACGAATGAAAACCTGAACCAAAAAATAGTAGAATCATAGAATAAAATAAAATAAGATAATTAGCATTCAGTGAGCCATGAAAAGTTCGTTGTATAGTTCGATAAAAATTCGCATGTAAGCGACAAGACTTTGAACAAGAAAAAATGCTAAGATAAAAATTGAAAGACATGAAACGAAATGGCACGAGTTAAAATAATGATTAAAAAAATAAGTAGCTAAAGAACGAAAATGTTCGACCATTGGTTTCGAGAATTTTACTCTGAACCGATATGAGTTCGAACGGGAAAAGCGATAACAATGTCATTAATTTAGATGTAAAAATGGAATTAAAACTTGATTTAATAGGAGAAAGTGAACAAAGAAGGAAGAAGAGGAGTTTTCTTTGTTTCCCAATATTTAGTTTTCCACTCTTTTTTTCTTCTATGTCTGGTGGCAATTTTGTAAAATAATATATTCAAATATTCAAATTTAACGGAGTTTATCTCCATCACCGTTTTTTTTAACAGTTGGGATTATATTGAATTAACGGATAAAAAGTTCGGGACCAATACAAATAAAAATAAAAATGTAGGACTAACTAAAATAAAATGACAAAGATTTGGGACCGGGGGGTGTATTAACCCGAATTTTTTAACTTTTTAAAAGATTCTTAACTTTTCTTACATATTCCGTAATTTTTTGCTTCAATTATATAGTTTTTATAAAGTTATGAAATACTCCCTCCAGTTGGAACTAAACGACGTTTTGGGTGTTGGCACACTTCTTAAAGCAATGATTGGCTCGGAAAAAAAGAGGCACTTTATAACTATTGTACCCCTGTCTTTTTACATTATTTACGAAAGTGTCATTTGCTTATGTTGCAGCTTCTAGTGTGAAGCTGGGCTTGACAATTAGGCCCAAGTTTTCGCTTGGTTGGGCTGGATGCGTGGGAAGGGGATACGACGTCGATTCAAATAGGAATTGAAGCCATCGGCTCCAATTTCGAAAACCACTGCCATTACTCACAGAAGAGTTTTGCATCAATCCGCCAAAAAATTCAAAAGAATTTTTGAAATCATTGGACAAAATACTTCTTCTCTTGTAAACTGTATGTGCTGTTGTTTTGTGTTTGGTCAAGTCTTGATTTTGCCTGGTATATAAATCTTTAGGTGGATGCGTTAGTCACTGTCACCCCACAATATTTTGTCACCATTTTGTACACTAATAGGAGTCCTAGGTTGGTCAACCTTTCACCTTCCCAACTGACACAACGTTTCAGATGGAGAGTGCTTTATGCAGGCCACTTTACCCTTATAAATCTTGACCATCTTTGAATCATAATTACTCATCATCACCTATCTCGAAGGACTGTAATTGATTGTTTCATTTGTTTGCAGCATCCACCACAATGAATCCTAGTGAAAAGCAAGATATGCTCCAGTTTGTTGGTGAGGTTGGTGGTCATCTCCTTAATGACCGGGCCCTGCTTGAGCACAAAGTATTACAGACACAGATTGGCATCCAACGACTGGAGCCTAAGGATGGAGTATTGCGGCTAAAGAAGGCTAGGGTCTTCATTGAAGATGAGGGTGATGACGTTGTTGAAGCAATTGATGCCATTGGTGTCTACCTAACCTACCTATCTGCAGCCATTGCTCACATGGAACACAAGAGAGATGCGCTCCATATGGCACTTAGGACTGTTAGGTCTGTTATCGAGGAGCTTAATGGGTTTGGGAATGCTTTGCCTGTCATTCCCAATTTGGATTAGGTTTTTATAGCACATTTCTTGGGTGTGATTTTATCCTCTTTTCTAGCCTTTTCAGGGGCATGATTCTGCTATTTGACCCTTATTTCCATCTTTATTGCAGATCAGCACCAAAAGGAGAAAAAGAGCGAAAAGATGCATTTTTTATGGAATTCTTGGGATTTCAAGCTTCAAGGCCTAGAAGAACAGAGTGTCGTCGAGCCATCGACGCTAACCAGACCAATGAGCAGTCTCTCACCCGCGATACCTCTGCATCCATTATCAATGCCAAAAGCCGAGAGAGGAATCCCTGAAGATTCGCACGGGATTCCAAGTATTTCTAGAAGATGCCAGACGCTTCCAAAAGATTCAAGAATATTCCCTGCCAAGGGCGTGTCCTTCCTATGAGCTATCACCCTCTCCATGTGCTGACACTCTCTCTCCTTAGTTGTATTTTGTCCCTTAGCTAGTGTTTAGGCTATTTAAGCTTAGTTTAGGGTTTTTGGTGAGAGTGGCTGGTCCTAGGACAAACTCTCACTTTACCTAAATTTTAGGGATTCTCTCTTCCTCTTTTTGAGCAACGCCGTCAGCTTGTAAGGGGAGAAAAGCATTGAATTCCTCACCGGTTTATTCTAATACATTTTTCTTTTATTTTCTTTAATCTTGTTTATGTTATTTCCCTTTCTTACTTGTTGTTTATATTTTATTATGAGTAGCTAAGTCTCATCCCTCTTAGTAAAGGGTGTTTCAAAGGTTGCAAGGCTTGGTTAAGAGGCTTAAACGTGCTTAATATATTCTCATTGTCATATTCCGTTGTTTATCATTTTCATGCCATGCTCACTTAGAAATGTTAAGGGCCTGATCAACTGTTAGTATTTCTGTGTGGGTACTGTCATCCTAACAACGATAACATCATCGTGAGGTTGTTAGGAGTAGTAGAAACCTAGTGGGGACATTGCGAGAGGTCTTTCGTCTAGGGGTAAATAGTTGTTTAGGGTTGTGCCACGAGCTTGACACTCTGAGACATCACGCCCTAGATCTATCTTGCCTCCACTTCATGGGCGTTTTAAGTATTGCCTCCCCGCATTCATGCCTGGGAGGACGGCGAAACGTCAAGGTCGCCTCATATGTGAAAATGGGGGGTGGCTTTTATTAAGAAGGTAAGTAGGGGATTTTTAGTGAGAACTTGGTCCCTATAGCAGGTCTGTGCGTGAGTTTGGAATATTTCTATGTCGATGATTAACCGATCCAAAATGCAACCCGAGAACACCATTTGCTAAGATTTCTTCCCATCAGATTAATATCTCCTTTACAGTTTTTCTTGTTATCTTGCCCTCGAACTGCTTCTTGTTATCTTGCCCTTAATTGTTATTTCCTTTCATGCCCTTGATTGCCTACTACTTTTATGCTGTGATTATTTATCTTGTTAGCTACCATATCCGCGTTGATTAATTCTATTAATCAACATAACCCCCCAGTGTTACTTTTATATTTGGCTGCATTTACTCTTTGTCATACATTGAAACTGATTTATTATACCCTCAATCTCTGTGGTTCGACCCTGTCTTGCCCTTTACACATTTTATCTGTGCATTTAGGCATCAGGAAAATAGTATATTTGAGTGACGATCAGTTGTATTTTTTTTTTAATGATCCTTTGTTGTCTTTGTTTCTTTAATTTTTATTTTTGTGTCTGTCTTCATTAATGAATATCATCTGTTACTTTCATGTATCTATTTATGTTTCAAAAACTAAACCAAAATCAACCAATTCCATATGTTTATGTTCCTTTGTTTATTTAATTTCTGTTTCTGTGTCTGTCTTTGGATTAGGTTGTGTTTTTTGTTTTAATGATCCTTTGTTGGCAAAATTAATGTTAAACTTGTTAATAATGCACAATCCAATCATTCTATTATCCAGTTTACTGGCAAAAGAATCAACCTGGTAACTTCTGTACATTTTACTCTATTTATGTTGTTTGCAAAATAATGTAAAACTGATAAACCTAGAATAAGGCATTTTGCCACTGGAAAATAATGAAAAAGAATCAACCTGGTAAACCACCACATTTCAATTCCAACTTATTATGTTCAAGTTATTTGACACACAAGAAAACTAAACCAAACCCCCTAATTTTTAGTAGAATACAGGGAGAAGGAGACACAACATCTCAATGAAGCTCTCTTCTCTGGATGGGTCATGATGTGCTGTTGAGACACCTCAAAAATAATAATAAAGCCTGCAGCAAATGCACAATTAAACTGTGTATAGTGATACAGGGTCGATCCACAGGGACTAAGGTGAACACTGTCTTGTGTTATGCAGTAAGGGTAAACAGTTCGAAACAGTAACAAGTAACAGAGGGTTTTCAAGAGTTGGGTGTTCAACAACTAAGAAAGCAGTAATAGGCAGTAATAAAATAAGAAATAAATCAATAGAGAAGGAAGTTCCAGTAGGAATCAATCTCCGGTTGCTTCTAAAGTCGGCTGGTCATTGATGCAATGATCTTCTAGCCCTCGCTGATAGACGCGCTATAGGGACCAGGTACGTTTAGGTCCCCTGCTTTCTTTCGTACGAGAAACTATTCCAAGGTACATTTATGGAGTAGTCTTGACATTTTGTCGTCCTCCAAAGTACGTTTATGGGGGCAATACTCAAAGGCCCATGAAGATGAAGGAAGATGCGTCCAGGGCGAGACACTCAGTACGTTCGAGGCTCTACCATGATTACTTACTTAACCCAATCAAATGAAACCAGCGACCTGATGACTCGGATTGGTCGTCTACTTTACCCTGTAGCTTCGCGTTAGTTATAACCACAGTGATGACTTTAATCGCCTAAGGCAAAGAGCTAGTTGATCAGGCTAGAAGTAGTCCTAGTAGAATTGACAAGAAATCGTTAAATAAATAAATATCAAACAGGGATATATTAATTTCACTTCGACCTCACAACCTTCTTAAGCAACCTTTGATGATCCTACTAAGAACAAGTGAACTTAGCCACTCATAGTAGAATTAAAATAAATAAATAAGTAAAATTGCATAAGAGAAAGAGAGATGAAATTAGAAAAACCCTTATTGATTACCGGCCGGAGCAAGCTCCGGTTTATGATCGGAATTACAAGGGTGCCGGAGGCAGAAAAACGTTCAGAATTCCAAGATGGAAGATAGAAAAAGAAAAGAAGATCCGAAATCCTAAATTACAAAAAGAAAAAATCCCAAAATGGAAATTAATAAAAAGGAAAATCCTAATTTAATTGGAGTTGATCTCAGGATCTCTTCTTGCCAAAATGGGAGAGATTGGGATTAAATGGAACGGATCAGCTGAATCTCCTTAAAAAGGGAATTTCCTTTCTTAGCGCTTGAGTCCTTGACTGCCGCGTGCGCAACAATGCAGGGGCAAGATGTTGCTTGCATGCTGTCTGCCAACTGCTGCTAGGCCTCACTACTCAACACCGTCCAGAATCCATAAAAATTGCATCTTTTCGACATTTCCTTTCCAAAAGCTCTGATCTGTCAAAAAAGTATGAAAATAGAAGGAGATCAGTAGTAACATGCCCCAAAAATGGCTAGGAAAGGAGTGGAAAATCAGTACAAAATGCACCATATCAAATTACCCCCACACTACCCCAATACTCGTCCTCGAGTATTAAACTAAAAATAGCCCCTCAATAAGAACAAATGGTCTCCCACAGAAAAGGCATACAGGAAAAAACACACTCAGCACACAAGCACAAAATTCGGCACAACCTCCTACCTAGATAACATCCATATCAAACCCAAGGAATAACGAAACCAAGGGAGAAACTTTCCCATGTCTAGCTAGTTGCAAGCAATCCTCACACAGAAAATAGTGTTTGCACTCAAACTTAGAAAGGATCATGGCAAGGTGTTTACACTCAACAATGCAAATGACAATGCATAAAACTAAATTTGCAATAGCGACCCGAGTACGGAGAACACATGTGTGGGCAATCATACAATCATAAAAACTTTGCAAAGGGTAGAGCAAGAAAATGTGGAAGAAGGAGAGAAGGTTCAAAGAGAGGGAGAGAGAGATGGATAGAGATTTTCTTAGCTGGAAAAAGGCAAGGTGGCGAGAGAGATCCTTCTGTTGGCAGCAGTGAGGGCGAGGCAAAGAGCGCTGGATGATCGAGGGGGGGTATTTTCTTCTTTTGGTTCGTGTGGTCAGTCGTCTGTTTCTCCTCATGCTTCGCTCAGTCTTTGATTTGTGCTCCTCTTTTGCTCGAATTTATTTATTTATTTTTAGAAATTAATTTGTTCGAGCAAAAGGGAGTGTGTACATACTGTTTTCAACCGTCTGACTGGAGCAGCAAAAATTGTACCGACTGACCTAGCTTCGGCACATAGTTATTTTCAGTGTCTTGGTCTAGCATCTTTATTTCCATATCACTCATTGAATGACTCGAGCGTCTTGGTCTGGCTATCCATTACCCCCACACTAAGGTTTTGTTTCTCTTTGTTCTGCAGTTGCTGGCCATACTACTGCTTTCAGCATCTTCGGCTAGCGGTTCGATGTTGTATTTCTGTTCTCAGCATCCGCTTCTGTTTTCATCTTCTAGGTCTCGCAGCTCGATACCCCCTCACTAGAGATGTTGTTTCTCTTTGCCCCACCTTGCTCACTGCCAGAGGACATCTCTCACCTGCTAAGAAAAGAAAGGAAGGCGCAAATGGTTAGAAGGGTGGTGAAAAGAAGGTGAGATGAGTGGCAGGGGCAAGATAAAAGCAAGAAAAAAGATAAGAAGAAAGAATGCAAAGTTTTTAATCATTTCATCGCTTTCCCATGTCTAATGGTGTCTATACCCAGGGGTCTCATGCAAATCCAGCCAGTACAAAGTAATGCATTCACTCAGAAAAAATCATGGCATGAAAGTTCAATGAGCTCACACGGGTAAACAAATGACTACAAGGGACTAGGGCAAGACATAGATATAGGAGCTAACAGGCAATGTGGTTGTGCGGGTGAATATGTGCAGTGAGTGAGTGCTTCCTGTACAAAGTGCCTAAACCATTCATTCAAACTAAGGGGTTTTCAAAAACAGGGGCAGTGTCATAGTGGCAAGTCAAAAAAATTCAAAAACTCCAATCAAAAAGTTATCATGCAAGTGCAAGGGCAAGTAGTATGCAACATGCAATCAAACCGAACAGTTCAAACACACAAGTGTCCCACCCCCACACTGAGGCAGCGCATCGTCCTCGATGCGAGAATGGGACTCACACAAAAAGCAAAAATAGTTCAAAGGAAAATAAAAATAGTTCAACAAAAATTAAAAGTACAAAACCAGCCCGAAGGCAAAGATGGATTGTTTGAAAGGTGGAATCAAGGACTAGCCGGAGGGGAAAGTCTGGAGGCGAGCTGGTCAGATAGGTTCTTGACGAGGGCAATCAGCTCGCGGAGCAGGGCATTTGTTTCAGAAAGGGCGGCAGCAGAGTCACGGACGTCTTGCCCTCGGCACTGAGCAGTAGGTGGTGGGCGAGTGGTGGAAGGATGGTTGCCAGCGGCAAGGTCTGGCCACTCAAACTGGCCTCTGTTCGCAGCACTAAAAATGCGATCCGCGCGATTTGTACAACCTGTACTAAAACACAAAACACGACCTTCCAAGTGAAAGTAGCCCATACCATCAAGGATACAGACGTTCAACAATTTAAAACCAACAGGAGAGTACAGATTGCAATTATCTAGGTTTGGTTTTAATAGCCATGGTATCAACTACTATCAAGTAGTAAATGATAACCATTGTCATGATACAAGTACACACATCTTACTACCTACTATCCTTTTTCTTATTTTGTTTATAACTGAAAATAAATCTCGAACCTCTACTGCTACTTTATAATTAGTAGATAATTATTTAGCTACCTACCCATAAGACAAAAGAAATAATATTTTTTTTTATAAATTTTGAAATTGTGGGTTGTGCAAAAAAAAACTATGAGTCGAAGTATTTAATCAATAACACACTATATTAATATTTTAATGTACAAAGTTTGATTATTTCAATAATTTTAAAAATATACTAGTACTATATCTTTGATTATGTCTTTATCTCAGTATCTTAATTAGCTTTGAGTAATCTGTCTTTCAATTACATTAACTCCCACTTTTATTATACTTTTATTACAAAGAGTCGATCTAGATATATAATGCTAGGTGCTCCTTTTTCTCTTACTACTACTACTTGTTTAATGGCTTTCATCTTTAAGCTATGGCTTCCACCAATAAAAAAGGGCCTTGCTTACTTTTTTATGGAAAAAATACGCTATCGTCATTCAATTTATTTATTTTTATTTAATTTGGAACAAATTTGTCATTCAAGTTTTGTTTGGGACGATTTACTCACTTGAAAGTTTGGGTGACTAAATCGTCCCAAAAAATTATTGGGTGATAAAATTGACACAAATTGAGAATTGGTATTGGGGTGGTGGGTTTTCTGCTTAATAAGTTGCAGCTGTTCTGAGAAATCATCAATGGCGCCATTAGTACCATAGATGGATGGACAGAACATCAAGTGTCTCATTTAAACAAAAAGAAAGCAATGTTCTTGATACCAACACCATCCTTGATGATCAACACCAAACTCTCATTCATGATCACAGTAGTACAGCAGTACTACATACTGCTACAATTCAATATGTTAGCCAGTCAAGAAGTTGACTCCATGCCCATATGGACTGGATTCAAAGAGATGCTAATTTAATTATCATAATTAGTGTGGACTTTAGTAACTCCTAGTAATTACATGACCTAATTAATTAATTTTGCAGTAAAAATCTTTTTGATTTTGACATATTAAATAAAAAAGATTGCTCCTATTTCACCTGTTTCTCACTTTCTTTTTATTTCATTGATTTCCCCTATCAATGAATGCAATTCTCAGAGCTGTAATGAACCACCATTTTTTCTCCAAAAATAAATAAATAATAAATCATTTCTACACTAGTTCTCCTACAAATATGACATGAACAACACTACCCCTTTCAGACTAATTACAGTAATAATTGTAAATTAATGATTTAAATTGAGATTATTTTAAGAATTTAGGTTCAAACGTTATAAAGCACAAAGTAAACTAATAACTACAATAATCCTTTAGACTGCGGTAAAAACGAAGAAGATATTCGAATAAAGTGAAACAAAACAAAAAGAAAAAGGGAAACTCTAGAAGATATGAAAACACAAAAGGGTAAATATGGAATTTACTTAAACACCACCATCCAAAGTGATTTAATTACCCTTTACCGTTAAAAAAGTTGACGCATCTAATAATATATATACCACTACCTATTAAAAAAAAAGTTCAGCAAAATTGCCACGTTTTTGTTGATGTGGAAACTTTTTTTAACGGAATTACTGACACGTCACTGTTTTTAAACGGTATAAGATTTATTTGATCATTATTTATAAGTTCAGGAGGGTTATTAAATAAACAAATAGATCAAGATTACGATTAAATAAAACATTAATTTTAGGGTTATTTTTTCACTTTCTCTTTTATAATATAATTAATTTTTAATTCTTGGATAAGGATAGTATAATAAATTACTAAATATAATAGTATGAGAATAATAATTTGAAACGTGAGAATGACGTTATGTTTATTTTAATACTAATAGTTTTACCATCTAACAGACGATTGTTATTTAAGGAGGTAAAAAAGAATATTAGTATATAAACAATATTAAATAATTGTTAATACTCGATTTTGACACGAGTAATTTAAATCATCATTATTTATCACAGTATATCCACATTTTTTATTAATTATTTTTAATTATTATTCGTATCATTTTGCTTTATACGCATTTTGATTTATTTTCGTTCAAGCTCTTATCGGTTTCGAATGAGCCTTTTCGGACCGTTGGCTCGAAACATATATTTCCCGTACACACACGACTCTTCTCCTCAATTTTCAAAATAAAGCCTATACCCTCCCCTACTCCTCTCTGCCACACCTACTCCTCTCTGCCACAACGGCAACCTGCAACTCCCATAGCCGGCCCCCATCGCCGCTCTTCCCAACCACACACAACGGCCTCCTTCTCCATTTTTCAAAATACCAACGGTTACATTTCCAAATCCCTCTATAAATCCATCTCACTCTCCTCACTGCCGGAGGACCGGGACGGATACCCTCTCTTCAATTCTCGGCAGAAATTCATCTCACCCTTTCCTTCATTCCACAGCCACCCCTGCCAAATCCAAATTAAATCCCAATCCAGCCTCTGCCCAGTTAAATCCCAAGCCATCTCCTGCCAAACCAATTATCCTAATACTAAAACCAATTTAAATTCCAGCCATTGCCGAACCCAAATTAATCCAAAATAAACACCACATAGCCGCGCCACATCCGGCCTCCGTCACCACCATCAAATCCCGGTTTAATCGCCCACCGCCGCAAGCCACCAGCGCCTCCGCCATCGCCACTACCAATCGTCCACCGCCGCAGCCACCAGCGCCTCCGCCATCGCCGCTGTCAACACCAAAAACCAACCTCCCTGCAAATTAAACCACCCAAACCCGCTGCCAAACCCACCGGACCAATCCACGGCCAAAACCACCACCCATCAACCCTCTCCTCGCCAGCCACGATCCAATCAAACCGGCCATCACCCATCACCCATCACCCATCACCACTGCCAAACCGCCAAAACCCATCACAACCCCCAAATACCCCAACCATCACTGCCAAAAATTCAACCAAATCACCAAAACCCAAAACCCAAAACTAGCCACACCGAACCTCCGGCCTCCAGCGCCGCCCGACCCTCCGGCCACCATCCCGATCTCCGCCACCCCCAAACCCGGCCCTCACAACCGCCTCCTCCGCCACATCGCCGCTGCCCAAACCACTGCCGCCGCATCACCCTCCGTCTCCATCGCGGCACAACAAGAGTAGAAGAGAGAGAGAGAGTAGAAAAGAGGAAAGAAATAAAGAAGGAGAAGGGAGAAGAGGGCTGCGTTGATGCAGTCCTAAAATGAAAAAGAAAAGAAGAGGGTTAAAGGAGAGAGTTGGGCTTCGGCCCAACCAAAGAAAGAAGTAAAGAGTGGGCAGCGGCCCACGAGTGGAAAAATAAAAGAAATGGGCTGCGGCCCAAGCCCTTTTAATTAGAATCGTGTAATCACTCTTTCTTCATTTTTGTAGGTATCGAATTCACAATTACAGTCCCGGTTGAATGCTCTACCAACTTCAAATATTGGTGACAATTTTCTAAACTTGAGCTTTAGAGCTCACTTCTCCTTTATTATAATTGTTGATTTAATTTGTTATTGAAAAATCCAAACACTTTTGAAGATAATAACACTTTTAGGATATAACTCTTACAAACCAAACCTTATGAAAATAAATTAGGTGGATGCAGAAAGTTATTTCCTCCGTTCTGTTTTAATAGTTGGATTTACTAAGAAAATAAATTTTAAATAGTTGTCGTTTTACTCTCTTACCTCGTATTACCTTAATTATAAAAACTAACTACATAACGACTAGGTTAGTTTATGTATGAATATTTAATTATAAATGATAAAATTAATTAATAAATGTATATGTATTTTTGTTAAAAATTTAAAATATAATTAAAATTAACCACTTTATTAATATGCATAACTAAAATGGGGAGGGAATAATATTTTGATATTTTTGTACGAGGGCGAGTTGTTAAAAAATAAGGTAAAATGGTCATAATTGTCATATTTAAGAAAAACAAAATTTTGAATATAAAACTTTAGTTCATGTGATCAAATTCTACCTAGCGGATACTTATTAGTTTTCATGCTCATGATAAAAAAACTCATGTAATCTCCTCATCACCCATAAAAAAAAATATACTTAGAGCAAATTTTTTACATTATTTTCAAAGGTTTTTAAAATAATTTTATTTATTAACGAAACCGGATTGTAGTATTTTATATTTTTATATATACTAATTTATTCTCAATTACCACTAAATTAAAAGACAGTTAATCTTTTAACATGATTAAATAATAAAAATAGTAGGATTAACGTAATAAATCAAATTTATAGAAATATTAAATTTTATTGAGAAAATGTTTAATGAAAGCTTAATTAATAAGGAGATACAATATTAATATTTTTAGATAAAAAATACAAAAATAAAATTACCTCTCAATAAAAGAAACAGTGTAATTATGGTAGCTATAAATTTTATCTATTTTTTTTAACTTTGTGTGATTTTAGATTTAATTTAAGGTACTAAAAAAGACATATGCATTCTATGTGCATAAGGAGGCTCCTTGTGGTGGCACTGGCACGTGCATTCTAACAGTATATTAAACGAGTACATAAAATGAGGTATTACATTGTATTGTACTTATTTTAATATGCACTAGTTCTTATTTTCTTTTTAAAAAAAAATTGATTGTGGTTGGTAAGTTGGAACAATTATTCTTCTCCTCTACTCCATCTCCACCCAAAATTACATTGTATTGTACTTTGTACGAGCATAGCAATTTCAAAAGATTTTCCCACCATAATCACACCCACATAAACAACTAAAACAGCCACAGATCAACCATCTCCACTCTCTTCTACGCTCTCAGGACGATGGCTTTTTGGCATGGTGGAAGAGCGTAGAAGAGAGTGGAGATGGTTGATCTGTGGCGATTTTAGTTGTTTATGTGGGTGTGATTATGGTGGGAAAATCTTTTGAAATTGCTAAACGTACAAAAGTACAATACAATGTAATTTGGGTGGAGATGGAGTAGAGGAGAAGAATAATAATTGTTCCAACCTACCACAATCAATTTTTTTTAAAAAAGAAAATAAGAACTACATATTAAAAATAAGTAAAATACAATGTAATACTGTTAGAATGCACGTGCTAGTGCCACCATAAGGAGCCTCCAAGTTGAGTTTCAAACTCGTTTATGCTCCTTTTTTTATAACTTTTTTCAGTTAATCTCACTGTAGAATCTTAAATTAAATCTAAAATCATACAAAGTTAAAAAAATAGATAAAATTTTATTGCATAATTTATTACACTGTTTCTTTTATTGAGAGGTAATTTTATTTTTGTATTTTTTATCTAAAAATATTAATATTGTATCTCCTTATTAATTAAGCTTTCATTAAACATTTTCTCAATAAAATTTAATATTTCTATAAATTTAATTTATTACGTTAATCTACTATTTTTATTATTTAATCAATTTTAGTGGGATTAACTCTCTTGATTTAGTGGTAATTGAGAATAAATTAGTATATTTTATAAATACTAGAATCCGATTTCGTTAATCAATAAAATTATTTTTAATGTAAAAAAATTGTTTAATATTTTCTCAATAAAATTTAATATTTCTATAAATTTAATTTATTACGTTAATCTACTATTTTTATTATTTAATTAATTTTAGTGGGATTAACTGTCTCTTGATTTAGTGGTAATTGAGAATAAATTAGTATATATTTATAAATACTACAATCCGATTTCGTTAATCAATAAAATTATTTTTAATGTAAAAAATTTGCTCTAAGTATTTTTTTTTTTATGGGTGATGGAGAGATTACATGAGTTTTTTTTATCATGAGTATCCAATTTATAGCTAGCTAGAATTTGATGACATAAACTTTAGAGTTTTGTATTGAAAATTTTGTTTTTCTTAAATATGACAATTATGACCATTTTACCTTATTTTTTAACAACTCGCCCCTAGGTATAAAAATATCAAAATATTATTCCCTCCCTTTTTTAGTCATTGTATCTCCTAAATTAATTAAGCTTTGTAAGCTGTAAGCTGTGGAGATGGAATCCCAAGTCAATTTTATCACCCAATAATTTTTTGGGACGATTTAAAAGTTATAGAGAGGCTTTCTCAAAATCTGTCTTTGCATCAGTCCCAAGTATAATCGCTGACTAAGTATACAGTGACATTCCCTTTTGAATATCAAATATATTTTTAATAAAATACTCAACATTAACGAGAGTATTATTTTTATTTAAATTAATAACTATCGAGTGAATATAAAGATAACACATATATTTTTAATATAAAAATTAATAAAAGTATTAATATATGTGTGAACCAATTCATAAACAAATGAGCATAATTTGTCTTCCACTATCAAGAATGACTTGCATTTACCAATGACTACAAATGCGAAATACCCGAAATAAAAATTTCGGGTCCGAAATACCCCAAAAAATTCTCCAACCCGAAATTGTGTTTTTAGGTATACCGAATTTATTTCAAAAATTCAGGTATACCGAAAATACCCGAAATTCAAATCAAGAGCAATAAAAGCAACTTGCTCAGCAATAAAATCTTGTGTGGCTCACAAAAATTTGCAGCCACACAAGCCATGGTCACTCACTCATGAACAATGAACAAAGATAGGTAAAGGTCAAAGTAAACCAAGGGCATCATGAACAAACAAATAATTGTGTGTGGCTCACAAAAATTTGCAGCCACACAAGCCATGGTCACTCACTCATGAACAATGAACAAAGATAGGTAAAGGTCAAAGTAACCAAGGGCATCATGAACAAACAAATAATCGAGAAATAAAGTCTTCAACTTTCTCAGTTCATAACGACCAAATCCCAAATTTCCATCAAACCCAACTCATATTTTTGTGAATTGAAAGGGACCGTGTTAATATTATCATCAATCTAATCAGAAAAGAAGAAGCAAAACTAGGAAAAGAAGCACAAAATCCAATCAATCCGACTAGCAAAAAAGAGAAATAACAATAAAAATTGAAACCCGATGTTCAAGGAGAGGAAAGGAAGGTTTACCAGGAGAAGATTGAGGAGGATGTGATCGGGGAGATGAGAGAGATCAGAGAAGTTGTGGAGGTGAAAGATTGGAGATCGATTTTAGGGGTTAGGGTCGTGATGGGTGCTGGAGATGGTGAGGTGAGTCGGTGGCTGTGATTTTGGCTGAAGATGGATATTGGACTAGAGAGAGACAGTGTGAGAGAGAGAGAGGTCGTGCGTGCATGCGTTTGTGTTTGAGTCGGTACCCGAACCCGACTTTCCCAAAAACCATTCCGAACCCGAACCCGAATTTTCCGATACCCGAAATACCCGAACCGAAATTAGAAAAATTCGGATCGGAAAATTCGGAATTTCAAAAATTCAAAAATTACCCACCTATATCATCTCATTTTTTTAGAAATATTATTTTAGTGATCTTTTAGTTTATGAATGCAATATAATCAAAAGTTGTAAAATAATAAATTACGATAATTAAAAAATTAAAAAATTAAATATTAAATGATATATATAAAGAAGGTCTCGATTCTTTATAGATTTTTGTATTACATTAAAATTTTCGATATATTATCAACTTTTTTTATTATATGTATGTCATAAAATCTCATCTAAAAAATAATAAAATACGATAATAGTAAGATTAATGACTAATAAGTGCAAGATGAACAAAATTGGTTAATGGTTACATTGATATCCTTTAATCACTATATATTAATTTAAGCATCAACTTACTTTTTATTTCTTAATTAATTAAATAAATAAGTTTTTTATTGGTATTTCATTGAATTAGATAATGGATGTTTAAGCATCAACTTACTCTTTATTTTTTGTTGAATAAAGATTTAACATAAAAAAATTTAAGTATTTAATTTGATTGTATAAATCAATTGATTGATTAAATTAACTAATTAATAATTGATGTTTTTAATTCTAGTTATTAATTTTCAATGTCATGTGTCAATTATATATTAACTTTCAAATGTTACGTGTACGTTACGTTGATTGATTAAATTATGGTTTTTCTTCAACTTTACACAATATACAAGATATTGGGCCCGGGTTCACATGGATTACCACAATTTTGTTTTCATTTTATTGTACTTTGATTTACAAATGAGTTGAGTGAACTTACGAATCAAGTTAAATTTTATTTTTATAACTATATGATCGACTGTCGAGAGCGTAAAAAATAAGTGTATGAATGGATGTGAAATAAGGGGAAAATTACAACTTACTCTATCCACATAGGTTTGTAGATAAGATCGTCCACAAAGACCTCTTGGGAATTGTAGTTCTTGATTGACTTCCTCGTCACTGAAATTGGTTGGTTGATTCTGAAACTAAAATAAAAAGAATAAAAATTAAGCAGTAAAAACGATCTTGGTCAAGTCAAGATCTTGGCCAAGATTGGATATCTGGGTCTGGAAATTCATAAATGGAAAACTCCTAGTAAGGGCAATTTTGGAGCTGTGTTCTTATGCTTCAGTCATTGGTTCAATGTTGTTCATCTTCATCTCCATAGCGTTGCTTCGTCAAGGTCAGCACCTA
Source organism: Viola odorata (assembly GCA_963691705.1). Classification (NCBI taxonomy): domain Eukaryota; kingdom Viridiplantae; phylum Streptophyta; class Magnoliopsida; order Malpighiales; family Violaceae; genus Viola; species Viola odorata. Next base: position 52,542,142 of record OY829545.1, on the reverse strand, counting down.
CCTCAAGTTTACCCTCGATTGTCAGTCGAGACCCACGATTGTCAGTCGGGTCTGAATTATATTATTCATTCAACTGAGTCTCCCAAGCTAAAATTTGCGTTGTCAATTCTAAACTTTAACAATGAAGTAATTTGTTAAACCAGAAAATAAATAATTACAGAGATAAAAATTATTAGGAATATTTAAACCTCATGATGCATAAAAACTTAGCTCAATCGGCCCTTACCAAGAATGGATGATGTTCTAGTCGGATATAATTATGGAGAAAAATAGAATTTTATTAATCATGTAATTTCCCAGTTGGAAAAGTACAGAGAAAAATGTTGGTAGCAAAGGAAGAAGAAGAGAAGGAGTCGAGTTCTTTTTTTTCCTCCTCTTTTCCTAAATGGCTTCCTGCAGCTTATAAAGCTGCTGCTGTAAAAATCCTATTCTAACTCCAACTTTTGGAGAATTTAAAAATCAAATCCTAAATTACAAAATTCAAATTGAAACTAATTTGTTCAAATTTAAAATAAAATAAAATATTTATTTTGTTCTCGTTCAAATGAGGATCACTACTCCACTTTAAGATTTGATTTCCTTGCAACTCAGCATCTCTTCCAAAACCACTGTCTTCAACAATCCTATCCAATCTTTTAATTCAAATTCAATAGTTGGTTTTTTCTCAAATTTCTCTGCCTCCAATCATAATCTACAAAATCAAGGGAAATGATAGAAAATTAAATAGTTTAACTATCCAAATCAAAAATATTTAGATAGTGAAAATATGAAAAATACATGGTCAATCACTATAATTACTGAATTTTTAATTTTTATAATTAGGTAAAACCAACTATTTTTTGGATCAATTAAATGAATTGCATAAGTTATCCCATCTCTTATAATTTTATATTCTTTTCCTAATTCTTTAATTCTCCACTCTCTCTTACTCTTTTACTTATTATTATTTATACACATAGCTAAGTTATATTAAAAAATATTCCATAACCTCAACTAGCAAAATTAACTATATAAACCTTTAGATATTAATAACCATTTATCTAAGTTTTTATTTCTTAAAAAAGTGTACAAATTATTCTTGCAGTATTTTTCATTCATACAAATTATTCTAACTCCTTAAACAACACTATCTATTTATATAAGTATTTTTGTTCTTATATTATTTTTCAACATGAATTTAGCAGTAATATATATTTTGCTGGTTAAAATATAAGGGATAAAGATAAAAAATAACCCTAAACTTTAATGTTTTAATTAATCACAACCCTGAACTATTTGTTTGTTTAATTACCCCTTGGTGTAGTTATTATTGTTTAATCACCCCATACCGTTAAAAAAATCTGACATGTCATCAACGTCGTCAATAAGACGTGGCAACTTTTTGTTGACGTGACAACTTTTTTAACGGAGTTTATGGCACGTAAGATATTTTTAACGATAGGGGGGTAATTAAACAAGAATAAATAAGTTTAGGGGGTGCTTAATTAAAACATTAAAGTTAGGGGGTGATTAATTAAAATATTAAAGTTCAGGGTTATTTTTTTAGCTTTATCCCATTATTTTATTGGTACAATATAAGACCTTTGTCAAGATAAATAAGTGACACCAACCTAATCACACGATAATTTGATAAGGAAATAAGGACACATTAATTTTATATATTTATAATATATAATTTAAATAATATTATTTATTTTAGAACTTTTTTTTAGTAGTTATCAATAACTTGTTCTGATAGTTAGATCCTAGAGGATATATTCAAATCAAAAATATTTTTAAAAAAATGTCAAATTTTATAACTATTAAAAATATTCTAAAATATATAATACTAGGTTTATGGGAAAAAATATGTAATATTATTTAAATTATATAGTAGTAAAACAAATGAGTCTAAAAGAGTTGTTATGTATATAATAAGTCTACACCTTCTTTATCTCAATTAAAATTAGTCTAAAAGTGGCTCTATTGTATAATCTAAGGCTTCTTATCATATGTCCTTGGACATTATAATTTGTTATTTAATGTTTTTAGTACAAATTTGTTACAAAAATTAAATAAAATAACCGTACATTTTAGTGAACATTGGCATATGTAGTTCAAATTTTAGTCCATTTCAATTACGCATGAAATGTGTAAGTAATTATGCAATTATTTCAGCTAATGAAAAAAATAAAAAAATGGAGTTTTTTTAAAGAAAAATTTATATTTTGACTACAAATAAATTATTTATTAATCATATTTAATAATTTATTAGTTCACGTATAAATTTTTTTAATGATTTATATTATGAAACAAAGGTAGCAAGTAGCAACGTAATTCAACATATTATGTAAACTAATTAAAAATGTCGCACTCATTGTTATATTTTTTATTTATTTATATATTTTCTTGATAGGAATTTGGGTTAATTTCTTAAATTTTTTAGCAAGAAATATCTATTAATTTTGTACCAAATTGAAGAAAAAAATCAGGATAAAATTAAAAAATAACCCTGAACTTTAATTTTTTAATTAATCACCCTTGAACTATTTTTTTATTTAATGACCCTTTAAACTTATTTATTCTTGTTTAATTACCCTCCGAGTCTGTGGATGAACATCTTGTCTATTACACACATTTATGCAGAATTTTCTTTGAGAGTGATGGAGGTACTGATCATTGTAGATTTTTCTGATTGAACTAGTAACTGGCGAAAGAATTCTATTGCTCTACTATGTGTACCTTGTTAATGGTCACAATATTGTATATAATTGTCTTTTTGTTTACATTTTGCTTTGTTATTTATATGCATAGATATGAAAAAATAAATCAAATTATTTGAGGAGTTTACCCGTAATGTGTTGATTATGGAATATGAAGAGAATGATGAAGGAAGTTCTAATTCCGTCAACGATATGACATGACACAAGATTGTAAATGAAATTGATATTTTTGTGTGCTATATGTGTATCAATGATGATGATGTGTATTTCCAGTATATTTCCGATGTGTATCCAGGTAACAATATAATTCTTAGTATTTCCGATGTTGTAGATTCCTTCCTGGAAAAAGTATACAAAGTTTGCTTTGTTTGTAAGGATGGAAATTACTGATACCTTATGGTTTCCATCTCTTACTCTACTTTTATGTCATGCATTTTTTTTTTTAATAAGCAGTGGGAAATTTTATTAAAGTCATGAGAATATGATAGGAAGAAAACATAGGAATCAGAGTACACGCCCTAGGCTGAGGGAAAAACTGCAACCCAGAAGAAAATTAAATAATTCCTCCCCACGAATAAAACCACGAAGAAGATATCATCATCTGAACCGAATTATACGGGAACAAGGGATCTCTGCCTTTCATCCAATTCTACTAAGAAGAGAAGATAAGGTTAACAGTGAAGTATGTGCAAAAAGTCTCTTGCTGAAATATCACTTTGTTGCGTTTCGTCCAAATGATTCATAGCACCGTGTATAGCAACATTTTTCACATCTCTTGAACCTGCTTCTGCTTAGAAACCACCAACCCGCTCCAACTCATCCATAGATCAGTCACAGTCCTCGGCGGCACACACACAATATCTAACCAACGCATGATATGAGCCCAAACAAGGGAGACGATCCGACAATGAAGAAGGAGGTGATGGGTGCTTTCCTCCACTTCAGAGCAAAGCGGGCAGCAGCTAGTCTCCAACGTTATCATACTACGCTTCCGAAGGAACTCCCTAGTGGCGATGCGATCCTACAAGGTTAACCATATAAAGAATTCCACTCGGTGAGGAACCAGTCTGCTCCAACACGACTCTAAAAGAGGGTTTTTATCCCCTCCAAACCAGTCATGCATTTTTGTTAGTGTTTAGTTGGTTATTCCTTGGCCAACGCGCTGATGTTGACTGGAAAATTAGAAGTGAGAGCATTGTTAAGTTACTGCTATTGTTATCATTATTATTGTTAAAATGTCAATCTTTTACAACATACTTTCTCCTATAAATTTAGTTCTCCTTTTCAATTTCTGCTTTCTATTTATTTAATTTTTTCCTCGTAATTTGTAGTTGGAAAGAATCGTTGGAACAACTCCTGCAAGAAGGATGGTTACGTCAGATAAGGGTTTGCTTGTGTTTTGTTAAAAGACTTGAGAGTTGGAATGATTATAACAGGTGCGGTGCTTAGTATCGCATTCATTCGGTATTTTACAAGGTTAAGAAGAATTGAAAAGCAGAGGTCTTGAAGAGAAACAACTCTTCAGATCAGATTACATTTTTGCACTCGGTAGTTTTTTTCTTCTCCTTGTCATAGAGATAGGAACTGCAAGATAATAGATTCAAGCTGGATACTTAATCCCTCTCTCCTTACTTTGCAGTTAGTACATTGATCAGCCCATTAGTAAACTTTTGGATATCCTCCTTCAGCAGATTTTTATTTTTATTCTATGACTAGTAGTCTTATTATTAAACTTTATTCTACTGATTATACTAATTGGGTAGCCAGTTATGGGATCAGGAGCCATTTTGGATATCCCTAATTTTTTTTTGTCTAAAGAACATAATTCTACTAACGTGGATGGGAAGACAATTTTTAAAAAAATTTAAAAAAAAATTATTCGGACGGGAACCTGTCCAAATCTGGCTAATTTAGATGGACAGGTCTTGTTCGTCCGTTTATTAAATGGAATTGGTTCATAGACGTATGTTCGTTCATTTTGCCACTCTAGCTAGGACAGTACTCACGCAGGACGTGAATAAGCGATTCATTCAAATTTGCACACCTCACAAATGGAGTAAAACTTGGGTAGATCATGATCTACCTACATCATGATGTAGGATGATGATGCGTGTCCAAAAATGTCAGGAATAGTGGTATTCTAGCACTATTTGGGGCACGTGTCATCATCCTAGATCATGATGTAGGTAGATCATGATCTACCCAAGTTTTTTCCTCACAAATGGGGTCAATAGCAATTTTCTTATGAACTCGCTCCTCATTGGAAAGTGCCGCTACTTATAAATATTGAGGGGGAGGTGATGCGAATCCACGCATCCAGGTGCCTTTACCGCCAGCTGGTCCAATGACTCGAGCCAGAGCTCAAAAGCTTCAAGACCGATTGTCATCTCTCATTCACAAGGAGCTGGAGTCTGAGATGACAAGTGAGAAAGCTGCACTTAGAGAGAAGACGACGAGAGTGGTGAATCTTCTCACCTTCACCTTGATCGATGTTGAGTCCGCTAGAAACGGCATGGAACCGTTTCACGCAAACGGCACTTGACCGTTTCATCCAAAACGGCACTTGTCCGTTTCACTTAGCCGTTGCCGATTCAAGCATCTGTCGCGCATGCCGATTGCTGTACCCGTTCCGCGTTCCCGCCTGGCCCTTTTGTTGATAACGGCTCCTGTCCGTTTCGCCTAGCCTGGAGTTGACGCGCGTTGACTGTTTTAGCAAGGCTGCGACTTTCTATTTATTTTAGCTTAGTTAATTAATTAGACACTTTAATTAATTAGTTAAGTGTTTTACTTTATTTATTATTCCTATTATGGGATTAGGGTTTGCTTGTAACCTATATAAGGAGCCACTTGGCCTCCTTAGAAACTTGGCTGTTATTTGATAAATTGAGATATTCTCTTCAATCTCCGCCCCTTGTTCAAATCGGTTGAACCTTGTTCTTCTTGAGTCCGTAATACTTGAGTCGTATACAAGTAAATCTTGGAATTACATTATTGTGTCGTTTATCTTAGTGTGATTCTCACATTGTTGAGTCTAGTCCTAAGAACCTGATTCAAGACCCTTGACTTGAAATCGATTAGGGCTCTTAGCACAGGTTAGCTAAGTGGTCTAAGCTCGTACTTGTCGAGTTATTTACTTCCGCAGGAAATCCGTCTTTGAACAACGATCAAAATTGGTGCTACGCATCCTAAGGAACCAGGATCGTATCAGTTGGTAGCGGAGCTTAAGGCGTTCAAGATTGGTAAGTATCTTTATTTGTTTCAAGTTTTCATTGTTGAAATCGGTAATTCTTTCTACTCCATTCAAAACCGATTTCTTTGCTGTGCTTGGTTCGTATATGTGCAAATTCTGGTCAGTTGTCGAAATTGATTTTTAAAGTATAGTTGTTGAAGTCCAATTTGGGTGATTTTGGTCTTGTTGGAAAGCTGTGCTTGTGAGGTTTCCGAATCAAAAAGAATCAGTCGATTCGGATAACTGAGTAAAAAGTTGCAATCGTTTCACTGAACTGGGATTTGTGAATTAAAAAAAAAATTTGCAAGAAAGCAGTACAAAATTTGCTTTGATCCGTTTCAGTAGCAAGAAGAAAAACAGTTTGTGTTGTTAGATCCAACATCCGTCCAACTTGGGGATTCCATGTGCAATCATTTGTTAAACATACTTTAAAGTTGGTCCTTTAGACTTTATTCTAAAAGTAGAAGGCAACCCATCCTTCCACTTTGTTTTGTCCCGCACCCCCTACCTTTTTAGTTGGAATATTCTCTGTTTTTGTCTTCCACTTTCTAAAGGCAAATCTTAGTTTATTCTTTCACCCATGCAACGTGAACTATACAATATTAAATCAGAGGTTAATTTTATTTGAGTCTGTTCGAGTCAAATCGAGCTTTTCTTTGATTCGTTAATATTGTTTTCCACTCCACTTGTTATTTGTTTAATTGGTTGATCTTGCAATTAATCAAATACCAAGTATCCCGTTTTGTTTGAAGCTAGTTTTCTTTGAGAGTCTTCTTGGAAGCTTTTTCTTTGGATTCTTGAGTCTCACTAACGCTTGAACATTGCAGGAGATTTTTGAGAGAATTTGTGAGATTATTAGAGTGAGTAAACACGAGAGTAAACACGTGAGGGAGTGCTAGGAATAGTGCAATTTTACGTTTCTTTGGTGTTGTGCATTTCAGGAAATTTATAGATGTCTCAAGAAGGAGTACAACAACCCGATCTGTCGGCTATGCTAGCCAGCATAACGGAACAACTCAGAGCAATGACTGAACGACAACTAACTGCCGATGCAAGGATGGCTAGGGTGGAAGCGTTAGCTGCCATAAACCCGAGCCCTAGGGCAGTGGAGGACCGACGCGATGGACGTATGACCGATCTATCTGAAGAAGATGACAACGCCCGTCGACCACGTGATATGAATCGGCGGCGTGAGCTGGCCAACGTTCCTCCCAAGCGACTTGCTAGACGTGGGCCACAAGTCCCACAACCTGATCTGGAAGAAGAACCTGCGGGGGCGAAGGATGGATATATGTTCGGGACAGACCGAGGGGGGGAAGAAGGGATGATCGGGGTGGTAGAAGAGAACGGGAGGAGGACCGATCAGATGCTAATCTCAGCAGCATCAAAATGAAGATACCTCCGTTTGAGGGTACTGACGACCCTGATGCCTACCTGACTTGGGAACGGAAGGTAGATGCTATTTTCTTATGCCACAATTATTCGGAGAGTAAAAAGGCTCAGCTAGCAGCAGTAGAATTCAGTGGGTATGCAAGTCATTGGTGGGAGCAGCTCAACCTGAAGCGAGCGGCTGTTTATGCTGGCCCGATTGCTAATTGGGGCGAGATGAAACAGGCGATGAACCAACGGTTTGTCCCTGCCCACTTTCACCCTGAACTCCATCAACGGCTCCAGACCTTGAAGCAAGGCAGCAAGGGAGTTGGTGCCTACTTTAATGAGATGGAGATTGCTTTAGATCAGGCAAAGATTACTGAGGAACCTGAGGTAACGATGGCTCGGTTCATTGCTGGTTTGAATGCAGAGATTGCCGACGCCCTGGAGCTGACGCAATACAATACTCTTGAGGAGATGCTTCACATGGCTCAAAAGATTGAGAAGCATCGGAAAACTAAGAGCTCTTCTAAGTCTACTGGATCGACACCTTGGAAGAAGCCATCTTGGAATAAGGAGGACAGAACGGCTTCTACCGTTCCAAAGAGCTCCTCCAGTGCCGTTATTCCTTCCAAAACGGCTGCGACCAAATCGTATACTCCACCTGTGGATCAGCCACCCACTAAGGAAATAGTCTGTTTCAAATGTAACGGCCGAGGACACAAGAAATCGGAGTGCCCGAATAAGAGAGTCTTCATCATCTGGCCGAATGGAGAAGAAGAATCGGACGATGATCTGGAGGAATCGGGGCCTGAGGAAGTTGGTAGTGCCGATTCAGATATTGACTGTCAGAAAGGTGAGCAGGTTCGGTTGCTTGTGGTCCGACGGAACCTGAGCGTACAGTCCACTGAAGAAGTGTGTGATGAGGAGCAACGGACCAATCTGTTCCATACCCGAGGTGTGATTGATAACAAGGGCTGCTCCATTATTATTGACAACGGAAGCTGCACAAACTGTGCCAGTGCGCTGATGGTTCACAAGCTGGAATTGCCGACGGTAAAGCATCCGAAACCGTATCGTCTACACTGGATGACGGATGACAACAGTATTAAGGTGACCAAACAGGTACTTGTTAAGTTTCGTATCGGCAAATACCAAGATGAGGTTCTCTGTGATGTTGTGCCGATGCAAGCAAGCCATATTCTTCTTGGACGACCATGGTAGTTTGATCGAGAAGCGAATCATGAGGGAAAGAGAAACCTCTACAAGTTGGTTAAGGATGGCCAGAAATTCACCTTGGCACCGTTAACACAAGCTGAAGTGTTTGAGGATCAGCAATGGCTTGCTAAGTCACATGCTGAATATGAGATTGCAAAACAGCTTGCGAGAGAAAAAGAAAGTTTGAGTGTGAAAAATAAAGAGAGAAACACTGAGTGTGTGAGCCTTCAACATTCGCATGAAAACAGTAAGCATGCAGAGGGAGAGTGTAAACATTCGCACGAAAAAAGTAAGCGTGCTGAGAGTGGCATTGAGAGAAAAGGTGAGGCAAATAAAAAGAAATTGAGTATATATGCCAAAGGGAGCGAAGTGAGGAGAGCTATGATTTTTCAACAAAACTGTTTTGATGCAAGCCGTCCTCTTCTTCTAATCCATTTTCGCTCTTATTGTTTGACCTCAAATGAAACGGAACGGCCACATACCGTTCCGATTGGTATTTCTTCTCTCTTGCAGGAATTTGGCGACGTACTGCCCGAAGAAATGCCGCCTGGCTTGCCTCCGATCCACGGCATAGAACATCAGATCGACTTTGTTCCTGGATCGGCAATTCCACATCGGCCAGCTTACCGATCCAACCCAGAGGAGACCAAGGAACTGCAACAGTAAGTGGACGATTTGCTTGCGCGTGGGTACGTTCGGGAGAGTCTGTCTCCATGTGCCGTTCCAGTCATTCTAGTTCCAAAGAAAGATGGATCTTGGCGCATGTGTGTTGATTGTAGAGCAGTCAACAAAATCACTGTAAAGTATTGCCATGCTATTCCTCGATTGGATAATATGTTAGATGAATTAAGTGGTAGTAGGTTATTTTCTAAAATTGATTTAATGAGTGGCTACCACCAAATTCGTATGAAAGAAGGGGATGAATGGAACACTGCTTTTAAAACTAAGTATGGTTTATATGAATGGATGGTTATGCCGTTTGGCTCGACTAATGCTCCTAGCACCTTTATGAGGTTAATGAACCATGTACTTCGGCACTTAATTGGAAAATTTGTTGTAGTTTATTTTGATGACATTTTAATCTATAGCAAATCTTTTGATGAGCATATTTTACATCTTAGGGAAGTTTTTCTCACACTTCGTGAGCAGAATTTATATGCTAAACCTAGTAAGTGTTCTTTTGCAATGGAACAAGTTGGCTTTCTTGGTTTTATTGTGAGTGCAGCTGGCGTTAAAGTGGATGAAGAGAAGATCCGCGCAATACGGGAATGGCCAACGCCGAAGGCCGTTACCGATGTGAGATCGTTCCATGGATTGGCGAGCTTCTATCGGCGATTTGTAAAAGACTTCAGCACCATCGTTGTTCCTCTGAATGATTTAACAAAGAAGAATGTTGTTTTCAGGTGGGAACAGTCGCAGGAGGAGGCGTTTGCTACCCTCAAGGAACGGCTCTGTGCCGCTCCCGTGCTAGCATTGCCTGACTTCAACAAGGCGTTTGAGATAGAGTGTGACGCCAGCGGGTTAGGAATCGGCGCCGTTCTGATGCAGGAGAAACGTCCGATTGCCTTCTTCAGTGAGAAACTAAAGGATGCTTAACTCCGATATCCGACATATGACAAGGAATTCTATGCTCTTGTCCGAGCATTGGAGACATGGCAACACTACCTGATGCTGAGGGAGTTCATCATCCACACTGACCATCTGAGCTTGAAGTACCTCAAGGGACAAGGGAAGCTGAACCGGCGCCATGCCGTTTGGATGGAATTTATTGAAGCTTTCCCCTATCACATTCAGTACAAGCAAGGTAAAGAGAATGTTGTTGCTGATGCTCTATCACGCAGGTACGCGTTAATTACTTCTCTTAATGCCAAGTTGCTTGGATTTTCACATATTATAGAACTCTATGCTGCCGATTCTGATTTTGGTGATATTTATATGCATGGCGTTTCTATTTCTGGTTCTAAATTCTTTAAACAAGAGGGATATTTGTTTAAGGGAAAATAGTTGTGTATTCCTCATTGTTCTCTTCGTGAATTACTTGTGCATGAAGCCCATAGTGGTGGTCTGATGGGTCACTTTGGCGTGACTAAAACTTTAGATGTGTTACATGATCACTTTTATTGGCCTCACATAAAGCGTGATGTAGTGCGCATTATTGCTAGATGTTTGACTTGTCGTAGAGCCAAATCTAAGTCTGCTGGTCATGGAGAGTACATGTCGTTACCTGTTCCTTCTCATCCTTGGACCGATCTGTCCATGGATTTTGTTGTAGGGCTGCCTCGGTCTAAGAATGGAAAGGATAGTGTCTTTGTTGTGGTGGACAGATTTTCGAAAATGTCCCATTTTATTGCATGTTCGACTACTTGTGATGCTACTCAGATTGCTGATTTATTCTTTCGTGAAGTAGTCCGTTTGCATGGTGTTCCTTTGACTATTGTGAGTGATAGAGATACTAAGTTCCTTAGTCATTTTTGGCGTGTTTTATGGAAAAAGCTTGGTACCCGATTGTTATATTCCACTTCTTATCACCCATAAATGGATGGTCAAACTGAGGTTGTGAATCGTACGCTTGGTTCACTGATACGCACGTTAGTTCGTAAGCATGTTTCTACTTGGGTTGATCATTTACCGTTTATTGAATTTGCTTACAACCGTGCTGTTCATTCTACTACTCATTACTCGCCATTTGAACTTGTGTATGGCTTTAATCCTAGAACTGTTTTGGATTTGACTCCTTTACCGTTGAGTGATGTTGTAAGTTTAGATGGTGCACAGAAGGCTGATTTTGTCAAGCAATTACATGCTAAGGCAAAACAGAACATTGAGCGACTGAATGAGAAGCTGATGCAGAAACGGAACGATGGCCGACGGCTAGTGATGTTCCAGGTGGGCGATTGGGTCTGGTTGCATATGCGCAAGGAGCGTTTTCCTGACCAACGCCGCGGCAAGCTATCTCCTAGAGGAGACGGACCGTTTCAGATTGTTGAGAAGATCAACAACAATGCCTATAAACTGGCATTGCCGAGTGAGTATGGTGCCGTTAGCTCTACTTTCAATGTTTCTGACTTAGTTTCATTTGATACAGATGACGAGTATGGATTTGCTGCTGATGTCGATTCGGATTCGAGGGCGAATCCTTCCGAAGGGGGAGGGAATGATGCGAATCCACGCATCCAGGTGCCTTTACCGCCAGCTGGTCCAATGACTCGAGCCAGAGCTCAAAAGCTTCAAGACCGATTGTCATCTCTCATTCACAAGGAGCTGGAGTCTGAGATGACAAGTGAGAAAGCTGCACTTAGAGAGAAGACGACGAGAGTGGTGAATCTTCTCACCTTCACCTTGATCGATGTTGAGTCCTCTAGAAACGGCATGGAACCGTTTCACGCAAACGGCACTTGACCGTTTCATCCAAAACGGCACTTGTCCGTTTCACTTAGCCGTTGCCGATTCAAGCATCTGTCGCGCATGCCGATTGCTGTACCCGTTCCGCGTTCCCGCCTGGCCCTTTTGTTGATAACGGCTCCTGTCCGTTTCGCCTAACCTGGAGTTGACGCGCGTTGACTGTTTTAGCAAGGCTGCGACTTTCTATTTATTTTAGCTTAGTTAATTAATTAGACACTTTAATTAATTAGTTAAGTGTTTTACTTTATTTATTTTTCCTATTATGGGATTAGGGTTTGCTTGTAACCTATATAAGGAGCCGCTTGGCCTCCTTAGAAACTTGGCTGTTATTTGATAAATTGAGATATTCTCTTCAATCTCCGCCCCTTGTTCAAATCGGTTGAACCTTGTTCTTCTTGAGTCCGTAATACTTGAGTCGTATACAAGTAAATCTTGGAATTACATTATTGTGTCGTTTATCTTAGTGTGATTCTCACATTGTTGAGTCTAGTCCTAAGAACCAGATTCAAGACCCTTGACTTGAAATCGATTAGGGCTCTTAGCACAGGTTAGCTAAGTGGTCTAAGCTCGTACTTGTCGAGTTATTTACTTCCGCAGGAAATCCGTCTTTGAACAACGATCAAAATTGGTGCTACGCATCCTAAGGAACCAGGATCGTATCAGGAGGGTTAAATTTGTCAACACCGAATTTGGTGGAAAGAAATCAAAGAAAGAGAAAAGAAAAAAAAAAGGTGCACCAAAAGTCCAGGTCGACACCGAAATGAAGAAAAATTAGAATGGTCAGTGCCTTTCTAGAAAAGAAAAAAAGGAAAATAATAATAAAAAAATTGAAAAAGTTGTCGGTGGAATGCCTATATATAGACATCCATATTGCAGCAATATGCAATGCAGTGAGGAGCAAAGCAAGTGCAGTGAAGAAACTGAGTGAACTGAAGAGGAAAAAAAAAAGAGGGAGTGAGGGAGAGTAGAGAAAATAAGAGTGTGTGTGAGAGAATGAGTGCTTGTCTATCTAAAAGTAATAAATATTGTATCTCATTTGTAGTTTTTATTTTTATTTAAATTAAAAATTAAGTTTTTGTAGGTGATACGAAACCGAGATGGGGTCAACAGCAAACATAATAAAAGTGCGGGCAGGAACATAATAGCTCGACACTGACTCCTAGGGGTGGGCATTTTCTGAAAATTCTGAATTTCGAATTTCCGACCCGAATTTTCTGAATTTCGGTTCGGGTATTTCGGGTATTCGGAATTTCGGGTTCGGGTTCGGAATGGATTTGGGGAAATTCGGATACCCCGAATTTCTGAAATACTCTCTCTTTTCTTTCTTTCCTTGGGCTGGGTCGAAGCCCAACACCTCTCTTTTCTTTCCTCTCCCCTATTTTCTTTCTTTCCTTTTCTTTCCTTTCTTTATTCGAGCGAAGCCTCTCTCTTTCTTTCTTTTTCTTTTTTCTTTCTTTCCTCTCTTCTTTCTTCTATTTCTCTTCACTCTCTTCTCTTTTCTATTTCCTCTCTTCTTTCTTTTGTTTCTCTTGTGGCTGTATTAGAGATGTATTGTAGTGGGTTGCGGTGGCAGATATGTTGAGGTGGTGGCAGATTTGTGGGTTGTGGTGGTTTGAGAGGAGATCGGATTGATGGATTGGATTTGGTGGTGGGTGGGGGAGGCCGACGGTGATGATTGACAGCGGCGATGGGCGATTGGCGGCGACTGTGGCGGAGGCGTTGATGGCTGTGTGGTGGTTCAGCTGTTGGGTTGATTGTTGGTGCTGGGCAGTTTTGGTGATTGGGTGTTTGATGGTTAATTTTGGTGGTTGCAATTTGATTTGGGATTGGATTAATTGGGGTTTTGATCGAATGAGTTTGAATTTTGGAAAATTCGGATATACCCGAATTTTCGAAATTCAAATTCAGGTTCGGAAAATTCGGGTACTGAAAATTCGAGTTCGGGTTTGGAATTTTTTCTAGGTATTTCGGAATCCCGATACCCGAAATAAAAAATTTCTGGTATTTCCAAAATACCCGAATGCCCACTCCTACTGATTCCAACAAACAAAGCAAAAAAATGGGATAATGACTCTTTGCATCCACTACAAGGACGTGCACGATAAATAGGTAACATTTTCTTTTTGGTTTGTGCAAGATAAATTAAATGAGAGAATATCTAGCAAACTAGTCATGTTAGAAGAATCTGAACCGTTCAATAAAATTGGACGGATGAGATTAAAAATTTAAGAAATTAATTAGTTGACCATTTGTTGAATTTTATTGACTGGTCAACTCATTAATAACTTGAATTTTTAATTTTATCCGTTCAATTTTATTGAACGATTCAGATTCCTCTAACATGACTGATCATGTTTAAGGAAAAATTAGAGGAGCCGGATCCATAAATTTGTAAATTCGTTACTAAGTTTGTAATCATACAAAAGTGGCAATAAATGACACTTATTTTTTCCTATCCTTAATCTTATTCATCTACACAAAGAAATGAACCAAATAATAGTACCCTTATGAATTTTTCTTAAAATAAAAAGAACAAATAAATAAAAATTGAAACCTAAAGTTGAATCAATCTAGCCTAAGCCATGGCACCCACCGTACTAGAGCTAGAGACCTTTTTTGGTCTCATGTGTAGAGCTAAAGATGCTAAATCTAAGCATTTAATTTAGGTCAACGCCGATTCATCTCCCTTATCCTAGCAATGCGCCAAAATCGCACTGAAACATCGGTTGGATAAAGGAGTTGAGCTCACCAAAGAACATCTGATCTTCCGATCCTTCTCCATAACGGCTTAAATCTTCACACTTAAAGTATGTTTGTACATCTTGGGGGAAGCTGTGGGGGGTCGACGCCCCGCGGCCAAGCAGCTGATCTGTTGGATCACTTGACGGGTTATGATCCGCAACCGCAGTCATCTCCATCATTTCCTTGAACTTTGCAGATTGAAGTAGCAGCCCTAGGGCTGACGTGGCATTCGAGGGGCGTGACGACGGCATTGGTGTAGGTGTTGCTTGATGATCAATACCTGCAGGCTGCTTGGGCTGGCCGTAGGTTTGTTGTTGGTTATGGAAGAAAGTTAGGCCAAGGTCCTGGTCAGGTTTAGGAGTCGTTGCTGCCGAATTATGGTCAGTTGTTATGTTACTGTTAGGACCATTAATGTTAGAGCTATTATTTTGATTTGGTTTAAGCCATTTGATGTAACGACTAAGGTCAAAATTGGTGACAGCATTCAGGCCACGATACTCTATGGCTGCCATATCGTATGCGGTAGCTGCTTCTTCTTGAGTAGCTGCGAATAAAGAATCGCAAAACGACAATAAATTAGCTAGCATATACGAATTATTTTCAGTCTACTCTGGTGCTCTCTCATTTCTGTACTGTCAAGCTTTAAAAGAAATGACTGTGTTCTAACGTGACGAGGCTAAACTGGTTTATAGTTTGGAGTTGTGCAAGAATCCAACTACCCCATCAAATCTACTTGGATGCATGCATGAGGGACGTATAGAAAGATTATATATAAACTGCTTTGTCCTATGCTATTAATATTAGTTATTTGCCTTTGAGAATGAACCCGATTATATTAACGTTTTGTTCCCTAGCTAGAAAGATTTGCATGTCTTTTCATGCAAAATCCAAATTTAGATATGAGATCAAATTATTCTATACGAAACAAAAAATAGAAAGAAAAGACATAAACCATAAGAATATTCTATTTAATTTAGTAATAACTAGTTTTGGCATGCATTACTATTAGTATTATATATTTTGTAAAAGAAAAAGGAACGAGGAATTACCATATGTTCCTAGATAGAGGTATTTGTTGCCAAAAACTCGACCAATCCGCGCTTCCCACCTTCCATTGTGATGATGTCTACACAACATAGAGATTAATTCCAATAAATAATTAATGAGTTACGTATTTTTAAAAATAAATAAAATAATAATAATAATATTTAAATAAACATACCTAGCGACGCCTCTATATTTTGAAACTCCACGAGAAAAACCGCTGCTTTTCCTATAATACAAATATAAGCCAGAATTAATCAGATTGCTTAAAAGGAAAAGATATATGATTATTCTTTTTAATAAATTATATAAATTTATGTCATCTTGTTTATAAATTAAGCCTCACCTTCTCAATGAACCAATGTATTCTTCTCTGGACTGACCATCCATTTCTTTCAATTCCTTCTCGTATGTTAATAGCTATACATACACAATAATAGTAATTATCTTTGTTAATCAAAGAAGATGAGAGGGGGGGAAAAAAGTTACCGGAAAGTTAAGAATGGTTTCGGGACCCCAATATTTGAGTGCTGCCAAATCGTATGCGTGTGCTGCTGCTTCTTCATCATCATAAGCACCTGAATAATTATGAGCAAAATAATTCAAAACAATATTTTATTTTCTACTATTATTTTTCTGTATATATAATATATATTCAATTATTTAATAATGCATTGTGATTGTAGTTGTACACACCAAGGTAGACTGAAGAGAAGTTGCGGATAAATTTGAAAAATCCACGAGGGCACCACCAAAAACCACCACGAAAAATGATTAGTCACATTCTATCTAATATAGTAATTAAAAGAAAATCCAATTAAATGGAAAATTAATTCAATTGATCATTAAACAAACCTTGTCTTCCTTTCTTGTTTTGTGATTCATTCCAACAATTCTTATCCCACAAATGAGCTTCATATCGGCCAGTCCATCGATGCCTGAAACATTAATCAAATTAATCAAATTAACAAAACTCACTTTCATTCGAGTTAACGGAGAGGTCAGATGTCCTAATCGGCTGTTTAAGATGAAGAATAATAATGGGAAGGATGAATGACAGACTTTGTGACCCCTCGATAGATGGAGCTACGTTGAGGGGGGCAATCTCTGGGCACACTCCTCCTTGTTCGTTTTACTTTAGTGACGCCATTATTAGCACTGCTAATTATGTTGTTATTGTTAGTAATGGATGAGGATTTAGGGTTTGGTTGTGGCAATTTCCCCATCAAATTAAGTTAGTTGGTAACTTTTTAAGAGTTGATAAAAAAATTAATGTAATTTGAAAAGTTAATGTAGGATTGAGTGAGAGTGTAAATGGAAAAAGGGGAGGGATTTAAAAGGATGGAGTACAGGTTGCAGCTGGCAAATGTGTATTAGAGAATGAATGCCTGCGGCCTGCCGGCTTGTAAAAAACAGTAACAGCGGCCGTCTTTAACCGGCTTTGTCTCTTCTTCCTTTGGCTTCACCTTCATCACTTTGTGCTCAATCGATCATTGCATCCTTTTGATCAATAATCCACTAATTAATTCAATTCTACCAATCTAAACATTTGTTTCATATAGTAATATTGTCACTATTTATTTATATAATATGTTTTTTTTCGTATATAGGAATGTGATTATGAAATTCAAACTTAAATCAACAACCTACTTTATTTTGTAGAAAATAACATTGAGCTACAACTAGTAATTGGTCTGCGAGTAAACATAACGAGGAGTATGACCACTATACTTATAATGTGACCCAATCAACTTTAGACTGTGGAATAAGAATATGTAACAAAAAGTTGATTACGAGTAAATATAACGAGAATATAGATTAATTATATAAGTTACATAATTTATATCTGATAGAGCGCTTTATATGCATAATTTCACCTCATTTTATAAGCCTTTTTAGATCTCAATGTTACTAATGGTGTTGTGTTTCTTCACTTTTTACAGATCTAAGTTTTTTAGAAGGAAAATACAAAAAGAAGCGTTTTCCATCACTTTCTGGAAGGAATCGAGCAGTTAGGCCATGCGGCTGTATGTTCGCAGAAGGTAGCAGAGTCCTAGCGAGAAAAGAAAACTATCGCAAAGAAGGAAACTTCAGATTCGCTTATTAATTCCTCCAAGAATCCCGATCTCAGTAGAAGACAATTGAGAAATATTATTCCAATCGGATTAGGAGTTTATTTTTGTAATAGATATAAATACTTTTAGTAATTTAGGTTTTCCTCTCTCTCCTTCTCTAAACTTTGGCGCTGCCATACTCCCGCAACTTCTGCCTCCGGCACAATCTATTTTACTTTCAATAAACCGGAGCAAAGCTCCGGCCGGTAATAATCAGGATATCTTTCATCTTTACTTCTTCTTTTTAATTATGCAATTTATTTATTTATTTCTTGTTGCCTTTAACATGAGCGGCTAAATTCCTTATTCTTGGCAAGAATCGTTGAAGGTTGCTAGGGAAGCCGTGAGGTCGAATTGAGCTTAATATATCTCTGGTCGGTATCTATCTCGTTTAATAATATCTTGTCAAATTGTCTAGAATTAATTGCAAGCTTGATCAACTAGTAATTAAACTAGAGAATTACAGTCATCTTTGTTGTTATAACTAACGCGAAGCTGCAGGGTAAAGTAGACAACCAGCCTGAAAGTAATCGGGTTCCTGGTCTCATCCAGTTGGGTTAAGCAGATTGTTAGGGTAGAGTCTCGAGCGTACTGAGTGTCTCGCCCTAGACGTGTCTTACCTCCTCTTCATGGGCATCCAAAATTGCCTCCATAAGCGTACCTTGGAGGACGGCGGGCTGTCAAGGTTACTCCATAAGCGTACCTTGGGGTAGCTTTTCTTACGAAGGTAAGCAGGGGACCTAAGCGTACCCGGTCCCCATAGCACGTTTATCAGCTAGGGGTAGACGATACTTGCACCGATGACTGGCTGACCATAATTGCAACCAGATACGGATTCTTACCGAGAACCCTCCTCTCTATTGTTTTCTTATTTACTTTGACTCTCCTTATTACTGTTTTAGGTAATTCTTAATCAAACAACCATTCAAAACCCCCCTTTGTTACTTTAGTGTGTGGACTTCTTTGTTTGTCAAATTGAATTGAGTGTTAACCCTTAATCCCTGTGTTCGACCCTATTGCCACTATACACAATTTATTATGCACTTGACTGCAAGTTTTTATTATTATTTTTGACGGTTTCGACAACCAATCAATATTACAAAAGAATGAACTATATATTCCAAGATAGATATAAACTATTCGAATTGACCCACATCATATCTAGTTGACAACTCTAAGTGGCCAATTAACTGAATTACCTGATCAAATTAATATTCAAGGTGTGGTTTTGTTTTATTTTGTTCTCAAAAGAACGTGAAAATTTATTAATTTATAGCAATTATTGTGAGGAGGGGGACCAACCATAAACACATGTTAATTTTAACATTTTTGTGAAAATTCATTTTTGGTAAACAAATTCAATATGGTCTATCTTTAAAATTACATAATTATATTATTTAGGTCCATTCTAATTTAATTATCTTACGTTTCATTTGACTCATGTTGTGAATTAGAATTCAATTCACCTGAATTAACACTATGAAATAACACAAAGAAAAATAAGAAGTAGGGAAATGTGGACACTTAAAGTGCTTCGCCGTACTTACTCTACAGGGTTAGACAGAAAATATTTCACTATAATTTGAAAGTACAATATCACAATAGAAAAAACTAGTTATATAAAAACTTTAAATATGGCCAACCGGTCCTTTACTTTTAACTTAGATTATCACAATTTTTAGCCAATATTTAAAAAAAAAAAACCAAAATCCGTTCATATTTTATACAAATTAAAAAATCCTCAATATTATTTTGACATTTTCATTTAAATAATTCGTTATGCAATCGCTTTTCTGCCTTGTTGCTTTGATTAAAATATAGTTTTATCAATTCTTTTTAAGTTTTTTGCTGTATTATTTAATGAAAACGTGAATAGTTGTAGTACATGAGAAGAAGGAGACATTCCCTTAAAAATATTACTCCTCAATTAGGAGAAGAGAGATATGATCTGCGCGTCAAGACACAAAACTGTCATAGCTCCTAACGTACGTATCAATTGCCGCTACACAGTGGCCTCACCATCCGATTGTGATATTTCAGTAATCTAGCAAAGACACGTAAAAATATACAAGAATTAAATGATTTTTAATTTGAAATAAAAAAAATTATAAGAATATAACATAAAGAATAAAGAAGATGTTCAGAGTTAATTTTTATAACTATTAAATATGTATAAATTGTAAATTTTGGAAAATTATAAAAATTTTATGTAAAGAATTCTTAATTTTTGAACTCAACCATGAACTTTTTGTTGTTTTCTGATTCTTATGGAGTTTGGTTCTGTGGGTGAATTCAAAGTATACAGAAGAAAGTCACAAAATCACTTGTCCGTATTTGTTAAACTATACAAATTTAACGTTTCATGTGTACATTCATGGAGTGGAGAAGGAAGGCATGACATGACACATGAACTCTTCGTTTTTGTACGAGTGCATAGATTGGGCACCTGCACTTGATTTGACTGACTCATTTGGCACCTCCTTCGGTCAAACGGTTTAAAAAGCACCTCCACTTGAACGAAATGACTCATTTGGCACCTACTCGTAACTCCGTCCATCCTCTCCCGTTAAACGCTGACGTGTCACGCCACGCGGCACGCCACGTCATGAACGTGCTGACGTGTCGTGACACATCAGCGAATCCAACCCGAATCAAGTCGCAAACGGGTCGGAAACGGGTAAAAAATCCGACTGAAAAACGACGCGTCGTCTATGGGTGTGACAAGCTGCACTTGCACTTGCACTTGAGAGACACGTCGTTTAGAACCTTTAGTGAACGACGCGTCGTCTATGGGTATGACAAGCTACACTTGCACTTGCACTTGAAAGACACGTCGTTTGGCACCTTTAGTGAGCGACGCGTCGTCCATTGGAGTGTAATCCTTTCCCGTGTTTCATCTGATTCATTCCAAAATCAGATCCAAAATTCCCCATCTCCAAACCCTTTCTTCCCTCGCTCCCTCGTAATCACCTTTGTGCACTTCTTTTCTTTATTATTATTCATTCATTTCTATTACAATTGTTGTTGTTGTTGTGATTGGATCTGTACGCAACCCCGAATCACAGGAAAAGGTTGAATTGAAAACAAATAAGTGCAAAAACAAAACGAAAAAAGAGAGCGAAAGGGGAAGGAAAAAGCAGTTGGCATTTCTTCTTTATTCATTCATTTTCTTGCATTTATTCATTTCTGGAATGGTTTGTTTTATTAGGTTTAGAAGTTGCACGACCCATGGTTTTACTGAATTCTTATAAGGGCCTGGCTGTCGGTGGCGGTGGTGGTTGTGATTTTCCTTTATGGTAGTTTTTTTCTTTGGTGTTTAGAGAAAGGAAGCCGGAGCTGCGGTTGTTGTTGAAGGCGGAGGCGGTGGTAGTGGAAGGGGCAAAAAAGTGTATGGGAACTTGGGAACTTGGTCGAAGGAGGGAGCGAGGGAAGAAAGGGTTTGGAGATGGGGAATTTTGGATCTGATTTTGGAATGAATCAGATGAAACACGGGAAAGGATTACACTCCAACGGACGACGCGTCACTCACTAAAGGTGCCAAACGACGTCTCTCAAGTGCAAGTGCAAGTGCAGCTTGTTATACCCATAGACGACGCGTCGTTCACTAAAGGTTTTAAACGACGTGTCTCTCACGTGCAAGTGCAAGTGCAACTTGTCACACCTATAGACGACGCGTCGTTTTTCAGTCGGATTTTTTACCCGTTTCCGACCCGTTTCCGACTTGATTCAGGTTGGATTCGCTGATGTGTCACGACACGTCAGCACGTTCATGACGTGGCGTGCCGCGTGGCGTGACAAGTCAGCGTTTAACGGGAGAGGATGGACGGAGTTACGAGCAGGTGCCAAATGAGTCATTTCGTTCAAGTGGAGGTGCTATTTAAACCGTTTGACCGAAGGAGGTGCCAAATGAGTCAATCAAATCAAGTGCAGGTGCCAAAAAATGATTTAAACCAGAAGGAAATCATGTAGTCACCTATAAACTCTTCTTTTTTAAGCTATAAAATATTTGTTTAAAAAAATAAGTCATAAATTCACGAATCTCGTCCTGTTTATAAAAAAAAGCCAAAAATGAAAAATCACCGACCATCAGTTAAATTCCTAGCAACTTGGGCACTTTTGGTAATTTCACATCCTTCCCAAGACTACAATTTTTCAAGATTTCCCGCCAAAAACAGAACCGCTCTCCCTCTCTTTTTCAACCAAAAATACCCATTACTTCTCGGTCAGTGCTTTAAAGTTTTCTTCCAATTGATGACCGAAATTACAACAATGCCAGACCTAGCCACACTCTCTCTTTCCTCTTCTCTACCTCTCACGCGCTGCCCTTCTTTCAAGCCTGCCGCGCCTCTTCCTCCTCCTCCGCCTGGCGAAGATGGTGACACTACCCAGTTGGATTCGGTCGAAACCCTAGTCAGACAATGCAGTTTGGAGGTAGATGACGAGGAAGAAGAACGGGGGGAAGGGGAGGGCAATGGAAACTCAAATAGGGTTTTGACGAAGAGCAAGAGAGGATTTAATGGTACTAATTCCGTGGAAGATTACGTTCAGGCTTGGACCAGCAAGAGGATGGCTTTGGGAGCCCCGCAGTCCCGCTGTTTCCTTCCTTTCCTTGTCGGTGCCAAAAAATTGGTAAATTCACCTTTTTCAGCTACAATTACTTGATATTATTACTATTTTTCTGATTAGTTTTGTCAAAATTTGGTGCAATCCAACTTCATTTTGTGGAATCTTGTGATTCGTTCCTTTGCAATTTTTTTTGGGTATTTTATTGTTGGCTTAATAAGAAGATTGCAATTATGTATGCTGATTAAGTATTGGTATGATTCTCCATTGCACTTTTGGTGCTAATATGGTTACTTCATTTTTTTTTGGTTCATCTGCAATTATAAAGATCAAGTTAGTGGTGACGTCACAAGTGATATTTTGCTTCCATCAGTACGCTTGGAAGACATGAAACAATCTATTTGGTCTTTTTTTACTTTTTGAAAATTTCACTTTTGAATGTTTGAATGGATCTAAGTGATCTAAAACTCATAATTTCAAAAGGAATGCCAACATATCTTTAGACTTTTTGCTATCAACAATTGTAAAATTTAATACCTAACACGTGGTTGTGTGAGTAATTATTTACTTGGTGAACCGAGAACCGACAAGGTACGAACATAATTAGTCCATGGACAAAGAAAACGCTTGCGTTTTAGATTTATAAACAATACTAAGTAAATAATTAGTATAAAGAAACATAGACATGATAGAGTTTGAGTTCGAATCCCTAGTAACTTTGACCAATATTGAGTGGTTTGACACTCCCATTCTTTTGGTAAGAAATCGTTGGTTAGATCCTTGTGTGTACAGTTATTATCTTCTTGCTAGTAGCACTTTCCCTCCTAGAAGGCTGACTTGACACTCAAAGATACATGGAAGTTTTCATTTAGGAAATAAAAGACCATGCTATCAATTGGTCAATATGATTTGATACCATAAACGAACTAAACCGCTTGGTGATTAGAAAAAATTAAGGAAATATTAAGTTTTCAGTCCCTATAAAAAACCAACACTAATTTTTGTACTGTCATGTTTTGTTAGGAAGGTTGTGGAACCAGTACTTGATGGAAATTCTTTCGTTTAGATGAAAAACAGGATGCCAGACCCTGATACTTTTAGTGTGCATGTTAGGAAGTAAATTTTATATTATGGGTAGCTCAAGCTTGCTTAAATTTACCCAGTAAAAGAATTCTAAAAGTACATGACTACCATTTTTTTCCTCACTAGTTAAAGGGAAGTGTTATAAGATGAAGATGAAGATTTGGTGCGTGATGTATCTGATTATCTAATTTGGACTAACTGTTTTAGTTACGCAACTGTGTTAGTGGTACTGATGTCATTTAGTATCAAAATTTCAGGATGAATGTCTAGCTTGCCATAGCTTTATCTACCCTGGGGAGGAGGTGTTCTGCTCTGTTCGTAGTTGTGATGGAGTTTATCACTTATCATGTGCCAAAGAAAGTCTTGGGTTGTCCAACATAAGAAAATTTAAGTGCCCACAGCATGTAAGGCAATTTATTTATTTCCTTTTTTGATCATTGAAGATCTTATATATTCATGCTATATCGATCCAACTATGTATCACGTTGTACTTATTATTATTTTTTTAAATAGTTGTAAGAATGGGATATGCACTCTAGAGTCTTTTAATGCTCTCATGCCTATGCAGATTATTTATGCGTGGTTTTGATAAGTCGAAGAAGGGTCTTGTGCAACATTTTACTTTTTCCATTTTAGGTGCTGATTACTGCATATATTTGATGCAACCCATTGATTCTATCCATAGATACTTCCATTTTAGATTTCCTCTGCAGGATCCTTAAATGATTTCATCAGCTTAATTAATTCTCATCAACTATGTCTGAATGGGTCTTTCTTTCTTAGTTCATGCTTCTGTCTAGTGTCTAGCTTAACACCTTTACTGGTTTCTTGTAACTTTTCATGTTTTACCAGTTTTAATTATTACTCCTGTCCTTTCAACCATCCTTAAAACTTCTGTTGATGTTTGTGGTCACTACTCTCTGTGCTCCACGATATCATTGATCATACCTGTATGTGTAACTAGGACTACTAGGCACTCATGTGACATGTTGGTGTAAACAGGAGTGCCTCTTTTGTAAACGGAAATTTCAATGGCGGTGTACTCAATGCCCAATAGCATCTCATGATGGGTGCTCTCCTTGGCCAGATGAAGTGATTCATTTGGTAAACCAAACAGGGCGAGCAGTTTGTTGGAGACATCCAACTAATTGGCGGCTAGCTGTGAAGGTCAATTTCTTCTTTCCCATATCTGTAACATCTTTGTTTTTTGTCCTTTTTGGAAACATAAAAATGTTGAATGTACAGTCACTGCCTTTAGGTCAAAGGTTGGGGGGAAAAAGGTTGGAAGAGCTAGTCTTTATTATTAGTATTACTGTGGAAAGCAACTATAATCGTTGATTGATTCACATATCTAATTCCTTGTTCCATCACTAAAATCTACTGCTCAATTAAATCTTGTATTTTTCTAACTTTGATGCTCAGATTTCATTTATTCTCTTCCTAATTCGTATTGTGTAGATATATGAAAAATTGCTATATCCTTCACGTTGGTTTATATTTGTTGGACAGTTGATATCTTTTAACTCTGCTGTAAATATGTGATGCTGGATGATGGAGTCAGGCCCAGCTAGAGATGGAAAATTCTTTTTCCTACTGGCTAAGAACTCTTTATAGTTTCTGGCTCTTGTAAACTTACTTATGCTGGTAGATGGACTTCATGAATAATAACAGTAATAATAATAAAAAGAATTAGGACTTCCAGTAATCAAATACATTTAGGAAACTAGTGTTTCAGGTCAATTACTCGGATTTTACTTCAAATCTCTATACATTTCTTTGTCTTTGGTATGCCAAAGTGTTTTAGCAGGATATAAGATGCCAAGTTATGACCTAAACCTTCAGCCTTCCTTACATTCAGCTGGCTGTGGTTATTGTTTGGTCAAACCATGTGCTTTACAAGTGTTACCGTATTCAAATACCTTAATGGTACCTGACCTTTTTACATTCATGGATCCATCATATAGAACTTATATTTGACCTTGTCTATCTTTTGCATATCAGATCTACCATCTCTGTGATAATACTTTCGGATTTTAAGTTTTTGTCCAGTTTGTTTACTAGGCACAGTAGTCCAATCTTTTAATTTCTTTTCTCTATTGTTTTACTTATCATCATCCTGTTGATTTGGAAATGAATAGATTAAAGAGACATTCTTGATGTAAAACTGATGGATTAGAATGAGTTCGTGCGATTATTTCCAGGAAATACTAACAATGTGGTCAGGGGAGAATTAATTAATTGGTTACTTTTGCTACATTCAAAGCTTCTTCTCTTTGAGATCTTGTTTCTTTATTCTTACCTTTCATTGGTTAGGCTCTGGCTGATGGACTGATATCTTTGTTGAATGGCCAGCATGTGGATCCAACAAGTGACATGGAGGTCAGACTTCTAGCATCATAATTCTGCAGTATTCTTCAAATTATTAATGTTACATGGATACCTTTTTCTTTTCTTTTGTGGAGGAAAAGAATCACATGTATTATGTTTCCTGGAGGAACATAAAACTACTAACATCTTTGGATGGCCGCAACCCACGCCATAGTTAAGTGCATAGCACATTAGAGTAGCAGAGGCAGTAGACACCAAAGAAAATGACTTCACTTGGGTTTGAAATTGAATTATTCTTGCATCTTATACTGAGTGATTGTTAGGTTATAAAAATGCATACCAAATCCTTGTAGCATAATGTAGAGTGATTTATGTATATGATAGTATTAGATTATGACTGCTTTTTTAGCTGTAAAATTTGAATTCAAGATGTAGTGACTGAATTATATAATTCTTGTCTTCAATGAATATTTCTACTCCTGGTGTTTTGATGTGTTATCAGTAGTAGTCCTCAGTGGGCTAGTTTTGGTTTCACAGCTCTAGAAAATTTCTAAGAAAATAAAACTCGGATATACTTAGGAATAGTTCAGTTTCTTAGAAAGAACACACTGCAAAAAGTGGGTACTAGCTGGTTCAGTTACATTAAGATGACGCAAAGTGGAATGAGGGAAAGACAATTCACTGCAGAAAAGGCTGAAACAGCTATTGTTTGAAGAGGGAAAATATAGTAAAACTTGGGGTCTCTAGGAAGAGCTCTAGCTTGTATTAGATTGGTAAAGTAACAGGGACAGTTAAGGAACATAGCCAACAAACTATTCATACTTGTCTGACCAGACATCTAATTACTGTAGGAAAAGAAAAACTTAGGTAATGCCTAAATGTCCCCTGTCCTAATTCTTGTAGGATAGACAATACTAGTAATCGTAATTGAATTGGCAATTAGTGACCCTGGGAAGTCCAGATAGCATATGGATTTCAAAGATAACACAAATAAGAAAAAGCTTATGCATGGTGAGTGCTCTTATGGGATTCCTTTTGATGGGTTACTCCTGTCATGGTTTCTAATGCAAAATGGTGATTTCAAAGGAACCTTCACTTTAAGAACTTAGTTCTCTTGTTTTTCTGTGCCTAGATGAAGTATCTGAAATTTGTCTTGGTTTAGAGAGAAGATGCCATGTTTGGTGAGGTGTATATTCGATTCCTACATTCTAAATGCTAAGATTTTGTTTTCATGTTTTAGGAAGTATTCTGTCGCTTGCCTCTACCTTACAACGATGAGGAGTTCAAGATTGAGTTATCTTGGAAAGGCATGACCGATAATAAAGAAGAGCCACCTGGCCCTGCTCCATACATTCACATCCGGCGCAGTATCCTGTAAATGTACTGTTCTCTTGAACTGGCATGTATTGAGTGATTCAGTAATTGACTGACTTGCTTTTGAATGGTTTGAAAGTTCCTGCTATACAAGATTCAATATAAATACTCTAATATAAATTTTTTTGCATAGAATATTGTGCTCGTTTTAAGTGTATATTTGTTTTACAAGTAAGTGGCCTTGATTGAAACTAGATATTTACTTGGTCAAGAAGAAACGTAGTGACGATGGTGTTGTTGGATGCACAAATTGCAGATCTGAATGCTGTGAGGATTGTGTGTGCAGGTATACCTCAATTGTCCCTAGTTTCTAGAAAGATGTATTGACTTGCTTCGAGTAATGATCCTATTTTGTTGATTTGTAGATTACCTTTCTTCTCATTACCGATTTCTTATGCTTGTAAGTTGAAACGGTTTCATGCATATAAATTCCGTTTCAGTAGCATCCTGTAGTTAATTAATATTTACATGATACATCAACTAAAGATAATGTGAATTAGCATATTCTGATTACTTCCATTTTATAGCATTTTGGCTAATAATATAATTGACTTATACCTTAATT
Organism: Viola odorata; assembly: GCA_963691705.1. Classification (NCBI taxonomy): domain Eukaryota; kingdom Viridiplantae; phylum Streptophyta; class Magnoliopsida; order Malpighiales; family Violaceae; genus Viola; species Viola odorata. Next base: position 52,514,407 of record OY829545.1, on the reverse strand, counting down.
ACTTGTCTTTTAGAGTTCAAAGCATAAGCTGCTCCAGAGCTTGCCACTGCTTTGAAAACTGCAGGAATAGGCCATTTCGCAAGGAGAGAAAGATCAAACTTGTCAAGGTGACTGTCTACTCATGGATTTTTTTACTTTACCACATATATGCATTGTAAGAGGAGAGAGTATTTTTCCGATCATGCTCAATATTGCCCCAACTCACGTGGCAGCTCTTGGAACTGTGCTCTGGGATATTCATTTACCTACCTGTCACCAGAAAACAAAGTTAACTAGATCTCGCTTGCAAAATATTTCACATTAGATAAATCTGTCAAAATATATTGCATCTTTTCATACTTTTCTAATGTATATTTCAAAACAGCTTAAGTAAATTCCAAGCATGCTATGGTTGTAAATTGCTAGCTGACTAGGCCCACTACCATTAATTTAGCTTATTCAAGTATCATGACTTGAGCCCCATAATCTGTACTGTAGACCATGATGTACTTTGAATTTTAGTAAAATTGTCCATACTTGGTGTGATTTTACAGATCAAATTTGTTGTTGAAATACTTTCTGAAAATTACTCACAGGCTTGATGTTTTATTTCCCTTTTCCAGACCGAATTTTGTGGTTGGGGAGTGGAAGCAGCTGAACCAATAAATAGAGGCGATTTTATAGTCGAGTATATTGGAGAAGGTACCTTTTTCTAGTAAAGAGAATTTTTTTTGTTTACTTTTGTATGATGAATCATCAGCCAGTACTTTTCACTTTACTGTCTTATTGGTGACTATTATTATGAGAAACTTCACTTTATTAGAGCACTGGTTTGGCAGGTTTTTGAGATGATTAATCCATAACTGTCTTAATTTTCTAAAGTGACCTAACTCTGTCTACTCTGCAAAAAGTTCCAATAGCTACAAGCTCATTAAGAAATAGCTATTTATTTTGCTCATCTGTTTTTTTGGAGATGTCTAAAGACACTAATTTTCTTATCGAAACTATTGTAAAATATGTTGTTGTATTCCTGTTTCAGTTATTGATGATGCACTGTGTGAAAAGAGGCTTTGGGACATGAAATACAAAGGTGTTCAGAACTTTTACATGTGTGAAATTCGGAAAGACTTCACAATTGATGCAACATTTAAAGGGAATTTGTCTCGCTTTCTAAATCACAGTTGTAATCCCAACTGTCTCTTGGAAAAATGGTTAGTATTGTTAATATCCCAATTGTATTGGATTTTACCAGTGCAAGAAACATAGCATGCCTAATTTATTTCCTGGATGATGGTTTACTGCAAGTCAAAATCGTTCCAACTATGTGAACCAGTTGACATTCTGCTACTACACTTTCAAAGAGTTTCCCACTTGCCATGCTTGTTTTCCTTTTAGTTATGGATTTTTGGGAATAACCTGCCTAATATATGTATTATATAAGGTGCAATTATTACATTGAAGATTTTGGAGGTTAAACTCTTCGTATAATTTAAGTTTTCAAGTTCCGACTATTTTGTCTGTTTTCATTTAGGCAGGTTGAGGGGGAGACGAGAGTTGGAGTTTTTGCTGCTCGCACAATAGAAGTTGGAGAACCATTGACTTACGATTACAGGTACACATCTGAGTTGTATGTGTTATGCCCACTTTCATTAATCTGCGACTAGTTCTGTTCATTTTACTTTTAATTTTCTGCAAAATCTTCAGTGTACATTGTAATGACAATCAATTGACCAAAAGGGTAAAAAAAAGTACTCTGTAGTAACAAAATATCCCTTCTTGCACCTCTTCCATTCTCCTTTTCAGGATAGGTTGGATCATTTAGGCTTTTTTCTTCCCATTGAAGACATGAAGCTTAGTCCTTGCTGTAGACATTTTAATCGGACTGTTCGTGAGACTTGAATGACTATTAGTATTCTGCATACATTATACTCCACTTTGAAGTGTGCATGTGTTGGAGGGAAGTGGAAGGGACAATCTGGAAAGGCGATATTTCTTGTTTCATTGGACACAAAAACATTCCCTCTCAAAGCGGCACGCACCTTTTATCGCATCCCATGGCATATTCCTGATGGTTTCTTAATCCAAAGCCATTTTTTCATAGCCATCTCGTGCCTTGCATACCTTCTGGCTCATAACATGTATTAGGTCACAGAGCCAGAAGATTATATTACAGATGATCTGCCACATAGGAGTGGCAGTTGCACCTGTAATGTCTATTTTATATTTAAACCAGTGGCTGCCTGGAACTTGCAGTAGGGCACAGGCAGACCCAGATTTTGCGTTGTTTGTTTCCTTACCACATTGACTTGCAGGTTTTACCTGCACAACTCCAGTTTGCTATGCATTTCTTTCTGTTCAAGAGTATCTAACTTTGGTTTTGTGCAGATTTGTTCAATTTGGACCAGAGGTGAAATGCTACTGTGGAGCACAAAACTGTCAGGGTTATCTAGGGATGAAAAAGAAGATTTCAAGGATGAACATTTGCTGGGGTGCAAAACGGAGGAGATCATCAACTGCATGCTTAGCTATCATTGCTCTTTGATGTTTTTCCATCAACAACCCTTTGTGTATTGTATTGTGTGTACATTTCTCTTTTTGATAAAAAAGAAACTGGACAAGCTACAAAGCCTCATTATGATATTGCTTCCTTTTTATACCTTTCCCCCTTCTTGATGTTCTTGTAATATTGAAAGAATGGATATTTCTTTTTCATTTTCTTTTTTCTTTTCTTTTTGTGTAAAAGAAAATGGATATTTCCACAGGATTTACTGAGATGTGATTTCCCCAACTATTTGGATGTGTAAATAAATACAAAACACAAAATACAAAATTTGCTCTTATGGAATACAAAACCTAATAAAAAAGACTAATCATTTTGTGTCATGTTAATTAATAAAATATTAGTATAAAAGAAAAAAGTTACTCAAATACTATATGTCCATGTTATCAGAACCGGACCGGACCGGTCGGTCCGTCCGGTTCAACTGGTCATTTTCAACTTTTCGGTCCGATTCACCTTTCTGACCGGATGCGCCTCTGACCCGGGTCGGACCGTCCGGTTCGTTCGGTTTTTTGTGAACCGGAGAACCGGCCGGTTTGTTGCCAAACTGTCCGGTTTGGCCACTTACTTGTCACGGCGTCGTTTTGGAACGAACGACGCCGTTTTGCTTCTTCACTTAATCTCTTCTCTTTCGCGTGAATTTCTTTTCTTTTCCTTGTGTTTCAGTTTGAGTTGGGCAAGTTCACAAGCCAATCTTCCTCTTCAATAACAACAAGATACATCCAACAGACAAATGAAACCAATCACAGGAGACCAAATAACCAACCCACTCCAATCACAACACTTTTTCCCATGGATCTAATACCAAAACACAAATACCAATCTCAAAATTTCCAATCTTTATCAACAGAATCAAACAACCACTGCCAAAGCTCGAAACTTTATCAACCCAATCAACAAACCCAGTTGACAATAATTGAAATTACGCGATGAAAGGGCCTACCAGGAACGACAGAAACGATTGAACGGATGAACAGGCGAGAGAGGTTTGCAAGGTGATACGATCCTGGTTCCTTAGGATGCGTAGCACCAATTTTGATCTTTGTTCAAAGACGGACTTCCTGCGGAAATAGATAACTCGACAAGTACGAGCTTAGACCACTTAGCTAACCTGTGCTAAGAGCCCTAATCGATTTCAAGTCAAGGGTCTTGAATCGAGTTCTTAGGACTAGACTCAACAATGTGAGAATCACACTAAGATAAACGACACAATAATACAATTCCAAGATTTACTTGTATACGACTCAAGTATTGCGGACTCAAGAAGAACAAGGTTCAACCAACTTGAACAAGGGGCGGAGATTGAAGAGATTAACTCAATTTATCAAATAACAGCCAACTTAATAAAGTAGCCAAGTGGTTCCTTATATAGGTTACAAACAAACCCTAATAGTAAACCAAATAGGAATAGAAGTAGGACTTCCAAAATAGGAAGATAACTTAACTAATTAAAACTGTCTAATTAACTAATTAAGCTAAAATAATTAAAGTCAACAACTTGAACTTCAGTCAACGCGCGCTTCTGGACACGCGAAACGGGCAGGAGCCGTTTTGAGCAATCGGCACGCGAGACAGATGAGTGAAACGGCAATGGCTGAGTGAAACGGTCAAGTGCCGATTTAAGCGAAACGGACAAGAGCCGTTTTGAACGAATCGGACAAGAGCCGTTTTGGTGACAAACGGTCAAGTGCCGTTTCTGGCAGAATCATCTTCGGTCATTGTGAAAGTAAGGAGATTCACAACTCTTGGTGTCTTCTCTCTAAGTGCAGCTTCCTCACTTGTCCTCTCACATTCCAGCTCCTTGTGAATGAGAGATGACAAACGGTCTTGAAGCTTTCTAGCTCTGGCTCGAGTCATTGGACCAGCTGATGGTAACGGTAGTTGGATGCGTGGATTCGCATCATTCCCTCCCCCTTCGGAAGGATTCGCCCTCGAATCCGAATCGGCATCAGCTGAAAGTCCATACTCGTCATCTGCATCAAACAATTCTAAGTCAGAAACATTAAAGGTAGAGCTAACGGCACCATACTCACTCGGCAACGCCAGTTTATAGGCATTGTTGTTGATCTTCTCGACAATCTGGAACGGTCCGTCGCCTCTAGGAGATAGCTTGCCGCGGCGTTGGGCAGGAAAACGCTCCTTGCGCATATGCAACCAAACCCAATCGCCAACCTGGAACGTCACTAGCCGTCGGCCATCGTTCCGTTTCAGCATCAGCTTCTCATTCATGCGCTCAATGTTCTGCTTCGCCTTAGCATGTAATTGCTTGACAAAATCAGCCTTCTGGGCATCATCTAAACTCACAACATCACTCAAAGGAAAAGGAGTTAAATCCAAAACAGTTCTAGGATTAAATCCATACACTAGTTCAAACGGCGAGTAATGAGTAGTAGAATGAACAGCACGGTTGTAAGCAAATTCAATAAACGGTAAATGATCAACCCAAGTAGAAACATGCTTACGAACTAGGGTGCGTAAAAGGGAGCCAAGAGTCCGATTTACCACCTCTGTTTGACCATCCGTTTGTGGGTGATAAGATGTAGAATACAATAACTTAGTACCAAGCTTCTTCCATAAGACACGCCAAAAATGACTAAGAAACTTAGTATCTCTATCACTCACAATCGTCAAAGGGATACCATGCAAACGGACTACTTCACGAAAGAACAAATCAGCAATCTGAGTAGCATCAGAAGTAGTCGAACATGCAATAAAATGGGACATTTTTGAAAACCTGTCCACCACAACAAAAACACTATCCTTACCGTTCTTAGACCTGGGTAGTCCGACGACAAAGTCCATGGACAAATCGGTCCAAGGATGAGAAGGAACAGGTAACGGCATGTATTCTCCATGACCAGCAGATTTAGATTTGGCTCTACGACAAGTCAAACATCTAGCAATAATGCGCACGACATCACGCTTCATGTGAGGCCAATAAAAGTGATCATGTAACACATCCAAAGTTTTAGTCACGCCAAAGTGACCCATTAAACCACCACTATGGGCTTCATGCACCAGTAATTCACGAAGAGAGCAATGAGGAATACATAAATGTTTGCCTTTAAACAAATAACCCTCATGCTTGTAGAATTTAGAACCAGAAATAGAAACGCCATGCAAATAAATATCACCAAAATCAGAATCGGTAGCATAGAGTTCGATAATGTGCGAAAATCCAAGCAATTTGGCATTTAGAGAAGTAATGAGCACGTACCTTCGAGATAGTGCATCGGCAACAACATTCTCTTTACCTTGCTTGTACTGAATGTGGTAAGGGAAGGCTTCAATGAATTCCATCCAAACGGCATGTCGCCGATTCAGCTTCCCTTGACCCTTTAGGTATTTCAAGCTCAAATGGTCTGTGTGGATGATAAACTCTCTCGGCATCAAGTAGTGTTGCCATGTTTCCAAGGCTCTGACAAGAGCATAGAACTCCTTGTCATAGGTAGGATATCGGAGTTGGGCATCCTTGAGCTTTTCACTGAAATAGGCAATCGGTCGTTTCTCTTGCATCAGAACGGCGCCGATTCCTAACCCGCTGGCGTCGCACTCGATCTCAAACGCCTTGCTGAAGTCGGGCAATGCTAGCACGGGAGCGGCACAGAGCCGTTCCTTGAGGGTAGCAAACGCCTCCTCCTGTTGTTGCTCCCACCTGAAAACAACATTCTTTTTTGTTAAATCATTCAATGGAACGGCAATGGTGCTAAAATCCTTTACAAAACGCCGATAGAAACTCGCTAATCCATGGAATGATCTCACATCGGTAGCGGCCTTCGGCGTCGGCCATTCCCGTATCGCGCGGATCTTCTCTTCATCCACTTTAACGCCGCCTGCACTGACAATGAAACCAAGAAAACCAACTTGTTCCAATGCAAAAGAACACTTACTAGGTTTAGCATATAATTTCTGCTCACGAAGTGTTAGAAAAACTTCCCTAAGATGTAAAGCATGTTCATCCAATGATTTGCTATAGATTAAAATGTCATCAAAATAAACTACAACAAATTTACCAATTAAGTGCCGAAGTACATGGTTCATTAACCTCATAAAGGTGCTAGGAGCATTAGTCAAGCCAAACGGCATAACCATCCATTCATATAAACCATACTTAGTTTTGAAAGCAGTTTTCCATTCATCCCCTTCTTTCATACGAATTTGGTGGTAGCCACTCATTAAATCAATTTTCGAAAATACTATACTACCACTTAATTCATCTAACATATCATCCAATCGAGGAATAGGGTGGCGATACTTTACAGTGATTTTGTTGACTGCTCGACAATCAACACACATGCGCCAAGATCCGTCCTTCTTTGGGACCAGAATGACTGGAACGGCACATGGAGACAGACTCTCCCGAACGTACCCACGCGTAAGCAAATCGTCAACTTGCCGTTGCAGTTCCTTTGTCTCCTCTGGATTGGATCGGTAAGCCGGCCGATGAGGAATTGCCGATCCAGGAACAAAGTCGATCTGATGTTCTATGCCTCGAATCGGAGGTAAGCCAGGTGGCATTTCTTCGGGTAGAACATCTCCAAATTCCTGCAAGAGAGAAGATATACCAATCGGAACGGTATGGTGCCGTTCCGTTTCTTTTGAGGTTAAACAATAAGAGCGAAAATGGATAAGAAGTAGAGGACGACTTGCGTCAAAACAATTGTTATGAGAAAGCATGGCTCTCCTTACTTCGCTCCCCTTGGCATATACACTCAATTTCTTTTTAGTTACCTCTCCTTTTCTCTCAATGCCATTCTCAGCACGCTTACTCTTTTCGTGCGAATGTTTACACTCGCCCTCTGCATGTTTGCTGTTTTCATGCGACTGTTTACACTCTCCCTCTGCATGCTTACTGTTTTCATACGAACTATGATGCGAATGTTTAAGGCTCACACTCTCAGTGTTTCCCTCTATATATTTCACACTCAAACCTTCTTTTTCTCTCGCAAGCTATTTTGAAATTTCATATTCAGCATGTGACTTAGCAAGCCATTGCTGATCCTCAAACACTTCAGCTTGTGTTAACGGTGCCAAGGTGAACTTCTGACCATCCTTAACCAACTTGTAGAGGTTCCTCTTCCCATCATGATTCGCTGCGCGATCAAACTGCCATGGGCGTCCAAGGAGGATATGGCTTGCTTGCATCGGCACAACATCACAGAGAACTTCATCTTGGTATTTGCCGATACGAAACTTAACAAGCACCTGTTTGGTTACCTTAATACCGTTGTCATCCGTCATCCAGTGTAGATGATACGGTTTCGGATGTTTTACCGTTGGCAAGTCCAGCTTATGAACCATCAGCGCACTGGCACAGTTGGTGCAGCTTCCGTTGTCTATGATAATGGAACAGCCCTTGTGATCAATCACCCCGCGGGTGTGGAACAGATTGGTCCGTTGCTCCTCATCACACACTTCTTCTGTGGACTGTACGCTCAGGGTCCGTCGGATTACAAGCAACCGAACATGGTCACCTCTCTGATGGTCAATATCCGAATCGGTCTGACCGTTTCCCTCAGGTTCCGTTTCCTCCTGTTCATCATCCGATTCTTCCTCGCCAGTCGGCCTGATGATGAAAACTCTTTTATTCGGGCATTCTGATTTCTTATGCCCTCGGCCGTTGCACTTGAAACAGATAATTTCCTTAGTGGCTGGCCGATCCACTGGTGGAGTATAAGGTTTGGTAGGTGCCATTTTAGAAGGAACAACAGCACTGGCAGATCCCTTCAAAACGGCAGGGGCCTTTTTGTCATCCTTATTCCAAGACGTCTTCTTCCAAGGTGTCGACCCAGTAGATTTATAGGAACTCCTAGCTTTCCTATGTTTCTCAATCTTTTGAGCCATATGAAGCATCTCCTCCATAGTGTTATATTGAGTCAGTTCCAATGCATCGGCAACGTCTGCATTCAAACCAGCAAGAAACCGAGCCATCGTTACCTCAGTTTCTTCAGTAATCTTCGCTTGAGCCAAAGCAATTTCCATCTCATTAAAGTATGCTCCAACTCCCTTGCTGCCTTGCTTCAAGGTTTGAAGCCGTTGATGAAGCTCACGGTGAAAGTGGGCAGGGACAAACCGTTGTCTCATCGCCTGCTTCATCTCTTCCCAATTAGCAATCGGACCAGCTAAGACAGCTGCCCTTTTCCGATTGAACTGCTCCCACCAATGACTAGCATACCCACAGAATTTGACTGCGGCGATCTGAACCTTTTTACCTTCCGAATAATTGTGACATAAGAAGATAGCATCTACTTTCCTTTCCCAAGTTAAGTATGCATCAGGGTCGTCAGCACCCTCAAACGGAGGTATTTTCATTTTGATGCTGTTTAGATTAGCATCCAAACGGTCATCCTCCCGTTCTCTCCTACCATCACGACGGTCTCGTCTCTCTCTCCTCTGTCCATCCCTTGTATTTATCCAGCCTTCTCCCCCATCAGGTTCTCCTTCCATATCAGAATGTGGTAATTGTGGACCACGTCTGGCAAGTCGCCTAGGAGGGACCAAAGCAAGATTACGCCGATGATTCACCTCACGTGGTCGACGGGCGTTGTCATCTTCTTCGGACAGTTCAGTCAAACGGCCATCACGTTGGTTATTCGCGGCTATAGGAACTGGATTAATGGTACCTAACGCTTCCACCCTAGCCAGCCTTTCAGTTACAGTTAATTGCCGTTCATTCAATGTTTAGAGCTGTTCCGACAGGTTGGCTAGTATAGCCGATAGATCGGGTTGTTGTACTCCCTCTTGAGACATCTTTTACTTCTCCTGAAATTCACAACACCAAAGAAAACGTAAAATTGCACTAACCTAGCACTCCCTCACGTGTTTACTCTCGTGTTTAATCACTCTAATAATCTCACGAAATCTCTCAAAATTCCCTGCAATGTTCAAGTGTTAGTGAGACTCAAGAATCCAAAGAAAAAGCTTCCAAGAAGACTCTCAAAGAAAACTAGCACGGAAAAGAATTGTGACACTTGATATTTGAGTAATTGCAAGAACAACCAATCAAACAAATAGCAAGTAGAGTAGAAGGCAATTTCAAGGAATCAAAGAAAGCTCAAAATTGACTCAAAAGGACTCAAACAAGTTCAATTTCAGTTATGATTGTAATACCCAATCGCAGTGCAATTTAATTCCTTGATAAATCTGGTTTTTATGGAGCAAATACTTCTATATATTTTCGTATTTGCAGGATCGGATCCCTTTCTTTTCTTTGGGAAATTTCCCTGTTGTTGTTTTTTTTTTTTTTTTTTTTGACAGCAAAACACAATTCAGTGTTTTGATCAGAACTTTTTACTCTGAACTCCGAATCGACCGATTCTTTTTGATTCGGAAGCCCAACAGATTCAGCTTTCCAACGAAACCACAATTACTAAAATTGGACTTCAGTTGCTATATATATGAATACAAATTCGACAACTGAAGTTACTGAAACTGAACAGAATTTTCTCTTGTATTTTGTGACCTTCTTGTGGGTAGAAAACGCAAGTAATTTAGCGAATTTCAACACAACAAACTGGAACGAAACACAACCAATTGTATTCAAGTAACTAACCAAGCACAGCAAAGAAATCGGTTTTGAATGGAGTAGAAAGAAATACCGATTTCAACGATGGAAACTTGAAAACAATTAAGATACTTACCAATCTTTGAACGCCTTAAGCTCCGCTACCAACTGATACGATCCTGGTTCCTTAGGATGCGTAGCACCAATTTTGATCTTTGTTCAAAGACGGACTTCCTGCGGAAATAGATAACTCGACAAGTACGAGCTTAGACCACTTAGCTAACCTGTGCTAAGAGCCCTAATCGATTTCAAGTCAAGGGTCTTGAATCGAGTTCTTAGGACTAGACTCAACAATGTGAGAATCACACTAAGATAAACGACACAATAATACAATTACAAGATTTACTTGTATACGACTCAAGTATTGCGGACTCAAGAAGAACAAGGTTCAACCAACTTGAACAAGGGGCGGAGATTGAAGAGATTAACTCAATTTATCAAATAACAGCCAACTTAATAAAGTAGCCAAGTGGTTCCTTATATAGGTTACAAACAAACCCTAATAGTAAACCAAATAGGAATAGAAGTAGGACTTCCAAAATAGGACGATAACTTAACTAATTAAAACTGTCTAATTAACTAATTAAGCTAAAATAATTAAAGTCAACAACTTGAACTTCAGTCAACGCGCGCTTCTGGACACGCGAAACGGGCAGGAGCCGTTTTGAGCAATCGGCACGCGAGACAGATGAGTGAAACGGCAATGGCTGAGTGAAACGGTCAAGTGCCGATTTAAGCGAAATGGACAAGAGCCGTTTTGAACGAATCGGACAAGAGCCGTTTTGGTGACAAACGGTCAAGTGCCGTTTCTGGCAGAATCATCTTCGGTCATTGTGAAAGTAAGGAGATTCACAACTCTTGGTGTCTTCTCTCTAAGTGCAACTTCCTCACTTGTCCTCTCACATTCCAGCTCCTTGTGAATGAGAGATGACAAACGGTCTTGAAGCTTTCTAGCTCTGGCTCGAGTCATTGGACCAGCTGGTGGTAACGGTAGTTGGATGCGTGGATTCGCATCACAAGGCCGGAAACAAGATACATCCAACAGACAAATGAATCACAGAAGACCAAATAACCAACCCACTCCAATCACAACACTTTTTCCCATGGATCTAATACCAAAACACAAACGGCGGCTTGAGAAAGAATAAGATGATGTAGAATGGTAGTTTAGGGTTTTGCCTTTGAATTAGTTAGTTTATTAGTTTAGTTTAATAATTAAGATGGTGGGCCTGGGCTTTTCTTTCTTTGTTCAATAATGGGCCAAGACAATTAATTTGATATTTTAATTATTTTTTAAAATTAAAAGTGCATGTGGTTAAAAATTTAGACATAAGAAATAACTTTTTACATTATAGGCCGTATATGTCCATTTGCAAATATTTTAATTATTTTTTAAAATCAAAAGTGCATGCTCAAAAGAAAAGGAGAGAAAGCTGAGCTTTGAATTTTTATGTTTAAACGTAAAAATAAATATCAGTTGGACGAAAATAAACGGATGTATAATTTTGTTTAGAAAAATTGACGTTAGAAATGCAAAAATATTTGACGAAAAATTTATAAATTAAAAATCGGGCAGCAACAATATACAACCTCCTTCAAGTACCTCTCGTGGCTCAACGCAAGTGATCCTAAGCATACTAGTGGCTCGACCTCTCAACCTGTTACCAATCCATAAAATTAATAATGTTGTAATCTGAATATTTAGGTGTTTGGATTTTGAGAATGATTTCATTTGAATGTTGGATTGTTTCTTTATTTTGTAATTTGGATAATTAAGTGTGTATGAATATTTAAGTGTTTTTAAATGTTGGATTGTTTCTTTATTTTGTAATTGGAATATTTAAGTGTCATTTGAATGTTAGATAGTTTCTTTATTTTCAACTTTTGATCTACTTGATATACTTTATTTTGATATATTATAACTTTATTTTGATATATTATAAAATGCTACAGTAAAAAAACCAGCCGGTTCAATCCGGTTTAATAGTCTAAAATTTACCGGTTTAATGTGTGAACGGCTCTGGACGGACCAGCAACTACAATCCGGTCGAACCCGGTTCAACCCGGTTAAACCACCAAATTTTTATTTCCGGTTCGCTGTCCGGTCCGGTTCTGATAACACTGCTATATGTTTTTTAAATTCTTACTTAAGTGATCGAAAAAAAGATTATTATTGACCCTTTTGAGAAACTTTTTAAGGAATAATAATTTTATAAAAAAATTAAGAATAATACAAATTACTATCAATTAAATTACGAGGGAGTAAAAAATATTAAGTCTTACAATTCATTTTGTGATATCATTTATTTCTTAACAATAAAAAAGAGGGTATAGAAAAGTGAGAAAGTGAATAAGCAGGAATGGGAACAAGTGGGAAAATGGAACAATATACCCATAAATATATTTGGTATTTCTAATTGAAGAATGAGAATAAGAAGAAAAAAATTTATATTTATTCGATATAAAAATCAAAGAAATGATATAAATGTAAGTGCAAAAGAATTTAGGAAGGTAGAAGATGATTTGAAAATCTCATATATTTGATTGAATAGACATTGCTTAAATACATGGGAACTGAAATCCTATAAAAAAAAGGAATCACAATCCCACTACACATCAGGACTAGGAACTCCACCAACTGAAAATAACAAACATAACAAATATCATCATGCCAATTCACCATTTTACATCAGTAAAAATACTTATAGCTGCATATGTATATATTTCAACACTCCTCCTTGCATCAAAAGTTGTAAAACCTGGTTGCTAGGAGTGCTTTTGTAAAGATATAAGCAACCTATACTTCTGTCTTGCAATGCACTAGGGTGACTTCACCCCTTTTTTGTACTTCTCTTAGAAAATACAATTTCACATTAAAGTGCTTGGTTTTTTCGTAAAATACCGGATTATGAGAGATAGCAATAGCAACTTGGTATCAACAAATACCTTAGTGCTATCTTTCTCCTCCAAACCAAGATCACACACGATCTTCTTTATCCATAAAGCTTGATTGATAATAGTTGCAGCAGCAATGAACTCTGCCTCTACTGTTGATTGAGCAACAATCTCTTGTTTCTTAGAACACCAAGAGAAACAACCTGAGCCAAAAGTGAAACTGTAACCGGAAGTACTTTTCATATCTTCGACTGAATCAACCCAGTCACTGTCAGAAAAACCTTCAAGCTTGATATTCTGACACTTACCAAATTTGACTTCATAATTCAGTGTTCCTTTAACCTACTTGAGCACCCTTTTTGCAGCTTTCATATGCACTTCACTAGAAGAGTGGGAAAGTACACTGACAACATACAAGATATTTGGTCTTGATGTTGTGAGGTACATCAGACAACCAATCAAGCTTCTATAGCTGGTTTCCTCTACCCTTTTCACTTGAGGAATATAAGAGAAAGGCAAGCAGCGAAAAAATATTAAGATTCTCAAGTGAAGGTTTATGCCCATGCTAAGCTTTGAAAGGAGTTCGACCATACACTACCTTTGTAGGAAGCTTATTTAACAAGAATACATTAGTGTTGGCACCTTGTCATCTCCTTCTCATGCAACAAACATGATTGTGTTGTCGAGGCACATACAAATATAATAATAAAAACCTGCTATCAAATGCACAATAAATTGTATATAGTGGCAGCAGGGTCGAACACAGGGACTAAGGGTAGACGCTGACTTTCGTGTGTGACTAGGGCAAACAGACCGAAATAGTAACAAATTGGGGGGTTTTGAGAGTGTTGATTAATATAATATAAACTAATAAAGTAATAACAAACAGTGATAAAGCAAGTAAGAAATCAATAAAGAGAGGGTCCTCGGTAGGAATCTATCTCCGGTTGCATTTATGGTCGGTCGGTCATTGGTGCAAGGATCGTCTACCCCTGGCTGGTAGACGCGTTATAGGGACCAGGTACGCTTAGGTCCCCTGCTTACCTTCGTAATAGAAGTTACCCCAAGATACGCTTATGGGATAACCTTGACAATCTACCGTCCTCCAAGGTACGCTTATGGAGACAATACTCAGATGCCCATGAAGAGGAGGTAAGACACGTCTAGGGCGAGACACTCAGTACGCTCGAAACACTACCCTAATTACTCGTTTAACCCAGCTGAATGAGACCAGGAACCCGATTACTTCCAAATTGGTTGTCTACTTTACCCTGCAGCTTCGCGTTAGTTATAACAATAGAGATGACTTTAATCGGCTAGGTCTATCAGCTAGAGGTGTAACCGGTCCGGTTCGGTTCGGTTTTGGGCTCGGAACCGGACTGAACCAAAAATGTCCGGTTCTGATGGGCCTGGAACCGGACAGTTCGGTCCGGTTCCGGTTCTTTTTTTAACATAATTAATTAAATCCAACAAGCCCAGCCCACCAGTCCAACCAGCCCAACCCATCACCAGCAGCGGCCCAAGAAGCAGCCCAGCTCCAGCAGCTCACCCCAAAACCTGTTTTAAAGGAATGTTTGGGAGGGGATTCGAACCCCCCCTTTAAGTTAGAAACAAAAAATTTAACCATTGAAGCAAAGGAACCTTTTGATAAATATTGCATATATATATATATATATATATATATACATATATATTTGGAATATGAGTTTGTCATGAATTTATAAATGAAACTCTTATAATATATATTTTTTCTATTGACAAGATTTGAATTTGAACCATATTTAATTTATTAAAAAATATAATAAATTAATATTTTAAAAAATCATGCTACATATCATTAATTGTCATTAAATATTACAAGAATATAAGTTACATTTCTCGATTTATTCATAACGTTATTTATCAAGAATAAATAACTTGTGGAAGCCAAAGTTAGTTTTTATTTTTTTGTACGATGTGTCAAGATTAATATCATCTTTCAATTAACTATTTTCAATTGATCTATAGTCTAATATATAAAACCACGACTCCTTGAGTTTTTTTTCTCTTAATTAAATATCTTATTATTTTTTTTAAAATCCAATTATACAAAACACATGTTTCATTTGATACTTTTACGACTAGTTTGGTTGCCCGTAATGAACCACAAGAAATGTGAATGGATTCAATGGAGGTAGGGAGTGAGAATTATGGAGTATGTCTTAATCTGTTTAGTATCCTACCACTAGAAATGAGAATAAAAAAGTTTGAATGACTCATTATTTTGATTTGGTATGAATGACAAAGATTGAGAAAATGAAAGTAAATTTCTATTTTACTTTTTATTTGCATGGAATCATTATTATGTATATTTAATAATAAAATTCATTGATTATATTATTGAATAATTTATATATAAATTTATTGAATAAAACATAAGTATTAAATTTCACATGAAAATATCAGTCAAATATTGTATAAAAAGTCATTAAATTAATTATAAATTAAAAAATTATTAGCTAACTATTATAAACAAATAATTAATTTTTTTAATATTTTAAATCTTACTTCATAAAAAGTTAATAAATAATGTGATTTATCCTTTAGTCACACTTGGTAGTTATGAAATTAAACTATTTACACCTTTTTGTATCCAATTTAAAATATATACCATTTAATTTGTGGAGATAAATAAAAAAATTAAAAAAAAATTAATGAAACCCAGCCCAGCATCCCAGCCCGCACCCCTGCACAAAAGGAAAATTAATTTTGAGGGAGCCCCCTTCCCTCTAGAGAGTGAACCTAACCTTTTGCCACTGAGCCAAAGTGTTAACTTGATATAAATATGCATATACAAATATTTATATATATAAATATCTATAAAAATTTCCGGTTCTCTCGGTTCTACTGTTCGATTTATGGGTTTTGACAGTGGCAGAACCGGACAGAACCAGAAATTTTCAGTTCGGTCCGGTTCGGTGCAAAATGCTCCGGTTACGGTTCGGTTTCCGGTTCAATCTAGTTTTCTTACACCCCTACTAGCAGCTAGTTGGCCAGACTAGAAACATCCCTAGTAGATTTGACAAGAATTCGTTAAACAAATAAATACAAACCAGTGGTATATTAATATCAATTCGACCTCATGGCTTTCCTAAGCAACCTTCGATGATTCCTACCAAGAACAAGATATTTAGCTACTCATAAAAAGTAAAACAAATAAATAAAAAGAAGAAAATACGAAATAGTATTAAATGTTACCGGCCGGAGCAAAGCTCTGGTTTATTACAAAGCTGCTAGAAAAAGTCTGGGAGAAGGGAGAGGTGGAAGAAGAAGAAGAGAGAAAGAGGCGGAAGAGAGATCCTCCCCTTAAAATCCTAATTATTTTAATATATATATTAAATAAAATAGAAGTCCTAAGTCTAATAGAACTAGGTTTTCCTTAATTATGCCTTTGCTGAGCTGGGAACACGGAGGGGAAGTCGGAGAATAAGTCGGTTTTATTAAATTTCCTTTTCTGAACTTTCCATTTTCTGCAGCTGGCCTACGCGCGATGAGCAGCTCGGCCTAGACGCTGGAAACACTCCAAAATCCGGCAAATAATGTATCTTTCTGGAATTTTCTCTCCTAAAGCCTGAATCTGCAATAAGTAAGGAAATAGAGACTAATCAGTAGCATCAAGATCCAAAAAGGACTAGGAAAGGAAGAGAAAATGTGGACAAAATACATCATATCAAACATCCCCACACTACCCCAATGCTCGCCCTCGAGCATTACACTTAAAAGCTTCACCTCATTAGGAACAAACAGTCTCAATCCAAAACATTCAGAAGAGGCTATCACCCCCACATACACCTCGACCAATCAGTACACGATCCTCCTGCCTAGATAAACTCTGCATCAATCTTAAGGAATAACGAAACCAGAAGAGAGACTTTCCTACATCAGCTAGCTGCAAGCAATCCTCACAAGATAAATAGTATTTGCACTCACGCTCAGAATTAGGGCTATGTGTTTAACGCTCATAAAATACAAATGACACAGCACATAGTTTGGTTTCGCAATAGCGATCCGAGTTAAAATCCACATGCATGGGCAATCAATCAATCAAAAAGACTTTGCGGGGGATAGAAAGAAAAGGGATATGCGAAGAAGAGAAGAGAGAAGAAGATAGATGAAAAGTAAAGAGAAAAGAATAGAGAAGATAGAGAAATGATCAGAAGTGGAATCCTTAGCTGGAGAATAAATCGAAGTAGGTGAGAAGGCATCTGGCAGCTGTGGGGATTCTTCGTCTGTGGTGGAATCGGCAATCTTCTGAAATTCTTAGTATTTTTGCTCTGCTTCAGTTTAATGCTCCCCTTTGCTCAAATTTTAACTTTTTTTTTATTTTTTTTGATTTTTTTTTAATAAAGCAAAGGGGGCATGTACATTATTTCTTTTTCTTCAGTCTGACTGGAGTAGTCAATGTTCTTTGTTTCCATGTCGCTCATTGAATGACTGATATCAGCTGCTGGATCTAGCTGTTCATATCCTTTTCCATATCTATCTTGTAATTCGATTAACTGCTTTAAGCATCTCGATCTAGCTGATCATTTCTATTTCTTCATGGCAATTGGATCGACTGCACTCAGCGTCTCGGTCTGTCTGCTCGAAATCCCCACACTAAGGATTTGTACCATCCAACCCCTCATGTTGTCTACTGCCCAAGAAGAAGATGCTTCTCAACTACTAAGGATGGGGCGAAAGAAGGAGAAACAAGTGGTCAGAATAAATAAGTGGATAGGGCAAGAGGTAGATAGAAAAAGAGATGAAGAAAGAGAAAGAAGCAAAGTTGCAAAGTCTTTTATCCTTTTGTGCTTTCCCATGTCTGATGGTGCCCATACCTAGGGATCTCATGCGAAACTAACTAGTAACTAGTCATGCATTCACCACTCAGTAGAAAGATGCGGCAATGGAAGCTCAAACACTCACAGGGTAAAATACATTGATTGCAAGCAGGGCAAGATGTAGTCATAAGAGCTAACAAGCAGTAAATTGTGCAAGTGGAGTTGGTGTAGTGGGTGAAGTTTTCCGTGTATAGTGAGTCTAATCTGTGCATTCCATCAAAGGTGATTTTGAAAAACAGGGGTAGTGCAAGCTTAGCAAACGGTAATTTACAGAAAACCAAAGTTCACAAAATCTAAAAAAATCAAAAAAATTGCCCAAAATAAACACACAAAGCAAACACATAAGTGTCCCTCCCCACACTTAAGCAACGCATTGTCCTCAATGCGAAGAGGGAACTCAAACAAGGCCATACGAAAAGGAAATAATAATAAAGATAAAATAAAGAGAAAGGAGGGATGAAACGTGGGTTGCCTCCCACGGAGCGCCTCAGTTAATGTCTAGGGCAAGACGCTGGCTGTTCAGGCTTCTGTCAACCAATTCTACTAAATGCTTTCCATCCCCTTAGTTTGATGTGAATTATAGCGCGAAGTGGATGGTCTTCTAGCAGAGCATCTTGCCGGCAACCATGATATGATTCAAATCTTAATTTGGGTTCTTGCAAAACAAAGAGGAAAAAATTGTTATGAGCGAAAGGTGATTCAAAGAAAGGATCAATATAATCAAAAAGTTTAAGAATCCCTCTATCACACATAACGACTTTGGAGCTCATATCCTCAATTATTTCTTCTTCAATCTCTTTTAAATCATAATCCTCAATTTCCCTTGGCTTGATGCGGTGAAAAGCCTCCAAAACCATAATCCCTTGGCTCACTAAAGTGTCAGAACAGTTCTGGAGTTTATTTGATGGATTTGGTTGGACAACAACTTCTGCCTCTGATTCTGCGTCTAGGGCAAGACGCTCGTCGCAAATATCTGGCAGATTTGCGTTGCTCAACAATACGACTGCACTTAGCTTGTACTCCACGTTGGCTTCTGGCTCTGAAGAAAAGCATCCTGGATCCTCCAATTTTAGCTCATCCGTTGACGTGAAAAGTTCCTGTATCCCAAAAGAATCATCCTCGTGGGCAAGACACTCAAATGGCAACTCCCATAGAATAACGGTGGACAAATTCTCCTCTTCACTTAGATAGTCGTCACCATCTAAGTGCTTCAAATATGGTTCTATGGGGGTGATAGGGTGATTCATGGTCTAATTCCGCAGAGGTGTTGGAGCTAAATTTTTTGGTTCAGGTACAGGGGCAAGGTCTAGGGCAAGCGGGGTAGGTTCATGTGGTTCAGCGTCAAGGGCAAGCTGCTCGGGTAGGCATGCAAAGTTTGCTTCAATGGTCTCTTAGCGCTCCCGCTCCTTGATCTCCTGCAAGGCCTCTCTAGCTTGATTCACTAAGTCGGCTAATGCCTCTAAGCGCCTCTGTTCCCTAAGCTCCTGCAAGTTTAATTTCATCTCCTCAACTCGGTTCGCTATGTCAGCTAATATTGCCCTATCTTCTTGAGACAACCATGTGTCTTGTGGAGGTTGTGGAGGTGGAAAATATTGATAGCTAGGTTCGGGTTGCACTCCATAGTTGAAATTTCCTTGATTACACCACGGGGGGGTTAGGAGTAGATACATAGGGATTGTAGTATGGGTCATAACATTCCTGTGGCGGACCGTGAGATGTATATGAATCATAATACGAGTCAAAACTACCCTGTGGCGGGCCATAGAATCCTCCATTGGCAGTCACATTCCTTTCATCATAGTTGCCTGCATCAAAATATTGAGGAAAAGAGGGTGAGTAAGAATAAGAATTAAAATAAGACATTGAAGAAATAAATGATGTCTTCAGCGTCTAGGTCTTGACGCAGAAAGGAGTTCGAGATTGTCTAGGGCAGAGAAGGTTCTTTCGAGGACTGGGGTAGAAAATTCTCCGGTGTCAGTGGATGGTTTCCTGGCCTGTCTTCTGAGTCTGCTCTCTGTTCTGGTGATCTCGAGCTCAAGTGGTAAAAGATTCGGTCTAAATATCCTGTTCACACAAACAAAAGAAAGAAATCAGTACCGTTAGTCCCCGACAACGACGCCATTTTGATGTGTTGTCGAGGCACATACAAATATAATAATAAAAACCTGCTATCAAATGCACAATAAATTGTATATAGTGGCAGCAGGGTCGAACACAAGGACTAAGGGTAGACGTTGACTTTCGTGTGTGACTAGGGCAAATAGACCGAACAGTAACAAATTGGGGGGGGGGGGGGGGTTTAAGAGTGTTGATTAATCTAATATAAACTAAAAAAGTAATAACAAACAATGATAAAGCAAGTAAGAAATCAATAGAGAGAGGGTCCTCGGTAGGAATCTATCTCCGGTTGCATTTATGGTCGGCCGGTCATTGGTGCAAGGATCGTCTACCCTTGGCTGGTAGACGCGTTATAGGGACTAGGTACGCTTAGGTCCCCTGCTTACCTTCTGTTGATACCCGAATTTTGACGCCATTTTTATTTAATTTTAACATTTCTGTTATTTAGTTAATTTACAGTCATTTTCAGTTGATTTAATGTCGCTAGCATTCTTAGGTGTTTCGTTGCATTTTAGCATCATCGTTAGCATCGTCAGCTTTCGAAATCACATTTTTAATTTTTCGGCACATATTTTCATTATTATTATCATTATTATTTTTAGCCTTAGAAACCACATTTTTGACTATCCGGCAGTCGTTTGCTAGTTTTTTCTTCGTTTTAGGCCATCACCTGAATTTTAAGATTTTTAATATTTTAGCGCATTTTTTAGTATTTTTATTATTTTATTATTATTTTTATTCGAGCTTTTATTGGACCCGAGTAAGTCCACTCGGACAATAGCTTGACTTTAAAATGTTTTCCATCAACTAGTTGCTAGATTTTTTTCTGGTCGCAACGGTCTACAGCGATTCGTGTAATTTTCGGCGTAACGTTATTATTTTTCCGTTCAAACGTTTCACGTTTTTGAATGAGAAAATAAACACGTTAAACGAAAAATTCTCGTCATTCGCTGTAGACGGTTAAACCCGTCATATTTTTCTCTACGCGCTAGTACCTTCGGCTCGAAAAGTCAGAATGTTTGCCCGCAAGACTCGGCTCGTGGCCATTTAAATAAGACTTAAAGGGCCCTTGATCTCAACCGTTGATCTGGTCAACCAAGGAAAGTCAACCAGATCAACGGTTGACAATTTAATGTGCATAATGCACATGAACAGTGCCAAGGAATACCCAGCGAAGCCGACCACGGGGTTACCTGCTCCCATCGCGTCCTAGCTCGAGCCCGTAACTTCCTATCCCTCCGCCATCATCACGGCTAGCACCCTAGCCTTGCCACCGCGACCAGCCGGCCACCACGCGTAGCTCCCCCGTCCTCCAACCCACGCGATTTTGGCTATAAATAGCCACCCTCCTCCTTCGTAAAAAGGGTCCGGAATTTTGAAGAAAAAAACACTGCTCCCTCTCCATTTTCCTGGCCAACTCACGCACTCTCACTCCCATTCATCGCCGTCGTCCGCCGGCAGCAGCACCACTGTAAGCGTTTCTCTCTCTCATTTTTCTTTTAGAATTTCATTTAAAGTTTGGGTAATTAATTAATCACTAAAACTTGCTGCAATCACCTTGTTTTCAACCTAATCTTACCATGCTAACATCCGTTTAAATTATCTTAGCTTAGTTTAATTGTTTCATTAATTAACGTCAAAATGCATCTCTTCGTTTCCTTCAAAAATCATGCTGTTTTCGTTGCCGTTTTCTTGCTGTGGTTGCATGGTTGCGTCGTAGGAAGAGAGAGGCTCCTTTCGGGCCAAGAACCATGCGAATTGATCGCCTGGTTCATCACCTCCGTCGCCGCAAGTGGCGACGTGAGGTTGAAGACGATGATCATGGGCCAATCGGCCCTTCGCGCAAGAAATAAGAGCAAGCCCATCACCATTAAAACTGATTTCCTTGGGCCAGGAATTGTTCCTGGCCCATTTCTCTAAATTTTTAAGCTGGGCCCAGCCCATTTATGTTTTTCCGAGTCTTCGATTCGTTATTTTTTTTTCCGCGTAAAATGCTCACATGCTTTGCATAATTATTTTTCATGATATGTGCTATTTTTTCTATATTTTTATACATGGATTGTTTAGTTCGTTTTTCCGTAAAATAATTCGTATGCTTCGTATGATTATTTTTCGCACTATCAACCGTTTAATCTTCCGCATTTATCAACTGTTTAAATTATCCGCACTTTAAATTTCAGCAATTTACTTTCGGCAATTTAAACTCAATATACCGCCTATATGGTCGGTCGTATTTTAATTTTCGTAAATATCAACTGCTTTAATTTTTCGCAAACTGCTGGAAATCCTTCCGCAAATTATCAACTGTTTACTTTTCCGCACTTTAAATTTCAGCAATTTACTTTCAGCAATTTAAATTCAATATACCGCCTATATGGTCGGTCGCATTTTAATTCTCGTAAATATTCAACTCCTTTAATTTTTCGCAAACTGCTGGAAATCCTTCCGCATATTATCAATTGTTTAATTTTCCGCACTTTACTTTTCCGCACTTTAATTTTCCGCACTTTACTTTTCCGCACTTTAAAATTCTGCAATTTACTTTCGGCAATTTAAATTCAATACCGCCTACATGGTCGGTCGCAATATCAACTATTTATTTTTCTGCAAATATCAACCGTTTTAATTTTCTGCAATATCAACTGCTTTAATTTTTTGCAATATCAATTGCTTTAATTTTCTGCAGTATCAATCATTAAAATTTCTGCAAATCATCAACTGTTTTAAATTTTTTAATCATCAACTCTTTTAATTTCCTGCACTTATCAACTCAGCATTTAATTCTCGTATGCTTAAAATCCATCATTTTTCGCATGCAATCAACGTAGCATTTAAATTCTCGTATGCTTAAAATCAATCGTTTTTCGCATGCAATCAACGTAGCATTTAAATTCTCGTATGCGTAAAATCAATCATTTTACGCATGCAATCAACCTAGCAACTAAATTCTCGTATGCTTAAAATCAATCATTTTTCGCATGCAATCAACCCAGCATTAAATTCTCGTATGCGTAAAATCAATCATTTTTCGCATGCAATCAAGCCAGCATTAAAATTCTCGTATGCGTAAAATCAATCATTTTTCGCATGTAATCAACCCAGCATTAAATTCTCGTATGCGTTAAATCCATCATTTTTCGCATGCAATCCACTCAGGATTTAATTCTCGTATGCGTTAAGTCCATCATTTTTCGCATGCAATCAACTCAGCATTTAATTTCCGTACACGTCAAAATCCATCATTTCTCGTATGCAATCGACTGTCATCTTCTAAATTTTCGCACTCATAAAATCTTTTATTTATTTCTCGAGCTATCACTAATACTCTCATTTTGTAGGTTTTAATTTCAAGCTTCGCTCGAAAGTACGCCTTTCGATTCCTTTTTATTTATTCGATGCTTTTTGCAAATATCAATCGTATGCATGATATATAGAACTGCTAGAATTAAAATCAACCCACATGAACAACGTGTTTAAAGACTTGCTTAAAATGCCATGTTCATATGATTTTAAATTCTCGTTTGTATTGACTGCATGTACATGGGGACTTTCGATCCCACATCAGTTTTCCACTTCAAAAATCTATCATTTAAATTTGTACTCTGTTAGCAATCCATGTTAGGATCACGTAGTAATTAATTTAATCATGCATGGCCCGATGATGAAAAAAGAGGGTGCTCATTCAGTCTTACAGAAAATTCAGTCCCATTACGTTACGGTCAGGAATAATTAATCGATCTTGATAAACGGTAACCCCATCCGAAAGATCTTTTTATTATTCCTGAACGGTCACGATCATAGAAAAGGCTAAAGTGACGATTCCTCTGAGGGCCCCCTTTTTCAAAATGCATCTTATCAAACACCTTTTTAACACCTCTCTCATCAACCGGTAACCGTTTTCGGATGTGACTCGGGTGCCTAACACCTTCCCGAGACCATAATACGACCCCGAACCTTTGTCTGGGGTCCAGACCCCTTTTTTGTGCCTTTAGTTTTTTACTTATTATATTTCCTATGCCATGACGATTAAGGTTCCCTAAACCTAGCAACCAAATTAGGGTGGCGACTTCATTGCATGCTGCTAGGCGTCCATTTACGCCGAGCATCTGAAGGTCTCAAATTTCGTTGCACACTCGCGAATTTTTAATTTTCGGGGCGCGACAGTTTGGCGACTTCACTGGGGAATTTAGGGTCGGAGCCGGTTTTATCTTTTTAGAGAGGTGTTTTATTTGTTTATTTATTTGCTTTGATCAATTGCTGGTCTGTTTATTTATTTGATTTATCAATTGTCATATGCATTTCATAGCGCCCTACACCCAGGGGACAATTACCAAAGTAGGAGGGTAGTAGTGACGCCCTGCCCTAGGACACATGTCCTCGGTAGTGTTCACCAATCCCAACTCGGATGAACCCCTAAAGCCAGTCGAAAGGTTATACGATTTCGCAAGAAATCGGGAGACTGGACGACACTTTAGGGACCTTTTCATGGTATCATCCGGGAACCATTCAAGCCAGTTAGAAATGTCGGAATCAGAGCCCCAGCACGTGCATCATGATTATACCTGTTTGTCGTGGCATATTGACGTGATTTTTCTGTTATACGAACATGTAAATTTTCTGACACGTTGATTGATGGTTTATTTTGGATGTTTTATTGTCTCCTTTATTATTAATTGAGATAATAATTATGCTACTTTAAGCTCTTTTGCTTCCTTTCCCTATAAACAGCCTTTGGTACATCAATCTGAAGGAAAGGAGCAGAAAGCTTGAAGATCAGAGCCGAAATCAATCATTTGGTGATGGAGTTTCGTTTTCAGCTTTGCTGCCTTGAATCTGGTCCATTCGTCCCAAGGCCACTTCACCATTTTGCCGAAATCAGCTCTCCTCTAGGCCTTGACAAGAAGCGACCTAACGGAATTCCAGCTGGACTTGCACTCGCCATGAATCCGCGTGCCGGGTTTGTTTATTCTCTAGTGCATTTCCTGTCTTCTTGGGACTCATTTTTATTAGACACAAGACTTCTTGGGCCACTCCTTGTTATTCTCATGAGCTTACAAACATCTTTGGAAGAATGAAACAACATTCTTCTTGATTTTGAGAGAATTTTCCCACTAGTTTACAAGCACTTTGAAGACAAGATTTTAGGAGCTTGTGAGCTAGTGTTGACTGACCTTGGAGAGGAGCATGCAGGCAGATGAAGGACCATTTAAGATAGCAAGTTCGGACTGAAGAGGGAGGCGAAACAGTAGGGGGAACGAGTGGAGAAAATCAGCACTCCACATTTTCCAGATTTTCCAGCTTTTTGTATTTTCGGTTTTGCACTTCTTGTATCATTTTCCATTATGTTTTGTAACTAAAAACCTCCATTCCTGGTAGGGATCTGGTGGTTGATAATTCCAGTAGGTTGTGAGACTCTTTGATCTTCAATAAAAGCGTTTTCATATTTCTCTCCTTCTTGTTTTAACTCCAATTTGTTCTTGTTGAATTTAGGCTTAGCTAACCTATGTTTTAACTTGAATGATTTCAGTCAGTTCTCTTGTGATTAAATCACTCTTAGAGAACAGTAGTAGATGATTCAGTAGGGTATGAGGGGTATTTACTTGGTCTAAGCTGAAAGAAGGAACTGAACTAGACTATCATCCCATCCCAAGGCCTTGAGAAGGGCCGACCTAGGTGACAGCTGGGTCAAGTGCCAGACTAGACCAGACTTGAGGATGACGAATTACTCCCACGTCTAGAAGAAGGACCTCACTGATTTTAATCAATCTCTTGAGCTTTTCCATAAGTTTTCTGATTCCTTTGTTGAAGGCTCCGCATAGCCAAAGCAAAGTGGCGGGTTGGAATCTTAGGATGAGCTTAGGAAGATTAGGGTGTTTAAAATGAAGTGATTCTTTTAATTCACTTTTGTAGAAGGTTAGGGAATCTAGTGTGAACTGGTTCCACAACTTCTTCTATGAAACCGTTTTGAAAATACTTTTGTCAATGATCAACTAGCATGGAATTGTCACCACATAAGGATCTCTACTAGGGATTTTCTTTCTCTTCTGTATTTCTTTATTTCACTACTGTTTTCTTTTATGCAATCTTATTTTCGTGCTTATTGTTTCTCAACCAATCAAACTCTCACCCCTTGGCTGATTCTTGTCATTTACAGGAGGAATAAAGATCAGACCGATTTGTCCCTGTGTTCGAACCTCTTGCCGCTATGCATAAAATCCTTTTTGCTGCTTAGTGATGAGTTGTAATCTTTTTATTTATGATCGGATTCGACACCCGTCATAAATTGACTCCACCCCCTTTGAACAGAAAATCAACCCCTGGACTGAACTCACACAAATACTTCAGAAACCAACTCAATCAAGCAATGCTAAATACTCCAAACATCACAATTGCATAAATATTCAGACAGGGGCATGATAGCATGCTGTTCAACCAGGAAATAAAATCCTAGGGCCTCTGTCTTCTCCTCCTTCGACTCTAAATCCAATCACTGCCGCCGACACTCATGCAACCACTGGGTTTGGCTGATTTGGGTTTCGCCGTTGGCATCTCAGATTTTGCTTCATATCGTTGGAATGTATAGAGGCTTCCTTCGTATCTTGTCAACCACTGGGATTCCTCGCCTCTCCAACCGCCCTGAAAATATCAAGTGAAAGTGTGGCCGAAAAATGAATGAGCAACTTGGAGGCCTCGGGATTGCACATCACTTGTATATCCTCACTTGTATTTACTCTTTTCTGTGTTTTTCCCTTTTTCAGGTTCACGATAGCTCCTCGAAAGCAAGCTACTCCGCACAGGGTCCCTTTTACTAGACTTCAAAAGCGAAAAATGACTGAACCAGCTAAGACCGATGAAGCACTAATGGCTAGAATAGCCGAGTTAGAGGAGCAAGTTAGGATCAGTACAGAAAGAGCCACCAGGGCCGAAAAGGAAAGAGATGAAGCTGTCACCGAAGTGCCACCGGGTTTTGATCTCCCCCAAACAAAAGGACCTCCCTCTTCGCTCACCGTCGCAGGACCTTCCGTACTCCCGCCACTTTCTAGCCCCCCGGGCCATTGGAGATGGGATAATCCTTTCACTGTACCCACCACTGCAAATCCTACCATTAAGGCGGGTGAAGAGATCTCCCCGTCGCTTCAGCACCTTTCAATCAACCCTGCTGTGGACCCCAGCAAGAGCCAGGCCCACCTAGAGGCTTTGTATCTCCCTCATATTCCTCCGAGCACAATTCCCGGACCTGTGGGAACTCAGCTCCTCACTTTCAACCCAGCACAACCTCAGTTCTCCTCAGAACCAATGCTACCCTTCGATTCTAACCCCATCGGGGCTGAGCCACCAAAAAGGGACAGACTGAATATGCTCGAGGAAAGGCTCCGAGCGATTGAAAGGGCCGATCCATTTGATCCCACTGGTCCCGCCGATATGTGCATGGTCCCCGGGATCGTCATACCTCCGAAGTACAAGATCCCTGACTTCGAAAAGTATACTGGGTTGAATGCCCGAAGACCCACCTTAGAGCATACTGCAACAAGATGGCAGAGATGATCCACAACGAGCCGTTGTTGATCCATCTATTCCGAGAAAGCTTAACCAAACACACCCTAACCTGGTACATGGGTCTAGACAGGGCGATGCCTTCTACCGACGATATAAATTCAACATGGAGGTGGCTCCCGACCGCGCCGACCTGCAAAATCTGGAAAAGGAAATCGGCGAGTCCGTGAAGACCTATGCTCAGAGATGGAGAGAGTTGGCTTCCAGAATCTCTCCTCCTTTAAATGACAAGGAATTATTGTCAATTTTCTTGCACACCTTCAAGGCTCCCTACTACACC
Organism: Viola odorata; assembly: GCA_963691705.1. NCBI lineage: Eukaryota > Viridiplantae > Streptophyta > Magnoliopsida > Malpighiales > Violaceae > Viola > Viola odorata. Next base: position 52,486,595 of record OY829545.1, on the reverse strand, counting down.
TACCTGATCTCGAATCCTTCAAACAACTTCTCCGATATGGTCCTAATTGCCGAAAGAGTCGAGCAAGGGATTAAATCCGGACGAATCATGCCTTCGGCACTAGAGTCTGCACCCAAGAAAGCGTCCATCATAAAAGGAGATGTGGGATTTGTCGCTCCCCAAGCTAATCACGGGCAACCATTTCTACCACCTCCACCTTATCTATCGCCACCACCCTATCCTTCGCCATCGCTATATCAACCCACCTTCTTTCCTTTTGCCTCACCACTCGTTGCTAATATCGCACCTCAAAACCATATATGTTTCCCACCATCTCCGACACAAACATCACAACCCATGCAACCCAAGCCATATAACCCACCAAAAGACCCAAACAACCAAAACACGTCAAACAATCGGTGGAACCGAGAGCCTTTGCCTCCTCTTCCTCTCCCCGCGGGAGAAATCTACAAACATCTCTTGGCAGCTGGACAGATCGTACCAGTTCTAACTTAGCCTCAAATGCCTCCTTACCCGAAAGGGTATGATCTCAACGTAAGATGCGAATATCACGCTGGAGCCCCAGGTCACACTCTGCAAAACTGCTTCGCATTCAAAGCAAAAGTCCATAACTTGATCAAAAGTGGATGGGTATCTTTCGAAGGGTTAGCAAAAGGACCCGACACATCCAACAACCCTCTCCCCAATCATCCCCAAGGAAAGGAAGGGGTGAACACCATCTCAGCAGAAGGAATCAACGATTCTCGCCCTTCAATCAAGGAAGCGCCCAACAAAGAACTATTCTTCGCATTAGCTAAAAATGCACACCTACCTTTCCCAGAGAATAATCAGGCCCAGTGCTTATTCTGCCAAGGGGAAAGCAAACACGAAATCCAGGATTGTAGACTTTTTCGACAGAAAGTCAAGCAACTCACGACATTCGGGATCATTCAGACTAAAGGAAAAACCCGAGGAGCAATCAATGCCATCGAGGACCATTCTCCAGCACCGCATTCCTTCAAATATGTGGCCCAAACAGGGGTACTGCCACTTTCCCTTTCGCAGCCGAAACCATCAATGGAAGTCCGATCGAGGAATCAGACCTCCGTATCTGCACTCTAGGAGAAGAAAAGTCTTCGCCTGGTTCAGTCATTTTCGTAAAGAAGTCAGGGGAGTCTGTGCGCAACTGGACCATCACCATGCTTCCGGATGTCTCTCCGTAATTTCTCCTTTTAAAAAATATATATATTTTTGGCACGTTTTCTTACGAAAACATTTTTGTAGGGACCCATGTTCCCTTTTGTTAAAAATCAATATGTATGCAAGTTTTCATTTTATGCATCTCTTTTTTTCGTACTTTTAATTTCAGGATAAGTGTTAGTTCGGATTATCTTGATAAAACCTGTCTTTATTAGCGAAGAAATCATCATTACAACCGAAGACAAGGCCGAGGTCTCTGACGAACTGGCCCGTTTACTAGAAAAATCAGAAAAGGAAATAACCCCTCATCAGGAGGAATCGGACGAAGTAAACTTAGGGGGCAAGCAATGAGAGTCAGAAGTTGGTCAAGATCGGAACCACCCTGGATACGACTCAGAGAGAAAGGTTGATTTCTCTCCTCAAAGACTGCTCAGACATATTCACATGGCCATACGCCGATATGACAAGCCTTGATCCCGGGATAGTTGAGCATCGTATCTCATTGAAGCCTAAGTTTAAACCGGTCAAACGAAAACTTAAAGAAAATCATCTAGGAAATAGTGGTCACTCACAAAGAACGGCATGACACGCTTCCTTTCACACTGCATGCTTACCGAATAGCAACCCGTGCATCCCCAGGGGGCAACGCCCTACTCATTAGTTTACGGCATGGAAGCCGTAAAACCCTTCTCTCAGAATCCTGGCAGAATCAGAAGTAGAAGAATCGGGTGGGGCAAGAGTGAGGTACGAGCAGCTAAACCTCCTTCCCGAGAAGCTCTTGGGCGCTACTTGCCACGCACAATTATATCAGCAAAGAATGGCCAACGCTTACAACAAGAAATGGCGACCTCGCAAGTTCAAGACTGGGGATTTAGTGCTGAAGAAGTTTCCCCCTCATCAGGAGGCAAGTCAAGAAAAATAGGCCCCAAGGTACGAGGGGCCGTATCTGGTCAAAAGTGCATTCTCATGGGGTGCCCTAATGCTAACCAACATGGATGGAGACGATCTCCCGAGACCGGTAAATGCCGATGCAGTCAAGAGATACTTCGCCTAAAGCATCGCGTACAGAGCGTCCCGTCAGACAAAGACATAGGGCTTTATCATGACAATCTAGCACAAACATTTGTCCTAAAATTAATAAAACAAGTTTTTTTTTCAGGAGATGCTCATTATTTTAAAATTTTGTTATCCTTTTTCTTTAACTTGTGAGATGAAAAAAGGAGGCATAGCATGGATGGATCCCCAAGAGTAGCTCGGGATGTAAGACGCGTCACTTAGACTAACGCCACTAATCAACCTTCAGTTTTGCAGGGACGTAAAGTCTCACGCCTCAGCTCGTCATCACGATAGAACCAAAGGGTTCCGCTCGTAGGAGCTGTTGAATTGCTGCTGCAGGCCACCTTCAAGAGCGAATCAGGAAAGATTTTAAGACAAACCATCACCATCTAAAGCGAAATTTCTTTTCCTCGCAGTACTACCAGCACAGCCGGCATCGCAAACAACCAGTCTCAAAGGACTAAATGTTGGACCAAAGTCACAAAGCCCATCCTACGTCGGCCGAGCTGTCGGAACACTAGCAACGTCGGCTCCCATCTCCGTTCACCTATTCGGAAGGAGCTCATCACCAAAACGCCATGGTCGCCCAGCACACCCTTGCAAGCAACAACTCCTAGAAAAAGCACGACAGAAAGATGTCCCCCTAGAACTACCGTCAACATACTCAATGCGGTCTTGTTCAAGCGGTTTCCCAACCTCTGCACCATGATCAACACGGTGAAGATCCGACAAAGCATCTAACAATAAAGCCATCGTCAACCAACATCCGACACAAGTCACACTCAGTGACCCACGGATTGCCCGTCCAGAAGGGAGAGCTTAAAACTTATCAATCACATTACTTTTGCTAAAAATTGTCTTGCATTTACTCCTCATTTGTGCTTGCCATATCTTTTTCAGGGACTGGGTCACCCCCATTTGTTGCCTGCAGAAGAACGGTAAGCATACGCCCTTGCAGCCCCGCTGCACATCATGGGGACAGAGGGTTATCCCCTTTATCCTCAAGCAATCACGAAGCCAATCAGCGAAGGTCCAGCAAGACTGGCAAGCAAATAAACGGAATGCGAATCCCTGAACTTATCTCAGTTTTGTTTTCAAATTAATTTCCCTTTCCGTTTTCCCCTCTGCATCTCACAGGGATGGGAAGCATCTCGCTGTCATCCGCATGGAGCTTGTGGAAGACACCCGCGCAGCCCCGCTGCTTAGTTCAGGGGAGCCCCTCTTTCTTTTCCCTTTATTTAAATTTGTTTTTATTCCTGCTCGCTTTGTTAGCTTTAAGTCGAGTACGGTCGTCTGGCCCACTGGCGGGGCAACCTTAGATTCTCGTTAGAACGTTGCAAATAAGTCGTCCCTCACATTCTAGCAATCAAACGTCTAGCAATCAAACATCTAGCAATCAAACATCTAGCAATCAAACATCTAGCAATCAAACCATCTAGCCATCAAACATCCAGCAATCAAACATCCAGCAATCAAACATCCAGCAATCAAACGTCTAGCAATCAAACCTCTAGCAATCAAACCCCCTAGCAATCAAACCACCCGTCAATCAAAAATCAAAAATCAATCAAAAATCCCTCTTTAGCCCGGCTCAAACAAAAGCATACTACTCTCATAAGCATTTTCATGCATCGCATAGGTTAGGAATATTTAATCCCTCTATTAACTCCAGCATCTATCCAAATTATGTGCCATGCATGATATTACCTGTTTGCTCTTATATCCACGGTTTACTCCGACGTAAGCAGTCACAAACAAATCTCGGTAAGCATTTTTGAGCCATCGCACCTTATCCTTCATGAGTGTAAGAGCCTGACTAGATACTCGTTGAGTTCGCATAATATCCAGGGTACATGCGCCATTAGACATGGGATAGCTATAAAATGACGTGGGACTTTTGCGATTTTCTCCACTTTTTTTGTTTTTTTTCCCTCTTTCCACCATATGTCATCACTCCCTAAACCGTCAATATCACTCATACCCCGGGAGCCAAAGAGCAGTTTCAGCTAAAATTGCCAGCCGGAAGTAAAAGCACGTCGAGTCCAAGAGCACGATGAAGGATACGAAAAAGGTCACTAGGAGATCGCTAAGGACCATCACCGAAGAAGCAGCAACGACGAAGGCCGAGGTCTCAAGACAGAAGGGGAAAAGATCAAGATGAAGGTTGTGCTTGCTCTGCTCTGTTGCATTTCAAATCAAATCAAAAAGGGGAGGGATATATAAAAAAAAAATGAAAAAAAAGAAGGGAAAATGAGAGAAAAAAAGAAAAAAGTGAGGGGAAAAAGGAAAAGAAAAGAAAAGAAAAGAAAGAAAATGCTCAGAGACCTTCGAAGAATACAAACAATCGAAGAGCCAAAGCAATCACAACCCGGGGACAACTCAATTCGAGAAATCTCGAAGAAAACTTTCCCAGTGAACTCGAGTAAAAAGGCCCAAGGGCAACTTGAGAAATCTCAAGGCATCCTTCCCTAGTAAAGTCAAGCAAAAGAGGCCCAAGGCCAACTCAAGAAACCTCAACGTAAGCATCCCTAGTGAGAACCCGAGAAGAGAAAGGGGCCCCAGGCCAACTCAAGTAGTGAGGCGCAAAAGGAACAGCGACGACGCTCCCCAATGAAGACTCAAGAAAAGGGCCCCTGGCCACACGGAAAGCACCCCCAGTAAGGATCCCAGAGCTCACGCACTCTGTCAAGCAAGCATCCCTAGCAAAAAGCGAAAGAGCTCGCACACCCCGCCCTCATCAGGGCCAATCAGCAAAACATCACTCATCAAAAGCCTTCCAACTCCCAGCAAAGCAATCTTTCCCAAAACAAACTCCTTTCCAGACATTTCACGTCCTTTCATTCTTTACCGTAAAAGTCCCATCGATTATTAGAACGCCCATGCATGTACATCTTCATTCGAAGTCTATTCACTCGGATTGACATTGCGAACTGTAAATTGTATCATGTTAGTTGCATCTTTATGAGTGTAAAACACTTAGCCTTGTTTCAGAGCGTGAGTGCAAACACTAATATCAGGTGAGGACTGCTTACGGCTGCAAATCGTGGGAAAGTCTTATCCTTGGGGTCGTTACCTCCTGAGCAGGACGCAGACGCATTCTAGGTTCGTATCAAGGCCGCTAGCATTAGCATTCTAGGATCGCATCAAAGCCGCTAGCATTAGCATTCTAGGTTCGTATCAAGGCCGCTAGCATTAGCATTCTTCTCCTCCTAGAGTGACAGCACTTAGTTTTCAGCATTAGCATTCTTCTCCTCCTAGAGTGACAACACTTAGTTTTCAGCATTCGCATTCTTCTCCTCCTAGAGTGACAACACTTAGTTTTCAGCATTAGCATTCTTCTCCTCCTAGAGTGACAGCACTTAGTTTTCAGCCTTAGCATTCTTCTCCTCCTAGAGTGACAGCACTTAGTTTTCAGCCTTAGCATTCTTATCCTCCCAGAGTGACCTTAGTTTAATTTCCGCATCTCGCGCCTTCTCCTACGGGAATCGGCGTTGTTTAAATTTTCAGCCTTAGCATTCTTCTCCTCCTAGAGTGACAGCACTTAGTTTTCAGCCTTAGCATTCTTCTCCTCCTAGAGTGACCTTAGTTTAATTTCCGCATCTCGCGCCTTTTCCTACGGGAATCGACGTTGTTTAAATTTTCAGCCCTAACATTCACCTCCTCCTAGAGTGATAGCAGTTAGTTTTCAGCCTTAGCACTTCTCCTTCTCCCAAAGTGACATCATAGTTTAGTTTTCAGCATCAAGCATTTCTTCTCCTCCCAGAGTAATAGGATAGCGTAGTCTTACCTTTTTAGCCCTAGCATTTCTTCCCCTCCCAGAGTGACCTCCTTCACATAATTCTACATTTCTGCATAATTATTTCCTCCTCTTAGAGTGACATCATTAGGACAAATCAGTCATACTTCTGCGAATCGTGCGTTATCCTCCCTAGGCAACGTCTGTTGCATGTTAGACCCCCCCAGTGGAGCTGTCATTTACATTCTCGTAAAATCACTTTCCGTCCCCGGTAGAGTGGTTATCATTTTCATTTTCTGCAACTTATGTTTCTCTCGATACCCGAATAGAGCTAAGCTTATATCTTTGCAGGATCAACAACCTATCTCCTCCCAGAGCGACAACAATCCCCTTCTCCCAGAGCGACATCAAGCAACCACCTTTTATCCCCAGTGACAACATCAATCAACTACCTCCTCCCAGAGTGACATCATCACTGTAAGTTTGAGGTAAGACCTGCCGTGTCGCCAAAATTCGGATATCTAGGGGCAACTGTCTTTACTGCTTATCAAATACTTCGATAAGACAGTAAATAGGGGGCAACTGTTGATACCCGAATTTTGACGCCATTTTTATTTAATTTCAGCATTTCTGTTATTCAGTTAATTTACAGTCATTTTCAGTTGATTTAATGTCGCTAGCATTCTTAGGTGTTTCGTTGCATTTTAGCATCATCGTTAGCATCGTCAGCTTTCCAAATCACATTTTTAATATTTCGGCACATATTTCCATTATTATTATCATTATTATTTTTAGCCTTAAAAATCACATTTTTGACTATCCGGCAGTCGTTTGCTAGTTTTTTCTTCGTTTTAGGCCATCACCTGAATTTTAGGATTTTTAATATTTTAGCGCATTTTTTAGTATTTTTATTATTTTATTTTTATTTTTATTCGAGCTTTTATTGGACCCGAGTAAGTCCGCTCGGACCATAGCTTGCTTTAAAATGTTTTCCATCAACTAGTTGCTAGATTTTTTCTGGTCTCAACGGTCTACAGCGATTCGTGTAATTTTCGGCGTAACGTTATTATTTTTCCGTTCAAACGTTTCATGTTTTTGAATGAGAAAATAAACACGTTAAATGAAAAATTCTCGTCATTCGCTGTAGACGGTTAAACCCGTCATATTTTTCTCTACGCGCTAGTACCTTCGGCTCGAAAAGTCAGAATGTTTGCCCGCAAGACTCGACTCGAGGCCATTTAAATAAGACTTAAAGGGCCCTTGATCTCAACCGTTGATCTGGTCAACCAAGGAAAGTCAACCAGATCAACGGTCGACAATTTAATGTGCATAATGCACATGAACAGTGCCAAGGAATACCCAGCGAAGCCGACCACGGGGTTACTTGCTCCCATCGCGTCCTAGCTCGAGCCCGTAGCTTCCTGTCCCTGCACCATCATCACGGCTAGCACCCTAGCCTTGCCACCGCGACCAGCCGGCCACCACGCGCAGCTCCCCCGTCCTCCAACCCACGCGATTTTGCCTATAAATAGCCACCCTCCTCCTTCGTAAAAAGGGTCCGAAATTTTGAAGAAAAAAACACTGCTCCCTCTCCATTTTCCTGGCCAACTCACGCACTCTCACTCCCATTCATCGCCGTCGTCCACCGGCAGCAGCACCACTGTAAGCGTTTCTCTCTCTCGTTTTTCTTATAGAATTTCAATTAAAGTTTGGGTAATTAATTAATCACTAAAACTTGCTGCAATCACCTTGTTTTCAACCTAATCTTACCATGCTAACATCCGTTTTAATTATCTTAGCTTAGTTTAATTGTTTCATTAATTAATGTCAAAATGCATCTCTTCATTTCCTTCAAAAATCATGCTGTTTTCGTTGCCGTTTTCTTGCTGTGATTGCATGGTTGCGTCGTAGGAAGAGAGAGGCTCCTTTCGGGCCAAGAACCAGGCGAATTGATCGCCTGGTTCATCACCTCCGTTGCCGGCAGTGGCTCCGGCGACGTGAGGTTGAAGACGATGATCATGGGCCAATCGGCCCTTCGCGCAAGAAATAAGAGAAAGGTGATGGGCTTGGCCCATCACCATTAAAACTGATTTCCTTGGGCCAGGAATTGTTCCTGGCCCATTTCTCCAAATTTTTAAGCTGGGCCCAGCCCATTTATGTTTTTCCGAGCCTTCGATTCGTTATTTTTTTTTCCGCGTAAAATGCTCACATGCTTTGCATAATTATTTTTCATGATATGTGCTATTTTTTCTATATTTTTATACATGGATTGTTTAGTTCGTTTTTCCGTAAAATAATTCGTATGCTTCATATGATTATTTTTCGCACTATCAACCGTTTAATCTTCCGCACTTATCAATTGTTTAAATTATCCGCACTTTAAATTTCAGCAATTTACTTTCGGCAATTTAAACTCAATATACCACCTATATGGTCGGTCGCATTTTAATTTTCGTAAATATCAACTGCTTTAATTTTTCGCAAACTGCTGGAAATCCTTCCGCAAATTATCAACTGTTTAGTTTTCCGTACTTTACTTTTCCGCACTTTAAATTTCAGCAATTTACTTTCAGCAATTTAAATTCAATATACCGCCTATATGGTCGGTCGCATTTTAATTCTCGTAAATATTCAACTGCTTTAGTTTTACGCAAACTGCTGGAAATCCTTCCGCAAATTATCAACTGTTTAATTTTCCGCACTTTACTTTTCCGCACTTTAATTTTCCGCACTTTACTTTTCCACACTTTAAAATTCTGCAATTTACTTTCGGCAATTTAAATTCAATATGGTCAGTCGCAATATCAACTGTTTATTTTTCTGCAATATCAACTGCTTTAATTTTCTGCAATATCAATTGCTTTAATTTTCTGCAGTATCAATCATTAAAATTTCTGCAAATCATCAACTGTTTTAAATTTTTTAATCATCAACTCTTTTAATTTCCTGCACTTATCAACTCAGCATTTAATTCTCGTATGCTTAAAATCCATCATTTTTCGCATGCAATCAACGTAGCATTTAAATTCTCGTATGCTTAAAATCAATCATTTTTCGCATGCAATCAACGTAGCATTTAAATTCTCGTATGCGTAAAATCAATCATTTTACGCATGCAATCAACCTAGCATCTAAATTCTCGTATGCGTAAAATCAATCATTTTTCGCATGCAATCAACCCAGCATTAAATTCTCGTATGCGTTAAATCCATCATTTTTCGCATGCAATCAACTCAGCATTTAATTCTCGTATGCGTTAAGTCCATCATTTTTCGCATGCAATCAACTCAGCATTTAATTTCCGTACACGTCAAAATCCATCATTGCTCGTATGCAATCGACTGTCATCTTCTAAATTTTCGCACTCATAAAATTGTTTATTTATTTCTCGAGCTATCACTAATACTATCATTTTGTAGGTTTTAATTTCAAGCTTCGCTCGAAAGTACGCCTTTCGATTCCTTTTTATTTATTCGATGCTTTCTGCAAATATCAATTGTACGCATGATATATAGAACTGCTAGAATTAAAATCAACCCACATGAACAACGTGTTTAAAGACTTGCTTAAAATGCCATGTTCATATGATTTTAAATTCTCGTTTGTATTGACTGCATGTACATGGGGACTTTCGATCCCACATCAGTTTTCCACTTCAAAAATCTATCATTTAAATTTGTACTCTGTTAGCAATCCATGTTAGGATCACGTAGTAATTAATTTAATCATGCATGGCCCGATGATGAAAAAAGAGGGCGCTCATTCAGTCTTACGGAAAATTCAGTCCCATTACGTTACGGTCAGGAATAATCAATCGATCTTGATAAACGGTAACCCCATCCGAAAGATCTTTATATTATTCCTGAACGGTCACGATCATAGAAAAGGCTAAAGTGACGATTCCTCTGAGGGCCCCCTTTTTCAAAACGCATCTTATCAAACACCTTTTTAACACCTATCTCATCAACCGGTAACCGTTTTCGGATGTGACTCGGGTGCCTAACACCTTCCGGAGACCATAATACGACCCCAAACCTTTGTCTGGGGTCCAGACCCCTTTTTTGTGCCTTTAGTTTTTTACTTATTATATTTCCTATGCCATGACGATTAAGGTTCCCTAAACCTAGCAACCAAATTAGGGTGGTGACTTCATTGCATGCTGCTAGGCGTCCATTTACGCCGAGCATCTGAAGGTCTCAAATTTCGTTGCACACTCGCGAATTTTTAATTTTCGAGGCGCGACACTTTGGCGACTTCACTGGGGAATTTAGGGTCGGAGCCGGTTTTATCTTTTTAGAGAGGTGTTTTATTTGTTTATTTATTTGCTTTGATCAATTGCTGGTCTGTTTATTTATTTGCTTTATCAATTGTCATATGCATTTCATAGCGCCCTACACCCAGGGGACAATTACCAAAGTAGGAGGGTAGTAGTGACGCCCTAGGACACATGTCCTCGGTAGTGTTCACCAATCCCAACTCGGATAAACCCCTAAAGCCAGTCGAAAGGTTATACAATTTCGCAAGAAATCGGGAGACTGGACGACACTTTAGGGACCTTTTCATGGTATCATCCGGGAACCATTCAAGCCAGTTAGAAATGTCAGAATCAGAACCCCAGCACGCGCATCATGATTATACCTGTTTGTCGTGGCATATTGACGTGATTTTTCTGTTATACGAACATGTAAATTTTCTGACACGTGCAGGTTACTTGGCGTTTAAAATTTTATTTTTGTCCCACAAGACCCGTTTTGCTCATTCAATATGTCGGCACATACACTACTTTCACTTGATATTTTCGGGGAACAAAGTTTCAACGATCAGACACTACAAAGCCGAATTGCCGCTTTAGAGGCTGAGTTAGAGATGAAGAAAGGGGAGTTGGCTTCGATGGAGTACCTTTGGCAGAACCAAGAAGACTCGGACGCCTAGGAATGACACCTTCAGGGAATGGCTCGGATATCGGCAGATCTTTTCTTTTTAACTAGGACCCCTGATTTCATCTATCTTAGCCATTTTTGATGAATTTAGGAAGTTGGCAAGGTTACCATATTTTGTAAACGCTTTTTAATAAAGTCGTACTCTTTCGGATATTTATTAAATCGCCTCATCTTTTCCATATCAACTATCCCTCCAATACAAACCCAAAAAAAAAACATCGCAAAACAAAAAGAGAAAATCTCTCCGGGATAAAACACAATCATCTCACCGAAATTCCGAAAAATCAGAACAAGTATTCAAAACATCCGAGTATTGCTCTCATGGCCATGTCTTCCTAGTTTATCACAAAAAACTCCAAGTTCATAAAAAGATTGTCGTCTCTCCCCTCGGTTGAGTTCACCAGGCATCAGGCCTTGCATCGTCAAAAGTATAGCGTAAAAGAGATCTTCCTAGCATGGCGGCATTGGTTGCCCCTGCTGATTTGGGTTTCACCGTTGGAATCTCAGATTTTGCTTCATATCATTGGAATGTATAGAGGCTTCCTTCGTATCTTGTCAACCACTGGGATTCCTCGCCTCTCCAACCGCCCTGAAAATATCAAGTGAAAGTGTGGCCGAAAAATGAATGAGCAACGTGGAGGCCTCGGGATTGCACATCACTTGTATATCCTCACTTGTATTTACTCTTTTCTGTGTTTTTCCCTTTTTCAGGTTCACGATAGCTCCTCGGAAGCAAGCTACTCCGCACAGGCTCCCTTTTACTAGACTTCAAAAGCGAAAAATGACTGAACCAGCTAGGACCGATGAAGCACTAATGGCTAGAATAGCCGAGTTAGAGGAGCAAGTTAGGATCAGTACAGAAAGAGCCACCAGGGCCGAAAAGGAAAGAGATGAAGCTGTCACCGAAGTGCCACCGGGTTTTGATCTCCCCCAAACAAAAGGACCTCCCTCTTCGCTCACCGTCGCAGGACCTTCCGTACTCCCGCCACTTTCTGGCCCCCCGGGCCATTGGAGATGGGATAATCCTTTCACTGTACCCACCACTGCAAATCCTACCGTTAAGGCGGGTGAAGAGATCTCCCCGTCGCTTCAGCACCTTTCAATCAACCCTGCTGTGGACCCCAGCAAGAGCCAGGCCCACCTAGAGGCTTTGTATCTCCCTCCTATTCCTCCGAGCACAATTCCCGGACCTGTGGGAACTCAGCTCCTCACTTTCAACCCAGCACAACGAGCCGTTGTTGATCCATCTATTCCAAGAAAGCTTAACCAAACACGCCCTAACCTGGTACATGGGTCTAGACAGGGTCAGGATCAGGACGTGGAGAGACCTATCCGATGCCTTCTACCGACAATATAAATTCAACATGGAGGTGGCTCCCGACCGCGCCGACCTGCAAAATCTGGAAAAGGAAATCGGCGAGTCCGTGAAGACCTATGGTCAGAGATGGAGAGAGTTGGCTTCCAGAATCTCTCCTCATTTAAATGACAAGGAATTATTGTCAATTTTCTTGCACACCTTCAAGGCTCCCTACTACACCTACCTGATCTCGAATCCTTCAAACAACTTCTCCGATATGGTCCTAATTACCGAAAGAGTCGAGCAAGGGATTAAATCCGGACGAATCATGCCTTCGGCACTAGAGTCTGCACCCAAGAAAGCGTCCATCATAAAAGGAGATGTGGGATTTGTCGCTCCCCAAGCTAATCACGGACAACCATTTCTACCACCTCCACCTTATCTATCGCCACCGCCCTATCCTTCGCCATCGCTATATCAACCCACCTTCTATCCTTTTGCCTCACCACTCGTTGCTAATATCGCACCTCAAAACCATATACGTTTCCCACCATCTCCGGCACAAACATCACAACCCATGCAACCCAAGCCATATAACCCACCAAAAGACCCAAACAACCAAAACACGTCAAACAATCGGTGGAACCGAGAGCCTTTGCCTCCTCTTCCTCTCCCCGCGGGAGAAATCTACAAACATCTCTTGGCAGCTGGACAGATCATACCAGTTCTAGCTCAGCCTCAAATGCCTCCTTACCCGAAAGGGTATGATCTCAACGTAAGATGCGAATATCACGCTGGAGCCCCAAGTCACACTCTGCAAAACTGCTTCGCATTCAAAGCAAAAGTCCATAACTTGATCAAAAGTGGATGGGTATCTTTCGAAGGGTTAGCAAAAGGACCCAACACATCCACCAACCCTCTTCCCAATCATCCCCAAGGAAAGGAAGGGGTGAACGCCATCTCAGCAGAAGGAATCAACGATTCTCGCCCTTCAATCAAGGAAGCGCCCAACAAAGAACTATTCTTCGCATTAGCTAAAAATGCACACCTACCTTTCCCAAAGAATAATCAGGCCCAGTGCTTATTCTGCCAAGGGGAAAGCAAACACGAAATCCAGGATTGCAGACTTTTTCGACAGAAAGTCAAGCAACTCACGACATTCGGGATCATTCAGACCAAAGGAAAAACCCGAGGAGCAATCAATGCCATCGAGGACCATTCTCCAGCACCGCATTCCTTCAAATATGTGGCCCAAACAGGGGTACTGCCACTTTCCCTTTCGCAGCCGAAACCATCAATGGAAGTCCGTTCGAGGAATCAGACCTCCGTATCTGCATTCTAGGAGAAGAAAAGTCTTCGCCTGGTTTAGTCATTTTCGTAAAGAAGTCAGGGGAGTCTGTGCGCAACTGGACCATCACCATGCTTCCGGATGTCTCTCCGTAATTTCTCCTTTTGAAAAATATATATGTTTTTGGCACGTTTTCTTACGAAAACATTTTTGTAGGGACCCATGTTCCCTTTTGTTAAAAATCAATATGTATGCAAGTTTTCATTTTATGCATCTCTTTTTTTCGCACTTTTAATTTCAGGATAAGTGTTAGTTCGGATTGTCTTGATAAAACCTATGTCTTTATTAGCGAAGAAATCATCGTTACAACCGAAGACAAGGCCGAGGTCTCCGACGAACTGGCCCATTTACTAGAAAAATTAGAAAAGGAAATAACCCCTCATCAGGAGGAATCGGACGAAGTAAACTTAGGGGGCAAGCAATGAGAGTCAGAAGTTGGTCAAGATCGGAACCACCCTGGATACGACTCAGAGAGAAAGGTTGATTTCTCTCCTCAAAGACTGCTCAGACATATTCACATGGCCATACGCCAATATGACAAGCCTTGATCCCGGGATAGTTGAGCATCGTATCTAATTGAAGCCTAAGTTTAAACCGGTCAAACGAAAACTTAAAGAAAATCATCTAGGAAATAGTGGTCACTCACAAAGACCGGCATGACACGCTTCCTTTCACACTGCATGCTTACCGAATAGCAACCCGTGCATCCCCAGGGGGCAACTCCCTACTCATTAGTTTACGGCATGGAAGTCGTAATTCCTTTGGAGGTAGAAAACCCTTCTCTCAGAATCCTGGCAGAATCAGAAGTAGAAGAATCGGGTGGGGCAAGAGTGAGGTACGAGCAGCTAAACCTCCTTCCCGAGAAGCTCTTGGCCACTACTTGCCACGCACAATTATATCAGCAAAGAATGGCCAACGCTTACAACAAGAAAGGGCGACCTCGCAAGTTCAAGACTGGGGATTTAGTGCTGAAGAAGTTTCCTCCTCATCAGGAGGCAAGTCAAGGAAAATGGGCCCCAAGGTACGAGGGGCCGTATCTGGTCAAAAGTGCATTCTCATGGGGTGCCCTAATGCTAACCAACATGGATGGAGACGATCTCCCGAGACCGGTAAATGCCGATGCAGTCAAGAGATACTTCGCCTAAAGCATCGCGTACAGAGCGTCCGGTCAGACAAAGACATAGGGCTTTATCATGACAATCTAGCACAAACATTTGTCCTGAATTTAATAAAACAAGTTTTTTTTCAGGAGATGCTCATTATTTTAAAATTTTGTTATCCTTTTTCTTTAACTTGTGAGATGACAAAAGGAGGCATGGCATGGATGGATCCCCAAGAGTAGCTCGGGACGTAAGACGCGTCACTTAGACTAACGCCACTAATCAACCTTCAGTTTTGCAGGGACGTAAAGTCTCACGCCTCAGCTCGTCATCACGATAGAACCAGAGGGTTCCGCTCGTAGGAGCTGTTGAATTGCCGCGGCAGGCCACCTTCAAGAGCGAATCAGGAAAGATTTTAAGACAAACCATCACCATCTAAAGCGAAATTTCTTTTCCTCGCAGTACTACCAGCACAGCCGGCATCGCAAACAACCAGTCTCAAAGGACTAAATGCTGGACCAAAGTCATAAAGCCCATCCTACGCCGGCCGAGCTGTCGGAACACTAGCAACGTCGGCTCCCATCTCCGTTCACCTATTCGGAAGGAGCTCATCACCAAAACGCCATGGTCGCCCAGCACACCCTTGCAAGCAACAACTCCTGGAAAAAGCACGACAGAAAGATGTCCCCCTAGAACTACCGTCAACATACTCAATGCGGTCTTGTTCAAGCGGTTTCCCAACCTCCGCACCATGATCAACACGGTGAAGATCCGACAAAGCATCTAACAACAAAGCCATCGTCAACCAACATCCAACACAAGTCACACTCAGTGACCCACAGATTGCCCGTCCAGAAGGGAGAGCTTAAAACTTATCAATCACATTACTTTTGCTAAAAATTGTCTTGCATTTACTCCTCATTTGTGCTTGCCATATCTTTTTCAGGGACTGGGTCACCCCCATTTGTTGCCTGCAGAAGAACGGTAAGCATACGCCCTTGCAGCCCCGCTGCACATCATGGGGACAGAGGGTTATCCCCTTTATCCTCAAGCAACCACGAAGCCAATCAGCGAAGGTCCAGCAAGACCGGCAAGCAAATAAATGGAATGCGGATCTCGTACTTACTTCAACCTGGATCGGCGGTTCCTGTGAAGCAGCTGAAAAAGAAACCAATCAACATATCTAAGCAAGGCGTTCCGGGGCTGGGACCACGTCATAGGCACCCTCGAAAAGCCGAGTTAAAGGAAGGGAGAATCCCTGAACTTATCTCAGTTTTGTTTTCAAATTAATTTCCCTTTCCGTTTTCCCCTCTGCATCTCACAGGGACGGGAAGCATCTCGCTGTCATCCGCATGGAGCTTGTGGAAGACGCCCGCGCAGCCCCGCTGTGCAGTTCAGGGGAGTCCCTCTTTCTTTTCCCTTTATTTAAATTTGTTTTTATTCCTGCTCGCTTTGTTAGCTTTAAGTCGAGTACGGTCGTCTGGCCCACTGGCGGGGCAACCTTAGGTTCTCCTTAGAACGTTGCAAATAAGTCGTCCCCCACATTCTAGCAATCAAACGTCTAGCAATCAAACATCTAGCAATCAAACATCTAGCAATCAAACATCTAGCAATCAAACCATCTAGCCATCAAACATCTAGCAATCAAACATCCAGCAATCAAACATCCAGAAATCAAACGTCTAGCAATCAAACCCCCTAGCAATCAAACCACCCGTCAATCAAAAATCAAAAATCAATCAAAAATCCCTCTTTAGCCCGACTCAAACAAAAGCATACTACTCTCATAAGCATTTTCATGCATCGCATAGGTTAGGAATATTTAATCCCTCTGTTAACTCCAGCATCTATCCAAATTATGTGCCATGCATGATATTACCTGTTTGCTCTTATATCCACGGTTTGCTCCGACGTAAGCAGTCACAAACAAACCCCGGTAAGCATTTTTGAGCCATCGCGCCTTATCCTTCATGAGTGTAAGAGCCTGACTAGATACTAGTTGAGTTCGCATAATATCCAGGGTACATGCGCCATTAGACATGGGATAGCTATAAAATGACGTGGGACTTTTGCGATTTTCTCCACTTTTTTCGTTTTTTTCCCCTCTTTCCACCATATATGTCATCACTCCCCAAACCGTCAATATCACTCATACCCCGGGAGCCAAAGAACAGTTTCAGCTAAAATTGCCAGCCGAAAGTAAAAGCACGTCGAGTCCAAGAGCACGATGAAGGAGACGGAAAAGGTCACTAGGAGATCGCTAAGGACCATCACCGAAGAAGCAACAACGACGAAGGCCGAGGCCTCAAGACAGAAGGGGAAAAGATCAAGATGAAGGTTGTGCTTGCTCTGCTCTGTTGCATTTCAAATCAAATCAAAAAGGGGAGGGATATATAAAAAAAAAAGAAAAAAAGAAGGAAAATGAGAGAAAAAAAGAAAAAAGAGAGAGGGGAAAAAGGAAAAGAAAAGAAAAGAAAGAAAATGCTCAGAGACCTTCGAAGAATACAAACAATCGAAGAGCCAAAGCAATCACAACCCGGGGACAACTCAATTCGAGAAATCTCGAAGAAAACTTTCCCCAGTGAACTCGAGTAAAAAGGCCCATGGCCAACTTGAGAAATCTCAAAGCATCCTTGCCTAGTAAAGTCAAGCAAAAGAGGCCCAAGGCCAACTCAAGAAACCTCAAAGCAAGCATCCCTAGTGAGAACCCGAGAAGAGAAAGGGGCCCAGGCCAACTCAAGTAGTGAGGCGCAAAAGGGGCCCCAGGCCAACTCAAGTAGTGAGGCACAAAAGGAACAGCGACGACGCTCCCCAATGAAGACTCAAGAAAAGGGCCCCTGGCCACACGGAAAGCACCCCCAGCAAGGATCCCAGAGCTCACGCACTCTGTCAAGCAAGCATCCCCAGCAAAAAGCGAAAGAGCTCGCACACCCCGCCCTCATCAGGGCCAATCAGCAAAACATCACTCATGAAAAGCCTTCAAACTCCCAGCAAAGCAATCTTTCCCAAAACAAACTCCTTTTCGGACATTTCACGTCCTTTCATTCTTTTCCGTAAAAGTCCCATCGATTATTAGAACGCCCATGCATGTGCATCTTCATTCGAAGTCTATTCACTCGGATTGACATTGCGAACTGTAAATTATGTATCATGTTAGTTGCACCTTTATGAGTGTAAAACACTTAGCCTTGTTTCAGAGCGTGAGTGCAAACACTAATATCAGGTGAGGACTACTTACGGCTGCAAATCGTGGGAAAGTCTTGTCCTTGGGGTCGTTTCCTCCTGAGCAGGACGCAGACGCATTCTAGGTTCGTATCAAGGTCGCTAGCATTAGCATTCTAGGATTGTATGAAGGCCGCTAGCATTAGCATTCTAGGTTCGTATCAAGGCCGCTAGCATTAGCATTCTTCTCCTCCTAGAGTGACAGCACTTAGTTTTCAGCATTAGCATTCTTCTCCTCCTAGACTGACAGCACTTAGTTTTCAGCATTAGCATTCTTCTCCTCCTAGAGTGACAGCACTTAGTTTTCAGCCTTAGCATTCTTCTCCTCCTAGAGTGACAGCACTTAGTTTTCAGCCTTAGCATTCTTATCCTCCCAGAGTGACCTTAGTTTAATTTCCGCATCTCGCGCCTTCTCCTACGGGAATCGGCGTTGTTTAAATTTTCAGCCTTAGCATTCTTCTCCTCCTAGAGTGACAGCACTTAGTTTTCAGCCTTAGCATTCTTCTCCCCCTAGAGTGACCTTAGTTTAATTTCCGCATCTCGCGCCTTTTCCTACGGGAATCGACGTTGTTTAAATTTTCAGCCCTAACATTCACCTCCTCCTAGAGTGACAGCAGTTAGTTTTCAGCCTTAGCACTTCTCCTTCTCCCAAAGTGACATCATAGTTTAGTTTTCAGCATCAAGCATTTCTTCTCCTCCCAGAGTAATAGGATAGCGTAGTCTTACCTTTTTAGCCCTAGCATTTCTTCCCCTCCTAGAGTGACCTCCTTCACATAATTCTACATTTCTGCATAATTATTTCCTCCTCTTAGAGTGACATCATTAGGACAAATCAGTCATACTTCTGCGAATCGTGCGTTATCCTCCCTAGGCAACGTCTGTTGCATGTTAGACCCCCCCAGTGGAGCTGTCATTTACATTCTCGTAAAATCACTTTCCGTCCCCGGTAGAGTGGTTATCATTTTCATTTTCTGCAACTTATGTTTCTCTCGATACCCGAATAGAGCTAAGCTTATATCTTTGCAGGATCAACAACCTATCTCCTCCCAGAGCGACAGCAATCCCCTTCTCCCAAAGCGACATCAAGCAACCACCTTTTATCCCCAGTGACAGCATCAATCAACTACCTCCTCCCAGAGTGACATCATCACTATAAGTTTGAGGTAAGACCTACCGTGTCGCCAAAATTCGGATATCTAGGGGCAACTGTCTTTACTGCTTATCAAATACTTCGATAAGACAGTAAAGAGGGGGCAACTGTTGATACCTGAATTTTGACGCCATTTTTATTCGAGCTTTTATTGGACCCGAGTAAGTCCACTCGGACAATAGCTTGACTTTAAAATGTTTTCCATCAACTAGTTGCTAGATTTTTTTCTGGTCGCAACGGTCTACAGCGATCCGTTCAAACGTTTCACGTTTTTGAATGAGAAAATAAACACGTTAAACGAAAAAATCTCGTCATTCGCTGTAGACGGTTAAAGCCGTCATATTTTTCTCTACGCGCTAGTACCTTCGGCTCGAAAAGTCGGAATGTTTGCCCGCAAGACTCGGCTCGAGGCCATTTAAATAAGACTTAAAGGGCCCTTGATCTCAACCGTTGATCTGGTCAACCAAGGAAAGTCAACCAGATCAACGGTTGACAATTTAATGTGCATAATGCACATGAACAGTGCCAAGGAATACCCAGCGAAGCCGACCACGGGGTTACCTGCTCCCATCGCGTCCTAGCTCGAGCCCGTAGCTTCCTGTCCCTCCGCCATCATCACGGCTAGCACCCTAGCCTTGCCACCGCGACCAGCCGGCCACCACGCGCAGCTCCCCCGTCCTCCAACCCACGCGATTTTGGCTATAAATAGCCACCCTCCTCCTTCGTAAAAAGGGTCCGGAATTTTGAAGAAAAAAACACTGCTCCCTCTCCATTTTCCTGGCCAACTCACGCACTCTCACTCCCATTCATCGCCGTCGTCCGCCGACAGCAGCACCACTGTAAGCGTTTCTCTCTCTCGTTTTTCTTTTAGAATTTCATTTACAGTTTGGGTAATTAATTAATCACTAAAACTTGCTGCAATCACCTTGTTTTCAACCTAATCTTACCATGCTAACATCCGTTTAAATTATCTTAGCTTAGTTTAATTATTTCATTAATTAACGTCAAAATGCATCTCTTCGTTTCCTTCAAAAATCATGCTGTTTTCGTTGTCGTTTTCTTGCTGTGATTGCATGGTTGCGTCGTAGGAAGAGAGAGGCTCCTTTCGGGCCAAGAACCAGGCGAATTGATCGCCTGGTTCATCACCTCCGTTGCCGGCAGTGGCTCCGGCGACGTGAGGTTGAAGACGATGATCATGGGCCAATCGGCCCTTCGCGCAAGAAATAAGAGAAAGGTGATGGGCTTGGCCCATCACCATTAAAACTGATTTCCTTGGGCCAGGAATTGTTCCTGGCCCATGTCTCCAAATTTTTAAGCTGGGCCCAGCCCATTTATGTTTTTCCGAGTCTTCGATTCGTTTTTTTTTTCCGCGTAAAATGCTCACATGCTTTGCATAATTATTTTTCATGATATGTGCTATTTTTTCTATATTTTTATACATGGATTGTTTAGTTCGTTTTTCCATAAAATAATTCGTATGCTTCGTATGATTATTTTTCGCACTATCAACCGTTTAATCTTCCGCACTTATCAACTGTTTAAATTATCCGCACTTTAAATTTCAGCAATTTACTTTCGGCAATTTAAACTCAATATACCGCCTATATGGTCGGTCGCATTTTAATTTTCGTAAATATCAACTGCTTTAATTTTTCACAAACTGCTAGAAATCCTTCCGCAAATTATCAACTGTTTACTTTTCCGTACAATACTTTTCCGCACTTTAAATTTCAGCAATTTACTTTCAGCAATTTAAATTCAATATACCGCCTATATGGTCGGTCGCATTTTAATTCTCGTAAATATTCAACTGCTTTAATTTTTCGCAAACTGCTGGGAATCCTTCCGCAAATTATCAACTGTTTAATTTTCCGCACTTTACTTTTCCGCACTTTAATTTTCCGCACTTTACTTTTCCACACTTTAAAATTCTGCAATTTACTTTCGGCAATTTAAATTCAATACCGCCTACATGGTCGGTCGCAATATCAACTGTTTATTTTTCTGCAAATATCAACCGTTTTAATTTTCTGCAATATCAACTGCTTTAATTTTCTGCAATATCAATTGCTTTAATTTTCTGCAGTATCAATCATTAAAATTTCTGCAAATCATCAACTGTTTTAAATTTTTTAATCATCAACTCTTTTAATTTCCTGCACTTATCAACTCAGCATTTAATTCTCGTATGCTTAAAATCCATCATTTTTCGCATGCAATCAACGTAGCATTTAAATTCTCGTATGCTTAAAATCAATTATTTTTCGCATGCAATCAACGTAGCATTTAAATTCTCGTATGCGTAAAATCAATCATTTTACGCATGCAATCAACCTAGCATCTAAATTCTCGTATGCGTAAAATCAATCATTTTTCGCATGCAATCAACCCAGCATTAAATTCTCGTATGCGTAAAATCAATCATTTTTCGCATGCAATCAACCCAGCATTAAATTCTCATATGCGTTAAATCCATCATTTTTCGCATGCAATCAACTCAGCATTTAATTCTCGTATGCGTTAAGTCCATCATTTTTCGCATGCAATCAACTCAGCATTTAATTTCCGTACACGTCAAAATCCATCATTTCTCGTATGCAATCGACTGTCATCTTCTAAATTTTCGCACTCATAAAATTGTTTATTTATTTCTCGAGCTATCACTAATACTCTCATTTTGTAGGTTTTAATTTCAAGCTTCGCTCGAAAGTACACCTTTCGATTCCTTTTTATTTATTCGATGCTTTCTGCAAATATCAATCGTACGCATGATATATAGAACTTCTAGAATTAAAATCAACCTACATGAACAACGTGTTTAAAGACTTGCTTAAGATGCCATGTTCATATGATTTTAAATTCTCGTTTGTATTGACTGCATGTACATGGGGACTTTCGATCCCACATCAGTTTTCCACTTCAAAAATCTATCATTTAAATTTGTACTCTGTTAGCAATCCATGTTAGGATCACGTAGTAATTAATTTAATCATGCATGGCCCGATGATGAAAAAAGAGGGCGCTCATTCAGTCTTACGGAAAATTCAGTCCCATTACGTTACGGTCAGGAATAATCAATCGATCTTGATAAACGGTAACCCCGTCCGAAAGATCTTTTTATTATTCCTGAACGGTCACTATCATAGAAAAGGCTAAAGTGACGATTCCTCTAAGGGCCCCCTTTTTCAAAACGCATCTTATCAAACACCTTTTTAACACCTCTCTCATCAACCGGTAACCGTTTTCGGATGTGACTCGGGTGCCTAACACCTTCCCGAGACCATAATACGACCCCGAACCTTTGTCTGGGGTCCAGACCCCTTTTTTGTGCCTTTAGTTTTTTACTTATTATATTTCCTATGCCATGACGATTAAGGTTCCCTAAACCTAGCAACCAAATTAGGGTGGCGACTTCATTGCATGCTGCTAGGCGTCCATTTACGTCGAGCATCTGAAGGTCTCAAATTTCGTTGCACACTCGCGAATTTTTAATTTTCGAGGTGCGACACCTTCGTAATAGAAGCTACCCTAAGATACGCTTATGGGATAACCTTGACAATCTGCTGTCCTCCAAGGTACGCTTATGGAGACAATACTCAGATGCCCATGAAGAGGAGGTAAGACACGTCTAGGGCGAGACACTCAGTACGCTCGAGGCACTACCCTAATTACTCGTTTAACCCAGCTGAATGAGACTAGGAACCCGATTACTTCCAAACTGGTTGTCTACTTTACCTTGCAGCTTCGCGTTAGTTATAACAACAAAGATGACTTTAATCGGCTAGGTCTAGCAGCTAGTTGGCCAGACTAGAAACAAGCCTAGTAGATTTGACAAGAATTCGTTAAACAAATAAATACAAACCAATGGTATATTAATATCAATTCGACCTCATGGCTTTCCTAAGCAACCTTCGATGATTCCTACCAAGAACAAGATATTTAGCTACTCATAAAAAGTAATACAAATAAATAAAAAGAAGAAAATACGAAATAGTATTAAATGTTACCGGCCGGAGCAAAGCTCCGGTTTATTACAAAGCTGCTGGAAAAAGTCTAGGAGAAAGGAGAGGCGGAAGAAGCAAAAGAGAGAAAGAGGCGGAAGAGAGAGCCTCCACTTAAAACCCTAATTATTTTAATATATATATTAAATAAAATAGAAGTCCTAAGTCTAATAGAACTAGGTTTTCCTTAATTATGCCTTTGCTGAGCTGGGAACACAGAGGGGAAGTAGGAGAATAAGTCGGATTTATTAAATTTCCTTTTCCGAACTTTCCATTTTCTGCAGCTGCCCTGCGCGCGATGAGTAGCTCGGCCTAGACGCTGGAAACACTCCAAAATCCGACAAATAATGTATCTTTCTGGAATTTCCTCTCCTAAAGCCTGAATCTGCAATAAGTAAGGAAATAGAGACTAATCAGTAGCATCAAGATCCAAAAAGGACTAGGAAAGGAAGAGAAAATGTGGACAAAATACATCATATCAAAACACCTTGTCATTTCCATGATAGTCATGTTCTTCCTCTCACTTACCCCGTTTTGTTGTGGAGTGTATGGAGCAGTAAGTTGATGCTCAATTTAGGTACCTACACAAAATCTTTTGAATTGATTGGAGGTGTACTCAGCTCCATTATCTGATCTGAGCACCTGTATCTTACAACCACTTTGATTTTCCACCAGTGCTTTAAATCTCCTCTCATTCAATGATGGGGTTCTCATAAGGCTTCCAAGGTCTATATGAACATGCTGCAATTTTTGAGGTGCTCTCTAGTTTGATCTTGCAAATGGAAGCCTTGTTTGCTTGCCAAACTGACATGCATTGCAACTTGGAACCTCCCCTTTAAGGAAAGGTAGACCTTGGACCATCTCCCTCTTTTGAATATACAAGAGGGCCCTATGATGAAAATGGCCTAACCTTTTATGCCAAATTTCAGTATTGGATTCCGAGCTTGGAAAATCAACCTGCTCCTCTTCCATCGGCTCGAATGTGAATTTTTTCCCCTTCATTTTCATCCTGAATACTTCTTGATCTTTGGCATCTTTGATAATGCATTTTTTATTTTCAAAAATCACTTTGAACCCTTTTTGTAGAAGTTGTCCAACACTCAGCAGGTTTTGATCAATTTCAAGCACATAAAGCACATCAGAAAGTATTTTAGTACCTGAATAGATTTCAAAAGCAATCGTCCCTTTCCCTTTCATAGCAATATAGGCACCGTTGCCTATCCTGGCTTTTGAGGAGCCGGATTTGTCAAGCTCAGTGAAGAGTTTTTCATCATTTGTTATGTGGTTTGTACAACCATTGTCAATCAACCAATTAAGTTGAACAATTGCCCACAAAATAAGTTGTAACAAACAAGAGTTCTTCTTCCTGTTGATCTGCAAGTCGTGCTTCACCTCCTTGGTGATTATCTTTGATTTTGCAAATTATCTCAGCATGCCCCATATTACACTTTCTGCACTTCATGTCAGGCTTTCTCCAACACTTGTAGTAAGGATGACTCTTCCCTCCACAATGCCTACATGAAGGAAATTTTCCTCCTTTGTTTCCTGAATTGTTACTAGTAGTAACATCACCATTTTCTTTAGCATGATTCTTCTTCCCTTTTTCTTTATTGTATTTGCCACCAGCACTTATTTGCAATTTTCCTTGTAGTGCACCTTCTACAAACCCTTCTTGTCTCATTAACTTTCTCTTCTCTAGTGCCTGCAATGCATTCAATGATTCTGCCAAAGGAATCTGTACCAGATCCTTAGTATTTTTTCAATGAAGCAATGGTTTCTTCAAACTCTTCAGTCATTGTAACTAGAATTTTTTCAACAATTCTGCCATCAAGAAATTTAGAACCCAACAATCTCACCTGGTTTCTGATGCTAAGAAGCTTGTCGTAGTATTCTTTGACAGTTTCTGACTCCTTCATTCTCTGCATCTCAAATTCTTAAATGAGATTCATGACTTTCATCCCTTTGATTCTCTCATGTCCTTGGTATTCTTCATTGAGAAAATCCCTTCTTCTTTTTTTGAGACTCCTTAGCCATGTTTCTATTGAAGATTGTTGATGAAAGCGCAACAAACAGGCAAGCATTTGCCTTAGACTTTGATACCTCCTTATCCTTGTGAAGTCTGATCTGAGCCATTGTTTGGGTAGTCAGGCATAGGAGGAACGACATAATCCTCCTCTACAGCATCCCAAAAATTACAAGCCTCCATGTGAGCTTGCACCCCACTGCCCAAGCCTAGTAGTTCTCTCCATCAAAAGCAGATGGATTACCAGCAGAAAGGGAAATTTCTGACATATCTAATGGCTTTTCAAGGAAAATAGGTTGGGTAGTTTTGGTGTTTAGGTCTCACTCAGATAATACTCTCGTAAGTCCCACAAGTCCCTTAAAAAAATGGGTTTCGCTACCAATTTGTAAGTGCAAAAGAATTTAGGAAGATAGAAGATGACTTGAAAGTTTCATTTATTTGATTGAATAAACATTGCTTAAATACATGAGAAATAATCTAAAATTCTATAAAAAAAAGAATCACAATCCCACTACACATCAACTAACTAAGCATTAACTACATGACTAAAGAATAGGAACTCCACCAACTGAAAATTAACAAATATAATAAATATGGCCATGCTAGCTCAGCATTTTACATCAATAAAAATACTTACAGCTGTAGATGCATATATTTCAACAATAAATGTATAAATTCTCTATCAGATCCTTTTGTTTATCGTTAATATGTATCTTTTTCTTTAATTTGTTCATGATGTGAGATAGATATTGTTTGATTGGTACTATTGTTTATCGTTATTGTTGGAGTCCAGCTCATATTGGCTGAAGGAGATTGTTATGGGCCTAGCCCAATTGGAGCTGTTTGTTTTAGTTTGATTAGAAGTTTGATTAGAAAAAGAAAAAAAAAAAATTGGAGTATGACTTGGAGTAGGATTGTGTAACCTAATTAATTAGGTTGCCCACTAACATATATATATATATACACACATATATGGTGGCTCAGGTTGTGAGAAGAAGCACGGAGAGAGAAAAATGTGAGGGGGAGATTTTTCTAGCGTGGTCTCCTCAATCTAGATGTGAGATTGAGTTGAGAAAGATTGTAAAATCAGTTGCAACAAATAATAGCTGAGAGAGAGGGTTGTTGTTGAGCATCCTGAGAGATTGTGTTAAGGTTGCTGTTGAGCATCCTACGAGATTGTGAGAGGGTTGCTGTTGAGCATCCTGAGAGATTGTATTAGGGTTGCTGTTGAGCATCCTGAGAGATTGTGAGAGAGGGTTGCTGTTGAGCATCCTGTGAGAGAGAAGAGAGAAAACAGATTTTCGCCAAACTCTGTGCAGCTGTGGGAGAATCGTCGCAGCAACTTCGTTCACCGTTGGATCTGGGTGAAATATGGGCAGCAGGTGCATGACTTCTGGTTCTTCAATCTGAACGGTTGAATTGGTGAGAAGTTGCCTGATGTGTTAGAAATCCTGTCCCGATTGAAGCTGTGGAAATCTAGTTTTGGTTCTCTATTCTCATGTCTCTTGTTTTTCTCGAATTGATTGATTGATTGGATTGTTTGATTGGTACTATTGGTGATAGTGGTGTATGTCAGATAATTCCTATAGTTAAGATAGGGATTTTGGTTGGTTGTACACATTAATCATCATATAGTGGATTGTTACTGGCTTGGTCCCGTGGTTTTTTACCTATTGAGGTTTCCCACGTTAAAAATCTCTGTGTTATTTTCTTGATTGCTTTTGATTGGTTTGATAGTTAGGGGTTATTGGTTCTTGGGATAAGATTATTTGCTGCGCAAATTGATTGTCGATTGGAAATAACCCCAACAATTAGCAATAAAAAATAAACTCAATTAAAATAAAGGTTATGTTTTGTCAAAGTCAAAAGATTAGAGAAGAAGAAGAAAACTTATGAGAAGATTTAGTGCCACGCAACATATGGATAAGTAGAGTTTTTATTATATATAGCTTGACAAATTTGTAATTATGTATAAACTTGAAGGTTAGTTGTGAGTGTAAAAATAATAATTAATATTTTTAAATAGTTGAGCAATCCCATTCCACTATAATCATGTACAAATTTTAATCCTTTTCTTTGTCATACCCTTTTCCTTTCCTATTTCACTTTTCTATAGTACCAACCAAACACATCTTTAAGTATATGATCATGGAGGATATATGTGTTTAAGTAAACGTTCGGGTGAGATAGTACGTCGGTTATATTTTAAGTCTTACTTTTTTTAATATGTAAATCCTTGTTTATGTAGAACAAGGTTCCACGAATATGTACCCATTGCAACTTTGCATGAATATCATCTTGTGGAATCTTCATAAGTTGGAACGTATGCAGGGATATGCATGCTGCATCTGATCCTATAATGCCAGTGCTGGGCTTGTTTATCGTAATTGGTATCTTATTTTTGTAATATCAAATAAAATCTATAACTCTATATATAAAAGTGTGGATGCGTTTCATTAAACTTTTAGATTTATTATTTTACCCTTAATGAAAAGGATATGTAATTGTTGCAAGCCTGTAACTGTAATATAAACTGGTACATCATACATGTAATTATTTGTTTGTTAATCCACCTAAATCGATCGATAGCTTCACCAAACAATTCAAAGTATATGGTTTTCTTTTCTATTGGCGGAGACTCGAACTTAAGTCCTGATCCCGAGTGGTATTTTGCCATCAGCATACAACCAATGAACACAGTAGATCTTGCCATCTAACTAGCTAAAGATGCTGATCAGTAAATCTTGCCTTGAGAAAATTCCTACAGATCTTCTCCCAACATTTTCTATCTGGTTCAGCCATATCCAACCCGAATTTCGCATCCTCTGCCATACCTTTCTGCAAAAACATAAACAGGGATTTGTTAACCAAAAAGAAAGATATCTTCTTGATAAGCTGATTTGAAATTCTGATCTCTAAATTTTACCATTAATTACCTGAATGGAATTTCTGTCGAGCAGGCGATCGACGAGGTTAAGGAGGATGTCTTTGGTGTACTCAGGATGACCTTGAATGCCAAGAATGTGGTCTCCAATGGAAAACATTTCGACACCAGTTTTGTCTGAGAAAGCAATCACCTCAGCACCAAACGGGACTTCCCATATCTCATCTTGATGGCATTCTATGATCAACAAGGAAGAAGGCAACTGTTGTTCTTGATGATGATCACCGAAGAATCTAAAACCTCTGAAATCCTTCACCATCTCCACCCTTCTTAGCCCAACATCCCATCCTGTATATGCTTTCCCAACCTTCCCACCCAATGCCCTGCACAGTACCTGCACACAAATCCAAACAAATTAATTCATGATTAAACGAGTCAAAAAAAAAGAGAGGGAGTATTTTAATCAATTATGGGTCTATTTACATTTTTATACACAAACATAACCTACTGTTTGAGTAAGTAGTATATGAGTTTTCTTTAAGTTATGTCAACCAAAAAAAATCCAACATGATGGTATTTTTAAATTAATCAGCCTTATAAGATTGGAAATCAAGTGACTTATTAAGAAGAAAAAGAAGAATAGTTTTCTTAGACCAACTGGCTTGAATAGAGATTTGTATTAATTAGGTGTTAAGAGGGATTTGGATATGAGTTTATATTATAAAAAAGAGAGTTTTTTTTATAAAAAAAACACATTCTCACACTATCAAGATGTAATTAAATACTTATTTAGAAGGTTTACACATGATTCATTTACTTAATTGAAATATATTATTTTATTTTGAATCAATATAAACTAAACCCATCAAAAAATGTTTCAACCAATGAAAATTCATTGTTTTGAAACCAAAAAGTTGATGATGAAAACGACTTGTAAATTGAAAGGAAATGAAGTGATATATATATGTACCTGGTGACCAAAGCAAATTCCAAGAACTTTTTTTTCCATGGCATCAAGAGTTTGCAAGAGGAAGCAGAGCTTGAGGATCCAATAGTCATTACCATAGGCATCATAAGGGCTGCCACTCACCACAAAGCCATCATAGTTGTGGAGCTCATCCATGTCAGGGAACTCTCCATCTACAACCTTGAACAACTCCCAACTCTCCCCTTCTTCCCCGAACGCTTCCACGAACACATTGAAGTATCCTCCGTACATTTTCGTCACGTAGTCCGAGTCCTTCGCTGCCTGTAAAAGAGCATATCGACCTCTAATCTCTGCCTCTTCTGGTGCTGCTACTGTCGTCGTCGTCATAACCTTCATTTTCTATAGTAAATTAAAGAACTAATTTATGAATTGGACTTAAAATTCTATTGGTTTTTTTCAGAAGAGGGGAAGATTTTGTGAGTTATAGTGAATGATGATTTTGGTATTGTGGGTTTAAATAGGAGGGGGGCACAATAATTGGACTACAGTGAATAATAATTTTTTCAACGTAGTGGGGTATAGTCCATTTTCTTTAAATTATTTTTTTAATCTGTAAAAGTTTAAAATATTGCGCATTATTTTATTATTTTCTGAAAACAAAGATATAATTCTTGGCAGGAATTAAGATTCGGTTAATATATTAATTATTTTTGCATCTTAGACACGTTTAACTCAGAAAACATATGATTCACGCATTAAGGGTTTGGCTTTTGTCTTTCACTATTTACTTTTTGGACAAAAAATGTTGTCATACCTGAACTATTAAGTTTTACTTTAACCCATCCCTAAACTATCATCTTATACAAATTAGTCCTTCAAATTATTCTTTTACATTTTGCATAAATCACACATATTAAGGTTATGATTAGGTCTCATTATTATGACATAAATTCTAATTACTCTTCGGCTGATCACATTTTAAAAAATAAACAAAACTTACTTTAGAACTCCATATGAAACTGAAATTTAAGTATAGGAAACCAAAATTTTAGACAAAGGGAGTATCTATTAGACAACTCAACTATCCACTTTTGCTCCCAACCACATTGTGATGTTACTTATGATAAATTTCCGGGATTTTAATATTATCTAAGTTGCAGCTAAATGAGACAACTTCATTTTTCTTTTTTTCAAGACAATTCGATAATTCGGTCACTATACATGGTATCAATTATTTTGAATTTGAGCCGAGTAGAACCCAAAAAATAATAAAACTCTCTCACAAATTCTAACATAACCGTATGCCCAAGGAAATAGATAAATATTAAGAGCACCTAAACTCGAATTTTTTTGCCTTTAACTAGAATTTTGATTAATTTGAAGAGAAATAGGAGAAGGAAAGGGGTGTTTGCCAAATTGAGAGCATTAGATTCCTTTATAAGTTTGGATTCATGCATGCATGGTAATATGGCAAATCGTATCTTCGGCAAATGTCTCGTCCATCTCTCAAAGCTGATTCTTTGAGCAATTTGATTCACGCTTCCAATTACAGACGTCGCCTAGGGATTCATCTAGCTTGAATGTCGAGCAAATTCATTCTTGATTAAATGCATAAAAGTACAATTATCCACTTAATTAGTACTTTAAGAATGATAAAAAATATTCCTTCACAAAGAAAAGTTAGACATAAGATAATATACGTTTATTCTGCTGACAATATTGTGTCTGAATACCTCATTGGACTGATTCTACGATGCCCATTTGCTATGGTGCCGCCTAACAACCTTTTGAACTTCTACTGATCAAAACCTTATCTACAAACTGAATCCTGTTTTTTCATTCCAACAACAGCAGCTAAAGTTTATATTAAGTTTTTACTAGAAATAACCAGTTAGCTCAATTATTGCACGGGATCGAGTCTAGTAATGGACTACGGTACACGGCGAAATCCCCACGGAACATTATGATTTTTAAACCCAAAAATTAGGGTTTTTGTATAATTTTCCGTACAATTGATTTTTTTTTCTTTGAGTTGTACTTCATGTCTGATTTTCATTATAAAAGAATGTTGTTCTCTATCTTGTTTGTGAATTTAAATATCTTTTACGGTAATTATATCTCTTTCTCTCACTTTCAATTTGCCTATTCTTTTGTGTGGTTGATTTAAAGTGAATTATTATCCGCAATAATATCTTAAAATTATCAAAATGTTTCAAATATCAGCCTACATTATCCAATATCTTAAATTGCAAGCTATGTATAATGTATATCTCAACTTACCCCCCATTCCGATTTTCCCAGAGTTAATAATTTCACATTTAAAATATATATAACTTTTCCTACGTGGCGTTATATTTTTCAGCATGGCGTAGAAAAAGTATTTGTGTGGGGCCCAACGTTGAGCGCCACCGCTGATCTAAGCCTTGGTGTGGTTAAGGGTTTGGGATTGTGGATGGTGGATACAGAATTGAGATTGAGTTCTAATTGGATTTTCTTTTTGAAAGGTGTCTTCTGATTAAAAAATAAATAAAATCAGATCTGGGATGAGAGGGCCCACGTAAGTTTGTGGGGCTCATTGAATGTACCACGTCAGTTTCAAAGCGTCTGAGTGGGCCCACACAGATATATTTTTTTAAATTCTTCCCTATGTTAGAAAATATAATGCCGAAAAGAAAATATATTTTTGGAGTCCGAAATTATTAATTATGAGAAAATTGGAAAGATGAAGCAAATTGGAAGCATTTGATAAACATAGCGTGTAATTTAAAATATTGGTAATATAATTACTATTGGAATATTTTGACAAACATAGGAGCCAAAAAGTGCTTTAAGCCTTTTAAAATTAGTTTAAAGACCTTTCTTGTCCTTAAAGGATGCCACTTTGTTTAATTTGATCTCTAAAATATAAATTTATTTAATTTGATCTCTATAGTATGATCATTTTGTTTTGTTTAATTTTGTTCCTAAATAACTTACAACTCAACAGTAACTTACAACTGGTTGAGGTTGGTGATGTGTTACTTTTGTGCCACGTGGCATGTTAAAGTATGTATGAACACTTTATTTAATTTGGTCTCTATATTTTAGCCCAATTTTTTGAAAAAAAAAATCATTTTAATTTTTTTTAATACTTTGCATGCATAACTAAAATATCATCAACTTCAACCAATTGTAAGTCACTTAGGAACTAAATTAAAAAAAATGGCCATACTATAGGAATTAGATTAATAATGATTATACTTTAAAGACCGAATTAAATAAAATGGTCTATATTTTTTAGACCAAAATATATTAAACCTTTTGTAATTGGTTTAATTTACAAATATAGGGTATGATTTGATCTAATTGAAAATCCTATGTTGTAATATGCACATTGAGTACAACCACAAGAAGTAAGATTATATGTTATTAAATTTGCACCGAAGTTTATGTTAATAGTATAGGTCTTGTATTTCACTAAAAAAAAAGTCCTATATCGACGGGCATTAAATTCTCATCAATAATTATCGATAAAATTCAACTTAAGATTTTTTTTCTAGTAGCAAATTTAGTTTTTTTACGCACGCGCTTGTTGGCGCACACGTTATCGGCCGGACAACCCATCGATAATATACTCGTGCACGTTATCGATGGGACAACCCGTTGACAATATGCGCACGAATGTTATCGAAAACCCATCGATAATCTACTCGTGTACATTATCTACGGGAAAATCCATCGGAATACCCGTCGCTATTTTCAAACTTTTATTCTCATAGTTTAATTAGTTTGTATTTATTATACAAATATATTAGTATGTAATTTAATTATTTTTCACTGATAATTAATATATTAATTAATTTTAACTAATATAGAAAATTACTAATTTTAAATTACATATTTATTTAATTATATATATATAATCAGGTTATATAGGGTTTAAGTTTAGGGTATGAGTTTTCGAGTATAGGTATAGAGTACGAGTTTAAGTAATTACTTATATTCAAAATAATTAATATGTAATTATAAATGAAAATAATTAAATAATTAATGAAATTACTAATTAAGAAATTATATGTTATTAGTTATAGTTATATGAGGTTTGATCAGGTTTAGGTATTGGGTATAGATTTCGATCAGGTTTAGGGTATATAAATAAGGTATGAGTATGGGGTACGAGTATGAAAGTTTGGAGTTTAATTACTTGAATTAATAAAAATATTTCAATATAATCCGATAATGCGAGGGAATTATGAGAAGGTTCCTCTAGAGTGGAGATGAGCAGAAGAGAGGTTTAGCTAAGGTTAAGTGGGATGTTGCGATTCGTCCGACGGAGCTTGGTGGCCTAGGTATTGGCAGTTTGCAAACCCGTAATGAGGCGCTTCTGATGAAATGGGTTTGGGGGTTGTTGTCAGGGGAAAAGAAATTGTGGGCTGAGATGATTTGGAAACAATATAATTTCAGTATTGGGGGATTTTTGGCTCAGGGATAGAAGCAATTTCTCACCAATTTGGGGTGACATCATCCGAGCAAGTGGTCGAACTAGTTCTCTCTTCAGATTTTGGACCTCAGATATCAAAGTAAAGCTAGGAAGCGGAACTAATATGAAATTTTGGTGGGATTTATGGGCTTCCCGGGTTCCCCTTGCTCTTCAATACCCCCGCATGTACTATGTATCTCGTAACCAACTTGGCGTTGTCTCTGAATTCAGGGAATGGCAGGGAGAGTCTTGGGCTTGGAAGTGGGAGTGGAGACGAGAGCTATTTGAATGGGAGGTTGATGAAATGAGTAATCTTAAAGATCTGCTTCCAAATCCTAGTTTGGGGGATAACGGAGACGTCACGTCATGGAACCTAGAGGCTACGGGTAGATTCTTACTTCCGTCGTTCAACAGAGGGGTTGAGGTTCATCATCATGGGGGATGAGGAACGCCATTTTGGCCTCATGTTGGAGTCGTTTGGTTCCACATCGTGTCAAATTCTTTATTTGGCTTGCTCTGCAGGATCACATCATTTCAAGACAATTCCTTCGGCAGCGTAACATGCTGCTTCCAGAAGATAGCAATTGCCCATTATGCGCTGAAGAGGAGGAAAGTTCCTCACACCTCTTACTCCATTGTCGGCACATAAATCCTATTTGGGATCACATCATGCGCTGGACGGGCATTGTATGGGTGCCACCGAGAACCGTGGCAGATTGATGGCAATGTTGGAGCGGGTTAGATACTTCCACTAACACCCAGGTACAAGAGATGTGGATAATGTTGTTGTCTGCGGTGCTATGGACAATTTGGATTCAGCGTAATAAAGTGGTTTTTCAGCAAGAGGTCTTCAACGCGTTCCGCACCTTAAACCTGATTTTTTCCTATTGGCAGAATTGGCTGAAAAGCAGAGACCCACTGTTCCCCTCCAATTCAGTTCAAATGATGATATCCTCTTTGTGGCTTCATTCGTGGGGAGGAACAAGTTAGTTAGTTATCTAGCATCTTTCAGATTTATCACGGTGGCTTAGTTTTTACTTCTATCACACTCTAGCTTGTATCTTGATCCTCTCGGAACTTTTTGTCATATTCTCATGACATCTTTCCTAATATAATTTTCCACTGCTTATTAAAAAAAAATTGAAATGTATAATTAAGAAATTATATATACGCACACTAAAAAAAATACTA
This sequence comes from Viola odorata, assembly GCA_963691705.1. Lineage (NCBI taxonomy): Eukaryota > Viridiplantae > Streptophyta > Magnoliopsida > Malpighiales > Violaceae > Viola > Viola odorata. The sequence goes on along the minus strand of OY829545.1, from coordinate 52,452,081 downwards.
GCTAGGAACTAATTATGTATAATTATATATGAGGTTTAAGGTTTATATATATATATATATAGGGTTTAAAAATATGGTATGAGTACGGGGTAATGAGAGTTTGAAATTTAAGTAAGTGTCTATTAACTAACTTCTAATGTATAAATTGTAAATAAAAATAAAAATTAATGATGAAAATATATAACTTCTATTACCAAAAAAATAAAAGCGTACCTTTACTTTTTTCTAAATTCAATATGTTGTACAAAATAAATTACTATTATTAGTTTTGTAAATTTATCATATTTATGAAGTGTAGTATTAGGAAATATTGAATTTAATTTCAGGTAAGAGTTGTAATAACATAAAGAGTGGAGCTATTAGCACTCTCATTTATTCGCACTTCTCTTCTTCTTTTTTAACATAAAGATGAAAATACACTCATTATTTTAATAATTAAAAAACACTTATTTAATTTTCCTTCTTAAAAAATTAAAGTAGTAAACTATAAACATGGTTAAAATTCCTTTGCTACTCATCATCATCATCAGTGCCCTTTGCTACACATCATCAGTGCCCCCACAACGACTAACGGATATGTCCCTAAATTCTAAACAAACAAAAACAAATCTTCTTTTTTCTCATGGAAAATCTTGGAAAATTTAGTAATAAACTCTCTTTAATCTTGTATTGTGTCAAATTATTTCAATCCACGATTTCTAATTTAGTTAATCGATCAATTAAGTAGGGATGTCGGGAAGATGAAATCAAATTCATGCCATGGCCCATGGATGTCGAATTGCCTAGAAGAAGGATTTAATTAGGACTTTGATGGAGAGATTTTGGGTTTTTGGTGCATTTCAGTTAAGCTTGATGCATACCTTGGTCAATCGTTCTATGTTAAGGAATTATAGTGGTTAAACTCTATGATTTAATTAGGGAATTTGATCGAGAGATTTTAGTCACTCTATTTAAGAAAAAAAAAATATTTTTTAAAATAATGAGGGTATTTTCGCCTATAAATAAAAGTAGATGAGTGTGAATAGTTAAGTGGGAGTGAAAAAACCTTACCCGAACATAAATAAATAAAAATTAGACTTTTAGTCTAATACATTATAAATGTAATACAAAATCAGGAAATTAGACATATTTAATTAAATATTTTACAAAAATAATATAATATAAAAATTAATAATATGTAATTATAACAAAGAATTGTCTATGATCTGGCATATACTACTAGATCAGGGATCGAACCCCATCGATAACGGACACGGGTTTCGCTAGTTATAAGGTGTTTCTTTTGTGCAAAAAATAATTTTTAATTTTTTAACTTTTTGTATTTATTTTGATAGATAGAGGTGGGATTTGAATCTGGGTTTGATTCCCTAATCTAGTACTTTTGCCACTATTAAAACAGCCAATAAACTATATAATCATTAATAATGATTTTTGACTTCTAAAATTTAAGTAGATTATAATTGGTATAAATGTATATTTAATTTTCATCGATGGATATATACTTGTACTTATTTTATATAAGCATTGGCGATCAACTGCTCCGGTTTAATTGTTGATGATATCAAGACCCAATCCCATTCTCTACAATTTGTCTCGTTCTTGTACGACCGTCGGGAAACCAATTATCGGCGCTCATTCGAACGTCTAATTTTTAATAATAATCATTATTTAATATTGACTTAAAGCCACTAAAATGTAGAGGCTATGACGTTAATGAATCTATTTCCAATTTGATTTAGAAAATATATGTGCATAACTATTTAGTTAAACCTCCCTTGATTAATTTTAAATCAAAATAGTAAAGTATCAACAAGAAGAGTGTTTCTTGCATCGTGTTGCTAGTCATTGGTCCTTGAAGTATTAAAGTGTTGTCTGGAGCATCTTGAACCGCATCCGATAGTATCATTGCGTGGAAAAGGACCGATGTGGTTTCTTTATTTCGGGAACAAATGGTAGTAAAAAACGATAGGTTTGGAAGTGCGAGTAACAAAATGGCAGAGAATGACCTAGTGTAAGGAAATTGGTGGCCATAAAATTAAATACTCATATGATGTAGGTCTCTTATAGTGTGTATTTTATACATATTTTTCACTATTTTCTTAGTCCATTTTCGATTTTGATGCTACTGATTTGCTTTTGTTTCTCCCTTTTTTGTAGATCTGGACTTAGAAAAGAAAATTCGTAGAAATACACACTTTCAGCCGGATTCTGACGGATGTTGAGCGTCGAGGCCTTGCAACTGATTGATCACAGAAGCTGAATAGTCCAACGCAAAAAAAGAAACTCTCGGAAGAACAAATTCGTCAAATCCGCTCATTATTCCGCAATATTCCAACTCAGCAGAAGTCCTATTTTAGGAAACCTAATTCTATTAGACTTAAGGACTTTATTTTTATTTACTATATATAATTTAGTAAATTAGGGTTTTAGGAACTTCTTCCTCCTGAGGATTTTGTCACCCCATACTTCCACCTCCGGCGTTTTTTCAGCTTTGTAATAATCCCGGAGCTTTAGCTTCGACCGGTACTAAGTTGCAATTTTGCAGCGGATCTTCTTTTCTCTTTTATGCAATCCTTCTTTAATTATTTTGTTTATTTACTTTCTAGCATGAGTAGCTAAATCCCTTTTTCTTAGCAAAGGTCATCGAAGGTTGCATAGGTTAGTTGTGAGGTCAAATTGAGTTTAATAAATTCCTTTGTTTATATTTGCTTATTTATTGAATGCTTGTCAATTTATCTAGGAACGATTTGAGGTTCGGCCAACTAATAATTGAACATAGATAATTATCATCATCTTTGTAATAATAACTAACATGAGGTTACTTAGTAGAGTAGGCAACTAGATCAGAGTCATCAGGTTGCTGGTCCAATATGACTAGAGTAAATAATCAATTAGGGTAGTGCCTCGAATGTACTAAGTGCCTCACCCTATGTGTATTTTCCCTCCCCTTTATGGGTATCCGAGTATTGTCTCTATAAACGTACCTTAGGGAACGACGGACTGTCAAGGTCTCTCCATAAACGTACCTTGGAGAGACTTCTCTTACGAAGGAAAGCAGAGGGCCTAAACGTACCTAGACCCCATAGCTCACCTATAAACTAGGAACAGAATACCCTTGCACCAATGACCGACCAACCATAAATGCAACCGGAGATAGATCTTTGCTAGGAAATCTTCTCTCATTGACTCCACCTTATTATTAGCTATTATTAGTCTTAATTTAGTAGTTAATCAAACACTCTCTCAAAACTCCCCCTTTTGGTTACTCGTTCAGTTTGATATTTCCAGTCATATGCTGAAGTAAGCGTCGTGCCCTAGTCCCTGAGTTTGACCATGTTACCACTATACGCAATTTCTATCGTGCATTAGGCGATAGGTTTTATTGTTATTTTTTATGGCTTCGACAACCGGTTAAATTTTGGCGTCGTTACCGGGGACTAACCATACTGATTTCTTTCTTTTGTTTGTATGACTAGGACATCTAGACTGGATCCTACACCACTCAACCTTGAGATTACCAGGACAGAAAGCAGACTTAGAAGGCAGGCCAAGAAACTATCCACTAACACCAGAGAAGTTTCTGCCCCAGTCCTCGAAAGAACCCTCTCTAACCTAAACAATCTCAACTGCCTCTTCCGTCAAGACCTTGACGCTGAAGGATTCATCCCCCCAAATCCCCTAAGATGGCTGAAGCGGAGAATAATCAAAACAATCAGATAATTGAAGATCTTAATGTTGCTCCTGAGCTGACCAGCAACTGTATCGCTTGGCCAACCGTCCAACATGATTGGGTGATTAAGTCCGCCATACTACACCAACTTCCTACATTTCATGGGGTCCCCAAGGAGAACCCACACAAGCATCTCCAGCATCTACACTCCATCTGCGAGGCTATGAAACCAGCCAATATTGAGATCAACCATGCCAAGTTACGGGCGAAGCCAAAAACTGATTCTATAACCTTCCCCTTAGATCCATCACATCTTGGGCAGAAATGTCAAAGGCCTTCACTAACAAATACTACCTTGTCTCTATGGCTAGTGTCACTCACAAGCAGCTGGTCTCCATCGTCCAGAAAGATGACAAGAATTTACCTCAGTATTATGAGCGCTTCAAGAAGATCAGGCCTTATGTCCCTCACATAACCTCGCTGTTCACGCCTTCATTCAGTATTTTTACAAAGGGTTAAAACCAACTGATAAGGCTTTGTTAGATGTTGCTAGCCGAGGTTTACTATGTGCTCTTACCCCGGGTGCCACCAAAGCTACCATCGAGCTCATGGCAAAAAATATCACATGTTCCGAGAGAGCCATGATGACCTAGGATGTGCATGTTGCAGCTATGGAAAATCAACTTACCACCATCACTGGTATGCTCCAAAACATGGGCGTAGGACAACCGGTCCAAATTAAGGCTTGCGAATTCTGCAATTTTATTGACCACCCTATAGACGCATTCCCCTACATCCCTGATGAAGTTCAAGTCAATTCAGTTGGAAATTACAATGGAGCTCCTCGAAAGATTGAGCCTTATACTCAGAACTACAATCAGGGTTGACGTCATCCTAACCTCAGCTGGTCCAATAATCCATAACAGTCAGGACCTAGTCAACTATTGTAGCAGAACCCATTTGCCAATCAATTGCAACCACCGTTCAATTTCCAGGATTTTAGGCCACGACCAAACTACCTCAACAACCAACAATATCAGTACCAAGTGCCATAAGGATCAACTCCTCCCGCTCCGCCAATTGATGAGGTAAGTAGGCTTAGTAATATTATTTTGGATATGCAAAAATAAATGGGTCTCATGGATGCAGAATTAAAGGAGCTGAAGAACCGAGGACGACTGCCACCTCAGCCAGAGGGAAACCCAAAGCACGATGCTTGTGTCATCTCTCTCCATAGTGGCACCAAGCACCTAATGTTGAATTATCTGTACCCGAGCCTACACAGAAAGACCTTGACGTTGAAGTCGAACCGGAGGTACGAGTCTGCTCTCCAAAGGGCTCCCCGAAAAAAACTACCAAGAAACCTGAATTCACAAATGAGTATATTATTAAGGTAATGGAACTCCCTTTTCCTCAATGGTTGGTCAAAACCAAAAAGGATAAAGAGGATCGGGAGATTTATGATATGTTTAGTAAAGTTCAGGTTAACATCCCTTTATTGCAGGCAGTTAAGAATGTTCCTCGTTACACTAAATTTTTGAATATTTATGCACTTACAAAAGTAAGATGACAGATATGGAAAAGATTAGTGTAGGTGCCAATGTCTCGGCTGTGATCTAGAGGAAGCTGCCACCCAAGTGCAAGTACCGAGGGATGTTCACTATCCCATGCAAAATTAGCACTACGGACATCTGTAAGGCTATGTGTGATTTAGGTGCAGGTAGGATTGTGCAAATACCGACCGAACTGAAATTATCGTAATATCATACTGAAGTTTACTCTATTCGGTCGGTATTTTTTTGGGAATTTAATTCGGTATACCGAATTATCGACCGAACTTTGTTCGGTATGACACGGTATCCGATTTTGCAGGTACGGTAAAAAATTCTACTTTGCCTGCAGCACTACCCATCTAGGATGAATTAAGTAAACAATTTATCCAGGATCCATATTCGGTCAGTAATGTGTTTTGTAATATAAAGCCCATATTCGGCCCATAATGTGTTTTGTAATTAAAGCAATTAAACGCGTCCATCAGCTTCCTCCTTTTCTCTCCACTCTCATTGCCCTACTCCAACCTTTTCTCTCATTTCTCTACCTCTGCTCCAACCTTTAATTAGTTCCCTTTTATATATCATGTTTGGGTTGTTATGTTTTTATTTTGCCTTGTTTTCATATCGATTGGTCAATTTATTTATTTATGTTATTGAGCTTGTTTGGATAATTTTCTGCACAATTTATACCTACTAGTCACGCTGGTCTTCTCATTTTTACAGTCTTCAGTTTGGCAGAAAAATCATCTCCAGATTTAGAATTCTAGAAATTTCACTTTTATAGTCTTGCTGGTCTGCTCAATGTTCGTTGTTGGATAAGTTGGGGGTAGGATCTCATTTGCGCGAGCTTATTAGGAATATTGGGTGGGATGTCTTGTTTGGCCTTGAGCACCCTACTTTCCTTGAGCTCAGCCATGAATTTTTTACTACTTTTTGGTTTGATCTTGATAACAATCAAGACAACCCTTACGGTGTTACTACACTTGCGGCTCCTGCTGGACGGATTCCCATAAGTCCCGTAATATCTCTTCATATCGCCCGGAGATCAGCAAAGGATTCCTAGGATGGTCGACATCAGTGGAGGGGGGGACTCACGCGTCTCTATACGCACGGCACCATCCCAGCCTAGGGATCCCCGAGGTTATCTCTTCCGGCACCCCCGTCAGATATCGCTCATGACATCACCTACTGGTATCGCTCGTGACGTCATCATCAGACATCGCCTGGACTGTTATCGCCAGGTATCGCCACCAAGGCCTATAAATACCCCTACTTTTCAAACAGAAGGTAAGATCGAGATCATCTAGCAGAACCTCTGGTTAATTCATACCCCCGAACTGACTTAAGCATCGGAGTGTCTACGCCGGAGCTCCCCCTCCGGCGCTTTGCAGGTACACCCGACACCGATCGTCGCCGTTCCGATCAGACACGACACTAAGTCTTATCAAATCGACATTGAATCTTATCAAATGGTGCTTTCATTGAAAGCCTTGGTATATTAAGTGAGCGTCCTTAATAGCCAAGCTCCGTTTAGTCGGAAGATTGGAACGGTCATGACCACAGGATCGGAGCCGATCCGATCATCATCCTCTAATATCCCTTTCTCAATCCGCAGACAGTTATTCCCCTTTGCTACGGCTGATCTCTCCATGACGTCGCAACCAATTACCTCTGGATCTCTGGACCACTCGGTCGGAATCGCTGGAGGACTTGTCTCTTCGCAAACGGGCATTTCGTCATCTCAGATAGCGGGACCTGACTTCTCCACTCCTCTTTTGGGGGGATCTGTGCGCAGCCATGAACATCCTTTTGCAATGGAAATAGTGACCCTTCGTTCTCGGTTGGAATATTTGACTGAAATGGCCGCAAGAATCACGCCTGGAGCTTCTGGATCTAGTCTCCCTCCCCGCGTCATGTTCACACCATCTATTGTCGCTGATCGACCTTTATCATCGTTGTTTCCAGAAAACCTCCAGATGCCTTTGTCCGCGGGAGATCCCTCGGTTAGTGTTGTGCCGTTCACTCAAGGAAGAGTAGAAGCTTACGTACCACAGATGCCACAAGGTCTCCTCCCACAAGGAGATAGGCAACTTGAGGGGGTTAGGAACCGGTGGAACGGACGGAGGGAAGGAGCCAACAGGAGTTTGTCTCCCGAGTACAGTGAAAGATCTAGTAGTCGAAGATATCGAAGTCGCTCGCCTAGGAGTCGCAGTCGATCTCCTAGGCGACATCTTAAGCCAGAACCACAAAATAGGGGGCGTCAAGCTGAAATGTCTCATCCGCGTCAGGCACGTGAGATTCTTGATGATACATCGGGCCACCCATTTAGCCGTCGTATAAGGCGTCACAGGGTCAGTCGACGCGTGAAGCTTCCCACTAATACTTATGATGGCACAAAGGATCCTATCTCGTATATCAATAAAGTGAAGGATTTTGTTCAGTTTCAGACCCACAGTGATGCGGCGTTGTGCCAAATATTTGTCATGACGCTGTCGGGTGTTGCGCGTCTCTGGTTTGAGGGACTCCCTGGTGGATCCATTAATAATTTCTCACAATTAGAATCTAAATTTTGGAGCAGATTTAGTACGGCAATTCCAATCAGGAAATCTGCCGCCGCGTTATTTGACATACAACGAAGGCCTCAAGAAACTTTAAAGCAATTTCTCAGTCGCTTCGATTTGGAAATGTCCTTAACGCCGGGCGTTACTATTGATTTTGCTATAGAAGCCCTAAAAAGGAACTGCCGCTATGGAAAACTGAAAGACGCGCTCATGGTAGACCCTCCAGTGACTTTAGATGCATTGAGACTTAAAGCCCACAATTATGCGAAAATGGAAGAAGAAGAAAACAGAGAAAGGACGTATAACGTGCCGCATGGGACATCTCAACTTACCACTGCTCCCGCAAAACCCCTTCCTGACGATCATTTTATCGACGATTACGCCAGGCGGAAGGATCATATCCCCAAAGCCTCCAATAGGCAAAAGGGTCATTTTTCGAAGGGAAAAACCGGTGGTTCCCCCACTCGACGTCACGGGGATTCTTGTAAAAATCGGACGTACGACCCAGATTTTCCTTCCCTTAATGTGCCAAGGGAAGAGATTTTAGCGATAGCGGAACAGCGAAATCTTCCCATCCGCTACCCCGCGCCTACGAAACCAGGAGTGCTTCTAGGGAGAAGGGAGAATGCTTATTGTAAATTCCACAAAGCCAGGGGCCATTCCACAGAAGCATGCAGGGAGTTAAGATCGGCGATAGAACGTTTGGTGGAAGAAGGATATTTAGGAGAATTTGCCACCCAGATAAGAGAAGATGCCAGAAATAATCCCATGAAAAGGACAGCAGACGAACGACCAGTTCCTCCTCGCGTTCCACAGAAGGATGATGCTCCCAGAGGAAAAGATGGGGAAACTCTTACGATCGACGACGAATACATCCCTATGATTAACATTATCGCGGGAGGAACCCCTTATATGGACGAATCAGAACAACCGACCGCTGTAAAAGGAGAAAAACGCACACGGGATGGCACGACAAAGAAAGGAGATGCGATAGGCATCTTGGATCGAATGATATTATCCTTTTCCGAAGAAGATGAGAAAGGCGTTGTCTACCCGTACAATGATGCATTGGTGGTTACGCCCGTCATCGCCAGCCATGGAATCAGAAGGACCCTTGTTGATAATGGGAGTGCGGTGAATCTCTTTTCGCTGGAAGCGTACAGCCTCCTGAAACGCCCTAATAATGAGCTAACGCCCAGCAAACGGCCCATAGTTGGCGTTGATGGGGTTCCCATCCCTATCACGGGGGTAATTACTTTGCCTATATATTTCCGAGAAGACACCTATAAACGATCAGAGAACTTGTTGTTCCTTGTCGTGGATTTAAATTTGCCCTACAATGTCGTACTCGGGCGACCTTTTCTCAACCGTTTCGGAGCGGTGATATCTCAAAAGCATTTAAAAATGAAATACCCCTCCTGGGATGGGGTAGTATCCATAAAAGGCGATCAAAATCTGGCGGCGAAATGCTACTCGCTCATGACTCAAAGGAGCTGCGATAGGTATGTGTGTATAGCGGCGGACCCCTATGAACAAGGCGATGAGAAGCGCGCTCAACCTCTGGACAAAATGGTACCCATTCCGGCAATCGGTTCCTAATCAGTGAAAAACTCAGCCCAGCGGAGAACCTTCAACTGGCTCGGCTATTGATCAAATGCCAAGGAGATTTCGCATGGAAATCCACAGACATGCCAGGTATATCACACAAAATAGCCGAGCATCGGCTCAATGTGGACCCAGATGCCAGGCCGGTACAGCAAAAGCGGCGCGCGTTCTCTAATGAAAAGGCGTTGGCTGTGGACAAAGAGGTAACCAAGCTTCTTGGCGCAGGGTTCATCCGCGAAGTTCAATATCCCACCTGGCTAGCGAACCCTGTCCTTGTTCCTAAGCCCAATGGGGACTGGCGCATGTGCATCGATTTCACCGATTTAAATGATGTCTGCCCTAAGGATTGCTACCCGCTCCCATGTATAGATCAATTAGTTGATCAAACTGCCGGGTACGCCTATTTAAGTTCACTGGACGCCAACTCTGGATACCACCAGATCCCCATAGCCCTGGAAGATGAAGAAAAGACTGCGTTTCTCACTCCAAAGGCCACGTACTGTTATACGGTGATGTCGTTTGGATTAAAGAACGTCGGGGCTACATTCCAACGTATGGCCAGCAAGATATTCGAAGAGCAAATAGGAAGGAATGTGGAAGCATACGTTGATGATATATTGGTAAAGTGTGCGAGCTTTCAAGATCACCTGCGAGACTTAAAGGAGGTCTTTGATGTAATGAAAAGGTATCGCATGAAGTTAAACCCCCGAAAATGCATGTTTGTATTTCAGACGGGAAAATTCTTGGGCTACGTCGTCAGCTAAAAAGGTATCCAGCCTAACCCTTCAAAGGTTAAAGCCATACAAGACATGATATCGCCAAGAACCATTAAAGAGGTGCAAAGGCTAACGGGGCGAGTTATCGCCCTTGGGCGATTCATTTCCAAGCAAGGAGAGAAATGTCTTCCTTTTTTCAAAGTCATACGCAAGAAAGCCTCGTTCGGGTGGACCCCGGAATGTGAGGAGGCATTTATCGGCCTAAAGGATTATCTATCCTCCGACCTGCTGTTGACGAGACTTGAGGCGGGTGATACCTTATATTTGTATCTTGGCACTGCAGACGAGGTGGTCAGTGCCGTCCTCATTCGCGATGATAACCACTCACATCGCCCGGTCTATTTTGTGAGTCACGTTCTGAAGGATGCGGAGTTGCGATACGCCCGAATTGAAAAAATAGCGTTCGCTCTTATACAGGCTACCCGCAAGATGGACCGATATTTCCAGTCTTATTCCATCACCGTGCTTATGGACCAGCCTCTGAAAAGAATATTTCGAAAGCCTGAATCTTCCGGAAGAATGTTGATCTGGGCGCTTGAACTAGAACAGTATGGATTAAGATATCAGTCTCGACCGTCCGTAAAGGCTCAGATCCTGGCTGATTTCATAGCGGAATGTACCTTTATAGAGGACCCTTTGGCCGGTATACCTGAAGCGGAATGGGGCGATATGGATCTCCCTTTCCCGAAAACTTATACGGACCTTTGGATCATCCATGTGGACTGAGCCAACAACCAAGAGCTAGCGGGAGCTGGAATCTTTATAAATGGGCCGCACGACATGCAAATACGATACGTCATTTGAATCCTACAGCCGTTGTCTAATAACGCGGCAGAGTACGAAGCGTTGCTAGCCGGGCTCAGAATAGGGAAATGACTTTCCTCTAAAGGGAGGCACGATACTGGGAGAACAGGAGACCTGCGTCTAAAAATCTGTGGTGATTCCAAGTTAATAATTGACCAGGTCTTGGGGCACTCTCAGGCCTGGGAACCCATTATGATTCAATATCTCGCTAAAGTAAAGCGAGAACTATTGGAGATAAAGAAAGAGGGCGTGCAAGTCAGCTTCGAGCATGTTCCCAGAGAGGAAAACGTTGAAGCTGACAATCTAGCCAAATTGGCCGCGAATCCGGAAGTGTCCATACCCAAAGGCGTATATTATCGTGAGCTAGCGGTACCATCCTTCATGGAAGAGCAAGCATCTTTTTGTGTGGAGGAGCGTGAGAGCGATTGGCGAATTCCCGTAATCAAGTACTTGAAACATGAGGAACTGCCTGAGGATACCGCTGAAAAGAAGAAGGTGCTGAAACAGGCAGCTCGCTGTACGTACTATGACGGGGATTTGATTTGAAGATGTTTTTCTCACCCAGCCGCCAAATGTATAACTGAGCAAGAAGGTCTTCACACCTTGCGCGAAATCCATGAAGGGGTATGTGGTATGTACGTATCAGGTGGCACCTTGGCGGCACAAGTCTTCAGATCTGGATTCTACTGGCCCACCATCCAGAGAGATTGCCACAACTATGTGCAAACTTGCCCTAAGTGCCAGGAGTTTGCCAGAATTCCTCGGCGACCTGCCACTGAAATATCTGAAATTATCGCCCCTTGTCCTTTCGCTAAATGGGGGATCGATATCCTAGGCCCATTCCCAAAGGCAAGGTCCCAACTGAAGTTTGTCATAGTGGCGGTAGACTATTTCACTAAGTGGGCAGAAGCTGAAGCGGTCGCCACAATCACGGCAGAAAAAACTTGGCGTTTCTTCAAATATCAAGTTATCATGAGGTTTGGCATACCTCGTGTCCTTGTCAGCGATAACGGAACGCAGTTCACCAGCCAATTCTTTAAAGACCAGTGCTCAGAATTCGGGATCGAGCAACGATTTTCCTCCGTGGCTCATCCGCAAACTAATGGACAGGCGGAAGTAACCAATCGGAGCATCCTCAACGGTATCAAGAAAAACCTAGAAGGATCTAAAAAGAAGTGGGCTGATGAGCTACCATACGTGATGTGGGCGTACCGCATGACTGTAAAGACTAGCACTGGAGAAACACCCTTCGCGTTGGCCTTCGGAACCGAAGCTGTTACACCGGTGGAAATTGGAACCATAAGCCTACGGGTGGCTCACTTTCGAGAGGAACTGAATGAGGAAAGGTTACGAGCCAACCTAGACGCGTTACCAGAAGTCCGAGAAGAGATCCTTCTGAAAACGTAGAATTACAAATAAAAGATGGCCTGTTATCATAACAGGCGCGTCAAAGAGCGGTTGCTGAAAGCCGGTGATCTGGTGCTCCGAGACAAGCGAGCGGCAGGACAACGTATGGGAAAACTCAGTCCAAACTGGGATAGACCATATCGCGTCACCCACGTTGTTGGAAAAGGAACCTATCGTCTGGAGACGCTCGATGCTACACCCTTATCCAACTCTTGGAATATTGCTCGTTTGAAATTATATTACTCTAGAATTTAATTTTATCTGCACCTTTGATTTATGTCAACCCTAACCATGACTAACGCTCGAGGAGAGAGCTTTCGTGGGTGTTTGTGGTTGCCCTTGTGCAGATAAAAAAGGGGGTATCTTGGGAAGTAAAAAGTCCTATCCTTGTAATGGCCGGTCTTGGTCAGATGGCCCACTAAGTGAGGACACGACCCAACATACCTTGAATTAGCGTCGGATTGAAAGATCCTGGACGCCCCCGGGGGTGAAAAGTCCTATCCTTGTGATGACCGATCTTGATCAGATGGCTCATTAAGTGAGGGCACTACCCGGTATCTTTGGGGATGAAAAGTCCTTTTCTTGTACTGACCGTTCTCGTAGAGACGGCCCATCAAGACAAGGCACTCCGTTCTAGAGACAAGAATCCTATCTTAACGACTGGGCTGTTGCAGCCAGGCCATTAAGCAAGGACACGGTTCTAGACGCGAGGCCAACGCCCAAAAGTGAAAACTCCCTAGCCTTGTGATAGCCGTCCTGATCTGACAGCTCACTAAGATGAGGCACTTTACGGGCCGATCGTGAAAAAAGGGAAACGCGGAGAATCGTGAAATCCCAGCTAGTAGCCAGATGTGTAATCCCTGGTAAAGTATAGAGCTGATAGCGAAAACGATTCACGCGGGTTCCAAGATGACGCCCTATGATGGCAGCGAAAAGGCTCCTACGGGTAATTACTATCCCTCGTAACGTGTTTTTGTTACTGATGGTTTACAATTAGGAATGTGCAGCATATTTTTCGGGCAGCGAAAGGAGTAATGATCTCATAAGCAGCGATATCGTAAGACTTACCAGGAGAACTAACCCGATATCGAATTTTGAAATTTTGGTGGAACTGCTAAGGAGCTACTCAAAAAATAAGCGCATCGGGATAACGGGGCGAAGACAACGCCAAAGGAGGTCGTAAGGAGACAACTAAATGAAAGGAAAGATAGCGATAAAGGTTGTCTGATTACACTAAAATGTTTTAAGGAGTTATGAACTTCAGCGGTCAAAATAATTACAAAAATATAGTGACGCTTGATCACTAAGAGAAGGACGGCAAAGCCTCGAAGAATGTCAACTGTCGGGGTTCCTCCGTTTCCAGCCTGCCGCTTTAGCTTGGCGAAAACCCTCCTCATTAAGATGAGCAGATCTTCGCATGAAAGCCGCCGTAACATCATCAGGCTTGTACGCATCGACCCCATGGACTTCCTCGAAACAAGCAACTAAAATAGCAGCAGTCTTCTCGACGTGCCACAGACTCCTATCGGCCGACTCTTCCTCCACGGCAGCCTTCTCTTGGGCCAAGGATGACTTCTCATTCTCCAAGACAGTATTTTTAGCCCTCTCTTCTGCCAAGGCGTCAGAATGTTCCTTCTTCAGCTCCTGTTGAGCTAATAATAGTCGCGTGCGCTCCTCCAGCAACTTCTCCTTAGAGGAATTTTCGCTCCCGCGATAATTCCTCTAAGGAGGAGGAAAGGAAAGCAGTCTGACGCTGCGCTTCCTCCGCCCAATAATGGAACTTCATCATGTTAGTGAAAAGGCTGGAGCGTAATGAGTTCACCCTATTGACCTCGTTCTTGGAAAGGAAAGAATCCCGTTCCGCCGCAGACGCCAATACTTGGGAAGCCAGCAAAGCTGAAACTTCATCCGAGCCATCGCCCCCAGTGCCGCCAAGCCAGTGTTACGGAGATCGTACAGTCCAACCTGATGGGTCACAGTGCCAACCCCACCTATCGGACCAAGATCCGCTACAAAGTTGAAGGTGGCACCTCCTTCGCCATAGCGGTCCGACAGAGGGATGCTCGAAGGAACAAACGCCATTGGAAAAGGAGGGTGAACCTGTGTGGACGAACCCCCCGGAGCAAGGTAAACACCATGAGGCTGATAACCTGGAAAATCCTACAAGCCCTCTTGATATGCCAAATTGGAGGGATATGCGTGAACGGGACCTCCAAAAGAATTGGGCGAAACCCCAAAAGTCTCGCCTGCGCCCATGTTCGCCAAAAATTTAGAGGAATGCCCCCCTTGGGGAACGGCCATGGAATCAAAACCGTCTGCAGGTCTGTTCTCCATTCCGGTGGTGGAGGAAGAGAAATTTCCGCCCTCACCTTCCGGCCGCTGTCTCTTCTTAGAACCAGTCAGCACGTAGCCCAAATTCATAGCGCCTAAGGGAGGTAGCGACAGCAGTAGTGTCCTGCCAAGAACGCAATATGAAATATAGAAAAAAGAAATCAAACCACGGTAGACATCGAAAATGTAGCATATCGTGGCTAAAAGACACCCTTACCGTAACAGTGTTGGGAAGAGGTGCGTCTGAAGAACCTCCCGCGTCTGGAGAAGGTGTAAGAGCGGCAACGCTTCTTGTTTTTCTCTTCTTTTTTCCTTTGGCAATGGCCTTAGGAGCCTTGGAAGAAGAAGAAGGCTGGGCAGGAGGAACAACGATGGTCACGAGGGGAACGCCTGAAGGAATGGCAGTATTCCCCTCACCGGCCGAAGAAGAGGATACTTGAGCAAGACTCGCGGAAGTAGCCGGCAGCTCCGTGGGATTATCAGTAGCTTCCGTGGAGGTAGCCCTCTCCTTTTCTTCTCTTTCTTGAGCCATCTTCAGGCGTCTCCTTACGCTTTCAGGCTTATAGTTGGGATCCGTCGCTGCGAGATCACAAAATAACGTCAGCATTAGTATCAGCGATAACAAATAAGGGAGTAACGCGACACTTACATTTAACACAAGACTGAATGTCCATTCTACAAGCCACTTGACGGATGTGAACGCTGATTTCCAGTTTGAGCAACTTGTTTAACCAGTCTTGTTCACATGGAGGAAGGGTCCCTGGTCGGCTCCAGACGGTATCATCGACGTTTTGGTTAAACCCAGATCGCCACCAGGAACCAGGACCTTCGGGAAGATCTATCACAAAGAACTCCTTTTTCCAGGCATCAACGAAAGACTCGATGTGGAGGAGTTTCCAAGTAAAAGACTTAAGAGAGTCATCGTCAAAACAGGGCGATATCGTTATCACTCCCCGGCACTTCATCAGCTTAAAAAGAGATTTGAGCAGTAGAAGGGAAGGGGAAGTAATCCCTTTGTATTTACAAAGTTCCAGGAAAGCATAAACACAACAATACGCATTTGGGGATAATTGGGCCGGATTCAGATCGCCAGCAACAAGCAATTCTTTCACAAAAGAGTCAATAGGAAGCCGGAAACCATAACGGAACATTTGCGCGTACAAGACCCTACGATTGCCCGTCAGAACGTTGTTCAAACGTAGTGACTCAGGGGCAACAGTGGTCTTATAATCATCAGGGATATCAGCATTATGGGCGACCAAATGCTCACGGAGAGCGGCCTCAGATGTGATAACACTAGCAGTAATATCCATCCTTTTCTCATCGGCAGATTTCGACTCAGAGCGGCGAGTCTTAGCCATGGCAGAATTAAAGAAATGAAAGATGAAGAGGACGATGGAGGAAAAAGGAAATACCTTTAGAAAGAAAGCACTTCGAAGAGCCCTGAATAGTGGGGAGAAAACAAGACGGCTAAAAGAAAATATGAGAAAGTGGGATGATAAAAGAAAAGGAAAAGAATAAATATTGGGTTTTATAACCCTAGTAATCGAACGAAACGGCGGATGCCACAGTCGTTGCGTGGAAGCGACATGAGAAACAGACTCTGGCAATGAGTGCAATTCTAGAAAAGTGCTACAACACCTCGATCCAGGTAAAGTTCTCAAGCACGCTAGCCCATAGCGCCAGAAGAAATGGACACGTGTGCCTGCACAATCACGACTTTTCTAATGAAAGGTTAGCAAGCATTAAATGCTCTGAAAAGCAGGTACCATCACTTGGAAAAAACAAAAGCGATATCGCAAGAAAGGAGATAACGCAAGAGGGCGTTAATGAAAAAAAATAGCTTTGAAAAGGCGGAATAAAAATCAAATAGCAGTAAAATATGAATATTGTCGCACAACGAGGCGTTATTACAAGACAAAGAAACAAATAAGCAGAAAAATCTTCTAAATGGAACAGCCTCGATTAATCATGGGCCCTCACGGTCGCCATTCCTAGAAGGAAGATCTCCCTCAACTTCGCCCAGAGACTTCATCCTCTTGGAAGCGTAATCGGCCAACACTGACGAATTAACGGTTCCCTGGCGATGGAGACTCATAAATTCAGCAATACAAATTTCCATGGTCTTGTTCTTATACCAGGCTATCCTTGAAGGTACTTTGGCCAAATCCGCATCACGAGACGTTATCTCTTCGCGAAGGAAGATATTCTTTTTGTCAGCCACCACCAATTCCGCCTCCAGAAGCTCTATCTTAGCATTCCCTTTTGATTTTTCTCGAGCAAGCTCAGCACGACAGTCGTCCAACTCCGCCCGGTTTCGCTCCTGAAGCTGCGACAGCTCCGTTACCTTCCCTAAGGCAGCGTGTAGCTCTACCTTCAAATCAAGAGAAGGTCGAACCTTGTCACGCTGATCTTCGAAAAAGTAATTTAGCTCACGAAAATTGGCCAGCATGTCAGTCAGAAGGCATGAATGTCGTACCTCAGGAGGATGCTGCAGGAACTCTTCTTTGTCCTTCGAAGAAGTAAACATTTGCCCCACTATTGGGCCCATTGGCTCTTCTCGCGATAGCGGGTCTGATATCCCTAAAGCGCGAAGGCCGTCGGTACCAAGGGAAGACAAGTCCAGCTGATGTGTGGTGGGGCCTTGAAGGCCTTGAAGGGAAAGATTGGCGATATAAGGAGGAGAACAACTTTCTGCGGAATCACCAATGCCCGAAATCGAAGAAAGAAACACAGGTTGAGGTTTCTGTGGGGGAGGGTTAGGAGGAGCAATCGGATTTGAAGCCGGTAAGATCACATCAGGAATAAAAGAGTGAATCGGAGAGCTAGGACCGCCAGACACCAAGGGAGAGCCCACCGCTGCTGAAGCCTCGTTAACTTTGGGAGGAATAGCAGAGGGCACCTTGACAACTTCCTTCACTGGCAAGGGATCCGAAACGTGTGAAGCGTTAACTCCCTCGATAGGAACCGCGTTAACTTCCTCCGCGGGAGGAATTGGTGGGTCAGATTTCTCTTTACGAACTCTCTTTACGAGACGCTCTGTCTCGGCGGTGATCTCTTCGCTATCGTCCTCGGTTGACTCCACTGCGGGTTCACTTTTTCTCGACCTAAGTTTCATCCGTTGGGCAAGAGTGGCATGACGCAGCTCGGAACCAGTATCCATGCTTTCACTATCACTGTCAACCTCTTCAATCACGGGATTACTTGGGGCCACTCCCTTACCACGAGACGGTAGCCTATTCTCAAGGAAATGGGAAGGTCGAGCAGATGTATTGTGTGTCACGACGGTTTTGTTTCTCCTTCCTCGTGGCGGAATAGGCGGACGACTAGAGCCTTCAGGTGGAGGAGAAGGAGGTAATGTCTGAAGCGGCACCACGTTCAGAGGAGCGTCACTTTCCCCGGAGGATCGACCCTCAGCGTTACCTGCCGATAAAATATTTCAACATGACAAGAAAATCGAAGCGATAAGGCGATAAAAGAAAAAACTCACCAACGACACACTCTGACAAAGGCCTGAACCGAGCAAATTCCCGAATGCGGAAAGGCCCTTCTATTTCTAACAAGGCGTTAACATTGGACACATCCATACTAGACAACACATCTCGGTTCTCGCCAAGCGACAAAATTCCGCCAGAAGAACTGAACAAGAGCACCATTCCAT
Source organism: Viola odorata (assembly GCA_963691705.1). NCBI lineage: Eukaryota > Viridiplantae > Streptophyta > Magnoliopsida > Malpighiales > Violaceae > Viola > Viola odorata. The sequence continues at coordinate 52,433,713 of OY829545.1, read as the reverse complement.
CTTGGGGTAATATCCACTAAGCAGCCGTGACACCTCAAGGTGAAAAATGTACGGAGCAGATCGAGCGATGGAGCGAAAATACGCTTCATCTCACATGAACGAAGAAAGGCGTAAAGCCCACACCAGGAAGGTGGAGTTATTTGAACGGGATTGAGATCGTAATGGTTTAGCAGTTTCATCAGAGAAGTATGAAGTGGGAAACGAAATCCGTAGGTAAACATCTTAAAATAAACCAACCGAAACGTTCCCCACATGGCATCAGTAAGCCGAGTATCCTTCAAAGGGACAAAAGGGCGGTATCCCGTGGGAAAAGTGATATCGTTCTCCTCTAATTCAGCCCTCAAAACCTCATTACAATCAAAAACACTACGAGCTCTCCTAACTTCGGGATCTAGGGGATTTTCGATAATTGCAGAAGGTCTAGCACGAGACATAATGAACTGGAAAAGTAAAGCTATGGCGATAGAGAAACAAAAATACCTGGAACAGAGAACCAGTGAACCGGTCGTCGGCACCGGTGAGCAATCGCAGTAAACCCCTCGAGAAGAAAAAAGCACAGAAGAGAGAGAATGCGAAGAATTTCAAAATATTAGCAAAAGTACTAAAAGAGAAGAGCGGATTCCTTATAAAGGTAAAACCCAAAGAAGAAAGCAGCCTGTGAAAATAAAACACGTGCAGAGTAGAAAAGGACGCGTGGGCAGTCATCAATGTCTCTTGAGAAAAGACAGTTACGAATTGAAAACCGAAAGGCAGTCGCATCCAGCGAAAGGCACATTTTCGCGATAATCCTGGAAACACGAAGGGAGAAAAGCGGTCGGAGAGCAAAAAGAAAATAAAGCGTCATTTTATTATTTTGGAAAAGCCATACGACATCTACAAAGGAGGCATGATATGCCCAACTATTCACCGTCAGACCAGGAGACGCCATAGCAGTAGACCACGTCATCATCATCCTCACCTAAAAGCGATGGATCCTCGCCAGCGAAAGGGAAAGGTTTCTCAACCCTCTCCCCCGCGCAAGCGGATGATCGATCTGACCCCTCCTTGACAGCTGGCGATACCGCTTCAACGACTGAACAGGCAGAGGGAGCCCATTGTGGCGACTCACTAGGAAGGAAGGGCGTATCTTTCCCCTTCGTGGAGAAAGATGCAAGAGAATCGAAGAACGATCTAGATGCCTCCGCAGCATTTTTCCTCCGCCTCTTGCGACACCGACGACGAACAGGCGGCCTCCAAGGAGGCGACGGAGGAGGATTGTCCGAATCAGGAGAAGTCGGAGGAGTTGGTGGAGAATCTCATGCGAACGTATCTAAAAAATGAGAATCAGCCATGATATCACAGATTACTTATCAAAGGAAAAAACGAACGAGGAGGTGAATAAAAACAAGGGAAAGAGGATCCCCTTAAATAGCCAGAAAATCAGAAAAATGAACGCCTGTTGAACTTTCACATGAATCAAGGAAAACCGCAAAATCGGCCAATCAGTTGCCAGGACAATGGTGGCGTAGATTTAATGTAGACCAACCAGCCAGAAAACTACCCAGTGGCTGAGTCGTTTTCAGATTGGGCCAAGAATATCTCCAATGGAAAAAAGATAAAGGGCGTATTAAAGAAGAAGAACAGTTGCGAAGTGGCATAATAGAAACAGTTTATTTATTATGGCCTAATGGCCGGGAAAGTACAGTTACATGACACGGGGAAAAGGAAAAAAGGGGCACCACCGCAATCAGGCATCAGAGCCGGCGTCATCTGGTATTTCGGGAATGTCTCTCAGTGAGTCCATGACCAGAATTAGATCATGGGAGGTGGCTCTCATCCCCTTCAAGCAGCACCCCAGCATATCCTTGCGCTGCTGCAGCATGGCGATCACCACCTGAATCCGAGCGATGGAGGTGGCCAACCTCGACACGCTCTCCAAAGGACTGAAATCCTCTAGAGACATGGCTCCCAGCCTGGAATGGAGTGGGGTCAACATCCCTTGCAGCTCCAGGATGTCCTCAGAAGTCTTGACCAGCATGTTCTCCAGGAACCCGACGTCACCATCATTGAGGTTCTTGAGAGAATGGCCCTTGGAAAGGAGAAAGTTTTTAGTCAAATGATCCATGATGCAAGTTGCTAGAGATGAGGAAAACGTGGGTGGATGAAGCTCCCCGATTTATAGGCTCCAAGAGGGGGGGGCCATGGAAAAGAAAAAGGAGGTCCTCAAAAGGTGAGCCCTCTCGTCACCCTTAAGGACTGATAAGCCGGAAGCAGAAGCAAAGGTCGATGTTCGTATACTATCCGCGATACAGATGTTCGAAGAGGTGCAAGATAGCGTCTAGAAAAATGCCAAAAGGCACGATATTACGGGTAGCCATGACGTACAAGCCATATGGTTACCGGTATCCACAGTGTAAGGCCGCGTTGGTGTCGCAGGTAGCCCTAGATGCATAAAAGCTCGTCGACATCACAGGCATCTAGTGGTATAAAGCCGCGCTAATCGTAGGCAGCTGATGGCGTAAAACCATATTGATATCGTTGTTTCCTTAAGCGGAAAAGAAAGACAGGGCCCGCGTGACCTCAAATCCCTGTAAGTACAAAGTTTGCTAACTTCTCCATAAGTACCTATCTCCCCTATGTATTTGCAGTACACTTGGAAAGAGGATGGACCCGGAACGTGTGAGCCCACGGCATGACCTGGTTGCAGTCCTTGACGGCGTCACAAGTGGCCCGTCAGCAGCTCTCCCACGACACGAGTAAAGTTGCGACTTCATAAGCCCTGCTAAGAGGCCAAACAGAATAACTTCGCTGGGCGAAAGCAATGCCCTCATAATTATGAACGTAATAGCGGCGTCTCTCGTGAATCTCTTGACTCCTCAGGAGAACAGGCCTCTAGACGAGAATGAAGGACGGAAGCAGCTTGTTCGGCGGAAAGCTTCAGATTTAAACTCCAGCTCATCACTTAAAATCGATCAGCGTTGGGCAATTGAAGAAGTTCGAAGGTCCTACGAACATATCACCTCAGGAAAGAACGAACCCTCACCTAAGATTCCAGACGTGGACAGGGAATGACAGCCCTTGGTAAACACTCGGGCTCGTTTTCAGTTGGGCTTATGATAACAATCAAGACAACCCTTACGGTGTTACTACACTTGCGGCTCCTGCTGGACGGATTCCCATAAGTCCCGTAATATCTCTTCATATCGCCCGGAGATCAGCAAAGGATTCCTAGGATGGTCGACATCAGCGAAGGGGGGGACTCACGCGTCTCTATACGCACGGCACCATCCCAGCCTAGGGATCCCCGAGGTTATCGCTTCCGGCACCCCCGTCAGATATCGCTCATGATGTCACCTACTGGTATCGCTCGTGACGTCATCATCAGACATCGCCTGGACTGTTATCGCCAGGTATCGCCACCAAGGCCTATAAATACCCCTACTTTTCAAACAGAAGGTAAGATCGAGATCATCTAGCAGAACCTCTGGTTAATTCATACCCCCGAACTGACTTAAGCATCGGAGTGTCTACGCCGGAGCTCCCCCTCCGGCGCTTTGCAGGTACACCCGACACCGATCGCCGCCGTTCCGATCAGACACGACACTAAGTCTTATCAAATCGACATTGAATCTTATCAAATCTCAAGCGCTTGAAGCTCAAAGGGAAGGGTAGTTTGCATCTTGGTGCCACGCGTGTGGTCAATTTTTACCTTGTTAATGTATGGTCCCATCTCTCTTGATCAATTTAATTGTCTGTTGGGTTTTTGTGTCTGAATCTGACCTCAGTGCCCAATGGTACCTCGGGGCTTTTGTTGCCTACACCTCGACATTTGATGTCGAGGTTGCATTCCGGGAGTTGACAGACGACTCTAACGTCGTGTACAACTCCTATCTCTGGAAGGGCCACCAACTCATTGACTCTTCTCTGCGTATCTTGCACTATTTCCTGGCCATTACCTTCGCAGGAAAATTAAACTCTTCTAGCCAGCTCTCAGTGCAAGAACTTTTCTTTTTTGTGGTGTATGCATCATGGTCACAAGGTTAACCTTGGGTATTGGGTCGTGTCTGAGTTGCATGTTGTGCTTAATAATAATAGAAATCCTATACTTGGGTCTTTGATTACCATGCTTGTTGTTAAGAGTCGGTCCTTTATGCCTGCTAGTTGTGATTTATATTCGCTCATTGATTTCAAATGGCTTGATATCCGCACCCTTAACAGGATGGGTTACTTTCACTTGGTAGATGGTATTTTGCATTTCGGATAGGATCTTCAGCACCAAAATTGGAGGCAAATTCTAGTTCCCAGACCTCACCACTAGTAGCCCTCCCAAAGTCACTGCCCCAATTCCTGACACCGACACTGAGCGTCAAGACCCTGCTGCATCACGCACCACTAACCCAGCCGCCCCTACTGCCATCCAATTGGAGATCACTGCCCTACTCTGGTCCATCCTCTTTTTCCTTGAGGCACTTCCTAGCGAGCTGGCACAGAGGTTGCGGCCTCCTACTAGCCCTTGATTTCCCCTCCGAACTCTATCTCGCCTTCGGGCACAATTTGTACATTTTTATTCCGGGTGAACACCTTTCTTTTTTTCAACTTTTCTTTTTCTATTTCTCTGTTTCGTATGCCTTTGTGTGAGTCCCTTCTTCGTATTGAGGACAATGCACTGCCTTAGTGTGGGGGATGAACACTTATGTGTTTAATTGTCTATTTTGTGTGTTTTATTTTGGACAATTTTTTTGTGATTTTTAGATAAACTGTTTTGGGATTTTTTGTGAACTATGGTTTATAGATATAGTTTTGCTTGCTGACACATTACCCACTATTTTCAAACCCCTCTAGATAGAACATGCTATGTTTGTCCACTGCATCTAGGATAATTTGAACATTCATCACACTGCACTTGACATGTATAATTATTGTCTGCCTGCTCTTATATCCACATCAAGACCTAGACGCTTGTAGTCAATTGTATAACCTTGTGAGCACTTTGAGCCTTCACGCCTTCATTCTTTATGTGTGATAATGCATAACTAGACACTAGTTAGGTTTGTATAATATTCAGGGTATAGGCACCATTAGACACGGGATAACAGTAAAATGACATTGGACTTTGCTAAATTTTACATCTCTTCACACCTCCCATCATCATGCCCTAGACACTCACCTCTACCCCCACTCTGCATTCTTATACTCCCATAAGCCATTAGAGCCTTTTATTTCTTTATTCTTGACCCATCCTTAGTTGGTGAGTAGTATCCATTGATGGTTGCTGTTGGGATTAAAGACTTGAGACGGAAAGTGTCCTAAGTGTGGGGGAAGTAAATACCCATACAAGAAGTGTCAAGGCCTCACTGGGGAAAACAGAAGAAAGATGGGATGAAAGACTGCTGCAACAGAGAAGAAAAAAAAAGGAAAAGTAATGGTGGAAAAATGTGTGTGTTGCCCTGCTACTGCTTCTATACTATGTATCTAAAAAAATTAATAACAATAAAAAAAATAAAAAATAAAGTGTTCGAAGAACACAAATAAAAGCAAAGGCAAGAACAGAATAAGCAGTAAGAGTCACAAGTTATGATCCGAAGAAGAAATCCCCAAGCGAAGAAAGAGGAATTTAAGTGTCAAGCCCTTGCTGCAACCGGTTGATGGATACTATTTGTCGAACCCTCTTCTTTCCTTTGAACTGACTCTTTTCTTTCTTCCTCCTTTTTTTCTTCTTCTCTTCCCTCTCCTTCTTACTTCCCATCTCTTTTCCCTCCTTTCTCTTACCCATATCACTTTTTTCCTACAAAGTCTTTTAGATTATTAGAATGCCCATACGTGTGTACTCTCACTCAGATTGACATTGCAAATCTGACCCTTGTGCTATGTTTATTTGCATTCTTATGAGCGTTAGACACCTAGCCCTGGTTTTGAGTGTGAGTGCATACACTTTATCTTGTGAGGACTACTTGTGACTTGCTTAGTGCGGAAAAGTCTTGTTCTTGGGGTCATTATTCCTTGCGCATAACGCAGACGGTCCTCTAAGCATGCATTGTGTATTGTTTGTGTGGAGTGTATTGAGGACAAATTTTCTAAATGCTTGGATTGACAACGTGTGTTTTAGATAGAGGGTTGTTTTCGTTTTGATTTGATGCAATGCTCGAGGGCGTGCATTGGGGTAGTGTGGGGGAATTTAATAATATGTATTTTATACATATTTTTCACCCTTTTTTTAATCCACTTTTGATCTTGATGCTACTTATTTGCCTCTGTTTCTTCCTTTTTTGCAGATCTAGACTTAGAAAAGGGAATTCGCAAAAATACACACTGTCAACCGGATTCTGACAGATGTTGAGCGTCGAGGCCTCGCAGCTCATTGATTGCAGAAGCTGCGGAGTCCGACGTAGAAAAGGAAACTCTCAGAAGAAGAAATCAAACAGATTTGCCCATTATTCCAGTGATATTCCAGCTCAGCAGAAGTCCTATTAGAGGAAACCTAGTTCTATTAGACTTAGGACTTTATTTTTATTTACTATATATATTTTAGTAAATTAGGGTTTTAGGAATTTCTTCCTCCTGGGGATTTTGTCACCCCATACTTCCACCTCCGACGCTTTTCCAACTTTGTAATAATCCTGGAGCTTTAGCTCCGACGGGTACTAAGTTGCAATTTTTAGCGGTTCTTCTTTTCTCTTTTATTCAATCCTTCTTTAATTATTTTATTTATTTACTTTCTAGCATGAGTAGCTAAATCTCTTTTTCTTAGCAAAGGTCATCGAAGGTTGCATAGGTTAGTTATGAGGTCAAATTGAGTTTAATAAGTTTCTCTATTTATATTTGCTTATTTATTGAATGCTTGTCAATTTATCTAGGAACGATTAGAGGTCCGACCAACTAATAACTGAACCTAGATAATTATCGCTATCTTTGTAATAATAACTAACGTGAGGTTACTTAGTAGAGTAGGCAACTAGATCAGAGTCATCAGGTCACTGGTCCAATCCGACTAGAGTAAATAACCAATTAGGGTAATGCCTCGAATGTATTGAGTGTCTCGCCCTAGGTGTGTCTTTTCTCCTTTTCATGGGCATCCGAGTATTGTCTCTATAAACGTACCTTATGGAACGACGGACTGTCAAGGTCTCTCCATAAACGTACCTTGGAGAGGGGGGGGGGGGGGGGGGGGGGGCTTAAACGTACCTGGACCCCATAGAACACCTATAAACTAGGAATATAGATTTGGGCTGAACAAGACCGTGTAGGTAGATTTTGGCAGCAAAAAAGTAGACTGAAATGGAATGTGTAGGGAGATAGAAATACTGGGTATTTCTACAAAATGGCAAAGAGTGCAGCTAGGAAGAACAATATGAGAGAAATTGTGACACCGAGCTCTACTCTTACCACTTTAGAGGATATAAAGCGGGTTGTTGTTCAACATTATGAGGAGTTTTTCAAATCAGTCAGATGGAATAGGCCTACAATGCCGAATTTGGGTTTTGTGAAATTGTCTGAGGAGGCAATAGCTGGGCTGGAATGAGAGGTCTCCCAAACTGAAATCTGGGAGGCAGTTAAAGGATGTGATGGACAAAAAACTCCAGGTCCGGATGGCTTTTCATTACGATTTTTGCAAAAGGCGTGGGATATTGTAGGGGGGATTATTGCAGACTGATTCAGGAGTTCTTTAGAACCAAAAAGTATCCGTTGGGGCGAACGCATCCTTCTTAACGCTCATCCTCAAGAGTCCTGATGCCAAGCGATTCAGTGACTATCGCCCTATTAGTTTGGTTAGTAGCTATTATAAGATCGTGTCTAAGATCTTAGCGCGGCGGCTTAGTGAGGTGATATAGGACATTGTCAGTAAGGTTCAGCATGGCTTTCTTAAGGGGAGAAACTCTTGACTGTGTCATGACGGAAAATGAGGTGGTTCACTATTTGCAGGCGGCGAAGCAGAAGGGACTCCTATTTAAGCTGGATTTTGAAAAGGCGTATGATTCCGTTGAATGGGAATATCTAGAGGATGTGATAAGACATATGGGCTTCTGTGCGAAGTGGAGGGGGTGGATTAGACAATGCATCAGTACGAACAGGGCTTCTATTTTAATTAACGGGTCACCTTCTGGTCAATTCGGTGTGGGGAGAGGTCTGCGACAGGGATGCTCTATGTCCCCATTTCTTTTCAATATAGCGGCGGAAGGATTACACTGCCTTTTCGTTCGTGCTACAGAAGTGGGGGTCCTGAAGGGGATTAGTAACCCAGTTGCGGAGTGGCAGTTAAGTCATCAGCAATTTGTTGATGATACCCTAGTCTTGGTGAACAATGATGAAGCAGAGATTCAGGGAGTGAAAGGAACTCTTCAATGGTTCGATGCCTACTCTGGTCTTCGGGTCAATTACCACAAGAGTACCTTGGTAGGGATCAACATGAGCAAACAGATTGGAGGCGGGTTGGATGCAAGTATGAGGAGCTTCCGGTTAAGTACTTGGGGTCGATGGTGGGTTTTAACCCGCATAAAAAATCAGGTTGGCAATTTGTGGTTCAGAAAATGCGAAAGAAATTAGCTACGTGGAAGGGCCAACTCCTATCGGTGGGTGGGCGTGTTACATTGATTAGGGCAACCTTAGCAAGTATGCCGATTCACAATATGTCTATATTCAGGATGCCCAAATCAGTGGTTAAGTAGTGCGAAGGAGTGATGAGAAGATTTCTTTGGAGTGGTAGTGATAGCAAGAAGGGTTTGGAGAAAGTTAATTGGAAGGATGTGACGCGATCTACATCATTTGGGGGATTAGGAATTGGTAAATTGCAAGTCCGAAATGTGGTGCTGCTCTTCAAATGGTTGTGGGAGTTGTTAAAGGGGAGTAAGAAGATTTGGGCGAACGTCGTTCGTAGACAACATAAGCTTAATTCGGTGGGTGATATGTGGAGGGTGGGGGTGGAGCGCCTCTCCCCGATATGGCGAGATATCATGTGTGTTTGTGGTCGAGGGAGTACTTTCTTTGATCTTTGGACTGACCATGTCACGTTGACAGTGGGAGAGGGTAGTGGTACGCTTTTTTGGTGGGACACATAGGCAGGTAAGAAACCTTTGGCAGTGTTATATCCTCGCCTATATAATCTATCTATAAGCCAAGAGGGTAGTGTTAGGGATCTTAGGCAGTGGAATGGTGATATATGGGAATGGCAAAGCGAATGGAGGAAAGGGTTATTTGATTGGGAGAGTGATGAGTGGGCCCTTCTGAGGGATCGGTTACCGGTGCCGTGCATAGGAGACCAGCAAGCTGTGTTAAGTTGGGATTTGGAAAAAACAGGGAGTTACTCAGTGCAATCGGGATATAAGAAGTGGGAAGAAACAAGATTCGTGAAAGACAAGCTACTGTCGTCGTGTTGGACAGGCTTAGCTCCCTACCACGTGGAGTTCTTCCTGTGGTTATCGTTGTGGGAAAGGATAGTGACTCGGTCCTTCTTGGTGAGACGTAATATGATTACAGAGGCTGCTAATATTTGTCCGATGTGCAGCAGCGGGATGGAGGATGTGAACCATTTATTTCTGCACTGTGAGACAGCCAGGGGTATTTGGGATTACGTTATGCGTTGGTTGAGAATAGTGTGGTGTCAGCCTGGTACGCTGGCTGCGTTGTGGAGGGCGTGGGGGAGCTATCTGCCGAGTGGAGATAAACAGCGGGGTGGAATGTGGCAGACCTTATTTTATGCAATTATATGGACTTTGTGGAAGAATCGTAATGCAACGATTTTTAGACAGTCAGAGTCTCAAGCTCCTCGAACTCTGAACATGATTTTTGCCTTGTGGCACTGGTGGTTGAAAAGCAAGGATGGCAGGTTCATTTTTAGCGTGTTGGACATGATTCAGTCGCCGGCTTGGCTTCTTAACTGGAGCTCCGACAGCCATTGACGATTCAGGCTGTGGGTTTTGCTGTTCTATTTTTCCTCTTGGTTGGTCTATTTTTAGACAATGTGTCTGTTTGGTTGAGTCTGTAGCTGGTCATTTTTAGAGAGCTCCTCTACGGGTCTCTCTCTGTTTTGTTTTTGCTGGGTTGGTCATGTCCTTCATGACATTTTGATTAATATAATCTTTGCATATTTTTTAAAAAAAAACTAGGAATATAATACCCTTGCACCAATGACTGACCAACCGTAAATGCAACCGGAGATAGATCTTTCATTAACTCCACCTTATTATTTACTTGTTATTATTAGTCTTAATTTAGTACACACCCCCCCCCCCCCTCTTTTGGTTACTCGTTCAGTTTGATATTTCCAATCATACCCTATTACCACTATACGCAATTTATATTGTGCATTAGGCGATAGATTTTTTTTTTTTTATGATTTCGACAACTGGTCAATCTCGTATCATAAATCTCCAAGTTGAACCAGAAGTCAATGGCGTAGTGGTTCTCTTTGCGTGGTACTTAGAGGTTGAACATGAAGTGCGATAAATTTTTAAGGCAAGCTAGAAATTAGTAAACCTTGGTGGAGGGTTATGTGAGGTGGAAAATGTTGGGGTGTGTAATTAAACTGCCACACCAAATAAAAGAACGATGAAACTCTCAAATGAAATGAGAAATTTTAGAAAAATTGTGAGTGTTTAGGTTTAAAATAGATAATATTATTCTATTAAGAGAAATTTGTATTTTTTTTTCAACAAACGGTAACAGATGATTTAGTGGGACAAATGTGAATAAAGGCCGTGAACAGAGCTCCAAGAAGATTCATCAAAAGGGCATTTGGGTTCGAAATCATCCCTTAGTCTAACACTGGATGAGGAAGAAGTGAGGACGACCCGTTTCGACGAAGGGTTCTTCTTGCAAGAACGCAACACATTCAAAGTGCCTTCAACTGCTGGTTTCAAGATTTCTGCATCAGGATCAGAGGAAGGCATGACTACAGGGGAAGCAAGGTGAAAAACACCATCGCATCCTGTTATTGCCTCTTCGAAGCTTCCCTCTACCGCTAAATCACCCTTCACCAACCGGAGTCTGTCCTTCACACCTTCTAACCTCCACAAATGGGACACTATCAGTAACTGGTTTTAGGCAAATAAAAAAAAATAAAAAAAAACCAAAAAACTCTCTAGGGCAAACTCCGTTTCGGAGTCTTGCTTTCCCCCCTCCGGTCAGCCCACTACTGCCGGAGCAAACCCAAACACTGGTACACCCACTGTGGCCGGGGTGAAAACTAGTACTCTCTGGATCGATAGGATGGCGGAGAACAAATTAGGTTTTAGTACACAAGGGAGGTCGACGGCTGCATTAACGTACTACGTGGAGAATCTCCCTTTGCATGTGGATCGTCGTGCGCTTTAGTATCTTATCTTGCAGAGATGGAAGCTACCATCCTTTGGTAGATTAATAGACGTATTTATTCTAGCAAGGAGGAACAAATCGGGGAAAAGGTATGGCATTGTGCGCTTTGATTGGGTGGAAAATAAAATTGATATGGAATTGGCATTAGACAGACAATTCATAGGGGCCTCGGCCATCAGAGCCAACATAGGTAGATTTGGAAATAAAGTAAATGGGTTACGGCGACATATGAGCGATGATTCTATGAAGCTAGATAAGGGTTGGAACTTTGAATTGGGTAATCGGACAGTTAATAAGGTTGCAGGTCGAGACAAGCCTTGGAGCAATAATTCTAGCTCTGTTGTTGGACGTGTTAGTGGCATGAATACTCATCGTTGTAATGAGATAAAGGGCAAGAACAATGTCGATGAACCAATTGGAATTCCGGGCTGGAATAAAATTAAGGATATTCCTCCGAAATCTGATGCTGATGTTATTGAGCTGGAGGTTCCTCTTGCTAATAAGGAATGGCTTGCACGAAGTGCAATTGGGGTACTCCGAAAAATTGAGGATATACCAGAGATACAAGAATTAGTTTTAGAGGTGGGTTGGGTTTGTGAAACTCGAATTCTTGGTAGAGGTTTGGTTTGGGTGGAGTTTGACATAAAAAAAGGGTAGGGACGCAGCACTTGCTAGCTCTAATGAAGAGGTTAATCGCATGTTTTCTATGGTGGTTCCCTGGACGGATGAATTAGCTAGGGCAGGTAGAGTGTGCTGGGTTCAGTGTACGGGAATTTTGATCCAGTGTTGGAGTCTCGAGACCTTTGAGAAGATCGGGATGAAACTGGGGAAACTAGTAGCAGTGGACGAAAAGACGCTTGCTCGGAAGAGGTTTGATATGGCTAGAATACTAATTTTGACGGAACAAATGCATACTAAGGAGGACCTTAAGGTTAAGGTAGAGGAAATCTCTTATGTTGTGAGCTGTTTTGAGGAGCCAATGCAGGGGGGTAATATCAAACTTAGATTGGATGATTGGGGTGAAAACTGAAGACGAGGGTATTGAGGGAGAGGGGGAGGCAGAGGAATTCGAAGATGTAGCAGATGTGGAGGTTAGTGATCAGTATAATGGGGCGGTAGCCAACGAGGAAGTACAAATAGTCAATGATTCTCATCAGCAGTTGGCGAATGGCATGCCAACTTATCCCTTTGTGACAAGGAGGTACAAGGGAGAGAAGATTAAAAAGATTATGGCTCCTACGAGAAGTATACATACACCTAGTGTAACAATGGACTCTCAGATGGATATTTTTCGGGCGGCAGACGAGGATATTATGAACATGAACCAACTGGCTGATGTCATAATGGTAGAGACCGATGCGTGGGAAATAGGACGGACGAGTATTATCGATTACAGGGCAGGCTAACGAGGCTGCCTTGCGGTCCTTTGACCGTGAGAGATTCGATGTAGAAGTGAACAACGTTCGTTGATAGCTGGTGGAAGTAGCGTGTCTTTCCTTGATAAGATGTTTAATGTATTATCGTGGAATTGTAGGGGGTTATTATCGATTAGGAAAAGGCAATTTGTGAGGAAAATGTTTCAAGGAAACCAGGTGTCGTTCTGCTTGTTACAGGAGAGTAAAAGAGAAGAGGTGGATGAATTTCTTATACACTCGTTAGGAGGGGTTAATGAGACGAGGTGGGTATATGCTCCTTCAGTAAGAAGGTCTGGAGGTCTGATTTCTATGTGGGACTCTAGAGTGTTTCAGATGGTGCACTCTGAGGTGGGGAGTAGTTTTATTTGGTTAGAGGGTATGTTACTAGCAGGTAATATGAGGTGTGTGATTCTGAATATTTATGCCCCTAATGATGCTTCTCTTAGGGCGCAGCTATGGGAGATTTTGGGAAGAAAGATTGAAAGTTCTGAGATTCCGGTGCTCGCAGCAGGTGACTTTAATGAAATTCTATCTCCATCTGATCGTTCCCAGGGGGTTGGATATTCGCGGGGCATGGCTGGGTTTCAGGAGTGTGTGGACAGATCGGGATTGCATGACATACCTTTAGTCGGTAGGCGATTTACATGGTCAAATTCCGTTAGCAGAAGCAAGATTGACAGAATTCTTGTTCAGGTAGATTGGATGAATTGTATTAGTGATTGTACTCTTACTGCTCTTGACAGAAATGGCTCCGACCATGCGCCTTTGATTCTCCGGAAAGAGAATGTAGATTGGGGCCCGAAACCTTTCAGGGACCTAGTAGTTTGGTGGGATAACAGGGAATTTAGAGGCCTTGTGGCGGGTTGGTGGGAGGAGGCAGGCAATGAGTTTCCTGGTAGTTGCAGTGTGATTCGTAAGATGAAGTATTTGAAGAAGAAAATCCAGAAGTGGAATAAGGAAGATTTCGGAAAGGTGGAATTCGGGTTGAGAGAGCTTCAGAAGCGCTTTGAGGCCTTGGAATGGATGGCTGATGATCGCCCCTTGACGGAGAATGAACAATCTGCGTATAATGCAATTAAAGTTCAGGTTTGGGAGCAACAGGCGAAAGTGGATAGATTCTGGCAACAGAAGAATATAATCAAATGGAATGTGCAGGGCGATCGTAATACCGGATATTTTCACAGGATGGCGAAGATTGTGAGAGGAAAGAATAATATCAGGCAGATTATTGTGTCTAATGTCAGCCTCACGGATCCGGATGACATTAAACGGGTTGTCGCGCAACACTATGAGACTTTTTTCCGATCGATCAGATGGGAGAGACCTCGCATTCCGGACTTGGGCTTTTGGAAATTGTCTGAAGAGGAAGCGGCTGGGCTGGAAAAGGATGTAACTCGGGCTGAGATTTGGGAGGCGGTAAAAGGATGTGAAAGGCAAAGAACGCCTGGCCCGGATGGGTTCTCGATGCTCTTTCTGCAGAAGGCTTGGGATATTATCGGGGAAGACTATTGTAAGATGATTTAGGAATTCTTCAGGATGGGTAGATTCCCGTCGGGAGCGAACACGTCCTTTTTTACTTTTATTCCTAAGATCCCGGAGGCTTCGCGGTTTACTGATTATCACCCTATTAGCTTAGTTAGTAGCTTTTATAAAATTATATCCAAGGTGAAGGCAGGGTGCCTTAGTACAGTCATTAATACAGTCGTTAGCGAGGTTCAGCATGGTTTTATGAAGGGTAGGCAAACGCTTGATTGTGTCATGACTGCGAATGAAGTGGTTCTTTATCTTAAGGACACAAAAAAACAAGGGTTGCTCTTCAAGTTGGACTTCGAGAAGGCTTATGATTCCATTGAATGGGATTATTTGGAGGATGTGATGAGGCACATGGGGTTTGGTGTTAAGTGAAGGGGCTGGGTTAGGCAGTGCATTAGTACTAACAAAGTTTCAGTCTTAATTAATGGATCTCCATCTGGTCAATTCGGGGTGGAGCGTGGTTTGCGACAGGGATGCTCTATGTCACCATTTTTATTTAATTTAGCGGCTGAAGGATTACACAGGTTATTTGTTCGTGCAGAGGAGGTGGGGGTTCTAAAGGGCATTGGTAATACGGAGGCAGGATGGAATCTGAGCCATCTGTAATTTGCAGACGACACCTTGATTTTTGTGAATAATAATGAGGGAGAAATACAGGGGGTGAAGGGAACCTTGCGGTGGTTTGATGCTTTTTCAGGTCTTAGGGTGAACTTTCATAAAAGCACGTTGGTTGGGATGAATTTGAGTGATCAAATCGGCAAGATTTTAGCTACTCAGGCAGGTTGCAGGTATGAGACTCTTCCTTTTAAATATCTGGGGTCGGTGGTGCGTTTTAACCCAAAGCGGAAGTCGGGGTGGCAGTTTTTGGTGGAAAAATGAGGAGGAAACTTGCTACGTGGAAGGGGCATCTCCTAGGGTTGCACACCGAAATACCGAATACCGAATTACCATACCGTCCGAACGCAAATTCGGATGGTATTTTTAAAAAAAATTCGGTACCGAAATACCGTACCGGTACGGTACGGTCGGTATTTTTATTGGATCGGTATGGCCGAAATACCGAATTGCTTAATATGCAATATGGGCTTAGGTGGGCTTGGGTGGGCTTGAGTGGGCAGGCAAAAATACATCTTGTCCTGGATTGTGTTGTCATTTTCTCAAATCGACAGAACAGACGATCGTTTCATCGTAGTCTCCCTCACCCTCACCACTCCCTTCTACCACTCCCTTCTGCGGTCGTTTCGTCGTTCCATCATTCCATTCCGTTGGCAGCCTCGACCCCAGCTACACCCGCCGCTTCCCTCTCATTAAACGCTGCTGCGGTGCTGCTTGCTGGTATGCTTCCTGTTCCTGCCCTAATTTCATACATAAACCCTAATTAATATGGTATGGTTAAAATGATGAATTACTAATGAAGCAATCGATCTTGAGATGAAAAAAAGAAGTAATTAAGTTAATTAATTAATTAGACTAGCGGGAATTGTTGTTCTTTTTTATCAGTAGGGTCAGATTGTCTGGGCGGTGATGCAATACCATTATGATGATCATGATCCATCTTCTTCATGTTCTGTTGCTGATAAACTTGCCTCAACCTCTCTATCTCCCTCTTCAATGCTTCTTGATGTATATATATATATATATATATATATATATAGGTCTAGATACCAAAGGATATGAAGATTACAAGGGAAATAATTTAGTAATCAGTATAGCAATCTTAGGAAAAGCTAGTAACAGATCTGGTATGAATTACAATGTTAATATAGAAGGAATAGTAAAAAACCTAGCCAGTCGAGGAATTAAAATGATAGATCCAGTAAAGATAGATCCTGAAGAATTAGCAGGACGAGAGTGGTCACTAAAGAAATTCACAGATACTATTGAAACAATACTAGTACCAGAGAAAAGTGTCATTTATGAAGATAAAGACGGAAATTATAGCATGAGATTTAATAATTATGTAGAAAAAGAACCAACAAAAGAAGATGACAGTGATCAAGAAATTAGTATGATGAATGCAGAATTAGGAGAACCAATATATGATACAGAAAATGAAGAAAACCCCCTATATGACACAGAAAATGAAAATATAGAAGAATGCATAGGGTATGGATTATATGAAGAAATGTATGAAGAAATAGAAGAAATAAATGAAATAGAAGAAATAGCTGGTTTTAATTAATAAATAGGGGGTGTCCGGTAAAAATAAAAGAAGGGGAGTGGTATATACGCAGCGATTTGGTTTGTTTTAAGAAAAGGAGATAAAAGTTTTCTCCGACGAGGGTAATGTACAGTCGCCGGTTCGACTCTTTTTTTTTTTTTTTTTTTTTTTTTTTTTTTTTTTATGTGGGCTACTGTTTAGGTACGGGGAACTAAGGGACTATTTGGGAACTGGAAACTAGAGAGAGAATTTAGAGAGACATAGGTTGAATGAAAATTGCTCTCGTTGTATTATATTTTTCACTTGTGTGTTACAAATGAAGGGGAAGATCCCTTATATAGAGAAGACTATAAGACAACGGCCAAACATACTGGCCGACACTTTCTAAAAAGAAAGAAAAAGGAAAGGTCCTAAAGAAAAGAAAGGAAAGCTACGATTATTAAAGTAAAGTAAAGTTCATAAAACATTTGACCAAATAATTAACAAAAAATTTACAGAAATTAATATACAAGAACAAGTTGATGACATGCTAATAGAATGTATGACAGAATTAGGATTAGAATATGAGGAAGCCTATAACAAACTAAATGAAGTTTTTAACCTACCATTAGTAACAGACATAGTTAATGGAAAAACAGTAATGAGTGATTTTTTCAAATCAGAAGTTAGCTTTATGGACCAGAACATAGATCCTAGAGGAATTAAGAGACCAAAACCAGAATTCGTAACACCTGGAGCCTCAGGAATAGAAATGTTAGGTAGAGAACCATGGGTGCCTGCTACGGCAGTATACCAAGGTGAATCAAATCTTAGAGGAAGAGGAACAAGAATGCCTATAGGAAAACTTTACAGTTCACATATGTTATTAATAGAACAACAAAGTCCTCAGTTGTGGCCAGATGAGATATTAATCTGGGAACAGACAGTCGTTAGAAATTGGGAAACTAACAAAAGAGAAGATATAGATATGTTTTCATACCTAGAAACAACATTAGGACCAACAGCATTAGGAATTTGGCAGAGTAAAAAATTGAAAGACCCAGAAGGAATAAATACGATAAAAGCATTAGGAGATAATCCGTATAATTTTACTAGTCAAATTAGAATATTACTATTAGGAGTAGACCCAGCCAAAGAAAACACTTTTATACAAGACACAGCGGTAAGAAACTTGGAACAACTAAGTATAACAGACTTTAAATATATAAAAGAATTCAGCTCAGATTTTGCTAGACTATTAGCACAAACAGGAAAAGCTATGGAAGATGACTTATGTAATAAGTATTTCATCAAACTTCCAGGCGATTTAGGAAGATTAATGCATGAAGAATGGACCAAAGATTGTGGCCATATCACAGAATTAGGAATAGGACCTAGAATTACATATGTCTTTAAGAAGTTAGAAGATAAATGTAAAGAAGCCACTATGCAAGAACAGATGAAAAGACAAGCATGGGCATTTTGTAAAACAGCCATTTACACACCACAAGCCTATGGATATTATGATAAAAAAAAGAAATTCCTTAGAAAGAGTAAAACTGTTCCTAATGCTTTTCTTCCTAATCCTTTTATACCTATTACTATTAGTCCTGTATGTGCAAATAATTTACCTGTTTGCTTTATTTTATCAATCATTTCTGGGGTAAATAAATCTATTGTTTCTGCAGTGTCTACTACTCTAAGACTTTCTTCCCTATTACTCCTAATTAATGTTGTATTCATGTTTAGAGGTCCTACTTTGTATAAGGTTCTGGGGTTCATTGCGTCTAACTGTTCGTTATTATATATTTCTAAGTTTTTGTCTACATCTATTTCTTCTTCTAATTGGACTACAGTCTGTGAGCTATTACTTCCTGATCCTTTGCTAAATACTTTATTTAGAAAGGTGTTTCCACTAATTTCTTCTCTAGAAGACATACTTCTTCGAGGCTGTTCTTGTATAGTTCTACTACTTCCACTAAAAGGTTTAAAGTTACTCATTTTCTAGGTGACCAGTGATTATATTTTATTGGTTTATTAATAATTTTAATAGTTTTATCTAGGTTTAGCTTTTCTAATGCTTTGGTTAAACTAGCAATCTCTGGTGAGTCTTCTATTGGTTTTATACTCTTATCTTTTTTATTTTCTGTGAGGATATATTCGTTCTGGTGTTTAATAAAATCTAGATTTTCTACTATAAGACTTTTGAAACGATTGTTATCTGTTATTGATTCTTTAATACTTTCTATCTGTTTATGAATATTATCTCTTTCTATGTCTAAACGAGTTGCTAAACTTATAATAAGGTCTGTTAGACTGTTTAAATGAGCGGACAAATTTAATAGAACAATTAGGAGAATACGAGATAGAGAATATAAAAACAGATTCAGATAATGAATCAGTATATAGTATAGTGTCAGAAGAAGAACCTGAAAGTAGCACCAGAATTACATACACTTATATGAATACGGAAGAACAGGAACAAAGTATAGAATGTTTACATGAATGGATTAGGAACAGAGGCTAAAATAAGTATAACAGACTTTAAATATATAAAAGAATTCAGCTCAGACTTTGCTAGACTATTAGCACAAACAGGAAAAGCTATGGAAGATGACTTATGTAATAAGTATTTCATCAAACTTCCAGGCGATTTAGGAAGATTAATGCATGAAGAATGGACCAAAGATTGTGGCCATATCACAGAATTAGGAATAGGACCTAGAATTACATATGTCTTTAAGAAGTTAGAAGATAAATGTAAAGAAGCCACTATGCAAGAACAGATGAAAAGACAAGCATGGGCATTTTGTAAAACAGCCATTTACACACCACAAGCCTATGGATATTATGATAAAAAAAAGAAATTCCTTAGAAAGAGTAAAACTTATAAAAAAGATAAATCTTGGAAAAATAAGGATAAATATGTTAAAAAACCTAGAAACAGAAGTTGTACATGTTTTATTTGTGGAGACCCAGATCATTTAGCTAATAGATGTCCAAACAAAAATAAAAATATAGAAAGGACAAATTTAATAGAACAATTAGGAGAATACGAGATAGAGAATATAAAAACAGATTCAGATAATGAATCAGTATATAGTATAGTGTCAGAAGAAGAACCTGAAAGTAGCACCAGAATTACATACACTTATATGAATACGGAAGAACAGGAACAAAGTATAGAATGTTTACATGAATGGATTAGGAACAGAGGCAATAACCACATGAGTTGTTTTAACTGTAGGTTATACCCTGCAATAGATAGACGATATCAGTGTAATAATTGCTTTAAGGAAATATGCTTTATATGCATTAAGAAATTATTCCAAATAGAAACAGATATAACAGGGAAAAATACAGAAAATAATACTCAGAAGGGAGTATTAGATGAAACACTTAGAGAACAAATCAAAAGGCACGATGTAGAAATAGAATTATTAAAATATAGAGTCCTAGAACTTGAAGCAAAAGCTGAAAAAAGAAAAGAAGTAGTTGAAACAGAAGTTAGTTATATGACAGAACAAGTGCAAGAAGAATCATCCTTCACTATTAACAAGTGTATAGCAAGCCTAATCACACTAAAATGTAGATTATGGCTAGATACTAATACATTCGTAGAATTAAATGCTATTTTAGACACAGCAAGCTCAAAAAGTATGATAGGGTATAGTTTAATACCTAAAAAATACCATAAACAATTAAAATACAAGATAGTTACA
Source organism: Viola odorata (assembly GCA_963691705.1). Lineage (NCBI taxonomy): Eukaryota > Viridiplantae > Streptophyta > Magnoliopsida > Malpighiales > Violaceae > Viola > Viola odorata. Next base: position 52,413,617 of record OY829545.1, on the reverse strand, counting down.
AAAACAGCTGAGCAAAGGAATATGATAATCACACATCAGGTAGAAGCTCAAGGAATACAGTTTATAGATTTTGCAAAGAATTACAGCATAAAATACGAAATACCACAAATTAACATAGCACCAGAAAACACAAAGAGTAATGATTTTTTACTAGGATTAAATTTTATATGCAGTCTAAATGGTAGTATCACAATAGCTAGAAATTGTATAACCATTAGTAAGAATGTTTATACATTTCCAACAAATAAATACATACAGACAGCGGAGTTCGCACGAAAGCGTGGTGGACAACCTACCTTAGAATTCTTAAAACCAGAACCAAAAAGAACAAATTATGTAGAAAACGAAACATACACTATGATAGGAAGAGAATTGGCCCTAGATTTAGAAAAAGGACCAGATGTTAAAAGTAGTAAAAACTACCCAATAATACAGAGATTAGAAAAAATAGGATTAATAGGTGAAGACATTACCAAAAACAAAGTAGAATATAAAGTCAAAATGCAGATTAAGAATCCTGATATAAGGATTGTAACAGCAAATATAGATTACAGTCCATTAGATAAAGAAGAATTCAAAAAACAAATTCCTGAAATGTTAAACCAGGGATTAATTAGAAGATCAGATAGTCCTCATAGAACAGCAGCCTTTATAGTTAGAAATCACAGTGAAATCAAAAGAGGAAAAGCCAGAATAGTTTATAATTACAAAAGATTAAATGATAATACAATAGATGATGCTTATAACATTCCAAATAAAGACAGCCTAATAGGATTAATACAACAGAAAAAGATTTTTAGTAAATTTGATTTAAAATCAGGATACAATCAACTAAAGTTAGAAGAATGGTTTAAACAATGGACAGCCTTTACATGTTCAGAAGGGCATTTCGAATGGAATGTTCTTTCGTTCGGACTAAAGAATGCACCAGCAGTATTTCAAAGATTTATGGATTCTATATTCTTAGAATTCGATTTTTGCCTAGTATATATAGACGATATTTTAGTAGCCAGTAATAATATTAAAGAGCATGAAAATCATTTAAGACAGGTTTTTCAGAAAATAGAAGAACACAACATAGTAGTAAGTAAAAGAAAAATGGAATTGTATAAAAGGAAAATATCCTTTTTAGGATTAGAAATAGGAAATGGAAAAATAGAATTACAGCCTCACATAGCAGAAACTATTCTAAAATTTCCAGAAAAATTGGAAGGTTTAAAACAGATACAAGCATTCTTAGGCATACTAAACTATGCTAGAAAGTTTATTCCCAATTTAAGCAAATTGGTAGGACCCCTTTATAGTAAAACAGCAAAAAATGGACAAAGAAATTTTAACAAAGAAGATATAGAACTAGTAAAACGAATTAAAGATCAGGTTAAAAGAATTAAGCCCTTAGAGTTACCCTTAATAACAGATTATATCATCATTGAATGTGATGGTAGTAAAGAAGGGTGGGGAGCAGTCATGATCTGTAAACCCAACAAATATTCAGAAAAAGAAACAGAAAAAATCGCTGCTTATGCCAGTGGTAATTTTAAAACAGGACAAAATTGGACAAGCCTAGATTTCGAAATTCAAGCATTAATAAATGCTCTAGACAAATTTAAGATACATTTACAGAATGAATTTACAGTCAGAACAGATTGTGAAGCAATAGTTAAGTTTCTAAAAAACGAAAATAGTAAAAAGATAAACAGAACAAGATGGGTAAATTTACAGAATTTAATACAAGGAAATGGATATAAAATCTGTTTCGAACATATAAAAGGAAAAAATAACAGTTTGGCAGATTTACTGTCTAGAAATATTGAAAAACTATTTAAATGATACAGGTAAGAATGAAGAAAAGGGTGATTAAACCCAAAGAACAGATGTTCAAGGAACAGACAGAAAACAAACAGGAGCCAGACACTCAAGAATCAGTATCAGACAGAACCATCATGTACAGAAACAATCTGGCTATGCCAGTCACAATTACAGAAAGAGGGTCATCATCCTCTAATATACAGAGAGAAGTTCCAGCCACACCAAGAGCCTATCCAGTTAGGGGAGCAAACAGAGATCTTAGATTTGGTACAATGTACCTTACAGAATTTACAGAAGGAGGTAACAAAAAATTCAAACCCTTTGAAGGATTGAATATAGATAGAGAACAGCAATGTTTGCTAGATAATATCTGGCACATACAGACCCTTCCGGCAGCAACTCAGTTCAAAGTACAATGCTTAAATGCCTTAAGCATGTATTTCTCAGACAAAAATCCCAAGATACACAGAAAGTCTTTTTCACATTACGTGATATACAGAGGGTTAAAAACAGGAGTCTTTAACAGTTTCAATACAGTTAAGAATTTCATCATGTGTCAAAATCCCATATACGTGGGATATCACAGTTTCTCTGAGGCCTTAGAAGAAGCAAGGGCCCAATTAGGCCCAAACTTCTACATAGAACCTGAAACAGTCAGGCCCTACTCAGAAGTAGCTAGAGAAGATACTAGCCAGCTCATAGCAAGGCTAGAAGATAGGAACAGAAAGTTAGAAGAGCAGCTGGCCCAACTCCAACAACAGACAGCTACACAGATTGCTTTCCTCGAACAAAAGAGAGAAAAAGCAGAAAAACAGACTAAATCCATAGAAACACTGGCTTCACAAAGAGAAAATATAATGAAAAGTTTAAACAGCAAAGTCCAACAGCTAGACAAATTCCTTCAAAAGGAGAAAACCCCAGTAAACAGAAGTAATACACAGCTAAAAGCCAGACTTCTAGACATGCCTGCTAGTAGAGTCCTCCAGCCACTATTTGAAGAATGGCCTGAAGGAGAAGAAATAATAAAACAGAAAACAGAAAGTAGCCATTTTGAAGGACTACTCAATGCACAGAAAGAAATAGTAAAAATGCATTTTGGAGAACCAGGATGGAAATTTAGAGGAGTAAAAGTCATCCAAAAACCTTTCGCCTTAAACAGAGGACCATTCTCCAAATATCTAAAAGACACAGAAACAGCCGGACTATTCAAACTCCAAGTAGATTTAAATATCACAGACCTTCCTTTTCAAAAAATCCTGTCATTCTTCCATATGGGAATGTTGGAACAGATAACTTTCAGATTAGAAGAAGAAGGCAAAATTGAACAATATCTAGAAGAATTTGGAGAGAAATTCTTCCTGATTATAGGAAACATGGCTGTTAGAAAGAAACTAAGATGCATCATAGATTCTACTCTCCCAGCAGCAATGGGATTCGAAATAGTCCCTGCAAAGAAGAGAATTTTTGTTCTTACAGTGGACACAGACAGAGATCATATAGAAGACATCAAAATGATTGCTTTAGATCCATATGATTTTTCAGAACTAGAAAATCCAGAAATATACAAAGCAGCACAGAGTCCTAGAGCTCTCTATACACCAGAGACTTGGATGAGTTACCATCTCTTAGGAGAAGGATACTTTATCCAGATCTACAGCACCAAAGAATGGAAGATGTTCCTTCCACATTCTGGAGATGGTAGACTTCTTGAGGAAGACAATATCATCAATCTCATAGAAGATCTACAAGACAGAGAGATGACAGAAGCTGGAAACGATAGTGATGACACTATTCCAGATACACACAGAGACATCTAGAAGGACGACGTAAGCAATGACGTCTACAGAAAAGAATCGTAAGCAATGACGATCACAGAAGACAGCTGTTAAAGATAGAAAGACAGACAAGATAGTCACCTGTCTTTTGGCAGGATATAATTATTGTAACTTTACTTTACTTTAATAATCGTAGCTTTCCTTTCTTTTCTTTAGGACCTTTCCTTTTTCTTTCTTTTTAGAAAGTGTCGGCCAGTATGTTTGGCCGTTGTCTTATAGTCTTCTCTATATAAGGGATCTTCCCCTTCATTTGTAACACACAAGTGAAAAATATAATACAACGAGAGCAATTTTCATTCAACCTATGTCTCTCTAAATTCTCTCTCTAGTTTCCAGTTCCCAAATAGTCCCTTAGTTCCCCGTACCTAAACAGTAGCCCACATAAAAAAAAAAAAAAAAAACAGTCAGGCCCTACTCAGAAGTAGCTAGAGAAGATACTAGCCAGCTCATAGCAAGACTAGAAGATAGGAACAGAAAGTTAGAAGAGCAGCTGGCCCAACTCCAACAACAGACAGCTACACAGATTGCTTTCCTCGAACAAAAGAGAGAAAAAGCAGAAAAACAGACTAAATCCATAGAAACACTGGCTTCACAAAGAGAAAATATAATGAAAAGTTTAAACAGCAAAGTCCAACAGCTAGACAAATTCCTTCAAAAGGAGAAAACCCCAGTAAACAGAAGTAATACACAGCTAAAAGCCAGACTTCTAGACATGCCTGCTAGTAGAGTCCTCCAGCCACTATTTGAAGAATGGCCTGAAGGAGAAGAAATAATAAAACAGAAAACAGAAAGTAGCCATTTTGAAGGACTACTCAATGCACAGAAAGAAATAGTAAAAATGCATTTTGGAGAACCAGGATGGAAATTTAGAGGAGTAAAAGTCATCCAAAAACCTTTCGCCTTAAACAGAGGACCATTCTCCAAATATCTAAAAGACACAGAAACAGCCGGACTATTCAAACTCCAAGTAGATTTAAATATCACAGACCTTCCTTTTCAAAAAATCCTGTCATTCTTCCATATGGGAATGTTGGAACAGATAACTTTCAGATTAGAAGAAGAAGGCAAAATTGAACAATATCTAGAAGAATTTGGAGAGAAATTCTTCCTGATTATAGGAAACATGGCTGTTAGAAAGAAACTAAGATGCATCATAGATTCTACTCTCCCAGCAGCAATGGGATTCGAAATAGTCCCTGCAAAGAAGAGAATTTTTGTTCTTACAGTGGACACAGACAGAGATCATATAGAAGACATCAAAATGATTGCTTTAGATCCATATGATTTTTCAGAACTAGAAAATCCAGAAATATACAAAGCAGCACAGAGTCCTAGAGCTCTCTATACACCAGAGACTTGGATGAGTTACCATCTCTTAGGAGAAGGATACTTTATCCAGATCTACAGCACCAAAGAATGGAAGATGTTCCTTCCACATTCTGGAGATGGTAGACTTCTTGAGGAAGACAATATCATCAATCTCATAGAAGATCTACAAGACAGAGAGATGACAGAAGCTGGAAACGATAGTGATGACACTATTCCAGATACACACAGAGACATCTAGAAGGACGACGTAAGCAATGACGTCTACAGAAAAGAATCGTAAGCAATGACGATCACAGAAGACAGCTGTTAAAGATAGAAAGACAGACAAGATAGTCACCTGTCTTTTGGCAGGATATAATTATTGTAACTTTACTTTACTTTAATAATCGTAGCTTTCCTTTCTTTTCTTTAGGACCTTTCCTTTTTCTTTCTTTTTAGAAAGTGTCGGCCAGTATGTTTGGCCGTTGTCTTATAGTCTTCTCTATATAAGGGATCTTCCCCTTCATTTGTAACACACAAGTGAAAAATATAATACAACGAGAGCAATTTTCATTCAACCTATGTCTCTCTAAATTCTCTCTCTAGTTTCCAGTTCCCAAATAGTCCCTTAGTTCCCCGTACCTAAACAGTAGCCCACATAAAAATAAAAAATAAAAACAGTCAGGCCCTACTCAGAAGTAGCTAGAGAAGATACTAGCCAGCTCATAGCAAGGCTAGAAGATAGGAACAGAAAGTTAGAAGAGCAGCTGGCCCAACTCCAACAACAGACAGCTACACAGATTGCTTTCCTCGAACAAAAGAGAGAAAAAGCAGAAAAACAGACTAAATCCATAGAAACACTGGCTTCACAAAGAGAAAATATAATGAAAAGTTTAAACAGCAAAGTCCAACAGCTAGACAAATTCCTTCAAAAGGAGAAAACCCCAGTAAACAGAAGTAATACACAGCTAAAAGCCAGACTTCTAGACATGCCTGCTAGTAGAGTCCTCCAGCCACTATTTGAAGAATGGCCTGAAGGAGAAGAAATAATAAAACAGAAAACAGAAAGTAGCCATTTTGAAGGACTACTCAATGCACAGAAAGAAATAGTAAAAATGCATTTTGGAGAACCAGGATGGAAATTTAGAGGAGTAAAAGTCATCCAAAAACCTTTCGCCTTAAACAGAGGACCATTCTCCAAATATCTAAAAGACACAGAAACAGCCGGACTATTCAAACTCCAAGTAGATTTAAATATCACAGACCTTCCTTTTCAAAAAATCCTGTCATTCTTCCATATGGGAATGTTGGAACAGATAACTTTCAGATTAGAAGAAGAAGGCAAAATTGAACAATATCTAGAAGAATTTGGAGAGAAATTCTTCCTGATTATAGGAAACATGGCTGTTAGAAAGAAACTAAGATGCATCATAGATTCTACTCTCCCAGCAGCAATGGGATTCAAAATAGTCCCTGCAAAGAAGAGAATTTTTGTTCTTACAGTGGACACAGACAGAGATCATATAGAAGACATCAAAATGATTGCTTTAGATCCATATGATTTTTCAGAACTAGAAAATCCAGAAATATACAAAGCAGCACAGAGTCCTAGAGCTCTCTATACACCAGAGACTTGGATGAGTTACCATCTCTTAGGAGAAGGATACTTTATCCAGATCTATAGCACCAAAGAATGGAAGATGTTCCTTCCACATTCTGGAGATGGTAGACTTCTTGAGGAAGACAATATCATCAATCTCATAGAAGATCTACAAGACAGAGAGATGACAGAAGCTGGAAACGATAGTGATGACACTATTCCAGATACACACAGAGACATCTAGAAGGACGACGTAAGCAATGACGTCTACAGAAAAGAATCGTAAGCAATGACGATCACAGAAGACAGCTGTTAAAGATAGAAAGACAGACAAGATAGTCACCTGTCTTTTGGCAGGATATAATTATTGTAACTTTACTTTACTTTAATAATCGTAGCTTTCCTTTCTTTTCTTTAGGACCTTTCCTTTTTCTTTCTTTTTAGAAAGTGTCGGCCAGTATGTTTGGCCGTTGTCTTATAGTCTTCTCTATATAAGGGATCTTCCCCTTCATTTGTAACACACAAGTGAAAAATATAATACAACGAGAGCAATTTTCATTCAACCTATGTCTCTCTAAATTCTCTCTCTAGTTTCCAGTTCCCAAATAGTCCCTTAGTTCCCCGTACCTAAACAGTAGCCCACATAAAAAAAAAAAAAAAAAACAGTCAGGCCCTACTCAGAAGTAGCTAGAGAAGATACTAGCCAGCTCATAGCAAGGCTAGAAGATAGGAACAGAAAGTTAGAAGAGCAGCTGGCCCAACTCCAACAACAGACAGCTACACAGATTGCTTTCCTCGAACAAAAGAGAGAAAAAGCAGAAAAACAGACTAAATCCATAGAAACACTGGCTTCACAAAGAGAAAATATAATGAAAAGTTTAAACAGCAAAGTCCAACAGCTAGACAAATTCCTTCAAAAGGAGAAAACCCCAGTAAACAGAAGTAATACACAGCTAAAAGCCAGACTTCTAGACATGCCTGCTAGTAGAGTCCTCCAGCCACTATTTGAAGAATGGCCTGAAGGAGAAGAAATAATAAAACAGAAAACAGAAAGTAGCCATTTTGAAGGACTACTCAATGCACAGAAAGAAATAGTAAAAATGCATTTTGGAGAACCAGGATGGAAATTTAGAGGAGTAAAAGTCATCCAAAAACCTTTCGCCTTAAACAGAGGACCATTCTCCAAATATCTAAAAGACACAGAAACAGCCGGACTATTCAAACTCCAAGTAGATTTAAATATCACAGACCTTCCTTTTCAAAAAATCCTGTCATTCTTCCATATGGGAATGTTGGAACAGATAACTTTCAGATTAGAAGAAGAAGGCAAAATTGAACAATATCTAGAAGAATTTGGAGAGAAATTCTTCCTGATTATAGGAAACATGGCTGTTAGAAAGAAACTAAGATGCATCATAGATTCTACTCTCCCAGCAGCAATGGGATTCGAAATAGTCCCTGCAAAGAAGAGAATTTTTGTTCTTACAGTGGACACAGACAGAGATCATATAGAAGACATCAAAATGATTGCTTTAGATCCATATGATTTTTCAGAACTAGAAAATCCAGAAATATACAAAGCAGCACAGAGTCCTAGAGCTCTCTATACACCAGAGACTTGGATGAGTTACCATCTCTTAGGAGAAGGATACTTTATCCAGATCTACAGCACCAAAGAATGGAAGATGTTCCTTCCACATTCTGGAGATGGTAGACTTCTTGAGGAAGACAATATCATCAATCTCATAGAAGATCTACAAGACAGAGAGATGACAGAAGCTGGAAACGATAGTGATGACACTATTCCAGATACACACAGAGACATCTAGAAGGACGACGTAAGCAATGACGTCTACAGAAAAGAATCGTAAGCAATGACGATCACAGAAGACAGCTGTTAAAGATAGAAAGACAGACAAGATAGTCACCTGTCTTTTGGCAGGATATAATTATTGTAACTTTACTTTACTTTAATAATCGTAGCTTTCCTTTCTTTTCTTTAGGACCTTTCCTTTTTCTTTCTTTTTAGAAAGTGTCGGCCAGTATGTTTGGCCGTTGTCTTATAGTCTTCTCTATATAAGGGATCTTCCCCTTCATTTGTAACACACAAGTGAAAAATATAATACAACGAGAGCAATTTTCATTCAACCTATGTCTCTCTAAATTCTCTCTCTAGTTTCCAGTTCCCAAATAGTCCCTTAGTTCCCCGTACCTAAACAGTAGCCCACATAAAAAAAAAAAAAAAAAAAAAAAAAAAAAAAAAAAAGAGTCGAACCGGCGACTGTACATTACCCTCGTCGGAGAAAACTTTTATCTCCTTTTCTTAAAACAAACCAAATCGCTGCGTATATACCACTCCCCTTCTTTTATTTTTACCGGACACCCCCTCTTTATTTGTAGCGTACAGTCGCCGGTTCGACTCTTTTTTTTTTTTTTTTTTTTTTATGTGGGCTACTGTTTAGGTACGGGGTTAGGTAGGTACTAAACATTTTTACTAGGATTAAATTTTATATGCAGTCTAAATGGTAGTATCACAATAGCTAGAAATTGTATAACCATTAGTAAGAATGTTTATACATTTCCAACAAATAAATACATACAGACAGCGGAGTTCGCACGAAAGCGTGGTGGACAACCTACCTTAGAATTCTTAAAACCAGAACCAAAAAGAACAAATTATGTAGAAAACGAAACATACACTATGATAGGAAGAGAATTGGCCCTAGATTTAGAAAAAGGACCAGATGTTAAAAGTAGTAAAAACTACCCAATAATACAGAGATTAGAAAAAATAGGATTAATAGGTGAAGACATTACCAAAAACAAAGTAGAATATAAAGTCAAAATGCAGATTAAGAATCCTGATATAAGGATTGTAACAGCAAATATAGATTACAGTCCATTAGATAAAGAAGAATTCAAAAAACAAATTCCTGAAATGTTAAACCAGGGATTAATTAGAAGATCAGATAGTCCTCATAGAACAGCAGCCTTTATAGTTAGAAATCACAGTGAAATCAAAAGAGGAAAAGCCAGAATAGTTTATAATTACAAAAGATTAAATGATAATACAATAGATGATGCTTATAACATTCCAAATAAAGACAGCCTAATAGGATTAATACAACAGAAAAAGATTTTTAGTAAATTTGATTTAAAATCAGGATACAATCAACTAAAGTTAGAAGAATGGTTTAAACAATGGACAGCCTTTACATGTTCAGAAGGGCATTTCGAATGGAATGTTCTTTCGTTCGGACTAAAGAATGCACCAGCAGTATTTCAAAGATTTATGGATTCTATATTCTTAGAATTCGATTTTTGCCTAGTATATATAGACGATATTTTAGTAGCCAGTAATAATATTAAAGAGCATGAAAATCATTTAAGACAGGTTTTTCAGAAAATAGAAGAACACAACATAGTAGTAAGTAAAAGAAAAATGGAATTGTATAAAAGGAAAATATCCTTTTTAGGATTAGAAATAGGAAATGGAAAAATAGAATTACAGCCTCACATAGCAGAAACTATTCTAAAATTTCCAGAAAAATTGGAAGGTTTAAAACAGATACAAGCATTCTTAGGCATACTAAACTATGCTAGAAAGTTTATTCCCAATTTAAGCAAATTGGTAGGACCCCTTTATAGTAAAACAGCAAAAAATGGACAAAGAAATTTTAACAAAGAAGATATAGAACTAGTAAAACGAATTAAAGATCAGGTTAAAAGAATTAAGCCCTTAGAGTTACCCTTAATAACAGATTATATCATCATTGAATGTGATGGTAGTAAAGAAGGGTGGGGAGCAGTCATGATCTGTAAACCCAACAAATATTCAGAAAAAGAAACAGAAAAAATCGCTGCTTATGCCAGTGGTAATTTTAAAACAGGACAAAATTGGACAAGCCTAGATTTCGAAATTCAAGCATTAATAAATGCTCTAGACAAATTTAAGATACATTTACAGAATGAATTTACAGTCAGAACAGATTGTGAAGCAATAGTTAAGTTTCTAAAAAACGAAAATAGTAAAAAGATAAACAGAACAAGATGGGTAAATTTACAGAATTTAATACAAGGAAATGGATATAAAATCTGTTTCGAACATATAAAAGGAAAAAATAACAGTTTGGCAGATTTACTGTCTAGAAATATTGAAAAACTATTTAAATGATACAGGTAAGAATGAAGAAAAGGGTGATTAAACCCAAAGAACAGATGTTCAAGGAACAGACAGAAAACAAACAGGAGCCAGACACTCAAGAATCAGTATCAGACAGAACCATCATGTACAGAAACAATCTGGCTATGCCAGTCACAATTACAGAAAGAGGGTCATCATCCTCTAATATACAGAGAGAAGTTCCAGCCACACCAAGAGCCTATCCAGTTAGGGGAGCAAACAGAGATCTTAGATTTGGTACAATGTACCTTACAGAATTTACAGAAGGAGGTAACAAAAAATTCAAACCCTTTGAAGGATTGAATATAGATAGAGAACAGCAATGTTTGCTAGATAATATCTGGCACATACAGACCCTTCCGGCAGCAACTCAGTTCAAAGTACAATGCTTAAATGCCTTAAGCATGTATTTCTCAGACAAAAATCCCAAGATACACAGAAAGTCTTTTTCACATTACGTGATATACAGAGGGTTAAAAACAGGAGTCTTTAACAGTTTCAATACAGTTAAGAATTTCATCATGTGTCAAAATCCCATATACGTGGGATATCACAGTTTCTCTGAGGCCTTAGAAGAAGCAAGGGCCCAATTAGGCCCAAACTTCTACATAGAACCTGAAACAGTCAGGCCCTACTCAGAAGTAGCTAGAGAAGATACTAGCCAGCTCATAGCAAGGCTAGAAGATAGGAACAGAAAGTTAGAAGAGCAGCTGGCCCAACTCCAACAACAGACAGCTACACAGATTGCTTTCCTCGAACAAAAGAGAGAAAAAGCAGAAAAACAGACTAAATCCATAGAAACACTGGCTTCACAAAGAGAAAATATAATGAAAAGTTTAAACAGCAAAGTCCAACAGCTAGACAAATTCCTTCAAAAGGAGAAAACCCCAGTAAACAGAAGTAATACACAGCTAAAAGCCAGACTTCTAGACATGCCTGCTAGTAGAGTCCTCCAGCCACTATTTGAAGAATGGCCTGAAGGAGAAGAAATAATAAAACAGAAAACAGAAAGTAGCCATTTTGAAGGACTACTCAATGCACAGAAAGAAATAGTAAAAATGCATTTTGGAGAACCAGGATGGAAATTTAGAGGAGTAAAAGTCATCCAAAAACCTTTCGCCTTAAACAGAGGACCATTCTCCAAATATCTAAAAGACACAGAAACAGCCGGACTATTCAAACTCCAAGTAGATTTAAATATCACAGACCTTCCTTTTCAAAAAATCCTGTCATTCTTCCATATGGGAATGTTGGAACAGATAACTTTCAGATTAGAAGAAGAAGGCAAAATTGAACAATATCTAGAAGAATTTGGAGAGAAATTCTTCCTGATTATAGGAAACATGGCTGTTAGAAAGAAACTAAGATGCATCATAGATTCTACTCTCCCAGCAGCAATGGGATTCGAAATAGTCCCTGCAAAGAAGAGAATTTTTGTTCTTACAGTGGACACAGACAGAGATCATATAGAAGACATCAAAATGATTGCTTTAGATCCATATGATTTTTCAGAACTAGAAAATCCAGAAATATACAAAGCAGCACAGAGTCCTAGAGCTCTCTATACACCAGAGACTTGGATGAGTTACCATCTCTTAGGAGAAGGATACTTTATCCAGATCTACAGCACCAAAGAATGGAAGATGTTCCTTCCACATTCTGGAGATGGTAGACTTCTTGAGGAAGACAATATCATCAATCTCATAGAAGATCTACAAGACAGAGAGATGACAGAAGCTGGAAACGATAGTGATGACACTATTCCAGATACACACAGAGACATCTAGAAGGACGACGTAAGCAATGACGTCTACAGAAAAGAATCGTAAGCAATGACGATCACAGAAGACAGCTGTTAAAGATAGAAAGACAGACAAGATAGTCACCTGTCTTTTGGCAGGATATAATTATTGTAACTTTACTTTACTTTAATAATCGTAGCTTTCCTTTCTTTTCTTTAGGACCTTTCCTTTTTCTTTCTTTTTAGAAAGTGTCGGCCAGTATGTTTGGCCGTTGTCTTATAGTCTTCTCTATATAAGGGATCTTCCCCTTCATTTGTAACACACAAGTGAAAAATATAATACAACGAGAGCAATTTTCATTCAACCTATGTCTCTCTAAATTCTCTCTCTAGTTTCCAGTTCCCAAATAGTCCCTTAGTTCCCCGTACCTAAACAGTAGCCCACACAAAAAAAAAAAAAAAAAAAAAAAAAAAAAAAAAAGAGTCGAACCGGCGACTGTACGCTACCAATAAAGAGGGGGTGTCCGGTAAAAATAAAAGAAGGGGAGTGGTATATACGCAGCGATTTGGTTTGTTTTAAGAAAAGGAGATAAAAGTTTTCTCCGACGAGGGTAATGTACAGTCGCCGGTTCGACTCTTTTTTTTTTTTTTTTTTTTTTTTTTTTTTTTTTTTTTTTTTTGTGTGGGCTACTGTTTAGGTACGGGGAACTAAGGGACTATTTGGGAACTGGAAACTAGAGAGAGAATTTAGAGAGACATAGGTTGAATGAAAATTGCTCTCGTTGTATTATATTTTTCACTTGTGTGTTACAAATGAAGGGGAAGATCCCTTATATAGAGAAGACTATAAGACAACGGCCAAACATACTGGCCGACACTTTCTAAAAAGAAAGAAAAAGGAAAGGTCCTAAAGAAAAGAAAGGAAAGCTACGATTATTAAAGTAAAGTAAAGTTACAATAATTATATCCTGCCAAAAGACAGGTGACTATCTTGTCTGTCTTTCTATCTTTAACAGCTGTCTTCTGTGATCGTCATTGCTTACGATTCTTTTCTGTAGACGTCATTGCTTACGTCGTCCTTCTAGATGTCTCTGTGTGTATCTGGAATAGTGTCATCACTATCGTTTCCAGCTTCTGTCATCTCTCTGTCTTGTAGATCTTCTATGAGATTGATGATATTGTCTTCCTCAAGAAGTCTACCATCTCCAGAATGTGGAAGGAACATCTTCCATTCTTTGGTGCTGTAGATCTGGATAAAGTATCCTTCTCCTAAGAGATGGTAACTCATCCAAGTCTCTGGTGTATAGAGAGCTCTAGGACTCTGTGCTGCTTTGTATATTTCTGGATTTTCTAGTTCTGAAAAATCATATGGATCTAAAGCAATCATTTTGATGTCTTCTATATGATCTCTGTCTGTGTCCACTGTAAGAACAAAAATTCTCTTCTTTGCAGGGACTATTTCGAATCCCATTGCTGCTGGGAGAGTAGAATCTATGATGCATCTTAGTTTCTTTCTAACAGCCATGTTTCCTATAATCAGGAAGAATTTCTCTCCAAATTCTTCTAGATATTGTTCAATTTTGCCTTCTTCTTCTAATCTGAAAGTTATCTGTTCCAACATTCCCATATGGAAGAATGACAGGATTTTTTGAAAAGGAAGGTCTGTGATATTTAAATCTACTTGGAGTTTGAATAGTCCGGCTGTTTCTGTGTCTTTTAGATATTTGGAGAATGGTCCTCTGTTTAAGGCGAAAGGTTTTTGGATGACTTTTACTCCTCTAAATTTCCATCCTGGTTCTCCAAAATGCATTTTTACTATTTCTTTCTGTGCATTGAGTAGTCCTTCAAAATGGCTACTTTCTGTTTTCTGTTTTATTATTTCTTCTCCTTCAGGCCATTCTTCAAATAGTGGCTGGAGGACTCTACTAGCAGGCATGTCTAGAAGTCTGGCTTTTAGCTGTGTATTACTTCTGTTTACTGGGGTTTTCTCCTTTTGAAGGAATTTGTCTAGCTGTTGGACTTTGCTGTTTAAACTTTTCATTATATTTTCTCTTTGTGAAGCCAGTGTTTCTATGGATTTAGTCTGTTTTTCTGCTTTTTCTCTCTTTTGTTCGAGGAAAGCAATCTGTGTAGCTGTCTGTTGTTGGAGTTGGGCCAGCTGCTCTTCTAACTTTCTGTTCCTATCTTCTAGCCTTGCTATGAGCTGGCTAGTATCTTCTCTAGCTACTTCTGAGTAGGGCCTGACTGTTTCAGGTTCTATGTAGAAGTTTGGGCCTAATTGGGCCCTTGCTTCTTCTAAGGCCTCAGAGAAACTGTGATATCCCACGTATATGGGATTTTGACACATGATGAAATTCTTAACTGTATTGAAACTGTTAAAGACTCCTGTTTTTAACCCTCTGTATATCACGTAATGTGAAAAAGACTTTCTGTGTATCTTGGGATTTTTGTCTGAGAAATACATGCTTAAGGCATTTAAGCATTGTACTTTGAACTGAGTTGCTGCCGGAAGGGTCTGTATGTGCCAGATATTATCTAGCAAACATTGTTGTTCTCTATCTATATTCAATCCTTCAAAGGGTTTGAATTTTTTGTTACCTCCTTCTGTAAATTCTGTAAGGTACATTGTACCAAATCTAAGATCTCTGTTTGCTCCCCTAACTGGATAGGCTCTTGGTGTGGCTGGAACTTCTCTCTGTATATTAGAGGATGATGACCCTCTTTCTGTAATTGTGACTGGCATAGCCAGATTGTTTCTGTACATGATGGTTCTGTCTGATACTGATTCTTGAGTGTCTGGCTCCTGTTTGTTTTCTGTCTGTTCCTTGAACATCTGTTCTTTGGGTTTAATCACCCTTTTCTTCATTCTTACCTGTATCATTTAAATAGTTTTTCAATATTTCTAGACAGTAAATCTGCCAAACTGTTATTTTTTCCTTTTATATGTTCGAAACAGATTTTATATCCATTTCCTTGTATTAAATTCTGTAAATTTACCCATCTTGTTCTGTTTATCTTTTTACTATTTTCGTTTTTTAGAAACTTAACTATTGCTTCACAATCTGTTCTGACTGTAAATTCATTCTGTAAATGTATCTTAAATTTGTCTAGAGCATTTATTAATGCTTGAATTTCGAAATCTAGGCTTGTCCAATTTTGTCCTGTTTTAAAATTACCACTGGCATAAGCAGCGATTTTTTCTGTTTCTTTTTCTGAATATTTGTTGGGTTTACAGATCATGACTGCTCCCCACCCTTCTTTACTACCATCACATTCAATGATGATATAATCTGTTATTAAGGGTAACTCTAAGGGCTTAATTCTTTTAACCTGATCTTTAATTCGTTTTACTAGTTCTATATCTTCTTTGTTAAAATTTCTTTGTCCATTTTTTGCTGTTTTACTATAAAGGGGTCCTACCAATTTGCTTAAATTGGGAATAAACTTTCTAGCATAGTTTAGTATGCCTAAGAATGCTTGTATCTGTTTTAAACCTTCCAATTTTTCTGGAAATTTTAGAATAGTTTCTGCTATGTGAGGCTGTAATTCTATTTTTCCATTTCCTATTTCTAATCCTAAAAAGGATATTTTCCTTTTATACAATTCCATTTTTCTTTTACTTACTACTATGTTGTGTTCTTCTATTTTCTGAAAAACCTGTCTTAAATGATTTTCATGCTCTTTAATATTATTACTGGCTACTAAAATATCGTCTATATATACTAGGCAAAAATCGAATTCTAAGAATATAGAATCCATAAATCTTTGAAATACTGCTGGTGCATTCTTTAGTCCGAACGAAAGAACATTCCATTCGAAATGCCCTTCTGAACATGTAAAGGCTGTCCATTGTTTAAACCATTCTTCTAACTTTAGTTGATTGTATCCTGATTTTAAATCAAATTTACTAAAAATCTTTTTCTGTTGTATTAATCCTATTAGGCTGTCTTTATTTGGAATGTTATAAGCATCATCTATTGTATTATCATTTAATCTTTTGTAATTATAAACTATTCTGGCTTTTCCTCTTTTGATTTCACTGTGATTTCTAACTATAAAGGCTGCTGTTCTATGAGGACTATCTGATCTTCTAATTAATCCCTGGTTTAACATTTCAGGAATTTGTTTTTTGAATTCTTCTTTATCTAATGGACTGTAATCTATATTTGCTGTTACAATCCTTATATCAGGATTCTTAATCTGCATTTTGACTTTATATTCTACTTTGTTTTTGGTAATGTCTTCACCTATTAATCCTATTTTTTCTAATCTCTGTATTATTGGGTAGTTTTTACTACTTTTAACATCTGGTCCTTTTTCTAAATCTAGGGCCAATTCTCTTCCTATCATAGTGTATGTTTCGTTTTCTACATAATTTGTTCTTTTTGGTTCTGGTTTTAAGAATTCTAAGGTAGGTTGTCCACCACGCTTTCGTGCGAACTCCGCTGTCTGTATGTATTTATTTGTTGGAAATGTATAAACATTCTTACTAATGGTTATACAATTTCTAGCTATTGTGATACTACCATTTAGACTGCATATAAAATTTAATCCTAGTAAAAAATCATTACTCTTTGTGTTTTCTGGTGCTATGTTAATTTGTGGTATTTCGTATTTTATGCTGTAATTCTTTGCAAAATCTATAAACTGTATTCCTTGAGCTTCTACCTGATGTGTGATTATCATATTCCTTTGCTCAGCTGTTTTTGTAACTATCTTGTATTTTAATTGTTTATGGTATTTTTTAGGTATTAAACTATACCCTATCATACTTTTTGAGCTTGCTGTGTTATAAAAAGGAAGAGAATTGGCCCTAGATTTAGAAAAAGGACCAGTTTAGGTTATAAAAACCTTTTATTGCTTATATTCGGGCTTATCTTTTAAAGGGAACTAATACTATTAAAACTGGAAACGTTTTTAAAAATTGATAAATCTTTTTTCTACATCTCCCAAAAAACACTCTCTAACCATTGCGAATCATAAGTTAAAAAGAATCGAATACTTAGACCTCGAAATTTTAAAGGATAAGTATAAAGTACCCACAGAAGTAAGTGAAATTACTTGCAGAGTAGATAAAAATTCAGAGCACAGACTCCACAGTTCAAACGCTCATTTAAACAGTCTAACAGACCTTATTATATATATATGCATATATATATATATATATGTATACATATACATATATATATATATGTAGGTGTAGTCTGCATCTCATGGTTCATAAAATAAATAAATAAAAATATAATGCGATCAAATCAAATTAACAACTATCGTTTTGTGGACATTCTTTTCCTAATTAATACTCCAAATCTCATGTTATATATATACATTAAAGGATAGTGTATTAGTGGATATGTATATATACTGTTAGATATGAACTTATGTGTGTGTATATATATATATAGTACCAGTTAGTAATCAAATTGATATGGATCTGGTATTTATAAATAATGACATATATACACCAAATTAAAGGATAGTGAATTACTGTGTATGATAATTATCTCTTCCTATGTATAATTGTTTAATTACTGATTTAACTTCGTTTCAATACTTTCAACACATTTGTGGATGGTTATTTGAACTTCTTGGGTATGTGCAATATTAAACTGCACACTAGACATTGAAATTATTATTTTATTTCATATAGATTCTTCTTACAATGGATGGGCAAGGACCTGCAACTGATGGGCAAGGTACTGAAGTTGGAGCAGATGTCCAACCTACAACTGTTGCGGCTAGACCACCAAAGCCAAGGAAGATGATGACACCAAGGTCTCTTGCTTGGAAACAATTCATTAAAATGGATAATATCGATGGTGAACAAGTAGGTAAGTGCATTTACTGTGCTAAAGAGGTACCTGCTCATCCACAGAGAAATGGTACCTCTGGTTTGAAAAATCACATGCTTACTTGTAAGAAAAAACCACAAACAAGTGACCATAGCCAGACTAAACTTAATTATCAAGTAGGGGATGAATCTGGTTCTGCTGCATCTTTAACTAGTTGGGTATTTGATCAAGAAGCCTCTAAGAAAGCTTTAGCTGCTATGGTTATTGAGGATGAGCTTCCATTTAGGTTTGTAGAAAGGAAGGGGTTTAGAAAATTTATGAAAATTGTGCAGCCAAAGTTTAAAGTACCCTCTAGGTCAACTATTTCTAGGGGATGTGTTACAAGATATGTGGATGAAAAGATGATGATGAAACTACTTTTTAACAACAACTGTCAGAGGGTTTCTATAACCACTGACACATGGACATCAATTCAAAAAATAAATTACATGTCTGTTACTGCTCATTTCATTGATAATGACTAGAAATTGCATAAAAATATAATTAATTTCTATCCAATCTCCGGTCACAAGGGGGATGCAATAGGAAAGGCTTTAGAAAAGTGTCTAAGTGAGTGGGGTTTGATGAGTAAATTGTTCACAATCACAGTGGACAATGCAAAGTCCAATGATAAGGTTGTTAATTGGATTAGGAAAAAGATGACAGGGTTGGGAGTAAGTATTTTGGGAGGGGAATTCCTACATGTTAGATGCATTGCACACATCATCAATTTGGTGGTGACTAATGGTTTGAAAAATAATATGAAGTCAATTTTTAGGATAAGGGAAGCAGTAAGGTATGTTAGACAGTCTCCCTCTAAGCTTCTCAAGTTTAATGCATGTGTTGAGAGAGAAAATATAGAATGCAATGCTGGTTTGTGTTTGGATGTATGTACAAGGTGGAATTCCACATATCTAATGTTGGAGAGTAGTTGCAATTATGAGAAAGCTTTTGAAGCTTATGGTGATTTGGACCCTTATTTCAAAGTTGAGCTTGAGAGTAAGGGATTGAAAAAAGGAAAATAGCTTGAGGAAGAGGAGGAAGAGGACAACTTCGACTTGGAAGATGAGGATGTTGGTATTCCAAAAGTACATAATTATGGGGGAGTTCCAACGGAAGAAGATTGGAATTGTGCTAGGAGGTTTGCAAACTGTCTCAAGTTTTTCTATGATTTAACAAAGTTTGTTTCTGGTTCTAATTATGTAACTGTCAATGCCTTTTTTGATGAGATAACAAATGTAGCAACTTTGTTAAAAGAATGGCAAGATGGGAGTGATTATGAGTTAAGCATTATGGCTGATAACATGAAGAAGAAGCTTGATAAATATTGGGGAGATGTCTCAAAATATAATTCTTTATTCTACATTTCTTCCATTTTAGATCCAAGAAATAAGTTTGTGTATGTTCAGTTCTCCTTAAATGATTTGCATGGAAGTGAAAGTGGTGGGAGAATGTCTAAGAAAGTGAGGGAGGAGATTGGTAAATTATACCATTTCTATTTTGAATTGTACAACCCAAGGAAGGAAGGAGATGCAACAGAAGGTGACAAATCTGAACCTAGAAGAAGAATTTCAAATGTCAAGGTTGCACAGTTAATGGATGCTAGAAAGAATAGATTTAAAAAGTTCAAATCTGAATGTGGAGCTGCGGTAAAGGGTGGTTCGGAGTTAGAGTTATATCTCCAAGAGCCTGTAGTGGCGGATGACGGTGAGTTTGTTTTACTGGATTGGTGGAAAAAACATTCTCCACGATTCCCAATTCTATCCAAAATGGCTAGAGATGTATTGGCAGTTCCTGTTTCCACTATGGCGTTAGAGTCTGCATTCAGCACTAGTGGGAGAGTTCTTGATTCATTTAGGAGTTCTCTAATACCTAGAGTTGTGCAAGCACTTATATGCTCCTAAGATTGGATTAGGACATCTAATGAAGCCATCGAAGTGGAGGAGAAGCAAAATGAACTTGATAAATTGGATTCTGGTACGAGCTTAACTTATTCTCCTCAATGTTTACATTACAATGTTATCCATTGATTCTTTTAACTTAACTTCAACTTTTATGTTTTAGATTTGGCGAAACTGGTAGTAGAACCAACAATTTCAGATATGTGAAGGGGTACTTGAAGGTTTGTTTGGCAGTTGTTTCTCCTTTTCCTTTTTGTTAATTGTCAAATAGTTTGGATTTGTGAATTTTCTATTGATTCATTAGAACTACAATGTGCCGCTGGTTATTATTTATTTGTTCTAGGTTTGGATGAATATGAATTATAGAGTAGCAGGAGGAGAAGGAGGAGTCTGAGGATGATGACATGGATTTGAGCTGCTGCTTTTTATTCCTTTGTTTCAGCTTGTTTGATTAAATTAGATGCTAGTAGGTGTAATGCTATGATTTCAGCTATTTACTGCTGGTGCTTTGATTAAGTGTACTGCTGGTGTAATGACATGAGAATTATATATTTATATGTATTGTTTCATTAGGTGTAAATGTGATGCTGGGCAGCAAAACACTCTCCCATAAATGTAATGCACACATAAATGCTAGTAGTTGATTTAATAGGGAATTTTCGGCCACTTTGGTTGATTTAATGAGATTTGTGTTTTGGTTGATTTAATTTTGGTATTTTCGGTATACCGAAATACCGTACCGAATTGAATTCGGTATTTCGATACAATTCGATACGGTACGGTAGGATTTTTTGGAAATTCGGTATGCCGAATACCGAATTATTTCGGACGGTGTCTACCGTACCGTACCGATGAGCAGCCCTAGCATCTCCTTTTGGAGGGAGGGCATGTGATTTTGATTAAATCGGCGTTAGTTAGCTTGCCGATCTACAACATGTCTATATACAGGATGCCTAAGTCCGTTGCTAAACAATGCGAAGGAGTGATGCGTCGCTTTCTTTGGAGTGGTAGGGACACAGGAAAAGGGATGGCCAAGGTGAAATGGGAAGAGTTGACAAAGTCGATAGCTTTTGGGGGATTGGGAATAGGCCGGATCCTTGACAGGAATGTTACGTTGCTTTTCAAGTGGGCTTGGGAGTTGATCAAGGGTAGTAGGAAACTATGGGCTGATATTATTCGCAAACAGTACAACCTTCGTTCTTTTGGGGACTTGTGGCGGGAGAGGCAGGGTAATCTATCCCCAATCTGGAGTGACATTATGCGTACTTGTGGTAGAGGAAGTGATTTCTTTGATGTGTGGACCAGCCACGCCTCGTTGGCAGTAGGAGACGGGAAGGATGTTGGGTTTTGGTGGGATCCATGGGTGGGTAAGCAACCGTTGGCCTTGCTTCACCCACGTTTATATCGCTTATCGACCTGCCAGCAAGGATCAGTCAAGGAGAGTGGGCAGTGGAACGAGACGGGGTGGGAGTGGCAATGTAGGTGGAGGCGTGATTTGTTTGAATGGGAGAGAGATGAGTGGATGTGTCTAAGAGATCGGCTGCCAGTTCCATGCGGGGAGGGGCAGCAATCGTTGCTCCGTTGGGAGGCAGACCAGTTGGGGACGTACACTGTTAATTCGGGGTATAAGAAATGGGAGATGACGCGTTATGGGACAGCTCCTCTGCTCCAGTCTTGTTGGTCCGGTTTGGTGCCATATCGTGTAGATTTTTTCGTTTGGTTACTGCTTTGCGAAAAGATCATGACCAGATCGTTTCTTGTTAAACGAACTGTGATTACGGAAGCTAAGAATAATTGCCCGATGTGCCACAGTAGTCAAGAGGATGTTTCACATCTGTTCCTGCGGTGTGGGGGTTCCTCATGCGATGGCTTGGTGTGGCTTGGTGTCAACCGGGTACTCTTGCAGATTTGTGGAGGACGTGGGGTAGTTGTCTGCCAAGTAGCAGTAAGCATATTGGCAAGACTTGGAATACCCTTTTCTACGCAGTGGTTTGGACTATATGGAAGCTTCGGAACGCGATAGTTTTTAGACATGCGGAATATAACAGTTCGAGATGTGTAAACATGATCTTTTCCTTGTGGCATAGGTGGTTGAAAAGCACGGATTATTCGTTTGTTTTCAGTATGACTGATATGCTGCAATCTTCGGCGTGGCTTCTTACTCGTAATGCAGCAGCCACTTGAGCTGGTGTTGCAGGATGCTTGTTGAATTCTTTGTTCGTTAGCTGCTGTTTCTTTTCTGTTCTTTTGTTTTGCTGCTACTGGTAGTTCGCTTGTTCTTGCTGCTGTTCGGTAGCAGCAGCTGGGTTTGTTTCTGTGCTGCTGTTAAGTAGCAGCAGCTGCTGTCCTGAGTCATGTTCTTCATGGCTGTTCTTTAATATAATCCTCTGCCTATTTAAAAAAAACAACTCAATGCATGGGTTTAGTGATCATAAATTAAATACTCGAATGGTGTGTGTGAATCTACAAGCTCAACTGGAAGTTGATTCCAGTTGATGAACCTTAGTGTAGGCTTTATGATATTTTGTTCACGACCGAGCATGAAGTAAGATGAATTTCAAGACAAACCAAAAGTTGTTGACCATGATGGTAGGTTAATTATGTGTTTGAAGGCAGGCCGAACTAGAATTCTATAGGACTTGATGGTGGTCTACGTGATACTTATTTGCTGGGGAAATTGTTGGGTTATAGTGTGGAAAGTTATATGGAGCTGTATTTGAAGGAAGATTTTTTGAGGAGTACGATTAAAGTTCAACATCATATAAATAAGAAATATAAAATAAAGTAGTGAGACTAACGTAATGAAATCTTTTTGAAAAAATTGGAAGGGTAGGTTAGAAACGGATGTCATCTTAGGAGTCATGAATTTTTATTTTGCTAACAAAGAACACCATTAACATTTCACAATATATAGTACATATACCAATACATAAGAACACAAATAGAACTTAAGCCTACTATAAAATCAGCATCAGTGTATAATTACAGCCGCCTGGAGACACAGAGAAAGAGAGAATTAAAATTCAAAGGAACACAACCAGAAGGGCGCTGAAATGTATCACTACCAGTACTTTCTGCTCTCGATGACTGCCTTGAATGAGAGTTGGAGAAAGGCGGAGGAGAGGAGGAAGAGGAAGCTGTGAAATCATAAAAATCATCATCAGACGCATAAAAATCGTCAAATTCATGATGATCAGACACCTCTTGGACTCTATCGTGCTTCTTGCTAATTCCATAGTTCTTCCAAAACATAATTCTTGATCTTCTTGAAACAGGCGGCTTGGTTTCCTGATTAGTGTCAAAGCAAGGTTTTGGTAGGCCTAAACTTAGGAAAGCTGGTGGGGGGCTTAAGGGTATCATGTTGATGTTTTCTTGTTTTGGTGGTTCTTTTGGTGTTCCTGGCTGCAATTCCCACTGAAATGGCACACCTTGATGATCTTCGGTAGTACTTCGGTAGTACGAAATGCGCGAAGAACACCCAACTGATGGATCCCTTGCCAGACTACTCTTAGCTGATCTTCTGCTGAATAACTGCAGGTCTCCTCTTCTGTTTCCTAGCTTTTCTTGCTCAAAATCCATACACTCAAGAAAAAATTCCTCTCTCTGTTATAGAAACAATCTTTTTCTGTCAGTTTTTGGTTAAGATGCAAATTTCTGATGAAAGGACTACAAAGGTATGATCTTGTAAAATATATATAGAGGGAGAGGTCTTCTTTTGATTTTCGTGACTTCGTTTTGGAGCATGGTTTGGACCTTTTAGGCGAAGCAAGCAAAGTAAAGTCCAAGTTAAAGTTAAAGTTAAAGCTAATTTTACGACTTCGTTGTATATGATGGGCGGCGGTTCCCGTTGGGCTGAATGTTCAATTACCGAACGCGCGAGGCATGCCTACGTGGTTTTGCTATTGGGAAAAATTAAAAAACAAACTCCGTGTTTGTACCTAATGTTAGTTTGTAATTTATTTAATTTAAATTTCATATTTGTCAATTTTAATAAATTACATTCTAATTTTAAAATAGCTTTAAAATTTGTTTGACTCCTTTTGAAAAAAAAATTGTTGGTGTGAAAAAAAATTAATTAAAAAATAAAAATGAAGTGGAATATTTTTTTTTCTTTCCATATTATTTTTTAAATTTATTTATTTTCTACATCTCCAAAAACTAATGCCTCTTGCCAATCAGATTTATAAATGCAATTTCAAACTTAGGGTGTGGTTCGGAAATATTAATGAGCGTGTGGTTTAAATTGAACAAATTGTAAATTAGGAGTGTTATCCAAATATTTGGTACAGTGAACAAAATAATAATAAAAAAATAGTTTACATAAGCTTGTACGCCAATCCATTAACTACATGCCACTTTGTCTCTCTCTTTTTTTAAGTTAACTTTTTTATTACTAGACAATTGTGTTACAATCGAGTTCGACAGGACATAAACCGTCCCAAAAATCAGACAGACCTAGCTCAAAAAAAATTCTTGTTAGAACATGAACGATAAAATTAACAATCATTTAAACATGAACAAATTTGTAAAAACCAAAAAGATGCGCAAGACAAGTGATATCGTGTGCAAATACTCCCGGACTCGAGAATGGCTGAAATCTGACAAATAAAGCCTGTATCAAACAGTCCCAGACTCGTGATACATGTCACTCTATCTCTCAGACCCCATGTTTTGCAGGTAACTTGACGTTTATCCCATTCTATGCATCTATACCACAATCCATTAACTAATTAGTTGACTTTAATTTGTTAATTCCTTGTAACAGTAATTAATTACATAAGTAGTTTAAATTACCAGAAAGATCTCTCGAGTTTAGTCTTAGTTTTACATATCAAACGAAAAAATAAATAGATAAATGCAGAGGGGGAAGAAAGCACTATGTAATTCAATGTTTATCTGCTGATTAATGATAAAGTATAAAAAATAAAACTCAGTGGTTATTTTAAAATATTTTTCTGCACTTTATTCTCTTATTTCTTTTTCGGACTTTTCTTATTCTCTTAAAATTTCCCCATTTTTAAAATTTTGTTAACTTTTTCAAAAAGAATCCTATTTTTTGAATTTTATTTAATTTTTCCAAAAAATACATCGTTTCCTTTATTTTTCTATTTTTTCTTTTTGGATTATTAAGTACAATTATGGAAAGTTTTGGTTTATTTCAATTTCCTCATGATATTTTTTATTATTATTATTTATTTATTTTATTTTGAATTTTTATTATTTTATTAAATATAAAAAAGAGGTAATAGTTTAAAAAACTCATGTACTATCACGAAAATCAGAAACCTCCTTTGACCTTCAAAATGTGCATTTTGCCTCCCTAAACTACCATTTTCACGCAAGTTGCTTTTTCCGTTAGTAAAACTAATGGACCATTAAGTGTGACTCTTGACAGTCGGTTTCTTCATTTTTGGCTCCCGGTAAACAAATGAAATTGCAACCTGCAAAAATTCAAAAGGGAAAATTAAAAATTAGTTGGTGGACTTAAAAAATAATTATACTAGGAACTGGAAAAAAACTTTGGTGCACATCAAATCAATACTAGGTAAGAGGCAGGGAAGAGAGATTGCACAAGATTGACGCGATTAAGACCGCAATAGGCAGAGAAGGTTGAAGACGAAGTCCAGGAGACGACTGGTTAAAGGAAAAGGGGAGGAATGCCAACGAACGAAAGAAGTAAAGGTTACTCTCTCTCCTTTGCCACTGCGAGGCGAGCGAAGGGAGGGAACTAATTGTTCTATCTTGTGGCTGCGAGGCGACGAAGGAAGAAAGGACCACCGGTTGTGGAGGGTTGTCTCCCTTTCAGAAGCAAGGTCAGTGACTTGTCTTTTCTCTTTTCTCGCCTCAATGACAATGAAACAAGTGGTCTTGCTATATTTAATTCGATTAGGGTTTTGAATAAACAAATATGCATTGTGTTTTCTTCATCTTCTCACCTTTTGATGTTGCCTCTCTGTCTTGTTATACGGTTTAGGTATTTTGGTGGTTGTCTTGTTTGACAAACTGAAAAGTTTTTTACCATTTGTTGTTGTGGTCCTGCTATATTTTAGAGTTTGTAATAGATTTGAATAAATGTATAAATATTGCTTTCACCTTTACTAATAATGTAGTGCAATCCCATGACAGGATGCATTTTAATGTGAAAATCTTCATGGGTGAAACATGGATCCTAGTTCCAAAGTTGACGTATGTAGATGTAGTGGTAGAAAGTTTCTTGATTGAACATGATAAGCTGACAATGGGAGACATAACTGATAAAGTGTTAAAGAAAGGATACCTTAATGCTCTACATTATGATTGTAAATATCCATGGGAAGAAATGGAGGAAGGCATTAAGGGTTTGAGGAAGGAGAAACATATGAAGAGAATCATTGCAAAGATGCTAAGAAATTGTGAGGATACACTTGAACTGTATGTGGAACATGACATCAACACCCCCATATTTGCTGAGAATCTTGATAGTAGTGATGAAGAGATGGCAAATGTAGTAGGGGGTGATACTACAGATGATGCAGGTTCTGCTACTGCAGGGGTTGATGATATGCATTCAGGTTCTGGTGCTGAAGATGAAGTTGTGGTGGAAAGTTATGATGATGATAGTTCAGATTGTGACAGGGTTAGTGCAACTGCTACAGAGTGTGATGAGAGGATTGAAATAGAGGGATTGCAAGAGATAGACCCTGAGAATGGGCCTAACCATACAAGTCATGGGCCTACAGCTAGGCCCAATTCTGAGCAGGATGTGCATAGTTACAGTAACTTTAGTTTCAATGGGTTTGAAAATGAAGCTATTGAGGATGGCGAAGGTATAAGGCCATCAATTGAGAAAGGGAAAGCACTAGTGGATGAAGGTGATGGAGATGATGATCATAGTTATGATAGCCACGCTGACAGAACTTACAGTTGGGAAGTGGAGGGTAGTTGCAGTAGTGGTTCTGAAGAGCTTAATGACTTTATAGATTCTAAAGACTAGGAAGAAGAGGATCTGTTTGCTATGGAGTCTGAGGAAGTAGACGTGGGGGTTGAGCAACGCAGAAGTGACAAAGTTAATAGGCCACCAGTAGCAAGTTTTGGTCCAAGTGTGCCTGATGTTGAAACTGATTATGAGGATAGTGATAGATTAGACAGCCCCCCTTATTCTGACAGTGAGGATGAAAGGGAACGGATGAATGTGAAATTCTCATAATTCAATGAGAGTAGAGATATGAATGGAGAAATAAAATTAGAGGTTGGAATGAAGTTTGCCAGTCCTGATGTTTATAGGAAGGCTTTGAAGGCTTACTCACTGTAGATTGGGCATGATTATAGGTTTGAGAAGAATGAGAAAAGTAGGATCACTGTCCATTGCAAAAATAAATGTGGATGGAGAATAAATACTTCACCATCAGCAGATAAGACCTGCTTCCAGATAAAAACCTTCAGCAACACTCACTACTATGGAAAGGACCTAGAGCACTGTAGAGCATCTACCAAATGGATTGCTCATACATATTTGGCAGACTTCAAGGATAATCTTGATACTGATTTAGAGATCCTTGCAAGTAGGGTGAGTAGAGAGAAATTTTTTACAGTTTCACGTTATAAAATGGTGAGGGTGAAGAAAATAACACAATCTATTATTGAGGGAAAGCATGGTGAGCAATATAGGTTGTTGCGGGGTTATGCTGAGGCAATAAGAAGTTCTAATCCTGGTAGCACAGTCAAAATAACTGCCCCGCCTGGTGTTTTCTAGAGAATGTACATGTGTCTTGCAACTTGTAAGAGTGGATGGTTGTCACTTGAAAGGGAGATACAAGGGCCATTTATTGTCAGCAATAGGAAAAGATGCAAATGGTAACATATTTCTTATTGCATGGGCAGTAGTGGATTCAGAATGCAAGGACAACTGGTTGTAGTTTCTGCAAAGGTTAGAAGATGACATTGGGCCACTAGATGAATAGTGATTTATGTCTAATAGGCAAAAGGTAATTTGCACCCTTGCTTTTGTGATTAGTATCATATTTTATAAGTTTGTCTAACATATGCTTTCTTATGCTGGGTTTGCAAAATATTTTTGATACTGTACTGAAGAAGGTGGATTACAGATATTGTGTGAGACATATTTGGAATAATTTCAAGGGTGAGTTTGGGGGTAGCCAGTATATGAAAGACCAACTATGGGATGCGGCTAAAGCATACACAGCCACAAAGTTCAACATCCATATAGAGAAAATCAAGTGTGAAAGTCCAGCAGCATATGCATGGTTGAAGAGGATACCTCGTCAGAGGTGGTCAAGACATGCTTTCAACCCATGGGTGATGTGTGATCTTCTACTGAATAATCTTTCAGAGAGTTTCAATTCTTACATTAGGTAATGTGTGATCTTCTACTATACAAATTAGTTCGTGTACTCTAATTTGTGTTAGTTAGAAGATAACTGAGTTTTTTGATGTTTGCATGTCAGACTTGTAAGGAAAAAACCAATATTGACTTGTCTGGAGATTATTAGAAGATTGCTCATGAAGAGGTTCTACATGAAATATCAGGGGATGTTGTTGTATCAAGGGAAAATATGTCCAAAATGGTTCAACAGGCTAAATAAATGCATTCAAGAATGCCAGTCATTTATTGTGTATCCTTATTCCCACATGCAAAAGTTTGAGATAGAGCAAATTAGTTATGAAAAATGCACTTGTGACTTGCAGCAGAAGACTTGCTCATGCAGAAGGTGGGACTTAACTGGAGTGTCTTGTAGGCATGCAGTTGTTGCCCTCTTGTTCTTAAAAAAAAGTCCTCATGACTTTGTACATGTGGCATACCGAAAGAGCACATTCCTGGAAGCATACAGGGATGGTATTCTGCTTGTTCCAGATCAAAGTGAATGGCTAGTGGTTCAAGGGCATTATAATGTGAGGCCTCTAGAACGTATGTTGTAGAGTGGTAGACCTAGACATAAGAGAAAGAGGGAAGCTAGAGAAACCGATCCACCCAACCCAAACAGAGTGAGAAGGTCTGGGTTGGTGATGACATGCAGGAATTGTAAAGCCAAGAACCATAACACTAGGACTTGTCCACTTCCTATGAGGTCTAGCATACCACCCTTGAGGAAGAAAAGAGACAAACACCTACAACAACTCCAAGTACTCCTGTCAATGATGGTGAACTTGAGCCTGAAGTGCGGGTAAATTTATTTAATCCTACAACAACTCTAAGTACTCCTGTCAATGATGGTGAACTTGAGCCTGAAGTGCGGGTAAATTTATTTAATCTTTTATATTTGATATCTGTAATATATCAATGTAATGTTCTACTTATTTTTTATTATAGGAAAATGATGGGAATGCAAGTGCAAGGACAACTAGGTCTAATGGGAATGCAAGTGCAAGGACAACTAGGTCTAATGGGAATGCAAGTGCAAGGACACCTAGGTCTAAGAGCAAGGCAAGTGCTAGGACAACTAGGTCTAAGAGCAAGGCAAGTGCTTCAAATACAAGAACTTCAAAAGCAAGGTTTTCAAGGAACTCCACACCAGCCGCTGACATTTCTCCAACAATGCCCTCAACAACAACTAGGACTCCACTGGTCATCCCTTCAACATTACCCTCAACTAGGAATGTTGGTCAGACAACAAGCCAAAGGCCTAAGAAGAAGAAGATATGGAGACTCGCTGGAGTTAGTGGCATCAACCTCCCCCAAAGGCCACAAACTAGGTCCAGTGCACCTGAACTAGTACAGCCAGTCCCAACCACACGAAGTACAAGAAGCCAGACCAGGAATGAAGGGGCAAATCCAATGTCAAAGAATCATGTGCATACCAGGAATTGGATACCTTGATGCAGACATGTTGGACATTTTGTGAATAATTATGATGCTAGATTATAACTTTTGTGTAGTTTGTTGCATATTTTTGTGCATATTAGAATAGCAGTTGTAGGGAACTTCTGATGTAAGGGCAATTCTGATTGCGTAAGGGAATATTTTTTTGCATATTGGAACAACAGTTGTAGGTTACTTCTAATGTAAGGGTATTTTTTTGCATATTTTGTGGTTATCGTAAGGGAAATTGTAGGGAACTTCTAATGTGAGGGCAATTCTAATTGCGTAATGACATTCTATTGCTGCTTATGAATGAAGAAAGAATTTGTGACATTTTTTATGCACTTCTGATTGCTTAATAAACTCAGGTAACTTGGAAATGTCGATACCTCCCCTAAACTATCATTTAGAGAAACACGTATGTACAGGGACGGATCCAGGAATTATTTCTAGAGGGGGCGGATTTTTTTTTTTTTTAGGATCTTTATTCTTCATTTTAGGATGTTGAATAAGGTACCTTGAGAATTGCCGGCGCGATTGAGTTAGGCCCTCTGGATGAGAAATATGCCACATTTTCTAAGACAGGTTTGCCAACAATAGTTTTAGAAGGGCTCAACTTCACAATAGGAGACCTGCATATTGTGATCATTCCTGAAGATGTAATTCTAGAACTAGAGGAGAAACCGAAAATTTACATATCATGAAATGAAGATAATGCTTGGTGGTGTAGTTGTTTTACCTGGTTGAATGGATATAAAAGAGTAACCGAGTCCCGATCTCATAGTCTACTTCAAAGCAAGGGAAGTTATCAGCGCAAGGATACAACGCATTACTTGGATTCTTGGCAACTATCAAGCCAACTCCACCAGTTGCTTGCACAGCTTCTACAGCATCTATTACAGCAGTCCTGCGCGTCACTGAGATGAAGCAAAGAACCACCTTTCCAGCTGCTGTTGTTGCGTTAACTATCAAGGATTCACATACACTGCAAGCGCAACTGGAAAGTTCATAAAATCTTAAATTTAAGGTATTTGCTAAAAGAATGCAAGTTAAGTTAAGCATATCGAATTACCCTACAGAGTTGGGGTCCAATCCTGAGGATTCAGGGTATACCAAGCCTCTATAACCAATCTCCTTCCCCAAAAAAATAGCTTCACCCTGCGACATTAAGTTGAAAAACTAAATGCTTTAATTGATTCATCCCCTAAAATTTCAAAATCTAAAATGATTCTAGAATTTCTAGTGCACATTTTAATTGATTCATCCCCTAAAATATTAATCCATTATCTAGTCTTGTTTTTTATACTGACACTTATATCAACCAAATCAATGTCCGAAAGCTCCCGACCAACCAATTTCAAGATTAAATTCCTGCATACCTACAATTTGAGTCCTTAAATGAAAGATTCACCCATGGAAAAGCCCATTTTGTGCTATCTTGGGAGGTTGACTCAGTACATTAGGTTTTCAGTATCTCTTAAGAGAATACAAAGCACCTATACAGCATGTTCTTTCTTATTGCTGGCCTCATTTTTGCATGCTTGACCATGTTAAGAGAACTTAAAAGTAAAATCTAAATGCAGAAACTTATATATCATGAAGTAGAATACCTCATGGCTGAAATCGTCAAGGTTCTGCTCTGAGGTGAATAAAATGGCATCTATAAGAGAGTGCAATAATAGAGAAGCAAACAGTTAGTATATGTACACAATATAGCTTGAAAAATAAAAAATCATAGTATGAAGATCGACTTGAAATTCAGTCTACCTGTAAAACAAACTCTCCATCCTTGAGATCATGAGCAACAAGGACTCCTATTGCTTCAGTGTTGAAAATAAAGAACAGCATTCCAGGTCTCTCGTTCAGCAAGTATTGTCTAAGCTCTTTGCTTAAAAAATGAACACTGATAAGCTTTTGCAAGTCCAGTAATCTAGTTAGTTTATACTGTGAGAATCCAGGAACATAATCTTATCACACAAAATGAAGTATAGGGTAAGATGATGTACCTAATTTGGTTAGAATAATGGAGAGAACGAGACCCAAGGACGAGAGGTGGGTTGGGAAGGCGGCGATGGTGGTGAGCTTTGGCGGGTTGTGGTGGAGGAGGCTGAGGGATGAGGTGGAGGCGCTGGTGGTTGTGGCAGAGGAGAAGAGGGAGGCGATGTTGGGTTTAGGGATTCTGTTAGATTCTTACGTCGATGAAGATAAAAGACTCAAAAAAATTAAAGAGATAATGCAAAAATTAAAAAAAAAAAAGGTTTGCCGTGAATCGAACACGCGACCTTCTAATGTTAATTCAGACGAGCTACCATTGCGCCAAGGATTCTATTGAATGATAGAGGGCTAAATTTTACTTAAACTATAAAGGTAAAGTTTTTTCTGATTGGCCCAGGGTGGGCGCCAGCCCACCCTGGCCTGGGTTGGATCCGTGCCTGCGTATGTACTAACGAAAAGATTCAGAATTAAGAGAGAACCAAAATGCAATTAAGAGACAATCAAAATTTAATTAAAAGACAACTACAATTTCATTATAAGTTGCAAATTACATCATTCAAGCCTATCAATGGCTTCAAAAACCAACACAAAAATAACAAAAAAATAAGTCATTTTCATCAAGCAAGGACTTACAACCATTCACCCCCACTACACCACCCCTAAACCTACTCTATTTGATCCTGAGCTTGATTCTCACTTGCCGAAGACTTGTCCCTCTTCATCTTCCTTCCTGGCATCCCACCAAGATCTCCATGGTATATATCAAGTGCATCTAGAGCCTTCTATGCCACTGACAACTCCATATCCACTAAGCCCTGCCCCTATTCTAATAGCGTAATAGCGACCTTAATGCTGCCCAGAGATTTGCCCAAATGCTTAAGATAATCCCGCACTGCCCTTGTAGGGAACCATGTCTGCATTCGTGCCTGCTCCTTTTGCAAGAAGTGTTCTTGGCCCCTGAGGCGCTTCAGGTCTTCTTCCACATGTCACTTCTTGAAATGATAGTTGGTCCCTGCCTCACTAGAGTTGTTGATAGCCGACACAGTTTCCTCTAAAAACTTCTCTTTCAGAATATTATTAATCATTTTGAAGATAATTGGACAAAGAAGGAGTAGTAGAAAATGGTGTAAGGAGTAGTGGAGAATGTAGTATATTACATTCAATTTATAGACCAGACTGGTGTCCTTTGGCATTCAATAGTCGCCTGGATTGGATGACTGTTGGTAATCCATTGTTTGGTTATCCAAGGCTCTGGTGCCTCTCTGCTTTTCTTCGTGTCTGCTCAAGGTAATAAATGCTTGTAATTATTCATCCATAAAAAGAAACAACAAAAGAAGCAAAACGAAATACAATAGTAAAACCCCAATTCACCACATTCAAACACTAAAAATTACAATAGTAATCAAGAAAAATTGGAGAAGGATGGCAAGACATAGGACGATAGACGAACAATTATTCCCATTAACTGGTTCTTCTGGTTTGCCAGATATTGTAGCAACAATCTCCTTCAACTCCCTGCGAATCACCTCGCATTCTTCCTTCATACCATCCCTAATATCGTCCTTGATCACAACCCAGTCATTAATTTCATTCCGACGAACGTTTGGCACAGATCCACCTTGCAAATTGCACCATGCCCAGAATCCACACTTACCATTCACACATTTATAATACAACCTTCCTGGGTTAGTAGTCGATTATGATATCTTAACCACAGCTCTAAACGCACACTTGCACCGTTTGTTCTTGAATTGTAGGTACGATTTTGCACCATTTCCTAAACCAGTTCCTGCGGACGACGTGAATGAGTGATTGCTTGATGAAGCCACGGCGGTGGAGATGCAATTTCGCCTCTTTTGTTGTCACGACCTCCTTCTCAAACGAACCCCTTAACTTTAAAACCTATATCTACCCTCAATTTTCTAGGGTTCTTACTGTTGAACCTCTCTTCTCCCACACCGAAAACTTAAATTTGTACAATGGATTTTATTACAAAAAGAAAATATTTGTTTTCTATTTATACAACTATGCGTTTCTCTCTCCCACCCATTCATTTTCAGCCTAAAGAAAACAAACTAATTTCATTTTTTCTTTCATTTTCAACTCCAGGTTGCTGAAACCAGCTGTCAAGGGTCACACTTCACGGTCCGTTAGTAGAATTAACGAAAAAAGGCAACTTGCGTATATACATAAGGTTTCTGATTTTCGCAATTAGTATAGGGGGCAAAAAGCTATTATGTTAAACAGGCGTATATACATAAGTCTTTTTAAAAATTAAAATTGAAGGATCTAATGACATTAGTTAAACTCAACTGAAAAGTTTTGCAAAATTTAAGTGTCATCTCAACTAAGACTAATTTCGTTTGAGTTTTATCGAGTTCCAAAGAGCAGTGACTCTCCGTACATGGTTTTCTCCATTCACAATACTCAAATTCAAAACCTTAGTTAACAGTAGACAAATCCCTTAACACTTGACTAGAAGCAATAGTTTAGTGCCAAGTTAAAAGTGAGAAAGAAAGAAAGCTACAGTTAAACCTCGATAAATGAATGTCCGATAAACGAATAACCTCGCCAAATGAATAATTTTCTCCGGTCCCGACTTGGGCAAATGGGCTAAATGAATAACCTCGCTAAATGCATTAACGAATAATTTTTTTTGAATCCTTAAAGACCCCATGTAAATATAAATGAATAATCATTAAAATTCATAAGATATATATATATATATATTTATTTATTTATCCTAAAAACAAAAATATTTCTTCCAATCAACAATGTTCATACAAGAAGTCATTTCTTCACAAAAAAAGCGTCTAAAATTGTTTGTTTTTTCCTTCCACCAAAATGCATCACCCATGCTTGCATATAATGTAGTTTGGCTGGTATCCAAATCAAACTTTTCCTTCACCCATGCTTGCATATCCTTTTGCGTAAGACTTGGTTGTTCCTTCTTATGCTCACATATGGCCCTCCTTATCTGGTCGGTCAAAGTTGATTTTGTTGTTGGTTTTGACTGGTGATCGGAAGCCATCAGACTGAATATTAAGAAAGATATAGTAGAATGAATTATTTACCAAACCAAGACTCTAGAAAAATATATATAGTAGTTTGTAGGTAGGTTAGGTACATTGTCTTAGTCTCTAAGTATTCCATACATAGAATATTATTATTAGTACATGTTGCATGTATTTAGACTCTAAGTATTCCATACATAGAATCTTATAAGTACATGATGCATGTACATAGTCTATATACGTATTTGTACATTAAATGTAAAATAAATAATCATACGAAAAAATAAAAATGTAAAAATACTATCTAAATGAATAAAAATTCATTTATCGATAAATGAATAATATATTCATTTATCGATAAGTAAATAAACTCACTAAACGAATATTTTTTGCTGGTCCCAAGAGCATTCATTTATCGAGGTTTAACTGTAGTTATTAAAATAATTTCTTCTAAAAAAGGAATAAAAAAATGGTAGAAAAAAGAGAAGAAAGAATCTTAAATGAGAAAAAAAAAAAAAACTTCTTGTGTGAAGATAGCCAGCTTAACAACGTTGCAACGGCAAAATCTTACCGGTACATGGGCTTTATTTGAAGAAGACATAAATAAGGGAAAACAATTGGGCCTACAACCCACAGTAACTCTACCCTAAGATATTCTAAGATTTTTCTTTTTAGGTAAAGGCAATCTTATACTTTTTTATATTTAACCCCTCAAATTTTAATTTTTGACATATCGAATTGTATTAAATTTTAGTCTCTACTGTTAGAATATTCATCCAAAACTCTAACAATGCATTTAAAAATAAATTTTTATATCAAAATATCATTTAAAAATCATAAAATTGTAAAAACAAATCATCAAAAGTATTAAAAAATTCAGAAAAATGAAGATCGAATTTTTCACTGATAATTTTAAGGTCCCTTGTGTAAAAATTATAAAAATTCATAGAATATTATTTAATTTTTTAATTTTTTTGAATTCTTTTATAGATTTTTGAATTGTATTTAGAAAAATGGAGATTTAATAATTAATAAATATTTTTAGTTGAAAATTTTATCTCCAGTTTTTGAATTTTTCATAACTTGTTGATTTTTTTTGTAATTTTTTACATTCTTCTATTTTTCATTTTTTCATTTTTAAAAATTCATTGTCCATTTTCTTCTCTTTTTTTAATATTTTGTTTTCCATTTTTAATAATATTTTGATATAAAAAATCATTAAATGCACCGTTAGAATTTAATAATTTTTTAAATTTATTTTTTTAAACTTCTAATGGCATGGATTATAATTCGACACATTTCGATATGTTAGGAACTAAAGTATAGGATTGCATATACTCAAGAATGTTATAATATTTTACCCTAATTCTATTAACCAGAAAGTTTTAATGACATTTTAGACCTCGTACTTAAGTATATTTAATATATTAGACCTTTTGTTAACTTTTTTGTTATTTTGGACTTTATGTTAATATATGATGATATAACTTTTTTCTTTTAATTTTTTAACATTAATTTTTATTCACATACGACACCATATTATCACCTTAAAACAAAAACAAAAAATACATGTAAATGAAGTGACATCTTAGTGGATAAAAAATAATGATAAATAAAATAATATAAAAAAATTCAAATTATCACTTAACGGCCGCATCCATATGGAGGGTTTAAAATGACAAAAAAAATTAACAAAGAGTCTAATAAATTAAATTTAGTGTATAAAGTCTAAAATGTCATTAACTCTAACCAAAAACTTAAAATGGCTCAATTGCAACATTGGGTATTTAGAATTTGGCTTCAAGTTCCGCCTCACTTGGAACATTGCCTGCAATTTTAGATGCACAAAAATCTCCAACTTTAAACATTTCACTCCATCTTTAGCCTTGAACTTTAACCATGTAAGCTAATGCGACAGGACAATGGCTACACTGTCGCAGCCAAAGTGTCGTCGGCATAGCTTTCGGCAATGAATTTTCTGCGAATTTTTTTACTTACTTTAGGTTTTAACTTATTATGATTATCACCGTTTTTCGAAACATTTTTAAATCAAAAAGAAAATATTATTCCTCACTTCACCCGGCAACCATAGAGGTACAACTTCAGCGCAGTATAAATATTTTGCAGGGTTCTACAGTGATAGGTGTTTCTGCCTATTCTTCTCCTTCTTTCATGTCTGTTTCGGGTAGTACTGAGTTTGAGCATATTCGTGATAAAAGGGCTTTGTTTTTAAGTCAGAGGAAGCAAGTCGATTTTTGTAGCGCAGGTATTTCAAGTTTTGCTTATTCAGACTTTTAGAGATCCCTCGTGTTACCTGTAAGAACAAAGTTCATGGTGAAAAAACACTGTTCAACTAGCAATTTCAAGAAGTGCTTGGACTTGATTGGTGCTTGCAGCAATTGAGTCCCCTTTGGGGCTTTGATAGAGGATAAAAGATGGTCTAATGCCAAGGTGGGGATTGTTTTACATGTGACTTTAACTACTGCTGCTATTATTATTATTATATGCAACTTAATTAACCTTTTTTTGTTCTATGCCAAGGTTTTGATTACGACAATATTGTTGTAAATCTTTTGAGTGGGTATTCTCGATGAGGATTTGGGTGTATTAGGGTTTGGGGGTTAAGAGATAACTTGTTTGATTTGATTATGTACTCCCTCTTTTTTATTAGTGAATTGTTGATCTGTCTTTTGTCTGTAAAATAGGTTTACGTCGAAATCACATTAATTTCTTATGATTTGTTCTTTAATTCTTTTAAATCTCATTCAATTTTAGCACTGCAAGAATATTTCACAATTAATTTTGGATTAAAGTGGTACTGCCTCCGTTATAAAACAAATATCTTTGAAAAGAAATTGTGCAAATCAAAAAGTTTTTAAATTTTTTGAATAGAATTCTAAACAATACATTAATATCATAAAAATTAAAATAATTAGGGGTATTAGAGTGAAGCAAATATAAAAATACATCAATACTAAGAGTGACATTTGTTTTGAAATATGCTAATTTTTCTTCATTCAATAAAAAAATATTAATTTTATCGTATCACAATATTAATGTCCCTATCGTATCCAGTGTTATCAGAACCGGACCGGACAGCGAACCGGAAATAAAAATTTGGTGGTTTAACCGGGTTGAACCGGGTTCGACCGGATTGTAGTTGCTGGTCCGTCCAGAGCCGTTCACACATTAAACCGGTAAATTTTAGACTATTAAACCGGATTAAACCGGATTGAACCGGCTGGTTTTTTTACTGTAGCATTTTATAATATATCAAAATAAAGTTATAATATATCAAAATAAAGTATATCAAGTAGATCAAAAGTTAAAAATAAAGAAACTATCTAACATTCAAATGACACTTAAATATTCCAATTACAAAATAAAGAAACAATCCAACATTTAAAAACACTTAAATATTCATACACACTTAATTATCCAAATTACAAAATAAAGAAACAATCCAACATTCAAATGAAATCATTCTCAAAATCCAAACACCTAAATATTCAGATTACAACATTATTAATTTTATGGATTGGTAACAGGTTGAGAGGTCGAGCCACTAGTATGCTTATGATCACTTGCGTTGAGCCACGAGAGGTACTTGAAGGAGGTTGTATATTGTTGCTGCCCGATTTTTAATTTATAAATTTTTTGTCAAATATTTTTGCATTTCTAACGTCAATTTTTCTAAAAAAAATTATACATCCGTTTATTTTCGTCCAACTGATATTTATTTTTACGTTTAAACATAAAAATTCAAAGCTCAGCTTTCTCTCCTTTTCTTTTGAGCATGCACTTTTGATTTTAAAAAATAATTAAAATATTTGCAAATGGACATATACGGCCTATAATGTAAAAAGTTATTTCTTATGTCTAAATTTTTAACCACATGCACTTTTAATTTTAAAAAATAATTAAAATATCAAATTAATTGTCTTGGCCCATTATTGAACAAAGAAAGAAAAGCCCAGGCCCACCATCTTAATTATTAAACTAAACTAATAAACTAACTAATTCAAAGGCAAAACCCTAAACTACCATTCGACATCATCTTATTCTTTCTCAAGCCGCCGTTTGTGTTTTGGTATTAGATCCATGGGAAAAAGTGTTGTGATTGGAGTGGGTTGGTTATTTGGTCTTCTGTGATTCATTTGTCTGTTGGATGTATCTTGTTTCCGGCCTTGCAAACCTCTCTCGCCTGTTCATCCGTTCAATCGTTTCTGTCGTTCCTGGTAGGCCCTTTCATCGCGTAATTTCAATTATTGTCAACTGGGTTTCTTGATTGGGTTGATAAAATTTCGAGCTTTGGCAGTGGTTGTTTGATTCTGTTGATAAAGATTGGAAATTTTGAGATTGGTATTTGTGTTTTGGTATTAGATCCATGGGAAAAAGTGTTGTGATTGGAGTGGGTTGGTTATTTGGTCTCCTGTGATTGGTTTCATTTGTCTGTTGGATGTATCTTGTTGTTATTGAAGAGGAAGATTGGCTTGTGAACTTGCCCAACTCAAACTGAAACACAAGGAAAAGAAAAGAAATTCACGCGAAAGAGAAGAGATTAAGTGAAGAAGCAAAACGGCGTCGTTCGTTCCAAAACGACGCCGTGACAGGTAAGTGGCCAAACCGGACAGTTTGGCAACAAACCGGCCGGTTCTCCGGTTCACAAAAAACCGGACGAACCGGACGGTCCGACCGGGTCAGAGGCGCATCCGGTCAGAAAGTGAATCGAACCGGAAAGTTGAAAATGACCGATTGAACCGGACGGACCGGCCGGTCCGGTCCGGTTCTGATAACATGGGGTAAAACCAGTGTTTTTGGAACCGGACCGGACAGCGAACCGGAAATGGAAATTTCATGGTTCGACCGGGTTCAACCGGAAAAAACCGGATTGAACCATTGGATCGTTTTGAACCGGACACATATCGAACCGTTCAATTTTAGATAATTTAACCGGATTGAACCGGATTGAACCGGCTGGTTTTTAAATTCTGATGGGCTGACCCATGCCTGTAATGGGCCGGCCCATCAAATTTTTTAAAAAAAAAAAAAAAATAACCAAAACCAAAACGGCGTCGTTTTGGTCAAACTAAAACGGCGCCGTTTTGGTTAGGCACATAAATTTTTCCATTTAAAAAAAAATAAAAAAATAAAAAAATAAAAATAAAAATAAAAAAAAATAAAAATAAAATAAAAAATCAAAACGACGTCGTTTTACATTGAACCAGCCGGGTTGCTATTGAACCGGCCGGTTCGCCGGTTGCCAAAAAACCGGCCGGTTCGGCCGGTCCAACCCGGGTCACATGCATTTCGGTCCGATAGGTCGAATCAGACCGGAAACCTAAAAAATCCGGTTGAACCGGACCGAACCGGCCGGTCCGGTCCGGTTCCAAAAACACTGGGTAAAACTAATGCATGTTGGTGTGCATTTGATACACGTGCTATGGAGGATTACGGTGGGGAATGCAAACGAGAGCATAGGTCCGTGGAATCCATAAAGGAATGTAGGGCGAGAAGCGGCGTTGGGGTCTTGGGGAAGCCATGGGGTTGTGGTTGGGTTGCTGTCTCGAGAAATTTGACCTCGATGCTAGTGACCTGCTTCATCAGGAGACTCAGACCTATTACTTCACTTTATTTATTATTATTAGTAGTAGTAGTACTAGAGTATATTTTTCCACCCTTCCTCTCTCATAGGATCTGATCTATGTACTATCCAATTTATTTATTTTTTTAAATCGTATTGTTAGGCAAAAGGGTAACAGTAATAGTTATTTTATCCTCTTGTATTATTGTTTAATGAGAAAATACTCGTTAGGTTTTCAATTCTTTATTTCACTCCTTCCTGAACTATTTTTGAGTACAATTTACTTTTTGTGTTAATTTTTTTGTCAAATCATTTATGAATATAGGTACGATATCCTACAACCAATCTCTTTTTTTCTCTCTTTTTTCTTCTTCACACTCAAAATGTCATTTATTAACTCTTATTTCTCTTTATTATTAGTTTTTTTCTTCCAATTTTAAATTTTAAATTTTTTATTATTTCATAAAAAAAATGAATATTATAATAAAATTAATTATATGAATGATATTCATTTTATTTTTTACATTATAGCATTAATTTTTATTTATTACTTATGGACAAGAGGATGTAGTAAACCGTTAATGAATTTGACAAAAAATCAAACAGAGGGGATAAATTACTCCCAAAAAATGGTTAAGACGGTTAAATCAAAAAATTAATAGTACAAGGGATAAAGTACCTATTACCCATAACTTATTTACAAAATTAACCAATTAGAAAATTAAAAGATGATAAGAATGAAAGTAAAATTGTAATGAATAATATATAAATTTTGAAATTCTAAAAGTAATAAAAAAATATCAGAATTGACTATATTTGATTTTTTTTTAAAAAGAAGAAGAAATTGGTTAGTTTCGAAAATTCTTAAAAGGTTGAGTAATATCATTTTAGATGGAAAATATATAAAGTAAATTGAATTATAGTAGTAACATGATATAAGTATTTATCATTTGATATGAGTTTAAATTTTGTACAAATCTCACTTAATTTGGTTATAAACTAAGATTATACATGTTTATTAATTCAATGGTTTAAATAAGAAACATTTGTTTTTGTCAAAATTATCACATGTTTATTATATTAAATATCGATTATTTTGAATTTAAATCGAGTAAGATTACAAAAGAACATTAATCAATTTTTATACAACTCATACTTAAAGCTATAAGCCTATAACTAAAAACTTTTGATTAAATTAGAAATAATCACCTACCGGTAAAAGAATTATTAGTAATAGAAGAAAAAAAGTGAAAGAGAAGTGATGGGTCCCATCGGAAATTAGGGGAAGGGAAGAAAGAAAGAAAGGGTAACAGTGGGAATTCAGAAGTTGATAAAAAGAACAGGAGTAAAAGAGGGAAACCAGACAGAGATTGCTTGCGCAAATCTAGCTAAACTGGGTTTTCCTTTCCTTTCCTTTCCTTCCTTTCCTTTCCTTCCTTTCCTTTCCTTTCCTTTCCCTTTCCTTTCCGCTGCTGGAAAACAAGTGATTGCTTGCAAAATCACACACCCTTTCTCTGTTTTCTTGGCCTCATTATGTTGTGATATCAGTTGTTCACTCAACAACAACACATTTCTATGTATTGTCTTCTCTTTCTCTCCTCTCACACTGCAACTACAAGACTCTGTTTGTGTCCTCTGTTCCTTTGCTCCACTTTCTCTTTTCTTCTTTAAAAAAAAGCATGAAAAGAAAAGAAAAAGAAGAGATTGTTTTGATCTTTTCAAGATAAGACAAGCTGAACCCATCAAGATTTCAAGACCCCTCGAATCGATCGTCGATCGTCTCTCTCTCAGCCTCTCAGGTACAGACAACATCAAATCCCATGTTCTGATGTTCATTTTCATCATTAACCCCAACAATCACTCATCTATCATCGTTTTCTTGCTTTTATATACTATGAGCTTACTTTTCCTTTTTCCTTTTTCTTTTCAAGAATCAAAGAAGAAATTACACTCCTCTCGCAGTTCTTGATTTTGTAGCGGTGTGCGGCGGTGGAGCTTCCGCTGGTGGTGGTGCATTATATATATGGAAATTGCTATGGCGTTGTATTTTAGGGAAATGTTGGGCAGTCTTGTACTCCTATTAAATATGGAATCCTTCTGGTTTTTTAGTAATTTTCATCATCTTCTTCCTCTTCTTCTCCTTCCTTGGGTTGGGTTATTGTAAATGGTGGTGATGATCAGATGGTGTGGTGAACTGGCGTGATATTGGCTGGATGGCTCAATCTCTTCTCTTTTTTCATCTTTTTTTGGTAAACCTTGTTGTTAATTATGACATAGTACTACTACAGGAGTAGAATCTTGTTCCTAATTCTTAATTCTCACTTCATTCTTCTTACTATTCCTTCTCTGTTTTTCTAATTACAGTTCAGTATGCTCTTAATTATGAATTGAAAGATAGAATCTTTACTTTTTCAGATGAGGATCCATGAATTAGGTGTAATAAAAGATGGGTTTGTTGTAGGAAATTTTTGGGAGATTAGAGGAGAACCAAGCTTTAAATCTATAGAAAAAAGAAATTTAGATGCAGAGAGCAGACTTCAATGTTGCAGTACTGTTTCATTGTCAGTCTTTGCATTGGACTTTGTTAATCTTCATTTTAATTGTAAGTATTTTCTTTTGTTTCTAAGATTATTATTACTTGGTCTGGTCCTGGCTGTTCTTTTTCTTTTAGTGGTCATTCGGTGTATTGGGAACTGCAGGGGCGGGTGTTGATCACATAAATGTAACGTGTTGCTTCCATATCTTTTTTTTCCAGGATTTTTTCATGATTTGTCATCTTCATCCATGTGTCTCTGTATCCACGGACATTTAATTAAATAGTACTCGTAATATTTTTTTAGTTGTCATTTTTCTAATTTTTTTCAGCAATTAATGTAATTATTAATTATCAATTATGGAATGATTATTGAAAGTATGTCAGTAATATATTTTAAATTTTTAGTTAATCAAATTGCAACGATTTTTCTTTCACGAAATAACTGTCATTTTTAAAATTTTCACTCAA
The DNA here is from genome assembly GCA_963691705.1 of Viola odorata. NCBI lineage: Eukaryota > Viridiplantae > Streptophyta > Magnoliopsida > Malpighiales > Violaceae > Viola > Viola odorata. The sequence goes on along the minus strand of OY829545.1, from coordinate 52,370,016 downwards.
TCAAATTACAATTTTTTTTACCAATTATAGAATAACTAACGTGTTTAATTATTTTAAAAACTGAAAGTAGATAATTAATTCGCCCATTCTAATTTTTTTTTTAAATGACAACTAAATTTTTTTAAGAAATAATAATATTTTAATTTTTTCCTTAAATCTCTCTTCCATGACATTTTGTTTTTACACCTGTTAAAAAGGAATTATGGCACATTAAGGTTATAATTTAAGTTTAACTGATTATAATTAGTGTTAAGTTATGAATATTGTAATATAATACTAATTAATACTGTAATAGATTGTTTCTATTTTTTTATATCTTCTTTTCCAAATTTTTTTTTTAAAGTTTAGGTATACTCAATGTGACTGTGCGTCATTTGTTGGGCAGACGGAATGCAGACACTGCCGGTCTATGTCCACAGTAGACAAGAGCTGGCGGCAATGAATACTATAAATGTGATTATCGGCTTTGTTCCGACCTGGTTACTCTATTTATTTGTTTGTTTTGAGTAATTTATAGGGTAGATTAAGTAAAAAAAATCTTACAGTTTATACAATTTTTTATAATTTTAAAATTTGTAATATAAATTTTATAGTTGTTTAAAAGTTATAATTTTAATTTTTTTTAAATAAATGATAAAATAATTAAAATTTATGCAAATTTGAAGAAAAATGCAACAAGTATGAATATTTCACTCCACTAAAAAATATAAAAACATTTAAAAGCAATAAATTAAAAAAATTGTATATAATTTTTTAATTTTTTTATTATATTAAGTACTATCATATTATTTACTTTTTTTTTTTGCAACTTTGTACTATTTTTTGAGGTTTTTTAAATATTTAAAATGTTAAAATTGCAATTTTTAGAAAATTATAAGAATATTTTTAAAAATATTTAAAAGGAATTTAATTATTCTTCTATCGTAATGGAAAGTTTGTATAAAAATACAATATTATCATGTTATATTAAAATGATAATAACATATGTCACGTCATCACATCACCGTAAAATGAACTGTTAAACATTCAAATTAACCATGTTTTATTTAGGGGTGTACAAGAACCGGGCCGGATCGGAAACCGGATCGGAAACCGGACCGGAACCGTCATTTTTTTAGCTCAGACCGGCCCGACTTCTTTTTTTTTTTACCCTGACCGGATCGGACCGGAAAGTTCGGGTTCGGTCCGGTTCTCCATCCCTCAAATCCGGGAACCGGTAGAACCGGAAATATATATTTATATATAAATATATATACATAATAATATCAAAGGATCCATTTGCTTCAATGGTTAACTTATCACTTATTATATTAAAGGGGAGATGTTCAAACCCTTTTGGTTCCCACTATTTTTGTATTTGAGTGCAAGAATAAATTTTAAGTAAAAAAAAAAAAAAAAAAATCCTGGCCAGAACCGGAACCGGCTCGGAAAAATTGGAACCAGCCCGGCCCAGACTGGAAGTGTCCGGTCCAGTCCGGTTCTAGCCCAAAAACCAGACCGGACCGGCCCGTGTACACCCCTAGTTTTATTACATCCACAATTGCTAGTATAAAGTGTAAAACTAATTAATTAAAGGTAAATTGCTGGTGAGTTCTTTTTGGTTTTTTATTTATTTTGTTTGGTTGATTATTCTTTGCCTTATTATTATTATTATTATTATTTAATTTTTCAAAGTTTCTTTTCCGGTGTTAGTTGCACCTAAACCTAATAAACCTAAGAAGATGGAAGAACTTTTTTCTTTCATTTTCTAAAATTAGAAAAAAATTGAAGACGAGAAAGGAGGAATGGTTCTTTCCTACTAACTAGCAAGGTTCCCTTGGAGACTAAATTTGCATGTTTTTAAAAAGGAAAAATCTCTCAATAATGCTCGTCACTTACTTTGTTTGTATTGTTTTCATTTAAACTAATAATATTTAGATTTATTTTTTAAGGCTGCGCTTGCTTGATAAAAAATACGAGGGAAATGATTTAAAAATGTGAGCTTTTTAGTTTTATTGTAATTAACCGATGCCGTGAATATTGAATTTCCGGGAATGTAATTTTTCTTAACCTATTTATTTTCTTCAAGGGAGTAATTCTCTAGTTAAGGAGCGAAATATCTCATTTTCCCAAGTGCAAAGAAGGTTTGCATACACCTTATAGTTATTTTGTTTAAGTTACGTGTTTGAATTGTTCACATTTTAATTAATAAATAAATTTATGGCTAACGCCAATTGTTGTCTTGTTAATTTGATATTTATTTTAATTATTAATTTATCCAAACCCATGAAAATGTGATTAATTTACCATAATTATGTAAGTATTTTGAAGTTATTACCTATTATATGAGATAATCTAAAAATATTAACGGTAGGTAACTTGTCACACTTCCAAAAATATTTTTATTAATTATTTCTAAAATCTAAAAATTGGAAGCCTGCAACTTGTTTTGTTGAAGATTCCATTGTTTGTTTCGAAGCCAAAAGAAGGCCATAGCGTACTCTCTCGGCAAACCCAACACATTTTCTCCCTTCCTAGCTACCTTAAAAAGGACAAAGATGATGGAGTGGCTCGTTCAGTTCCCTATTCTTCCTTCTGCTGGATAATTAGCTGATCTACGAATTCACACATATTTGTTACCATAATTACGGACAAAGATGATGGATGGAAAATATATATTCAAAACTACGATATATATATATATATAAGATTAATCTTGTTCAAATACTAATTCAATAATCAACTTAAAATTTGTTTGGCCTCTTTTAAAATGATCTTACGTTTAGTTGGTGTGGAAATTTAATTAATAAAAAAAGGACAGAGATGTTCAATTTTTCATCCAAAAAATTAACACATAGAATACCAAACGCCATGTCACCGCATCATGTGTCACTCGTCATGATTTTCATATGACCAACTGGTATGATTTTGTTACTGGTCTTTGCTAAGCTGAGATTAGCATAGTGTTCCCCCTTTGCAACATCCTGGTTTGTGTGTTAATCACCGAAAGAACAGCATATCCTCTACGACGAGTAACCCTCTGCCTCATTATTTTGGTACTGAAACAAACAACCGTTCCACTAAATATTGGGTTTTGAACAACGGGACTAGTGCATCAGTACCGTTCGTACACGTTAGGGACATATGGACGCATATGTTAATTGTGTACCGTCATATAATATATTGTTAACATAAGGTTAATTGGACCAATTTGATGATCTAATAAAGTTAAGGGGTCCAATCGTCTAATTGAAATAGTGTGTGGGGGTTAATACGGTTATTGTGCAGATTCCGGATTAATTCTGAATTGTTGATGGACCAATTCGGAATTAATGTAAAACTCTAAGGACGGAATTGATCCCTAGTGGAATTGCTTTATATAAATAAGGCACTCTCCATTGTTTCTCATTCATGGATAGAAACAGAGAAACCGAAAGAGAGAGTGAGGGAGATCCATTGAACCCCAAAGCAATCATCCACTAGAAGATCAAATCTCCGGATTTCTACATCAGATCATGGCATCATCCGCATCAGGTACGCTTCCGCTGCGCGATCTAATTTATGCAATTCATCTATATTGAGATTGATTCGTTCCTTGGGATGTAATCTCCCATACGGTTCCAACAATTGGTAGGGGAGCCAATCAGTCTTGATTTTGTATGAATTGCATATAATCATTGATGCTGTGATGGTTTTGTGTATTAATTGCAAAATTGGGTTTTGATGGATTGATAAACTGCAAAATTAGGGATTGATTTTTTGCTGTTTTTTGATCTCGTTTGGAATTTGTGAAATTAATTCCATGAAATTGATTAATTGATCAATTGATTTGAGATTCTATTGTTGATTAATTGATTTAATTGAGTTATTTGGCTTGATTTGGAATTTGGAATTCAATCCCGTTTGGTTTCTGGGAATTGGATGAACTCCATGATGGAATGTTTGACTTGTATTTGGCTTAAATGTGGTTTGCATGTGGCTCAAATGTGGCTTGTATTTGGCTTAAATGTGGCTTGCATGTGGCTTAAATGCGGCTCGAATGTGGCTTGAATTCGGCTCAAATTCGGCTCGACTTGAGTTGTATTCGGCTCGTATTTAAATACGTATTCAGGTCGTATTCAGTACGTATTCGGATCGTATTTAAATACGTATTCAGGTCGTGTTTAAATACGTATTCAGATCGTATTTAAATACGTATTCAGGGCGTATTTAAATACGTATTCAAGCCACATTTAAGCCAAATACAAGTCAGACATTCAATCATGGAGTTCATCCAATTCCCAGAAACCAAACGGAATTGAATTCCAAATTCCAAATCAAGCCAAATAACTCAATTAATCAACAATAGAATCTCAAATCAATTGATCAATTAATCAATTTCATGGAATTGGTTTCACAAATTCCAAACGAGATAAAAAAAACAGCAAAAAATCAATCCCTAATTTTGTAGTTTATCAATCCATCAAAACCCAATTTTGCAATTAATACACAAAACCATCACAGCATCAATGATTATATGCAATTCATACAAAATCAAGACTGATTGGCTCCACTACCAATTGTTGGAACCGTATGGGAGATTACATCCCAAGGAACGAATCAATCTCAATATAGATGAATTGCATAAATTAGATCGCACAGCGGAAGCGTACCTGATGCGGATGATGCCATGATCTGATGTAGAAATCTGGAGATTTGATCTTCTAGTGGATGATTGCTTTGGGGTTCAATGGATCTCCCTCACTCTCTCTTTCGGTTTCTCTGTTTCTATCCATGAATGAGAAACAATGGAGAGTGCCTTATTTATATAAAGCAATTCCACTAGGGATCAATTCCGTCCTTAGAGTTTTACATTAATTCCGAATTGGTCCATCAACAATTCAGAATTAATCCGGAATCTGCACAATAACCGTATTAACCCCCACACACTATTTCAATTAGACGATTGGACCCCTTAATTTTATTTGATCATCAAATTGGTCCAATTAACCTTATGTTAACAATATATTATATGACGGTACACAATTAATATATGCGTCCATATGTCCCTAACGTGTACGAACGGTACTAATGCGCTAGTCCCATTATCCAAAACCCAACAATCTCCCACTTGGACAACTCGACAATGTGCGATCCTTATAGTACCACCTTTTGTCATACAATCATATGTTAACTCCCGAATGCTAGCATATATCCGTCTAATTCAATCCGGTCCATTAACTTCATCAATACAAGAACCAAAAGAGCAGTCGTCGCAGTTCAAGCGGCTAAACTCATGATGATCACGAGTACCGACTAATTAATGACATGGATCCAGTGTGCATGTGCAGTATGGAAATTACATGTGAAATGATCTATACATCTATTTCCAATTGATCCTCTTTACTTTATGAGATCAAACATTCAGAGCATATATTGAATAAAATCAATATCCATAAACTGTGAAATAACATAATACACAGTCATCACATATGCAAGTTACAATAGTACAAACGGAACTCCCACTAATCTCAGGCATCTAACTTTATAACACCCATACTCGATGCATGGCCATGAAATGCTATAGGTGTCAATGCCTTAGTGAGCGGATCCGCAATCATATCGTTTGTACCCAGTAACTCTATGCTAACTTGATTGCTCTGAACCCTTTCCTTAACGGCAAGGAACTTTATATCAATGTGCTTAGACTTGGATGTACTCCGATTACTGTTGGAGTACAGCACTGATGCCCGATTGTCACAAAAGATCCTCAATGGTCTTTCAATACCAGTGACAACTCGCAATTCCTTAACCATGTTCCGCAGCCATATAGCATGACTGGATGCCCCATAGCAAGCTACGAATTCAGCCTCCATAGTGGAAGATGCAACAAGTGATTGTTTCGCACTCTTCCATGAAATGGCCCCTTCAGCCAGAAGAAAGACATAACCTGAAGTCGATCTCCGGCTATCCTGGCATCCAGCGAAATCAGAATCAGAGTACCCAATGATCTCAAGCTGATCTGATCTCCTGTATGTGAGCATATAGTCTTTCGTTTTTTGCAGGTATCGAAAGACTCTTTTGGCTGCAACCTAATGATCCCTCCCGGGATTGCTCTGGTATCTTCCCAACATGCCAACTATAAATGCAAGATCCAGACGGGTGCAAACTTGTGCATACATGATGCTTCCCACAGCCGAAGCATATGGAACACCCTCCATGAACTTGCGGTCCAAGTCCGTCTTAGGACACTGGTCAAGGCAAAATTTCTCACCTTTGGAGATAGGAGTATCATGTGGTTTACAATTTTGCATGCCAAATCTCTTGAGAACTTTATCGATGTATCCCTTTTGTGATAGCCTTAGGATACCCCGTGAACGATCACGGTGTATCTGAATCCCCAACACAAAAGATGCTTCCCCAAGGTCTTTCATCTCAAAGTTATCTGAAAGAAAAGCCTTGGTATCCTGAAGAAGCTTTCTATATATGGGCGCAGGTGACCCGGTACCAATTGAGGGCATCGCTACTTTCGGGATAATCCTATGTACTGGTTATATATTAGAGTTAACAGAGACTTTGTATGTACCGTCTTTTCGACGGAATCTGATTTCTGTTTCTTTATTGGATAAAGAAGGTTATGATATCAGATTCGGAAATCATAAAAGTCTCCTTCATTTTAACTCTACTTTGGTTGGAACTGGTACATTGATTGATTCTGATAACTTGTATTTATTTCATACGGTTGATAGCAATAATGAATGTTATGTTAGCGATTCTCGTGGGATAAAGCGTAAATTGCCAACTGAGGATTCATTCAGGTTATGGCACAGACGGTTAGGTCATATCTCCGAAAGGAGAATAGACCGACTTGTGTCAGATGGAATTCTTGGTGAACTCGATCGTACAGACCAGCAGGTTTGCATCGAGTGCATAAAGGGCAAAACTACTAACAAAAGACGTTTTGAGGCCGAGAGAAGTTCGGAAACTTTAAAACTAGTACATACAGACATTTGTGGTCCATTCCCTATGGCATCCTGGAATGGTCAACGATACTTTATCAGTTTTATAGATGATTTCTCTCGATACGGATATCTATACCTCTTAAAGGAAAAGTCCGAGGCATTAGACGCTTTCAAGTCTTTCAAGACCGAAGTTGAGAATCAACTCGGCAAGACTATTAAGGCTGTCAGATTAGATCGTGGTGGTGAATACTACGGTCGATATGATGGATCAGGTGAACAGAGTCCTGGGCCATTTGCTCAATTTCTCGATGAGTGTGGGATAGTTCCACAGTACACCATGCCGGGGTCTCCGACCATGAATGGTGTATCTGAAAGGAGGAACCGTACCCTTAAGGATATGGTAAGGAGTATGATTGCCAATACTACCTTACCTACATCACTCTGGGGAGATGCTTTAAGAACTGCAGTCTACATTCTCAATAGGATACCAACTAAAGTTACTAACAGAACCCCATATGAGTTATGGACTGGCAGAAAGCCTGTCCTAAATCATTTAAAGGTTTGGGGATGTCCAGCTGAGGCAAGGCCTTATAGGCCTGATGAAAGGAAACTGGACCTAAGGACTGTTAGTTGTTATTTTGTTGGATATCCGGAGAGGTCACGGGGGTATAAGTTTTACAACCCTACTAGAACAATATTTGAGACGGGAAATGCTCGGTTCCTTAAGGATGTTGATTTTGGGGGGAAGATAGAAGGTCAGATGTCATTTTTGAGGAGGATTCAGATATTTCTCATCCTCATAAAGTTTCTGAGGGACAGGATGAACTTATTGTTCTGATTCCTGCTCTTATCCCTCAGAGAACAAGAAACGACGTCATTAATCTTCCTACAGGACCAGGACGAGATCCACAGGTTATACTTGAGGATCATCAGGATGTCCATGAGGGTCCACAACCAGATCAAATTCAACAGCCTCAAATAGTTGAGGACCAAGCAGAGGAAGATATGTCGTTAAGGAGATCCACTAGAGTGAGAAGAAATGCGATTTCGGATGATTATATCGTATTTCTGCAAGAACATGAGGATACTATTGACTCTTTGGAGGATGACCCGGTCACCTTTAAAGAGGCTAATAGTCGTTCTGATGCTCGAGAGTGGATAAGGGCCATAGGGGATGAACTCAAATCCATGAAGGACAACGACGTTTGGGAACTTGTACCATTGCCTGAGGAAAAGAAACCAATAGGTTGCAAATGGGTTTTCAAAACCAAAAAGGATTCTCAGGGCAATATTGAGAGGTACAAGGCACGTCTTGTCGCGAAAGGGTTCACCCAAAAGGAAGGAATAGACTATAAAGAGACCTTCTCTCCAGTTTCATCGAAGGACTCTTTTAGGACTATTATGGCTCTAACGGCACATTTTGATCTTGAGCTACATCAGATGGATGTAAAGACTGCCTTCCTCAATGGGGATCTTGAGGAAGAAATCTACATGAGGCGACCAGAAGGGCTATCCTCCAACGAGGGTAGTGAATTGGTTTGTAGATTAAAGAAATCCATCTATGGGCTCAAGCAAGCTTCTCGTCAATGGTACTTAAAGTTCCATCGCGTTATTACTTCATACGGTTTCGAAGTAAACGCTGTGGAGGATTGTCTGTACCATAAGTTCAGTGGGAGTAGGTTTGTATTTCTATTGTTGTATGTGGATGACATTTTGCTTGCTACGAACGATGTAAAGCTTCTTCAGGATACCAAGGCTTTTCTTTCAGATAACTTTGAGATGAAAGATCTTGGGGAAGCATCTTTTGTGTTGGGGATTCAGATACACCGTGATCGTTCACGGGGTATCCTAAGGCTATCACAAAAGGGATACATCGATAAAGTTCTCAAGAGATTTGGCATGCAAAATTGTAAACCACATGATACTCCTATCTCCAAAGGTGAGAAATTTTGCCTTGACCAGTGTCCTAAGACGGACTTGGACCGCAAGTTCATGGAGGGTGTTCCATATGCTTCGGCTGTGGGAAGCATCATGTATGCACAAGTTTGCACCCGTCCGGATCTTGCATTTATAGTTGGCATGTTGGGAAGATACCAGAGCAATCCCGGGAGGGATCATTGGGTTGCAGCCAAAAGAGTCTTTCGATACCTGCAAAAAACGAAAGACTATATGCTCACATACAGGAGATCAGATCAGCTTGAGATCATTGGGTACTCTGATTCTGATTTCGCTGGATGCTAGGATAGCCGGAGATCGACTTCAGGTTATGTCTTTCTTCTGGCTGAAGGGGCCATTTCATGGAAGAGTGCGAAACAATCACTTGTTGCATCTTCCACTATGGAGGCTGAATTCGTAGCTTGCTATGGGGCATCCAGTCATGCTATATGGCTGCGGAACATGGTTAAGGAATTGCGAGTTGTCAGTGGTATTGAAAGACCATTGAGGATCTTTTGTGACAATCGGGCATCAGTGCTGTACTCCAACAGTAATCGGAGTACATCCAAGTCTAAGCACATTGATATAAAGTTCCTTGCCGTTAAGGAAAGGGTTCAGAGCAATCAAGTTAGCATAGAGTTACTGGGTACAAACGATATGATTACGGATCCGCTCACTAAGGCATTGACACCTATAGCATTTCATGGCCATGCATCGAGTATGGGTGTTATAAAGTTAGATGCCTGAGATTAGTGGGAGTTCCGTTTGTACTATTGTAACTTGCATATGTGATGACTGTGTATTATGTTATTTCACAGTTTATGGATATTGATTTTATTCAATATATGCTCTGAATGTTTGATCTCATAAAGTAAAGAGGATCAGTTGGAAATAGACATGTATAGATCATTTCACATGTAATTTCCATGCTGCACATGCACACTGGATCCATGTCATTAATTAGTCGGTACTCGTGATCATCATGAGTTTAGCCGCTTGAACTGCGACGACTGCTCTTTTGGTTCTTGTATTGATGAAGTTAATGGACCGGATTGAATTAGACGGATATATGCTAGCATTCGGGAGTTAACATATGATTGTATGACAAAAGGTGGTACTATAAGGATCGCACATTGTCGAGTTGTCCAAGTGGGAGATTGTTGGGTTTTGGACAACGGGACTAGTGCATTAGTACCGTTCGTACACGTTAGGGACATATGGACGCATATGTTAATTGTGTACCGTCATATAATATATTGTTAACATAAGGTTAATTGGACCAATTTGATGATCTAATAAAGTTAAGGGGTCCAATCGTCTAATTGAAATAGTGTGTAGGGGTTAATACGGTTATTGTGCAGATTCCGGATTAATTCTGAATTGTTGATGGACCAATTCGGAATTAATGTAAAACTCTAAGGACGGAATTGATCCCTAGTGGAATTGCTTTATATAAATAAAGCACTCTCCATTGTTTCTCATTCATGGATAGAAACAGAGAAACCGAAAGAGAGAGTGAGGGAGATCCATTGAACCCCAAAGCAATCATCCACTAGAAGATCAAATCTCCGGATTTCTACATCAGATCATGGCATCATCCGCATCAGGTACGCTTCCGCTGCGCGATCTAATTTATGCAATTCATCTATATTGAGATTGATTTGTTCCTTGGGATGTAATCTCCCATACGGTTCCAACACTAAAGTCAACTACCAAGATCTCCTCTCCGTTCCATGAGAATAGAGGAGCAGCTACCATGGTACCTTCATAGATCATCATATCTGCGTAATTGTTTCTTAGTAAGCGCTTCGATTGGGGAATGTTGTGGTTCACAACGGCGGCAAGTGTGAGAGTCCAGGAACTACAAATTTATGTGCATTTTTTAATCAAAGCAATGATTTTTCTGCATTTAAAAATGGCTAAACTACGTGAAAGAAAATCCTCATCGTTTAAAACATTCAAATTTCTACCTATAATTTAAATGATTGCAATATAAATTATATATTTTTCTATTAATTATAATTTTAACATTTTTAATAGTTATTTTTTAAAAAAAATGGCTTAATAAACCTAAGGTCTCAATTTTTACCAAATTATATTGGTCAGTCCCCAATATACTATTTTGTTACATTTTTATTTTTTAATTCATCTATATTTTTTTCTCCCTGAAAATTAATTATGCGTCTTAGACAAGGAATTACAAAACTACCATAAATTAAATTAAATTAAATAAAGACTAAAAGTATCATTCACCTTATTAAAATTAAACTAACAAACTTTCACCTAATTTTTTTTTTTTAAATGGTTATACTAGTATTAATTATCATTACAATAGCAAAAACAAAATCCATGACCTTACGTTATAAAACAACATGCACTCACCAGTTGAACTACAATTTTGTGTGCAATTTTCACCTAATTTACCTTTTAAGATTGAGCTTAAAACTACTTTTAAAAAAACAGTACTTACAAACATAATACAAGCGTACACCCTTCAAAAATATTATTCACCTAATTAAAAATTAAACTAATTATTTTTCTAGAACTTATTTTAGTTTTTATTTAATGCTTTTATTTAATGTTGGTCTAGGAAGGCGCGGAACTAATTTTTCTAGAGAAAAAATATATAAATTGTTGAAAGTAGCTTTACTGTGCAAATTACGGTACCGTAAATTTCTACAATAAAATCACCGGCCCATGTGAATAAAGCCTACTGGACTTGAATGGCAACAATTGCCGCAACCGCCGCCAGACTTTATTATCCAGGGAATTAATTAGCTTGGACTTTGAATTGTTGACTACCAAACATCCCACGGCCCACGGCCCACGGCCCACGGCTATATATATTTGATGTGGGGTGTGCGCAAATGGCATGGGATTTAGTTCAAGACCAAAGAATTAGGAGGTGCAAGGGTGTTTATCGGTCGGTATCGTAATTTTTTGGTATAAATATTTCGGTATTTAGTATATTGAATTAAAAAAATTAGATACCGTACTATAGTTTCTATTGATCGGTATCGTTATTATATTACCGAACCAATTTCGGTACGGTATTACGCTATTATGGTAATACCGAATTACATACAAACATTAGTCTAATAAATACTAAACAAGTAAAATTAAGTTTGCATGATACTTTCCAGGAGACAAATGTAAATATAGATTGTATGTATGTGTGATACAAACATACATATATAATCTCCAGCAGATAAAATACTAATCAAGTCCAATCCATGATTCAAATACAACAAACACTAAAAAACCAGTCGAGTGATTCCAATCAATGTTTCTTCTGCTGAAGCCTGAAGGAGATGCCATTTGTTGACCAGGAAGAAGGCTTCAAGCGATTGTAATCCAGGTAATGAAACGAATACTGATTACAAACTTTCTTACACTCTTATGTTATTTTATATATAAAAAGGCAGGTTCGGTGATACCATACCCGCAAAATATAATATCATACCATACTGAACAAAGTTCAGTCTGTAATTCGGTATGTCATACAATAAAAAATCCAAAAAAAATACCGACTGAATAGAGTAAATTTTGATACAGTATTACGCTAATTTCGATTCTATCGGTATTTGCACAACCCTAGGGAGGTGTGTGCAAAGCAAGGTATTAAAACCCGGCTAGGTCGACTGGGAAATCTGGTGATCAGCCACTTGGGCGGGTTTGATAACCCATAAACTTCTCAATTTTCTGATCATTTAGGAAATCGAGCTACCTGGTCGATCCGGAATGGGTATAACTAGGTTGGACCTAGGTTTGGGTCAGCTTTGCTACGAGAAGTTTAATCACTGCATCACTAATGTCTCGGTGATATTAAATGAAAATAAATAATATAAATACAAGATAAATCTTTTAATTATCTTTAAAATTGTCATACTCTATATAAATATAAAATCATGAGTTATACCGATTCGACCAGTTGAACATCCAACCTTCGACCTTATCTTCTTACCGGGTTTATGCTCAGGCCTAGTTTTTCAACCTTGGTGCAAAGTGAGTGGCCGTGAGAAGAGAGGTGTGATAGTGAGTTTTGACTTTGAGAGTTAATTTTCTTGCATCTTGTAATCTTTCTTTATTACTAAAATTCTTAGTCGATGTATGTTTTCAGAGAGTAGGCACATTATCGAACCACGTTAATATTTACGTCCATATTCTTTCTCTCTTTTTGTACTTTTATTTTGTGAACTTATTACTTCGGTTCAAGTTGAATTAAATTGCACAACATAAATAAATTAAAATATAACAATGTTAGCTTCTTTTTTGGGGGATAGAAAGGGGTTAGTTTTTTTTTTTTACAAGAAGGACTAACTTGAATATTGATATATAACATTATGACTAGAATGGTCAAAATAATACGTTGAGGACTGACTATAACAAATCGGTAAACGTTGGGACCCCTCAGTTTATTAAGTCATAAAAAGATTTAAAAAATTATTCAAATTTAAGAAAAAATGTAACAAATATGGGAGAGTATACTTCATTGAAAAAAAAAATAAAAAAATTAATGAGATTTTTATAAAAAATATTAAAAAAATAAAATTCAAAAACAAATTGCAAAAAAAAATAGTCCTATCATATTTGTTATATTTTATAATTTTTCAATATTTACTATTTATTAGAATTTTTAAATATTATCAATATTAAAATTGTAATTTTTAGAAAATTATAAAATTTATATTGTAAAATTTCAAATTACATGGGCCAAGTATTTTGTGAAGTTTTTAAATCAAACCAATTTTGAGACTTGACATGCAAAACGAACAACAGGGATTGATAATTTGATATGGTGGAAGAATGAATTCCACTCGCGTGGTAGAAGAAAGAAGGTAAAGAATAAACGCACTCCAACAAAAGATTCGGGACCTTATTCTTCCTTCTTTTATATCATTATTATTTTATATTACAATGTTTTTTTATATTCGAAAAAATCTCATTTGAATACTATTGAGTTTCCAAATATTTAAATTCGATAGCAATATTTTTTATTATACATAATATTACTCTAGTTGTTCTCTTCTACGGGATCACACACCTTTGTAATTAAAGAAAGGGTTAATAATATTTTAGATTTTATATTCGTCCGAAACTGTTATAATAAACCCTTTGTTAATTTTGAGACTATAATAGGAGAAATTCTTGGGTGTTTCGGGGATGACATCACACACTTGTGATTTGTCATACCCTAACCAATAAAAGTGTACCACGTCAATTTTTTTCCACCTCACTTTCTCTTTCCCTATCCTTTCCTTTCCTCTCCTCTCCAAATGACGCTGCAACTTTTCTTTCTCCACCACCACCGCATCCGCTGCCACCACCTCCATCCGCAACCGCCTCGTCAAGCAAGCTGCCTTGGTCTTCCTCCAGCCCATGTCTTCATCCGCAATAGCCTCGTCTAGCAAGCCGTTCGTTTTGTTTTGAGTAGGGCTTCTCCTCGATACACCAACAATGGCAGACGCTAATCTCGTCTACCTCTCTCTGTTCCTTCTCTTTCCTATATCACTCCTTGCTCTCCTATTCTTTGTCGTCCGTCCGCGCCCCGTCAAAATCTCAATAAAACACCGCCACGTGTTCATCACCGGAGGATCCAGCGGCATCGGGCTTGCGTTGGCGCACCTCTCCGCATCGCAGGGTGCTCGCGTCTCCATCCTCGCCCGCTCCCTCTCCAAACTCGAAGAAGCCAAGGAATCCATCCGGCTCTCCACCGGCGTTGACGTGGCTGTATTCGTTGCTGATGTCAGAGATTTCAAAGTTGTCCAGCAAGCTGTTGACGATGCGGGGTCGATTGATGTGCTGGTTGTCAATCAAGGATTGTTTGTGGCTCAAGAGCTGGAGAAGCAGGGATTGGATGAGGTGAGGTTTATCGTAGACGTGAATTTGATGGGAGCTTTAATATGATTAAAGCTGCTTTGCCTGCTATGAAGAACAGGAAAGAACGAGGAGCTGGTTCTATTGCGTTAATGTCATCACAGGCTGGTCAGGTATAGTGGCTGACTTTGAATTTTTGTAAATTGGAAGGACCTGGTTTCATACTGATGTTTTGAGCACTTACTTATTGATGTCTTGTAGGTAGGTATTTATGGATACACAGCTTATTCAGCTAGTAAATTTGGTCTTCGAGGTTTGGCAGAGGCATTGCAACAGGAAGTCATTGCAGATAATATTCATGTGTCTCTCATATTTCCTCCCTATACTGACACGTCAGGCCTAGTGGAAGGTGAGAATTGCTAGTTTCGAATGCGATTGAGCCATTTGATCGGTGTGTGTTATACTTGTGGGTGTTGGCATTCAATATATGTGCGTGTGATCCAGTTGGGTGTGTTATGATATGGCATGATTTATGATTGAGCCATTGGTAATACAATATATACCAGAAATGGTTGTAGATTGGGATGATTTGTGTGTTCTCACTTAAATGTGACTGTTTGAAAGTTTGTATGTACTCAGAAAACTAGTAAGTATCAAGCATTCCATCTTCGTAGGTAGTATATTTTTGAAGCTCATTCTAGGTGAATATTTTCTGTTGTCACTCGATTATAATAATAAGCTTTGATGCCTAGCGCTATATGGTCTAATATCTGTCATTTCCTGCGCAGGAAAGTAAAATCCTCAGTGCTCAAAATGGATAAACTTGTTTGCAGAAAAACTGTGACTCATGTAGAACTTCAGGCTTCTCAATTTTTTTGTCACGTCTTCTCAATTTGCTGGAATTCGACGTTTATGCTCCAAGGCAGTTTTTGGGGTCAAGATTTCTGGACAGGGTTTCTTCCCTCATTATTCTCAAATCGACATTCACTAACAGTTGCAGGCTGCATTTTTTGGTTGACTGTATGAATAGTTTTTTTAGATCCCTTTCTAGAGGAAAATGGAGGGTGCTAATCCCACTTTTGTAGAACGGTTACTCACCATTGTGAAGCACAATATGCGATTAGACAATCTGTACTCGATGCTCTTTTGATACATAAAAGATTTGTTTATTTACCCCGCATGTCTGCTATTTGCCATCACTCAATATCAACTAGTGCAATTTTAAGCTTTTGTTAAAATAAGGAAAACCTCAAACTATAACGACTTCCAGACCAGCATATCGGTCGCCAACCATAACTCCGAGGAGAGGTTCGATCCTTGTCAAGAAGTTTCACAAAACAACTCATGCGCACACAAAAAATCAACGACTCAATCTATAATAAGCTCGTAGTTTATAGACAAAGATAACATCCATACCAGTGGCACTCATTTCACACAACACATTGGGTCGAAGATCGAAAAGTAGAGACAAGAAGATCAAATCCTCATAGCCTTAAAGACATTTACAGCCAAATAAAGTGAAAGGGAAACGAGAGCAGAATGCTAGCTTGAGCTGAAACTTAGTTGGACAGACATTACGCATCAGAAAACATCAGTAGTAGTTCCCTCATTAATTCACAAATCGTGGCGGTTTTATATTGGGATTTTGACGGGGCGAGGACGGACGATAAAGAACAGGAGAGCAAGGAGTGATATAGGGAAGAGAAGGAACAGAGAGAGGTAGACGAGATTAGCATCTGCCATTGTTGGTGTATCGAGGAGAAGCCCTAGTCAAAACAAAACGAACGGCTTGCTTGACGAGGCTGTTGCGGATGAAGACATGGGCTGGAGGTAGGTCCAGGCGGCTTGCTTGACGAGGCAGTTGCGGATGGAGGCGGTGGTGGCGGATGCGGTGGTGATGGAGAAAGAAAAGCTGCAGCGGCGTTTGGAGAGAAGAGAAGAGGGAAAGGAAAAGTGAGGTCGAAAAAAAATACACTTGTCACATTTTTATTGATCGGGGTATGACAAGTCACATGTGTGAAATGTCATCCCTTGAATACCCAAAAATTTCTCTTATAATAGACCCTGTATTCGAAAAAAATTACTACAATAAATTTTATGTTAATACGTGGCGTACCATTCCGTCAGCTGTTTAAGAAGTTTTTTTTTTTCTTCCGAAATTCCACATCAATTTTTTTTTCTTCAAACTTTTTAAAAAACCCATGGGTTGCTATAAATCTTTAATATTCCTCCATACGGTCTTTCTTCTCTGCCCCAAAAGCTAAGCCTATTGCACCATATATACATGTTTCCATTCACCAAACTCTACTTGATTTTTGAGTATCTTGACACAGATATGAAGATTGGAAGAAAAATGAGGTGAGGGGAAAATATAGGTTTGTGGAAAACAGAATAGTGGTCTGGGTGGTTTGGGGTTTTTATCGTAAGATTTGGATCTTTGGTTGGACGGTGACGGTAGTTGCGTTTGGTGGCAGTGGAGTTGCTTAGATATTTACAAAAAAGATGATAATGATTTCCCCTTTTTTCGATAAAGATGATGGTGATGATTTTGTAAGAGGAATGACCAAGAAATGAAAAGAAAAAAAAGGAAAGAAAAAAACATGAATGAAAAAGAATTGCTTCTGGTTTTCTAATTTCTAGGATTTTATTACAAATATTTATTTTTGTAAAATTATTTTCTAATATAAATAACGTAGAATAAAATAATAAAATTTTACAAAAAATGATCCATTAGATAGTTAATGGTCACAAAAAGTTTAAAATAATAATTTTAGATAAATATAAAATCTAATTTATTAAAAAAATTAATCGAGCGTTTATTGTAACAATTTTAGATGTATAGATCGATAGAGAATTCAAAATATCTAACATTGATTGTGGTCAAACTAAAGAATGAAAGAGATCATACCAAGAGTATCTTTTAACGCTTAAACTTAACGGAAATAATAGGGTGGAAAAGAAGAAGAAAAAAATGTGGATATGCACTGTTCGGATTTTGGAATCAGAGCTTCTTTACTCACTTTGCTTTTTATAACGCTTTATTGCTTTTCTTTTTCAAATGTTGCCATTTTGCCCCCACTTTTGTTTCTTCCCCTTTTGTGCGGACGCGGCTAAAAAAAAAAAATTCAAAACGACACCGTTTTGATTAATCAGGTTAAATGTATCGTGTCGATTCTTTTAGATAACCTAATTTTTTTTATATAAAATAAAAATGACGTCGTTTTTATTAATTATATTAAAACGGCGTGGGTCAAACGGGTCGGATAGAGTGGATCTATTTTGACAGCCCTAATAGTATTCGAATTGTTTTATCTATAATTTCTAAAAGGTGGAACCAACCCAAACAATTATAACTAAACATACATGATATAACCAATAATATCGAATGTCCACCAATTAAAAATCAAAATATTTTAATACGCTTCACTATTATAAGTGAAATAGTTACTCCCTCCAGTCTCAAAAGAATGTCTTTCTCGCATCCCAATATTCAGTAGGGAACGCATATCGAGGAGGCCGGATGAGGCACTATTTGACCCCAAAAAAATCCGAAATTTTTTGTGAACGTACGTTAATCCTTAACGTACTTCCCAGAAAAAATTAGGGACAAAATTGTCTCAAATAGTGAGTCTACCAGCCGTTTTAAGATACGTGCCGAAACAGTAAAAGCAAAAGCTAAAACGACATTGTTTTGGGACCGGAGGGAGTATATTTTAAAGTTCTCCATCTAAAAATAAGCCTAATTTGATTAATCAAGGGGAAAGGTTATAAAGGTAGTGTAACCTAACCTTATTAATGAGCACACCAGACTGGCTTAGGGCTAAAAATTAAAGACCCATTATTTGTTTCTAGGCCTAAGTCTTGGTCCAAATCTGTTGCTAGAGGGCCCTAGACGTGTTTTGAGCTTCTGGGCTAGTCTTGGTCCAAATCTGTTGCTAGGGCCCTAGACGTGTTTTGAGCTTCTGGGCTAGTCGTGAATACTAAAGTTATAAAACTCGGTCCAGTTATTAGTTCGGTTAAGGGAAAAAGGTTAAGTGTTAGAAGTTCAATTGGAATTCACCCGTGATTTTAATATATTAGTGAATAAAATTTAATATTTGCGTAGAGTATAAGAAATTTTAAAAATACCATAAATATAATGTTAATAGTTGAAATTTAGTTGGCTAGCAAAGTGAACTTTGATTCAAACCCCATATTTAACATTTTTCTGATTTTTTTTTTATAACCAATCTAGGTCAACTAAAATTAACCTGGATTTGGTCGACCGATTCAACTATCCGAATCGACCAATTTTGTGAAAAAACCAGAAAGTGATAGTTTTTGAAATTTTCAAACCCGACCTAATGACCGGTCAATAAATTTCCCAATTGAACTGGCCGAGTCGGGTTTAACAATATTAGTGAATACAGAACAAAAGTTACATAAGCAACCACAAAATAAACATGCCAATTTTAATCAGAGGTATTGAGTAGATTATAAGAATCGGAGTCGACTCTTCTTCTCTCCCGGGAATAGAAACGTGTAACCTATAAATGGGCAAGGCTTTTAGGACAAGAACTAGGCTGAGCCAGGTTTAGGCTGGGTTGAAAATATAAAAAGTTCAAACCTGTACTTTTTTTAAAAGCTTGTACTAAACCTTTGTGCCAACTCGCTCACTGTTACCCGTTTTTTCTCTCAAGCCAAACTTAACATTTTTTTTGTATAAAAAAAGATCCTCAAGAGACAATTAACATTATTATCATTTTTTTAGTAACTCATGTACTACTCGCAACTATAATGCCATCTTTACTTTAATTTGCATTACTAATTACTAATGTTTTTTAATAATGTTTAAAAATGTTTTTTTTGGAACGTATGTTTATAAAATATTTAACTGAACAGCGACGGCACACACAGATGGCCTTCAATTCATAAGTAGACCTATTTCATGATCCATAATAAGTACTAACCTGTTTTCCTATTTCCTATTTCCTATTTCAATGATGACAAATGGTTTAGCTTCTCAGTTCTCAGTTGTCACCCACCCGTAAGAGCAGTGTCTGTAGCAGCAGTAGAGATTGAGATGTGCAGTGACTAGCATTTACAAATTTGAAATCAAAACTGTTTGTTTCTCTCTCTTTTTTTCTCTCCCTTAATTTAAGTGGAGAGAGTGAGCAGTGAAATCTCAAATAATTACATTTACATAAAAAAAAGTCTCTAATAAAATAAAATAAAATGAAACCAGAAATGGGTATTGATTCTCTTGTTCTAAAGCCTCCTCCATGTCTTGGCTGTAACAAGTAAGAAAACAGGGAAAGCATAGCACAAGAATACTTGCATTATTTTCAGAAACGGAGGAGTGGCACTGTGGCCAGCCTGCCAGGGGCAGGGCAGGACAGTAGAAGCCTAACCTAACCTTACCCTCTGGCTCTGTATTTTTATTTATTTATTTACTTACCATGATATTAGTCATAGTCATAGTAATAGAGAGCCATAGGCATCATCCCACTCACGTCCCTCTCAATTTCTGCACTCCAAACCTGACAACCCGTATCACCCAAACCTGATTCTCTCTCTCTCTCTCTTAGTCTTTTCTCATCAAAAGACCCAACAAAAAAAAAAATTACAAACACACACAAAAACACACATAAAAGAGAAAAAAGTGAGAAACTTTGGTGTTGCCAAAAGATAGTGACTGAAAAGGAAGAAAAGAAAGGAGATAGAAGAGAACTATTGATGAAACCAACAAAGCAAAACTTGAAAAGGAACACAACATTGTAGTGGTAGTACTAGTAGTAGAGGAGAGTAGCATATTTCCTCTTTGTTTCAATGATTCTTCTCTTATGGGGACATAATTAACTACAACTATAGCTATGGTTTTCAACAACTGCAACATGTTTCTTCTTTCTTCCATCCTTCTTCTCTCCATGGGTAGTAGCCCCTCCTTCTCTTATGAGCCTAGAAACCATGAAGGTAACAATCAATTACTAACTTGACTGTCCACACTCTTTCAACTTCAAGATGGTGTCTTTTTTTTTTAGTTAAAGATGGTGTCTTTATGTTTTGTTCTCTCTTGTATCATTAAATTGTTCATTAAAGCCTGTGTCTTTATTGCAGTGGAAGCTTTGATCAATATAAGGGAAGCATTGCATGATCCACATGGTGTTTTGAACAACTGGGATGAAGACTCTGTGGACCCTTGTAGTTGGGCCATGATCACTTGTTCTCCTGATAATCTTGTTATTGGCTTGTGGGTCGTCTTCTCCTTGACATTTTCCTTAAAATATCCTACAAAATTTGTTTCATAACACTTACTCAATCTCCATTTATGGGTTTTACAGGGGAGCTCCAAGTCAGTCCCTTTCTGGTACTCTGTCCGGGACAATAGGAAATCTCACTAATCTGCGCCAAGTGTAAGAACTAGGTGTTTTGTTTGATTGATTTCTTTTCTTAAATGTCTGCTTTTGTATGGAATTCCATGTTTTCCCCTCGACCTCTTTTTGTTACTTAAAAAGTGGTAGTGAATATTGGTACAAAAGTATAATATTAGTTGGTCTCAGGTTGTTGCAGAACAACAACATATCTGGTGAAATCCCAGCAGTGCTTGGAACTCTCGCAAGACTCCAGACCTTGGATCTCTCAAACAATCGCTTCTCTGGTGTGGTACCTGAGTCTCTTGGTCAATTGGATAATCTTCAATACTTGTAAGTTAAGTGTTCTTGTGTTTTTATCTTTGTGGAGTACAAGAAAACAAACACAGTTGCCTGTCTTATGTTCTTTACTGTATTTTTCTCCTGAAAAAGAGAATGAAAATTTGAAAAAAAAGGGAATATATAAAGAAAAAAATTATTTAATGTAAGTAGACAAATAGTAAAAAGAGAATGGAATAGAGCTGACCAGTGGGGTTGCGATTGAGACTTGAGAGGTTGCTTTTTCCATTCTTCTCATTGAATTTAATATTCTTTAGTGGCAACCAGTGGCTTTAGTTTTGCTTGCTCTATTTTAAAATTCAATTGTCTGTTTTTGATATCATTGTTTATGTGATCTTGTGTACTGTCGTTGTTTTTGTCTTGTAATGAGAGTAGGAGGCTAAACAACAATAGCTTGGCTGGGCCTTTTCCTGTCTCCTTAGCCAAAATCCCACAGCTTGCTTTCCTGTGAGTATGCTTGCATCTGTTTTCCCTATTTCATGTTTTAATGCTTTGAAAACAGAATTAAACCTGCATCATTTTAAAATGTTTTCTGATTTGAAATGCGTTTCTGTTCAAAAACTGACTTTAAACATTGTATCTTTTATCATTACTGTGGTGTTCAGGGATTTGTCTTATAACAATCTTAGCGGACCAGTGCCCAAGTTCCCTGCCAGAACATTCAAGTATGGCTCTTTTTACTCAGAATTTTGTGTTTTTCATCCTATTTTGACTTCACATTCGTGATAATTTTTTTTTTCTTTTGATGTAATCGCAGTGTTGTGGGTAATCCATTGATA
The DNA here is from genome assembly GCA_963691705.1 of Viola odorata. Taxonomy (NCBI): domain Eukaryota; kingdom Viridiplantae; phylum Streptophyta; class Magnoliopsida; order Malpighiales; family Violaceae; genus Viola; species Viola odorata. The sequence continues at coordinate 52,347,876 of OY829545.1, read as the reverse complement.
TGTGGAAGTCGCTCGAGTGAGGGTTGCTCAGGATCAGCCGATGCTGGTCCTCTCTTCTTCTCACTAAAGTCATCACCTGGTAGGCCTTACCTATGCACCTATTTTCTGTACTTGGACTTACCCTTGTCTCTTAAATAAGGCATTTCTTTGTATTAATAAAGGAAAACACAAGTCCAAGACAATAGCAATTGCTCTTGGGGTTAGCCTCAGCTTTGTCTCTCTCTTGCTCCTAATCGTTGGACTCATTTGGTTTAGAAAGAAACTAAGGAGCCAGACTACTCTTGATACCAGTGGTTAGTGGCATTAAACTCAGCACAATTTAAGCATTTTTCACACCTAACTCATGAAGACCTCAGAGTACTCCTTGTATTTTGTTGTAGACAAACAAGAAGAGGGGTTAATAAGCTTAGGGAATCTCAGGAACTTCACTTTTAGAGAGCTCCAACTTGCAACAGACAACTTCAGCTCAAAAAACATCCTTGGTGCTGGAGGCTTTGGCAATGTGTACAAGGGAAAGTTTGGTGGTGGAACTTTGGTGGCAGTGAAACGACTAAAGGATGTTACCGGAACTGCAGGGGAATCCCAGTTTAGGACAGAGTTGGAGATGATCAGCCTTGCGGTGCATCGTAACCTGCTTCGTTTGATTGGATATTGTGCTACATCTAATGAGAGGCTTTTGGTGTATCCTTACATGGTTAATGGCAGTGTGGCTTCAAGACTTAAAGGTGTGTGTTCATCTCATTTTCTCACTTTCTGTCAACAATAGTGCACCGTGCACAAAATATTTTCTCACACAATAAATTCTATTTGTGTTTGTCGAGGTACTGCCTTATACCAACATTCTTGTGCCTTATCGTGCTTGGTGTTTGATTCTTACTCGAAATGGGGGAAATTTGAAAAATGGTGAAGTCATTTTTTTACCTCTTGGCACTTCAGTCCATGTGTGTATCTAGTTGACAGCATTATTCAGACTTCAGAGTTTCTTCTGTGCTTTTGCTTTCTGGTCAAGAATTGAGGTTTAGTTGCATCTAGTACGTTTTAGTGGTAGTAGAAAAAACAATGAGCTACATTTCTTGAACGTTTATTCTGATGATGGATGGTCAAACTTTAGAAAATACCAAAAGAAATGTAGTGCTTCCACTATGCCCTAGTTACTTGGTAGGTGAATTTTGAAATCCTAGATTACCTAATTATAGTTCTTTATGATCTATGATCAGCAATGCTGTGAATGTGGAAAATATTTTTGCTTAACATCCAAATTTGACAGAATGACCTTGAACTTCATGTCTGTATTCAGATTTACTTTTTAGGCTGTTTATGCAAGTGCCTGATAACCTTATGTCATTGTTAAAACACGTCCTGTTTTGCACTTAAACCTGACTGAGTGGTAGTGTTATGTAAGATGTTCTGGCTCTACTTACTGTCATTTTTAGAGTTATAACCATGAAATATGCCAAGAACTCAAGGTCATGCCTTATCCTGCTGAGTGCAAATAATGATGTTAGAGTACTTGAGTGTATCCTCTATGGAAATTTTTGTTCTTAAGACAGTGGATCTCCACAGGAAAACCTTCTTTAGATTGGAACACAAGGAAGCGGATAGCAATTGGAGCTGCGAGGGGGCTTTTATATCTGCACGAGCAATGCGATCCCAAGATAATTCATAGGGATGTCAAGGCAGCTAATGTACTACTTGACGAATTCTGTGAGGCTGTGGTTGGTGATTTTGGACTTGCGAAGCTTCTTGACCATGCTGACTCCCATGTTACTACTGCTGTCCGCGGAACTGTTGGGCACATTGCCCCAGAGTACCTCTCCACCGGCCAGTCATCTGAGAAAACTGATGTCTTTGGATTTGGCATACTCTTGGTAGAACTAATTACTGGAATGAGAGCTCTGGAATTCGGGAAAACTGTGAATCAAAAAGGAGCAATGCTTGAGTGGGTAAGTAGCATCACATCATTAAGAACTTCAAGTAGGGTTTCACTGGTGTTATTTGATGCCACATGACCCTGTTTGTAGTAGATTTTCTTACGACCCTCCATTGTTTCTTTTTGTTTATCACCAGTCCTTTGTTCTGTGGGGTTTCCATCCTTTAATCCTTGCATTTTATCGTGCCAACATCACTCGATGGCTTGTTTGCATTTTCTTTCCAAAAGTTTTCCACTTGATGGTTTGCTATGATGTCGTTCGTAATTTTAGATTTGCATTGGTTACATGTAATTTAAGAAATGTCCTGTAGAAGTTTAAAAAATGAAAAGATGATTGACTTTTCCAAGTTCAGGGCATTTCATCATGTTAGGGCTGCGTGATAAGTATCTGTGGAAAAGTTTCGTTTGGCTTGTTCTTTTTTTTAAATTTCATTACATTCTGTTAGTTTTCGATTAGAAGACTTGATGTATCTCTGAACATGTTAACTCCTCATTGAGCATCATAACTTATGCACAGTATGGTGATAGGTGAAGAAGGTACAGCAAGAGAAGAAAGTAGAAGTCTTAGTGGACAAGGAGCTAGGAAGCAGCTACGATCGAATTGAGGTCGGGGAGATGTTGCAGGTGGCTCTCCTGTGCACTCAATACCTTCCAGCTCACCGTCCCAAGATGTCAGAAGTAGTGCGGATGCTCGAAGGCGATGGCCTTGCTGAGAAATGGGCTGCATCTCATAATCATAGTAATGCCACTCTGAACTACTTGCAAACTAGCATTGACAAAAGCACTTTTTGTCCCGGCGCTGCACTGAGGAAACATGATGAATGTGGCCGTACTACTCAATCGAGCAACAGTCTAGGATTAACAATGGAGGAAGATGATGATGAGCATTCTTTGGATTCTTATGCCATGGAACTCTCTGGTCCAAGATGATGAGGGGAAAAGTTAAACCATCATAGAAAAGCTGATGATTCATTACAATTGTATACTTAACTTTGTTTTAGAATGTATATATATAGTTTATGTGATGTTGCTTGGTTCTTTTAATGTTTTAGGATTCATGGAATTGAATATGTTACTATGGTTTTTTAAAGTTCATTCTTGTAATGTTTTATTCCTTTCTTGGTGTGAAAAATGGATGGGAGACATAGTATGTTGTTGTGGTGGGAGAACAGCAAAGTCTGCTCCCATGTGAGACTGAGCTGTTATATTTTTAAACTCTCGTTATATTTTCCGCTAAATTCACATTAAAATCGCAATTCTCAGAAGATTATAGAATAGATATTGCAAACTTTTAAATTACTATAAAATTTGAAGACGTTGAGCTGTTCTTTACTCAAATCCTCTTCTAATTAAACCTAATTAGTTTTTCAGGTTGAATCCTCTGTTGTGTGTTCTTGGTGCCACTATACGTTAGATTTCCGTGGACGTCGTAACCGCACATAGGATTACGGTAATCCGATTGCCTGGATAATAGAGCAAATGTATAATTTCTTTGGACCTAGACAAATGCCAAGGCACGCTTCGTTGCAAGCTAGCCAGATGCGTCGTTGCAAGGAATATATAAACAGAAAAGATATAAAATTTATATTAGTGTTTATTACGCTCAGAATGATAAAGAATTATTCATCTTTAAATTTAAATCTCGAATTAAATTATAGTGAGAGAAAAAACTATTAAGAATATCATTTCGTTCATAACCCCTAAAAACACCACCAAAATTTTAAAAAAGTTACCATAAAATCATCAATTAAAGCAATCAATTCAATCTCAATGAAACATATAATAAACAGTTTAAGCCTTAAATAAATAAATAAGAAACATAAACCTTGTCCTACAAAAGGAAAAGAATTTCTCAAAGAAAACAAAACAAAAAAAAGCGAACACAACAACCATCAGAGAAAGCAGCACCCGCAATTCCAACAATGACTTCTTACTCCTCACCCCGCCCAATCCTCTGCGCTTCTTTCAACCAAGACAACAGGTCAAGCACAATACTACCCACCCTTTCAATCGCTTCTCTTTTTTCTTGTTTTTTTTCTATCAGAAATTCGAAATTTGACTTCTTTTCTTCATGGATTTTGATTTTTCGGTTTTTTTTTTTCTTTCTTCTGACAGTGGGTTTGCTATAAGCACCAAAGATGGTTTCAAAATATTCGATTCTAACACAGGGCGTCTCTGCTATGAACGAGGCAACTTATTCATCCAAATTTATCGTCATCTCCCTCTCTTTTCTCTGTTTTGTAATAATCTGTTCTTTTTCCTTTTTCTTTGCTAATTCTTCTGCTGGTGCTCTCTTTTTGTGCAGCTGTTGGAGCTTTCGTGATTGTTGAGATGCTGTACAGCTCCAGTCTCCTTGCCATTGTTGGAGGTGGTGAGCAGGTACTTTTTCCTATTCTTGTATTGATAGTTTCCTGTGCTTTCTGTTTGAATTGGAACTCATTTACTTAACTTCACCATCCCAAACAGCCGTCTTTGTCGCCTCGGCGCCTCTGTTTGTTTAATACTACCACTGGAACTGCTCTCCGGGAATTAAATTTTCTAACGTCTATCCTTGCAGTTCGATTAAACAAGAAAAGGTGATTACTTGCTCTCTGTGGGATCCATGTGCATTTTTAGAAACTGAAACTGCACTACTCTTTCATGCTTAGCTTCTTGGAAATAATTGAAAGATGTATTCTTCCGAATCAACAAGTTCACTCGTTTTGAGAAATTGTAATGATGTTAAATCATGGACGGGTTTTCCTCGTCATTGTCACCTACAAGAATGTTCCACAAATTATAAATTTTCCAGCTTAACACATTGTCTATGAACCTTCATCTGCATGTGTCACAACATTATGGCTTAGTGGTCCAACTATATATACAATGAATTTTAGTTGATAAGGATCTATATATATGTAAATCTAGCCCGGCTCATATGGTGCTTGCTCCTCTCTTAATCATTGCAGGCTTGTGGTTGTTTTGCAAGATAAAACTTACATTTATGATTCTAATAGTCTGACGATGTTGGACTCTATTGATACAGTTCCAAATATGAAAGGTGAGGCCAGAATATGTTGATGGAGCAATTCTTATACAATTAACTACTTGTTCAAATCAAACGAATCGCTCTTGTGAAACCTTAGTGTTTACATCGTTTGATTTATAAATTATCAACTAAACTCACAATCGTTTTCTCATGGTTAATAGTCAAATATCTATTAGGACTTGATTTAATATGGATGCCAAAACTCAATAAGGAAAAGCTTGTATCTTGATTAGTTGCTTCTATCTCACACTTAAGTCTCTTGTTATGTTCTGTAATCATGCGTAAAATGAGTGTAGCTAAGATGGGTTGGGTAGGAACAAGGAAGGAGAGGATAAGTAATGCTTAACATTTTTTATTGCATTTTAAGGCTTATAGAGGATAAACTGGGGGCATCTGCTTGAGGTTGTTTGGCCAAGCCTAGCAGCAGCCTGAGAAAGCACCAATAAGGAGCTTTCAGGTGAAAAAAGGGGCAGAGATTCACTTACAATAATTTGGCTGGAACTTCTATATTGGGGTTTCAAGTCATAATGAGTCCTGAAGTTACTCCATTGTCGATCTGAGTGGAGTAGATGTGTTCTTTAGCTAACCCTGTTGGTATTATATCTCAGTTTAGTTGTCTGGTGAAAATATCCAAAGTGCTTACATTAGGAACCTGTTTAGAGTTTATCTGTCAGGTTGGTGGTACGCTTTATTTTCTTACTGTTCTCCTGTAACAACCTCTTTTTCTAGGGTTGTACCTTACATATAGCCCGTGTTTTTAACTTAAATAGTATGACATCAGACAATGACTTGTTGTAATCTTATAGCAACTGACGACAATGAGCTTGAATTTATTGCCAAGGGACCATGTGCCTTATATTCCTAGGGTCTTTAATTGGATTCCTTTGTCTGCTGCTAGTCCAGGCTTGTCATTCTAGAAAATAATAAACACTTTGTTCATCTTCCAAATCTGACCTGCTATGAAATTCAGAAGTTTTGTTTGGATGATCTGATTATAGTCTAACTGTTAAACTGTTTTTCTTTCTATCATGCGGACTGGTTTCTTTCATGAGAAAAACAAAGAATGGTAGAATGTTTATATTGGCTGATTTTAGTTTTTCCTTTTTCGATTGTTTTATAGTCAAATAGTACTTAATTTTTCAATAAAATTTCTACTCTTTCTTTCAGGACTTTGTGCATTCTCACCCAGTTTGGATGGTTGCTTTTTGGCTCTTCCTGCAAGTGCATCCAAAGGATCTGTTTTAGTGTATAATGTCATGGATCTGCATTCTCACTGTGAGGTTGGTGGTGTGAAATCGTTGGACACTTATTAATATTCATATGGATGATACTTGATAAAGAGTTGGAAACCACTTTAATGTAGAATCTTCTTAAGCACCCACTGAACACTTCAAAAACTTGATGCTTCCTTCCCTAAACGTCTCAATGAGCTTGTGCTTTTAGAGATGGATGCTTTTAGCAGGGAAAATGGTCGTTGACTCTTATGAATTACTTTTTAAAAAATTTCTCACATGGAACTGCCTAAACATGGCTTTTGTTGGTATAAATTTTCCATTGGTTACTTATTTTCCTAAGGTGCCATCTACTTTCCATTGTGATGGGAAATTGATTTTTCAATTAATTTTTTTTGTGCAAACTCTTGGACTGTTCATTATATATTTTCCTTGGATCTAATTGCAGATAGATGCTCATCGTTCACCATTGGCTGCAATTGCTCTTTCTTCCAGTGGGATGTACATTGCAACAGCATCTGAACAAGGAACCATAATCAGAGTTCATCTGGTTATAGAAGCAACTAAGGTGAAATAGTATGCGTGTTTTAGAGATGACGTGTTTTAGCGATGCACTTCCTTATATTACATGTGATGCTGGCTGTTCATTCATCGTATTCCTCCTTTTAACTGAGTTGTTTCCAAAAAGCACTATGGTAGTACCATAGTTAATGAGTTTTACTGCCATATTTATGGTACTATATTTTTCTCATGCAGTCATATAGTTTCCGAAGGGGAGCGTACCCATCAACTATATTTTCTTTGTCGTTTGGACCATCTTTGCAGCTTCCAGATATCCTTGTAGCCACAAGTTCTTCGGGTTCTGTACATGTATTTTCACTGGGATTTGCCCTAAATCAGAGGTGAGAATAATTATGAACACTTTGGAATAGGTAGAATTTGTTGTTGAGAATGACAGTGTGTGGTCACTTATAATGTTTGCTGCACGCGTCGGACAATTGTTGCTAATAATTGAGTTTTTGGTGGTATACAACAACACTCTCTTTCCCCTCGTTCTTTTCCTGTATAATTTTCTCTGAATTTTGGTTTTGGTATAGGTTCTCAGATTTGTATGCATTTATTTGTTTGATTGATTCCTTTTATGCCTTTATTTTAACAAGAACTCACATAACTGGCATAAGATATAGAAAGTACAATTTCTAAGCAAACTTTTCTACACCGGCAACAATATCAATACCTACCTTTCAATCATTAAATAAAGAAAATGTGCTTGCTGAGATGTTCTTACATTCTTTGGTTTTTCGAAATGGAGTTTTTTTTTTTATAGATAAATTGGGAATTGCATAAAAAACACACCTGAAGTGTGCTAATTTTCCAAATGGATTACTTCCTCCATTCCTCAAAAAATGTCGTTTCAACTGAAATTGTACATACCAAGGATATGGTTGGTAATGGTTTTTGAGTACCTTTTTAATTTTTCCAACAAAAATTTAGCCAATAAAAAGTAAGCAGGCTCTTTATTTATGAGAATGATGAAAGAAAATTTAGTTTTAATTTTTTTTTTATAAGCAAAAAATTTAGTTGATTGGGTATTAGATACATGAGAAACATAAAATGACACATTTTATATGAAATTGAATTTTTTTGGCTCCAATGACATTTTATATGGAATGGAGGGAGTATCATCTTCTTCACATTTACTCATGAGGGCGAGGGTTTTGACTATCCATGATTACATAAATGTTCTTCTCGGTACTTTTGACATTCTAAAATATTCATGTGTGTTCTACTTATCCTTTATGCAAGGTTGTTCCTTCTTCAATACTGGTTTCTATTTTCCATTGTTTACCATAACAACCAAACACGATAATTTAGTCCATCACATGACCAGTGACTGTTCAGAGCCACTGTAATTTTTGCTAACATAAAGTAGCTCTTGGTAACTGTTGAAACCTCAGGGAGGTAGGTGTTCTTGTCTACCCTAGGTTTGTCTGCCTCAATGTTGTAGATGGGGATGTCATTCGCAATATTGCATCGTGTTCGTTTATTCAAGAATTTTTTTTCTTTCCGATTTGTCGTCTTACCTTCATATTATACAGGGAATTTTTTGTTTCCTGCATTTTACATGTCAATTCATTTGTCTATAATGAACAGTCATTTATCATGTGACTGGTTATGTGAATATTCTTCTTTGTTACACTTAGCAGGGGAAAAAGATCAAACAGTTTTCTTGGATACATTTTACCTGATTCTGTGAATGAGGCATTGGATCCAGCTCATCACCATGTGCTTCACAATGCTGTTCCGGCAGGAGTGAAAAGGTAAGCAGTTTGTATGACAGTAAATTTAAGTTGCTTAGCAGATTGGTATATCCTCCTCTTGACATTTTCTTAGCTCAAATTTAACCGGTCGGGCCTTTTCTGTAAAGTAGAAATTTAGCATTATAGTTTTCATGATGCTCCACTTTGGTATCTTTTTTCTTTTTTTTAGTTTTTTTAATTCCACCCTTCAACTCAAGAAATTGTTCCCTGGTAATTTTCATTGACGAAAAAAGACTAGTTCAGTGGATAGTTCAATGCAACAGTTTTTTATATTATACCCCCACCCCCCTCCTCTCTCACCGAAACAAGTAAGTTCAGATCCATATTACCGGCACTCCTACAAGGCAGTTCATCTTTTAATTGCTGTTGTTGTCTGATCTGGGTTTCTGGATTTCTGATCAGTGAGATCTTAATGACTGCCTATGACACAATTCGTCTAATTGTTTTCTGGATTCCATGTATCATTCAATAAGCAAACTTTCCAAAGTAATAGATAGTTACTTCACAGTTCATATCTCTATTGATTTTTTTTCTCCTTTGAAGTACTTTGATTTTCTAATAAGGTCTTCTCTGATACAGTTGCATGGTAGTGCGCAAGGTAGAGAAGGTTGTTGACCCATCGTCAACAGAGCTTGTGGCCTGTAGGTGAGTTCTGTGTACTAAGTTTTTTTTTTGGTGTCGTCTTGTCTCCATTTCCATTTCTATATATCATTATTTTTCCTATACTTTTATTTTCTCAATTATGAATAGCTCTATTCATGAAACTTAGTTTTTTTTCTTTTAGTCATGGTAGACATATTGTATAGTAGCATCGAAATTACATTGTGTTTGCAAGTTGACTAACAAAGATGGGGGTGAGAATAAAAAGAGGCATCTTCTGCAGCCTAAATGTATAGAGTTGTGCAGTTGATGGAACCAAGTCAGTTTGAGAAGTTCATGGCATAGGCTGCTATTTGTCAACATGGAACCCATCTATATTTAGTGATCAAAATGACTGGCATGCTATGCTCATTTACTTTGCTTTAGGCTGGTTGAGGATACAATTACTTGATTGTGACACCCGTTGTCAGAAAAACTTGCATAAACAGAGGCAGTAGCCAGTAGGATGTCAATGGGTGAGGGGATGTAAAAGCTGTGTCTGGTGGCAGTGGTCACAAGATGGGCATAGGGTAACAATGCATTGATTCAAACATCCTTTCTCTGGCAGACCGATACTAGCAATGCATTTGTGTGTGCTGCAGACTTCTGCTCATGGAATTCAGTCATTTGGTGTTATGTGGACCGCTTGTAATTGAGTTCCATTTCTATCTGGTTGTGGTTCGCAAATATTTGTTCAGTATAATTCTCCTTCTGATCGCAAATGTATACACTTGTTCCCGTATATTTATTATGTTCAGAATTCATTGGCTTATCCTCTTCCTGTTTGGAGTTTCCAGGGCCACTCTATCGGTAATAAACTTTGAAGGCTACTTCCAGGAGTATGTGGTGAATATCAACAATCAGAATGAATCACAATGGAGCTTGGAGCGTGAATTTAATCTTCTGTCTGCAACATCAGGTAATTGCTAAACTGGACGTTTCTTCCTTATTTCGTTGCTTGACGTTGATCACAACTCTAATCCATCCTCCAAATTTAGGTGAAGAGCAACATTTTCAGCTGGTGTGACATGAATTATACCGCTGCTGACGAGAACTCCACAAATGAGCCTAACTTTAAAGAGAAGCATGTGTTGTTTTTAAGAGAGATTGCTGACACTTTGCACTATGACACTTCCTTGTACGTGTAAATAATTTTAATTTATTTTTTATTTATAATGTTGCCAAAAGACATCGCGGTCAAATTAAAACATTGATCAACTTTAATTTCATTAGTCTTAGGGCCTATTTGATAGTGAGGTTTCATGTTATGTTTACTATGAATTAACATGAAATGTGAACACCCATTTTGACTTTCTTTGTAAATTAAATTCTTATTTTGTACCAAACCGTAGTATCTTTTCATATCGACTCAAGGACCATAGTGAAAAAATGTCTAAAAGAGCATATGGAACCTTTCTTCAGCTTAGAAGCCACGCCCATAGGAACTTGGCCCAAATGCAGCTGATAGGCAGCTACTTGACCAACAATGAGCCGTCTTTCTCCTACAAAATCTTAAATTAACACTTTTTCTCTTAAAAAAATACTCCTTCTGTCCCTCAATGTCTGTCGTTTTAGGAGAAACGACGCCAACTACTTTTAATTGTCGTTCTCACTTTTCGAGTAATATTTCGCGCATATCTGACGATTATACCCTCGCTCCCCAAACAAAGCCAATACGAACATCTCCGTCTGCCCTGCTGAAGCTCAAATCTAGTTTGAAAATTCACCAAAATTTGAGAGGGAAATTGAAAATCAAACTGGGTGGGAAATGGAAAATTTGGGTGTCATCCACTGTGTTCAATATATATTCTCGCAATACAATCAATTTTTGTTTCGTCTACTCCATCCACATCTTCCTCCTTCACTCCAGAGAAAATTTATATTTTAATTGGGTTGTCGAATTCGATCATGGAAAGCATCGACTACTGGGAAGATTCTCAGTACGATTCCATGATTGAATTTGACGATTCAATGAACATGGTGGTCCGAGATTCAATCGGAATCAGGGCAGAGGTCGCGGATGCGGTGATTGAGGCTTCAGGCGACCACATCGAGGCTATCATTGAGGATTCCAGCGAGGGTGTCACCGAGGCAACCGTGGAGGATTCCGTCGACGAAATGACGTCTATCGTGGAGGATACCTTCTGCGATGATGGGGATATGCCTTCGGGCGCCGACAAGAAATTGGAGCCACTTGTGAATTTCAGGAGAGTGAAGACCAGGGTATCCGATTCACGGCAGAAAGTTATCCATGACTTCGACCTGAATGAACCCTCGTCTGAGGAGAAGGTGTTGGCCGCCAAGTACAAGGGAGAGAGAGATTTCGATCTCAACAAACTCCCAATTACAGGTATGTTTCAATTGGAGGACTCAAGTCTTGAACCCGACTTTATTGAGATGTTGCGTCTCTTGCTTCCATCCTACTACTGATGACCCCAATGTATTTCCTCTAGTTTTTTGTTGATCAACATAATTGTGTTGTTGATGTAGGTAGAATTGGTTGTATTTTGTATCTAAGGAACATGTTTTTGGTTATGTTAGGCAATGCAATCTGTAATTAGGTTGTGAAATATTGACTCTGGCTGTATGATGTAAATATCATATTACATATCAATGTTATTCAAGTTTTAGAATCGTTTGAGCAATGATCTCTGTTTTCAGTTTATTTCCAGTCTTTTTGTTGACCAATTAATCTAGTTTGCATTGTGGTTTGTGGATGGAATTTTGACTAGAAACATGGAACCAAAAATTATGTATTTGTTTGAATTTTTTTTCCAGATTGATCTGTGTTTTTAGTTTATTTCCAGTCTTTTTGTTGAGCAATTAATCTAGTTTGCATTGTGGTTTGTGGTTGGATTTTGACTGGAAAACTTGGAATAAAAATTATGTATTTGTTTCAAGTTTTTTTCCAGATTGATCTCTGTTTTCAGTTTATTTCCAGTCTTTTGCAAATGCAATTAATCTAGTCTGCATTGTGGTTTGTGGTTGGAATTTTGACTGGAAAACAGGGAACCAAAAATTATGTTTCAGATTTGTGGTTTGTTTGAGCAATGATTTCAATTTCAGTTTAGGATTTGGATGTATGGTTTGTGGTTTATGCCACAATTGCATTGTGATTAATGTGCATATGGTTGGCCGGAATCTTGACTGGAAAACATGGAACCAAAATGGCTTTAATCTGTTTCAAGTTTTGTTTCCAGATTGATCTATGTTTTTAAACCAAATGATCTCTACTCTTTTGCAAATGCTTTATGTTTCAGATTTGTGGTTTATTTAAGCAATGATTTCAATTTCAGATTAGGATTTGGTTGCATGGTTTGTGATTAATGTACATATGTTGGCCGGATTCTTGACTGGGAAACATGAAACCTAATCTTTTGAACAATTGGCCGGATTATTGACTGGAAAACATGAATTTTATTCTGTTTCTTAGATTGTCATTGTGAAGAAAGGAACCAAATGCAGATTAATAAGGCAAGCATCGACACCAAGGCAAATAAAATCAAGCTCCTTTATTATTCAAACTTCATCATATAACACAAGTGACAGAGAGTTTATGGAAAGGAAATCTAAATACATTAATGTTAAACTAATCTACGGTTGGAATGCCTGGCATGGCATTCGCAAACCTGTTCAGCTCAACATCAGCATCCCTCGCATTGCTGACTCCTACATTCAGCACATCCCTCTTATGTTGCAGATGAGCAATTCCAATAGAGAGACGTGTGATACAGCTACCCAGAGAATCAACAGCTTGAATGGTCATCTCCTCAAAGTCATCTTCATTGATATCATCCTTCCTCTGTGTCAGGTCCTCCACCCTATCTGTCAGCTATTGGATGTGGTGATTAGTTCGGAGCGCCAAGTGCTCAAGCTGCACTATCTCTTATTGGAGCTGCCTGCTCATCGCTTGGACCTCATTTAGGAGTTTTGCTTTGGCCCCGCGATCCATGGTGATGAACCTGCAAAGAGATTGGAACAGATGGAAGATAAATAGGAAGATTAGAAGCTGAAAAATTGTGGTTGCTTAGGGTTGGGGGGAATGCAGGGGAAAAGAAAGAATTTATAGAGGCTGCTTAGGGTTTGAAACGGTTGGGTGAAGAGGTGTATATGAAGTGGTTAAATGGTGCTATGTTTGGGAAGGTAAAAGGTTGCCTAAAAATCAGGAATCTAATTGTGTATTGCAGAGGCAATACACTCCTTTTCTGCTCAGATTCCTGGATAAAGCATGCAACCTACTTCAATCCTATCCCACAGTAGCTTCAACATACATGCATTGCATCTGAAATTGGACACGAAACAGGGAAGAAAAGACCAATCACAATTCAAAATGGCAAACTACATCATAGCATTAAAAGCAAACAAAATTCAGCATATCACTGAAGCCAATCAAAATTCAACTTAATCACAGATTCACCAAATCAATCAAACCAAACACAATTTACCATATTATTCTAGTTAGTCACAGATTCACCAAATCATTCAAACCTACTGGGAAAATTCACCCTATCATTCCAGCCAAACAACATTCAACATCTCATTCAAACCATTTTAACCATAGGATTGTATGCAGACACAAAATTAACAGAGAAATTGCAACCAAACACAAGCCACATGTAGTTATATTTTCTAGATAAAATTAAGTATTAATAGAGAAAGAGCACACTATGTTTGCTCCACCATAATACACTAAGCAAACAGAGAATGATCTTCTTCCTTGGACAATGCCTATTCTAACCAATACTCCATCCAAAAGGTACAACCTAATGACTATTCTAACCAATACTTTCAAACTAATTGCTATATATACACAAAAATAACCACTTCCAAGTACATCTTCTGCCCAAAATTAACCAATTCCAGCTGGATCTTCAAACCAAAAGTAACAAACCAAATCCAGTTGGATCTTCAGCTTTGTATCCTAAAAAAAAAATACAAATGCAATGTCAATACTATATCAGTAGTGTCAAACACAGTTAGGAATGCATTAAAATGTGACATGTAAAAATAAGAGATGACCTTACATTGTAAATCAGGAAGATGAGCAACAACAGTAGCAAAGATAACAGGATCACATGACAACATGGAAGGGAGCAGCCCTTGCCTAGCTAATTGTGCCTTATTCATGTGTGGAATTCTATACACATTAGAACCTCTAATTTTCAAGATCTCAATCATGCATGACTGGAGAGTTAGGAAAATGTTGTTAGCCTTCAAAGGAGGAAACTCAAAGAATGCTTTCTTAACTGCTTCCACCAATTGATCCATATCTCTTGCACACTTCTTTGATTGCAATGATTGAATTGCTCTAAAAAATTCAAGATCAAGCACATTCAAGTCAGGGGAATTAGGAGGTTGACATAATAGTTTAATCTTCAAGCCTACATCATCAACTGCTGCTAAGAAATCAAGATCATCACTATGTATATGTGTCTTTGCATTGTCCTGTTGGATGATAATTTCATCCATGAGGCTATCCCCCGACCATTTGTCCTTAATGGCTGGTAGTATTTTCTCAATCATGAATTGCCTAATAACAGCCCTATCTATTTTAGTAATTGGCTTAACTTCTAAAGTCCCAGCTACCCTATTTACACTTGACCTCACAGCAGCCACCTCTGTTACCAATGGAAACACTCCTATCTTACCATCAAATGTACATTCCCCATGACAGTCAAATCTAGGCCTAGCAACAACTACAAGGAACATAATTTTAGGAATAAAATTAGATTTTTTAATGGTCCTTACAAGTTCATCTTCATCGGCAAGAAGATAGTAAGTCTGCACCTTCCTTATCATTTGGAACTATTTTTCATCTATGTGCACCACATTTTCCATGTCATAGAACTGGTTGGAGGTTGGATCAATGGATGAAAGACAATGACGAACCCTTTACACACGGTTTGCCTCTGTCAATGTTGGTTTGATCGCATTGCTGTGGCGCTTCAATTCTCCACTTTTCATTTTCGAAACTAAAAATGATTTCGAAACACCCAAAGCTGACGCGAGAGACCTTAGAGTTGTTCTCTCCCTTAAAGGAACCCCTTTAATCTTCTGGAGATCAAATTGAATACGCTTTCTGCCATAATTTCTAACTCGACACTAAGAAATATTGTGGTTATCGGACTCCCTTCCCCTTTTTCAAAGTCGCTGGATTGAACGGATATGCACATTGAAGAATTGGGCAACTTCGGTTGTTGTTGTCCTCTTTAGCTTTCCGTTAACACTTTTTTGTAGGAGCATAGTGTAAGCAGCGTGTCTGTCCTCATTACAAAGCTCTCTTCTTCCCCGATTTTGACCTAACATCAACACCATACAAACGCAATCAAATTGAGGAGAGGAAACCATTAACAAATTTAACCATAATACTATGAAATGAAAGAATTTGACCTTGTACACCTCTGTCATGTACTGGGTCCGTCATATCTTCATGGATTGCGGCCAACGGCGGCGTATTTGGGGTATGTTCTTCATCTTCTAAAACAATCCCAACAGGGGAGGATGGTAATTGGTTATTTTGAAACAGAGTGAGATGGTCGATTTGGTTGTCATCCATTGTAATGAATGACGTGCTGAATTTTTTTGTATGCGAGTTGAGGCTGAGCTTAGCGATAATGAATGGGTAGCTGAAAAATTTAGAGTGAGAGCATTGTAAACACATATTTTCAAATTTGGGCGGCCAGAGTTCAAATTTTTGGAGTGGAACTGTGCTCAAATTCTGGCGGGATTTCGCCAAAATTCGCGAAAGAATGGCGCGGCCAGAACTGAGGGGAATATAGAGGTGATGGAGAGGAGGGGCAGCTTCGTCGTTTCACCAAGGCACACAGTGCCTCCTTAAACTCTGTGCCAGTCCCTCAAACGACAATCTTTGAGGGACAGAGGGAGTAGGAAATAATCACTTCATAAATATTCATTATTATTATTCATATTTTCCTAATTTTCTATATGAGAATTAACCCCCCAAATTACTTTAAATAGAGCTCACATTTCTCCTTTTTCAGTGTTCATCAATCTTAAAATATTGTAAAATCGTGTCTAAATTTCCTCTCATTCAAGAACAAGCTTTATTTTTCTTCTTTAGATTGCTTGTTAAGATCTATTTCTCTTGAGACCTTTCACAGCCCCTTCCTTAGCAATTGGTCGAACAAGAAGTAGTTGAAATTATAGTCCTAACCGAAGCAAGTAATCTCAAATCTCTTTTCAATTAAATTTCAATTAAATTTTTTCTCTCATTCCACTACTGCATCTCATTCTACCACAAATCTAAGAGGTTTGCTCTGTGGAATGGTTTAAACTAGTGTTATTAGAACCGGACCGGAAATAAAATTTTTATGGTTCAACCGAGTTTAACCGGATTGTAAACGTTGAACCATTTTGAACCGTTCACACATTGAACGGGATTGAACCGGATTGATCCGACTGGTTTTTTAACTGTAGCATTTTATAATATATCAAAATAAAATATCAAAGTTCAAACAATTAAATATCCAAATTACAAAATAAAGAAACAATCCAACATTCAAATAAAATGATATTTAAAGTTCAAACACTTAAATATTCAAATTACAAGATTGTTAATTCCATGGATTGGTAACAGGTTGAGAGGTTGAGCCACTAGCGTTACAAAAGGATACGTATATTTATTTATTTTTGTAAATAGAAGTGATGGGTGTCGAATCCGTCAAAAATAAATACAACTTAACACTTGTGTACAGTGGTAAGAGGTTCGATCCTCAGGGACGGTTAGTCTAACTTCAGTTTTCTTATAAAGATGACAAAAATAATAACAAAGGGGAATTGTTTATAGTTCAATTTGAAATATATATATATATATTAATTAAAAAGTGAAAAATACAATTACTGGATAACAAGTGAAGAGTTATGAAACAATAAATTAAAAATTCCTGGTAGAGATCTTATAAGGTCATAATTCAATATTATTGATCATTGATGCAAATATATTTAAAATCATTTTTTGTAGAGAAGCTATAGAAATCAGGTTTACTTAGACTTCCTACTCTCCTCCTGTATCAAGTCACTTAAAGACACTCTCTATTAAGGACCCTAATCTTCCAGCAATCCTAAGGTTCACTTATAGGATTTAACTAGTCGATTGATAAAAATAGGGAGAGACTTCTCTAGGCTTAGAGATCGGTTCACTTGTCCCTATAAACCTAATTATTCTTTTTCTCTAATTTCAAATAGCAAGTATTATGCCTGTAATCCATTAGTTGTTTACTGCGTTCTTTTAACAATGTAGACCCAAAGTTATTAGAACTAACTGTAATTATCCAGATTAAAATCTAGGGTGATCAGACCTAAATATAACAAGGATAAATTGGCATTAATTTAGAAAGAGAATAAATACAAAGATAATTTTTATAAAGAGCAATTAGATCTCACAATAATATGAATTATGAACTTTTTAATCTCTACCAAGAATGAAAGAGTTAGCTAGAATACATAATAAAAATAACAATCAAAATATGAAATATAAAAATTAATTAAAGTAGGAAAATTGAGAAAGGAAAGAGATAACCGATAGAAGTAGGCTCGAGACTATAAATAATCCTGCATCTTCCTCCACATTATTTTCTCTCTCACTCTTTTATTACATACACACTTTTATTTATTTCTCTCTCCTCACCCTTTCTTGCTCTCTTCTGCCTCTTGCTTGATTCGATGCAAGATTGGATCCAAGATTCAATGCTTCCAAAGGTTGAGAATACAAGCCTATTTATAGCAATTCGTGGGCTGGTTTTATTGTAATTTCCATCCTTGAAATAGTTGATTTCCGGTGTGAATTTGACCGGATTTTGTGGCGTAGTAGGTGGCTGATTTTGTTGATCCATTTGGCCGGTTGTTTGGAAAATCTTGAATCTTTGATTTGTTGGTTCAAAGATGGCCAATTGTTTTTGAATGTGGAAAGTAATTGATTTTGGATTTGGAAGCTTCTGCACATTTGGGTGGAATGGTTGAAGGAAGAAGATGAAGTTTGGTTCATTTGGATATGGGCCGTATGAATAGTGTCGTGTGAATAGTATCAGGCCAATAGTGTCAGATGAATAGTGCTGGATAAATAGTGTTGGGCCAATAGTGACAGATGAATAGTGCCCGGATGAATAGTGCTGGCCCAAATTTGAGGTATCTTTCCTTTGAATTTTCAGCACCCATGAGATTGCTTCGATTCTGATTTTCACCTTCGTAACTTGATCGATTATTTTTGCTAATTTCTTTAAGCCATTTCGTCCTTTTTCCTCTTCTGATCCTTTAAGTATATTTCTAGAAAAAGGAGAAAATAGACTCGAATTAGTAGTATCTTTACCTCGATTATGACTAAAAGAGAGAATAAATTTATACAAAATAATCAATCAATCAAGAAGCAATGTCTTAAAATTAGGCCCAACCCAACAGACGACATAAAGGCCCAGAACAAATAATAAAGAAAGCACAGTTTTTCATTTTTCCTTCTTTATTATCAGAGAAAGAAGGCGGCTAGGTCTTTAGCAATTGGGAATTGAAAATTTGATGAACCCTAACCCTTGAAATATAACACAACAACAAAAGCAAAATTCATCTTCTACCATGTAGGAAGAAGAACAAGTACGAGATCGTGAAATGCACGAGATTGAGATTGGTCGGGTCCAATCATCAAAATATCTTCCATCCCAAGTGAGTCAAAGAAGAGGTCAGTTTCTCTGATTCTTCTGCAATGGTTGCCTTCATTCCCATCCCACCACTCAAATGTTTAGTCTTGCGGTGAACTTGCCTTTTCAATCATGGAATTTGTTGTATTAGAGCTTCACCGACACATGAGCTCAATCTGTGCTTCCTTCGTCTCTCTCCCATTTTTACCACAAGCACTCTACCTAAGCACGAAGAAGAAGAACAAAACAGAGTTAAGTGAAGAAGAAGCAAAACGACGCCGTTTTGGAGCCTCGGCAAAACAGTGTCCTTTTGACACGTCATCGAAGAAGCCAGTTTGATCCGATTCAATCCGGTTCGCCGGTTCGTTAAAAACTGTCCGGGTCGACCGGTCCAACCCGGGTCACATGCAAATCCGGTCCGATTGCTGAATCGGATCGAAAATGTGAAAAAGTCTGGTTGAACCGGTCGGACCGGCCAATCCGGTCCAGTTCTGATAACCAGGGTTTAAACCATTCTCCACTTCCCCTTATATTTGTCTTGCACGAACCCTAAGGACTCGCTATGTGAGGTCATTTTACCTTTCTCCCATTTCTTCTCTTTTCTTCTATGTTATGAGTTATGTATTGAAGTAGCAATGTCGTGTTTGCATTTGACATGACCTATGTATCATTGTGATGTCATTTGCATCGGAAAAATAATGTACGTGTAACTCGAGATTGATAAAATATCTAGCATGTTAAGGTGATACAAGAGGGTATGGTAGAGCTTAAATGAGTTTTGTGAAAATGACTAAGGGTAAGTGTTTTTCAGGAGCGAGCTAATTGTCTAAGATAGTTGGTATTTAAATAGAACCTATGTGATTCCACCAGCACCCTGGGAACTCATTTGAATTGACATTAGAAGTTTAGTAAGAGTAAGTGGAGTAGTCTGACTCGGCTTAATAATGGATCATTCGGTCTAAGTTGGAAAGTATAATGAAACAAGTAATGAATTACTTGAAAGCCTCTCACACCTAAGTTGGGCATAATTTATTATTAATCCACTTTGAGACTAGGTATTCTAAATGGTGATTCCATTTGAGTATATAAAAGCAGGTAGGTCAATAATCAAAGTTGGATGATGCATATATCATTGTTGACTCGAAACTTGTATCAATGAGCCATCTAAGTTAGTCAAACCTTGATAAGCTTTGCATGTCACATGTCATGCATCATGTGCCATTAATTCAGATTAACGAAACGTGATTGATATTGCGTATTTGTTTGTCCTCACCTTAGGATAGTATATGCATGCTCCAACCTAACATTGTCATTCTTGGGTCCTAAATTAGTTTAGTACCACCATTAAAAAAAAAATTGACATAATTCTAAAGAATCTTGAATCTTCTCAAAGAAAAATAATAGTCATGAGTTGCTTGAATTCGAGCTAGAGCTTCTCGGGGAAAGAATAGAGATGCCGCCTACATTACTGCTAATATCAACTAAATCCAAGCATTCTTGTTCATCAGTTGAGGGTTAACCCCGAAATCAACCTTCTTCGTTGAGTTGATTGTTGAAAAATATTTTCATGATTGTATGAAATTTAAGAACTACGTGTGCTTTGATCTCTTTTAGTAAAAGTAGGTAGGAAATTCTTACGGATTCAATTACAAAATTTGTTGTCTTTTCTTTCCCCTGAGGATGATATTAGCTAAAGTATGGCACCATATAAACTCAATTAGTCACATTTAAACCATATGGACCAAATTAAATAAAATTTCATAATGCAGTGACCAAAAAGAGTGATTAGACAAAAGAATAAGAAGGAAGGGAGTAGGTGAAGATTTTATAGTGTACAACTCACAATAAGCAGGAGTTGTCTCCGACGATCAGGCATCATGTGCTAATATCTTTAAAATAATAAAGGAATTATTATTGAGCTTTTCGTCATTCTATCTCCGACTGCCGTCATCCCTTCCCTCCTCCCCTCTGCTCCTCTCACCTTTTTCAAACTCATACTTCACACTCTCTCTCTCATTTTTTAATCCAGAATATTCATGATCATGATGATATTAATAATATAAAAATAGATAAATTAGAGAGAGAAAAAGAAGAGTCTGATTCGTCGCCATCATCGTCATCTCCTGGTAAGCAACTTCCTCTCTTCCATAATATAATTATTCAGTCGGCGGATTTTAACTATTATTATTCAATCTCTATGATCCGTCAATGTTGACTTTCTTCTCCTTTCTCTCTTTATTATTGCAAAAAAAACAAAAAAAAACAAGAATTTTGAGGTTTTCAGGAGTCGTCGTGCTTTTGGATTCTTCCCAAAAAGTTGCAACCGAAACAAAATGCCAATTGTTTTGAGTGTTTTTTTTCCCAATTATTCATGGAATCTTTTGTCTCTTTCTTTCTTTTTTGGTAATAATTGAATTTTGTTTTTGCGTTTTGACTTTTGTTCGGAGTTTTTGCAGGGCTCAGAAGGAAAAAGAGAAGATGAGAAGAGGTGTTCTTCGGTCGCTGCGCCATTTTCAATCAGCTGTTACTCTACAGGAATACAATTATTCAACTTGTTTGCGGAATTCAACAACCCTTTTGTCACATACTTATCGCGCTTCTGCTTATAGAGTTACTAGTAATGATGCCAATATTGCGACCGACATATTTTCGTTCTCCAAATTCAATAATTGTAGACCACTTTCCTCAGATGCTGCTGCTAATGCTTCTAATGGAGGTCCTATTCCCTTCACTTTCTTATTTTTATTTTGTGTTAATTTTTTAATGGTTAGTTTAGCTACTACCAAGAAAGAAGAAATAATTCTTACAGTATCTTGGTATTGGATCTTACTGCTGCAATTAATTGCAGAATCGAATAGAGCTGGGCCACTTGTAGAGTATGAGAGAAGGATTGCCATGGGTGAGCTTGTGGATGGTGACAGCTGCCAGGTAATGAGGTTTCAACCCTGAGCTAGCGCTCTCGCGATATTGTATTGATACAGTTTTATGTTGCATTATGTTGCTTGATCGCTTTCACTGCTTTGGTGTCTGAAAGGAAAGAGATAATTTGTCATAGATGTCCATCCTTGAGCTGGGTTTTAATAGAGTGCTTATTTACATACTGTGTTCAGCTTCTCGTGTTTAGGAATTGACAAAGATTGGCTTTTTTTTCAAATAGACAATTTTTCCGGTGAGCTGTTTTACTGACACTAAATTTTGCAGGTAGGCACCTTAAGAGAGCTTCAAAGACTTTACGATGAACTTGTTGATTCTGCTGATGCTTGTAAGTTGGATCGCTACACAGCGTCAGACATATCTGGGAGGTAAATGTTCCATATGTTCCCGTGTGTGTGTGCACACCAATTTCCTTGCTCGTTTATAAAAGAACATACTCTCTCTGTTGACACTTTTTTCCTTGAGCTCTGAGACTATGCTTTACATTTTTTGTTGGCTTGATTTGTAATCCCAATTTAACACTTTATCACCTTCTGGCTCATCTCCAGGAGTAGGTGGTTGTGGTCTCGTTTCTTGCCACAGTCTTCCTATTCACCAGTTAAAGGACTGTATCTTTATGGAGGAGTGGGCACTGGAAAGACTATGTTGATGGACTTATTCTTTGATCAATTGTAAGTGTGTGTTGTATATTTAATTCGTTATTAATAGCTTCGTAGTTGCATTAATTCATGATAAAATTGAAATTGGAGCACATTATTGAAGCAACAGAGTTATCATTACCACGATAACTCTTAAGCTTTTGCTACAGAGTTTATAACTGATTTTATATGCTGCTATTCCATTCCTCAGGCCGTACAACTGGAGAAAAAAGAGGATCCATTTTCATGACTTCATGTTGAATATGCATAGCCGCTTACAAGTAAGAATTTGGCTCACTATACATTTTCCATCATTCTGCTAGCTAGAAGTGATTTTCCTTAACTATCTATTACCTTCTTTTCCAAAAACTGAATAAATGCTCCTCAGCTTACCAGAAAAGAGGAGAGTAGAAACTAAAAAGAATTCATGTGATGGACAAACAAATTGGCTTCATTATCTTTTCCTTGTTCTAAGGAGCAAATAAATCTTATTTTCTTAGTTGGAGCACTTATCCTCCTCCTACTCCTACCAATCCCCCAAGAAACACATAACACACTCAATGAAGCTTTGCCATGAATGTGTTCTGAGTTAAACTCTTCCATTTCTAGAAGGATTTATTCTTCATTGTTTCTCCCCTGGTATATGTTGCTTTTACATGGTGGGTCATGTATATAGATAATGAAGTTTATTCTAAATCTTGGTGTTCTTGCAGAGGCACAGGGGTGTCTCGGATCCATTAGAAGTTGTTGCCGGGGAGATATCTGATGAGGCAGTCTTATTATGCCTTGATGAGTTTATGGTAATTGAGTTACTGGACAACTGTAATTCCTTATACATGCTGATGAAATTTGATGGATTTATTCTTGGGTGGCCATAAACTGCAGGTGACTGATGTTGCTGACGCATTGATACTGAACCGTCTGTTTAGGCATCTATTCAGCAATGGTGTTGTAAGTCTTCTATGTTCTCAGCCCACCTTTGTACTATGATTTGATTTTTGTTTGAAAATAAGCATGCAACTTAGAACTTAGATGTTTGTGCACGATGGAGGCAAGTGTAGATCCTTGTTGCCACTTCAAATCGCGCTCCAGACAATCTGTATGAAGGTGGATTGCAAAGGGATCTTTTCCTACCCTTCATTGCGACTTTGAAGGTAAGTACATGGATAGTCTTACTTCTTTTATAGACAGGATCAAGTCTTAGTGAGAGCCACTATGCTTCTTCGTGGCCATTGGGGTTTGGGAGGGGCTTGTTACTTAGGTGGAGTTATCAGCATTTGTTGCTTCAAGCATCTCACTCATGTACAGATGTATGTAGTTTCTTGGTATTATGATGGCATCTTAACCCAACTTGTATTATTGTAGGATAGATGTGTGGTTCATGAAATTGGCTCAGCAGTAGACTATCGGAAGATGACTTCGGTACAATCTAAATCAACTCTAAAAAAGGAAAAAAATAATTCCTGCCATTTCCAGCCTTAACTTCCTTCTGGTTTATCTGGCATCAATCATTGTCTTTGTTCAGGCTCAGCAAGGTTTCTACTTTGTTGGGAAAGATTTATCACCCGTGCTTAAGCAGAAGTTTGAAGAGTTGATAGGGGGGCAGATCGCTTATCCACAAGAAGTGGAGGTAGTAATGGGAAGAACATTGAAGGTGTGCACCATTTTGTCTTCGTAAAATATTATAAAGCAGAGTCTATTGAGTTGATTTTCACTATTCTGCATTTGGAAATCCATCCAGGTTCCACTTGGTGCTAATGGATGTGCATATTTTCCTTTTGAGGACCTTTGTGACAAGCCTCTTGGAGCAGCAGATTATTTTGGATTGTGCAGTGAGTCATACATAACTCAATTATTTTGACAAGGATTATATACTCTTGTCATGTTTCATTAATTTATAAGTATAAGGTGCAAGTTAGTTTGCAAATACCATGTCTAACATGATTCAAATTCCCTCTTGGGTCACCACTTTTGGTCAGCATATTAATCACAGAGAAAATTGTCGGTCATCTGAAGCCCAATATTCCACGCATTCTACACTGCAAAGTATCATGCAAGAAAGTGAATACTGTTAGTCACACTGCGATGCTTTTATTTTACATGTAATATTTCCAAACATTTTATATTGATTACCTTAGCCTTTCATGTAAACCATAAATATGGTTTCCTGTTTCACCCTTGCTTCTTTTTCATTTTTGTTACAAAGAGGGCATGATATTCTAAATTTTCATTTCCCTGTCCACCTGAACACAAGTTTCTTTAATTATTCGGGGAAAGTGGACGCTCTTTGCTTTTCCTCGAAGATCCAGTTGTCCTTTAAAGTTTAAACTGTTATATTGTCAAAAGTAGTTGGTTACTTTTGATTTGGATGCTAGATGTTTGATACATAACTACTTCTTGTCAACAATATCATGGAGTAGTTTTAGGATGAGAGCCAACAGTTTTTCCCTGTCATTTTCTTTTACAGAGAACTTTCATACCCTGGCATTGGAAGATGTCCCAGTCTTTGGACTCCACAATAGGACGGCAGCTTATCGATTTGTCACTTTAGTAGATGTACGTACATCCACTTTTTGCTAATTGGTTTGACTCTTCAATATCATTCTTGGTTCCTTACTTGGGAGTCGAAGTAAAAGTATCCATCTGTTTATTGTACCTGTTTGTGCTACAGTTATCTTGATTCCAAATATTGTGGAATTTAGGAATGAACTAAAAACCTGTAGTCGTCTCTCTTTTTCAGCTAGGAATGTTCCAATTCTCTATTTGCTATAATGTTGTTGTTGCATGCATCTTAATATGATTTTTTGTTCCACCTTTCCATTGTGATATTGGTTCTAGGTTATAGCATATTTTAACTTTAAACTGATGTGAAGAAAGTGGTGAATGGCAACCTTTTTCATGCCCTCATTATGCCTGTGATTACCTTTATTTTTGTTGGTGATATGTTACTTGCAGTCCATGTCTGAATTTGTTATAGGCATTCTCTAACTTTCCACTGCCCTTTTGAATAATTTTAAATGTTGCTGTAGGTGCCATATGCACATTCACCAATTTTTCCCGCTATTCCTTCTTCTGTATTTATTATGAGGAGTTTTTCCTTGAGGTTTTTTTTTTTCTTTCAGTTTTAAGTGGTTATGCTGTCATGTGGCAGGTAATGTATGAAAACAGAGCAAGACTATTGTGTACGGCCGAAGGCAGTCCTCTAGAACTTTTTGAAAGGGTAGTGACGGTTTCTGAGGCTCAGCATATGGCACCCAGAACCTCTACAAGATCAAGGAGAAGTGATGATTCTGATCTTTGTGTAGACAATGAACTAGGATTTGCCAAAGACCGCACCATTAGCAGGTACATTCTCGTAAATAGGATTGTGTTCTCTGTACTTCTGTCAGAGCAGTTGAAATTCTAACAAGGGCATCTGAAGTTCAGAAATATCCCTTTAGCTTTAGCCTCTAACACTTTATATGGATTGAGCCATATGAGTGAGAGAGGCATGACAGCAGCAATTCCACCAATAAGTAGCTCCTAGTATTTAGATTGTTGACAATTTAGTTATACTGATTCTTGGTTTTATGGTTGGACCGTGGAATGATTTATGCTTTCAGTGTGATCCAAAATAGCCGCTTTGTCCGATTGGTTGTTGCTTTTTCTGCTCTCTACTAGTTGGTTAATTTGGATATAGTCATCTCATTTTCTTGTTACTGTGGATTGTGAAACAACTGTTGATTAATGCAGATTGACCGAGATGAACAGCAAGGAATACTTGGAGCAGCATGCTGCCAGGGAGAAGACGGAATCCCGCACGGTAGGTGCTGCCCATGCATAGGAGGAATACTTGGAGCAGCATGCTGCCATGTTAGCGGATAAGACAGAAGTCCGCACAGCGGGTGCAAACCACTGTTGACGACTAGTGCTTGATCAGTGATGCGGGAAGTTCAGGGTTGGTATGAACTAGGATAGAAAATTCCCAACAAAATCTGATATTTTTGGTTGAATAATAAAGTGTAGATCCATCTGTAAAGTTATTATTCGCCCAAACTTGGCCAAAATACTGATGAGTTCAAATGCCTGCCATTATACTGGATAAATTTCGTCCATTGTAACTAGCAAAGTACTAGTGGAATTGATGGCTTGAAAACTTGTACAAGCTCGTGTATTAAATAAATTTTTAATTATAAGTTAAGACCATTCGATAATTCGATTGCCACATTGAGTGTCGAGTATTCTGAACTCAAACCGAAGATAAAACTCTCACATTTTTATAAATTATTTGTAATTTTTCTTTTATTTTATATAAAAAAACCAGCTAAAAATCCATTTGCTTGATTTATTATAATTGATCGTTAGTTTATTTAGTAATAAGTTTTCAAATAATATCTATCAATCCAATATTATCTAATAATTTTTCTTGGTAGCTCTCTCTTTCCATTAACTTTATATCTAAATGTAGAGTAACTGAGTAAGTGTACCTTAAATTTAATCCATAACACCAGAATAATATCATACATAATCTAAATTACCTAAAAAATTATTTGAAATGTCACTTTTATAATTAAAATAATAGAAAATATTTATTTACCTTCTTTTAGTTTTCGTTCAGACTTAAACAATCCTTGTGAACTCAAAAATGCTTCAAAAACGCCGCTAAACTAAAATGATTTGTCAAAACATCCTTCTCTTAAATTTTCCATCCAAAAAAAATTAACCACGTGTGAGAGTCCATGAGGAAACTTGCTCCTAAAGTTTCTAGAAAGTTTCACTCCTATCCCTCTAATTTTTAAACTGTTAATATAAATTCCCTAGTTTTCTTAAAAATAACTTTTTAATAATTAAAATCTATAAAAAAAATTGAATAGATAAAACATGAATTTAAGGTAACAAATATAGTACTCCCTCCGTTCCTAATTACTTGTCACTAGTCACTATTCCTATCGTTTTGTAAAACGGCCGGAATAGTAACTATATGACCTCGAAAGATTCCGAAATTTTTCGTCAACGTATATTAATCCTTCACGTACGTTGAAAAAAAAATTCGGATTTTTTCAAGATCATATAGTTGCTATTCCGACCGCTTTGAAATGCGTGCTGGAATAGTAAAGTGACAGGTAAAGTGGAACGGAGGGAGTAAAGTCTATTTCATTAAAAAATGAAAAATTTGATAAAAATTCAAAAGCACACAATATTCTTTTAAAAAGCACACGTTTTACAATTTTTAGACACAGAGTTCATTCCCTTACCTTCCCCCTTGCTTTACCCTCCACAATCCAAACATAATTAAAGGCATATGAACAGAAACAGTTACGCAAAAGATAAAATAACAAGAGAAAAACACAAACAGATGAGATGCGCTAGGGGTGTGCGTTCGGATTTCGGATCGGATTTTTTCGGATTCGGATTTTTTCGAATTTTTTTATAGGGAATCCGAAACCAATCCGACACCTTCGGTTTCGGATCGGTTCGATCGGATTTTTGGATTTTTTTCGGATTTTCGATCGTAATTGTAAATTTATAATTCATATCGACCGATATGAAATAGAATTAACTACACTAGCAATACTTATTTACCAAATCTAGGACTCGAACGGCTCACTAATTTAAAACAAAGAATATTTCCTTAAAATGAAAAAAATATATTGATCTTTAGAATAATTAAAGTAACTTATTATTTATGAGTATTTGTATCCATCACTAAATAAAAATTATTTAGATAAACTTAACGAAAAGATAAATAAGAAGACAATATAGAAAAAAATTAATTATATATTAGAATAAATGAGAAGTAAGCTTTAAAGCTCAAGTTTAGAAAATTGTCACCAATATCAAAGTTGACGAAGCATTTAATCGGGACGGTAATCGCAAACTCGATACCTACAAAAGAATATGAAGACGAATTAGTCCACGATTTAATTAAAAAAAACCATTGGTTCATATTTATGACCCAAATATTCGAGCCCATTATTAATCAATTAAAAGAATCCATCTCTTTTTTCTCTTGGGCCACAACCCATTTCTTTCTCATTTTCCTTGATGGGCCGTAGCCCATCTCTTCTCCTATTTCTCTTCTTTGTTGTCAAACGAGTTTGACAAGCCTACTACCTACACTTCTTTTCTTTTCTTTTTCTCTTTCCCTTTTTTCTTCTCTGCTCTCTGTTCTTTTCTTTCCTTCTTCTTCTTCTTTCTCCTTCTGTTTCTCTGTCTAGGGCGATGGGTTTGTGTGATTGGGAGTGGTGATGGCGGTGGAGGCTAATCGGGAGAGCAGATCGGGAGAGGAGAGATGGCTTGGCGGAGGCCGGCGGCTTGGTGGCGGGAGCGGTTGTGGAGGATGATCGTGTCTGAATTTGGGATTGGTGGAGGCCGGCGGCTTGGTGGCTTGGTATCTAATTTGGATTATCGGAATCCGACGGATTCCGATAATCCGACCGTCGGAATTCGAAACTGATCGGATTCCGACTGCCTCCTCCAAACCGGATCCGAAAATGATACGGATCGGATCGATCGGATGGGTGAGTTCGGATCGGATCGGTCGGATCCTCCGATCCGAGCTCACCCCTAAGATGCGCAGAAGTCAGAACTACTAATTGGGAAAAGTTTCGGTTCTAGTTGGCGTTCCGGTTCTAATTGGAAAAGTTTTATAGGAAAATGACTTTTAGTAAATGGAAATGTTAGATACTTGAGGTGTTTGATAAAACAGTTTTTCAAAACTAGATGTAAAATGACCATAAAGAGTATAAAACTCATTTTTTAAAAATTAATAAAAATAGAAAAAGTAGATCTAGAATTATTTATCTTGAGGTAGAGATTTTATTGTGATAGTTTTTAATTTATTTTGTTGGTTATATAAAGTAAAAAAATTAAAATGAAATGAAAAAAAAAAAAAAAGAGAATCGTTGCCCACTGGAGCAAAATGCTCCAGTGGGAGGCAAGGCCAATTTGGCCTTGCCTTGGTAACACCTACTCCTCCGATTTTTTATTCGGGAAAATCATTTCCTGAGTAGAACCGGAACGTCAAACGCTACCTAAATGACGTTCGAGGGGTTCCATCACAGTTGTCACCTTCAGACTACCCACAAACAAACAAGATAAACCATCAGATGATCAACTTCATCAACACTGCATTTCATACATCTTGCAAGCAATCTTCCATTACAATACTAGGATAGTCTTTACACTAACATCGAGCATCTCGTATTGTTTTATAGACAGCATTCATGCTCCTTCTCAAAAATTCTTCCGAATCACAACCCCATGCAAACTAACGTTGGAATGAAACAGAATAGGAACCTGTATTTGGATCTTTCACAGCTTTGAAGTTGTCAACACTCATCCCAAAGCGGCCTAATACAGAGTTCCCCATTTCTTTCAGCTTCGCTGCTCACAGAATAAAAGGTTGCAATGAAGTTTAACAAGGATAAAAAAAACATGCTGCTTTGAGCTTCATTGGTAACGGGGAATTCTTGATCACAAAAACACAACAAAGAAACTCCAGAGATTATAATACACTAGCACAAAAACTACAATATGTAAAAAGAAAATAATAATTAGACTTCATAGCTTGGAGTTCAACTAGCCATCTTTCCACTATGCTCACTGTAACCTACAACTTTGTCATGGTAAGAACAAGAATCTAACTCAAGACTAACCGTCACCCCTAATGTGCAAGTGTAAGCACCACTGAGCTATAATTCAATTGATCACATTGGTCAAATGTGCATCCAACATCGACATGGTAAGAACGAGAATAAAACTCGAGACTAGCCCCTGACCCCTAAATGTGCATCCACAACTTCGAAAAGGGAAAATAAAAAGGTAGACCCCCATACCATTACCAACCAAAAAGATTAAAATATTAATTGGAGGAATTACAGTACCAATTAACTACATTTCATGAAAACTAGCGGTCAATGACAATGGCGGCTACAACACATGGTAAGAACCCTTCTATCTGAACTAACATATAATAGTCATTTTGCTAAAATTAATTCCAGGCAACTTACCCATCAGCTTGCAAAATTACAAGACCAGGTTTTCTCTTTGATTATTTCCCCAAGGTTTGCCTTACATGAATCCGTTTATCTAATTCTACGTATCAGCTAAAATCAGAACATTAGGTTATGCAAAGAACCCAAACATGAATCAAGAATCAAAGATGATTTCGATAGCACAAGTACTAATTCTCTGTATTTTCCTCATAAGGAACCTTATTCTCCCCCGAGAGCAATCTAACCTAGAACTTTCTTTTGGTGTATTTTTCTACACAACCAGCATATTTATTAGCTAATCATGTTTCAAACACATAATAATGTGGCTGATTGTCCTCTAGTCCCCTCACAGTTAAGGTGGCAAAGTATCCCGTAGACCTCACGATGTAAAAACAGTCCACCCACTGCTTTGAGAGTCATGTCATCAGACTTGAGCATATGAAGTGAAGAGTAGGATAATGAGGAGGAAAAGGAGCCACAGTATTCATCATATTGAGATAAAAAAAAGTTTAGTTTTCAATATGCAAACAAGCATGACAATTTAAATATAGCTATAACTAAAAAGGTAGGGGGGGGAGGGCATGATTTATATGGTCAATAATGAGTAAGAACAAAACTGGAAAAAGAAATGACAGAAAATTTCTCCTTAAACTTACCAATCATCTCTTCCTTCATTTTTTCTCGTTTCTCAGCAGCTAACGGCTCCAGGCGGCGAATTGCTTTCCTAGCTTGGTCATTTGAAGGGTCTAATTCCAGAATTTTTTTCATATCTACAAGTACCAAATACAAATTTCCTTTAAATGAAAAAGCCTTGAAGGTAAATCCAACAAAAGATTATTTATATGCCATCAGTGCATGCATGGGCCCAGGTATGTGCTAGGGCAACCACCACACAATGCCTAAAACATCAACAACTTTAAAATGACAGCATATCACAGTGAGCTAACAACACATTATCACAAAAAATAGAGGGTCATAAACCGGAGTGAGAATGTGGTATCACTCTAAGCTTACCATTAATAGCTTCCTCAAAGTTTTCAAGCTTCTCACGAGCCTCTGCTCGTCTAATAAGAGCTTTCATATAAGAAGGATTTAGTTCTAAAGCTTCTGTACACTCCTTGATTGTCTCTTCATATTTTCCCTAAGATAATAATATCGATGATCAGTAAAACTAAAGCCAAGGTTTTAGTCTAAAATTGTAGGTTGGATGTACAAAGCATGCCGTTCCCAGTTGAGTATCCATTCCACAGATAAAAACACTCAAAGAAGATAAGCTCTTCTTCTCACCATTCAAAATCAACAAAACTTACCAGCTTGAAGAAGCAAATGGCACGGTTGGAGTGGCATATGGCACGCAAATCCGCAGAGGAAGGCATGTCTGGTGGGGCAAGTTGTAAAGCGACATCGTATTGCAGCAACGCCTCCTCAAATTGTGTATTTCCAAACAGCCTGTTCCCTTCCATTTTCGCATCATCTGCTTGCGCTAGTAAAGACCTCTGCTCCACAAACGCGCACACACAAATTGATAAATAAGTAAAGAAATGAATAAACCTAAACCCTAAAGTAATTACCAACTGGGAAAAAAGAAAAGAGAAAAGACCTGCTTCGATTCTTCGTCTTTTGGGGGATCTTCACAAGAGTCGCTTTTAGCTGGCTGATGATTTTCACTGTTCTCATCTTCGGTGTCACTGACTCCCCGCTCGCTTGCTGTCTCGAAGCCGTCGGAGTCGTCGTTGGCGTTTGGAGTGGCAGCTGCAGTCGCCGTGGGTGGCGGTGGTTTTGACATTGCGGAATCGGTTTCAGGAGTTTTGCGGAGGGTAGGGATGAGCGTCTCTTCGTTTTCTTCCACTTCAATCAATACCATTTTTTTGTGAAATTGTGAAGCTGTGAACGTGAAGACGAGCGATGAGTGGTAAATGAGCTCTCGTCTCGACTGACTCTAAATCAAGAAATCAAATTTACGAAGAAATGAAACAATCTGAGAGACTTCCAGAATCCTCTTCTATTTTTCTATTTTCCGTTTTCTTTCTGGTGCCCTCTGTTATTTTCGTCTTCGTGGTAAATTAAGAAATTTTTTTTGGGACAAAAGACTTTAACCTCTGGTTGCATAATCAATTAATCATTACCTTTTCCTTTTCCATTTCATTTTCCTTTTTTAAAAAATTTCCGTTTTCTTTTTCCATTGGAAAACAGAAAAGTGTGTTATTTATTTCAAAAAAAAAAAAATTTTTAGATTGGGAAAATGAAAAAATAGAAAAATGGAGTTATCATTTCATTTAATAAATTAATAAATACTCCCTCCAACCTTCTATTAATAGACGCCCGGAGAGCGATTCCCAAGCGTGGGAATTAATTGACGCCTAGTACGTCGTGCTTTTTTCCCTCCGTTCTTTTACTTTTTTACCCCTCGAACGACATGACTTTGTGGTGGAAAACGAAATTCAAAGGAATGAAAATCGATGGCGGCGAAACGAAATTCACAAATTTTCTTTCAAAGCAGCCCTCTTCTCTCAATTCTCTCCCTCACACATCCATTTTCTCTCATCCGAAACAGATTTCCCCACAAATAGAGGGATTTTATTATCAGGATTCACAAGAAGACAACGACTTTAACTTTGATAGCGCCGATAATATGGTTGTGCCAGACTCAATTGCCGTTGATGACAGAGGGATGGGTTTGATTGAAGATGAAAAGGTCATATCTGACGAAATTGTTGAAGATACGTATGAGAAGGATGAGAATGCAAGTATAATTGAGGATGTTTATGGGCAAGAAGAGAGCTCAATGTTGAAGGCCAGTGGCAGAGAATCCAACGCAGGGCACAATGGGTCGACGGAGCATCCTATTTTTAGGGTTTGTAAATCTGTCATCAGACTGAAAGAGGTAAAACCAAAACCCCCTGTGGATTTTGATCTTAATGAATTACCAATGCTGGGCACAATGGGTCGACGGAGCATCCTATTTTTAGGGTTTGTAAATCTGTCATCAGACTGAAAGAGGTAAAACCAAAACCCCCTGTGGATTTTGATCATAATGAATTACCAATGCTGGAAACATCCCCCCCTTTCTCTCCGAGGGTTGAGGAAATCTATAGTTTTGATTTGAATAAACTGCCACCTGTTGATGGTGATGAAGGGAAACCCGAGATGTCCACAGTTGAGGTAGATGAAAAAAGGGACTTTGACCTCAACAAATTGCCAACTGCTGGTCGCTGGAAGTTTTCAGATGGTGTAGACGAGAGGGAATTCATTCTAATGCTGCGCATCCTTGTACCAGGTTTCCATTAGAAAAATTATTTAAGTTTTTGCATAAGTATTATAGTGTTGAACAATTTTGCGTTATCATTCATTATGCCTTGTGTAAATTCTGGATTTATGTTGCCAGAATTTACAACATCCTGTATCTATGTGTGTGATGGATTTTGTGCATTTTCTGAACAGTTTATGTAAATATGAATATTATCAATATGAACTTATATGTTTCCCACTACAATTTATAGTTTATCATGCCCACTAAAAATATTTGTTATCTTAGAATATGTGACATTCTGTGTGGTTTTATATGTGATTTAGTAGGGTATTGTGTTGCATACATAAGAGTTAAATATAACAAACACTAAGCAATTATGAAACAGAAGACTTTTATTGAAATTAAAGGCCAGGTACATAAAGGAGAGCATACACAGTCTAGTCCATCTTAGGGATTGCAGGAAGCTTGTTGGCAAACCTGTTAGATGCCCTCACTGCAGCATGCATGTTGTTAAGGGACTTGTCTCAGGGAATCCCTTTTGGCCTCCAACCTGCAGAGGGTTTTGGCCAATGGTCAGGATGAACTCCTCTGCATCTAAACCATGCTCATCATAGTGGTAAAGAACATCAATCCTTGTCTCCTTCAGCCTGCGAATGATACCCTGTATTGAATCAATCTGCTGTTGTGTGGACAGCAGCATGCTCTCCATAGTGATCACATCGTTGTGGAGGCCAGTCCCAACGGTGCCTGCGATCTCTAGGATGTTTTCAACCTCACGTAGATCCATGGTGATTGTGTTGGATGAAGAGGTTGTCAGAAAGATGTAAAGAGGTGTTTTTGTAAAAAGAGTAGAAAGTGGTTTTATAATTATGTAGAGGAGATAGTGGTTTTTATAGAATGCTGACGTAGGTTGGTAGCCGTGTTCAACTGGTATGTCACTAGACCTGTGTAAAGCTGGTGGATTCCAACTCTACAAAATAGGCTGGTTAACCGAGAGTTTCTCGGTTCAATGCAGAGAATATATTCTCTGTACTCAATTCTTAATTTTTTTTCCTTTTCAATTCAACACACCTAATCAATTCTCGGTCAGTTACAGTTGATCTCCTATTTTTTTTTTGGATTTATTGCCATACTTTTGAGTTTCCTTTTGCAGACGTGACAGTTGGAGCGTTTCAAGGAAACGGTGCAACCTTTGAGAAACCTACCCCATTCAATCCACCAGTGTTTGAACGGATCCATAACTCCATTCACAAAGGCATTTAAATAACTCCCTCTACATACTCTGCTTCAATACAAGTTCCTTCTGCACTTCATACCCCCCTAGATTTCTGTTGTAACCCAGTTACCATCATGAACCGCGACGAGAAGAGAGAGCTGCTGGCACAAGTGACGGCAGTCAGTGACAACCTGACCAATGATGTTGGCCTTATTGAGCACAAAGTGATACAGACAGACTACGATATGGAGACTCTGGAGGAGATCATGGACGACCTACACAGCCGAAAGGAAAATGTGAATGTCGATGACTATTAGGCCTTCAATATCGTTTACACCTTCGGTGACTTGATGCTTCACCTCACAGGTGCTGTGGCCAAACTGGAGCATAAGGTCGCAGCCCTGAGGATGGCGTTGGAAGCTGTTAATGAGGCAACGATTGAGCTTAACTCCGCTGCTAATAAGATCCTCGGGATTCCAACGAATGAGTAGGAGTTTATGTTATCTAGTGTTCTGTTTCAATTTCCATGCTTTAACTTTAACTGTTCTGTCTTTAGTTTTAGGGTTTTGTTCCCCTTCAATGGTTGATGTTCTCTTTTGTTAATAGAAAATAGTTTGTTAAAATAATGTTGTTCTGTTCTCCTACAATGGTTCATGCACCAAAACAGGACACACAATGCACCTATGGGTTTAATATTCCCTCAATGCTCGCATTAATAGGGAAACAACACTTCCAAATGGGTTTAAGTATTGTGAAACAGGACACTCTGTCATTCTAAATTGGACCTACATAGAAACAGGACACCAAAATGCAGATCAATACTATTATGTTTTCATACTGATTTTTTAACACTCCATCCAAAGGCACACCCAACATTCCATTCAACAAATTCATTCATTACTTATAAATGCAATATACAGAGTACTCTGGTTTGCAAAATACAACTGGCAAGATGCAATACAACTGGAAAGATTTCAAGCTGAATTCATTGTCATCCTATTACGATTAAATAACATCTGAATTCATTTGGAAATCTTGCCCCAAAAAAATATAGTCATACTACATTGTCATCAAATCCACCCAAAGACATGCTGCATTGTCATCAAATCCACCAAAAGGCATACTACATTGTCATCAAAGACTTCAATCTACATTGTGAGGGCATCCATACCAAAAAATGACAGCATAGCAATGGAATCCACAACATATTCAGAGTGCATTGTAATGCCAACTATCCCAGCTACCATATACATATTCACAAGTTGAGGGACCTATATACAATCCTGTAACAATATAAACATTGAAACCAACTCAATCATTATATGCCAAAGTGTATGTAACCGAATAAGAACACTCACCTCAAACAGAGTTAAAACATTCACCTCAAATAAGCTATGGAGATAGGAGGCCAAATGCATTGGCAAACACATCTGCAGGACACTAAATTGTTGATGGCACTTCCCCTACTCTTGCAAGTGCTCTCTTTCTTATATGAGGGATCTTATATGTGTTACTCCCATCACATTTCAGAACTTCGATCATGCATGTCTGCAATGTCAAGAAGATGTAGTTGCTATTCTTCAATGAAAATGCATGGTATGCGTCTTCAATAGCAGCAATTAATTGAGTAATGGGCTTAGCACACTCTTTGCTTTGGAGTGACTGAATTGCTCTAAAAAATCCTAAGTCCAATACATTCAAGTCTGGAGAATTAGGAGGCTGGTTAAAAATAGACAAATTCAATCCACTAGCCTCTACTGCACACAAGAAATCAACATCATCAGCATGAACATGGGTCTTCGCGTTGTCTTGTTGAATGAAAATCCTTTCAAAAATGCTATCCCTAGGCAATTTATTTGCAACTGTTGGTTATACTTTCAAAATCATAAACTCCCTAATAACATTTCTAGTAATGTTTGAAATTGGTTTGATCTCCAAAGTTCCACGTGGTCTATTTTGGCTTGATCTAACAGCAGCCACAGTTTCTACTAAGGAAAACACCCCAATCTTACCATCAAATATACAATGTCCACTGGAATCATATCTAAGCCTTGCAACAACAGCTAAGAACATAACTTTAGGGATAAAATTAGCATTTTTAATGGTTTTTACTGGATCATTCTCGTCGCGGAGAAGATAATATCTTTGTGACTTCTTGGTCAAGTAGAACCACTTCTCATCAATATGAACTGTGTTATGCATGTGGTTGAAGGAAGGTTGATGTGGTATTGAGGATGGGTCGATACTTGACAGGCAATGCTGCATTCTGGAAATCCGATTGTCTTCAGTCAATGAGGGCTTGATTGCATTAGTATGACACCTGATTGCTCGTTCCTTTAACTTTTTACTCAGAAAGGTCCTGGACACATTTAGGTGAAGAGCAAGGCTGCGAAGGGTAGTCCTCTTACTCAAGGGAATCTCTTTCATCATATCAAGATCAAATTCGATCCTTTTGCTTCCACAATTTTGGACTCTATGACACTAGTGATCGTGGATTCCTGAATCCCTTGCACGTTTCCAAAGCCTCTAAATTGATCTAATCCCCACTCCATACATACCAGCCACCATTCTGGTTGATCTTTTCTTCAAAACACCATTTTCCATTCTTTCGAGGAGGATATAATATGCAACTTGTCTTTCTACACTCGTCAATTCTTTTTTGCGAACTAACAAGTGGAAAAAAATTGTTGGCATAAATCAGGAGAAGCAGTCATTGGAAAGCAGATATTAAGAAATTCATTTGGAAATAATAACCTTGAGTTTACTCTGAAAATCTTCCTCCTTCCTCATTCAATTCTGGATTTATGTTGCCAGCTTAATCGACCTCGTCATCCGCATTGACATTGATAGTGTTTGATCCAAAAAGAGTAGAGCCGTTCGAATCCAAATCATCAAGCCCAGGAGAACTGATTGCGGGGGATTGTGGAGACACTAGCAACTCATTAAGATCAAACCATGGAAAATCCATTTAAGATGATCTAATTGTGGATGGAACAAAAAAATAGGGAAAGAATGATGATGAGTAGAGGTGTGAGATGATTTAAATTTCAAACCCATTTTGGAATTCAAACGGAAATGTACTGTCGCTCGTGGAGGGAAACCCATCAGATTTTAAAATTTGCCTTCGATTTTGGGTGAAAATTTTGGCGGTCTAGGGTTTCAATCGGATTTGATTTTGGGAATAAAAGGTTGATAGCGTTGTTCTTATATGGGTTGGACCAGAAGAGTGTTGGAGAAGCTGAGTACCACGAATGATTTAGGGTCGAACACGAAACGGTGTCGTTGGAGCAACTGAAGCCCACGTGTTGCAGCGACAACGTCGCGACAAAAACCTGCCACGCACAGTGCCAAGCCCAGTCGCCTTAATCCGCGTGAAATGTGGGGCCACGTCTATTATAAAAAGCCGGAGGGAGTACATATTTTTATCCGAATGAATATATCTTATCTATGTCATCATTTCACATTCTTCATATTATTAAACTCTTCTCAAAATTAAATATACTACTAATATAAATAGTCTAATTGTCTTCAAAATAATATTTATCACATAAGTTTCTACTAATATATATTTATTACTAGTAAAAAAGAAAAAAAAAACTAATCTAATTTTTAATTCTTTGAATTACTATTATAATTAGCCCACAATTGATCCTCGGTAGCTTCTCTAACAACTTCAGCTTTGGTGGAGCAGGAGCTGCCTTTGATGGTTTCTTTACATTAGAAGCTTGTCTCTCTTCCTTGCATATCATCTCATCCTTTGTTGGCTTATTCCGATCTGCTTAGTTAGGCTTACAACTAACCTTTACAATCTGCTTTTGTTCGATATCGAGTATGATATCTAATTTTTAAGTAGTGAAATTGGTTGAACAACATAACTTGATGGCCTAAAAATAAATCACCACATTGGCAATACAACATAAATAGGTGTGATTTTCAATGGTGTGGAAATCTGAAAAATATGAACATAGGATTCAATTGAACCAAACCTCCAGCAATACAAAGAAGTGATAGATTTGAACATAATTTCCTAAAGATTAGAATTTAGAAGGTTTCAAGTCGAGCTTCAGGTAGCTCAAAGTTTTATTTTTTTATTACTAGTTTAAAAATCAGAATTATATTCACTCATACATAAACACAAATAGAAATCCCTCTTAGGGATTGATTCCAATTAACATAACTCTCTTATTTTTTTCTTAAAATCCCATCTCAATACTTCATCAATCAATCATACCAATTGAATAACATGATGAATCAGTGTCATATATCCCTCTAGGATCAAAGATAACCACAAATAGTGAGAAAAAATAAATTTTATAGAGAAAAATAAACTAGTAAAATTGAGAAAAAGAACAAATTGACAAGAAAAAAGACAATCAATCTCTTCAATTGACTCTGACCTTAGACAAGTGGTCACCACGTGTTGTTGCAGTGGTGGTGGTGATGGAGGCGGGGGAGAGGTGGCAGAGGCAGTTGCGGTTGAGGAGGAGAGCAACGGAGGAGGAGACGAGTGGCGACAGAGAGAAAAGAAAGAAATGGTTGATTCTCAACATAATTTTGACATATAGTGGTAAACTTGTAATACAACCAAATCTAAGGTTATTTTTGTCTCTAAAAAAAAACTATACTTAAATTGGAAAAGTTTATTTTCCAATTTAGAAAATGACTTTTTGTTGTTTTCTTATGCCAAGTATAAATTTAGAAAACAGAAAAATAATTTTTCATTTCCAAATTAGAAAATAGTGTCTCGTAAACACAAACTTCATTTTTCTTTTTCTATTTTCCATTTTTTTGAAAAAATAAGAAAATTTTCCACCAGGTGAACAACCCCTCAACGTTTACTCTGTTGGACATTTTGGTCATAATATTATGTTTATTAGATACTTTAACGTGGTTCTAAAAATTTAGTCTCGATCTTGTGTAAGCCGGTCCAAATAAGACGGGTCTACAGGTTCGAGACTAAATTGACACCCCTAATTTAAATGCGGCATCATTATGTTTATAGTTCACAATATGTTGTTGACATACAGTATTGTAATAAATAGATAAATATTTAATTACTATAATAATAATATATAGAAATAACTAATTAATTGAAGTATTGGTTACATCATTAATTCTCTAATATATTAAGTATAATATTTATATTTGACATGATAATTAATATTTCTTCCGGTCCCGTATAAGTAGTTTAAGATATTTTATCGGAGATTGAAATTGAATGTCGTTCTCGTGTCCTAACACCCTTTCCGCGTCCATTTGACCATTTTGCTCCTGTCATCAAACAAAGTCAGATCCAACCAGATCTAGTTTAGCACGTTTGTCCTTTTGTTGTTGGTGCATCTCGGATTCCTCACCTCTGCCACAATCTATTCATTTTACCACAAAAAATCCAGATCTGAAAGCTATCTATTTTGGAATTAACAATTTGATTAAGATGGAGATAATAATCTTTGTGGAATGGAATTATAGATAAGAACAAAGAAGATAAAGCAAGGGATACGAGGTTGGGATTGTGGTTGTGGCGATGGTGGTGATTGGGCTGAAGTTGAGGACGGATGAGGCGGTCGATTTTGTTTTGATGGAGTAGTGGGAAAAAATAGTGAATGAAGGGAAAGTGAAAAAGAATGGTGAGAATGGTGAGGGAAGACAGTATAGTAAATAAGCGAAAAATATAAGGGTATTATGTTAATCAATACTCACTAGCAGTATCTCTTTAATCTCCGTGTCCGACTTCCGAATGATATCCATTGGAGACCGGAGAGAGTAATATTTAAGATGGTTAATTCATACATATATATTAAATTTTATTAATACAATTTTTTTATTAATATCAATTAAAATTAATAAGATAATTATTTTTGATATTATTATTACTATTTTCATTTAACATATATACTTTTAAAAAAAATGCTTTAATACATGATAAGTTTTATTTACACAAAAATAATTAAAATAGATTATGTGAATACTCCCTCCGTTTTCGAATAATTGACACTTTACTATTTATGCATGCGTTTTGAGGAGGCCGAGTGACTCACTATTTGACTCCAAAAAACGTACGTCCGAAAAAAAGTACGAAACTTTTTGGGTCAAATAGTGAGCCATTCGGCCTCCTCGAAATGCATGCATGAATAGTAGCCAGTGACAATTATTCGAAAACATGGAGTACTAGTTATTAATAATTCTTTTCGTGCATTGTGTACATGTATTACGATGCTGCAATTGTAAACAGGAAATAGCGGCGGCTAGTGCTTCTGCAATTCAACTTCAATTTTGCTACTGTGACGCGCTTAAAGCCGTACTCTATTTCTGTGCTTCATTGAATACTAGTAGTACGATTCTGAAATGCAGACCTGATATTCAAGTGACAGCCTTCTCTCGCGACTCCATGCCTTCCTCTCGAAAGCTTCTCTGTTTCCTTTCCTCTCTTCAACTCGTGAGTAGTACTTCCCTCCCTCTCCCTGTATGCATCTCATCAGCTCTTCAAGATTTCTTCCTTCTGTCTTTTGACCGTTTTCTTTGTGGCAGAGGAACACCATTCCCTCCAGTCTAGGGTTTGCAAGCAGAGGAGAAGTACCGAAGTTTAGATGCTACTGTGCCGCGGCGTCCACCGACCAAGCATTGTTAAAGTTGAAGGAGGAAGCCCATAATTCAGTTACCAATGATGAGATTGCTACAATTCGACGCGAGTTTGATGCGGCCAAGCAGCAGTTTCTCAAAATCCCAGAGACCATCAAGGGAATGCCCAAAATGAACCCTAAAGGTTTCGTTCTATAAACGTTTTATTTCTTTCCGTGATGAGGCGTTATTGGTGTTCAAGTGATAATTCTTGTTTGTGTCTATTATGTCTTTTAGGAATATATGTGAATAAGAACCTGAGGCTGGATAACATTCAAGTTTATGGATTTGACTATGACTACACGTTGGCCCATTATTCTGCTGACTTGCAGAGTTTGATATATGATATGGCAGTGCAGCATATGGTGAATGAGGTTAGTTTCTTCTTTGAGTGAATTCTGTCTTTCCCTTTGTTATCTTGACGTTCTTATACTCTAATGCTGTTTATCTTGTGTTCTTGCAGTTTAAGTATCCTCAGATATGCACCAATTTCAAATATGATCCCACTTTTCCTATCCGAGGACTATATTATGATAAGAAAAATGGGTGTCTCTTGAAATTGGATTTCTTTGGATCAATTGAACCAGATGGATGCTACTTTGGTCGTCGCAAGGTGTCATTAGCTATGCATTTCTAGTTATACATGCTTAGTTTATTTGCAAGTGATAAAGATTTTTAAGTAAATTTTAATTTCTTTGAAAAGAAATATGTGTTTCGGAAAATAAATCTAATGGTTGACTCTTATTCAAGTGTAGAATTAGCAGGCTAGAGCTGCTGTGATTGCCACCATTAACAAAGAAAAACATTAGCTAGAATTGTATTTGCATTACAGACTCAATGGAATCCTTTAGAACAACATTGGCTCTTGGCCATTTTATTATGGTATTACAGTGAAAAGCTGGTGTGCATAGCATGTCAGCTTTTGTGTTACTTTGGGTCTGTCTACTAAAGAAAGTAAAAAACAGTTCATATTTGCCAGAAAATAAATAAATAAAGAAAACCTATAAAGTTTAAAACTAAAAAAAGAGGCTGATTGATGGAAAACATTTATGGTTGCAGTAAACTAGAGCTTCTAACCCTCAAGAAGCAACTTGAAAGTTAGTTCCCTTTTCTACAAAACTAGGCTCTAGTTAGATGTTGCGTTTTTTTTTCTTTTACTTTTAAAAGCAAGCAATACAAGCTCCATCTTAGAAGATTAGTCCTGGGTAGCTCATTTCTGATTCATTAATGGATAGATGGATTTATGTAAAGGTTAAAATTGGATATGGAAAGATAAAAAGGTGGTTTTCATAAAGTAAGTGCATACTAGTATTTTTGTTTATTTTTCATTGTTTTCCTTTATTTTAGTTTTTGGCCTTTTGACCAAAAACTTTGTGAATAATGCGGTGTTGAAATTGTTGATTATTATAAGAATGTCATAGATGGCTACATAAGAACTGGCATGCCTAATAAGTTGTGTGCAATACTTGAAATGTTTTCCTACGACATCTAAGATCTTTTAGATAACCTCCTAAGGATTATAATATTTAGTATAATCCACTCTCTGATTTTGTCGAGATTCTGAGTTATGGTTCTTGCATGCTGAATATTATGATGACACAGTGTTTTCCTAACCAATTGTTCTTTTTATTACAATTACAGCTCAGCAGGAAGGAAATGGAACATATATATGGCACACGGCATATTGGTCGTGACCAAGCTCGTGGACTTGTTGGGTTGATGGATTTCTTTTGCTTTAGTGAGGTGAGCTAACGTTATATTCCATCTAGCTTACTTGGAAACAAAGAACTAAGAATAATATTTTGGTACTGTGGCTTCAACATACGGACAAGCATGAGTCTCTTCTATTAGTATCAAGGGTATTAACAGTGATTGCAAGAATCATGGAGAGGTAAGATATATGGATTAGGCATCACAATTATGTGTCCTTGCTATCGAGCTTGCATGTGATTCAAGA
Source organism: Viola odorata (assembly GCA_963691705.1). NCBI lineage: Eukaryota > Viridiplantae > Streptophyta > Magnoliopsida > Malpighiales > Violaceae > Viola > Viola odorata. The sequence continues at coordinate 52,304,490 of OY829545.1, read as the reverse complement.
TATGTTCTACAGTATATATTGCAGAAATTCAGTGTATAGATGCATTTAGCACAGTGCTAAATGGTATGCTTAGTGTGTTGAGAGGACTTGAATAATATTAGTAAATTCATCTTGGTAAATGTCAGTATAAATTTTATCAGTTCCACTATGTTTGTTTAATTATGTTTCTTTATATGTTAGCATGCTCTTTCTTGGAGAATTTAGTTTATATGACACACAGGGGAGCTTTTCCCATGCCCTTCAAATCTTTGAATATTCTTTTCTCGTTGTTTTTTTATAGGCTTGCCTTATTGCAGACATTGTGCAATATTTTGTTGATGCTAAGCTGGAATTTGATGCATCCTACCTCTATCATGATGTAAATCATGCGATTCAGCATGTTCATCGGAGTGGGTTGGTTCACAGAGGAATTCTCTCTGATCCTCAGAGATATCTTGTGAAAAATGTGGGTTCGACTCTTTTTTGACTGTTAACACTGTTTTCTTCTATCTAATTGAATAGTGATTCTTTCTCTTATCCTTTTATTAACTTTTGACTCATCCTTATTTTGGTGAATATGTCAGGATCAGGTGCTGCGTTTTCTTAGGATGCTGAAGGAGAAAGGCAAGAAACTTTTCTTGTTGACTAACTCTCCTTACTATTTTGTAGATGGAGGGATGCGTTATATGCTGGAGGTAATCATCCTACAGGAATCGATGATAACGTTCTCTTGAGATACTTAGATATTAAAAATGAATGATTAGTTCAATATCACACAACACTGTGACTAGCAATGGTGTGCATTCAGACTTAAGAGTAAATATTCATTCACTTTGAAGTTGGAAGATGTCTTATTTTCTTTTGTCTAATCAATTATTGGTTTGTATTTCGGTTACACCTTTTAGAAGCTCTCTGTTGACATTTGAGAGCATCTGAGAGGACATTCTAAAACAGCAATAACATCAATATTGATGAGTAGAGAATTATTAACGCATGGTACAAAGCCAGTAATTGCTGTGGCAACACATAGGTACATTCCATAAAAAACAATAGGAGTACATGAGGCACATTATTATTTATTAATGCGTGCATTTGAGCATGCTATGCCATGCTGCCTTAATGAGTGGCTGTATGCCTTAATGAGTGGCTGATGCAGTTTTTTTCTTAATTGTAACTTTCAATTTTAAAATTTGACTCACCCTTTTTATATTAAAGGTATTTAAGTTGATTTTTTTCTCAAATAAATATTTTATATGTAAGAAAATTTCTGATACTCACAAGAAATGAATCTGGCAATTTTTTTTTGTGATTTAGAGATGCTATTTAAATTTACAACGCTTTTCAGCAACAGCTTACTCATGTGAATGCAACAGTACTGGTTTGTCTGTGATTTGGAGATAGAATTTATGACATTTGATTAAAAAAAATATTTCTATTTTGTTTGTGTTTTCTTACAGGTAACTTATTACATCATTTAAGAGCTCTATTGTTTAATTTCATTATTTGGAACGACACGGGAAATCATTTAGTTAACTGTTTTTCTCATTGGATCGAATGCTTGTTTGTCTAGCAGACATTTTCCAAAAGCCAAAGAAAAAAAAGTCTCAATAAAACAATAGCTTTTCTCTGCCTTCTCATATATGGATTAGTTCTTACTGATGTTATCACTGTGCTGCCCTCATCTGTGTGAACTTTGATGCAAGTTTCTTTCGCTTAATTTGATTTCTTTCTTAGGATTCACCGGGTTATAAAGAATGCTGGAGGGACCTTTTTGATGTCGTGATTGCGAAAGCCAATAAGCCTGATTTCTATACTTCTGAACATCCATTCCGGTTGGTTTCTCTACTCTGTAATGCTCCTTATTCTATTTCTCTTATTAATTTTACTGGAGACAGATGTAATCAAGACAGCTGTTTTTTGCGCACTCACCTTCACAGTCTTGTTGATTATGCCTACTAGTTTTCTTTTGCTTTCTGTTAAATGGTCAAAGGCTTTATAACTTGGAACACATTTGAAATAGTTTTTGAGTTAGTAAATGGATACATTTCAGTTCAGAGAACTACTAAAAAAGAAAAAAATTAAAAAGAAAAAGTCAAGGTTGGTCCTTTATAAAGAACCTGTATAGGAAAATGGGGATGGAGTGAAAGTGAAAGTAATATATAAAAAAAGATTTTCATTCCATGGAAAGAGTTTTTTTTTTAAAACCTTATAAGCCACATGTTGTGATTTATCCATTCAGCTTAATGTTGTTGCTTCTCTACCTTTCCTGTTTTCCGGAAAAAGTATAATAAATTTGAAAATAAAAGATTCATTGATGCTCCTTCTTCTTGCTGAGATTTTACTTATTCACATTCAACATCTACGAATCTTAATTTTTGTTCTTTCACTTTATTGATATGCATCTGGAATTGAAGTTGCTTAATTTTCATTGATCTCATGAAACAAAACTTACTGAGTAGAACTGTACATCAGCCTGTTTCTTACAATTTTTTTGTCATGCCCTTTCGCACTTGAGTTCTGTGAGGTATGCCTTAACAATGTGATGTAGTGCTACATTGTTTGTGATCCATATTTAACTTTCTTGTAGCTGTTATGACATGGAAAAGGACAATCTAGCTTTTAAGAAGGTGGATGCATTTCTTCCTAATAAAATTTATTACCGTGGGTGCCTTAAATCCTTCCTCGAAATTACCAAGTGGAATGGTCCCGAGGTACATTTTCTTCTACATTTTCTCATACATGTGTTATCGATCAATTATGGGCTTTCCAGTTTCATTGTACTCATTGACTCCCTGTGTCCATTTTTTTTAATTTTCTTGTTTCAATTAAAAGAAATTGCAAAATATTATGAAAAGAACGGCCACTATTAGCATGCCACTTACCTTTGTTCTACTAAGCATGAGGAGCAGTTTAATAAAAGTAGGGAAATCTGGGGAAAAAGTTCTGTTTGATAGTTGAAAGTGGCTTCTGTTGTGTTGTTACATATTCACTTTTACTACTTAAAAGCCTGATGAAAGTGTCATTTAACTACTAATAAAATTCCATAGGACTATGCCACCTTTCGAGTGGTAGAGTCACAAAATGTTATAAGCTATCTAGTTTGTAGCTGTTGAACTTCTATGGAAATAGGTATAAGTGAATTTATTGGGATGAAGAATAAAACAGTATTTGTTTGTCTGTGTGGAAAAAAAATAATAGTTATGGTGAAGAATAAAACAGCATTCATTTGTTGCATGGAAAAAGTAGTAGTTATTTACATTGTTTGTGGAAGAAATTTACTTTCAGTGCTAGTGGATTCTTTTACATAACTCTTTTGAGAAGTTTACATTTATTATTGAAAAATCCATGAGATTTATGTTTACTAATTTCCTGAATGAAAATGTTTTTTCCTATTTTACAGGTGATATACTTTGGTGACCACTTGTTTAGTGACCTAAGGGGCCCTTCAAAGGCTGGTTGGCGCACTGCTGCTATCATACATGAACTAGAAGTATGCCTTTTGTTGGATTCTTTTCTTGTTTCTTAGATGCTTGTGGAAATTGTTTAGGACATGCTTTTTATGCCTCAAGCTGGACCTTGTTAGCTGTCACAGAGTGGTGAAGCTGCTGCTTATGATTGAAAATGGACTTAAAACTGTTACAGCATGCATTTGTGATCATTTACTTTGTTTTAATGAATGAAATTTGTGTAGAGTAACAAAACCATAAATCTCAAAAGTTAAAACACATCGTAAACATCTAAAATAATGAAAAGTCATATTTAGGACTTAATTTGTTGAGTCTCCAAGGCGTGAATGGTTTTAAGTCATCTTGTCTATGTATATTAGCCCCCATCCCATTGCTCTGACATGTTACATTATTGTTTTATGTTTAGCTCCTAGAGTTTTAAGAATAAACAGGAAATGATATACCGCTCTACCCTCAACTTTTGTTTGCATGTGTTTTCACCGTTGTGTATAGGCTTCTAAAATCCGATGGTTTTTGAACTGCATTTTAGGAGCTTCTGGGGCTTGTTATTTTTCATATGAATGAGAATGAGATGGCTACTAATTTCATTCAAGTCATGGCAAAATTTCTGTGATGTGTAGTTCTGTTAGTGAAGGTAAATTTCTTTAATTTATAAATTTTGAAAGAATCTGTATAGCTATTTTACTCATCTTATATCTATTTTGAATTTGATTTTGGTGTGCCTTTCTTTAATTTTCATTTATGAAACCATCCTTCGCAGAACAATGTTGCATAAACTTGACTTTTATTTTGCTGCTGAACCATGTCCATCACCTGTTGTAATTTACATTGTGGTTTTCTTTTCTGAAGTTTTGTCATTAGAATTATTCCCTTTGTTTCTATTCCATTTATGTATTGAAAAATCCCTGTCTATTTTGTTTCAATGAAATACTCTCTTTAACACGAATCAATACTGTCAGAGTTGCATGTATTTGAACCTTTCTCTATTTTCCTGGAAGAACTTTGAATTTGACCGTGTCAAATTTTTTATCACTGCAGAGTGAAATTTGTATACAGAATGATGATACGTATCGCTTTGAACAGGTATGTGCTCTCATTCTCTGCGGGTTTCTTTGACATTTGTCTGTAGTGCTTGCACTTCTTTTGGGCTGACTTTAGCAATAGAAGGGTTCATCTCTTAAACCTCAAGCAGCAGAATCCATTTGCTAGTCCTTGCTTCTCTGAAGTTGCACGTTTTTTAAGTTTCAGATTTTAGGCATGTGCTTCTGTGATTTATATTGTTGGTAGGAAAGAGAATGGAGGGAAGATGAATTGTTCTCCACCTATGTTTCGATGAAATGAAAGTTGGAAGGGTATAAACATTGTTTCAAATACTGTTTGCATTTGTCACAATCCTTGTTGCCATGATGTTGTTATTTTGGTACGAGGTATTGGTAATGGTTGGTACGAGTCATGGACCAGTAAAATACCAGTCCTTACTTGATTTTCCCTGTAGTATAGGGTTTATCGTGATTCCTTTTATTCTATAAATAGATGGGACTAGAAGGGTGTCTATAGTAAATAGCTATGGGTGCTTAAAGCTATGAATGAAAATGGATCTATGAATTGGAAAATTCTTACTATTGTTTATTCTTTTTAAGAATCATGTCCCCAAAACCAAGGATGAATTTTCCAGTCTCTCTTAAGTAATACTTTCTCCCTGATTAGCTTCAGTCTGGAGAGTGATTTTTTGGTGCTAAACTGAATCTTTTTGTTTCCTGTTGTTTCATTCTTTTTCTCCGAAATTCTTTTCATTTCTTGTTCATCCTTTCCCTTTCCTTCCCTGAAATCTGTCCTCCAAAATATCACTTGTAACAGGTCCTCCAAATTATTTCTTTTGTGCATACATGGTTTGTGCCATGCAGTTACTAGTTAACTAAACGTTCAGACCATAAGCTGTATTTTACAGGTACTTTCGTTCACTTTTTTTTTCCGGATACAGGCAAAATTTCACATCATACAAGAACTCCTTGGTAAACTTCATGCAACCAAAGCAAATAGTCAGAGAAGTGAAGCATACGATGCACTTCTGGAGGAGCTAAATGGGGAGAGGCAGAAGGCACGGCAGACCATGAAGAGAATGTTTAACAAGTCATTTGGGGCTACTTTCCTTACAGACAAAGGCCAAGAGTCTGCATTTTCTTATCACATCCATCAGTATGCAGATGTCTATACCAGTAAGCCTGAGAACTTTTTGCTCTATCCTCCTGAAGCATGGCTTCATGCACCCTTTGATATCAAGATCATGCCACATCATGTGAAGGTATGCCCATCCCTTCTAGAACAGTTCAACATTTTCTTTTCCTTTTTGGATATGTGAAATTGTACATTGTTCTTGTATATTCTCTTGCGCATTCTTCTCCATGGCTGGAGGGCCATATATGGCACTTCAATTTTATCTCATGTAGGGTGGTCTAAAACATCACATTTTGAGCTTTCCATTTGTTGATAATTATATTTCTTAGTTCCGTACTCTATAGATGCTAAATCCAATTGGTTTTCTGACAAAGCTGGAGCTTGGATGTTCCTGTTGTTGGTTTGACATGATGTGGTATCTTGTTGCTTGTGATTCTGTTCCCTGAAGAGGATCTTTTGAAGGTTTAACTTCTTGTAAGAAAATGTGAAGGCACAATGTCTTTTGTTTATTTTTGTTAAGTTACTTGGTGTCACCTTGAGCACTTTTCTATTTTCCCCATAATATGTGCCTACGATGCTTTGGTATATGTGAGAGGGAGTATGTTTTAGAGTACTCCTTCAATCTGACTCAGAATGAGCAGAAATTGAATGCAGTTCAGTCTTAGCCTTGTAGTCAATCCCTTCTTTACTGGATTTTACCTGGAACATACTTGGAATGTTGAATCTTTCAACATCCATCTTGGACCCAGGCCTAACTTTATTTTCCCATGTGGCTTGACATGAGAAAGTTGTAACTAGTTCCTCTTTTAGGAGTTATAGATCTGAAACTTTCATTCGCTGCTCGGTTTTTAATGTTTGTTTCTCTTGTTTCAGATCTCATCAAGCTTGTTCACAAAGCAGTAGACTTTTGCCTAAAGCTTCAAATTCTACCGCAGTAAGTTTATCTGTGGGTGATACACTGAAGGTTGGGTGTTAGAGGCGTAAGGAGAACAATGCTTGTGCAACTTCCATGATCTGGATATAGAGAGCGAGGAGGCATACACAAATAACTCTCCCGTACGTTGTAAGTAAGTCCGTTTGTGGTATTCAGCGGCATATTTTTGGCATTCTTTGTGAATAAATCTGGTATGTTCCTTTTCCTGAAGTTGTGTTACACGAGATGTTGCAATTTGACAACGTGAGAGATTACAAGGAGTGCCCTGAATCTTAATTTTATGATAGAATTTAGTTTCAAATCCTATGTTTACTTCTACCAGTTTTTATCGACATCTTGACTAACGAATGAGTTTGCTAAATGTTTTTCAGTTGAACAATCTCTTCAGGCGGTCCAAATTTGGGATGTTAGGCTTTCATCTGACTTTTTATACGTTGCTACATGGAAATGAAGTCCATTGCAGTGAACATAATGAGTGAATCTTATGGCCCAAATATATAAAATTAGATTGCCTTTTGATACGATCACGACCGATAATACAACTATACCGATAATCGAAGTCATTACTGATGTTGCACCGATACAAAACATCGAGTCCATTACGCCACAAGGACCGATAACTTGAAGCAAGGCTAAGAAACTTGCACTATGGATTGAAGCAGCAATGAAGAGACTTCCCAACCTAAAGGGAGAACTTTAACGGTAATCGAACATCACAGCGTAGCACAAGAACATTACTAGGATCGACACCTTATCGATAATGCACACCTTTCCGGGAGTTGACATCTATTGGAAACTTCTAAGGAAGTTACCGGGAGCAAGTACATTATCGGGAGAGGACACTTACCAGAAGCTCCCGAAGAACTAAGTGACAACAAGCCAACATGCACCTATCGGGAAACAACTGGGAGGCTACCGAATCTTGATAACCACTTGCACCTCTAACGGTTTCACGCGCACAACGTTTTGGACATTTTGGAAGCTGGAGCTAACGACATGCCGATAAGTACCCTAACGACATACCATTAGCCCTCGCCTTTTAATTACAAAGATTTAGTATTTTATTTGGTAAAGAATAGCCTTGTATAAATAGACCACTTTTTTCATTTTGTAGTTAGTTTAGACTTTGAGTGAAATTGTGGAGTGAGAATACGCATCCCCTTTCACCCTAAACTCCCCTTCCTTGAGAGAGTTAGCTTGAGTTGAGAATACTCCTCCCTAACTCTTCCTGGGAAATCTATCTTTTCTTGTAAGCTTGTTACTTACTTTGTAACCTTGAAACTATTTGTGAAATATATGGATATTTCTTACCGTTTTCTTTCCGTATGACTTCAAGATTTCAAGTGTTTCATCAATCATCACCGTGTACAAGTCTTCCTCCTACCCTTTCCATATTTCCTCGGCAGCGTTATCTTCTTGTGTCTTTCTTCCCTTTCATCCGCTGCGCATCTGTGTCATTCTTTCCTTCTTTGAATCGTATTTTCGTTCGTTGTTGTGTGAATAAACTCTTGAACTAGATCCTCCTAAGCATTCCATACACTACGGTTCATCTAATCCGAGTTAGAGCTTATCATGTTGTAACAGAGCATTTGACGCCTAGAGTTTATGTTTTTGAGTGTTCGTCCCGTGAACAGTGTCCTACAAATCTTCCTTCCCTATTTTCGTTGTCTTCTGAGTCTAAGGTCTCACCCTTTAACCCTAGTATCACTTGGGACAGGTTGGTGATTTTGAGTTCCACTTCCCCAATACAGAAAAAACAAAATAGAAAAGTTTGGTGTTGGTGTTCATTCGGTGTTCATCCAAGAATTTCCAGAATTGAGTTGTGAGAGGGTGTTGAATTAAAAAATTTCTCAACCAACCAAAGAAATTGTGTTCCCCCTAGACAAGTCTATCACCCTCAACTAGCCATTAACATCCATCCCATGCATTTAATTCACAAGACTGGTCAACTGCCACTCTCTCCTATTTTCTCGAAAATACCTTACCAAAACATCTAGTCTACCTCTGCCTATAGCCAAAAGCTGTCATGGTATAAAATAACATCTAGGCCTCTCTCATACCTTCTGCCCAGCTAAAGAAAGCCTAGAACTCCACCAAAAAAATAATATTATTATTAAACAAAGAGGGAGAAGGTCCAGGCATCGAACCCTTGCCCACTTGGCTAGCTAGTAAATAGACCTATATCCTAAATCACATCACTACCTAACCGAAGTCTTTATTTCATCTACCAAAATCTTGGGTAGCGTTTGGTTCACGGAATGTTACTTCCCCCCTTGAAATCACTCTCCCGGGAGAATAATACCCGGTTCTCCCAGGAGAGTGACTGAGGGGAATGTTAGTTTTTTGTGTTTGGTTGGGATTTAAGATTCTCGGAAAAGTAACATTATTGTATTTGTTTTATACTTGGGAATTCTCAAGGAAAGTAAGAAAAATAACTACTTTATTCTTTTCCATATTTGTGTCTTTGTTATCTTGTTAGGTGTATAATTATTCTTTTCTATATATACTGTGCTACACAGTTTCCTCTAAACACGTTAGACTTTCTCTCTATTTAATTGTCTATCTTTCAACAATCAAAATATCAAATGAGTTTGCTTTATAACTATGATTTTTTGCAGGTTAAAGAAAATGACAAATGACATAACCAAATAATAATAGGTATTAGAGTCTTTGAAAATTATAGCAAAGTATGACACATATTGTTCTAGCAATGCAAAAAAATATAACTACAACAATAGACAAGTCTAGGATCGGGATTTCTTGGATGATTTGTTCCTGTTCCTAACCGTATTTTCTTCTACCTATTATTATTTGGGAAAATAAGGTTTATTGCATGAAGGCCCCTTGTACTTTAAAAACAAACAGCTTCCTCTCCTGTACTTTAAAAATTCAAATACTGCCCCCTAAACTCAAAGTCAATTGCAAATGTTGGTCCCTCCGTCAGTCAACCTTAACGTCCGTCTGTTTTGACCTTCAATAGCAGGTTACCCAAAAAAAAAAACCTATTGTTCCCTATTTTTTTTTTCCTTTTCTTTAAAAATTCAGAAAAATAAGATAATTAATTTAAAAAATCTAGGAAAATAATATAATTAATTTAAAAAATCCAAAAAAAATAATGTAATTAATTATAAAAATAATGTAATTAATTAAAAAATGTAAAAAAAATGTAATTAATTTTAAAAATTCTGAAAAATAATTTAATTAATTTAAAAATTCTGAAAATAATGTATTAATTTAAAAAATTGAGAAAACCTATTGTTTCTTTTCATTTCCTTTTCGTTTTTCTTTTTCTTTTTTATTTGTTATTTCTTTCTTTCCCTGCATTTAAATCACCAACTTTCCAGTATTTTTTTCTTTTTTTCTTTTTTTTTTCGTTTTTTTTTCTTTCTTATTTCTTATTTTTTTTCTTTCCCTGCATTTAATCAACTCATCACCATCATCTTTATTCTTTTTCTGGAAAATTAAATCACCATTTTCTTCATCTTCTTCTTCCAATCAAACAGAAAAATAAGTCTCTGTCCAGATATTATCTCACTTTTTTAATTAGCTTACCCATTTTTAAATTAAACTAAAACACCTAATAAACCGCATTACCTTCCTCCCACCAACACTGTATAATCCTTCCCAACTACATCATCAACATCTTCTTCATCCCTAGAACATAGGACCCAGCCGGCGCAAGGAAAGGGAAGGGATATGTGCTGGTGCGTTAGGGACTTTCGACACGACCCACAATCGAGATAGAAATCTGGACTATCATCCACACCCACAATCCACATCTCTATCAGCACCAATCTAATGGTTTTCCACGAATTGCAATACACAATGCAGCAAAATTCAAATATCAATACAGACATTCGACAAATCAAACACAATCGGAGCGAATTAAACACAACCCAGTTCAAGAAACAAACAAAAGATCAATTTTTCCCCCACCATTCTGTCTCCCATCCCATTTTTCTAAAGAAAGAAAGAACAAACAAATAAAACCCAAAAAAGAAAGCATACCCGAATGAGGAAATCAAATCAAACGACAAGTTCAAAGAGGAAAAGGACTTAAATGTGGGACAGGTCGAACAAATGGTGGGTGTGAGCTTACATATAGGATTGTATCACCACGACCGGGTGAGCGGGAAAATCGGTCATGAGAAGAGAGCTTAAGAATCGGGATCGTCATTAAGTTCCTCGAAGAACCTAAAACCAACCAAATAACTACCAACAAACTAATCCCTTCCCTCTCCGAAACGCACTAGCTCATATCGCACTCATCGCGGTCGGAGGGGGAGGCGCAGCCGGCGCAAGGAAAGCTGGATACGATCTCCAGAGCTCGAAACCTCCTGCGTTGCCGTCAGTCCCAACAACCCCCCAGAGCATGTGACAACGGAGGAGCGGCGGCGAACGGATCGTGAGAGAAGTTAGTCCGCACCTTGGGCCCACATAGTGACCGAGATGCCTCATCTTACGCCAGATCCAGATCTGCCATCACCATCTCCACCAGATCCAGATCCCCTGAATATTTTTGATTTTTTTTATTTTTTGAGATGATGAGAGGAAGAAGACAGAGAGTGAGGAAGAAAATGATGAGAGGAAAAAAGAAAAATGAAAGAAAAGAAAGAAAATAAAGAAAAAATTGTCAATTGTGATTTTGGACGGGAAGGGAGAAAGGGAAAAGAAAAAGAAAAAGAAAAGAAAGAGAATAAAAGAAAAAAATGTTGGAAAAGAAAACGAAAGAAAGAAATAAATTAAGGAGTAAGAAAATTAATTGAAATGGCAACCGGGAAGGAAAATGCAACAGGGAATGACAGGTGACTTTGGACGGACGTCAGCGTTGACTGACGGAGGGACCAACATTTGCAATTGACTTTGAGTTCAGGGGGCAGTATTTGAATTTTTAAAGTACAGGGGAGGAAGCTGTTTTTTTTTTAAAGTACAGGGGGCCTTCATGCAATAAACCCTTATTATTTACATCATTACTATGTAATTTTTATGTGATTATTATAATTTTGATGTAATTATTATAATAAAATTATATAATTAATTATAATTTGGCGAAGTTTTAGAAAATAGAGAAGGAAGAAGACGCTTTATTAGGTTATTTTTTATAATTAGTTTTGGACAAATGTCATTTAACAAAAAAAAATTAACTTTCCCTATAGGGGAGAATCACTCTCCCCACCCCCTAGGCAAGGAATCACTTTCCCCTATTTTTGGGAAAGTCAAGGTGGTCAAGGAAAGTTAGATTCCAGAGGAGAGTGATTCCTTGTCACAACCAAACGCAATAAAGCTCGAAATCTCAGATTCCCGAGTCACTTTCCTCCTTGATTCCGCCAACCAAACGCTACCTTGAGTCCTAGTCACGTCATACTTGAGTCTATTGTCAACCGATAACCTCTTGAGTCTTCATCCAGTCTACTCCTTTCCGTTAGAAACTTGTGAACTCTGGTGAAGGTAGTTGCAAGCATCACTTGACTTGAAACACAAGGTTGGTTGCGGTAAGCAGTTATTAGTTACAAGTAAGTTGTGTAGATATTGAGAGTTTGTGTGAGGCTATCTTTTGTGAGTGTTTTAAACACGAGAGTTCAAACATGCGAGGGAGAGATTATTTTACTAACGTTTGCTTAAGTGTGCAGGAAAAAAAGTAAACAATGTCAAACGAAAGTGTAGTGGGCAACAATGATGTTAAGACCGATGATTCTAACAAACCGTTGTCGGCTAGACTGGATGCCTTGGAACAGAGGCAAACAGAAGTGTTGAACATGCTCCAAAACTTCATGATGTCCCAAAGTAAGATTGCTGAAGCACCCGTTATCACCACCAATCCTAGTACGATAGCCCCAAAAGTTTCCACGGAACCAAATAAGGACCAAGTAATGTGCAAAGCCGAGGAAGAAGGCCATGACAGTGATGACAGTCCCGATAATCCTCAGAGGGAGGCCAACCGAGGCTTTCCACATGTTCTCACTACAGGACCACGACGACAGGGTGTTGCCACAAACCTTGTCATTTTCGATAGCCAAGCTCAAGCCATCCGGGACCGTTACTCCCAAAGCAATCGAAAACCCCACTACAAGGACCCAGGAGTTACCACCACCAGGCCACCACATGGCTGTGGTCAGTATCCTACCAGTGATCAAACACTTATCGGTGTGCCGTTAACCCCTAACGTCCTACCGGTAACTACCGAAAGTTCAAGCAGGCAAAACAATGAAGTCATCCCCACTATCGGTAATCAGGTCCCGATACCCCACTACCATGGCCGCACTACCCCATACCAAGGACGCGAATTTCATGAGGATATGTATGAAGAAGCTAACGATAATTTTGAGGGGCCAACCAGGCACAACTAGGGAAGGAAGCAGCGATGGCCAGTGCCCTAATTTGTTGAGTCGTTTGAATGACAACAAGAACATCAGATTGATGATAATCTGAGCAGTATTAAAGTTCAGATCTCAGCCTTTGAGGGTATTACTAATCCAGCTGAGTACCTTCATTGGGAAGGAAAAACCCAGAGGATATTCAATTGTCATCAATATTCCGATAGCAAGAAAATCAAGCTAGCGACAATGAAGTTTGACGGTTACGCCGTTAGTTGGTGGGATAAGGTATGCAGAGATCGAGGAGATATCGGTGCCATTAGGACATGGAAAGAGATGAAGCACGTGATGCGGGAAATATTTATTCCATCATCCTACAAACGGGACTTGCAGAACAAACTGTAAGGTCTTAAACAAGGAACCCTATTGGTAGGTGACTACTATAACAAGCTTGAGTCCCTTCTCACTAAGACCGATACCTAAGAGGAAGAGGACATCACCATGGCAAGATTCCTCAACGGTGTGAATGAGAAAATCAGGTATAAACTTGAGTTGAAAGAATTTGACAGCTTGCAACTGATGCTCCATTACGCGTTAAAGGTAGAAACCCATGAAGCTACCAAGGGAAAACCCCGACCAAGCTGGAACACTTCCCAAACCTTTCCCCCCTCAACCAAACCACCATGGAAACCTTACCAACGTGACCAACCCTACCAAAAGGACCCTAAAAATACCCTGCATCCTAACACTGTACCCGTTAACCTAAAACCATACACATCATATTCCAAAAATAACCTTACCAACCCTCCACCAAGACAACCAGGCCATATCGGTGCACCACCACCTACACCCCTACCCAACCTAGATGGTTCTCCTCAAACACCGAGTGTTTTAAATGCCACGGGAGAGGGCACATTTCATCGGAGTGTCCCAATCGCTGTGTAATCATCCTTAGAGACAGAGTCTATGAAACCGAGAGCGAGGGAGAACAACCCGGTTATGAAAATAGGGATGAGGAAGATGATACCGGGAGCAGTGAGGAAGAGATAAATCCAGCCACGACAATAACTTTGGTAGTAAGAAGGAGCATGAATACTCAAGCCAAGGCTGGAACCGATTGTGAGGAACAACGGAAAAACTTATTCTATTCTCGATGTGAGATCAACGACAAGATCGCTTTGTTGATTGTTGATAACGGAAGCGTTGTGGATGTGGCATGCCATCTTTTGGTCCATAAATTATATTTGTCGACCTTACTACATCCTAGACCCTACTCCTTGCATTGGTTCAATGACGACGGTGAAGTAAAGGTAAAGGAACAGGTCCTTGTATCCTTCAAGATGGGTGACTATGAGGATGAGAGGTTATGCGATGTGGTACCGATGGATGCCAGTCATCTCCTCTTCGGCCGACCATGGCAGTTTGACCGGTATGTTACCCATAACGGACGTACCAACAAGATTCATCTCACTCATGGAGGTAAGAAATACAACATTCCGCCTCTATCACCGGCGCAAGTCCGAGAGGACCAACGCCACATGGAAAGAGCGAGTGCTGAGTACCAATTAATGAGAAAATTACGAGAAAAGAGCGGAGAGAAAAATATGAGTTGAGAGAACACACGCCATAAAAAAAGTAAGCATGGTATGATGAGTGAGAGTGTGTGTGAAAAAATAAAAGAGAGAGAAGAAACTCAGGAGCGGCGTTAATACACGCCATGAAAATAACAAGCATGGTAGAGAGCCAAAATCGGTGAGCATTTTGGCAAGTGGAAAGGATGTGAGGCAAGACCTTTTTGCTAACAAAGTGTGTCTGGTACTTCGATACAAGGCCCATTGTTTAAATATTGCTGCTAACCTTTCTTCTTCCCTACCCAGTCCGTTGGTCTCCCTTTTGCAGGAATACGAAGATGTGTTCCCCGCCGAGATGCCTATCGGAGTCCCACCTCTCTATGGAATAAAACACAAGATTGACTTGATACCGAGGTAGACCTTGCCGAATAGGGTTCATCTGGGAGAGTATGCCCCCCCGTGCAGTACCGGTATTGCTTGTACCGAAGAAGGATGGTTCTTGGCCGATGTGCGTTGACTGCCAAGCCATTAACAAAATCACAGTAAGATATCGACACCCGATACCCAGACTTGACGACATACTTGATGAATTAAGTGGAAGCCAGATTTATTCTAAGATTGATCTCATGAGTGGCTACCATTAAATTAGGATGCATGAAGGTGACGAGTGGAAGACTGCCTTCAAAATAAAGCATGGTTTGTACAAGTGGATGGTAATGCCATTCGGACTATCTAACGCCCCTAGCACTTTTATAAGGTTGATGAATCATGTCTTGCGGAACTTTATCGGGAAGTATGTTGTAGTGTACTCTGATGATATTCTCATTTATAGTCCATCTCTTGATGCTCATATTACACATTTACGGTTCGTACTTGACACATTACGGACTAACCGACTATATGATAAACTTACCAAATGTGAATTTTGTCTGGATCGTGTTCATTTTCTTGGCTTTATTGTGAGCATAAGTGGAGTCCAGGTGGACGAAGACAAGGTGAAGGCCATCCGGGAGTGGCCGTGCCCAAAGAATGCAAGTGAGGTTAGGTCATTCCCCGGCCTAGCTAGCTTCTATCGGCGATTCGTACCAAATTTCTCAACGATAGCCACCCCTCTCAATGAACTTACCTAGAAAAATGTCCCGTTTGACTGGGGGGGAAACAGGAAGAGGCTTTCCGGGAACTTAAGAATCGGTTCGTGCGATCACCAGTACTAGCACTATCGGATTTCAACAAAGCTTTTGAGCTAGAGTGCGACGCGAGAGGTATCGATATCGGGGGGGTACTTGCCCAAGAAGGACGCCCGATATCCTACTTTAGCGAAAAACTAAACGGAGCACAACTCAATTACTCAACCTATGATCAGGAGCTATATGCGTTAGTGAGAGCACTTATGGTATGAGAACATTACCTGTTGCCAAACCAATTTGTGATACATACCGATCACTTGAGTCTGAAGTTCCTCCAAGGCCAAGTAAAACTAAACAAACGACATGCCAAGTGGATGGAATTTATTGAGGCATTTTCTTACACCATCAAGTACAAACAAGGAAAGGAAAACGTGGTCGCCGATGCTCTCTCTCGCCGGTATGTCCTCTTAAACACCCTTCATGCTCGGATTTTTAGTTTTTCCCATCTGATTGAATTATATGAGCATGATGAGGATTTCCGTGACATATATGCTGCTTGTGCAAACGGTCCCCATATACATATCATTCGGCATGACAAATTTTTGTTCAAATATCATTGGCTTTGCATACCACGTTCTAGCGTTAGGGAATTACTAGTGTTGGAAGCACATTTCGGTGCTTTAAGTGGCCATTTTAGTATTACCAAAACCTTGCATGTCCTTAAAATACTTCTTTTGGCCAAAAATGAAGGTTGATGTCACCAAAATTGTGAATCGATGTCTTGTGTGTAAAAAGGCCAAATCTAAATCTATGCATCACGCCACTTATATGCCCTTTCCCGTTGCTAGCCACCCATGGATTGATTTATCCATGGATTTTGTGTTGGGTTCACCTAGGTCTCGACATGGAAACGACTCCATTTTTGTTGTGGTGGATCGTTTCTCCAAAATAGCTCATTTCATTCCGTGTGCTAAGACTCATGACGCTATTCGCATTGCACATTTATTTTTCCAACGTATTGTGCGTTTACATGGCATGACCAAAAATATCGTTAGTGATAGGGATACTAAATTATTGAGCCATTTTTGGCGTACTCTTTGGGCGAAGTTGGGTACTAAACTCCACTTCTCCACCACTTGTCATCCCCAAACGGATGGGTAAACGGAGGTGGTGAATAGGACCTTGGGATCTCTCCTTCGAGTCATGGTTGATATGAATGGAATGAAGTGGGAAGACTGCATTACATTCATTGAATTTGCTTATAACTATGCACATCACTCATCTACCAGATTCTCTCCTTTTGAGGTGGTCTATGGGTTCCAATTGTTAACCCCTCTTGATCTTTTACCATTGCCTGTGAGTTTCTTAAAGTGTGTAGATGGGGACACCAAGGCCGCAGAGGTGAAGAAGTTACATTAGCAGGTCCGCAAAAATATTGAAAATATGAATGACCGTGTAACAACCAAACGCAACACCGGTAAGGTCCCTACCATCTTTCAACCAGGACAGTGGGTGTGGTTACATTGGCGTAAAGACCGATTTCTCCAACAACGGCACAACAAGTTGAGTCCACGGGGTGATGGACCAATCCAAATCCTCCACCGCATCAACATTAACGCCTATGTCTTGGACTTACTCGGTAAGTATGTCTCCGTTAGCAGTAATTTTCACGTTAATGACTTAAATCTTTGCTCTGCAGGAGCCGATAACCCTTCTGATATGGATTCGAGGGTGAATCCTTTCAAAGGAGGAGGGTATGATACGATCACGGCCGATAATGCAACTATATCGATGATTGAAGCCATTACTAATGATGCATCGATACCAAATATCGGGTCCATGATGCCTGTTGCTACCCGAATTTTGACTTACGTCACAATTTTTTCGTTTTATTGCATGTCGCATTAATAGCCTGTTTACGTCAAATTTCAATAGATTTTTGATCATGGACTATTTATTTTAATATTTCACACCGATTCACGTCTTTTGAATTTTTCGTATTTTTCTCGTATTTTCGACTAAAACCGTATTTTTCGGTTTTCGTCAACACATTTTCGTATTTTTACGTTTACCACATTTAATTGCTCGTCTAGGTCAAATTTCTGTCGATTTTTGGTCCTAAATAGTTTGTTTAATATTCCGTATCATTTCGTGTCTTTTTAGTTTTTCGTATTTTTGACTGTCTTCACGCGAACTTTTCTCGGTCCCGAGTAAGTTTTCTCGGACCGTGGCTCGAATGCGTAATTTCTTTAATTGATAATTACGTGCTATTTTTCTCTTTCACGCCACCTCGTTCAGTTTCGTTCATTTTTTGTCGTAAGAACATTTATTTTGCGTTCAAACGTTTTGACGTTTCCGAAAGAGAAAATAAATACGTTAACTCAAACTTCTCGTTTATTTACTGTACACTAGTTTTCTTGTCTTATTTTTCTGCACATCGTGGGTTCCTCGGCTCGGATTTATTTTCACTTTCATACGATTTTGCTCGTACGAAAATATCCCGTTCGTGTCTAATTTCATGCATTAATGACAATTAATGCATGAAATATCCAAATTGCCTCTCCTTTCTTCCCAGCTAGCTCGCAGACTCTACTGTGATCATCACAAAACCTCCCATCAGTGATCCTTGGCCACACAAACCCAAACTTGGCCTCCACTCCGACACTGTTCACCTTTCCACCTTCCCTGGCGATTCTTGGCCAAGCCTTGCCTCCAAACCGACTCCACTTCCCTCTATAAATAGCAAGCAATTATCAACAAGAATGGGGCACCAAAATCTCCTCTTAACCCCACTTTCTTGCACTACCTTCTTGGATAAAAAACTCTCCTTGGGAAGTAAGCTCTCTCTCTCTCTAAAACTCTCTTGAATTTTCGTTTTTACATGTATGGTGTAAATAAATTGCTATAACTTGCTCACATGCTTAGTTTACTTGCTAATTACATTTCCCTTGCCTCAATTTAATTGCTTGCATACTCTAGCTAATTAATCACAAAAATGCACACTAAATAGCTTATTATTCCATGTGAAATTGGCCACTGTTTTGTTCATATTTAATTACTGTTTTAGTGGGGTTTAGATGCGGGGGAGTTGAGGTTTCGTTTGGCATGGCTTTCGGTGGAGTTGGTGGCCGGAGGGGCCACCCCTGTCGCCGGCAGTAGCGCCGGCGACTTGTTCTTGAAGAAGAACAGTGCAGCCATTTAAAATGGCTGCTGTTCTTTCAAGGAAAGGTGACGGGCCAAGCCCGTCCCTTCCTTTCCTTTTAATTAAACACGGATGGGCCTTGGCTTAAGCCAAGCCCATCCGTTCCCATTTCCTTTCATTTTTAGCTTGGCCCATGTATGTAAATTAAAACTTGGGCTTGACTTAGGCCAAGCCCATTTTTTAATGTCCAAAATTCGAATGTGGGACCTACTCATTTTTGTGTTCAAAATGAGGAAAAATGTTCATATTCTTTTAATTAATATTTAAATTGCATGAAAAACTCGTATGACTAAATGATGTGTTTATGCCATGCTTAATTAAATGTTTGTATGATAATAACGATTATGCCATGTTTAATTATTTATGTGCTCGTATGAAATAAATTGCTACTTGTTTATCGTGTTTTATTATTTATTCGTCAAATTAAATAAATATTGCATGCGCTCTTTATTATTTATTTATTTTCAAACCTTCGCTAACACTCTCGCTTTGTAGGTTAAACATTAAACCTTTGCGCAAAAGTACGTTTTACCTTTCTTTTATTTAATTTAAATGATTTCCGTAAAAGTTATTTGCATACGAATCATCCCAAGTTAGGAATCCAAGAATGGGCCTAAGCCTGGCCCATTAGAATTGTAGGCATTATTTCCATGCATTCGTATACGATAATTAATCGTCAATTACTTTTAATTGCATAAATGAGGTAATAATTAATTGCTAAACTTGTTGTAGTAATTAATTGCCTATTTTCACTTGTTGTAATAATTAATTACCCCTTTTCACTTGTTGTAATAATTAGTATTTCACTTGTTGCAATAATTAGTTAGATAGTTATTCCGACCTCCAATTTGTAATAATTAGATAAATAGTTCTTATTTTGGATTGTGGTTTGTAATAATTAGCTAAGTAGTTAAAACGTGTATGTTTGTATACCTAAAGTATTTATGTCAATTGTCGTCGATCGGGGTTCGTCCAAAAGGTAAGATTACCTTAAAACGTTTCCTTGTATGTTCACACGAAGGTCCAAAGCCTTAACCTTATTGTATACATGACCACTTAGGAAACGCTAGAACCACCAAATCGTATGCATGACATATAGAATTGTTAGCAATTAAAATCAACCCACATGCCTACATGTTTACGTCACTCGCATTTAATTACCATGAGATTAATTGTTTTCTTGTTAAGTGATACGCATGATGGCTCCAAAGGCCATACCAACCTATGTGCATTCATACAAATATACTTTGCTAGTTTCAACCATGATAGATCACGTAGTAACTAAGTCATGCATGGCTCGATGAAAAGGGGAGAACGTCCGCTCTAGCATAGAGACAAAATGGTAACCCCATCCCTCTGACCCAAACGGAAATAACATGTCCCTACGAAAAATGCTAAGATGTAACGTCACCTTTGAGGGCCAAATCACGTCAAAAATGTTTAAATGATCGGAAAGTGTCCCAATTCGGTAAGCGAACTCTGTTGACATGATTCAATCATTGGCCTATGTAAATGATTGGAAAGTGACTTGAGTTCGTGGGAAGAGGAGGTTGACATGCTTCGATCTTTAAACAAATCTTTGTATATCAAAACTGTTTTCAAACACCTTTTTTTACCGGTAACCTTTTTAGGATGTGACTTGGGTGCCTAACACCTTCCCGAGTCCATAAATACGACCTCGAACCATCGTTCTTTGGTTCAGACCATTATGCCTTAGTTTATTTATTTTATGCCATGACGCTTAGGTTCCCTAAACCTTAGAAATTAGGGTGGCGACTTCATTGTATTATGCGAAGCATCCATTTATGCTTAGCATCCGTCCCAAACCTTAAACTCGTTTTCAACGAAAAAGGGGGTGCGACAACTCCACAAGGACCGATAACCCGAAGCAAGGCCAAGAAACTTGCACTATGGATTGAAGCAGCAATGAAAGAGACTTCACAACATAAAGGGAGAACCTTAACTGTAATCGAACATCACAGCGAAGCACAAGAACATTACCGGGATCGACACCTTATCGGTAATGCACACATTTCCGGGAGTTGACATCTACCGAAAACTTCTAAGGAAGTTACCGGGAGCAAGTACATTACCGGGAGAGGATACTTACCGGAAGCTCCCGAAGAACTAAGCGACAACAGGCCAACATGTACCTATCGGGAAACAACTAGGAGGCTAACGGATCCCGATAACCACCTACACCCCTAACGGTTTTACGCACGCGACGTTTTAGACATTTTGGAAGCTGGAGCTAACGGCATGCCGATAAGTACCCTAACGACATACCATTAGCCCTCGCCTTTTAATTACAAAGATTTAGTATAAATATGTCACTCTTTTCATTTTGTATTTTATTTGGTAAAGTACCCTAACGATAAGCATTCAATGAAGTCAGCCTGAAGGGTGAAGATGGATCAAGTTCGGTGATCGGAACTCTAAATTCTTTCACACCTCCACCAATAAGATAGAAAGCTTGCAAAAGGGAACGGGGAGTGGGTGTCTGATAATGAAGGGCTCAAGCAGGTAGCATTGGATTTCTTTTAGTGAAATAAGATTGATTTATCTAAGATGAATAAGACTGTTAGAATATAAGTCAAACAGGGCCAGGCTAGTTTCAGCCTTTCTGTAGTGTAGTAGCTTTAGGTTACGGAAATCTGATTTCGGTCAGAAAAAATCTGAATCGTATTAGTTAGGGTATGTCGTTAGGGTATTCTTTGAGTGAAATTGTAGAGTGAGAATACTCCTCCCTTTTCATCTTAAACTCCCCTTCCTTGAGAGAGTTAGCTTGAGTTGAAAATACTCCTCCCTAACTCTCCCTAGGAAATCTATCTTTTCTTGTAAGCTTGTTATTTGCTTTGTAACCTTGAAACCATTTGTGAAATATATGGATATTTCCTACTGTTTCCTTTCCGCGTGACTTCAAAATTTCAAGTGTGTTTCATCGATCATCACCGTGTACAAGTCTTCCTCCCACCCCTTTCATATTTCCTCAGTAACATTATCTTCTTCTTGTGTCTTTCTTCCTATTCATCCGCTGCGCATCCGTGTCCTTCTTTCCTTGTTTGAATCCTATTTTCATTCGTTGTTGTGTGAATAAACTCTTGAGCTAGATCTTCCGAAATATTCCATACACTACGGTTCATCTAATCCGAGCCGGAACTTATCACTCTCTCTCAATCGGGAAGTGGTCCTTTTTAAGCTCTTAGCTTCTTAGCCTTCAATTATTGGGAATCAAACCATAACCAAGACTCTAGAGAACAATTTTCAGTTAAGTTACATGATGGTTTTTTCATATATATAGTCAAGATTTATTATTGATCAAGAAATGTAAGGAATTCTACTGCACAGAACTCTCAGTTCCATCTGTAGTCTTGGCTATTGTTTTGCCATAAATTGACTGGAGTCTAATTGTTAGGTGGTTGTAGGTGAAAACAGGCATGCTCCCTTCTACTGGCATAATCAAGGTTCTATGTCAAAGGCTTAAAGAATATCCAGTGCGTGGTATACAGCAGTATAATTACTATTATTTTTGTTATTGTTCCCTTTCTGAATTCTTTTGTGTTGACTTTTGAGTTGACTATGGTTGGAAAATTGGAGGCAGCTTTGGTTGTTGATCCTGTCATGGTATCTACAAGTGGTGATGTGTTGGTTGGTCCTTCTGTTCTTTCTGGGTTTCTGTAAGTAATTATAACTTCTACTGGAATTGCAGTGATTGTTACCAGATGGTTCTGCTTGGTTTTTGTGCGTATTAAGTGGCTAATATGTCGCCACGATAGCTACAGCTATACATATGTCTGCACAGGAGATAGACTACCTGTTGACAAATCCCTGTTGTACTTCTTTTCCTTTCATTTTCCTCTCTCCATTTTATTAGAGAAACTCCATCTTTTGTGCCAAAGAGCTTTCTCCTTTAGCTAGCCCCTGCCGCTGTTTGATGGTTCCCGCTGCTGAATTTCTTTTCTAACTACCATTCTTTGTGATAATAATACACTGGCATATTCCACAATTGCCTGTTCCAATAAGGATGCATGTTCCTTGACTGGGTTTCTCTGGGTTCATTAATTCCACAGTGTAGGTGGTTTATCTATATCTTTCAATGGAGCTTTCTTTGGAAAACTATGCCCAAAACCATCCCATAACCTGTCACGTACTCCAGATGTCGATATTCCTACCCCTAAACCTCATCATCGCACAATATATCCTACTTGCTAAGCTGACCTCTCATCCTTCCACACGTCTTCTTAATTCATGTGTCCTTGTTATAGTACAAATGCTACACCCTTAGAAAATCTATATATAGAGAATAATGACTGCTAATTTTCTACTATTGTTATTGTTTTCTGCTCTAGTGATGGGGAGACTATTATAATGTTAATTTCTTCTTCTCAAATGTAGAGAGGAGCTTCTTCCCATTGCAGACATAGTAACCCCAAATATAAAAGAGGCATCTGCTTTACTTGGTGGTATGCAGCTCAAATCAGTAGCTGACATGCGTTCTGCAGCAAGGCTGTTGCATACTATGGGCCCGCGGTTAGTTTGTGAAGGATAATTGTTATGATGAACTATCATCTGTTTCCTTTCATTTGCTTATAGTATTGGTTTGTGAAACTTCTGAAGTGACATTCATTCTGGGACTAAGTATCCGTTCCATTTATGTCCTCTTTCTTTAGTTAAAATTGTAGGGGTCTCTTGAATGTATTAAATTCATCTTATGAGAAGAAAAGAAAGATGTCATTAAACTATTTGAAGTACGTGAAGGGCTTTAAAAGTTACCCATGTTTACAAAATACCACCAGTACCAGACAGGTATGGTCATCCTATAGCTATATTTGTTAAAACTTGTAAATATGGCCATCCTATAGCTAAAATTTCTACATAAAGTACAATGACTGCAAGAAAAAGGAGCTATGTATCATGGGCAAGTCCTTCTGTATCGAAAGAGTAAAGAATGCCACAACACAGCATGGTGCCTGCTTGTGTAGTAGCCCCAAATGGTTGGATGCTTGAAATAAGTAGTTATAAACTTAGTTATAGCCAGGTATACAGGTTATCCTAGGTTGCTGCTGTGCTGTGAACACTTTTCCAACAACCAAAGAGCATTTCTGCTAAAATCCTTCATTTAATAGGTAGTATATTCTAAAGGAACAAAAATCTGTCATAGCCTGAGCTGTGGCGTAATAAACAGGCTTCAAAAGAATATTGCTCTTTCTACGATTTTGCACCTCCAGCTTGTTAAGTGATTCAATGTTTTCATTTCTTTCTTTGAACTATGCAAACATTTTTCGCATTGTATTTAGTTTCTAGGTGCGTCTTCTTTCCCTAATGGATATATTAGTGTGGAACACATGGAATAAACAGGAATGTGTTACTCTTTGTGTTAAATGGATATATTACCTGAGCTTTGCACTTAAACGTTGTGTTAATATTTCTTTCCAGAAATGTACTAGTTAAGGGTGGTGATCTGCTTGATTCTTTGGATGCTGTTGATATTTTCTTTGATGGTGAGCCAAAAGTTAAAAGTCTTCTTAAGCAACAATGGTATTAACAGTCTTTTTTAATGAAGTGCATGCACAATTGTAACAGCTACGGCTAAATTAACCCCTATAACAAATGTCTGCAGGCACAGACTACCATGAGCTGCACTCACCTCGGATAATAACTCGCAATAGTCACGGTACTGGTTGCACTTTGGCATCATGCCTAGCAGCTGAACTAGCAAAAGGCTCTTCAGTGCTTTCAGCTGTTAAGGTAATTATGTAGTGCTTATGCTCATGTTTTTGTTTCCAAATGAAAAACAGATAGTTAAGAGATTTAGGAGTCCAATGATTGGTTTATAGTTTATACAGTCATGACTGCGCACATAATGTGAGTAAAAACACTGAGCAGTTTGTTTGTTAGCGAAATTATCAGTATAATAAGGTGCACTCATTGAATATAGTCTTGCAACATAAAGCTCATAATTTTTCAAAGAAGCCTGTTGGACTGAGATGTGAAAATGAATGTGCAATCTATTTTTTTTCCCGAAAAGTTCAGAGCTGCTCCCAACTCCTTGCTTCCTTTCTTCTCCACTCTGTCCTCAGAAGAAGGTTAACATGTTTTCCTTCCTTCCATGGGATGCACTACTTGAGAATTCCTGTTTATAATTCCAGAATGCTGGTGTTTTGTCTTATGTTGCTTCATTTAGTGTGATCTATGCTTTTCATAATTTGTTATTTTTGTCTTTCAGTTTGTCTAATTGGCCATCGACATTCCAATTCTCATTTCTTTGTGTTTTCATAGGTAGCTAAATGTTATATTGAGACTGTCTTGGCATACAGCAAAGACATTTGCATTGGAAATGGAAATGGACCTCAAGGTCCATTTGATCATCTTGTAAAGCTCAAGAATGGCTTTCACAAGTCCAGTAGACATGGGCCATTCAATCCAAGTGACTTATTCTTGTACGCTGTCACGGACCCTGGGATGAATAAGAAGTGGGGACGGTCTATGGTAGATTCAGTCAATGCAGCGATTGAAGGAGGTGCTACAATTGTTCAATTGAGGTGTGACTTCTTACTCTTTCTTTCTAGGAAACTGTGCGTCTGAATCCTTAATTAAAAACTCACAACACTAAATTGTTGCCAATATGGTTCATAGGGACAAGGATGGTGAAACACGAGAGTTCTTAGAAACAGCGAAAGCGTGCCTTGAAATTTGTCGCTTGTATGGAGTGCCTCTGTTAATAAATGATCGCATTGATGTAGCCCTTGCATGTAACGCCGATGGAGTGCACGTTGGCCAATCTGACATGCCTGCTCGTGCTGTCTGTACTCTCCTTGGTCCTGAAAAGATAGTTGGCGTATCATGCAAGACACAAGAGCAAGCGCAACAAGCGTGGATAGAGGGTGCTGACTACATTGGTTGTGGTGGCGTATATCCAACTAATACGAAAGCAAACAATAGAACTGTTGGTTTAGATGGGTTAAGATCTGTCTGTTTGGCTTCTAAGCTACCCGTGGTAGCAATTGGCGGCATAAATATCTCAAATGCAGGTGCTGTGATGGAAATCGGTGTACCAAATCTACACAGTGTTGCGGTTGTTTCTGCTCTGTTCGACCGGGAAAGTGTCTTGACAGAGACGAGGAAGTTGCATACGTTACTGACAGAGGCAGTATCAAAGATGAAATGAAACACACTTTCTGGATGAGTTGTTTTGATTTTAGTCTCTAATCCTTGGTTTCAGTATCCGCCAGTCCTCGCTATTTTCAGGTGCATTTGCAACCGAACAGTTGAGCTTTCATCTAGAATTGTGCATTTTACTAGAGGTGAGAGAATGTCACATTGTGGTGATAACATCATTATTTAAGCAATCTTACTTGATGCCCATCAAATCTATTAATTAATTAAATAAATTTAAAACTTTTGAATTACACTTTTAATTGAATTAATTTATATAATTTAAGTCCCTGCCAATTTTGAGGACTTGAGGTCAAGTAGAGTGACCATTTACCGCCGCCAGTGCCTGTAGCTGCTGAAGAGGACGTGGTAGGGTACAATTGGAGCACAGGAACTAATAAAAGGATGCCAATGCCTGTAGCTGCTGAAGTTGCCAACCGGTTAATCGCTATATTCCAAATTTTTGCTTTGTAAATTCTGTTAATGTTCTCTTTCTTGTAAGAAAAATTAGAGGTTGTTATTTAACTAAGTGTATATCCTCTGTTATTTTTATAATATTGATATTGTAATGATAATTAAGACATGATATTAATCAATAGGTAACTTTTATTTCCACACCAAAATAGTTAAAAAGAAGTTATGTTATTATGTTTTTATTTCTCAATTTCTCTTGATATGATAATTTTTGTATCTATTACAATTTATTGTTGGGATCAACCATTTTCTTTTTCTTTTTCCTTTTTTTAAAAAATAATTATTTGAGAAAAAATCTATTTTATATCCAAAAAATTTACTCATAATTATTTATCTTTAATAACTTGACACCCAACTTTTATTTTGTTACACATTGATAATAAAATACCACCAAAAACTCAGTTTTGAATGGTTACTACACCCTACGGTCCCAAATATTTATCATTTTATTTAATCAGTCTCAAACATTTTTTTATTTGTATCGATCCCAAACGTTTTATCCATTAGTTCAATATAGTCTCAATTGTAAAAAAAATGTTAACGGAGACAAACTCCGTTATATTTTAATAATTTTTTCTAACAATCGGGTCCCACACGTTAGAAAATGTTTTTTTTTAAATCTAATAAAACAGGAAAAATATAGAAAAAATCCAATAAAAGAGGAAAAATATTTTAAAATTATATAAAATTAATAAACATCTAGTAAAATAGAAAACATATTTTTTAAAAATATAGTAAATTAAAAAAATATAAAAAAATAAGAAAAATATTTTAGAAAATATAGGAAAAATAGGACAAATCTAATAAAACAAGGAAAATATTTTAGAAAATCTAATAAAATAGAAAAAAATAATTTAAAAAATATAGAAAATTAAGAAAAATCTAATAAAATAGGAAAATTTAATAATTTTCTATATTTTTAAAAAATATATTTTCAAGAACAAAATATGTAGGACCCACAAAATATGTATTTCTCAACACAATTTAAAGTCTTTCCAAATTCTTTTTTAATTTCTCAAACATTTCAATTTAGGGGAAATAGTTTTTACCACCCCTAAACTATCGTCGAAAATCAAAAACCTCCCCTGAACTTTATTTTTTGAAATTTACCCTCCTGGACTATTATTTTCGGGCAAAAAGCCCCTTCAATGCACATTTTTATAATTTTAAAAGAATTGTAAAAAATCTAAAAAAAATGTAAAAATTCACGAAAAAATATAATTAACCTAAAAATCAAGAAACATTGTAAAAAATTCCAAGAATTCACAAAAAAATTGATTTAATTATGGACAGAAGGGGCTTTTTGCCCGAAAACAATAGTCCAGAAGGGTGAATTTTAAAAAATGAAGTTCAGGGGAGGTTTTTGATTTTCGACGATAGTTCAGGGGTGGTAAAAACTATTTCCCCTTCAATTTATCATACAAATTCTATTTTTATTTTTTAATCCTACTACATGTTCTTGGAACAATGAAACACACAAACCCTATCTTTTACTGCGACATATTCTTCAATTTTTTCTATTTTATTAGATTTTTCTTAATTTTCTACATATTTTAAAAATATTCTTCCTATTTTCAATGAACATGTCATCCACAGGTCTTTTTCCTGTAAACATTTCTAGCAGAAGAATGTCATAGCTATACACATCACCACATTCCCCATTCCATACTCTGCCATAAGAGGCATTTGTTAGAAACTTTTCTGTGCATTATGTGCATAAATTTATGAGATAGGTAAGTATGGTCAAAGATTACCCGGAGGAGCATAACCAACTAATCCTCTTACTCCCATTGAACTTGATTGATTGTCATGCCTGCTGGCCAGTCTGACATGCCTGCTCATGCTATCCGTACTCTCATTGTCCTGAAAAGATAGTTGGCATATCATGCAAGACACAAAAGCAAGCGCAACAAGCGTGGATAGAGGGTGTTGCCTACATTGGTTGTGGTGGCGTATATCCAACTAATATGAAAGCAAACAATAGAACTGTTGGTTTAGATGGTGATGCGAACCCTAGTACGTATCGCACGCACGTTGCACCTTCACACGTGCCCTTGCCGTTAGCCCGATGACGCGCCAACACAGCAAGCGCTTGTCCAGCCAGCTGTCTTTGTTCCTACATGACGAGATTCAGCGCGAGGCTTCGCTGGACGAGTCAGTACTACGCGTGCACACGCCGCGCTTAGTGACGCTGTTGGTCTCGCCCAGCGCGCACGCTAGCGCCTATGGAACGGACGCCCGAGCCAAGTCAGACTTGGGAAATAATTGCCGAGCTCCAACCGAGTTACAAGATAGCTTCAATGGTCTAGAAGAGGCTGGAGAAGTTTCAAGTCAAACGCCCGACGCGTTTGGGAGAATGGCTGAGTGAGTCAACGTATGCGCAAGTCCTAGCACACCAAGGACTTCGACTTGAGGAAGGACGCGCATTGCTCAATTCTACCGTGCGTAGGATTGCTTGGGTCTACTAATACACTTAGTACTAGTATTATAATTAATTTAATTAATTATTTCAATTTTTGTACAAGTCGAATTCTTGTTTAGATAGTAGTTCTATTCTCGTAGGATTTGTATTTCTTTCGCCTATTTAAAGGCAACCACTTGGCTTAATAAAATTAAACTTTTTTTGCCAAAATCCTGAGTTAAATAACTCTGAAAATTAGTCTCGCAGAACCTTGAATCCTTTGAGTCCGAACGCTCGAAGAACCACTCAAGTAAATTGAAAGTTCACCCCCATTGTTCGATTGCCTAGGTCGCTAACCAATTATCGGTTAGAGGGTTAGGAGTTCGATCAAGATCCTCATTCGCGTAGCTGGGTTGGCTAGACATAACGGTTTAGCAGGGTCAGCGCTCGTTTGAATTTATTCAAGTATTTCTGCACGAAGTCCATCCTTGAACAACGATCACAAGAGGAGCAACGGTCCAAGCCTAGCAAGGATCGTACCAGTTGGTAGAGGAGCGAAGGCTGTTTAAGTTTGGTAATTTTAATTGCTTTCTTTTTTTTGATACATTCTTGAGTTGATTTACTCTAGTTCAGAGCTAAATCACTCTTCATCCATCTAGTTGTATTTTCGTTTTATATAGAGTCAAAAAAAATCAAAAAAGAAAAGAAAAGAAAAGAAAAGAAAGAATGTCTCAAGAGTCAGGAAATAAAAGTATCAAAGGAAACCGAAGGCATGGCCGAAGAGATCGACATGCCTATCTGAGATCTCCTTCTCCAAGTCTTAGCCCGAATGGACAAGATAGAAGTATGCAACAACCCTAAGTCGGAGGAGCCATCAGATGAGAAGAAGAAGGCGACAACCACGCCCCACATGACCCAATTCTTAAACCCACAACGCACAGCTCACCTCTATGGCATCGGACCAAAGGAAGACAAGTCGGGTCTGTTTACTAATTTACCCGAAGGTTTTACTGGCGAGGGGAATAAAGACCGTCGTTTTGTGTTGCTTGGGAATAATGAAGAGCAGTGGCGCATGCCCACGCAAGCCCAGCGCATCAATGCGGAGCGCCTAGCGCGTCGAGCGCAAAGGAGAATGGAGTGCGAGCCCGAGGATGATGACCAGTGGCACCAAGCGCCCCGTATGCATTGGAATGATGCGTATGATGAAGATGAGCTCTTTAGGCGTGACCGAGCTATTGAGCGGCGGCCTAGTGGAGAAGATCGAGTTAATGCTAATCTCAATAGCATTAAGCTCAAAATTCCACCGTTTGATGGCAAGGACGATCCCGACGCATACTTTATTTGGGAGCAGAAGATTGAATCGATCTTTTTACTCCACAATTATTCTGAAGAGAAGAAGATTCACTTAGCAGCCGTTGAGTTCCATGGCTATGTAGTACATTGGTGGGAATAACTTCACAAGCTCAAGCGTCGAGCGAACGGCCTGCCTATTCGAACATGGGAAAAGATGAAGCGAGAGATAAGGAGGCGTTTCATCCCAACGTATTTTCAGTGGGACCTTTATCAACGATTGCAATCTATGTCCCAAGGGACTTGGTCAGTCAGCGAGTACTTCAACAAGCTAGAGATTTCACTAGCAAGACCACAGAGTGAAGAAAAGGAAGAAGCTACAATGACGCGCTTCTTTAATGGCCTAAGCCGTGACATTGCCAACAAATTAGAGTTGGTATACTATGGGTCCTTAGAAGAGATGCTTCACATGGCAATCAAGATAGAGAGGCAGACCAAGGCTAGAATTACCTACTCTAATTCGGGTTCAGCCGCGACTAAGGCACAAAGTTGGAAGAAGTCGCAATGGAGCAAGGAAGACAAAGGGGTCCGCGCACCGCCTAAAGTCTTGCCATATGATTACAAGGGTCCCGGCAGCAGCACCAATCCTTCTAAGCCACATAACAGCAGCACCAACACAACTCCTAACAAGCCCTCTACTAAAGATATAGTATACTTCAAGTGCTCGGGAAGGGGACACAAGCAATCCGATTGCCCTAACAAGCATTTTCTCTTAATACGCGAGAATGGTTAATTGGCCTCCGAAGATAAGCAAGAGATTGAAAGGGACGATGAAGGAACTAACGAGGACAGTGACTCGGACGAGGTTATGATCAACTCATTGTCCTTAGTGATGAGGCGCAGTCTTAGCGCGCAAGTCAAAGAAGAGGCGCATGGAGACGAGCAGCGGAAAAACTTGTTTCACACTCGTTGCGTCGTCAACAAGACCGGTTGCTGTATGATCATAGACAACGGGAGTTGTACTAATTGTGTGAGCACAATGTTAGTCCAGAAGTTGGGGATGACTACCATACGCCACTTAAGGTCGTATTCGCTACAGTGGACGAATAATGGCAGCGCCATTAAAGTGAGCCATCAAGCACTCGTCTCGTTCACAATTTGGAGGTACAAGGACGAGGTCCTTTGCGACGTAGTGCCTATGCATGCAAGCCACATTCTGTTAGAATGACCGTGGCAATTTGATAGATCAGCGGTCCATGATGGCCGAACCAACAAGTACAAGTTAGTCAAAGACGGCAAGACATACTCCCTTGCGCCTTTGACTCCAACACAAGTGTTCGAAGATGAACAATGGCTTGAGAAAACCCATGCCGAGTGGGAAATTGCTAAGAAGCTCAAGGAAAATGAAGAGGAAGACAAGATTAGCCCAAGCGAAGTGAAGATTGGCGGGAAGAAAACAAGTCTCTACACCAAAGGGAAGGATCTTCGGCGAGCACTTACCATGTGCAATTCTAATTGCGAACCAAGTAAGCCTTTGATTCTACTTCGCTTCAAGCCCTATTGTCTCTCTTCTTCATCATCTACAAATTCTGCCCCATTTATTATTTCCGAGTGATTGGAAGAATTTGCGGATGTATTGCCCAATGAGATGCCCGCGGGTTTGCCTCCAATCCGAGGGATCGAGCACCAAATAGATTTTGTCCTGGGTTCCACAATTCCAAATTGGCCAGCTTATAGAAGTAATCCCGAAGAGACAAAAGATTTACAGCGGTAAGTGGATGACTTATTGAGTCGTGGGTATGTGCAAGAAAGTCTTTCCCCTTGCGTCGTACCCGTGATCCTTGTGCCTAAGAAGGATGGTACATGGTGGATGTGTGTAGACTGTAGGGTCGTGAACAAGATCACAATCAAGTATCGACATCCCATTCCGAGGCTAGATGACATGTTAGACAAATTGAGTGGCAGCCAAATCTTCTCGAAGATAGATCTTATGAACGGCTACCATCAAATCCGAATGAAGGAAGGGGACGAATGGAAGACAACGTTTAAGACCAATGGTCTTTACGAGTGGATGGTCATGCCTTTTGGCTTAACAAACGCACCAAGCACATTCATGAGGCTTATGAACCATGTGTTATGACGGTTCATTGGCAAGTTTATAGCAGTGTACTTCGACGACATCCTCATCTATAGCAAGTCACTTGAAGAACATGGCGCCCATCTACGCCAAGTGTTCTTAACCCTACGCGAGCAACAATTATATACTAAGGCGAGTAAGTGCTCATTCGCGCTTAAGCAAGTCAGTTTTCTAGGGTTCATTGTGAGTGTGGAAGGCGTCAAGGTCGATGAAGAGAAGATCAAAACCATCAAGGAGTGGCCTACGCCAAAGAACGTGAGTGACATACGTTCATTCCATGGCTTAGCGGGCTTTTACAGACGCGTTGTTAAGGATTTCAGCACTATAGCGACACCTTTGAACGAATTTACCAAGAAGGGAGTGCCCTTCGCATGGGAACAACCACAAGAGCAAGCATTTCAAACGCTTAAAGAGAGATTGTGCACCGCGCCTATTTTAGCATTGCCTAATTTTGATAAGGCTTTCGAAGTGGAATGCGATGCAAGTGGCATCGACATTGGAGCGGTTTTGATGCAAGAGAAGAGGCCGATTGCGTTCTTTAGTGAGAAATTAAAGGATGCACAGCTTCGGTACCCTACTTATGACAAGGAACTCTATGTGCTCGTACGCGCCTTGGAGGTTTGGCAACACTATCTTATGCCGCGAGAGTTCCTAGTGCACACCGATCACCTTAGCTTGAAATATCTGAAGGGACAAGGGAAATTGAATAAGAGGCACGCCACATGGATGGAATTCATAGAAGCATACCCTTACCACATTCAATATAAGCAAGGAAAAGAGAATATTGTAGCCAACGCCTTGTCTAGACGGTATGCTCTTATCTCTTCTCTTAGTGCGAAACTTTTAGGGTTTGTGCACATAATTTCTCTCTACCCCCTTGATTCTGATTTTTGAGAGATCTACTCTACATGCATGACAACACACGGGTCTAAGTATTTTCAGTATGAAGGGTATCTGTTTAAGCACAAGAGGTTGTGCATTCCGCATTGTTCTATGCGAGAATTATTGGCCTTAGAGTTGCACAGTGGTGGACTTATGGGACACTTTGGAGTTATGAAGACCCTTGAGATATTAAATGGGCATTTTTATTGGCCACATATGAAAAGGGACGTGATACGCATTGTGTCTCGGTGTGTTATATTTCGCCAGGCCAAATCGAAGGTTGCAAGCCACGGTGAGTACATGCCTCTACCCGTTCCTTCGCACCCTTGGATGGATATCTCTATGGACTTTATGGTTGGGTTGCCGAAATCATGGAAAGGGAAAGATTGCATCTTCGTTGTCGTGGACAGATTTTCGAAGATGGCACACTTCATTCTGTGTGCCACTAGCAACGACGCAAGCTACATCGCCAACTTATTCTTCAAGGAAATCGTGCGCTTACATGGGATGCCCGCAAGCATTGTAAGTGACCGAGATAGGAAATTTCTTGGCCATTTTTGGTGAGTGTTATGGTGACGTTTGGGGACTAAGCTACTCTTCTCGACTTCTTGCCATTCTCAAACCGACGGACAAACTAAAGTAGTAAACCGAACAGTCGCGTCTTTATTGAGAGCGTTGGTAGGCAAACATATGACCAAGTGGGATGATCAACTACCCTTTATGGAATTTGCCTACAATCGAGCCACGTATTCTAGCACCGGTTTCTCACCTTTCGAGATAGTCTACGGCTTCAATCCTTTGACGCCGCTTGACTTAGCGCCTTTACCTTTGCAAGATGCCATGAGTTTAGATGGAGACGCAAAGGCGGCAGCGGTGAAGAAGATTCATGAGCAGACCAAGAAAAATATAGAGAAGATGAATGAACACTTGGTCTGCAAGAAGAATGAAGGAAGAACGACCGCATCCTTTAAAGTAGGCGACTGGGTTTGGTTACATTTAAGGAAGGAAATATTTCCAGCCTTGAGGCATCACAAAATTTCCGCGAGGGGAGATGGCCCATTTTTTATCGTGGAGAAAATCAATAATAACGCGTATGTCCTCAACCTTCCTAGCAACTATGGATCCGTAAGTACTACCTTCAACATCTCTGATTTAAGTTTGTGTGATTGGGTGCAAGATGATGAGGAAGACACGGATTCGAGGGCGAATCCTCTTGAAGAGGGAGGGACTGATGCGAACCCTAGTACGCATCGCACGCACGCCGCACCTTCACGCGTGCCCTTGCCGCCTCTTGGCCGATGACGCGCCAACACAGCAAGCACTTGTCCAGCCAGCTGTCTTTGTTCCTACATGACGAGATTCAGTGCAAGGCTTCGCTGGACGAGTTAGTACTACGTGTGCACACGCCGCGCTTATTGACTCTGCTGGTCGCGCCCAGCACGCGCACTAGCGCCTACAGAACGGACGCCCGAACCAAGTCAGACTTGGGAAATAATTGCCGAGCTCCAACCGAGTTACAAGATAGCTTCAAGGGTCTAGAAGAGGCTGGAGGAGTTTCAAGCCAAACGCCCGACGCGTTTGGGAGAATGGCCGAGCGGGTCAACGTATGCGCAAGTCCTAGCGCACCAAGGACTTCGACTTGAGGAAGGACGCGCATTGCGCAATTCTACCGTGCGTAGGATTGCTTAATTAATTTAATTAATTATTTCAATTTTTGTACAAGTCGAATTCTTGTTTAGATAGTAGTTCTATTTCTCGTAGGATTTGTATTTCTTGCGCCTATTTAAAGGCAACCGCTTGGCTTAATAAAATTAGACTTTTTTTGCCAAAATCCTAAGTTAATAACTCTGAAAATTAGTCTCGCAGAACCTTGAATTCTTTGAGTCCGAACGCTTGAAGAACCACTCAAGTAAATCGAAAGTTCACCCCATTGTTCGATTGCCTAGGTTGCTAACCAATTGTCGGTTAGAGGGTTAGGAGTTCGATCAAGATCCTCATTCACGTAGCTGGGTTGGCTAGACATCACGGTTTAGCAGGGTCAGCGCTCGTTTGAGTTTATTCAAGTATTTCTGCACGAAGTCCATCCTTAAACAACGATCGCAAGAGGAGCAACGGTCCAAGCCTAGCAAGGATCGTATCAGATGGGTTAAGATCTGTCTGTTTGGCTTCTAGGCTACCCGTGGTTGCAATTGGCGGCATAAATATCTCAAATGCAGGTGCTGTGATGGAAACCGGTGTACCAAATCTACACGGTGTTGCAGTTGTTTCTGCTCTCTTCGACAGGGAAAGCGAACGAGGAAGTTGCATACATTAAGTTATACAATGACGTGATTTTAATGTCGTTATTTGAGTTGTGATAAAATTTATATTATTAAATAGATCTAATAACTAATTAGTGATATAATATTTAATTTAAAGTGAGGTTAGATTAAAGTAGAAAACATCAACAAAGCATCAAAGATCAATTGATTTGATAAATGGAATTGGTTAGTGGGTTGTATTCTCAGCTTTAAGCAATAAAATAAATTTATAAATGGAAAAAGCATCTAGATTTTTATAAATGGGAGTAATTATTTAATGGATCATTGTACCCCTTAGTGAAACGAAGTGTTGACTATGAATAGAGCTAATGGCGCTTTGAGTTGCGATCAATTGATGAATCAAAATCAATTTGGTAATTTGGAAACGGAAATTGTTTTAAGACTGGAACAGAACGGTAGCCAATTTGCCAAGATCAATGTTAGAAAAAAATGTACCAAATTATCACAAGTACTGTCCAATGAACACCTCTCCCCGCAGCTGTACAAACAGCACGACCCAAATAAATCATATTTTCACCACAACATCCATTGACAACAATCTGAGATGGAAAGGCTGGATTTGCTCACCAATCTGATTGTATTGACATTCTACGGATCCAAGGATCATGTCCTTGCAATTTCTGGAAGGGGCAAGGTTGTACTGGTTATATAAACCATAAAATCTTATTACTAGAAAGGCACCTCACTGTTACGACACGACCATACTTTTAAACTACAAAGTAGAAGAAAAAACACGATAGAAATTTATCTTGTACCTCCAAATTGCAATCAGAAAAACCAAACCAACTATGCCTAGATTTAATTAAATTCAAGCACAAGAAACCAGATACTAGTTCATCCAGCCAAGAAAGTAGTCCATCCCTCTTGCCGACTATACTTCTCAACAGTTTTCTAATACAGCTTTCATGGGCAGCAAAAAACAGCCATAGCTTCATGCTTTGCCCACCACTTACCAAGACATTCATTTTCAAGGGGGCAGTTCTTTCACTTGAAAATATGTTACATCCCCCAAGTGTTTGTATCAGTAAACTAGGACAACTAAATGGGTAGTGGACTCTTCTGGAATAAAAATACCTAGGCAGACACCATAGGACATGCTAAAATTTACAGCACGCCGTTGCAACACTGGAAATGCATGACTAGTTCCCTGGTCTAGTAAGAAATTAGAAAGTTCTAAGGATAAGAACCAAAAGATGTAATAATTTTTTACGTTAGAAACTAGTGTTTCCTTCTTGATGCTATTTCTGATGCCCATGCTTTGCCTACTTCAGTCTGAAACTTACCTGCAAATATTTTACCAAGCAGCCTTGCATTATTAATACTTGAGCACAATCAGAATATCTATATACATATATATGTGTGTGTGTGTGTGTGTGCGCGCGCCTGCCTGAGAAACATTTGAATTTGAAACATCCAGTAGTCAACAATAGCGCTTCGTGTGAGCATAAACAGATGAAGAGCTACCAGGTTGATTCCTTTGCAGCCAATTTCTCAAACCTGAGGAAGGTGTATTCGTTTCTTGTAAATAAAATATCAACATGAAAAAGGCCAATCCCTTATAGGCAACACAAGTCATTGCTAACTTTCGAACCACCACAATCCTCACCAAATGAGAACAAAACTTATTCTAGAGGTGAGCCATAAACTCCAATTCCCAGTTCCAACTCCAAGGTCCTCAACAAATAGTTAATGCCCACTGCTTCTTATGGCAGCAACACAGAACTCCCACCATCAGGAGGTTATTAGTAGTTATGTCTTGCAAAATAAAGTATCTACACATTCAAATTTTATATAAAAAAAATTCAAGAAAATACAACGTTTCTTAACCCAGTTAAATTTTGCTTTGTACTTAAATTTGTTTGAACGTTTTACTCAATGATCATGGTTCAGTAAACTATTTATTAGCCTGGGGTAGCATGAAAGAAACCAACCCGCAATGTAGAAAGAAAAGTTTCAAAGTTAATCTATTCACACGCATGAATAATAACTCAAACTCATTATGCTCATGTTTCTATGATCATAATCCAGTTTAAATGCAATTTTACCAGTAGGTTAACCTCAATTTTGAATCAAAGATGATTCACTTGATTTAACTAGAATGTAATAGTTTTAGTTGATATGACTTAGAAACCTGGGTATGAAATTTGAAACATGTGATAATTACATAAAATTATCTGCGGCAGCATGCAAGTAGAACATCAAGTTCTGGGACTTGTACCATTATAATTTCTTATGCTCCTGTTTTTCATGAATCAAGAATATTTATTTATTTCAAAAAAAATTATTAGGAAAATGATCGTGACAACAAAATCTACAGTACACACCACTGTTGTTAAAAGTGCTCCTAGGAGCTAGTTGACTCAAGCCATTAAAAAAAAGCCTTGTGTGCATCCAGGTGTTGAAGTTTCCCACCAACGCCTTAGGCGCTTCTATAGAAGCACGTGACAGTCTGACAAACGCTTAAGTGCACTTCATAAACTTCAGTGCCTGGGACCCACACGAGGCATTCTATTAATGCCTTAAGTCAGCTAGCGCTTTTAACAACACTGCCCGAACCATCAAAATTGCTGTCCAGACCTGCATAGATAGGGCTGCAGTCTTTGATTCTTTTATTAATCTAATACAAGCCCAGTGGTTTCCTTACAGTCCAAGGTTTCGTTTCTTCTTTCCTCTATAAGAAAAATCCACTTCAGCATGTTTTTCTAACTTAATTCTGATTTTTCCAACTTCCTCTACATCAGCAAGTTACTATAATAAGGTTATGTCAGTGCTTCACACTATGAATTATCTCCGCAATTAGTATTAGTTCTTCTAAGTAAGTAATTGAATTGCCACACAAGTCATATGAAAGCTCCAAACAGAAGAAAGTTGGGTTGAAATATTCGTATACCTGCAGTTGACTGGAAAAACTCATCCAAATCCTTCCCTTGTTCTGCATTAAAGCCAGAAATGAAATCAGTCTCTATCCAAAGAACCTAAAAGTAAGTTAGAGCTCTAGAAAGAAGAAAGAAAGAATAATGATAAACTTAGATGCCAATTAATAGTTTATCAAAAGAAAAAATGTCAATTAACAGAGATGCAACTAGCCAATAGACGATGAAAAAGATGTTATCCTGGTCTACAACATGACATATTGATTATAACACAATAAAAATTTTCAAAGAGTACCAAAGGTGACCTAAATGACCAAGTAGAGACTTTAGCAAAACTCTATAAAAAATATGAACAATCAATGGAGTAAACAACAACAACAATAATAATAATAATAATAACAAACTCGAGGCCAAGAGCGACGCATGTAGATGCTACATCCAAGGATTATCAAGATTCAAGAATTCCTCGTGGATTTTATTTTACAGCCTTTTTTTGGTAAAAAAATCCCTTAATAGAAAGATGCCTAATCTGATATCTAACGTCAAACGTGCAAATACATTTCGGTGCAACAGATTCACAGAATGATTTATGGAGCAATAAAAAGGACAATCGCTTTTAGTCCAAGAATTTATGAGTACTTTAGATTTATACAAAAATATGCTTTCCAAATTCATAACCTTGTCAGGTCCTCATAAATTTGGTTAGCACGGTTTTGACACTACTAAGATCAATACAAAAGGATGCTCAAATTGACACCAGAAATTGGAGGGGCGAAACCCAGGGCTTGTTGGAATGAAACATGTAAGATGTATGCGAGTCATAGTCAGAAAAAGAAACTGATTTATGCAAAATTGTTAATTTCTATGTAAACACCAAACTTCAAACCAAGCTACCATGCAGGTGAATAATTAAGTAAATTACCACCTCAAAGTCCTAAAGCATAACTATCATGCAAACACTGAGGCATTGACAGTGTCAAAGAATTAGGTCCTTTGCTTAACTTGACAATATACCTAACTAAAAGTGGAAGAAAAAAAACAACAAGGCATTCAAAATAGAGAATTATAACTAGAGGTTATTTGCAACTAAAAGCATCATTCCCTTCTGAAATAATTTTATATGTAACATAAGCAATGAGGAATTCAAAATAGAGACTTACAACTACAGGTTATTTACAATTAAGAACAAATACAACACATACGTTTAATGCATTTTACTTTTATTAAGATCATTGAAGTAATAAAAGGCTCGAGCAAAAATTCCCCTAAGCAAAAAATAAAATAAAGTAAAAAAATAATAAAACTAGCCTAAGCAATACATGTAACAAATATATAAATTCCTGTTTCAATACAAACAAAATTAATGGAAATAGTCAAAACATCACACATAAAAGTGTATAATTGATAAGATCCGAGATCTCTTCTGGTCGGAAACGGCTGCTGCAGCTAGTCGGAGGGGAAGCGATCGGCGTCGGAGGTACCTGCAAAGCGCCGGTGGGGGACTCCGGCGTAGACACTCCGATGCTTAAGTCAGTTCGAGTTTTCAGAATGGTAGAGGTTCTCCAAGATGATCTCGATCTTACCTTCTGTTTGGAATTCGAGGGGGTATTTATAGGCTTAAGATGGCGATACCTTACAGCGATAGGGGTAGGTAACGTTTGTAACCATCGCTTCGGGCGATATCAGTTCCGTCATTGGGGCGATAATCATGTAGGGTCTATCGGGAGCGATATCCTCCTTGGTCCCCTAGGATGGGATGACGCCGTGCGCATAAAGGTGCGTGAGATCCCCCCCCGCTGAAGTCAACCATCCTAGGAATTTTCCGCTGGCCTAGGCGATAGGTTGGCATTTCAGGTAAGCGTATAGAAACTTGTCCGGGATTGATGCCGTAGCCCCAATGTTGCCATCAGGAGCATTCCAATTGTTATCATAAGCCCAACTGAAAACTAGCCCGAGTGTTCACCAAGGGCTATCCACGTCTGATATCTTAGAATAGGGATCTACTCGGTCATGAGGCGATATTAATCTTCTTGGCCTCTCGATAGGGCTTATGAAGTCTCCACTTCGTTCAAGTCATAGAAGGACCGTTGTTGGGTTACTTGCGGCGTCATTACGGATATTCAACCAGGCCGTGCCCTAGGCTGGCATATATTTGGGGCTATCGTCCTTTCGAGTGTACTGCAAAGACACAGAGGAGATAGATACTTATACAGAGGTTAGCAAACCTTATACTTACAGAGGTCTGAGGTCACACGAGCCCCGATTTATTCTTTACGCCCGAGAGAGTAGCGGTATCAACGCGGCTTTACGCCATCAGCTACCTTATGGTTATCGCGGCTTCATACCACCAGACGCCTGTGATGCCAACGCGGTTTTACGCATCTAGGGCCACCAGTGACATCAACGCGGCCTTATACTGGGGATACCGGTAACCTTATGGTTTTAGCGTCAGGGCTACTAGTGACATCGTGTCTTTCGGCATTTTTTCAGACTCTGCCTCGTACTCCTTCCAGTATCTATATCGCGACCGTTACCCCTTTCTTCCGTTCTAGGCTTATCAGTCCTTGAGGATATCGGGACGGCTCGTCTTTTGAGGACCTCAATTTCTTTTTCCAAGGCCTCCCTTCAGTGGAGCCTATAAATCGGAGAACTTTCTCCATCCACGTTCTCCTCATCTCTATCAGTCAGCATCATGGATCATTTGACCAAGAATTTTCTTCTCTCCAAGGGTCATTCACTCAGGAACCTCAACGACGGTGACGTCGGTTTCCTGGAGAACATGCTGGTCAAGACTTCTGAGGATATTCTGGAGCTGCAGGGGATGCTGACTCCGCTCTATTCCCGGCTGGGAGCCATCTCTCTGGAGGACTTTAGTCCTTTGGAGAGTGTTTCAAAGCTGTCTGCCTCCGTCTCTCGGATTCAAGTGGTGATTGCTATGCTGCAGCAGCGTAAGGACATGTTGGGGTGCTGCCTGAAGGGGATGAGGGCCACTTCCCATGATCTTGTCCTGGTCATGGATTCCTTGAGGGACCTTCCTGAGGTGCCCGAGGATGCTGGTTCTGACGCCTGATAACGGTGGCTCCCTTTGGGCCTTTTTCTTTTCCTCTTGCCTTGTAAATGTATCTTTCGGCCGGTAGGCCATAATAAATAAATCGTTTCAATCATTCCGCCTTGTAACTGTTCTTCTTCTTTACTGCGCTCTTTGTCATTTTCCAAGGAATATTCTTAGCCCAACTGAAAACAGTCTTGCCATTGGGCGGTTTTTCTGTTGATCGTTCTGCCTTAACTCCGCGCCGTCATCATTATAACAACTGATCGGCAGATATTAGCATTATTCTTGATTTGCGCGAGATTTCAACAGGCATGACTGCAAATCTACATTTGCACTTCAGACTGTACACGTGCCAATCTTCAAGAGTCGGGTTGGAGGATCGAAGAGTCTCTTTTCTTCTTTTCCCGTCTATTTAATGAGGCTTTTCCTCCTTCATTCTTATCCATTTCTTTCTCCTTCATTTTTCTTCGTTATAGATCCTCTGCGAGTCTCATGGCTGATTCTTATTTGCTAGGTACGGCTTCGGGGAATTCACCGCCAACTCCTCCGACTACCCCTGACACAGATAATCCTCCCCCATCGCCTCCTTGGAGGCCGGTTGTCCGCCGGCGAGGTCGCAAGAGGCGGAGGAAGGAAGTCGAACAATGAAGGAAGGAGGCTGCCAAGGCCTCTAAGTCATTTTTCGACTCTCTGGCTTCTCTGGCTAGGGAGGAGAAAAACTCGTTTCCTCCTTTGAGTGATTCACCTCCGTGGGTTCCTTCTGCTGGTTCAGCCGTTGATGCAGTATCGCCAAGCGTTAAGGAGAAAACAACCGGGTCGACTACTGCCGCTAGAAAGAGGGTCGGTGAGTCTTCTCCCCCTGCTGTTGTGGATTCACCATTCTGGGGTGGCGATGACGAAGAGGACGTAGTCTATTGCTACAGCATTACTTGGTCCGACGGTGAAGAGTAGGGCCTAACCCTTCTTTTTGTAGATGCCGTATGACCTTCCTCATAATAATGAATGATGGTTTTACTTCCTTTTCGCTTCTCATCGCTTACTTATTGTTTCTTTCTGAGCGTTCCGGGTTATCGCGGAAGCGTCCCTTTTGCTACGGGTAACTGCCTTCAACTTCTAATCAGTAACTGTCTTCTTTCAGAAGGCCCAAATGACTATCCACGCGTCTTTTTCTGTTCTGTACGTGTTTCATTTTTACAGGCTGTCTCTTCTTTAGGCTTTCCTTTATAAGGAAATCATCTCTCTCTTTTACTGCTTTTGCTAATATTTTGAGTTTTTGCACATTTTCTCTCTCTTCTGCACTTCTTTTCTTCGAGAGGTTTTACCGCGACCGCTCACTGGTGCCGGCGACCGGCTCACTGGCTTTTTGCTCTAGGTATTTACTCCTTCTACCGCCGTAGATTTACTTTCCCTGTCCCTTATGTCTTCAACTGTTGAAAACCCCATAGATCCCGAAGCTAGGAGAACTCGCAGCATATTCAATTGTAATGAGGTTTTGAGGGTTGAATTAGAGGAGAGTGGTATTACTTTTCCCACGGGCTATCGCCCTTTTGTCTCTTTGAAGGACACTCGGCTGCCTGACGCCATGTGGGGAACATTCCGGTTAGTTTATTTCAAGATGTTTACTTACGGATTCCGTTTCCCACTCCATGCTTCTCTGTTGAAACTGCTAGATCATTATGACCTTAATCCCGTCCAGATTACTCCACCCTCTTGGTG
Source organism: Viola odorata (assembly GCA_963691705.1). Classification (NCBI taxonomy): domain Eukaryota; kingdom Viridiplantae; phylum Streptophyta; class Magnoliopsida; order Malpighiales; family Violaceae; genus Viola; species Viola odorata. Next base: position 52,261,420 of record OY829545.1, on the reverse strand, counting down.
TGGTATTTACGCTTTCCTTCGTTCGTGCGAGATGAAGCGTATATTTGCTCCATCGCTTGATCTATTCCGCACGTTCTTTGTCTTGAGTTGTCGCGACTGCCTGGTAGATATTACCCCCAGATGGGATGATGTCATTGTGCAACTGTTCTGGCGGAACTTTCAAGGTTTTGAGGAACACGCAGGTGACTGGAAGTCTGGCTTTTTCACCCTTCGTTTGCCGTCACGACTCTGGCGCGGGGGTTTCAATCGAAAAATCAATAGTGGCGTTTGGAAAAGACCGGAAGCGCTGTCAAGCCAGGATGTTTCCAACGTTAGCGCCTTGTTAGAAATAGAAGGGTCTTTCCGTATCCGGGAGTTTGCTCGGTTCAGGCCCTTGTCAGAGTGCGTTGTGGGTGAGTTTCTTTTTTCTTCTTTATCGCTTCAATCTTCTTAATTTGCTAATATGTTTTGTCGGCAGGTAACGCTGAGAGTAGTTCTTCTGGGGAGAGTGACGCCCCTTTGAACGTAACACCTCTCCAGTCGCTGCCTCCTTCTCCTCCGCCTGAAAATTCCCGCCGCCCACCCATTCCGCCTGGAAGGGAAAGGACTAAAATCGTCACAACTCGCAGAGCCTCCACTCGACCTTCTTGTTTCCTTGAAAATTGGCTTCCATCCCGTGGCAAGAGGGTAGCTCAAGGCGATCCTGTGTTTGAGAAAATCGACAGCGATAGCGAGAGCATGGACACTGGTCCTGAATTACGTCATGCTACTATTGCCCAAAGGATGAAACTTAGGTCGAGGAGGAATGATGACACGGCGGAATCGGCTGAGGACGATAGCGAAGAAATTGCAGAAGAGACGGAGCGTCTCGTAAAGAAGGTTCGCACAGAGAAAACTAACCCCCCAGTTCCCCCTTTGAAGGAAGTTAACGCGGTCCCCCCCGAGAATATTAACGCTTCTCATGCCGCGAGTACTTCGCAAGTGGTGAAAAATATCAAAGCTATCAGGGTGCCTTCCGCCGTTTCTATCGAAAACAATGAGACCTCGGCAGCCGCGACCTCTCCTTTGTCGTCGGGCCATCCTGCTTCCCCGATAGGTTCTTTTATCCCAGAGGCAACCCTACCGGTTTCGAATTTAAGCGCTCCTCCTGAATTTCTCGCACGGAAGCCTCCTCTTTTGTTTCTGTCTTCAATTTCGGGCGTTGGTGATTGCGCAAAAAGTTGTTCCCCTCCTTATATCGCCAACCTTTCTCCTCAGAGGTCCCAGGGCCCCACTAGATATCAGCTGGATTTGTCCTCTTTCGGCACTGACGGGCTTCGTGCCTTAGGAATATCGGATCCGTTATCGCGAGAAGAGCCCGTGGGTCCCATAGTGGGACAGATGTTTACTTCTTCCAAGGACAGGGAAGAGTTTTTACAGCATGCTCCCGAGACACGACAGTCACACCTCATGAACGACATGCTGGCTAGCTTTCGGAAATTTCATTATTTTCTTGAAGACCAGCGTAACAAAACTCGACCCTCTTCGGATTTGCAGGAACAATTAGACGCGGCCCTGGCGACGGCGAAGGAGCTATCGCAGTTGCAAGAACGAACTCGGGCGGAGTTGGAGGATTGTCGCGCTGAACTTTCTCGGGAGAAGTCGAAGGGGAAAGCGAGAGCAGAGCTAATGGAGGCGGAACTGGTGGTGGCTGATAAAAAGAACGTCTTCCTCCGTGAAGAGTTGTCATCTCGCGATGCCGATTTGGCCAAAGTTCCTTCGAGGATAGCCTGGTGGAAGAATAAGACCATCGAGGTTTGTATCGCAGGATTTATGGATCTCCATATCCGAGGCGCCGTCGATTCATCCATGCTGGCCGATTACGCTTCCCAAAAAATTAAAGATCTTAGTGAAGGCAAAAGGGGTTTTCCTTCTTCTGGGGAAAAGCAAGGGAATGATGACGGCGAGGCATGCGCTGACTCTTAATTGATCCATTGAAGAACATTGCTATTTGTTTCCATGTCTTGTAATAACGTCCTATTTCGCGGCGATATCGGTACCTTGCTCTTCGGGCGATATCTTATTTTATTTCGCTCTCTTGTACTGTCTTGAGAACTGTTCTTTTATTCAACGCCGATTTGCATCATTTCCTTTCTTGTGATATCGCTTTTGCTTTTTATCAAAAAGTCACATCTACTTTCAGAGCATTTAATGCTCGCGACCCTTCCGTCGGTGCGCGGGAAAAGTCATGATGGTGCAGACACACGTGTTCGTTTCTTCTGCCGCTTTATCTTAGCGTGTTTAGAAATTTTTAACAAGATCGAAGCGTTTGTCGCGCTTCTTCTAGAGTCGTACTCATTGCTTGAATCTTATCCCTCATTGATAACAAATCATGACAATCTCAAGACCAGGGGGGCCACATTTTTTAAGCCGTGAAGACCCTTTAGCTTTGACCCTGAAAATCCGGACGGCTCCTTCTCCCAGGCCAGCCGACGGCCTCCTGATGCTCCTTCTCCCAGGCCAGCCGACGGCCTCCTGATGCTCCTTCTCCCAGGCCAGCCGACGGCCTCCTGATGCTCCTTCTCCCAGGCCAGCCGACGGCCCTCTCTTAGGCCCTTCTCCCAGGCCAAATATGAGTTACCTACGGGCTCTAGTCAGCAAAGGCTTGACCAAAGGAATATTACAGCTGGGCACTGGCCCACCTAAAGGCATCACTAAACACACATTCCAATCCCATTACAGAAAGTGTACTCAGCTTTAGTGAACAACATTATTACGCTCCCACGCGTGGAGCACAAGGATAATGATGAAGGGCCTCACCTTTTCGCTATAAAAGGGGCCAAGAGTTACAAGAAGAAGGGGACAGGGAGATTGAGAAAAACACAGATGGAGAGAAACACAATGAGATAGAGAGGGTGAACCACGGCATGATGCTGGTAACCTCTCAAAACCAATAAATGAGATTATCCTTTGATTATCGATTTACTGACTTGATCGTCGGAGGTTCGACGCCGGGGTACCCCCGGCGCTTTGCAGGCACACGGTCGCCAGCCAGGTCATCATGGTCAGCGGAGTCAACACAGAAAACTCCTACCCCCAGGTAGAAGATTATCACTCATGCCGCTTCGACACAACAACTGCAGCATCCGTCGTTTCCTTTTAATTACTAGGGTTATAAACCCTCTTTATTTCTTCCCTTTTCTTTTTCACTCCACTTTTTCATATTATCTCTCGGCCGTCTTGTCCTTCTCACCTCCATTCAAGGCTTTCCAAGTTCTTTCCTTTCAAAGGTATTTCCCTTCCTTTCCCTCGTCTTCTTCATTTCTATTTCCTTAGCCCTATCATGGCAAAGACTCGCCGTTCTGAGTCAAAATCCATCGATGAGAAGAAAATGGATACCACGGTCAGTGTTATTACCACGGAGGCCATTCTCCAGGAGCATTTGGCTACTCACGGTGCCGTTATTCCTGACGGTTGCCAAGCTGTTGTTGCCCCTAGGTCAGTTCGTTTAAACAGCGTTCTGACCGGTAATCAAAGGGTGTTATATGCCCAGATGTTTCGCTACGGTTTCCGGCTCCCTATCGATTCTTTCGTCAAGGGTTTGCTTATTGCTGGCAATTTCAATCCTGCCCAGTTAGCCCCAAATGCATATTGCTGTGTTTATGCTTTTTTGGAACTCTGTAGATATAAGGGGATCACTTCCCCCTCTCTTTTGTTGCTTAGATCCCTTTTTAAATTGATGAAGTGCCGGGGTGTGATAACCATATCGCCTCGCTTTGACGATGATTCTCTCAAGTCTTTTACTTGGAAGTTGCTCCATATTGAGTCTTCTGTTGAGGCTTGGAAAAAGGAGTTCTTTCTGATAAATTTTCCTGATACTCCTGGTCCCGAGTGGCGTTCTGGGTTCAACCAGGACGTCCAAGATGGCGTTTGGAGTCGACCAGGGACACTTCCCGCTCGTGAACAAGGATGGTTAAACACCTTACTCCAACTGGAGATCAGCGTTCACATTCGACTCACGGCCTGCAGAATGGCCATTCAGGAGTGCGTTAGACGTGAGTATCGCGCTACCTTTCCCTTTCATCACTGATACTAACGCTGACGTTATTTTGTGATTTTGCAGCGACGGATCCTGATTATAAACCGGAAAGCGTAAGAAGACGCTTAAGGAGAGCTCATAATAGGGAAGAAAGGGAAAAGCTCGATTCAGAGGCCACTGATAATCCTTCTGAGCTTCCGGCTACTTCCGCGAATCTCGCTCAAGTATCCTTCTCCTCAGTTGGCGAAGGGGATACCGACATCCCTGAAGGTGTTCCCATCGTGACCGTTGCTGCTCCCTCGTCTTCTCAGGCTCCTAAGGTCATTGCCAGAGGAAAAAAGAAGAAAAGAACACGGAGTATCGCCACTCTTACTCCTTCTCCCGACGCTGCGGGTTCTTCTGAGGCACTACCTTCCCTCAACACCGCTACCGTAAGCGTGTTGTGCCTCAATATCTTTCGTCATTTGATCTATTTTCCTTTTTTCTCAATTTGTACTCCTTGCAGGAGGCCGTTGTAGTTACTGCTTCCGCTCCTTCAGGCGATATGAATCTCACTTATGTGCTGAGGGGTTCCGCGAAGAGGGCCCGGATAGAAGGCGAGGATGAGAACATACCCTCCTCTAACATCGCGGGGGAAGGTGGTTCCATTAACGTTCCTAACTCCGCAGTGGTTCCTCCAGGTGGACATTCCGCGGAAGTTTTGGGGGACCTAGGAGGTGCGGACCCCTTTGGTGCTTCGCCCAGTTCCTTTGGTGGGCCTGTGCATCATTATTCCTCTTCTTTAGGCTATCAAGACGTCTTGCAGGACCTTTCGGGCTATCAGCCTCATGGTACCTTCCTGCCCCCGGGCAGTTCTTCTTCACAGGTTCGCGCCCCTGGTCCTCTGGCTTTCGTTCCCTCTAGCGTTCCTTGGCGGCAACGCTATAATGAAGCCGGAACCTCTTTCAATTTTGCGGCGGATCTTTGTCCATTAAACGGGCTCGGCGAAGTGACCCATCAGGTTGAGTTGTTCGACTTCCGTACCCGTGGTTTGGCAGCCATCAGGGGCGATGGTTCAGATGAGGTTTCTGCGCTGCTGGCTTCTCAAATTCTGGCCTCATCTGCAGAACGGGAAGCTTTCCTTTCCCTGGCGGAGGATGACCAAGTGAACTCCTTCCGTGCTAGCCTTTTCTCCAATATGATGAAATTTCACTACTGGGCGGAGGAGGTGAAGCATCGGACTGTTTCCCTCCGTTCTGTTTCGGCGGAGCTGTCCAAGGAGCAAGATGAAAAGAAAAAGGTGTTGGCAGATCGTTCCAAGATACTGCTGGCTCACCACGAGTTACAGAAACAGCATTCCGCTCTGGAAACGGCTTTGTCAGAGGAACAGGCCAAAGTGATTGCTTTGGAGAATGAGAAGTCCTCTTTAGAAAAGGAGAAGGCAGCTTTGGCGGAAGAGTCAGTCGATATGGGCTGGTGGCATGCTGAACAGACCGCCCGTGTTCTAGTTAAGTGTTTCGAAGAAATTCATGGGGTGGATGCGTACAAGGGCGAAGATGTCGCGAAAGCCTTTCTACAGAGTTCTGCCCATATCAACGTGGCAGGCTATCGCCAAGCCAAGGCAGCGGGCTGGAAACGAAAAGACCCCGAGAGCTGATGTGTCGCGATATTTTGCCGTTCCCTCCAGCGATCAAATATCGCTTGGCTTTTGTCTTTTGCCTTTGCAGCATAAATATTTTGAACAGTGAATCTTTGTAAATCCTTGAGATGCCTTTAATATTTCTAGACAATCCCTTTATCGATATTCCTCTTTTATTTCTCTCATCGCGAGACTTCTCTCGTCACTGAGGTTGCCTTATCCTCACGATGCGTTTACTTTCTTGAGCAGATCCTTGGTATTTATACCAAGATGACCAAGATCTATGTCGGTTTGGCCTTTCGATAAGCCTATCGGTATCATGACCACCGCTCCTTCCGCTGCTCAGAAGTATTCTGCACATTTCTAATTGTAGATCGTCAGTAACAAAATGAGATTTGAGAGATAGTGATTACCCGTAGGAGCCTGTTTGCTGCCATCATTGGGCTTTATCACGGAACCCGTTTCGAATCGCGTTGTCCCTCGGCTCTATACTTCGCCAGGGATTACTCATCCGGTTACTAGCTGGAATTACGCGATCCTTCACGTTTCCCTTATCTCTCGTTCGGCCTTTCTAAGTGCCTCATCTCGTGAGCTGTCGGATCTGGACGGCTATCACAAGGCTAGGGAATTTTCACTTTTATAGGCGTTGTCCTCTCGTTTAGAACCGTGTCCTTACTTAATGGTTTAGCTGCACCAGCCCGACCGTTAAGATAGGATTCTTGTTTCTAAACAGAGTTTCTAACTCTTTGGGGCGTGTCTTGTCTTGATGTACCGTCTCCACGAGATCAGTTATCATTAAAGAACTTTTCACTCCCAAAGATACCGGGCAGTGCCCTCACTTAGTGAGCCATCTGATCAAGATCGGTCATCACAAGGATAGGACTTTTCACCCCCGGGGGCGTCAAGGATCTTTCAATCCGACGCTAATCAAGGATACACTGGGGTCGTGCCCTCACTTAGTGGGCCATCCGATCAAGACCGACCATCACAAGGATAGGACTTTTCACTCCCAGGGTACCCCCCTTTTTATCTGCACAAAAGCAACCACAAACCCACGAAAACTCTCCTATTGAGCGTTAGCCACGGTTAGGGTCGTTATAATCCAAATAGTGCAGATAAAATTAAACTCTAGGATAATATAACTTCAAACGAGCGATATTCCAGGAGTTGGATAAGGGCGTACCGTCAAGTGTCTCCAGGCGATAGGCCCCTCTTCCGACAACGTGGGTTACGCGATACGGTCCTTCCCAGTTAGGACTAAGCTTTCCCATACGTTGTCCGGTTGCTCGCCTGTCTCGGAGCACCAGGTCACCGTTTTTCAACAATCGCTCTTTGACCTGCCTGTTATGATAACGGGCCATTTTTCTTTTGTAGTGTTGCGTTTTCAGTAGGACTTCTTCTCGAACCTCTGGTAACGCGTCCAGGTTAGCACGTAACCGTTCCTCGTTCAGTTCCTCACGAAAGTGAGCCACCCGTAGGCTCATGGCCCCAATTTCCACTGGCGTAACGGCTTCAGTTCCAAAAGCCAACGCGAAAGGCGTTTCTCCAGTGCTAACTTTTACGGTCATGCGGTATGCCCACATCACGTATGGCAATTCATCAGCCCACTTCTTCTTAGACTCCTCTATGTTTTTCTTAATACCGCTGAGGATGCTCCTATTAGTTACCTCTGCCTGTCCGTTGGTTTGTGGGTGAGCCACGGAAGAGAATCTCTGCTCAATCCCGAATTCTGAGCATTGGTCTTTGAAGAATTGGCTGGTGAACTGGGTCCCGTTATCGCTGACAAGGATACGAGGCACCCCGAATCTCATGATAACTTGATGTTTGAAAAAATGCCATGTTTTTTCTGCCGTGATTGTGGCAACCGCTTCAGCTTCCGCCCACTTCGTAAAATAGTCCACAGCCACTATCACAAATTTCAGTTGGGACCTTGCCTTTGGAAATGGACCCAGGATGTCAATCCCCCATTTGGCAAAACGGCAAGGGGCGATGATTTCCGATATTTCCGTGGCTGGACGTCGAGGAATTTTAGCGAATTCCTGACATTTGGGGCAAACTTGTACATAATCGTGGCAATCCCTTCGTATGGTGGGCCAGTAGAATCCTGATCTGAAAACTTGTGCCGCCATGGTGCCGCCTGACACGTGCATTCCGCATATCCCTTCGTGGATTTCGCGTAAGGTGTGAAGGCCCTCTTGTTCGGTTATACATTTGGCGGCGGGGTGAGAAAAACATCTTCGAATTAGATCCCCGTTATAGTACGTGCAACGAGCAGCCTGTCTTAGCACTTTCATCTTTTCAGCGTTACCGTCAGGCAGCTCTTCGTGCATCAGGTATTTTATTACCGGAATCCGCCAATCATTCTCGAGCTCATTCACACACAAAGAGGCTTGTTCCTCCATGAAGGACGGCACCGATAGCTCACGATAATACACATCTTTAGGTATGGATGCTTCAGGATTCGCGGCCAGCTTGGCAAGGTAATCGGCTTCAGCGTTTTCCTCTCGGGGAACGTGCTCGAAGCTGACTTGCATGCCCTCTTTCTTTATTTCCACTAGTTCTCGCGTTACCTTAGAGAGGTATTGCACCATAATAGGTTCTCGAGCCTGAGAGTGTCCTGAGACCTGGTCAATTATCAGTTTGGAGTCTCCACAAATTTTTAGACGCAGATCTCCTGTTTGGCCGGTATCGCGCCTTCCCTTTGAAGAAAACTCTCTTCCTATTCTGAGTCCAGCTAGCAACGCCTCATATTCGGCTGCGTTATTGGACAAAGGCTGTAAGATTCGAATAGCATACCGTATATGCATATCGTGCGGCCCGTTTATGAAGACTCCGGCCCCCGCCAGTTCTTGGTTTTTGGCTCCGTCCACATGAACGATCCAAAGATCCGTATATGTTTCTGGGAACGAGAGATCCATATCGTTCCATTCCGCTTCAGGTACACCACTCAAAGGGTCCTCTGTGAAAGTACACTCCGCTATAAAATCAGCAAGGACCTGAGCCTTTACGGATGGCCGGGACTGGTACCTCAAACCATATTGTTCGAGTTCTAGGGCCCAGATCAGCATTCTTCCTGAAGATTCAGGCTTTCGAAATATCCTCTTCAAGGGTTGGTCTGTAAGTACAACGATAGGATAAGACTGGAAGTATCGGTCCATCTTGCGGGCAGCTTGTATAAGGGCGAACGCTATTTTCTCAATACGAGCATATCGCAGTTCCGCGTCCTTTAAGACATGACTCACGAAGTAAACTGGGCGATGAGTGTGGTTATCGTCACGAACAAGGACGACGCTGACCACCTCGTCTGCCGCGCCCAAGTACAAGTACAGGGTATCGCCGGATTCGGGCCTTGTCAATAATAAATCAGATGATAAATAGTCCTTTAAGTCCACAAATGCTTGCTCACATTCTGGGGTCCACCCGAACGTGGCTTTCCGTCGTATGACTTTGAAAAAAGGGAGGCACTTTTCTCCTTGCTTGGAGACGAATCGTCCCAGAGCGATAACGCGCCCCGTTAGCCTTTGCACTTCCTTAACGGTTTTCGGCGATATCATGTCATGTATAGCTTTAACCTTGGAAGGATTAGGCTGGATACCTTTCTGGCTAACTACGTAGCCCAAGAACTTACCCGTCTGGAATGCAAACATGCACTTCCGGGGGTTTAGCTTCATGCGATACCTTTTCATCACATCAAAAACTTCCTTTAGATCCTGCAGGTGATCATGAAAATTCGCACTCTTCACCAGTATGTCGTCGACATATGCTTCCACATTTCTCCCTATCTGTTCCTCAAAAATCTTATTTGCCATTCGCTGAAACGTGGCCCCCGCGTTCTTTAGTCCAAATGGCATCGCTGTGTAGCAATACGTGGCTTTAGGAGTAAGGAAGGCGGTCTTCTCCTCATCCTCTAGGGCCATAGGGATTTGATGATATCCGGAATTGGCGTCCAATGAGCTTAGATATGCGTACCCAGCGGTTTGATCAACCAACTGATCTATGCGAGGAAGCGGGTAGCAATCCTTAGGACAAGCGTCGTTCAAGTCGGTGAAGTCAATGCACATACGCCAGTCTCCATTGGGTTTAGGAACAAGAACCGGGTTGGCCAACCAAGTGGGATACTGTACTTCGCGAACGAAACCCGCGTCAAGGAGCTTTACAACCTCCTTTTCCACAGCCGACGCTTTTTCGGCGGAGAACGCCCGTCGTTTTTGCTGAACTGGCTTGGCATCAGGGTCAACGTTAAGCCTGTGCTCGGCTATTTCTCGTGATATACCTGGCATATCAGCGGGCTTCCATGTGAAATTTCCTTGGCATTTGTTCAGCAACCGTGCCAGTTGAAGATTTTCCGCTGGGCTGAGCTTATCGCTGACCAGGAAGCTGGCTCCCTCTTTGCCTATCACTGATACGGGTACCATCTTGTCAAGGGGTTGAGCGCGTTTTTCATCACCCTGCTCGTAGGGGTCTGCCGCTATACACACGTATCTATCGCAGCTTGTCTGAGTCATGAGCGAATAGCATTCTGCCGCCAGTTTCTGATCACCTTTTATCGATACCACCCCGTCCCAGGAGGGGTATTTCATCTTTAGATGTTTTTGTGATATCGCCGCTCCAAAGCGATTGAGGAAAGGCCGTCCGAGTATGACGTTATAGGGCAGATTCAGATCCACAACAAGGAACAACAAATTCTCTGACCGTTTGTAAGTGTCTTCTCGGAAGTATACGGGTAAGGTGATTACTCCCGTAACAGGGATAGGGGTCCCATCCACTCCGACTATGGGTCTCTTACTAGGTGCTAACTCATCGTGGGGGCGTTTCATGAGGTTGTAAGCTTCCAGCGAAAAAAGGTTCACGGCACTCCCGTTGTCCACAAGAGTCCTTCTTATACCATGACTGGCGATGACAGGTGTGACTACCAAGGCGTCATTATGGGGATAGATAACGCCTTTTTCATCCTCTTCTGAAAAGGATAAGATCATGCGATCAAGTATGTCTATCGCTCCACCTTTCTTTGTCATGCCGTCTCGCGTACGCTTTTCCCCTTTCGCCACCATCGACTGTTCTGTTTCATCTGCGTAGGTGATCCCTCCCGCTATGATATTGATTATGGGGATGTCGTCGCCATCTATCGCGAAGGTTTCCACACCCTTTCCTTTGGGAGCGTTATCCGGCTGTGGGACTGGAGGGGGCCTTGGTCGTTCGTCTGCCGCTCTTCTTATCGGATTGTTTCGGGCATCTTCCCTTACTTGAGTCGCAAATTCTCCCAGATATCCTTCCTCCACCAAGCGTTCTATCGCCCACTTTAATTCTCTGCAAGCCTCTGTGGAATGTCCTCTGGCTTTATGGAATTTACAGTAAGTATTTTCTCTTCTGCTTAAAAGCACTCCAGGTTTCGTGGGTGCAGGATAACGGATAGGAAGATCTCGCTGTTCCGCTATCGCCAAGATCTCCGCTCTTGGTACATTCAAGGAGGGAAAATCCGGATCATACGCCCGATTTTTGTTAGCGTTCCCTTGACGCTGATGAGGGGAACTACCTTATTTTCCTTTCGAGGAATTTCCTTTTTGCTTATCGTAGGTCTTTGGGATGTAATCTTTCCGTCGAGCGTAATCATCAGTGTAATGATCGTCAACCAGAGGATTTGCGGGAGCGGCAGGGATGTGAGGTGCCCTAGGCGGCATATTAAATGTTCTATTTCTATTTTCTTCTTCTTCCATTTTCGCATAATTATGGGCTTTAAGTCTTAGTGCGTCCAAGGATATTGGAGGATCCACCATCAATGCATCTTTCAGTTTTCCATAATGGCAGTTTCTTTTTAGAGCTTCTATGGCGAAATCAACGGTAACGCCCGACGTTAATGACATTTCCAGATCGAATCGGCTGAGAAATTCTTTCAATGTCTCTTGGGGCTTCCGCTGTATGTCAAATAACGCTGCGGCAGATTTCCGAATTGGAATTGCTGTGCTAAATCTGCTCCGAAATTTGGATTCCAACTGTGCGAAATTACTAATGGATCCGCCAGGAAGACCTTCAAACCAAAGACGAGCAACTCCCGATAAGGTCATAACAAATATCTGACATAAAGCCGCATCACTGTGGGTTTGAAACTGGACGAAATCCTTCACTTTGTTGATGTGCGAAATAGGATCTTTAGTACCATCATAAGTATCAGCGGGAAGCTTCACTCGCCTGCTGACCCTGTGACATCTTACACGACGACTGAAAGGGTGACCTGAGGTATCATCAAGAATCTCACGCGCATGACGTGGGGGAGATATGTCTCCTTGTGGCCCTCCTTCCCTTGGTTCAGGTATATGATGTCGCCTGGGAGACCGACTGCGACTCTTGGGAGAACGACTTCGATATCTTCTGCTACTGGATCTTTCACTGTACACGGGAGATAAACTCCTGTTTGTTCCTTCCCTCCGTCCGGCCCAACGGTTCCTTAACGCCTCAAGCTACCTGTCTTCCTGCAGAGGAAGTCTTTGCGGCATTTGTGGTACATAAGCCTCTACTACTCCTTGAGTGAGCTGTACATGACCAACCGGGGGATTTCCTGCGGATAAAGGCACTTGGGGGTTCTCTGGAAACAACGGGGGCAAAGGTCGATCAGCAACAATAGATGGTGTAAATATGACGCGAGGAGGAACGCTAGATCCAGAAGCACCAGGCGTGACTCTAGTGGCCATTTCAGTCAAATATTCCAAGCGGGAACGAAGGGCCGCTATTTCCATAGCAAAGGGATTTTCATTGCTAAGCACAGATCCTTCTAAAAGAGGAGTGTAAAGATCAGATCCCACCGTCTGTGATGAAGAAATGACCGTCTGTGAGGAGATAGATCCTCCGGCGATCCCGACCGAGAGGTCCAGAGGTCCCGAGATAGTCGATTGCGTCGTCATAGAGAGATCAGCAGTAGCAAAAGGAAATAACCGCTTGCGAGTTGAGAAAGGAATATTGGAAAATGTAGACCGGTCTGGCTCCGATCTGGCTGTCATAACCGTTCCGATCTCCCAACTAAACGGAGCTTGGCTATTAAGGACGCTCACTTAATACACCAAATCTCTCAATGAAAGCACCATTTGATAAGATCCGAGATCTCTTCTGGTCGGAAACGGCTGCTGCAGCTAGTCGGAGGGGAAGCGATCGGCGTCGGAGGTACCTGCAAAGCGCCGGAGGGGGACTCCGGCGTAGACACTCCGATGCTTAAGTCAGTTCGAGTTTTCAGAATGGTAGAGGTTCTCCAAGATGATCTCGATCTTACCTTCTGTTTGGAATTCGAGGGGGTATTTATAGGCTTAAGATGGCGATACCTTACAGCGATAGGGGTAGGTAACGTTTGTAACCATCGCTTCGGGCGATATCAGTTCCGTCATTGGGGCGATAATCATGTAGGGTCTATCGGGAGCGATATCCTCCTTGGTCCCCTAGGATGGGATGACGCCGTGCGCATAAAGGTGCGTGAGATCCCCCCCCGCTGAAGTCGACCATCCTAGGAATTTTCCGCTGGCCCAGGCGATAGGTTGGCATTTCAGGGAAGCGTATAGAAACTTGTCCGGGATTGATGCCGTAGCCCCAATGTTGCCGTCAGGAGCATTCCAATTGTTATCAATAATTACAACAGGTGGAGAAGATTCTCCACAACACTAAATAAAAGATTGCATAACGAGAATTATTTTTGGAAAAGTCATACCATTTTCATATTCTAAGGCTTGAAGTATCATCTCGACCTGCAGAAAAAATAAACTTAAATGTAACAAATGATCCATTTGACATGTTCCTGCTCACATAACAATGATTAACATGGGGTTACCTTGTCAAAATCCTTCACAACTTTAGCTTCAGGCGTAGAATCGTCCTCATATTCCATCCACAACTCACTTACTTCCTTAGCTGCACTCAGCAGAAAATAAATCCAGCCAGTCTCTTCCAATGCACGCATTCATACAAAATTGCAGTAACTAAGTAATACCTCTGGACTCCCCACCAAGCAATTGGCACATGTGTTCTAAGGCTTCCTGTTCTTTTCTACTTTTCTCAGCTTTTGGAATCCCATCAGAAGGTGTAATGTCACCTACGATTGCCTCAGCAATGTCATGAACAATGGCCATCTTTATGCACCTGCAATTCCAAATAACAAAAGTGAAATGAGAAAATGACAATTGTTTCGAGAAAGAACAGATAAACGAAGGGGATAAGGAAATAAGACTAACTTATCTCGATCAATGCCGGGAATATCAGGCGCAATCAGGGCCATCAATCCCATTCGGTACATATGATCACCAATTGATTCCGGATCCTTTATCCCTCTCTTCACCCATCCAGCTCTCTTCGTCGTCTAGTCCAATAAAAACAAATCAATTCAAATTAACTATTCTGTTGAATAAATATTAATACTGATGCACAGAGCGAGTGCTACCTTGAGGCGGTGACACAGTGAGAGAAAATCGACGGCGGACGAAGCGGAAGGAACGGCAGCGTCTCCATCCGAGACGGAAGAGGGAGATGATGAAGCCTCGGCGGCCATGCGTTGCAGTCTGGAGTTCGCCGGTGAGGGAGTGAAGGATTTGAATAGAAGATGAGTGGAAGTGAAAGCGGGTGCAAGGGAGGGTAGCGAGGACGAGGATTTCCAGAGTAAAATTCGGCTTCCGCTCCCTATTTTTTCTCCTTTTCTCTTTTCGAGTTATTCCTTTCTCTCTTTTCTCATTTTTAATTTTTCTTTTTCATTTTATACGAATATTTTTTATCGATAGTTTAGAATATACCGATGATGGGGTCTATCCACAGAGTAATTGAGCCATCTGGATTGTCCAAAATAGGGACAACAGATTACGACCCTATCCGAGTCGACGGCGACGATCAAAAGGTTTTGGATTGCATATGCCTTCTCTCTTTTACCACCATTTTTTGATGTGCTAATTAAATTTCTTTTTGCTAAAAAAGCTACGCAGGTTTTCTTTAGAGGCTCTTTGGTATTAAACTCTTTCCAAATTCAGTGTTTGTTATACACTTTTTTAATTCAATTCAATTCTTATAAAATTGAACCATCACAATTAACAAATGATAGAATTCATGCCAAAATAGGTGCGAATGGTGAAAAATTTATTTACTTTTAATAATTAATTAGATAATTATTTAAAAGCCCTCAGCTTTTACTTAATAAAATTATTTCACCAAATTATTTTATTTTTCTATAATTAAGTAAAAATTTACTATTTAGGTTCATTTTCACCAATTAGGTTCATTTTTTCACTATTTTGGTTCGTTTTCATCGGTTAGTTTCGCTTTTTACCATTTTAGTTAGTTTTTTTACCAATTTGGCTCTGTTTAGCTCATTTTTTACCAATTTGGCTCGTTTTTACCGTCTTCGCTCGTTTTTCATCACATTGGCTCGTTTTTTACCATCTTGGGTCGTTTTTTACCGTTTTGTAGCATTTTCACCATTTTTGCTCGTTTTTTACCGTTCTTGCACATTTTTCATCATCTTGGCATGTTTTTTTATCATTTTTTACCATTTTTGCTCGTTTTTCACCGTTTTTGCTAATTTTTTTTACCGTTTTTGCTCATTTTTCATCATCTTGGCTAGTTTTATATCATTTTTTGGGAACTGCTTTGGAGAACTAGACCGAATCGGAAAGTTTTGGATTTTTTTGGAACCATTTTAAAGAACCGAACCGAATCGGAAAAATCCATTTTTTTTCGAACCGTTTTGGAGAACCGGGCCGAACCGGAAAGTTTCAGTTTTTTTTAATCGTTTTGGGGAACTGAACCAAACTGAACTGGAAAGTGTCATTTTTTTATATTGGAACCATTTTGGAGAACCGAACCGAACCGAGCCAAAATGGTAAAAAACGAGCAAAAATAAAAAAATGAGCAAAAATGGTAAAAAATGAGCAAAGATGGTGAAAAATGAGACAAAACGGAGAAAAATGTGCCAAATCGGTAAAAAAAATGAGACAAAACGGTAAAAAATGAGCCAAAATGGTGAAAAACGAGCCAAATGGGTAAAAAATGAGCCAAAATGGTAAAAAACGAGCAAAAGTGGTAAAAAATGAGCCAAGATGGTAAAAAACGAGACAAGACGGAGAAAAACGAGCCAAAATGGTAAAAAATGTGCAAAAACGATGAAAAATGAGCCAAAACAATGATTTAAATTAATCACGTCAATATTTGGATATCAACAAATAGTAATTACTAATTTGAATTTTAGATTGTTTCTTTATTTTTAACTTTTGATATACTTGATATTTTATTTTGATATATTATAAAATGTCATATCCGTTGGTATGAAAATTTACCGGTTCAATTATCTAAGATTGAACGGTTAAATTTTTTTCTTCTATTTTATGGGTAAATTTTAATTTAGGGGTATAATGGTCAAATAAGTAAAATGAAATCATTTCTTAGCCATAACAAACAATATGTTCATTTCAATTCAATTGAATTCTTTCAATTTTATATTGTTATACCAATCACTAGAGTTCATTCATTAATAGAGTTCAATTGAATTTTAATTGAACTCTATTAATGAAATGAATTGAACTCTAGCATGATTTGATACCAAACACCCCCTTAGTATATCTTGTCAAAGGTGGTTTTGATTTCTCACCACAGATTCTAGTAACGTGACATTTGTGGTATTCTTTTAATTGAAATTAGTCATGTTCAAGTATTATCAAATCTTAAATAGAGTGATTCTTCTAATATAATTTATTATATTTTCAAAACTCGAACTCGAAACATCACTAGATGATACTTTTATTAAAGAATTTACTACACTAACTCTACTTATGTATTACAATATTCTCTTTGTTTTGAAAAAAAACTACTTTTTATGTATTTTTTCATGCCTACTAGCGTGGTTAATAGATATTATCCTTTCATATATAAGAAAAACACATAAGTTTAACCAATTTCTTTTATGCATAAATGTGTAAAATATGTTGGATAATTTTTTTTTTCTCTCAAATGATATTTTTTTAAAAATAGAGAGAGTATATAAAAAATATAAAAAATGCTAATGTAGTAAATTCATAGGAAAAAAATTTAGGACAAAGTTATCATAACCGAATCAAATATTGAACCGCTTGAGCTCTTAGTCAATGGTCAATCGGATTCAACCAGATTTAATTATTGGTTTAATTAAATATAAAAATACATATTTATAGCATAAAAATAAAAAAGAAATTTAAAAACTAGGAAAAGGGTAAAAAATCTCTTATTGAATTGGTTCAATCAGCCAAGTCAACTAATTGAACCATTCGGTTTGACCAATTCAACTAATTTTTCCAGTTCAACCTTTTTTTGTGGGAAAATGTCGGATTAAATTGGCTGGTCCGGTCTGATTTTAAAACTATAGTTTTGAAATAAATAGGTTTAATTTACAAGTTCTAGATTGGTTCATCCGGGATCATATCAAGAATGACAAGTGATCGCTACAGCTGAAGGGTTTCACAGGATAACTGTGAGAGAGGAAAGGAAAGGGGTTAAAATAAATTTTGGCACCTGAACTGTTATTGTTTGACTAATTCGGCACCTCTATTTTTTTTTGCTTTAAAAGGCACCTGAACTCTTTAGAAACGTCACATTTGGTACTCGCCTCTCACACCGTTAGTCGCAACCGTTAACTAGCTGACGTGACATGCCATGTAATGCTGCTGACATAGGATACGAACGACGCGTCGTTCGTTCTCAAGGACAGGTTGACAAGCAGACGACGCGTCGCTTGGTAAATTTAAAAAAAAACCCAAAAACTGCAAAAAAATTCCAAAAATACAGAAAAATCTAGAAAAATTACAAAAAATCAAAAATTAAATTATTTATTTTGAAAAATAATATAGTTAATTTAAAATTTTGAGAAAAATAGTATAATTAATTCAAAAAAATCAAAAAAAAATAATGTAATTAATTTTTAAAAATCAAAAAAATAAGAAAAAAGCATTTTTATTTCATTAAAAATAAAATTATCTCCACTCTTTTTTTCTCTTTCATTATCTTTTTTTTCATAATTAATGAAATTATTTCATTAAAAAAGCATTATGAATCAGAACGATTCAGTCGCTTCTGGCACTCTCTTCTCCATCCTCTCCTTCTCTCTTCAAACGCTCTCAACCTCTTTTGAATTCAAGCAAAAATTCAAAAAAAAATCCCCAAGATTTAAACATGATGGAATCGATTCGGTTGGGCAAACGGGAAGTATCGTTTCTTCGCTTATCCTTCGTCATGAGAAGATACCGTCGAAAGTTAGGGTTTTGGGTATCGCAAAGGACCTTGCAAGCATGGATGTGCCCCGCGATGTCTTTCCTATATCGAAGAGAGTGAAAGGCTTCGACATCAGGTTGTATTGTTTTTTTCCTAATGGGATCCTGAGATTTTTAATTTTTTTTTGTATACTTCGTTTCTCGGTTTGAATCTGGATTTATGTTGCCAGATGGTTTGATGAAAATGATGTAGGTTTTGGGTGTAATTATTTAGTGTTGGGTATTGTTGATTATGGTTTTGTTTTTTAATTTCTTCATCTGTTCTGCTTCATTTTTTAATTTCTTCATCTGTTCTGTTTCAATTTCTCTGCGTACGTGGGTTTAAAATTTAAGGAAATTGTTAAAGATTAAGCATTTAGGAAAAAAATGAAAGCATTTTATTATTGAAAAAAAACGATAGCATAACATACTGGAAAGGCAATACATAACTGTTGTTAATTGGTTTTTGGGATTGCAGTGATTTTGTTGCCAAATTTGTTCATGGACCTATGTGCTGCATTGGAGTTGTTGATGCAAATGTTGAGAAACTCCATCTTGGTCTCCATCCTGGTGATTGCTTTGCCCACCGACATAAGGGCCTCGCTGGTGGTCGGGGTGACTTCTTTAGAATCTGGACCGTCATCTTCATAATCTGCAGCAACCCTTATCTCCTTGAGCTTGCGATAGAGAGTCTTCAAGCGGTTGATGTCCTTCTCTGTCTAAAGGAGTTTGGTATGGAAATCATTGAAGTCTTTGTGGAGATGAATGGTTACACCTCCTGCAATGTTCAGGATGTGAGTGGCTTCGTTAGGGTTCATTGTTGGTGGAATTAGGCTGTAGAGTAAGGATTAGGAGGTCTAATGATTTGTAATGTGTGGCTTGGTTAGGGTTAATGGCCATTTCCTGTATAGGGAGTGGGGGGGAGATAGGAAGTTGTGTTGTTACAGCTTTTGAATAGGCGCATTGATTGGGTAATTCAAGTCTGCATCGGTCCACGGTTATTCAACAAAGTAGGATAAGCATTACCCTATCA
Source organism: Viola odorata (assembly GCA_963691705.1). NCBI lineage: Eukaryota > Viridiplantae > Streptophyta > Magnoliopsida > Malpighiales > Violaceae > Viola > Viola odorata. Next base: position 52,242,539 of record OY829545.1, on the reverse strand, counting down.
ACAGTCGCCTAGATCAGATTGCTTCCAGAGCAGTTGTGTCGTGAGACGCTACATGAAAAGGTGAAGGTTGCAACTGATTGAGAATCTGTTCTAATTTTTTGGGAATCTCTTCAGAAAAGTATCCAGTCGTGCATTGACTCCTCTATTTTTTTTTCTTTGACTGTTTAGTTTGAAGTTTTTGTTTGGGAGCAACTGTGCTCTGTTTTGATTAGGCTTAGCACTTGTAAAATTGACATGGGAGCTTTGTAATGTTGGGAGCTTTGTGCTCTGTTTTGTTTGAATAAAAATCCATTCGAGTTATTTTATCCTGCACTTTTTTTACAATTGTATGTTTTGAGAGTGGATTGCCAAATTCAATACACAAGTGGCCTGAAAACTTAACTGAAAACTAGAATTCAGTACACATGTGGCCTGAAAACTGGACTAAATTGCCACAATTTAGGCAATTCAGTCCACAGGTGGCCTAAAAACTAGACTGAATTGCCAAAATTCAGTACACAGGTGGCCTAAAAAGTGGACTGAATTGCATAAATTAAATCAAAAGCAAAGAAACAATTGCCAAACTATGTTTAACAACTACTGATATCATTTCTGGATTGTCAAAAAATTTACAAATCATCACAGAGATTCAAAATATCATCCAATCCACACATTGGCAAGATTAACCAAGCAACTAATTGAACTAAAAAACATCTGATCATCTGAAATCTTTAGAACAGAGGATATTTCTTTACAACATCCTATCTACATTACAAAATCCACACATGATCAAATCCAAGGTCTTCAATCCAAGGTCTTCAAATCCAAGTTCTTCAAATCCAAGGTCTTCAAATCTAAGGTCTTCAATCCAAGGTCTTCAAATCCAATGTGACTAAAATAAAATCCACACATGATCAATCCAAGTTCTTCAAATCCACACATGATCAAAATGAAGTTGTGATAAAACTGGACAGAAATTGAAAGAAAGTCACCTGATACTTTAAGTAGGTAGTTGAGCAACTGCATTGTCCACAATTTCTTGGGACAAACTTAATGAAATGGGTACAACCCTTTGTCTCTCCATTTGATCCTTATTAAAGTGTGGAATCTTGTAATTATTGGACCCATAAAATTTGAGAATCTCAATCATACATGCCTGCAGTGTTAACCACATAAAGTTGCACTTATTTTCTTCAAATTCTTGAAATGCCTGCTCAACAACACCAATCAATTGCACAATAGATTTTGCACAATCCTTGCTTTGCAATGATTGTATTGCTCTAAAGAAGTCAAGATCCAAAACATTGAGATCAGGAGAATTAGGGGGTTGACAAACAAGTGAAACACTCAATCCACTACCCTGTACTGCATTTAAAAATTCAACATCGTCAATGTGAATATGACTCTTAGCATTGTCCTGTTGAATATAAATGACATCGTTAATACTTTCCCTTTGCAACTTTGATGCTATTGCAGACAATACTTTAGAAATCATAAATGCTCTAACTACATCCCTTGTTATATTGGCAATAGGTTTGATCTCAATTGTTCCGCGAGGCCTGTTCTGACTTGATCTCAAAGCAGCAATTGATTGAACTAAGGGGAAAACCTCAATCTTTCCATCAAACGTGCATAATCCATCTGAGTCAAACCTTGGCCTCGCTACAGCAACTAAAAACATAACCTTAGGTATGAAATGAGAGGATTTAATAGTTCTTACAGGGTCAGGTTCGTCGTGCAACAAGTAATATGTCTGAGACTTCTCAGTTAAGTAGAACCACTTCTCGTCAATGTGCACTGTATTGTCCATCCGCTTGAATGTTGGATCACGATGTAATGATGATGGATCTAAACTGTCAATGCAGTGATTCATTCTAGAAATTTGATTGTCTGCAGTCAACGTGGGTTTGATAACATTCGTATAGCGCCTGATGACCTTTTCCTTCAACTTTAAATGCAGAAATGATTTGGAAACACCAAGGTGGAAAGCAAGTGACCTTAGTGTTGTCCTTTGCCTCAAAGGAAGACTTCGTATACGTTCCAAATCAAACTCAACTCGTTTCCTTCCATAATTTTTTACTCTGAATTTATCAGCACAGTTGTGTCCAGAATCCTTTGCACGCTTCCAGATCCTTTGAATTGTTCGAATGCCAACCCCAAAATGGACAGCAACATCTTTCGTTGCTCCTCTCTTCAACACCCCATTGTTACTTTTTGCCAACAATAATTGTAATACATCCAGGCGTTCTGCTGTAGTCAATTCTTTCCCCTTCTCTGACCATACAAATGAAAATTCAATGTCATTGAACATGCTTCACTACCATTTGGGAATTAGACAGAAATTGAAAATGAAGATTTTACCTTGTCGAGGCCTCTGGTTAAAGTCTAACTCGCCCACATGTTCATGCACTTCTTCGTGGTTGCTAATTTCTTAATTTTGGGGTGCTAAAAACTCTGTCTCGTCCTCTGGTATCTCTTCAATCCCTGCCCATTCGCTTGAAGGAGATGAAGTTTCCATCAACAAACCAGAACGAGGAGTGTCTGGGAACTCATTGACGACAAAACTTGAAGAAGCCATTGCCAAAACAGTGGGAATATTTTTGGGACTTCGAATTCGATGGGGTATGAATGAAGAGGAATATACTTTAATTTGAATTCCAAACGGGAATTCAAATAAATAAATGAAACTGGAAAAGGAGGGAAGCAATTTCATTTTCGGATTAATTCAAATTTTCAATCTCAAAATTTGGGCTCTAAATTTTGGGGCGTTAGGGTTAAAAAATGTTACCGTTGGCTTGGTGGAGCCCACAGACACGGCCAGCCCACAGCTGACAGCAGTGTCAGTTTTCTTAATCCAAGTGATTCACTCCCTCGCGTCCATTATTTATGGACGGAGGGAGTATATCATTACAAAAAGTAGTTGCTAGCTAGTGTTTTTTTGTTGTGTACGTATATATATGTAATTTCTTAATTATATATTTCATTATTATTTGAATATTTTTATTAATTCAAGTAATTAAACTTCAAACTCCCATACTCTTACCTTATACATACCCTAAACCCGAAATTCATAGGGGTGTACACGGGCCGGTTTGGGCCGGGTTTTGAGCTAGGCCCGGACCGGCCCGGAAATTTAGGGTTCTGCTTGGGACAGGTACGGACCAGCCGGACACTAACAGTCCGGGCCGGGCCGGTTCTAGTTTTGCCGGGTGTCGCACCCCCTTTTTGATTTCCTATCCTAATGCGACGCGGGTTTGGGACTAGATGTGAGATGAAATCGGACTCATCTCACATGATGTAATGAAGTCGCCACCCTAATTTGTTTCTAGCTTTAGGGAACCTAAAGTCATGGCATAAAAAAATAAAACTAAGGTGAATGGGTCTGAACCCGAGAACTGTGGTTCGGGGTCGTATTATGGACTCGGGAAGGTGTTAGGCACCCGAGTCTCATCCTAAAAAGGTTACCGGATGAAGAGGTGTTTAAAATTATGTTTGAAAAATGAAAATTCCTAATTTAGTGATCATGCCCAATGGATTAAATTAAATTTTAATAATTTTAAATAGGCATGGATACGAATATATATTCGACAAGCGTGAAATAAATAAAAGGGAAGAAACGTTTACTTGGTGAGGGGTACGGGCGATTTACCCCTCTTTATTTTTATTGGCACGAGAAGAAGACAGCGTTGAACGATTAAATATTTGACAATTGTTGCACGTGAGCGAAAATGATTAATTTGGATGAACAAGATAATTATCTAAGCATGCATAGCGGGCGAAAAATAAACAAGCATACGAGCATACGAAAAATAAATGAACAGTAACAGCATGCAGAAATTAAATAAACAGTACGAGCATACAAGCATACGAAAATTAAATAAACAGTACAAGCATGTGAAAAATAAATAAATACAAGCATATAAGCATACGGAAATTAAATAAATCGTACAGGTGCGAAAATAAATTAATAGTACACGCATAGGAAAAATAAACAATACGAGTGCAGAAATAAATAAACAGTACACGGGCGAAAAATAAATAAACGGTACAGGTGCGCGAAAAAAATAAAAATAAAGGAAAAGCGACGAGTTAACAATGGGATCGACCCATTGGGCCGAAGAGGGGCCCATCAGTGTGGGCCAAAAGGCCCAACAGACCAGCCCTTCTTTTTTCCCGCGTGGGCTGCTAGGCAGTCAGGCCCCTTTTCTTTGCCTTTCCGTGTGGGCCTACGCCAGCCAACCCTCCTCCTCTTTCCGCATGGGCTTGCACAACCCTTCTCCTCTCCTCAGCTTGGGCCAAGTGAGGCGGCCCATCAACCAAAACCCAGGCCCTTCCTTTCTTTCTTTTCCTTTTTTTTCTCTTTTCTCTATTTTATTTTATTTTCTTCCTTTTCTTTCTTTCCCTTTTCTCTGCTCTTGGCCGACCCTTTTCTTTTCTATTTTTCCTTTCTTTCATTTTCTTTCCTGCTGCCGGTGACGTGTTTGGTTGTGGTTGTGTTTGATGGTGGCGTGGGATGGCTTGGCAGTGGCGGTGTGGCGGTGGCGGATGGGGGTGCGGCTTGGCAGTGATGGGTAAGGGTTTGCAGCGGTGGTGCGGCTTGGGCAGCAGCGGTGGTTGTGGCTTGATGTCGCCAGCGTGGCTCGTGGTGGTTGGGCAGCAGCGGTAGTTGTGGTAAGGATTGGGCACTGCTGTGGTGGCGTGGGATGGCCGATTGGGTTTGGATTAATTAATTTGAATTGATTTGGTTTGGTTAATTTTGCAGAGGATGGTTTGATTTTAATTTTGCAATGGGTGAATTGAATTTGTCGGGTGCTTGGTTTGTGTGAATTGGTGCCTCCTTACTCCTCTGTTCTCGTTTCTTCTCCTCTCTCTCTTTTTCCATTTTTGGTTTGGATTGGAGGCTGAGGTGCGGCTGAGGGGCGGCGGCTTGTGGTGGCGTGGCCGATTGAGGTCGTGGCGAGGATTGGGGGTTTTTGATTTAATTGGTTTAATTTTGCAATGGATTGAATTTATTAGGTTGCTTGATTGAATTAATGCCGGCGTTCGTCCCCCCCTTTTGCTTGTTGCTTGGAGCTGCTACTTATAGGCAAAGGAACGCGTGGGAGCGTGGCTTAGAGCTGCGCGTGATCGTTGCCGGACTTGGAGGGCAAGGGTGGCACTGTGCGCGTTGGAATAATGCACGAGGATGCAAAGGGTGATTTACTTGGCTGAGATTGAATGGAAGCTCCGGGAAACGAGGTGATGAGGCAGGCTAGCTAAATGTAGGAGATAGAACCGTAGGGACTAGGGGAGAAGGTGGCCAAATTTGCAGAAATGCATTAATGCAAATTAATGCATACGAGCAAATTATTTTTCGCTCGAGCTTTTAGTACGAGAAAATTTCGCTAAGGATAAATAAAACTGGAACCCCAAAGCTATTAAAAATGAAACGAAATAAATAAAAATCAGTGGGCTGCGAAAAGTTCATTCTAAGATTAAATAAAAATTCATTTGTAAGCGATAAAAGTTCGAATAAAAAAAATGCTTAAAATAAAAATTGAACGAAACGCCAAGAGATGGCGCGGGTTAGAAAAATAATAATAAAAAAGAAGTAGCTAATGAGCGAAATTGTTCGACCCTTGGTTTCGAGAATTTGACTCGGAAATCGATACGGGTTCGAACGGAAAAAGTGATAAGAATGCAAAAAAAGTATGAAATAAAATTTAAATGACATTAAGTGTAAAAATAAACATGAGATTGATGAAAATAAATGGAAGTGCGATTTTTGAAAATTGATGATAGAAATGAGAAAAATGAAAAATTTAAAATCCAAAATCGGGTAGTAACAGTTGCCCCCTCTTTACTGTCTTATCAAAAATCTGATGTAATTGAGATTTTTGATGAGCAGTAAAGATGGTTGCTCCCGAACCGGCAATGGTTTGAAAAATGCAAAATGTAAACGCAGTCTCCCTTGTTAATGGGATGAAAAGTAGATGTAGAAACGTAAATGATTTGTCCCTGATAATGGGATGAAATGCAAATTGCAGTAAATGACAACTTTTCTGATAATGAGGAAAAAGTAAATGGTGACTTCCCGGATAGTGGGGTGAAAAGTAAATGGTGACTTCCCTGATAGTGGGGTAAAAAGTAAATGATGACATGTAAATCAGGTAGGGCGAGGGTAGCACTCGCAGTCCATACCTTGGCGCAGAAAAGTAAATCAGATAGGGCGAGGGTAGCACTCGCAGTCCATACCTTTGTGCAGAAAAGTAGATGCATGCATGATATGTTGGAAAAAATTACTGAAGGGGACGAATCATCGAAACAAAAACTATCTTGAGAGATAAGCGTAACAGACAGGGTGTGGGGACGTGACCAATCACACCTTTTAAAAGACAAGTTGTGGGGACGTGACCACTTACAACACTTAAAAAAGACATGATGTGAGGGACATGACCTTTCACACATTTGAAAAGTGAACGACCAAGTCACCATGACACAACTGAAAAGTAGACGACCAAGTCGTCACAGCAACACGGGTGACCAAGTCACCACGACACGATAAATGAGAAATGGATGACCAAGTCACCGCGACACAACTGAAAAGTGAAATGTGTGATTGGAGAATTTTGACCTGGGTAGATTGTAGAAATATAACTTGAGATCCGAGCGGGGACACCGCAATTGTCAGACCTCTATGCAGAAAATGAAACTTGACATCTGAACGGGACACCACAACTCTCAGACGTCTATGCAGAAAACGTAAATTTGAGATCCGAACGGGGACACCGCAAGTCTCGGACCTCTGTGTAGAAAATGAAAGTTGACATCTGAACGGGGACACCGCAAGTCTCGGACCTCTGTGTAGAAAATGAAAGTTGACATCTGAACGGGGACACCACAGGTCTCAGACGTTGATACAGAAAATGTAAACTTGAGATCCGAACGGGGACACCGCAAGTCTCGGACCTCTGTGCAGAAAATGAAAGTTGACATCTGAACGGGGACACCGTAAGTCTCAGATGTTGATGCAGAAAATGTAAATTTGAGATCCGAACGGGGACACCGCAAGTGTCGAACCTCTATGCAGAAAATGAAAGTTGGCATCTAAACGGGGACACCGCAAGTCTCAGATGTCGATGCAGAAAAGGTAAATTTGAGATCCGAACGGGGACATCGCAAGTCTCGGACCTCTATACAGAAAATGATGACATCCGAACGGGGACACCGCAATTCTCGGAAGTCGATGCAGAAAATGTAAATTTGAGATCTGAACGGGGACACCGCAAGTCTCGGACCTCTATGCAGAAAATGATGACATCCGAACGGAGACACCGCAATTCTCGGAAGTCGATGCAAAAAATGTAAACTTGAGATCCGAACAGGGACACCGCAAGTCTCGGACCTCTATGCAGGAAAGTAAACAAAGTCGCTCTGGGAGGAGGAGAAATCATGCAGGAACATAAATAAAGATTAAGATATACCTTTGCTCTGATGTTGGTTGATTGTAACGTACCTTTGCATGAATGTTGGGAAATATTTTGGATATTTTGAGGATTTACCGTCTCGGATAGTGAGGATGACTATCTCGGATAACGAGAATGGATGTTATTCTCAGATAACGAGGTCTTCTCTGATAATGAGGAGTGATCTTCTCGGATAATGAGGAATGGTCTTCTCTCGAATAATAAGGAAGATGTTACTCTGATAGTGAGGACAGATGATAATCTCGGATAGTGAGATTGGTCGGTCTTCTCTCGGATACTGAGGAAGATGTCACTCTGATAGTGAGGAAACATGATGATCTCGGATAGTGAGATTGGTCGGTCTTCTCTCAGATACTGAGGAAGATGTCACTCTGATAGTGAGGAAACATGATGATCTCGGATAGTGAGATTGACCGGTCTTCTCTCGGATACTGAGAAAGATGTCACTCTGCTAGTGAGGAATTCTTCTCTGATTCTTCTCTGATAGTGAGGAATGCTTCTCTGATAGTGAGGAGGATGATTTCTACTAGCGAGGTGGATGATCTTCTCTGCTAGCGAGGTGGATGATCTTCTCTGATAATGAGAAAAGTTAAAATTTTAAAAGGTGGGGTTTTGAACCACCACACGAAATTTTTGAAAGGTTGAGTTTTGAACAAAACTTAGAAGGTGGGGTTTTGAGCCGCCACACAAATTTTGAAAGGTGGGGTTTCGAACCGCCACACAAATTTTGAAAGGTTTTTGAAAGGTGAGGTTTTGAACCGCCACACAAACTTTGAAAGGTGGGGTTTTGAACTGCCACACAAACTTTAAAAGGTGGGGTTTTGAACCACCACACAAAACTTAGAAAGTGGGGTTTTGAATCGCCACATGAAAGTTTGAAAAGTGGGGTTTTGAACCGCCACACACGAAAGTTTGAAAGGTGGGGTTTTGAACCGCCACACACGAAAGTTTGAAAGTGGGGTTTTGAACCGCCACACTAAATTTTGAAGAGTGGGGTTTTGAACCGCCACACACAAATTTTGAAAGGTGGGGTTTCGAACCGCCACACAAATTTTGAAAGGTTTTTGAAAGGTGAGGTTTTGAACCGCCACACAAACTTTGAAAGGTGGGGTTTTGAACTGCCACACAAACTTTAAAAGGTGGGGTTTTGAACCACCACACAAAACTTTGAAAGGTGGGGTTTCGAACCGCCATACGAAAGTTTGAAAGGTGGGGTTTCGAACCGCCACATAAATTTTGAAAGGTGGGGTTTTGAATCGCCACACAAAACTTAGAAAGTGGGGTTTTGAATCGCCACATGAAAGTTTGAAAAGTGGGGTTTTGAACCGCCACACACGAAAGTTTGAAAGGTGGGGTTTTGAACCGCCACACACGAAAGTTTGAAAGTGGGGTTTTGAACCGCCACACTAAATTTTGAAGAGTGGGGTCTTGAACTGCCACACCAAATTTTGAAAGGTGGGTGGTGTGGGAAGCGTGATCCGTCGCACGAAGTTGATTGTGGAGTGGTAACGTGCTCTATTCGGAAGTTTATTGGATGGTGGGGGAAATTTACCGCCGCACGAAATTGATTGTGGAGTGGTAACGTGCTCCATTTGGGTTCTGGTTTGTTGGCGGAGATTGATCACCGTGTGAGATTCCACTGACGCGTATCTATATCCTGCAAATAGGGAGGAAACAAACACGAAGCAACAATGGGTGGAAAAAGAGAAAGCAATTGATAAATGGAAACAATGAAGTCAAATTATGTATGTTGTATATGAAAGTATGCCCCCGGCATTTGATAAAAACATCTTCCCTATCAAGAGAAGGTTCAACAAGTTCATCCATTTCTGAAGAACATGTTATCCAGTTTCTATCATATAAGCATGCTTGATACAAGCCTAGAAAAGCATATGCATCTTGCCTAGGAGATAACGACCTCAAGGACAAGACTTTCCCACATCATGTAGATATAAGCAATCCTCACCAGATATTGGTGTTTGCGCTCACACTTAGAAACAAGGTTGCGTGTTTACACTCATAAAAACGCAACAAACATAGCACAAAATTAGATTTGCAATGTCAATCCGAGTGAATAAACTTCATACGAAGATGCACATGCATGGGCATTCATATAATTAAGAGGACTTTGCAAAAGAAAGGAAATAAAGTGTGTTGACCGAAAGGAGAAGTCTATTTAGAAAGAAGAATAATGTTTAGCAGAAGGAAATAGAGTTTTAATGAGCAGTGCTCAACTAAGGTTGCTAGCCGGAAGTAAGGTGTTTAAGTTCTTTAGCTTTTCTTGGGGATGCTCCTTCTTTGAGATCATCATTTATTGTTGACGAAGCGCACTGGTTTTTGAATCTTTGCAGGGAATGATCTCTTTTACTTTTGAGATCCTTATTTGTTGTTGACTAAGCGCACCGGCTTTTGAATCTTTGCAGGGAATGATCTCTTTTACTTTTGAGATCCTTATTTGTCATTGATGAAGCGCCAATTTTTGAATTTTCATTGGGAATGATCTCTTTTTGTTTTGAGACCATTTCTTGTTGACTTTGGATCATTTTTGAATTTTCATTGGAAATGATCTCTTCTTTTTTTTTCTTTTTTTCTTTTTTTTTTGCGAGCAAAGCAAGTACAATTTTTGTCTTGTCCGTCGTCATTTCCGTCTTTGGCAAAGGCCTTTAAGTCTTGATATTTGGCCTTCTTCCAGCATTGACCATCAGCAATCCTTGGAGCTTTCGCATTCCCTCTTGCGCAAACTAAGTTCGATGTGCATCTTACCTCCGGTTAACAACCTCAGTTGGGCACTGCTCATTATTTAGGGAATTCAAGTGGAAGCAAGAAATTTTACAAACGGCTTGGAAAAGAAATGAATTGAATAGAGAGAAAGCAAGTGTTTGAAGATAAAGAATGAGAAGACCAAAGAAAGGTGGAAGCAAAGAGCACAGTCCTCTGTCGTCTTACAGCTATCCCATGTCTAAATGTGCATGTACCTTGGATATTATGCAAATCTAACTAGCACTTAGTTTGGAATTTGCACTCATGAAAGAAATGAGGTGTGAAGACCCAAAATGCTCACAGGGATGTGTTTGTGACTGCTTACGCCTAAGGCATGCTGTAGATATAAGAGCTAGCAGGCGAGATCATGCATGTCATACAATTTCTAATGGATGCACAAGTTATCCATGATGCAATAACACGTTGAATATGCTCAATTTAAAGAAGGTTTGAAGGTAGTGTGGATTTCATTCAATGAAAATGGAATGTTTCCAAATGGTTGCCCCCAATGTAGAATGCATAACGGACTCCCTGATAAGCGCGGCAGGGCAATGAAGGCATACAGGAGGATCATTCAAGAGTTGATAAGAGGAGAATTCCTTCATCTCACTGAGAATTCCTTCATCTCACTGAGAATTATGCAAGTAATCATGGTATGATTCGAGTTCCTGCAAAAATAAGGGAGAAGCAATGGGTAGAATTGAAGAACGATTTAGAAAAATGGATAACGTAATTAATAGGTTTTAAACTCTCCATTTTCTAGTGAGGCTTTATGCAGGTACCCCAGTATGATTCAGATTCTACCGTGGGTCTGTTCACTTTGGACGTCAAGGCTCCCTGACGCTTCACCGATGCCCACTTGGATGTCTTGGACGTTACGGCTCATTTGGATGTTGATGTCGTAATGGCTCCACTTGAATACTTAGCCAAAAGTAAGTGCATGTCCAATCAAACGCTTTGCCGATTCATCCTTATTTGGATGTTAATGCTCACTCAGATGTCCTTAGAAACAAATTGAATTGCTTCTGGAGTTGATCAAATCACTAGGAAAAGATAAACTCGAAATGAAACTCGAGATCGGTTGTTTGCAGAATGTGGTGGTCTGCAAAGAGATCAGCTCATTGTAGCAGATGAAGAACCAGCTTGGCATCCTTCTGGATTCGTTCCTTGGCTACTCGTGGCAAGGAGACATCCTTTGCGTTGGGGATGACCAATTATTGATGATTTGTTCAAGGGGTATGGCTTGACTTCCTTTGGAGTGATAAAATAGAGTCTTTGGTCAGCTGGAGATTTAGATCGCCATTGGGGAATCTAGCTTGTTGATTCTGTGCTGAGAAGTTCCAACGCTTCAGCGTGTGATCGTTGTATCTGTACGGAGAGATCTTCAAAACGCGAAGGATTTGACCATGATTGAATTTTGAATTTGCAGTCAGGAGTTGTGTAGGGTGTGCGTGTCATTGTAGCACAGAGCCGGAACGCACTAAGTATGTGGATTGGGACCTCTGGAGGACACACATCTATCATTGTTACGGCTCTTCACCAAGATGAGGAATGGTTTATGAAGGGTACTTGGTGACAGTAATGTCTTGATGGTAAAATTTCCTGAGTAGGATCGTTCAAGAGTTGATAGGAGGAGCGTTCTTCTGCACCTGCCTCGGCGATGATCTGAAGGCAAGGGTAGGATGGACGTAGAGAATTCTTTGTTACGAATTACTGCTCTCTATGCCTTACCCCCCGGTGAACTGGACTTAACCAAGGACGCCCTCTAACATCTTTTTCTAGTCATCCCTTCATTTGCTTGCCCCTAGTTTATAAGTCTCATTGCACCTGAAATAAAATGAGGAATTAAATAATAAGTCTGAGAGAAGGATATCCCAAAATTTGGAATTAAAACTGAAAAAAATTGAAATATTTGAGAAGAATATGTGGGTTGTCTCCCACGGAGTGCCTTTGTTTATAGTCATAGGCTTGACTAATGCACAAAACATTGGAGATTTTCCCGCTGAAAAAGCTGAACGGGTCCACCATGGGCCTGGAAAGCATTCATTTAAGAGCTGGTGGTCGGGTAGAGTCTTTCGGCTAACCCTTTTGATTAACCTTTTCTTTAAGGGCGAAATAGTTTTCTTTTTATGTGGCCCTGAGCTTCAGCATGGTCCTCGCATCTTGTATTAAGATCGTACCATTTTGGATAAGGGGATTGTATAGGTTGGAGTGGGCGCGATTTTCTCTACCGCCAAGAGATGCTTGTAGATTTCCCTTATGGGGAGAGGGAGAGGTGGCACTGGTTCTCGTGATCATTTTGGTTTCTCAATTGACTTGATGGGCCAATTGGTCTGCGTCGTCGGGGTTGTGTCATATGCAGTGAAGGCGGTCATTTATAGCTAAGCTGACGGGAGACCGGGCTAACGTCTTCTTTACTAGGGAATGCGCTATGAGGTGTTGTTTCTGCTGATGCCCCCAGGAGGCTGGACTTTTGGTGATTTAGGCCTTTTGAGTTGAATGGAATGGCCTTGAGATGAGTAAAAATATTGAGATTCTGGGCGGGCTTCCTTCTTGCCAAGATTAAGCGTGGGCCTGATCAGAGGAGGCCCAATGAGTGTATCACCTTGTCTGGTGATGTCGACTTCAAAGGTCGGGACCGCCGTCGTGACGAACTTTTTCAGCTTGTTCAGCCCTTGTCATAGCAACCCGAACTAATTCAGTTGTCTTTGCTTTCAATGCTTCCTTCGTCTTACCGGGCTTTGCCATATTGCGCGTTTGCAGTATGGTCGTGTGAATCTCGCAAGGAATAGTTTACTTTTGGGGAGCAATGTTTTCCTGAAAAGTAAACAAGCGAAATAATTATAAGTTTAAGCAATGATTTAATTATGTATGCAAAATGTCATCCCGAGGTCTCCACGCTGCGAGAGAAAGAGAGGGGTAAGTACAATAACAGCAATAATGCAAGCATCATAAAAAAATCACAAACATGGAGAATTACGAAAATAATTGAGGCAGAATTATAAACATGGAAAAATCGCGAAAGAATTTGCATGTGAAACATTACGGGAAATTTACACACATGGAAAAAATTTCGGAAAAATTTATCAATGTGAAAAATTATGGAAAAACTCGCGCCCGTAGAGCAATTTGTGGAGAAATTGCACACGTGGAAAAATCGCAAAAATATTGCATACGTGGCAAGGATTTTCCACATGTGGAAGAATTGTGGAAAAAGATTGGAAGTGTGAAAGTTGCGGAAAAAATTATACACGTGAAAGAATTGTGGAAAAAATGGAGACATTTAAAAGACTTGCAAATATGGAGAGATTGCGAAAATTTTGCAAATGTGACAAATTTACGAAAAAATTTGCTAGTATGGAAATTTTGCGGAAAAAGTTACCAACGTGGAAAGTTGGAGGAAAACGATTTCCAATGTGGAAAGTTTGCGAAAAAATTTGTAAATGTGGAAAATTTTGTAAATGTAGAAAATTTGAGGAAAAAATCGTAAATGTGGATGAATTTGCGAAAAAATTGTAAACATGGGAAAACAGTTGTAAATGTAGAAAAAATTACGAAATCAGTTGTAAGTGTGGAAAAAATTGAGAAATCAGTTGTGGAAGAAGTGAAACACAGTCACAATATACGCATTTAAATAAGATACATATGCTGGGGTGACACCAACTATTTCTAAACTGGCTTGGGAATGGCCATGTTTAGCCTAGGTACTTTGATCTTTCTTTCTTTTAATATGTTCAGAACATATTTTATATCCATTCCCAAGCCTTTAATATGTTCAAAACATATTTTATATCCATTCCCTTGTATTAAATTCTGTAGATTAACCCATCGGGTTCTGTTTATTTTCTTGCTATTTTCATTTTTAAGAAATTTTACTATGGCTTCACAGTCTGTTCTAACTGTAAATTCATTTTGTAAATATATTTTAAACTTGTCTAAAGCATTTATCAATGCCTGGATTTCATAATCTAAACTGGTCCAATTTTGTCCTGTTTTAAAATTACCGCTTGTATATGCAGCAATTTTTTCTGTTTCTTTATCTGAATACTTATTGGGTTTACAAAGCATTACTGCTCCCCAACCTTCTTTACTACCATCACATTCTATTATAATATAGTCTGTGGTTAAGGGTAACTCTAATGGTTTTATCTTTTTAATTTGTTCTTTGATTCTTTTTACTAATTCCATATCTTCTTTGTTAAAATTTCTCTGACCATTTTTTGTGGTTTTGCTGTATAAGGGTCCTACTAATTTGCTTAAATTTGGGATGAACTTTCTTGCATAATTTAATATTCCTAAAAATGCTTGTATCTGTTTTAACCCTTCTAATTTGTCTGGAAAATTTAATATTTTTCCTGCTATGTGGGGTTGTAATTCTATCTTACCATCCCCTATTTCTAATCCTAAAAAGGATATCTTTCTTTTATATAATTCCATTTTTCTTTTACTGACTACTATCCCATGTTTTTCTATTTCATTGAAAACTTGTTTCAAGTGTTCTTCATGTTCTTTAATATTATTACTTGCTACTAATATATCATCTATATATACTAGACAGAATTCGTATTTTAAGAATATCGAATCCATATATCTTTGAAAAACTGCCGGCGCATTTTTTAGGCCAAAAGAAAGAACATTCCATTCGAAATGTCCTTCTGAACATGTAAAAGCAGTCCACTGTTTAAACCATTCTTCTAATTTTAACTGATTATATCCTGATTTTAGATCAAATTTACTAAAAATCTTTTTCTGCTGTATTAATCCTATCAAACTGTCTTTGTTTGGAATATTATAAGCGTCATCTATGGTGTTATCATTTAATCTTTTGTAATTATAAACTATTCTTGCTTTTCCTCTTTTAATTTCACTATGATTCCTTACTATAAATGCTGCTGATCTGTGTGGACTTTCTGATCTTTTGATTAATCCTTGTTTTAACATTTCTGGAATTTGTTTTCTAAATTCTTCTTTATCTAACGGACTATAATCTATATTGGTTGTTACTATTCTTATATCTGGATTTTTTATCTGCATTTTTACTTCATAATTTACTTTACTTTTAGTAATATCTTCTCCTATTAATCCTAATTTTTCTAATTTTTGTATAATAGGATAATTTTTACTGTTTTTTATATCTGGTCCTTTTTCTAACTCTAGTGCTAATTCTTTTCCTAGCATAGTGTACGTTTCATTTTCTATGTGCTCTGTTCTTTTATTTTCTGGTTTTAAAAATTCTAAAGTGGGTTGTCATATATATATATATATAGGTCCTCCGGACCGGTTCCCGGGTTTGAGAAGTTGGAGAACAGGACCGGTCTTGAACTTTCCGGGCCGGGTCTAAAAATAAAAAGAAACGGGCCGATCCGAGTCTTGTTCACCCCTAGAAATTCATATATACCCTATAGATCAAACCTCATATATAATTAAAGTATGTAATTTCTTAATTAGTAATTTTATTAATTATCTAAATATTTTTATTTACAATTACCCAAAACCCTTCCTCAAACCTTAAACCTAAACCCTATATATATCCACACCCAAAACCTCATACCTCAAGCATGATCATATTTATAAAATTAAATAAAAATTTAATTTAAAATTAGTAATTTTATATATTAGTTAAAATTAATTAATATATTAAATACTAGTGAAAAATAATTAAATTTTATATTGATATATAATAAATGTAAACTAATTAAATTGTGAGAGTAAAAATCTGAAAATCTGAAAAATAGCGGCGGGCTTTCCGTCAGGTTTTTCTGTTGATAACGTGCACGTGCATATTATCAACGGGATGATCTCATCGATAACATGAGTGCAACAAGCGTGCACAAATATCCAAAATTGCGATAGAAAATAAATAAATAATTTTTATTATTAATAGTAAATCTCATTAATAAATCACGAATCTTATTGATGTAAAATTAAAGTTAACATAATATTGATACATAGCACTTAAAAGTTAATATAGAATTAACACCTGGCATTAGAAATTAATAATTAAAATTTAAAATTTATGAACTATTAATAAGTTAAGTTAATCAATTAATTGATTTATATAAAAGTAAAATACTTGAATGTTATTTTTATCATTACTCAACGTTCATTCTATATATATTTTCACATCTATTTTTTAATAAAATAAAATAAATACTGATAACAGAAGTTATTTATTTTAATTAATTGACAAATAAGCTAAGTAGATGGGTAAAATAATATATAGTGATTAATGGATATTATTCAAGTGTGACTTGTAACCAATTTTGTTAATCCTACACTTCAAATATTTTTAGTAATCTCACTATTATCATAATTAATTAATTTTTAATTGAGATTATATTACATACATATATATAAAATTGATAATATATTGAAAATTTTAATGTATTAAAAAGTGTATAAAATATCAAGACCTTCTATAATACTATTCTATCATTTAATTATTAAAATTTTTAATCCTTTTAATTATTATAATGTATTATTTTGCAATTTTTAATTATATTGCATACATATTGTAAGGGATAAAATGCTATTTCTAAAAGACTAAGACTTGATCTTGATATTTCTAGTTTAATCTAAAATATCATGAACATCACTTACAAACACACATTAATAATAACGTCAATTAATATTTGACTAATCACGAGGAAGAAAGAAAGATCTTGACTCGTCGTTAGTGGAAACGTAGAAAGCAAGTCAAAACAAACTTCTCTTCTACTTAAAAAAACAAAAAGAAATTAAGCAATTGCAAGAAGTAAATAATAATTATAAATTAATTTCAAAAATTGAAGTTCCTAGTATAAAATCGAAAACATTAAGGTAGTGTTTGGTTGACGGACTATAAATTTATCCTAAATGAAAGTAATATTTTTGTATTTGTTTTATACTTAAGAATCCTAAATAAAAGTAAAATATTACTACTTTATCCTTAAATAATAATAATTTATTTAATTCAATTTTATTCAAGTATATTTAAATAGCTTTTATTTATGATTACCGTATATAAGTGTATGATAGATAATAACTTTAAAATATTAGCATGGTTGAATATGGACTATTTTTTAATAAAAATATCTTTTATTATTTTATTACTTAGCAAATTTTAACTAAAAAATTATTAAATTTAATGTCAAGTTAATTTTTTAAATAATTACTAACAAAATATATCACATTATTTAACATATTATACAGAATAACACAAAATACTCACATTAAATCATTTTATTAATTTAGATAAATTAATAATTAAAATAAATTTTTAAAAAATGTATAATTGAATAAGACAATTTTTTTTACAAGGGAGAACATAAGTAATAATTTTATTTATTGATTAAAATGTGACTAAGTTAAATATATAGTTTAAGAAAAATACTACATGGGTAAACAAGTAATTTTATTAAGTGCAAATTTCTCTCCATTCGAGAAAGTGAGATTCCTCACCTCCTAACTATAGAGTTACTTTCCTCCAAAATTGGAGAAAGTAGAAAGGTCAAGGAAAGTTGGATTTCGAGGAGTACAACTTTCCTTGGGTTAACCAAAGACAATAAAGTTAATTAATATATTAAATACTAGTGAAAAATAATTAAATTTTATATTGATATATAATAAATGTAAACTAATTAAATTGTGAGAGTAAAAATCTGAAAAATAGCGACGGGCTTTCCGTCAGGTTTTTCTGTTGATAACGTGCACGTGCATATTATCAACGGGATGATCTCATCGATAACATGAGTGCAACTAGCGTGCACAAATATCCAAATTTGCGATAGAAAATAAATAAATAATTTTTATTATTAATAGTAAATCTCATTAATAAATCACGAATCTTATTGATAATTATCGATGAAAATTTAATGCCGGTCCATATAAAACTTTTCTTTTGCAGTGACTGTTTTTTTTTTTTGTTGGCATCACTTGGTTTTTATGAGATGAGGTGAGTCCTCTAGAAGGAAGTTAAACATCACTTAATAACCACTCCTAGGTGTTCATTTATAATCTCATTTCTTTTCGTAATCTTGCTCTCCATTTTAAAGAATATTTTACTAAATATGCAAGAGCTAAGTTTTATCCTTCACAAGACTTTCTTTACTATAATCTATATATATATATATATATATATATATATATATATATATAAAATTGATGTAAAACTAAAGTTAACATAATATTGATACATAGTACTTGAAAGTTGGATTTCCAGGAGTACAACTTTCCCTGGGTTAACCAAAGACAATAAAGTTAAAAATCTCACTTTCTTGAGTCATTTTTCCCCCGATTCCGCCAACCAAAACCTAACCGTAGAGCTAAACTTATTGTCAGCTATAATTCCAATCGAACTGTTGGTTTGTGTTGAAATTTTTCTATAAGTTTGATTGTTAACTTGGCTCAAAAAGTGTACGGTGCGACTAAAATCTACTCCCTCCATTTTTTTTTAAAAATAATTTTGTCTATTTAGTTGTTAGTTTTTAATATTATTTTTTGTATTTTCAAGATCACTTTTCGTAGTCAATGACAAAACTAACCTTAAATAGTTTTAAATTAACCATTTTTTGGAGGAAAATTAAAGAGGAATGATTTATAATTAGCAAGGGTAGTTTAGTAAAAAATAATACAATGATTGTAATCTAATAGTTGTGTTGGTTATCGTGAAACTGAAAAAGCGACAATTAAGAAAAACAGATGGAGTAATATATTCACTAAGGTCTAGTTTGGTAGTGGAGAGCTTGACCCTGTTATAATTTCAGATCTGTCATACAAGACTACTTCAGTGTTAGGGTTAATTATTCTAATTGTACACATTTTCTCCTTTCATCTCACTGTAAACTTTTTTGACTGTTTACTCATAAAGTACTAAGCACTACTTGCCGAACCACATTAAAAACTCTGTATTCTTTACTTTTTGTTTTATACTAATTTTCTGTGATTAATTGCGCGTTTTTCTAATACATTTTGAATGTCAAATGCATAGAAATAAAAGAGATGAGAATTAATGGGCTAATTAACTTTACTAATTTAATCATTGAATTACAACGTAGGACCTGCTAATTAAATTTTATCTTCTTGCCAACCTATAACTGACCAATCAGGTGGGAGTGGGACAAATGACACAAAGGGTTGAAACGCATCTGTAGTCACATGCAGCTTGTTGCCTTGTTTTCTCTAATCTCAGACACCAAGAAGCACATAATATAGTATTGTAATCGGCAACGCAATCAGCATCCCAAAAATAACCCTGAATTTCAATAGAGGAAAAAAAACATTAAAATAATTTAGCAATATTATCTTTTTTTTTCTCAATATAATTAGGTCAGTTAATGTTTTTTTTTTATGTATTACTCATATTAAATTAAATACGAGTAAAGTTGGAAAGAGAGTATAATAACGGCTTCGTCCTTTTTTAAATATTATTTTAGAGTTTTTTCACACATTTTTATATTAAAATAATGATTAATTATGAATTTTAAAACTAATAAAAAATTATCTTTCTCTTCCGTATTAAATAACTTTAGTTGACTATATTACAAATTAATCAATGCATACTAATAATAATTTATAAAATGAATGATACAATTTATAAATTACTTAAGAAATAATAAAAGGCATTTTTAAAAAATAAAAACTACCTTATTTAAATGATATTTAAAAAAAAATCGGAGAGAGTACCTCGATTAAATTCTAAAAATGGCATTTATTTTTTTTAAAATAAAATAATTATTAAAACAACATGCAACATGAAAAAGAAGGAGCATATGTTTGGTAGGGGAACCGGGCCTGTTTGGCGTTCCGGTTCTAGTTGGAAAAGTGATTCTGGAAAAGTGCTATGTGGAAAGTACTTCTGGAAAAGTGCGGTGGGAAACGAGAAGTTGTTTTATGGTGTTTGGTAAAAATTGCGGTTAAAACTATAGTTGAAATGTAAAATGATCATAAAAGGTATAAAACCCATTTTAAAAAAATTAATAAAAATAGGAAAAATGGATCTAGAATTACTTATCTTGAGATAGAGATTTTATTGTGGTAGTTTTTAATTTATTTTGTTCTATTATATAAAGTAAAAAAATGAAATTAAAATGAAAGAAATAAAAAAGAAGGAAAGAGACAGCAAACGCAGCAGCTGCTGCAGCACTGGAGCATTTTGCTCCATTTGATGCCGCAGGCAAAATTGCCTTGATTGGAACTGGGCTTCTTGAAAAGCCCAGTGAGCATTGGTGTTACCAAACACTAATTGCTCCGTTCAAGGTTGGGGAAGCACTTCTTCCAACCCAACCTTAAATGCCAAAGGGGCACTAAGTGTATAACTAATTTAGTGGTCATTCTTAAATTTTGAGAAGAGGTGGAATTTGAACAAAATAAAATATCTAAAATTTCAATTAAATTATTAATTATAAAAAATCGGAGGAAGTAACACTTATGCAGTGCTAAGTATATCCGGATGGACGTTGTACTCTTTCGCAAATACGAACGGAACGATTCCTTGAGGAAGAGCGGCCTGCTTGAAACAAATTATTATAACCATTAAATTCTCTGGAATGCAATTTCTTTTTATTTTAAGTCTGCATTTTTTTCTAATATATTAATTATTTGTTTAATTACTTTTATACTTTTTTTTTAATTTATATCATTTAATTTTCTATCTAAAAAAGTGTATTAATATTAAAATGTCACATCACCATATCATAAGTTATATGGCATGATGTGATGATGTGGCATGTGTCACGTCACAATTTAAAAATAAAATAACGATATGATATGAGCCACATTATTACGGATGCTGATATGGTATATTGTCATACGACAACAACCAATGATGTGACATACTATATAAACTTTTCGTCATAATAAAAGATAATTAACTAAATAATTAATATAGAAACTGATTAAATAAAATATTAAAATATAGAGCGTAAAATGTCATTAAAGTATTAATTTTTAGAAGAGTACGTAAGAGGTGCATAAGTAATTTTGACCTGGACAATTGCAACATGTAGAAGAACACCGCGAAGTCCAATAGCAATTGAGGTTGCAGCCATCACCGCTGGGCCAGTCAAAAACCTCACCGCCATTGAAAAGGTGGCCACAGACTTCCCACATGATATTAACTTTGGTTGTAGCGCCATAAATAGACCTGCAATGTCAAATAAATTGCATAAGCATACGTTACGAGTTCGAGCCATTACTGGGTGAGTAATGACATTTCTAATTTGAAGTCTCTCGTAATAAGTCTCCTAATGTGTCCTCCCTTTCTCTATTTGAGTAGGAGATTAATTCAAGCATTATTGAACTGTGAGAAGAAATGATTCTCCGAGCATTATTTTCGACAATATATTTTTAGAATTGAACCTATAATTTTAATTAAGAAGAACAAAATCTCTAAAATTTGATCTATCTCGGTCGAGTATGGTTGGTCTATGTGCTCGAATAATTTTGAAATAGTAAAAGAAAGAAAGAAAGATCAAAGTACCTAGGCTAAACATGGCCATTCCCAAGCCTGCGTCTGATAATATTGATATGGATCCTTTACGATTGAAGGCATTTGGATGTTCCACCTGCAAGATTTGAATTCCTAATTAATTAATTAGCTTATTTAATTAGGCGCAAAGATTATAAATTAGCCAGTACTTCATGGTTAATAAGAGTGATAAATAATTTAATTTAATTTAATTTGATTATTAATTAATTACCTAAATGAGACGAGGGACCAGATTACACCAATAAGGCTGGAGTAAGTGTTGGGGTTTCTGATCAACTTCCGCCAGACCATGATAAGGATGAGCCTAGTCATGACGCTGGCTGGCGGCATCTGGTGCTTGTTCCCTCCTCCGCCACCACCGCCACCGCATTCCATATCATCCACTACCTTCTTTTGGGCGCTGTGGAAATTATTAGGACTAGCCACCCCATTATTCATGCTTCCTTCAAACTTTAATCCTTCATCTTCTTTTGGGCTCATCTTTGCAATCACTTCATGCACCGCTGCATCATCATCCACATAATTACTTCATTACTCTTAATTGGTTTCAACATATCAGTTAAGTGTAACTTTTTTTAAAAAATAAATAAATTACTGATAAATAGAAGTAATAAATTAAAAGACTCAAACTCGAAACCACCGTTAACCTAGAGTCCGATGCAGAACTTCCTCGTCCAGTCTATAATAAAAAAACCATTTTAACACATTCAATTTGCCTTGCCCTCCTCTAATTTCTTTTTTCTTTTGTTGTCGCCTCTAATTTTTTATCTAGCTTCACAACCGGCTACAACTTCATCAGCAAATTGCAAATTAGTACACTCGAACTCAGTGGCATTAACTCCTTACATTATATAGCTACGAAAAAAGGATATATATATGTTACCTCTTGAAGCAGGGATTTCATTCTGTTGTTGTTGTTGTTGGTCAGTGGAGGCAGTGCTAGTGCTAATAACATGCCTCAAATTACCTTCAGAAACAGGAGATGCACTTGAGCTCCACACATACATGTGAAGCTCCTTGTTGTTATTACCCATTGGTGTGTTGTTATCTTTCTTGCTAATCGGCGCCCTTGGTACCGGTGCGCCACTCGATGAACCCCCGGTAAACATCGGATTCGGAGGAGGGTAGTTATTGCTACCAGCATTGCTGCTGTTATGGTGGAACAGCTCACCACTCATACTCCTCCCTCCGGTCCTTTTCTTCCCCAACTTCATCATCTCCTCGTCGAAATTCGAAGCCCTCGGGGTCACGCCTTTCGATGACTGCAACGAATAAACATCCCCTAAACCTCCTCCGTAGCTGCTGGTGTAACCATGCTTCGGGCTCGGGGCTTTGCTCGCGTGGTTGCTGAACATTGCGTAGAAATCGGACTGATTGAAGCTGGAAGCCCTCGGGGTGGGCTCCCGAGATGACTGTACCGAGTAGATCTCTACCCCTGTCAGGTTGGAAGCTCTTGGGGTGATGGAGCTGAAGCCGTTGTTGGACTTGTTGAAGGAGGAAACCATGGAGGAGGCTGCGATTGATCGCCTAACTACCACGTGCAGCTTACCGTCCTGGCTGATCTCTGCATCTGCCTGCAGTGGTTCCCTCCCGTTCAAGGAAACCACGTCAGAGTCAACCCTGAAGGAGGTGATGGAGGCTGCCGTTTCAGGGAACTGGTCGGAAATGAGGAGCTTGGCTCCGCGATACTCGAACAAGAATAGCATCAGAGTGTACCATATGACGCTCTGAAGAACCACAATCTGGACCATAAGTGCTGCAGAGAAGTCTCCGTACATAGCGCGGAGAAGGGGGATGCCCATGACCAGAGTGTTTGGGAGAGTGGAAAGGGAGAAGAGGGTGATCATCCACTCTAACGAGCCGCGCTTGCTGAAAAGCTGCCAGAGGAAGAGGGCACCGAGGATCACCACCTTCTGAACAGTGTCTGCGGCGATGAAATGGTAGTTCATAGCGTAGGGGTCGTTGGAAGAGATGAAGTGGAAGGAGAGGAGGGGCACCGCAAACACCGCCACGAAACGGTTGATCCCGGAGCATTGATCCGGCGTGAAGATTTTCCACCACCTCACCGACCCGTAGGCTAGAATCATGGCCACGTAAAGTGGCACAATTGCTGCAAGAACATCGTATATGTCCTTACCTGTTATCATCTCTAATAAGAATCACTCTTTGCCTGATTGTTTCGTTTGTGAATTCCAATGGCTGGCTAGCTAGCTGACGGTGAAGGTGATTTTAACTATCAATGGCCATGGCTTTATCTTAATTATTAGATCATTAGTTATATCGCAGGAACAGAAAGATTGTCACCCAAGTGGTTCTTGTCTGTCTGATCCTTTAATATATTTTTCTGCTACAACTCATATATTCTGTCGTTGCATTTTCTTTTTATTTATGGTCAAACGCGTTCTTAGACTAAAAGAAATTATTTTATTTTTGTTACGCAATTAGGACGGGAACACTAACATTAATTGTAATCAGAGTTGTCACCGTTAATCAAAATTTTCGATTCAAATTTTGAGAATGTAGCCGAGTTAGAGTCATCCTAGTTGGGACTCCACGGTTCTCCAACAAGGACTAATCTCCTACCTAGAAGGAATTAGCATGTCAAACGGGCACTAATTGTAAGAATGAACTTATCCACTTGAACAGATCATGAGCCAATTCCAAATAAAATCAATAAACGAAATTGATCACATCGTGAGATCTAAAGGATTGGATTCTGTTTGGCATTGCAGAAAATGCACGTGGGAGATTACTTGCAAATTTCCCCTTTTTCTTTGTATTTTCAATAATTAATAATAAGAAATGAGCATCAGATTTGGTTCAGATTAGATTATGCATGATCTAACTTATTTTTCTGAGAATAAACCATACAAGTCGCCACTGTACTCGTTCCTGCACATGAGTAGGGCAATTCTCAGCGATCTGCGGCTGCTTGTCCAAAATTAATTACAATTTATAACATAAAATAGTAATCGATAATCAATAATCAATAATAATAATAATATAATTAGGTTTTGCCGGGACTTGGACCCTGCAGCGCAAGTTGTTGTTTTGTTTCTATAATAATAATAATAGGATAAATGCTTATATTTCTTATTTTATATCCCAATTAAAATCGGGTCTCCATGGCATACAGAGACAGGCCATAAAAAAGACATCCGCTCCTCCTTCAGTAGATATTCATACTATCATAATAATAATAATCTACTGGGTCAATTTCGCCAAATGTTCAAACTAATATGAGATATGTACTAAATATTGAGTCTCAATCATAATTTTTATGTCCAATGGTTTCTTAAAAATGGTAACGAAGTTTTTATGATCAAATAGTTATTGCGAAGCCTGAAAATCTTAAAAGGGCGCCCACTAATAAAAACAGAAAATACCGATGGGCGTCGCAACGCGGGCTTTTTTTATGAATCTGCCTGTCGAAAATGATAAAGACGCGGTCTCTCTTTAAAAAAAAGACAGACACACACCTCCGCCTTTTTTATTTTACTAGATAGTTTGGGCACGTGCGTTGCACGTGCGGCAATTTTTAATATGAAATTAAATTATTTAATTTAGATATTGTTTATAAATTAATTTTAGTCATTTGAAATAGATAATGTCACTATTTAAATATTGTTCTAAAACAATATAACCGAACATATAAATCATTAAGCATACTAATAATAATTATTAATAGATAATATAGCTTAATAGTATTTAAATATTATTCTAAAGTATTATAACCAACCATATAAATTGTTAAGCATACTAATAATTATTATTAATTATAAAGCTTTTTTACAATTTTTCTTGCTTGATCTTTTTACAATTTTTCTTGCTTGATCTTTTTCATTGTTAAGCATACTCATATAATTTATCAAATTTCTTGTTCTTGAGTATTGTTCACTTCCTTGTCTCTTTTTTGCCTTCAGCTTTTTCGTCAATGAGTATCGGTGTGGGCAAAATAATTACTTCCTCATCTTATTTTTTGTCTCTTTTCTTTTTCTGTTTGGCTAATTTTTTAGCTTGTTGTTGATCATCTTCTTCTTTGATTTTCTTGATTCGCCTTCCTTTTTTTATCATCTTGTTATTCTTGCTTTCATCCTTGTCGTATTGTTCACATTTTTTTTCAGTTACATTATTCATTTCAAGTTTATTTTGTTGGCTCCTTTTTTAAACTACCGCTAATAACTCCTCGTCTTCATCAATTTCTTCTTTAGTTGGTGTCCTCTTTTTAGTTGCATGAACCTTTTCAGCGATAAGTATATTCCTCTGTCGTTCGCTCTTATTTTTTTTGCTGACCTTGACTAAGAAATCAAATTCCTTGTCCTTACAGGATATCATTTTTCTATAGTGTGACGACTTCTCTTTTTCCTGTTACATTGAGAATAATATTAGTATTTTTTTCTGCAATAAAATAACTTTAGTATCACTATTCCAAAAGAATTACCTTGTCATCAACTGATTCTTTGTATTTCTTGATGTCACAACCAATTAGTGTTTCTGTCTCGTCAAAAAAAAAACAATTGTTGCTTCATTCTCACCATCATTAACTTGTAACCTCAGCATGCATCTAAAATTATAAGTTGAGTCTTAATCATCTTGTTTTATGTTTAAAATAATTAAAATTTTAATTTGTTTGGAATTACCTTGGAATTGTCTCAATGCAATTGTTACACCTGTCGCATGTTGCTTGACCCTCACCCATGTCAAATACTTTTTCCAGTACTTTTTACATGATTCATACCAAGGTTGTCTTTTATTGATCACTTCGATAATAGTTGTTGTTAGGACGTAGAAAGACTGCGCAGAAATAATAAGAGTTAATGTTAGTTTTTTCAGTTATGCTCATAACTAATTATTTTGCTTTATGGTTGGTACCTGTTGTTTTGATGATGAAATTTTGTTAACAATTTGTTCTACACTTGCTTTGCTCGCATTGTCCATTCTCTTTGAAGATGATTTGATTATCTTCTGGGTATCTTCTTGTTGAGTATAAGTCAAGCTGTGGTTTATAAATATTTGTAAAGTTAAATGGAAAAAATATTAACTTAAACAATGGATAATGGTAAAATAATCTTATATTATATTTAATATATATATTCTTACCATTGTCGGATTTCATCTGCTTCATATGTTATGGGATTGATCATCACTATTGTCGTTCTTGTAGTTGATACTTGTAAAATTCCCAATTTGAGCAATTGTATTTTTATTATTATTAGATAACAATTGACTCGAATTTATATTTTATATACTTACCTTGATATTTTGATGTCATTCCGTTTGATAAAATAATGATAGAATTTTTCTCTTTTATTTCATAAAGGGCTTCTCATTCCTTTTCAGTTAAGTCTCCACACAAGATCAATTTCAACTCTTCACCTATAATTTTAAAATTTTAAGTATTGTTAAACAAAATTGTAATTATTTGATTTTATATATAAGGAAAACTGTAATTGAACATTAGTAAATAAATATATTACCTTTTGTCCATTAATAGAATTTCTCAAAATTTGCTATTGAATGGTTTTGCGCTAATAACGAAATCAATAATATTTGTCATTAAAATAATTGAAATTAGAATATGAATTATCAATTTAAAATAATGATTACAACATTTTTAAAATTTAGTTGCTTACCGATTCGTTTGCTTTGGTCACAATGAGGAAGATCTTGAAAGTCCATGAATTCATAGTTAATAATATCAAAGGGGATAGGGATTCACTTAGACACGCTGATATACTCTCGTCAGATTCAAAAAATCCTCTCTTTTGTGCTGATTGTTTGAATGTTTTGCATATAACTTCATTTACCGTCAATAAATCTTCAAAAGACTTTGGTCCTCTAATATGATTCAATAATAACCTTAGAAAATACCTTTCTCCTTCTTTTAGATTTGCAGTATTTACACGACCAATCACACCCCTCGTTGATTCTCTTTTTTCCATGCTTTTTCTTTAGATTGCGAGACAAAATGCACAGGAAATTTCCTGTAGTAAAAATATAAGAAATAATTATGTGAAAGATATCATATTGGAACATTAATTAATGTATTATATCTATAAATATAAATAAACAATATAACATATACACTAATACTGACATTGGAAAATAAATAAGCAAAGAATTAAAATTTTAAGAATAAAGTTTTTTTCTTGCTTGTATAAATATTGTCTTGCATTTGGATTCTTAGAACATATTGTAAAGAATTCTGTAAGCATTGTCTTTGATACATGCTCCCAAAGTACCACTTCTTGCAAATTTTGATTATCCCAATAATAGACAGCCTGTTTATTAGGCAAATGTAATTGCAAATTTATCACCGGAGGATTCATCTCATTTAAATTGAATTCATATATCCTCCATGCAGCTTCTTGTGGAGAGACAAATCTCCCATCTTGAAATTGTTCTATCTCATCAACCAAATTATTCCCATCATTTGATGCAATGTATACAGATATTTTATCATGCCCTTTGTATACGTACTTATAAAAATACTTCACTGATTTAATGCTGGAGCAGATCTCAACATTTATGTGGCAACCATATCTTGTAAGCAAGTAAGAGTTATACGGCACTACCCATCAGTTATCAAACTCTTTGTTCTTCTTAATTATTTTTCGCTCATTGTCTCTTCTTTGATATATTGGATAACTATCTTTTCCAGCAACAGTTGTAGAAGAAAAACCTCGTGGATAGTGAAATCTGCATTTTTCATTTTCCATACAACCGCATTTTTTATTACTTTCTCCGCATGGATCATGCATCATATGTTTGGTCACTAATTGAAAAAGTAGAGGTTCTTCATCCTCATCTGGTATTTCAGCACAAACAAATTTATCAAACTGATCAGAACAAACAATTTTGAAACCTTCTTCGAGTATGACTAACATATGAACGTGTGACATTCCCCTTTTATGAAATTCAATAACATGAATATGTGCAACTACTTTTCCAAATACTTATTTCTTAATAGCTTGATCTTTGAGATCTTGAACTTTTACTCGAAAAATCCTCACAACTAAATTAGGAAGGTCCTATGCAAGTTCCCCTCTGTAAGCTGATCTTGAATCTCTTTCCAATATGGATTACATGTCCTAGTAATAAACAAATCAGGCTTTCCAAGATATTGGACCAATGATATCGAATCAAGGTATCATCGTCGCATATCTCGTGGCCCTCCAACAAAAGAGGTAAGAAGGATTAACCTTTTTCCCACTTCATTTCCTCTAGTTTCTCCTGACATGACACTATCAGCAATTCCTTGGTACAATTCAGATCGGATTTTTGCTTGCTGATGACGGAAGAAATCAAATCTGGTAGTCTCCAATTTAATGTACATGTCTACAACATATTGTTGGAATAGTCTACCAGATAGTAAAAGTATCGATTGTATAAAAGCTCTAATTTGAAGGTTGTAACAATAGTACTCTCTACACGATACTTTTGATATTGTAGGTCTATGCACACCTATATGTTAAAAACATCATGTGAAAATTCTAAAAGACACATGAAAAAAAATAGAGCTAAAAATTGAAATAATATCGTATTAATTAAAAGCTTACATTCTGTTTCTTGATCAAAAATATTTTCTGCAGAGGTAAATATCAGAATAGTTGAAAAGTCTTCTGTAGCTTTTGTATTAATATTGGAAGACCTTTTGCATTGTTTGAAAATATTCTGATGCCAACCAACTTCTCCTTTAGGGCATAAAAGTGGGTATTGGAGAGGATCATAACAGCTAAAGTAATATTTAATTCAATGGCGCTGTCCCGAATGTGCATAGACAACTATATCTCTTTCAAATGGAACATTAGAATTATTTCCTTCAATTCATATAGCAGCAACTTGATCAACAGAAGGCGGGTTATAAACTCTTTGATCAATATTAACACCTGTGTTGATATGGATTTGTAAATCGTCAAGTGAGGAAATATTTTTGAAGCCTTTCAAAAATTTAGCATATGGGTTGTTTTCCAAAACCTTCATCAATTTATTCATAATGCTTTCATCCAAGTTAACATTCTCCATAATTCTCATCCTATTGTGTAGCTCATTATCAGTATCATAAAAATAAAGTTGAAAATACACTGGATTGTAGTTTAGGGCTTAATAGGTAGGTTAATTAATTAAATAATCAATAGATTTAATAAGTAGATTAATTAATTAAATAAATGACTGAGTAATAGATTTATTCAATTTTAATAATAGGTAGGTTAATTAATTAAATAAGTGGTTGAATAATAGATGTATTGTAGGTAATCTTGAAAATGGATTTTTTTTTTTGATAAAACAGAAAGGAGTGAATCTGAACTGAATAAATATAAAAGAGTGGAGTTATTAGTTTTGTAATTTTGTTGGCGATGCTTTGTAGTTTAGGGTTTAATAGGTACGTTAATTAATTAAATAATCAATGGATTTAATAAGTAGATTAATTAATTAAATAAGTGATTGAGTAATAGATTTATTCAATTTTAATAATAGGTAGGTTAATTAATTAAATAAGTGGTTGAATAATAGATATATTGTAGGTAATTTTATAAAAATTAAAAGTCTATTACACCCTTAAATTTTTTAATAATTTAAGGATATAATAGTAATTTAAGGAAATAAGCTCCTTCGTGCTTTTTATATAGTATAGATATTTTCGACAGCCATCGAAAACTAGCGCATTTTTATTTTTATGCTGCTTTTTTACACAGGTTTTGTATGGGCAAGGCCCGTCGAAAACTTCCGCTTTTCAGTTTTTTTTCCGTTTGCCGATTTCATTGCATATATATTAATTTTAGCTCAAACCCAGCAATAGAAGAGCACCTATGAATACCTTTGATCTACAAAAGCGTCGTTATATATATCAATATCATCCCCAACCTCGTGAAGATGAGGCTGATCATCCTCCACTGGTAATGGTATGCCATCAAGGTGTTAGGTGGTGGGGTGAGAAGATGAACCCGCGTGATGGTGCTAGCTGCGGTGGGGATGGTAAACGGACTGACCTCCATGTACTGCTAGGTGGGGATGGTAGACTATTAGATTTCAAATGACTAGTGCAATCCTTCTTACTCTGCAATTCTAGAAAAAATACTTCTACACTCAAACTCAACTTCATTCACTAACTAAACAACAATTACAGTACACACAAACTATCTATCTGATTTCCAGCTCACAAAAATATTACAGACACAAATTTATTTCTAGTTCTACACGTGGTAGAACAATACACAAATGAGAGTGGTGTGATCCTCCTCACACTCTTTTACTCTATGAGTGGTGTGCCACTGTGCACACTCTTCTACTCTCAATTTGTCTCTTGGTGGGAACTCTTTGTTTCTCCACTCTTCACCTCTTGAGAGTGGTGTGTTTGTGGACACACCTCCTCTGCTCTAAAAATATTACAAAAGCTCCTTTTTATATAGCCATTATGCAGCAGTTGTGCTGCACTTTTCCATAGTCAATGCAACCCATACTTCTCTACTTACAAAAGCAAACACCTACCACAACTTAACCACATATATAACTATTAAAATCCTACCAAAAGTCTATCATCTACCTATTACAAAATACAAAATACTAATACATATTTAGCTTTATACTTTTAACAGTATTTTTGGAGTATGAAGCAACAGTGCATACTTCAACATAGACGCACTACCTTAACGGTGCTATGTGGGGCGGACAACAGATGGAGATAACTGAGGCCCAGACTGAGAGTGGCCTTTAGAATCAGGTCGTATATTTGACAAAGAACGTCCTCCTGACTCGTATGGACCTCCTATGCTTCCACCATTATATATCAAATTAAAAATATAAATCTTGTAAATAAAATATTTATGGGTAATTTTATTGGCATTAAGTCAACCCATGAATTCTTTGTTTTTTTTTTAATTTAAAGGAAAATAAAATGTTCATAAGGGCATTAAATTAACCCATGAACTTTTTATCTTTTTTTTGTAATTTAAATGAAAATAAAATGTGTATGAGTGAGTTAAGTGATATTAAGTTAACTCATAATCATTCTCTTAATTTTAAGAGAAAAAAATGTTAATAGGCATGTATCAACCACTAAACCCTTTGTTTCCACATCAACACTTAGATAATAAACGTTACAAAAAAATTACATGTTTCATTCAAACTCAATACACTAATCATCTTCCTCATCAACATCCTCTTCTTCATCCTTATCTCTAACCTCAACTACATCAAAACCCTCTCAACTTCATCATCAACGACGTTAACTTCTACGAAGTGTTGCGTATCAACAAGTATACCGGTGATGTTAGGATGTACAAGCAGAAATTCAGTTGGTGGAATAGACGAGTCTTTTTGAAATATAATATCCATTGTGACAAATTATAATTGGATCAAACTCCATGCCAAAACTAAATAAGTCATTATGCTAAATAATAAAATGGCTATAAGTAGGTCATAAGACTCATATTTCTGTCCACAAAAGTTTTGAAATTCAATTACAATTTACTAGAGTACTTTGTTGTTGTTGCTTCATGAAAAATAATGTGTGTAATGTGATCATTAGGTTCCTATGACTATTACCAATCGTACTCCAGTGGCTGATCAACTATGAATGAAGAGTATACTGAATCAGCTGCCAAGCGTGCGAAGTCTTTTTCAAAAGTATGGGAGTATATGAACAGAGTGATTATGAAAAATGGTGAAGAGAAAGCAAAGTGTAGAAGATGCAAGAAGCTTTTATCTGCAGGTAACGATACATCTCACTTGTTACGCCATTATCACCTATGTTTTGCTCTACCTCTAGTAGAAGATACTAAAGCTGTGTGATAAGATTTGAGTCCTTATGCGATTGTGGGGTCGAGTTCCCTTAAACGGCGTTGCTGTGATCGCTGCCGAACTTCACCTGCAAGGCGCCGGAGGGGGGGCTCCGGCGTAGACACTCCGATGCTTAAGTCAGTAAGTGTTTTGAAAATAGCAGCGTTTCTAGTAGTCAATTTTGGCTTACTTGATAATTTTCGTTAGGGGGTATTTGTAGGCCACTGGAGGCGATAGCTGGACGTAAAGGCGTTATCCAGGTGTGACGTCACTTCTGATGACGTCATGGGCGATACCTCACCCTGACGTCATCAGCGATACCTGAGGGGACGTCGAGGTTGATGTCTCCGAGGAGGGTATCGGGGGCGATACCTATGATCATGCCGGGGACGATAGCCCTATAGGCTCTTGGGATGGGATGATGTCGTGCGTTATGAGACGCGTGAGACCTCCCCCCCGCTGAAGTCGACCATCCCAGTAACCGCTTCAAGGTCCTGTAGCGATAACTTAGATGTTCAACAAGACTTGCGGATCTCCATCGTGGGCAGGGGTCAGATATACAGAAATGCCCTTAAGATTGCCTTAATAGTTATCATAAGCCCAACTGAAAATGAGCCCGAGTGTTTACCAAGGGCTGCCACTCCCTGTCCATGTCTAGAATCTTAGGTGAGGGTTTGTTCTTTCATAAGGTGATATGCTCATAGGATCTCCGAACTTCCTTGTCTCCTTTAGCTCGACACGGATTGGTTTAAACGACGGGCTAGGGCTCAGATTTGAAGCTTTCCTCCAAGCAAGCAGATTCCGGCCTTCATTTTTGTCTCATGCCCCGTCTTTTGGAGGCGTTAAGAGATCCACGGGAGACGCCGCTATCTCGTTCATAATTATTAGGGCATTGCTTTCACCTAGTGATATTATTCGGCCTGGTCCCTTTGGCAGGACTTAGAAAGTCGCAACTTCACTCCTGTCGCAGGAGAGCTGCTGACGGGCCACTTGCGATGTCGCCAAGGACTGCAGCCGAGTCATTCCGTAGGCTCGCCTATGTTCCGGTCCATCATCCTTTCGAGTGTACTGCAAACACATAGAGGAGATAGGTACTCATGGAGAAATTAGCAAACTTTGTACTTACAGGGATTTTGAGATCACACAGGCCCTGTCTTTCTTTTCCGCTTAAGGAAACAACGATATTGACGCGGTTTTACGCCATCAGCTGCCTTCGATTAACGTGGCTTTATACCACTAGATACCTGTGAGGTCGGCGAGGTTTTATGCATCTAGGGCTACCTGCGACATCAACGCGGCTTTACACTATGGATACTAGTAACCGTATGGCTTTTACGTCATGACTACCCGTAATATCGTGCCTTTTGGCATTTTTCCATATTCTATCTCGTACCCCTTCGAGCATCTGTATCGCGAATAGTTCACGAACACCGACCTTTGCTTCCGCTTCGGGTCCATCGGCCCTCGAGGGTAACGGGACGGCTCGCCTTTTGAGGACCTCCTTTTTATTTTCCTAGGCCCTTCTCTTGGAGCCTATAAATCGGGGAGCTTTCTCCACCCACGTTCTCATCATCTTTGGCAACTTGCATTATGGATCATTTGACTAAAAAGTTTCTCCTTTCCAAGGGCCACTATCCCAAGAACCTCAATGATGGTGACGTTGAGTTCCTGGAGAACATGCTGGTCAAGACTTCTGAGGACATCCTGGAGCTGCAGGGGATGCTGAACCCACTCCATTCCAGGCTGGGAGCCACGTCTCTGGAGGATTTCAGTCCTTTGGAGAGCGTGTCGAGGTTGGCCACCTCTATCGCTCGGATTCAAGTGGTGATCGCCATGCTGCAGCAGTGCAAGGATATGCTGGGGTGCTGCTTGAAGGGGATGAGGGTCACCTCTACTGACCTTACTCTGGTCATGGACTCTCTGAGGGACATTCCCGAAGTACCCGATGACACTGGCTCTGACGCCTGATAGCAGTGGCTCCCTTTGAGCCCTTTTTACTTTTCCTCTCGTCATGCCACTGTACTTTTCGGCCATTAGGCCATAATAAATAAACTGTTTTTATTATGCCACTTTGCAACTGTTCTTCTTCTTTAATGCGCCCTTTGTCTTTTTTCCATTGGAGGTATTCTTAGCCCAACTGAAAACGAGCCCGCTACTGGGCGGTTTCCCCATTAACCATTCCATATTAAATTGCGCCGCCAACTCCCCATCCACTGATTGGGCTAATTTTCGGTTTTCCTCGATTTGGGGGAGATTTCAACAGGCGTGACTGCCAATTTGGATTTGTACTCCAGGCTGTACGCGTGTTGATTCTCAAAAGTCGTATTGGGAGAGCTCTAGCTCTTTCTCCCTCTTTTTGCTATTTAAAGGGATCCTCTCCCTCTTTTCTGTTCATTTTCTCATTTTCTTTCCCTCTTGGCCGATCGCCTGTGATCTTATGGCTGACTCTTATTTTTTGGATACAACGGCGCTGGATTCTCCGCCAACTCCTCCGACTTCGCGGACTCGGACAACCCTCCTCCGTCGCCCCCGTGGCGGCCGTTTGTTCGTCGGTGGGGACGCAAGAGGCAGAGGAAAAATGTCTCGAAAGTGTCTGCATCGCTCCCCAAGTGTCGTGCTCCTTCTGCCGAAAAGGGGGAAGGAAACTCCCTCCCTCCTCGTGGCTTGCCAAAAATAGCTTTCCCTTCCGTGAGCACTGAAACTACGATGTCAACCACAGTAGTGGAGCCCAACCGGTCATCGATATGCGCAGGAAAGAGGAAGGAAGAGCCTTTTCCTCCCTTTAACGGGGAGCCATCACTTTCTGATGATGATGTAGTTTATTGCTATGGTATCTCTTGGTCCGAGGGCGATTAGTTTAAAATGTCTCATCCCCTTGTAGATGCCGTATGGCTTCCAAAAAATGAATAAGATGATCTTCTTTTTCGTTTTGTTCCCCTATCGCCTTTCTAACTTACTTCTTTGAGCGTCAAGGGTTATCGCAGAGGGGATCGGTGGCTGAGTGCAACTGTCTTCGGGTTTTCGGTCAATAACCGTCTTTTCTGAAAGTCATAAATGATTGTCCACGCTTCTTTCTCTGCTCCGCACGTGTTTCAATTCTACAGGCAGTCTTCTTCTTCAAGTCGAACCTTTATAAGGGAAAACTTATTCTCTTTTACCATTTTTGCTTATATCCTGCAATTTTTCGCACTTTCTCTTTCTTCTGTGTTTCCTTTTATTCGAGAGGAGAGTCTTTGCAACTGCTTGCCGGCGGCGACGGTCTGTTCTCTGGCTACTTTCTCCAGGTACTTTGTCCATTTTTTGCCGTAGTTTATTTTCCCGATTCCTTATGTCTCATATTGGAGCTTCTGCGAGAGTCGAAAATCCCATAGATCTCGAAGCTAGGAGAGCTCGTAGTATTTTTGATTGTGATGAAGTTTTGAGGGCTGAGTTGGAGGAGAACGGTATCACCTTCCCCTTGGGCTGTCGCCCGCATATCTCTACGAGAGACACTCGGCTCCATGCCGCCATGTGGGAAACATTTCGGTTAGTTTATTTCAAGATGTTCCTCTATGGATTTCATCTCCCCCTTCATACTTCTTTGATGAAGCTACTCAATCACTACGATCTCAATCTGGTTCAAATAACCTCGCCTTCCTGGTGTGGGATTTATGCGTTCCTTCGGTCATGCGAAATGAAGCTTATTTTCACTCCATCCCTGGATCTGTTCCGTACATTTTTCAAACTGAGCTGTCGCGCCTGCTTGGTGGATATCACTCCTACTCCCATCTAGGGGTGTCAAAATGGGTCTGACCCGACGGGTCGACCCGTACCCGACCCTCAATTTGACCCGTCGGGTCATCATTTTTCTACCCGTTAAATTAAGGGTCAGAAACGGGTCGACCCGTCGGGTCGCGGATCAACCCGTCTGACCCGTTTAAATTTAAAAAAAAACCCTCGTCATCCTCTATTCTCCTCTCTGATTTCCTCCTCGCTTTCCACCGCCGCACCCACACCTATCCTCATCCGCACCCACACCTATCTTGTACGCCTTCTTCCTCACCTCAGCTCGCGAGCCTAGACGCAACGGCTCACACCCTTCTTCTCTATTTCACTCTCTTGCTTGTCGTGAAGCTCGACCACCTAACAGCAACCACCTCATGGTAAAGCAGATGTATCATTTGTGTCCAATATTTA
The DNA here is from genome assembly GCA_963691705.1 of Viola odorata. Classification (NCBI taxonomy): domain Eukaryota; kingdom Viridiplantae; phylum Streptophyta; class Magnoliopsida; order Malpighiales; family Violaceae; genus Viola; species Viola odorata. Next base: position 52,205,912 of record OY829545.1, on the reverse strand, counting down.
GATTTGGATATTTGGTAGCTCTTCATTAGCTCTCCTTCTCCATTTTGGTGTAGACACTAAAGCAGATGTACTATAGTCTACTTGTTTGATTTCTCCGTCTCTTCTTCTTTCCAATGTTAGATCTTTCAATTCTATTTTGTATATATAGCAAACCCAGTTTCTTCAAAATCTCGCCTGCTGTGTGACTGTGATAGTTAAAAGTAATGACTGTCAACGAGAGTTCTTATCTAATATAAACCTACCTTTTTACCAAAATGCATGAATTGATGCTCGGTTGCCACTTCTATCCATTTGTAGCTTGCTTTTGCTTTGTCTATGAAAATGGGTACATGGTGAGTAAGATTTTACGGTGAATTTGTAATGTGTTTTCCCCCCTTATTTCCTGGTTCCTAGAGTATAATAACACAACTATGGTGATCACTTCAACTTGAGCCAGTTATTGTTGCTTAGTAATTCTACAATCAGACTTGGCACATTTCAGTTGCCAACTTGAGCCAGTTATTGTTCCTTTTATTATTCTCTTTGAAATTCAAGGTTAATAATCCATGACTTCTGCTCGTAATATCAGGTTTACGTTCAATCTCTCTGTTGAGGTGAAATAGAGCTTACCGGCAATTCTGAGCAGCTCTTCTATAGAACCTGGTAGGCTCCGTACTGTACCTTTGTTACGAAACTCCATATGGATGGTGATTCTCTTGTTTCAATTTTCCAATTTTGCTGGGACATGCATGAGCTTGATTTTAATTAAGTGTGAGTAAACACATTTATGTATAAAGCTGGAGAACAGGAATTAGTTATTCATTTTTTTATGGTGATTTCTATCAGGATTGTTTTTGTGTCCCTGCATTGATAAATTAATCAACGTCTGATTGAGAGAATGATTAATAACGAAATTGTTGCTGCAATTAGGTTGGTAAAGCTTGAAAGGATCAAAAGATCAGGGATAGGAGGGCGTGGGAATCCATATATCTATACGGTAATGTCTGTTTTCCTTCTTTTTTCACCTTGAATTGTAAAATGCCAGGCACATCTACACAAATTGCCCAACATAATGAAACTTTTGTGTTTATGCTATGTGCTCTGTTTATAATCTCTTTTTGTTTGATGAAGACCCTAGCCGATACACCCGTAGAGCCTAAAATTTTGTTTTCTAGCCCATTTTTTAATCTCTTTGAGCCCCAACTAGGATCAACAGTCATAAACACTCTCTTACCTATAAATACAAGTCTCCACCTCAAATGAGACTTAAGAAAGCAAATCTTCAAATTAGATTTCATCTTACATCTCTCTCGTGAAAAGGGAAGTTTTTTCAAAGGTCTTCACTTTATCAAAGGGTCTTGTTTCTTCTCAATTGAATATGTGCTTTCCTCACGAGGCTATTAATTGCTTTAGTTTGAGTTTAGATCCATATATGTAGATTATTTTTAGAGCTTTTTAGAGCTATTTATCACTGTGCATGTTTAAGAAGAACCATAAGTCCAATCTGCAAAACTAGGATTTTGAAGTTGAGATAATGAAAGAGGGACACGTGGAATCAAGAATTAAAATTTCGTCATAATTATAGCAACCAAAATTGTGCAGGTCATGCTCTTCTTTTTTTCCAATTAAGGAAATGATCTTGATTTAATTGAATTGTGTGTCATATCTTGAGATGGATACAGATAAATTAATTGATTGAATTTGACTCACAATTTGATAGCAACAATATAATACCGCTTCCCTCTTCAATTATGTATAACTGTTTTGCAACACATTTTTTTATTGTTAATCTTGATAATGAAAATGTAGTACTTTTTATGCAGTGAATTTAATTACAAGGCTCTTGATAGATTGTATCAAGCCACTGCATTCAGATCAGTAGATATCTTATAGTGATATTTTTTTACTGCTGTCTACAGACTACAGTTAGGATGTAACTTTGTGGTATTTATGTGTATTGCTGTCACTCTTTTTGTTAATATTTTAGTGTAATTTCTGGTGTCATTTCCTACCATATCATTACTTAAAATTTTCTCTACATTTTTGCAGATGGATAATTCTTTTGAGGTTGAGCAAGGTGGTGGTTCAACAACGGGTATGGATGAAATTTTAGGAAATGAGAGTGATGACATGGTTCAGCTAAATGCATCTACCTCGGAGTCTTCAGGTACAAAAAAGAGGAAGGTCACCTCAATTGTGTGGCAATATTTTGAGGGCATGCCACTTGCTGAAGATAACAAGAGAAGGGCCAAATGTAAGATATGCAGTACTGTGTACATTTGTGGAGGTAGACATGGCACTAAAAACATGAAACGACACATGGAAAGGTGTCATAGGGATGCAAGTCAAGGTACTACTTCTATACACAATGATAATTTTGATCAAGATAGATTTAGAGAGTTAGTTGCAGCAACTGTGATTATGCATGATCTCCCTTTCCGGTTTGTTGAATGGGTGGGAATTAGAAATTTGTTGCTTTACTTGCGTAAAGATTTACATTTAGTGAGTAGAAATACATGCAGATCCGATTGTCTTAAGGTGTACAATAGGGAAAAGGATAAGGTACAAATCATGTTAGATGAAGCACCTGGTAGAGTTAGTTTGACTTCCGATTGCTGGTCTTCGTTGACAACAGATGGCTATATATGTTTGACAGCACATTTTATTGATAGAAATTGGCAACTCCAGAAAAGAATTCTGAATTTTTGCTTCTTGGCTCCTCCTCATAACGGTGTTTCTTTGTGTTCCAATATAATGACATTCCTAAGGAATTGGAAAATAGATAAAAGAGTAATGTCAATCACATTAGATAATGCTTCTGCGAATTACACCTGTGTTGATTTATTGAAGACTAACTTGACTCAAGGAGATGGGCTTTTGTTTGGTGGAGAATATATGCATATGCGTTGTTGTGCTCATATTCTTAATTTGATGGTGTAAGATGGTTTGAAAGAAATAGACCCAGTTGTTCAGAAAATTCGAGAGAGTGTTAAGTATGTCAAGGGATCTCAGGGTAGGAAACAAATTTTTTTGGAGTGTGTTGCTCATTGCTCACTTGATGCTAAAAGGGGTTTAAGGCAAGATGTACCTACTAGATGGAATGCCACTTTTATCATGCTTCAGAATGCATTATATTATCGCATTGCTTTTATGCACATGAAGTTAAGTGACTGCAATTACACTCATTGTCCATCTAAGGGTGAATGGGATGGTGTAGAAAAGATATGCAAGTTCTTGGGAACTTTTTATCAGACAACTTGTTTATTTTCAGGAACTAATTATCCAACTGCTAATCTATATTATCCTGCTGTATTTTCAATCTGTTTGATTTTGAAACGGGAAATGGAAAGTGATGATGAGTACATGAGAAATATGGCATCAACCATGTGGGGTAAATTAGATAAGTATTGGGCTGATTTTTCAGAGATAATGGCTATAGCTGTTGTGCTAGATCCTCGATACAAGTTTTCTTTTATTCAGTGGTGCCATCAGAAACTTTATGGTGATTGTGGAGCTCCAAAGTCAGTAGCTTTGAAAGAGAAATTGGTTTCTTTTTATAATAATTATTGTACATCATCTTCTTCAAGTAAAGTTAGTCATCATCCATCCTTTGAAGTAAACAATATGACTGATGAGGTGTTTCAGGTATGTGCATCTTATTTCTCTTATCCATTATGCATTTTTTAGTTATTCTTCCATCTTTCATGTTTATACATTTAGTGATAAGTTCATTTACAAATTATTGTTTATCTTTTTATAGGAATTTGATTCTTTTGATATGGAAGAAACTTCTCCTCTAAAGACACAACTTGAACAATATTTGGAGGAGGCAAGGTTAGATAGACGACAAAATGTAGACATCATGGCATATTGGAAAACTAATGAAGGTCGATTTCCTGAAGTTGCCGCAATGACTCGTGATGTTCTAAGTATACCGCTTTCTACAGTTGCTTCTGAAAGTGCTTTCAGTGTCGGTGGTAGAGTGCTTGATCAATATAGGAGCGCACTCAAACCGGAAATAGTAGAAGCTTTGATTTGTACAAGAGATTGGTTGTATGGGACACAAGGTAATATCATTTTAATTTATAGATTTTAAATTGAGTACACATGTAATTTGTTTAATATTTGTTTAATTTGTTTTTATTGTAGAGGTTGAGAAGTCAGCTTTGGAGGAGCTCACTGAAGATATTATTTCCCTTTAAATACATGCAATTTTAATTTTAGAATTAGTACAAATGTTTATGCTAGAATTTCATTGGATTTGTTTAATGTTTATGCTAGAATTTTAAATAAGTTTTTTTATTGCTAGTTTTCGTTTAAATACATGTAATTTGTTTAATGTTTATGCTAGAATTTCATTTTTAAATCCGTTTATTTCATTGTAGTATTTGTTTAGAAATTTAAATGCATAAAATATATAGTATGAAACTTGTTAACCGAAGAATCACGTCAATAATAACTTGTTTTTATTATAAAATTTTTATTTTAAAATATTTCATAAAAAAAATTGATATTTTAAATGCACCATTACTTTTAAAAACAAAAACCCATATCAAAAAAAAAATTAAAAAAATTATAAATTTCGGGTCAAAAATGCGGGTCGGGCCGGCCCGCCCGAATTTGGGTGGGTTGATGATTGGTTGTTTATATTCGATGATTTATGCTCTCTTTATCTTATGTTTTGAGAGCATTTGATTGCTTCTTTTGGCCATTTACTTCCCTTTTCCTTTGTTCAGGCTTGAAAGATCAGTTGGAAGGAAAAGGAGTTGATTTGGTGAAAGATAGAGCATTTTCCAATCATGGCCGTTTTGGAGGATGATTGCAGAAATTTTCCCTTATTCATCCCTAGGCCTAGGGATGAGTCAGGCGATCTGGTGAAATTCTGGGCAGTCCGCCCATGTTTATGCGTGCCGAGGATTAATTTACTTCTTAGTGCTTTTCTTGTCCCCTGAGCATGCTAGACAGTTTTTAAACTCCACTACCTCGTGTTTCCTTAATACCTTGACTCAAGAACCCCTTGGAGACTCCATGAGGAATTTATTCCATCACTTCTTAGTGTTCCACAAGAATATATTCTTGTCTCTTCCTCATTTTTGGAGCTGCATGCTTGCATTAATTTAATCTTGGAGTGCTGCTGCTCTTAGGGAGAACAATGAGAAGGATGGATGAGCTACAGAAAGAGGAGAATTTCGTCCAAGGGAGGGGGTTGAACATCATCACATTCGGACAGAGAGAGAGAGGAGACGAGGATAGCAAGGAGAGCGGGCTGCACTTCTTCACCACCATTTTCCAGATTTGTTTTACTTTGAACAATAGTTTTTATTTGTAATTTTAATTATGTATTGTAGCTAATTACCTCTGATTCTTGGTAGAGATTAGAGGTTGACTATCCATGTTGTTGTGAGACTTTTATTGGAATTAATATGAATGTTTTTATATCTCTTTTTCTTCTCACTTTAATTGTTAAAACTTGTTCTTGTTGAATTAAAAGCTTGATCAACTCTTGATTTAATTTGAATGGGTAATGTCAGTTTCATTTATGTTCAGTGTGATTCCTGCATTTATGAAGATTGAGTAGACAACTAGTGAATATTTGACATAAGACTTGTCTTTAGGATCTAGGTAGAAAGGAAAGAATGGGTCTAGGTTCAGGGCTGAGTGCCGTATCTATCCCTAGGCTTAGGGATGGGTTTCCCGTATGGTTACAATTTTCCAGCAACTTGACAAATTGTTAGGAAGGTTAGGGTCGTTATTAGAGGGCCTTTTTTAATCGACTTGTATAGGGGGAAACCTGGGAATTTAGAGTGTCTCTTGTTCCTATAACATCTCTATAAATCCATTTCAGAATATGTTTTGTCAATGATCGAATAACAAAGGATAGTCACCTTGTTTAAATCTCTACCAAGGATTGCCTCTTTACATCTGATTTCACTCATATTTTCAGTTATAATTCGTGCATGCTACTGTCACCTACTGATTTACATTCAAAGTGCTGTTTTTAATTTGGTTTTAATTACAAAAACTCCCCCCCAACTTTGTACCGATTTGGTTTTTAACAAGAAGGATTGCGAATTACTCAAAGATTTCCTCCCTGTGTTCGAACCTTTCACTACTATCTACATTATATTTTGTGGTTTAGCACTGAATTGTATCTTTTTATTTATGGTTGAGAACGACATCAGTCACAAATTGGCGCCGTTGCCGGGGAGGTAACGAGTTCTAATTTTCGCTTTTCTTGTTGATGACCAGGTCCAGTAACTCACAACCAGTACCTTACGTCCCTGAGATTACAAGAGTTGAAACCGCAATCAGATTATCCAAGAGAAAGTTCAACGAATTTTCATCTTCTGGTTCAAATTCAGAAGCTGAGGGGAGTCCATCCCTAGGCCTAGGGATAGACTCAGGATCAGAACCTGAAGCAGAACCAGCACCACCAGAGATGGATAATCCACCACCTGAACCTACCCTTCGGGAGCTCAATCAAGGAGCTGAACAAGAGTCCTTCTTGTGTATTAACTACCGCCCAGTACCAAATGATTGGGCCGTGAAGTCAAATGTCATGCATAACCTCAGCAAGTTCAGAGGACATGCATCCGAAAATCCTTACAAACACCTCCAAAAATTTCAGTTTGAGTGTGATGCTCTAAAACCAACTGGAGTGAGTCTTGAAAGAGCTAAGTTGAGAGCTTTTCCATGGTCTTTAGAGGATTCAGCCAAGAATTGGTTCTTTAGCTTGCCTCACAATTCCATTAATTCTTGGGCTGATATGGCTGCTACGTTTCTAAAAAAATATTGGTCAGCCACCAAAGCAGGAGCAGCTAGGAAAAGTCTTGTCTCAATTCAGCAACATGGTGACGAGTCTTTTGGGGAATATCACCAACGATTTAAAGACCTTCAAGAGGTCTGTCCTACCCATGGCGTGCCTGAGCAATCTCTCATTCAATACTTCTATGATGGCATGCGAATTAAGGACAAGGAGAAGCTTGACTCGGCAGCTGGAGGAGCCTTGCTTGACTTAACACCAAGTAGAGCAAGGGCTCTCATTCAAACCTTGGCCGATAATTGCCACCAAAATGGGACTCAAGAACGTTCCACTTCAGCCAACAATATTAGTGTAGCTGCCCTTGAGAAACACATGGAGGAAGTCTCCACATTTATGAAGAATTTTCCAGCTGCAATTGCCCATATTCAGCAAATTCCACCACAGCAAGTTGTTCCTTGTGGAGTTTGCTGTCAAATTGGGCATGTGACTCATGAGTGCCCTCTCATAGCCGATCCTCCTGAGCAAGTCAATGCTGCCATGCCACAACAAGGAAATATGCACCCCAACACCAGTAATCAAGGCTGGAAAAATTACACTCACTATGGGTGGGGGCCAAACCAGCAGCAACCTCCATTTGAGTGGAAAAACTTTAAGCCAAGACAACAACAAAGCTACCAAAACAGCCACCCACTCAACCACAAGTACCTCAGTTACCACCACCTCAACAACCTCTGCAACTACCAGCACCACCACAAGTACCAATCGAAGAAACTCTCAAGCAAATCCTTCAACCATTACAAGCCACGGTGCAAGCAACCCAATCTATGTTGCAAGCAAACCAATCCACCATTGCTGACCTCCAAAAGCAAATGGCACAGCTTGCAATGAACCAGCAAAATACCTCTGGGCAGCTGCCATCAAATACAGTCGAAAACCCAAGGCACGGACTGAATGCAATCCATTTGCGAAGTGGGAGAGATTTACCTCCCAGGGAACTGCCGCATCCATACCTAGGCCTAGGGATGGATAAACCAGAAATCCAACCAGAAGTTTTGCCCGAAAATCAGCCAGAAATGCAACAACCAGCGCCTGAACCAGCTGAGCAACCCTCTGCACCTGCAGAGCCTCAGGTAATTCCTTTTCCCTTTCCAGAAAGGCCCTTGAAAGCCAAGAAGGAAAAAGAGGACAAATTAATTCTTGATGTTTTTCGAAAAGTTGCAATTAATGTTCCTTTGTTGGATTTAATTTCTCAAGTGCCTAAATATGCTAAATTCTTGAAAGAATTATGTACTAACAAGAAAAAGCTTGAGGGGATTGAAAGAGTGAACTTAAGTGAAAATGTTTCGGCAATGCTTCAACAAAGACTTCCCGAAAAATGCAAAGACCAAGGTACGTTTTCAATACCTTGTAAAATAGGGAATAAAGAGATAGAAGATGCATTGTGTGACTTGGGTGCAGGTATTAATGTTATGTCTCTGTCCATATTTGAAACTTTGAATATAGGATCTCTCAAGGAAACTAGAGTAGTAATCCAACTTGCCGATAGATCCACTATCTATCCAGTAGGTTTGCTTGAAAATGTTCTAGTGAAAGTAAATGATTTTGTGTTTCCTGTGGATTTCTATATTGTTGATATGAAAAACAAGGATGTGCTTAAAACTACTGATGTTATCTTAGGAAGACCCTTTCTAAGAACAGCTAGAGCAAAAATTGATGTCTATGATGGATGTTTGACTTTTGAATTTTGCGGTGAAACAATTAAATTCAACATGTATGATGCCATGAAACATCCAAATGAAGTTCATTCTGTGAATTTTATAGACATAATTGATCCTTTTGTTGATGAAGTTTCTGATATTAACTCCCTTGAACCTCTTGAGTATGTTCTAAGCAAAGGATTAACCAAGAAGAAATTGGAAAAATTGCAAGACCAAATTGACATCAAATCTGAAATTGGTGACTTGGTTATGGAGCTGGAAACACCTCATGTCCCTGAAGGTACTCTGAACACAATTGAAATATCAGATAAAATCACTAAAATCAGACCTTCAATTTTTCAGGCTCCCGATTTAGAACTCAAGAAACTGCCAGACCATTTGAAGTACTCATTCCTAGGCCTAGGGATGAGTCTGCCAGTAATTATTTCCAGCAGTTTGTCAAGGTTGGAGGAGGACAGACTTGTGCAACTTTTGAAGGAATACAAGGAAGCTATTGGTTGGACCATAGCAGACATAAAAGGGATATCTCCAGCAATATGTACCCACAGAATACACCTTGAGGAGGATGCCAAAACAGTAAGGCAACCACAGAGGAGGCTCAATCCTCCAATGATGGAAGTTGTGAAGAAAGAAATCCTAAAACTCCTTGCAGCTGGTGTAATCTACCCCATTTCGGATTCATCTTGGGTTAGCCCTGTGCAAGTGGTCCCAAAGAAGTCAGGAATCACTGTTGTGACAAATGAGGAAGGAGAGTTAGTTCAAAAAAGAGAGCAAGATACATGGAGAGTGTGTATCGACTATAGGCGATTGAACAATGCAACCCGAAAGGACCATTTTCCTCTCCCTTTTATTGATCAAATGCTAGAACGATTAGCAAGCAAATCTCACTACTGTTTTCTTGATGGATTTTCAGGTTTCCATCAAATTCCGGTGGCAAAGGAGGATCAAGAAAAGACAACTTTTACATGCCCTTTTGGCACGTTTGCATACCAAAGAATGCCATTCGGATTGTGTAATGCACCAGCCACATTTCAAAGGTGTATGATGAGTATTTTTTCAGATTATGTAGAGAAAGGTATAGAGGTATTTATGGACGATTTTACTGTCTATGGAAACTCTTTTGATGAATGCTTGAAAAATCTGAAAAAAATCCTTCAAAGATGCATAGAAACGAATTTGGTTTTAAATTATGAGAAATGCCATTTTATGGTAAATCAAGGAATTGTTTTAGGCCATGTTGTTTCTAAAAAAGGCATTGAGGTTGACAAGGCTAAAATAGATATTATTGAATCGCAATCTTACCCATCTTGTGTGCGAGATGTGCGTTCATTCTTAGGCCTTGCAGGTTTTTATCGAAGGTTTATTAGAGATTTCTCAAAGATTGCGGAGCCTATGTGTAGGTTGTTGCAAAAGGATGTTGAATTTGACTTCGATGAAGCTTGTAAGAAAGCGTTCAACCTCTTGAAGGAGAAGCTTGTGACTGCACCGGTGATTAGAGCACCCGACTGGACCAGACCATTTGAGATAATGTGTGATGCTAGTGACACAGCCGTTGGGGCTGTTCTTGGACAAAAAATTGGCAAAGAACCACACGTTATTTACTACGCATCAAGGATGCTTGATTGTGCCCAGAAAAATTACACTACTACGGAGAAAGAATTATTTACAATTGTGTTTGCCTTAGACAAATTTCGTTCATATCTCCTTGGTACTAAAGTGATAATTTTTTCTGACCATGCAGCTTTGAAGTACTTAATGGCGAAGAAGGAGGCAAAGCCTAGGCTCATTCGATGGATACTCCTTCTACAGGAGTTCAACCTTGAGATCAGAGATAAGAAAGGCAAGGAAAACCTCGTGGCTGATCATTTAAGCCGAATCCTTACTGACCAAGAAATCAGACCTGTCAAGGAAAATTTTCCAGACGAGCACCTATTCCTAGGCCTAGGGATAGAGCCCTGGTATTCTGAAATTGCAAATTTCCTTGCTACGGGTAGATTCAGAGGTGACTGCACTTCAGCTGAACGAGAGAAGATCAGGAGGGACTCGAGACACTATCTTTGGGATGATCCGTACCTGTGGAACATAGGAAAGGATCAAGTCATCCGCAAATGTGTCCTTGAATCCGAAATTCCATCAATTCTCCAACATTGTCACTCTTATGCTTGTGGTGGACACTTTGGCCCGAGGAGGACGTCATGGAAGGTCTTGGAGGCTGGTTTCTTCTGGCCTACATTGTTCAAGGACTCATATATCTTCTGCAGAACTTGCCCAAATTGCCAAAAGACCGGAACTATTTCAGCAAAGAATCAAATGCCACTCAATCCTATTCTTGTTTGTGAGGTATTTGATGTTTGGGGTATAGACTTCATGGGTCCCTTCCCAAACTCAAATGGCCACATTTACATCATTTTGGCAGTGGATTATTTGTCAAAGTGGGTAGAGGCAAAGGCAACAAGGGCGGATGATGCAAAAACAGTGGTTTCCTTCTTGAAGACGCACATTCTCAACCGTTTTGGAGTCCCCCGAGCCATCATAAGTGACAGGGGCAGCCACTTATGTAATCGTGTGGTTGCAAACCTCTTTGCAAAATACAAGATCACCCATCGTGTATCTACTGCCTACCATCCACAAACCAATGGAATGGCTGAATTATCCAATAGAGAGATCAAGTCTATCTTGGAGAAAACAGTAGGTCCAGCAAGGAAGGATTGGAGTCAGAGACTTGAGGATGCTTTGTGGGCATATAGAACAGCCTACAAAACTCCAATTGGAACCACTCCTTATCGGTTGGTTTTTGGGAAGTCTTGTCATTTACCCGTGGAGATGCAACACCGTGCATATTGGGCTATCAAGCAATGTAACATGAGTATGAACGAAGCTGGTTTGCAAAGGAAATTTCAGATTCAGGAGCTAGAAGAGTTGAGGAATTCGGCTTATGAGAATTCAGCCATTATCAAAGCTAAGGCGAAGGTGTACCATGATGGTCGCATCCATCCCAAGGCCTTGAGAGTTGGCCAAAAAGTTCTCCTCTTCACCTCCAGGTTTCGCATTATGGCTGGGAAATTAAAATCCCGTTGGACTGGTCCTTATATTGTTGCTAAAGTGTACCCTCATGGTGCAATCGATATTGAGGATCCGAAGACAAATTCCATTTTCAAAGTTAATGGCCAACGTTTGAAGCCATTTTATGAGGAATTTCGATCTCACATCGTGGAGAGCACCACGAATCAGCCATGTGATGTTAATGCAGCTTAAGCAAGCAGTATCTAGTCTTTTCCAAGACTATAAACTGGAACGAAATGTGGGAGTCAGCCCACACCATTACAGCTTATGCGAAAATGATCAGCAGCCTGACCTATCCCTAGGCCTAGGGATGGGTTCAGTCATGAATTTCAGACATAAGGATACAACAAGCTTGCCACCTCACTCAAAATTGCCAACTCATTTAAATCAGCCACATCACCTATGCCACCTGTCTAAATCAGCCACCTCACTATTTCCCTCTTCAATTTCAGTTTCCCCTTTCGTTCAAAACACCTCCATAAACCAAAAAACTGAAATTATCATTCCCACTCTCTCTCAAACATCCGTTCTCCCAAAATCAAAATCCCAAAACCAAAACCTTTCGTTTTCCCTCAACCAAAACAGCAAATATCCAACCATGCCCAGAAAAAAATCAGAAGCTAAAAGGGGCGGCTACAATCTCTTCTCAGCAAACCAGCCGCCAGGTTTGTCAGCCCAAACGCCGCCGCTTCCTCCGCCGCAGCCAGCGGCTTCTCAGTCCAAAAACCCAGCTGCTGCAGCGCCGTCCACCTCCATTATTCGAGGGCAATCGAGCCGGGCCCAAGGCTCAGCTGACCTGAATCTCAATCTCCCACCTCCGACTGCACCAGGCAGTCCCGTTTCAGCCGATCCCTCCGCTGGAACAGACATGCAAATCCAGCCAATTTCCGCGCCCTCTGAGCAGCCTTCATCGGAGTCCACTGCTGCTTCTAACGCAGTACCCTCGGCCAGCGAAGACTCTCCTACCTCCAAGCCAAGAGACATCGCTTTCAGACTCAGACCAAAGACCATTGAGGTCCATGATGCGCAAGGCAGCGCCGGCCACTATTCCTGCCCGTTCTGATAGAGAAGAATGGCAGCTGAGGAGGAAAGGAATCATGGTACCTCCCATCCAAGCTGCTGCCGAAATTTTGAAGCAAAAGAAGGCCCAAAAATTAGCACAGCCTGCACCTTCCACAAGAAAAAGAAAAATGGCAGCGATTGAATCCGAGGAAGAAGCAGACCCAACTCCTCCACCAAAGAAAACGAAAAGCCTATCCCAAGGCCTAGGCAAGAAGAAAACGCAAGCAACCCCTTCTCCAAAGCAGAGGATCCCTCAAGCGCAAAAAGGAAAAAAGAAGGTGACAGCCGAAACTCCTTCGCCACCGCTTCAGATCCCGCCTGCGGAGCAGCAATCAAATGTTCGCGTCCACAACAAAGCCAAATCCAGCCGCTCCAATGCTCAGGTCATGATCCCTAACATTAAACCCCTTAATGGTTGGCTGAAATTTGATGAATTTGAGTTGATTGAAAAGCTTGCTGTTAAACAACAACTCTCTGCTCCCTCTTGTGCTAAATTGGATTTTGAGTTGCTTGATGCTTTAGGGCTTAGTGATAGGATCAGAATGTTGATTAAAAACATTGGTTGGGATTCTTTCTTTTTTCTTGAGCATCCGGCATATGCAGAACTGTGTTTAGAATTTTACACCACTTTTTGGTATGCATCTGCTAAGGAGAAATTGGGTGTTAGTTTGGATAGAGAGCGTGACATAAATTTTCGTTTGTGCGATAAATATGTCCACTGTACTCTTAATGAATTTAACGTGCATTTGGGTTTTGTGGCTGAAGAACATGTTCATGCTCCTTGGTATTTAACTGCTTTTAATGACTACCCTGCTACCTTTGATAAGCATGAGGCCTTTAGAGAGCTGACTGGAAATTCCACAGCTCGTTTTGATGATAATGCTAAAGCTCATGCAATTCAAGACCCTTCTCTTAGGATCTTGCATAGGTACATAGCAGTAACTTTTGCAGGAAAATCTAGGATTTCTGGCCAGTTGTCCAAACAAGAGCTTTTCTTTTTGTGGTGCATGAACCATGAACATACTGTTAATTTAGGCTTTTGGATAGCTACCCAGATGCATGTTTATAAGAAAAAAATGTTGATGGGATCGGTTATTACACAACTTGCAATCAATTCCAAACGATTGGACCTTAATTCGGCCAAACTTTTTAATTGTGCTTCTTTGAAGCCTTTGGATTTGATGGCTCTTGACGCGATGGGATTTTTCCATCTCAATCAAGACGGTTTTGTGTGTTATAATGTAGGTTTCATGCCCGTTCAAGATCACATTTTCAGCAACAAGAACGGGGGAATCTACAAGCTTCGTCCCTTGAATCTTCAAGGCGATGCTCCCGCATCTGCTCCTACTGTTTCCACTGCCCCTGCTGGTCCTTCGCAACCAACCAACGCCGAAGCTACTACCCCAGAATTCACTCCAGATCATATTCCAGCCCAGTTGTCGGTTCTCCTGAGGAACCAAAACAGCCTGATCAGGATTCAGCTGCGTGAACAACGCGAAAACAACCGGATTCAGCACAACATTCTAGATGTCCAGCAGCGTATCCTCGCAGCCCTGGAGCGTGTACTTCCAGCTCCGGCCCCTCCCAATCCTTGAGTCGTTTGCCCCGGGTTTTATTTTTCTTTTCCTTTCTCTTTTGTTTTTATTTCTGTTTTATTTGTTTGTGTTTGTTTTTGTTGTTTGTGGTTGATTCTTTCTCACATTGAGGACAATGTGTCCTTTAAGTGTGGGGGTGGATCACTTTCGTGTTTTATTTTGTGTGTTCTTGAGTGCATGTTTGTGTGATTTTTAATTCTTTTTATGCATGATCAGTTTGATTGTTTTTAGTTTCTTTAGTTTTTCCTATTTCTTCTGCATGTTTATTTCAGTAGCTTGTGCGTGTGTTTGCTTGTTTTTCGGGTCTGTTTTTGTGTAGTTTTTCTTGTGTGTCTTGCACCCCTTTGTATGAAAATCAATATCAAAGCTGAACTCTTGCAAGTACTTTTCCAATCAGCTCTTTCCAGCAGTTCTGAACACTTCCTATGTTGCATTTGTGCATTTATTTAAATAGAAGTATGATAAGTGTAGCTGTCCTAAGAAATGCTTTGCTAGGACTGATTTGCCGTCCCTATCCCTAGGCCTAGGGATAAGGATCCCTGCCTCATCACTGCTGTCAGTTTTTATATTTTTGCTTGCATGTGTACCCCTTTAAATTCTTGTGTGTGGCTTCTCTTTTCATACCCTTTGGACTGCACGATGTTGGTGGTTCGGCACCATCATCCCAGCTTGGAGAAACTTCCAATCGGTCGTGTGCTAACCCCTTATTTAGGGCCGATCATAGCACCATGGGGAGAGCCAAAAGTCTGCATGTGCATGTGTTTGAATTCGAAAAAGAAAAAAAAAGAGAAAAAGAAAAAATGGGAGTGTGGATTGAAGGAAGGTTGAAAAGAAAAGAAAAAGAAAGATGATTGCGGAAGAAGGAAAGAAGGAAAGAAAAAAAAAGAAGAGAAAAATGCAGCAAAGAAAAAAAAAATAGAATAAAAGAAGTGGAGGAAAATAAAGAAGCCTTTGGCTCATTATGTGTTTTAATTTTGTTCTTCACTACTGTTTGTGCTCTTTTAATTCTTGCATGTGTCAGCAGCAGTGTGTGGATTTTGAGCCAAAGGAGGAGACGTTTTGAGGTTCTAGGATTTTATTTCTTGGTTGACAGCTTGCTATTATACTCCTATATAAATATTTGTTCATTTGTGATGTTGGGGGTGTTTAGCATTGCTTGGAGGAATTGATTCTTGAAGTGTTTGCTTGAGTTCAGTCCAGAGTTGGATTTTCTAATCAAGGGGGTGTATTTTGTGTGTTTGTGTGTCTGTTTCTCTGTTTCCCTTGTGTTTCTTTTTGTTTAGAGTTCATGCTTGAGGGCAAGCATGGTTCAAGTGTGGGGGGTTTGATTGGTTGTTTATATTCGATGATTTATGCTCTCTTTATCTTATGTTTTGAGAGCATTTGATTGCTTCTTTTGGCCATTTACTTCCCTTTTCCTTTGTTCAGGCTTGAAAGATCAGTTGGAAGGAAAAGGAGTTGATTTGGTGAAAGATAGAGCATTTTCCAATCATGGCCGTTTTGGAGGATGATTGCAGAAATTTTCCCTTATTCATCCCTAGGCCTAGGGATGAGTCGGGCGATCTGGTGAAATTCTGGGCAGTCCGCCCATGTTTATGCGTGCCGAGGATTAATTTACTTCTTAGTGCTTTTCTTGTCCCCTGAGCATGCTAGATAGTTTTTAAACTCCACTACCTCGTGTTTCCTTAATACCTTGACTCAAGAACCCCTTGGAGACTCCATGAGGAATTTATTCCATCACTTCTTAGTGTTCCACAAGAATATATTCTTGTCTCTTCCTCATTTTTGGAGCTGCATGCTTGCATTAATTTAATCTTGGAGTGCTGCTGCTCTTGGGGAGAACAATGAGAAGGATGGATGAGCTATAGAAAGAGGAGAATTTCGTCCAAGGGAGGGGGTTGAACATCATCACATTCGGACAGAGAGAGAGAGGAGACGAGGATAGCAAGGAGAGCGGGCTGCACTTCTTCACCACCATTTTCCAGATTTGTTTTACTTTGAACAATAGTTTTTATTTGTAATTTTAATTATGTATTGTAGCTAATTACCTCTGATTCTTGGTAGAGATTAGAGGTTGACTATCCATGTTGTTGTGAGACTTTTATTGGAATTAATATGAATGTTTTTATATCTCTTTTTCTTCTCACTTTAATTGTTAAAACTTGTTCTTGTTGAATTAAAAGCTTGATCAACTCTTGATTTAATTTGAATGGGTAATGTCAGTTTCATTTATGTTCAGTGTGATTCCTGCATTTATGAAGATTGAGTAGACAACTAGTGAATATTTGACATAAGACTTGTCTTTAGGATCTAGGTAGAAAGGAAAGAATGGGTCTAGGTTCAGGGCTGAGTGCCGTATCTATCCCTAGGCTTAGGGATGGGTTTCCCGTATGGTTACAATTTTCCAGCAACTTGACAAATTGTTAGGAAGGTTAGGGTCGTTATTAGAGGGCCTTTTTTAATCGACTTGTATAGGGGGAAACCTGGGAATTTAGAGTGTCTCTTGTTCCTATAACATCTCTATAAATCCATTTCAGAATATGTTTTGTCAATGATCGAATAACAAAGGATAGTCACCTTGTTTAAATCTCTACCAAGGATTGCCTCTTTACATCTGATTTCACTCATATTTTCAGTTATAATTCGTGCATGCTACTGTCACCTACTGATTTACATTCAAAGTGCTGTTTTTAATTTGGTTTTAATTACAAAAACTCCCCCCCAACTTTGTACCGATTTGGTTTTTAACAAGAAGGATTGCGAATTACTCAAAGATTTCCTCCCTGTGTTCGAACCTTTCACTACTATCTACATTATATTTTGTGGTTTAGCACTGAATTGTATCTTTTTATTTATGGTTGAGAACGACATCAGTCAGTTGACCCGTCCGAATTTGGATGGGTTGACCCGCCCGTACTGTTCATGGGTCGTTGACTGGTCAACGGGTCGCGTGCGGGTCATGCTGACCCGTTTACGACCCGTTTGACCCTCTGACTTTTTGTGGTCATAAAGACACAACATGGTAAAACGACGTCGTTTTGCTTAATGGGTCAGATGGGTCGGGTCGGGTCGACCCGCTACCCTACGGGTCAAAAACGGGTCGGGTCATTTTTGACCCTCAACCCAACGGGTCACAGTTAAACGGGTCGGGTCGGGTCGGGTCGACCCGTTTGACACCCCTAGATGGGAGGACGACGTCGTGCGTTTTTTCTGGCGGAATTTCCATGGTTTTGAAGAAAACGTGGATAATTGGAAGAATGGTTTCTTCACCCTCCGACTGCCGTCCCGCTGGTGGCGCGGAGGCTTTAATCAAAAGATTGGTAGTGCCGATTGGAAAATTCCAGAGGTGTTGTCTAGCATCGATGTGTCCCATGTTTCTGCTCTGTTAGAGATAGAAGGGTCTTTCCGTATTCGGGAATTTGCTCGGTACAGGCCCTTGAAAGAATGTGCCGTTGGTGAGTTTTTCTTTTGCCACACTATCGCTTCGATTTTCTTGTTATACTAACATGTTTCGTTGACAGGTAACGCTGAGGCTCATGGTCCCGATTTCGATCGGCGTAACGGCTTCGGTACCGAAGGTGATATGATCACGGCCGAGAATCGGAAGAGAAATCCGGCCGAGATGATATGCAACCAAAGGGAGGATCTAGCTCTAGATTTGTACACACAAACAACACAAAAATAGCAAGAAAACACATGGAGACGCAGCGGAAATTGAAAGGATAAATACCCGAATTAGAGAAGGCGGTGGGAGAGGGGATGGAGGATTGAACAACGAATGATTGAACTTGAGTTCGGATTGTTGAACGACTTGAACACGGGCAGATTGTTCAAGAACATAAACACACTCAAATTCGGATTCATTGTTCACACAAATGGAAGTAATAACAGATTACACATTTAAAGGATTCTTGTTCTTTTTACTTGACTCAAGCCATGGCGATCCAAGACCAAGGCAAGCCCCAAGATGGAGCCCCGGATGAATGAATGAGGAAGGAGTGTTCTCACTTAACATTCATTCATCATCCAAAACTTCTAACAAAAGAAAGAAAATAAGTATTTATACTAAGTTACAATAAGCCTACACTATTACAAAAATGACCCTGAAAATACCCTTGGGAAACAAATCCCGTCATCCAAAATGTGCCTGGCGGCATGCCGCCCCACACATAACTTCCCTAGCGGCATGCCGCTAGACTCGCTTCAAATGGCCAAAAATGCCTCTTTTGTGCTGCATGGACTTGGCTTGCACTCGGGTCTCCTTCCCTTGCTAGGTCATGGCCGAAAATGTTTAAAAAGGGGTTCCGTGATCATATCAAACTCTTTCCCTTCGAAAGGATTCGTCCTCGAATCCGGAACTTAAAATCCGACCTACTCAAAAATTGTCAAAATTTTCTCCAAGAGATATGGTGAATTCTTTCCTGCACAAGTAATAAACATTAGTGTAAAAACACTCCCTCACGTGTTTACACTCATGTTTAAACTCTCATAAATATTGTACTCACCAATCTCTCAACTTTCTTTCTTTTTTTTTTTTTTTTTTGAAGTAGTCAAACATCACATATGTTTGACTAGATGTGGAAGAAGGAGGAAGAGTGTGGCCGGCTCATGGGGGAGAATGAGCATAGGAGACAAGGTGGGGGAGACAAGGGGGGGTGGAAGACAAGCTTGGGTGGAAGACAAACTTTAGACAAAAGGAGACAAGTGGGAGGGGACATTTGACCAAATACCTAAAAGAATGTGTGAGTGGGATATTTGTTTATGTTAGGCATGGGAGACAAAGACAAGTGGGTAAGAAAACTTATCTCTAAAAATTAATAAACAAAGGGGAAACACCACACACATTTGACCAAGGCAAAAGATGAATCAAATGACTCCTCTCTTGTCTTCCAACCAAGAAGACTCAAGAACACAAAGATGAACACATGAAGAACACGAAGAACACGAAAATAAAAATTTTGCACACCTTCGGCTAGGATGGCCAAAAATGCACGAAATTTTCACAAAACACAAAGAAGACACACAACAACATTTGACACTTTGGATTTTTGCGAATTTCGGACAGAAAATCGACACTTTTCGGAAAGACACACAAACTAACATGAACACACTCAAGAACACGAAGAACACGAGAATGAACCTTGACTGCCTCCGCCGGCGATTCTGTCAAGACCCATTTTCGTGGCCGGAACATGTCATCAAGTGTGACACAACAACAATCTCAAAAATAAAAAGAACACAAGGAGGTGCTTTACAAACATTTTCACCGAGGAACAAGGGATGAGACTTGGTTCTATGGATGACCAAACAACACAAGGATCTTACCAAGATTTCGCCGAGGGCCAAACAATTTGAGACTCGGACCTATGGATGGTAAAACAACTAAGTGAGGTGTTTAATCAAGATATAATCCAAGGGCCAAAGACTTGAGACTCCGGATCTATGGATGGTAAAACACAAAACGAATCATGAGCATCACAAATGTTTTATCAAGATTTCACCATCCTCTAA